>OZ038381.1:85017323-86402323 GCA_964036045.1 Eutreptiella sp. 'Long Island Sound 2002'
CGTATGAGTAGCGGCGGGCGGCCGAGTGGGTGCGGGGGCCTTGGCGGTCGCTAGGAGGCGTGGGCGGCCCAGCTGGCGGTCGGCAGAGGCTCCAAGGGCCCCACACCGTGGGGCCCGGGAGCGTGCCGGGGGCGAGCGCGCTGTGCAGGCCAAGCCGCGGGGGGCGCACGTGCGAGGGTGTCGGCGTGCCCGTCGGGGGCCCCCCGAGGGCCGTGGGACCCGCGGCTGGCAGGGAGCGCTGCTCGGGGGCCGAGGCCGGGGCCGGGCGCGTGGGTAGCTGCGTCCTCGGGGTCGAGTGCCCGAGGCGAGTGCGGGGTGGTGCGTGCGGGCCGGCCGGTGGCCGGTGGCCTCACTGGGAGTCCCACACGGAGGGGTCGACGGGCGTGCCGGGGGCGTACGCAGCGTGCAGGTCGGGCAGCAACGGGCGTACGTGCAGGGCGTCGGCGTGCCCGATGAGGACCTCACTGAGCACCGAGGGGTTGGCGGCAAGCAGTATGCGATGCCCGGGGGGGGTGGCGGCGAGGAGCGGGAGGATGTCCGCGGCCCGCGACGTGGGGGTGAACACGACGTGGGCCGGGTGCGGCCCCGGGAGCGGTGCCGGGGGGTGAGGGCTTTGTCGCGGAGGGGGGTGGACGCCTGGTCACGGGGGTCGGGGAGGGAGAGGACGAAGGCGGGGGTCGGCTGGAGGAGGCGGTCGGGGGGGGGGGCGCAGGGGGCGGCCCAGGGGATGGCGGAGACGGGGACAGCTCCGGGCAGTAGCATGCCTTGGAAGCCGACCACACAGCGGGCGGCGATGTCACGAGTGCACACAGGCGGGGCCTTGTGGGGGGAGGTGCAGAAGAAGTGAGGCCAGTGGTCGGTCGGCGATGTGGGGAGGTCGACGAAGGCGGTGTGAGGCGTGGGGCGTCCACAGTCGGGGCAAGCGGAGGAGGTGACGAGCGGGGCGTCGGGGAGGGCGGGGTGTAGTGCCCACGCTGAGGTCGGGCTTGACGAGCGAGTGTACGCTGGGGACGGGGGGAGGGGGGTTGTAGGCAAGTGGGCGGTGTCCCAGAAGGCGGTCCACTTGGCGTCCACGTGCAGGGGAGGGGTGATCCAGAAGGAGGGGTCACCGCGCTGGCGGGGGAAGGAGGCGAGCCAACCGCACACCGTGGGGAGGGCGGAGGCGAGGAGCGAGGGGGGTAGCGACGTGGAGACCTGGGCGGCGTGCAGGAGGTCTCGGAGGGGGCCCGGGGGGAGGTCGGCGGCCGGGGGGAGGCCAAGGGGGAGAAGGTCAGCAGAGTGTGCGCACACGAAGCAGCGCGTGAGGGCAGGGCGCCGCAGCGTGCCGCAGTGAAGGCATATACGGGGGGCGGTGGCCGGTGGTGGAGCGGGTGCGGGGGGGGGGGGGGGGCCACGGGCGTGGGACTGGGGACGGGGCTCTGGGGCGGAGAGAAGGTCAGCCCCGGCGCGGTGGGCGTCAAGTGGGCGGGGGAAGTGGGAGGCGAGGAAAGTCGCCCAGGCTAGGGTCGGGAGGTCGGGAGCACTGGAGGCGGGGAGCGTGTCCGGTAGGGCGAGTCAGTTGTGTCTGCGGGCACTGGGGAACATGGCGCCGCGGACTGCCCTACCTGACGAGGGGGCCGAGGGTGTTGTGCGGCCATGGTGCCGCGGGGAGCGTCGGGGGGAGGAACGGGGGGGTGACTGCTGGCGGGTGCGTTTGGCGGGGCGGGGCTGAGGGTCGCCCGGGACGGGCGGGCGGTGGGAGGGTGGGGTGTTGAGAGTGGCAGTGGGGGCGTGCCAAGGTTGCCCATCGTCCCGCCTGCCCTGGACCGTAAGGGACCAGCCCTCATTGTGTTGGATGACGCGCGTGGGCAGCGAGGCGAAGAGGGAGGTGTGCAGGGCGGGGGCGATGTGGGCGAACGCGTGCCCGCGGCGGGCGTCGGCGTCAGTGACGTACACGACGGTCTGCAGGTTGTGGGTGAGGGTGACAGCCATGGAGGGGTGCGGGCCTAGGCGGAGGCCTGAGACGCGGACGACGCCGGTGGTGGCTGGCGAGGAGCCGACGGGGGCGAAGGTGGGGACCGAGGAGGCGGGGGTGGCGCCGGTGGCGGTGGGCGCGGGGGCGCCCGGGAGGGGGGGCTGGCCGAGGAGGGGAGGGGCGAAGAGTGGCGCGGGCGGGGCGGCGGCGCCAGGGGCTAGCAGGGAGGGCGCTGGCGGTGCGGAGGAGCCAAGGCGGAACCAGTCCAGGTCCGCCGTGGAGCGGGGGGGGAGGGCAGTTTTGGTGTAGGAGATGAGCTCCTGGAACTGGGCCGGGGTGGAGAGACGGCCACACAGCCGTGCGATGGCTGCGCGGAGGGTGTCGGCGGAGGAGACGTGTTGGAGGTCTTGGTAGGCCTCTATGGGGAAGGAGGGGGCGCTGGCGATGGTGAAGGCCGCCGTCAGCCAGGGAGTGTCGGCATGGGCCTGAGCGGCTGTGATGAGGGGCTGGATGGCCTGGAGGGCAGGCAGGGAGGCCGCGGAGGAGGCGGCGGCCCCGTACCGTTGGGAGACCAGGGTGAGGAGCTTGTTGAGGTGGAGGCGGAGGGTGGGCTTGTGGAGGTCGGGGCAGGAGTGCCAGGCACCCTTGGCGGCGAGCACCAGGCTGGCGGTGGACGTGGAGACCGAGAGGTGCTGCACGGTCCTGGGGGGCAGGTGGCAGTTCTTGCCCATAGCCACAATGCACATGGCCGTGTGGTGGGCGTCGGCCTCGGGGACGGAGGAGAGGCCGTCAAGCAGGGTCAGCGTGTCCTGGGAGCTCGGGGTGGGGCTAGCCTGGAAGAGTGTCTCCCAGTCTGACGGGGGTGGTGCGGCCGGCTGCGGGGGCTGGGGACGGGGCGGAAGCAGGGACAAGGGTTGCGAAGCGTCGGGGGGCGCAGGGGCGGCGGCGGGGGCGCGGGCTCCGGGCCCCGCCGGGGGGTCTTCCGCCTGCGGGTTAGCGCGGCGGGCGGCTGCGGTGATGGCGGTGGAGACGTTGGGGGTGCGAATGGAACCATCATCCTTCCGATGGTTCAACTCGGTGTACCACCGTTGGGCGGACAGGGGGCATGGAGCGGGGACACGGACGTGGGGGCTGGCGGGGTCGAAGACGCAGTTGAGGGGGGGGCAGGCCAGCCGGGAGCCGGTCTGCTGGGCCGCCCAGGTTGCTAGCCAGTGGAGCAGGGCGACCCGGGCGACCTTGGGCTTGATGGCCTCCTCGAAGGCGAGGAGGTCCAGGAGGCGGCGGAAGGGGATGGAGGGGGGGAGGTCGGGGGTGAAGGGGGAAATGTGGGCGAGGGCGGCCGAGGCGAGAGTGGCCTTGTCGAGGGTGGAGGCACGAGCGCCCCAGTCGATGAGGGCGCTCATGCAGGAGGCATAGGGGAGCCACGAGGCATCGTGGTGGGTGGTGAGGAGGGAGATCTCGTTCTCGGTGAGCTGCTCGGTGAAGGCGAACCACCAGAGGAGGGGGCTGGCTTCGATGGGGGAGCCGGCGAGGGGGATGGAGAGGACGTCCACATTTGCCGGCATGTGGCGCGCAGAGGCCAGCAGGCGTGGGGGTTGCTGGGAGTCCAGGGCGATGGACAGGAGGGGCCAGGCGTCGGCCGCCGTCAACTGTTCGCGCTGGAGGTCGGGGGACAGAGCTGAGAATGGGTGAGCCATGGTGCCTTCGGGGAGCGGTGCAAGGGAGGATCCGACACACGGCGTGCCGGGGGGTGGGAGGTCCGTTGCCGGCTGTGGGCGCCAGTCATGGCGTGGGGTGGGGGTGGGAGGGGTTGGTCGGGGTGGGCGGGCGGGAGGAAAGGAGAAGCCGAGGCAAGCGCTCAGGGCCCAGAGGCTCCGGCATGCAGAGCGAACAGTGCTACCCAGTGGCGCAAATGTAGAAAGGGGGGGGGGGCGGGTCAGGTGCGGGTGGTGGTCGTCGCTGGGCGTGGGTGGGGGGGGGTTGGGCGGGGTGGGCGGTCCAGAGCTGGGCTCTGGGGGTCGGTGGCGTGTGGTGGTGGTGGGTGCGTCCTGCTACCGGTGTCCTACTACGAGGAAGTGATGAGGGTGAAGACTGCTTGGGGACTGAGGCCGGAGAGCCTGGGGCGGGGGAATGGGGCGCTGGCGGCGGGTTATCCCCGGCTGGGATGGCCGGGGTCCCCTGGGGCCCCGTGGGGGCGAAGGCTCCCCACGTCGGCTGGGTGCGAAACCTCGGCTTGTTCTTCCGTCACCGAAGTTCTTAGGATTCGACCCCAGGAACTTACCCGCCGCGGGGACTGTGGGCCGGGACGGCCAAGGGGGATGATTATGAAGAGGAAGTGGGGGGCCAGGATGAGCCTGGCGGTTGGCACCTGCCTTCGGCCTGGGGGAGGCCGATGCCCGGGGCTATTACCTCTCCCTCGTGCCCGTGGTGCGGTGGTGGGTGGCGGTGTGGTACCCCCCAACCGGCGACTGTGCCCGGTGCCGTGGGCACAGACCCCAGTTGGGGGCGGGTATGAAGCGCCCGGTCGCCTCGCTCCCCCTGCACAACAGCCCGCCAGGCGCTGCTAGGCCTCTAGCGCCAGCCGTTGGGGGGGGGGGCGCTCGGGGCAGTGCGGGGCCCCTCCGCTCTCCTGGCGGCCCGCACTGTCCGTATAATGCAACAAGGGGCGGCGCGGGCTCGAACCGCACGCGCGGGCCGCGCCGCCCCAGTCGGGGTGGGGGACAGGGGGGGGACCGGGGGGGGACAGGGGGTCGCGGCCAGTGGAAGGAGGGTGGCGGGGGCTCGAACCGCGCACCGGCGGGCCCCACCACCCTCCAGTCGGGCGTCGCTGCGCCAGGGGTTCTGGGGGCCCCACCCAGGGGCCGTCGGCCCCCCCCTTTCGGTTAGTGTGAGGAGGGAGAGGCAAAGGCCACTCGCGGCCATGACACATGGTGCATAGGGAGGGAGGTATGACTCACGCCACGCCATGATGCATGCAGCAGGGGGAAGGGGGGGCAAGGCCTGGACCCCCATCGCGTATGGGGGGGTCCTCTTGTCAGCCCGGCGGCCGACCGTCGGCGGCTGCGGCAGCTCACCATGGTGGCGTCGTCCATCTGAGAGGTGGAGCGGTGGGCAGGGGTGGTGGGGGGACGTCGAGCACGTGGGGGGGGGGGTGTGTGGGTTGGTGGGCGGGCGCGGGCGTGAGGGGGGAGGGGTGAGGTGAGCTCAGCCGCAGAGCGTCACCGGGCGGCTGACCGGGGCAGAGGAGCGGTCGGGGCCGGCCAAAGTCGGCCGGGGAGCCCAGGGCGCTCGCGGAGTCGGGGGGCCGCGGTCAGCGGTGGGGCCCGCACCCCGCTCGGCGGGGACGAATCCCGCCGAGCATCATCCACGGGGGCGAATCCTGGCGGAGGCCGGGGGAGCGCCACGCCGTCCCCTCGCGGCCGAACCGGACCGGGACGGGCCCCGCCGGATGGATACCGGGGGGGCGGGCGGGGCTGGGCACCGGGGCTCCGGGGCCCGGGTCCCTGGTGGTTGTGGACCGGCGCGGGGGAGACCAGGCGGGCCCATGGGCTGCGGCTAGTGAGGGGGGGGGCGTGGAAGGGCTGGGCGGGCTCGAGGGCGAACCCCGAGAGGCCCTCGGGGGCTGGGCGAGGGCTCCCGAGGGCGGCCGTTCCTTGAAGGGGGGGGGGGGGGGTTGCTCCCTGCCCGGGGGACGACGGGGGCCCCTCTTGAGCGAGGGGGGGGGGGGGGCGTGTATCGCCCGGTGTAGGGCCATGTCGATTCATGGCCGCGCGGCATGGGACTATATCCCCAACCCTCCGCGCCGGGGTCCCTTTTTTCGGGGGGGCTGAGGGGGGGCGGGGGGGGGCTGGCTGTTATGGAGTGCACCCTCCCATGCGGGGGGGGGGTTGCCGGTGGGAGCTCCGTCCGGCTTGGCCGTGTAAACCCGGTGGCGTCCCCTGGGCTCGTGGGCCCCTTCGAGGAAGAACCTCGGATTCGCCGGGGGGGACTCCGCTATATATATATATATATATATATATATATATATATATATATATATATATATATATATATATATATATATATATATATATATATATATATATATATATATATATATATATATATATATATATATATATATATATATATATATATATATATATATATATATATATATATATATATATATATATATATATACATATATATATATATATATATATATATATATATATACATATACATGTATATATATATATATATATATAGCGGAGTCACCCCCGGCGAATCCGAGGTTCTTCCTCGAAGGGGCCCACGAGCCCAGGGGACGCCACCGGGTTTTTTCGGCCATGCCGGACGGAGCTCCCACCGGCGACCCCCCCCCCCGCATGGGTGAGTGCACACAACAACCGCCAGCCCCCCCCCCCCCCCCCCTCAGCCCCCCCCAAAAAGGGACTCCGGCGCGGAGGGTTGGGGATATAGTCCCATGCCGCGCGGCCATGAAACGACATGGCCCTACACCGGGCGATACACGCCCGCCCCCCCCCCTCGCTCAAGAGGGGCCCCCGTCGTCCCCCGGGCAGGGAGCAACCCCCCCCCCCCCCCGGAAGCGGCCGCCCCCGGGAGCCCTCGCCCAGCCCCCGAGGGCCTCTCGGGGTTCGCCCCCGAGCTAGCCCGGCCCTCCCACGCCCCCCCCTCACCAGCCGCAGCCCTAGGGCCCGCCCGGTCTCCCCCGCTCCGGCCCGCGGACTCCCGCGACCCGGGCCCCAGAGCCCCGGTGCCCAGCCCCGCCCGCCCCCCCGGTATCCCTCCGGCGGGGCCCGTCCCGGTCCGGTTCGGCCGCGAGGGGACGGCGAGGCGCTCCCCCCGCCTCCACCAGGATTCGCCCCCTTGGATGACGCTCGGCGGGATTCGTCCCCGCCGAGCGGGGTGCGGGCCCCATCGCTGACCGTGGCCCCCCATCGCCGCGAGCGCCCCGGGCTCCCCGGCCGACTTTGGCCAGCCCCGGCCGCTCCTCCGCCCCGGTCAGCCACACGGTGACGCTCAGCGGCTGAGCTCACCGAAACCCCTCCCCCGCGCACGCTCGCCAACCCCCACACACAGCCCCCCTCACCCCCGCCTGCCCCCCCCCCCCCTGCCCCCTCCTCCCTCTCCCCCTGCCCTGTCCCTTCCATCGCTCCTCACAGGTAACCCGTGGCAACCTCAGCAGGCCACCGTGGTCGCAGCCAGCATGGCTCCAGGTCATCGCCGGCCCCCCCCACTACCGGCGGGGGTCCCAGGCCTTGCTCCTCCCTCTCGCCCCCCTGCACCGGCCCAGTGCGGCCTCATAAGGCATGAGTCATCCTCCTCCCCTCCGTGCAACGCCTCCCCCCCTGCCCCCACCCCAGCCCTTGCCTCGTTCACAGGAGACGTTCAGGGGGGACCACAGGTCCCTGGGAGGGGACCTCAGAACCCTGGGCGGGGACCCACGCCTCTCACTCCTGCCCCCACGCGCCGGGGCCGCACCAGCTGTGCTGTGCCGGCCCCACAGGAAGCGGACAGCACGCCAGGGCCGCACCAGCTGTGCTGTGCATGCCCCACAGGAACCCCCTGCACGCCGGTGGCGCACCAGCTGTGCTGTGCAGGCCCCACAGAAACCCCCGCACGCCAGGGCCGCACCAGCTGTGCTGTGCAGGCCCCACAGGAACCCCCGCACGCCAGGGCCGCACCAGCTGTGCTGTGCAGGCCCCACAGGAACCCCCGCACGCCAGGGCCGCACCAGCTGTGCTGTGCAGGCCCCACAGGAACCCCCGCGCGCCAGGGCCGCACCAGCTGTGCTGTGCAGGCCCCACAGGAACCCCCGCACGCCAGGGCCGCACCAGCTGTGCTGTGCAGGCCCCGCAGGAACCCCCGCACGCTAGGGCCGCACCAGCTGTGCTGTGCAGGCCCCACAGGAAACGGGCAGCGCCCCTCCACGTCCGCGCTCGTGCGGTTCAGGGGCACGCAGGCAGATTGCCCCCTCCCCTGTCGTGGGGGAGCGGCGGCCGGAAGGAAGGGGAATCGGGGCCCCGCAGGTCCCCGAACAGGTGGTCCCTCCAGCCGGCCCCCCCACCCCGCCTCCGTCTCGCACAGGTCGGGTCACCCTCCCACCCGCAGCGGGGGTAGGGCTCCAGGGTAACACACACAGGTGGCTCCTCCCTCCTCCTTGCGCGCGCACCCCCCCCCCCGACATGGCGCCCCCCCCCCCCCCCCCTCGGTCGTCGTCGGCACACGCCCGGCCAGCGTGACGCCGGCCGACTGCTCCCTTGCGCCCTGCCCAGGGAGAGCGTGTCTGGCAATTTCTCCCGCCGGCACGTGCTGGGTGCCCTAACAACAACAACAACAACAATATATATATATATATATATATACATATATATATACATATATATATATATATATATATACATACATATATATATATATATATATATACATATATATATATATATATATATATATATATATATATATATATATATACATACATATATATATATATATATATATCTATATATATACATACATACATATATATATATATATATATATATATATACATATATATATGTATATATATACATATATATATATATATATGTATATATATATATATATATATATATACATATACATATATATATATATATATATATATATATATATATATATATATATATATATATATATATATATATATATATATATATATTATATATATATATATATATATATATATATATATATCTCATATATATTATATATATATATATTTATATATATATATATATATATATATATATATATATATATCATATATATTATCTATATATACATATCCTCTAATCTACACCCCTCTCCACATATATATATATATATATATATATATATATATATATATATATATATATATATATATATATATATATATATATATATATATATATATATATATATATATATATATATATATCCTCTAATCTACACCCCTCTCCCCAACTCTAGGTGGCTCCACCATACGGCTCCAAGGTAGGTGCGAAGGGCACAACGTGGTGCATACATGTGGTGGAAGGGGCTAAACTCGGTCAAAAGAGGCTCAAAATGGGCTAAAAACACTTGTTTGAGCATCCCAAACGATCTAGGATCACTGTGGCAAAAACGCGTTTTTTACCCATTTTTGGGCCCAAAACGGCCCATTTTCAAGGCATTTTGGGATTTTGCATGAGCCAAAACGCGTCACGACGGGCTCAAAATGGCTAGAGCATCCTAAATGGTCCACGACGACTTTGGGAAAAATGCGTTTCTGACGGATTGTTGACCCATTTTTGGTCCCAAAAAGGCCCATTTTCAAGGCATTTTGGCATTTTCCTTGGGCGAAAAAGCATCACCACGGGCTCAAAATGGGCTAAAAACACTTGTTTGAGCATGCGAAGTGGTCTGGGAACAACTTTGGAAAAAATGATTTTTTACGCCATGGGGACCCTGCTGAACCCACCGTTGGCCCCCACCGTGCGCGGGCTGGGCTTCCCTCCGGCTGTACCAAGTGACCACTGGTACGGGTGTCTAGGCGTCCGTTTGACCAATTCGAGGGCGGGAAACCACAAAAAGTAGGGGTTGCGGGTGGACTAGGTGCCCTCGGAATCGGATTTTTGAGCCATGTAGCCCAAGATACGGCCCGTGCTTGGTTTCGGGGTGTTGGTGCACATTGCGCAGATTTTGGGGCTTTTTGGCGCCTTTTTGGGCCGTTTCTCGGACATATCGTAGAGTTGAAGGGCATTAGAGGGCTCTTTGATACAGTGAAGTCAAGCCGCACGTGTAGTGTAGCCACCGTTTCCCTTCAATTGGGCGTTTCGCCCAGGTTTGCGGGCTATTTTGGGCGATAAATGGCTGTTTTTGGCCCAAAACTGCGCAGATTTGGGAGGGCCCCTCCAAATTTGGCGCGCCCACGTCCCGGGGCGCCACCGGTGAGCTTTTGGCTCAAAACTTGCATTTGACAAAGCCACCATCTAGGCTCTAGGATGGCTAAAATAGTTGATGTTTTGCTGACTGTGTTTGCTGTTTTTGGGAGGAGGGTTGGTGGAGTTATACACAACGATGCAATAGCAACAGCAAGAATTGTTTGACACAAAACACGATACACGGATATCTGACGGATGTCTGTAACGTACATTGCCATGGTAAGTTATAGATGTTGATCAATTGGAAAATAGACAAACCCCTGTGGGGTACTGGAGTGAAATTGTAAAGTAGTGTTGGCGACGGAGCTATTCGTCGTCGCTTGATAAATGGGGTGAATCGAATGCGTCACATGAAATCATCGCATGCATGTGGGCTGAAAAGTGGCTCATCAGCACCTGTAGTGCACAAACCCCCGCGAAATCAATATTATAATTGTGCAGAAGAATAAGTGAGAGCACTGCACAAGTGCCGGTGCAATGTTGCAACATTGATGGATTCCATTTGTTGACCAGGGCGTTAACGAGGTTAATTGCATTGTTGTCAATAACATCAAGGTCTTGGAAATCCAATTGGATGCAAGACAAAGCTTGAGCAAAACGTTGGGTATCAAAAGGATCGGCGGTTTCCCCTTGTTGCGGTCCCCACTTCTCATTTACACTGACGTTGAGTTAGAAACTTTGTATCCTATTGTATTGGCCCATTGGGCCAAACAAACATGCTAGCCCACACGGACCGATATGGTTGTATGCTAGGTCTACGTGCAGGTGTGTAAGTTTTTAGGCGTTTGACAACTCATCAGCTAACGCAATTGCGCCGTTGTGTGTAATTGACCCGATGAGAGATCAGGGTGGAGAAGATTGAGCATATGCATTCCCATGCGGAAGGTGTCCTTGAAGAGATGACTGGTGCACTCAACGTCAAAAAGATTGATGGACTGGCCCTCACTTGTTGCAATGCGCAAACTAAGACCTAACGGCTTCAAGGACTTGCAGGCCGTCCGGTCCTTTGCCATTGATGGAACGCACGTTGTCGGGAAATAGCATGATATCTGTAGGGTATGAAGTGTACGTGTTGGGGAACGTAGTGTTGTGTTAATTGCTTGCACTGCAGTGTGGGCATGTGTTCCCGACACATTGCTCAGCAACATAAGATCACCCAAAAGCGATGAAGACACCCGAGGTCACAGTATGAATATATTCCTTTGCAGATTGTAGGGATGCGGCAGTATTGTCGTTGAATTGGACGATAAGGTGACGCACTTTACACATACGTGTGAGGTGTCTCTTTACCCACTTCCATGCCTTGGTGCTGATGATGCGCATTCCACGCAAGAGCGCCCAATGTCTCTTGCACACTTTGCCCAGTGAGAGGATTTGCGATGTGTAGTCTGCTATTACTAACAAGGTATCTTCGGACAGATGAGGTAGTGAATTTGGCGTGTTGACAATGGTAGCATTGGCATTTTGGGTCCCTGGGTGGTTCCGTTCCTTTCGGGTGCTCCGTGCAATAAACATCGATGAATTCGAAGGTAACACCGCAAGGGTTACACCTCTAGTAGTGTGTTTGAGCGCCAACAGCGGAGTGCACAAAGAAAGGGTCCTGCCAAAGATGGATAGGGTCTGGGCGGTTGGTATGAGACGTTTCCTGGGTTTGTTGTTGTAAGTTATCTTTCATGCTATGCATCCTCGCATTTGGGATTGGCTTTGCCTTAGTTTGTGGTGCAAAGCCGGTGTGACATGTAACACGTTGAGGTTCCTTTGGACATGGATGTTGTGGCTGAAATTTCTTTTCCGGCTTGCATGATTTGGGTGTCTCTTTCTAGCGACTGTTTGTTCCTGTTGTGCTTGGTGTACTTGATGTGTGGTTTTGGAGGGAAATGAAGAGAAGGTAACACCGCAAGGGGTACACCTTTTTCTCATGGTTGAAATTTGCTGACCCGATGACATGGCTAGTACGTGACAGATGCATGTGGTGCATGCTTTTCCATGTATGTGCTTTCGATGGGTGTTGCATGTATTTATGGATGGGGACAGTTTGATGAATGTGAATGGGATTAGTAATATGTGAGGGTTCTTTTGGACCATGATCTTTTGGTTGTTTCCTTTCGTGGTATACACCCCATGGGCAATTTCACGCAACGTAAAAAGCAATGGCACGGGACAAAGCAATGTCGCAATAACAACGCGCTGGGCTGTACAAGATGGCATATGTCCAATAGAAGTGCGAGGTCACACTTGTAAGTGTTTGGGTGTCATGTGGATGATGCATAGTACTACAATGTGATATTTGACATATACAATATATACGTGTGGGGAGTGCATCATCAACGTTGTGCGTTCATGAAGACTGTTAAGTGATGGACATTTTGTGTTGGTACTATGCTTACCTACAGCATAATGGTTTGTATCGGTTTGGAGAAGGTGTGAGAGGTTGGTTTAATTCGCACCCATGTAACTTATTGGCCGATAGAACTGCTGCAAATCTGGCTGGCTTTTGGTCCGGCCAAAAATCCGGTCTCCTTGTCTTTAGACTAGAACGACGCACATTGAGCTGGGGACTTTTTGAAAGTCAAGGCAATGTAGCCTTTTTGGTCTTCCTTCGTTGGTTTTGGGGGCTTTTGGGAATGGAATGATGCGTTGATAGGTTTCCAACACTTGCGCGTTGGCTCCTTCAGTGGCCCTCTCTTTAGGTCCCATGGCATGCGCCAACTCTAATTCGTTAGTGTTGACCGCTTCAGCCATTGGGATAATCAATGGACTTTCGAAAGTTAAAGTAATGGAGTTGGCGGTAGCCGACCCTTTGACGCCTTGTCGCACAATTAGCACATAGGCACCCGTTGTCTCGTACATGGTCAGTGGTATGGCGCTTTTGTGCCGTAACTCTTGGCACCGCACATAGCTTGGTGAGGCTACAACATCCGACGGTCGTGGTACTTTCCGCAGTGTAGTGGAATCTTGTGTGGCCGACATAGTGGAAGTAGGATTTGCGTTTTTTTTGAAAGTGTCCGACTTGTACACAAATCGCATCTGGCGCAGTCTCTAGGGTTGTGGTCCCACCCCTTATGAATTTGCAACCCTTGCCCAACTCATGCCAGCATTTCAAGGAGTGTGTGCCGTTCCACGTTTTTAATTGGCATGGGACCCCACATTGACACAACAGTCAGTCATGGGGTGCATGCTTCGGTGGCTCTATCCAGCGAAAGGCTCCAGCGTGACGGTCAACCGGCTTGTCATTGGGGCCAACCAGAAATGCACTGTCGAAATTGGGTGTAGATGCGCCGCCTACTTTGGGGATGACCTCGGTATCGCAAACGGGGCAGATTTGTTTTGGATCCATAATTCAAATGAGGCAACACCGCAAGGCGTACACCTATTGTGCAATGGGTTGTTAATGAGACAATGTGCGTGGGTAACTTATTATGCATGGGGCTTCCTTTTGTTGGCCTGGCTTAATGCCCGACAGAGGCAATAGCGGCGAGAAAAAGACGGGGCAGGTTTGTTTTGGATCCATAATTCAAATGAGGCAACACCGCAAGGCGTACACCTATTGTGCAATGGGTTGTTAATGACACAATGTGCGTGGGTAACTTATTATGCATGGGGCTTCCTTTTGTTGGCCTGGCTTAATGCCCGACAGAGGCAATAGCGGCGAGAAAAAAACCACTCATAGGTGAGGAATTTATGATACGTTGAGGGTACAACGGTTGAATGGTAAGGAGTGCTTTGAATTCTTGAGATGGTGCACTACCCATTGATGACTGAATGAGCTGGTAGCATAGGGAGGCGTACCCCCGACTTACCAAGTTGTGGTGTGACCATACACGGAGCATGCTTATGACATAAGGGGTTGGGTTATTGGTTGAGTTGCGGATCAGAACCTCTTTTGGAATGTCCCGATGTGCCGAATGTGCCTTCATGTGCCTGTTTTATGCATGGCTCTCTGAAGTTCTCATCATAAGTTGGACGCCAAAAGAATAACATGGTAACATCGTAAGGCGTACAGTCATAGTTCAACGGGCAATAATGCACGTTGTACGTACTATAAAAGGAAATGTGTTCCACAAGCAATAGAATGCCTGGGAAACATTTGCAGCTTCGATTGTTTGGAACGAAGGTTTTTGCGGATGCAAAAAGGTACGTAATGCATTGATGTTTGCCACCCTAACCTGTGAAACACTTGAAATCTTGGTTTGGAGAATTTGTGTCGCGCATGCTATTCTCTAGTCTGCCGTTGACGTATGTGGTGTACGCCTGTTCCAAAATGTGCCATCGTGGGCTTGGTGGTGTAAGACAAAGAAGACAATGGAGTGTGCAAGCAACGGTCCACACGGGAATCCTTGTGAGGCAATGTGTATCAAGTGCGGCAAATGGTCATGATTCAACACGAAGGACAATGGAAGTGTTGAACCACATGGAATATGTGGTGTAGGAATGATACGGTTAGGAAATTGTTGGGACAAGGAGACATCGGATTGTACCGTCCAATAGCATGTGCTGGGATATGAGGACGGTGAGGCACAGGCAATGTGACAGGCATATGGTGATGATCCACGACACATGAACATGGACGTGGTTGAAATGAATTATGGGTACGGTTGTTGGCGTCACAACCATGAATGTAGTGACACGGTGAACCGGGAATGGGATGGAAGGGTGTGATGAAATGAGGCATCACACCCATGAAGCGTGGCATGTTCAAGGGTGAATTCCTTGTTGTCCCCAATCAAGGTGCACGGCATCCGATATGGAACAAGTCGGTTGCCTCGCAGCTCAAACACTCATTATCGGAATGGGGTGTTGCCGCTACATTGGAGTGATTGAACACATTGCGAAGACTGGCGTTGCCGGTTTTCATGTGGAGAGTTCGGAATAGCTCTACCACTACATGTGACACCGGGACGCTGTGGCGACCTCCTTGGAAATGGTCCTCGGGAGCATTCCTTTGCAATTTTGTGAGGGGAGCGTGTTCTCTCGTGAGATTGGACCAATGCAGTGGGTATCCCCGTCCAATTGATGATGGAGTTGATGGGTTTTTGTAACAGTGGACCATGGCGGAGTGGGGAATTGCAGTGAAGGAGATCCACGTTGATTGTAGGAGCTACAGCGGCTAGAGCGGAACAAATATGGCACCATGTACATTGGATGAAGCCACATGTGTCCCATGAATGTGGGCATATTGGTCTCATGAGGTGTTTGAGTCTACGAGCCCATAGATGAGGTACACCAAAAACGGAGAGATGTGGTGTTTGCCACAATAGACGAGGAAATTGGAATAAATGTCACAGAATATATTGGGATCCATGGTATGATTCTTCTTCCTATTTAGCGTTTTGCCAATAGGGGCGAAGATTTCCTTTTCCCACCACAGCAATGGGCGGCATTGTATGTTAGTGTATATTGCCGCATCCCTATTTTCCACAAGTGAAATGTGTTGTGACACACCTGGCAATGGAAAGGTGATTGCAATCATATACAGCTCAGTCATGTTCGGCAATAGGATACGCCCGGATTTGGTGCATACAACAGTGTAAAGAGATCTCAGCTGTGCATTAATGGTGTCTTCCAATGGCCCGACAAATGCTCCTTTCCGAATCACAATTCCATGCACTGGAGCATAATGGCATGCGACCCAATCGGTGGTATCTTATTTTGGAGTCCGGTATAATGATAAGGGTGAAATATTCAGAACGCGGCCTGTGGGAATTTCTTGATTGCCTACAACGGCAATAAGCCCGTTTATTGGATGAGACACCACTTGCCTATTTCTCCAACAACAACAAGCGCTTGACGAGCGCGTGAACATGCCACGTATTGGCGGGCGGTGTTGGTGAAGAAACAATGAGTGTCTCAACCAAAGGTCAAGATGACCACATCTGCTTGACTACCTTGAAAAGTGCCAACGGCACAAATGGCAAACATTAAAGGATGGTCCTCAAACAGCATCTTGTTTAGCCTTTTTTGCGCAAAACGGTTCGCCAGTAGTGCCAACGAATGGTCAGACCACCGGGCCTTGCCAAGCTGCAAGATATTGTGCACGTAGCGCATCGTTTGGTGCAGTAGGCGACTGTTGGCACACGTGGAACGAAAGTTGCGCAAGCTACACAAAAGGCGGAATGAACAGTTGTATGTTGAACATCCGAGGAAGTATCAACAACATGAATGGTAGAGTTGGATGGGAATTCAAAAATGAACTATGGGTCTGGTGCCTGCATTTTTGACCCATTTTTGACCCAGTTTTGCTCTCGAGAGGCCCCATTTTCAAGGCATTTTGGCAGTATCCATGGGCAAAAACGCATCAGCACAGCCTCGAAACTGGCCAAAAGCACTTCTGTAAGCATCCCAAATGGCCTAGGATCACTTTTGGAAAAAGGTTTTTTTGAAACACTTATGACCCATTTTTGGTCCCCAAACGACCCATTTTCATGGCATGTTGGCAGCTTCTATGGGCCACAACACGGCACCAGGGGCTCAAAACGCGCTAAAAACACTTGTCTCAGCATCCCCGGTGGTCTAGGAACAAGTTGGGGGGAAACCTATCATTTCGCCCTGAGGGCCCAAGTGAACCCACCGTTGGCCCGCACCGTCGGCGGCCTGGGCTGCCCTCTTTATCGACCAATGGACCAGCGGTACAGCGAAGTAGGCGTCTCCTTGGGTGATTCTGAGGCTTGGAAACCACAAAAAGAAGGGGGTTGCGGGTGGATTTGGTACCCTTGTAATAGGGTTTCGAGCAACGTAGCCCAAGATACGACCCGTTCCTGGTTTTGGGGTTGTTAGACACAAACGGCGCGCAATCGGGGCCATTTTAGCCAATTTTTGGCTCTTTCTCGGACATATCGTGGAATTTGAGGGCATCAAAGGGCTCTTTGCCATGGGGCAGTCAAGGCGGACGTCAGGTCTACTTACCATTTCCCTTCCTTTGTCCTTTTTGACTGGGTTGCGGGGAAGTTTTGGGCCAAAAAAGGCTGCTTTGGGGGCACATAAAGGGCAGTTTTGCGAGGGCACCGCCTGACTTGCCGCCCTCGCACTCGAGCGCCACTGGTGAGTTTTTGGCTCGAAACTTGGATTTGGCAAGGAACCTAGGCTCTAGGATAAGTGGAGTAGAGTGGAGCCCGAAGCGTTGGAACGGAGTAATGGCCGAAACAGGAAGGAGAAGTGTTGCTCGCTTACTGACTTGCTTGCTTGTTAGCTAGATTTAAGAGGAGAGGGGTGTAGGAAGATACTACTACACTCCTCTCCCCTTAAATGTAGCCAACAACAAGCATCAAGCAAGCAAGCAACAAGCAAGCAACAAGCAAGCAAGCACTCTAATTCTGTTTTGGCCATTATCTCATCTCATCGCTTCGGGCTCTACTCTACTCTAGCCATCCTAGAGCCTAGGTGGTGCCCTTGCCAAATCCAAATTTTGAGCCAAAAACTCACCGCTGGTGCCCCGGGGCCGGGGCACGAAGCCGGGAGGTGCCCTCCTGAAACTGCACATTTTGTGCCCCAAAACAGCCTTTCTTGGCCCAAAACGGCCCTCAAACCCATTCAAAACGGCCAAACGAAGGGAAACATTCCATACCCTGCACTTGCGCCGTGAGTTCCTAGTGACAAAGGCCCCTTGTGGCACTCTAACTCCACAATATGTCCAAGAAACAGCCCAAAAATGGCCAAAAATGGCCCAGAATGGGCACACCTTGCGTCAAATTGCCCCTAACCGAGAACGGGCCGTATCTTGGGCTATGTGGTGCAAATAAGAAAATTGCGGGCACCTAGTCCACCTGCAACTCCCCACTTTTGCTGGTTTCCAACCTTGAGAATCGCCCAATGAGACGCCTAAGATCCCGGTACTAGTGGTCATATGGAGGAGACGGAGGGCAGCCCGGGCCGCGCACGGTGGGGGCAAACGGTGGGCCCCCTAGGGTCCCCGGGGAGAAAACTTTTTCTCCAAAATTGCTCCCAGGGGTGCTCAAACAAGTGTTTTTAGCCATTTTGAGCCCGTGGTGACGTGTTTTGTGCCATGAGAAATGCCAAAACGGCGTGAAAATGGGCACTTTTCAGACCAAAAATGGGTCAAACATGGGTCAAAAACGTGTTTTTCCAAAAAATGATACTGGACCATTTGGGATGCTCAAACCCGTGTGGCCCCGTGGTGACGTGTTTTGGCCCATGGAATATCCCAAAATACCTTGAAAATGGGCCATTTTGGGACCGAAAATGGGTCAAAAATGGGTCAAAAACGTGTTTTTCCAAGCGAGATCCGAGACTATTTGGGGTGGTTCAATAGGATAATGCCGCCCATTTTGAGGTCATTTTTGACCCGGTTCGGCCGTTTCCCCAAATGTATGCACTAATTTGTACCGTTCGGACGTACATTAGAGCCATATTGTGGATGCATCTAGAGTTGGGGAGGGGGGGGGTAGATTAGAGGATACATATGGGTGTTGGACAAGGGGGGGGGGGTGGAACTAACGCGCACCTGGCATTTTTCAATTTCGGGCCACCACCGATGATAATTTGGGGTTTCTCCCATGACCCCCCCTATTTTGAGGGTGCTGAATCCATTGCTCAAGGTTTCGGAGGTAGTTGGGACACCTAGGGGGTTGGTGTAGGGTATTGTGCTGAATTTTTTTGCATTTTCTCTGCACTGGTTTACTACAAGTTTCGCACTGTTTTCGTGTTTCACAGACACCACCATGGCTTCCCCATCCAAAATGCATTCCCCATCAAAATCTTCATCTTGCTCTTCCCCTAGCCAATTCCCCGGCAAACGGGACCGCAGGGTGAATGACGGAGGTCCCTTGGGCAATCGTGTCATTGGGATTAACCTCCGCAACGTGACCCGGTCCATGACCACTAGCATGCGGCAGGCTCGGGTCGACCACATCCGCCAAAAAATGGGAGGCCTTCCCAAAACCAAGGAAAAAAATTTTTACGAGAATTTCAGGCCTTGATGAACGTATTCTTCGCGGCATGTGTAGGGGATGCGGGGTATGCCGAACTATTGATGTCCGAGTTGGGTGACAAGGCTTTTGGGGACCAGTTGGTGGATCGTATCGACCATGATCTAGTCGAAAATTTGAAGGCCACCCTGAAGGACACCAATGTGGATTTCAGTCCGGATGGGGTCACTGCCACTGAATTTCTTTGTGCTGCTATCATCCCCGCTGATAGGGTGCCCAAGGGTGTCAAACAGGCCGGCACCAATTGTTTGCAACGCGTTGCTACGCTTTTAAATGTGCCGGTGACACGTATGTATGCGGGGATGCAGCGGCGATTGCAATGGCAAGCCCAGATTGACATGGGCTCAAAACCACCTTGGCTGCACTCGTCACAGCCATCGCCATCGAGTTTGCAGGCTGTTCGGCCTACAGAAAGAGAAATCATCGAGGATGCTGTGATGTCCCCCCTTTTGTCTCACCGCTCTGCATCCCGTCATACCCCGTTTGGCAAAAGAAAAAGGTCCATGACACCACTGCAGTACCTGAACCAGACCCTGACGCAGACTGTGGAAATGATCAGGGAGCTCTTGCCCGAAAGGACGGACCGCTGTGGGAAAACCAGAAAACTGTCTGCCCGAACTATTGTCAGGCACTTTCCAAAGCGGGTCAAGGAGGACGACAGAATTCTAACAGGTCTGCAGACCTGTCTTGTTTTGCTACTGTAAGCCTGTTAAATTCGGACGTCGTCAGTGCTTTTTCTGGTTTGAGGCCTTTTTTGTCTGCAATCTTTGCTAGCCTGTGCAGGAGGCACCAGCAATGGAGGCAATGGTGCACATCACTGCACTCCTTCTTGCAGAAATGGGACGGTGGCAGTGGGGACAAATGTGCAGTGGGGCTGAAAAATGCGTCACCCGGACGGATTTCTTTTCGTACCTGTTTGCCCTCCTGTTCAGCCCCTAGAGAAGAAAATTGCATCGATGGAGTGTCTGTTTGATTCATCCCCTACTGCAGAATGTTTGGACAGGCAGTGCGAGCAATGTGGAGGGGAGTACCAAGTTCTGCCCAAATGTGCAGACCTAAGGAGGTCACAGATTTTGGTGCCCACTATCCACTATGCGTACCAGCCTGTTGGCACAAAAAGTGGTGGTACATTTCAGCAGCTCACGGAAATTAAGGAGAGATGCCCAATGGCAGCGTTTTGGCAGTCCCTAAATTCTGATTTGCCCTCTTTTCTCTGGCACCACTTTGGTGACAAGTGGCTGACAACCCAGGAGCAATATATTGACCAGAACTTGGTTGCTGGGGACCTGTTGGTCTAGATTGATTTTTCAGGGCGTCAGGAATTGACACAGAAATTCAACATAAGCGAGGAGGAGTATAGCAAGAGAACACTCCTGATGTTGGTGCCGAAATTAACCATCAGACCCACGCAGCAGGACCCACCAACGCATCTGGCATGTTTTTATATTGGCGGTGGCACTATACCAAAAGATTTAAATGCCATAAGCAACGCATTGAAAGATGCACTGGACTGGATGCGTTCCAGGTTTGGTGTTCGGCGCGTGTTTGTTTTTTCGGATCGTGCGCGACAAAAGTTCAGCTGTGCCACTTTGCTTATGTGGCTGAGCTCCAGTCGCCATTTCCTCCAAGTTCCCATTATGTGGCTGTATGCCCCCCCCGGTCACGGCAAAGGTGTGTGCGATGGCCTTGGGGGGGCCATTAAAAGAATGATATATCATTATATGGCTGCACAGCACAAGCACGTCAGTGTTGCTGAAATTGTGCAGCACTTGTGCCAGCATACCAAAAATCGGCCTGTGCGTGGAACCAACTACTGCAAGATTAGTGAGTATAGGTTTGTACATGTGCAACCCGATGCAAAGCCCATTATAAAGGCCCTCACCATTCCCGGGACCACCCAGTTTTTTCAGTGGAAGCCCGTGAGTAAAGGCAAGCTTATGTGCCGGCGGTTTGCTTGTTTTTGTGCTAGGTGCATCCACAATGCACCCGGAGCTTGCCGCAATAGGCCATTTTGTGGCGATTGGTAGCATGTGCAAGTGAAGGAGGATGAGAACGTGTGAGAAAGGACGATTTGTGGTGTAAAACAACAATGGAATTGTGCTTGTGTTGGCCTCTATACCGCAATGGCAAATATCAAGAAAAACGATGTACAAAAAACTTGCGTGCAGGTAAAATTTGACCTAACAGGAAATAATATTTTCAAAATCCCGAAAAAATATGAATCCAACCCCCCCCCCCCAAAAAAAAACCCATACATCCCCGAAAAGCCACCTCCAAGGGCTATCCGAAAAGGTATAACACACCCCCCCCCTACGAAACACCAATTTTTCAGAAATTGGCCGACACTACTCAGTCGGACGGGTGCGCGGTAATCTGCCTGTTTCCAACCCCCCCCCCCCCCTGTGTCCAACATCCATATATATTACTACACCCCTCTCCCCTTGAATTAAGCTAACGACAAGCAAGCATGTCACCTATCTGTTTCGGTTGTTACTCCGTCCCAAAGGGTCGCATCCTGCCCTTATCTAGCCATCCTATTCCCTAGGTGGTGGCCTTGCCAAATCGAAGTTTTGAAGCAAAAAATCACCGCTGGAGCCCCGGGGCAGGGGCGGCATGCTCGTTGGTGCCCTCCCAAAGCTGCGCATTTTGTGTCCGAAAACACATATTTTTGGCCCGAAGCTGCCCCGAAACCCATTCAAAACGGCCAAATGAAGGGAAACCGCTTACATTGCGCATGCACCTTAATTGATCCGGGAGAAAGAGCCCTTCCTTGCCGTCCAATGCAATGATAGGTCCCACAAAGGGCCCAAAAATGCCTAAAAATGGCCTGACAGCTTGAGTCAAACACCCCCAAAACCAAGAAGCGGCCGTATCTTGAGCTATGTGGCTGAAAAACAACTTCCGAGGGCACCTACTCCATCCGTAACTCCCCACTTTTTGTGGTTTACATTCCTCACATTCGCCCAACGAGATGCCCGGACCACATTACCAGTGGTCACTTGGTGGAGCCGGAAGGTAGCCTAGCCCGCACACGTTGGGGGCTAGCAGTGGGTCCACCAGGGTCCCCGGGGCGAAAAAAATCATTTTTTCCAAAGTTGTTCCCAAACCACCTGGCATGCTCGAACAAGTGTTTTTAGCCCATTTTGAGCCCGTGGTGACGCGTTTTGGGCCATGCAAAATCCCAAAATGTCTTGAGGAGGGACCGTTTTGGGAGCAAAAGTGGGTCAAGACTAGGTCAAAAAAACGGTTTTGCAAAAGTGATCGTGGACCGTTCGGGATGCTCAAACAAGTGTTTTTGGCCCATTTTGACCCGTGTTGACACGTTTTGGCCAATTGAAAATCCCAAAAAGCCTTGAAAAGAAGGCCTTTTGCGACCAACAATGGCTCAAAAATGGGTCAAAAACACAGTTTCCCAAAAGTTACCCTAGACGATTTGGGATGCTGAAACAAGTGTTTCTAGCTCATTTTGAGCCTATAGTGACGCGTTTTGGCCCATGAAAAATTCCAAAATGGGTTGGATAGGGGACGTTTTGGGAGCAAAAATGGGCAACCAGAGAAGGGAAAGGTGATTTAGCAACTTTTTAATTTGTCCGGTTGTCGGGGAAGAGCCAAACAGCAGGGGTTATGTAGCCATTCAGCCCTCTTTTTGTTTCCCTAACCCCATGACCGCCTCAGGCCCCATCCTTCCTAAAGTACCCACAACCCATTACGACGAAGAGCCAAGCCGATGCAACCCAACCCGATTTGGATGAGGGGCTGTGCCAAGCGTCCGGCAACACCTAGGCCGCATACACAACAAATCGGAGGTGCACAAAATACGTATTTGGTGGGCTTCACACATTGCAAGACTCAATTCCTGGCAACAAATTGCACAACCCATGGGGAATGGGGTGCAGATGAGCGGATATATATATATATATATATATATATATTTATATATATATATATATATATATATATATATATAATATATACATATATATATATATATATATATACATATATATATATATATATATATATATATATATATATATATATATATATATATATATATATATATATATATATATATATATATATATATATATATATATATATATATATACATATACATATATATATATATATACATATATATATATATATATATATATATATATACATATACATATATATATATATATACATATATATATATATATATATATATATATAAATATATGGCATAACTACTGCAGTATGCCTACCAGGGTGCGAGGTAGAAGGTGGGGTTGGGGAGGGGTGTAGGGACCCCCGCCCTATTTTGGGGTCGGGAGACACAAAAAAATGTGGTTTGGAAGTGAATTGGATGGCTATTAGGGGGTATTTGCCCCTATAAAGGGCTCACAGTGGCTAAAAATAGGGTATGACATCACTCGTACTAGGATCCTAATCATAGTACTAAAAATAACCACTAAATGGTAAAAATAACCCACACCACCCTAGTTATGCCATATATATATATATGTATATATATATATATATATATATATATATACATACTGCGCTTGGTTTCGGGGTGCTGGTGCACATTGCGCAGTTTTTGGGGCTTTTTGGCGCCTTTTTGGGCCGTTTCTCGGACATATCCTGGACTTGAAGGGCAATAGAGGGCTCTTTGACACCGTGAAGTCAAGCCGCACGTGCAGTGTAGCCACCGTTTCCCTTCATTTGCCGTTTCGCCCGGGTTTGGGGGCTATTTTGGGCGAAAAATGGCTGTTTTTGGCCCAAAACTGCGCAGATTTGGGAGGGCACTCGGTCCCGGAAGTGGTCCGAATGTCCAACGTGCCGCATGATCCGCATGTCGCCGTCACGTCGTTGCGTGGTGGTGGCGCAGTGGAGCAGGGGTCTGTCGTGGTATACCAGCCTTCCTGCTCCGCAACGGTTTGGGGGGCGGAATACACCACCGCCCTGGACGCCATCAAATCAGTCTGCGGATGTGACCTGGCCTGGAGACCACATGCGGTGTATCGACCGAGGGTGGTCCTGTCCCCGGAGCTCACGGCCTCCAGCGCGGCGTCTCTGGGAAAGGTGGTGCAGAGCCCCCACTCCGACGTGGCGTGGCTAGAGCCCCACCGGTACTGCTGGGTGCCGGTGGCGACTAAAGTCACATCGTCTGACGCGTCGCCCCAGGGAGACGACGCCACAAATGTGGCGGTGGCCAGCCACGGAATCCCCACGTGGACGGGTGCCATCTACGGCACGGTCCCGGAGGCAGAGATCATTGGCGCGGCGGCGTACTTGTTGCACACGCCCCCGTCAGCGTGCACGGTACACGTGGTGGATGCGTCCGTCATAGGAGCGCATCTCCGCAGGGCGCAGGAGGCCCTGTACCGTGGCATCAAGGGGCCGACGTCACATCTGGTCAATCAACATGCACTGAGCTGGATAGTGGAGGGGCTGCGGCGGCTGCCGCGCCGAGTTGGGGGGCCGCACCACTGGGTGGTGAGGCAGAGCTCGCACTTAGCGGCGGTCCCGCTTGAGGCACCGGACTCTGCCGCGGCCCGTGCGATGGCCCCGCCAGTCCATCTTGTCCTGCCGAAGGAGCACGCCATCCTCTTGGTACCGGGGGATAATGGTGAGCTCGAGCCGCGTGTACCATCCATGCAAGCCCTTCAGCAGGTCCGGGAGATAGAGTGGCGTTCGCTAGCGGCACGCACCAGGGCGCACACGCCACTAGCTGGCGCCTGCGAGGCGATGTCCCTGGGAGCTGTGCACCACGGCCCAACACACAGGAATATGCTGCGGGCACGTGACGGTCGCTTGTCCACCATGCAGGTCATGCGACGGTGGAGACAGAAGCTCACGCGTGTGGCAATACCAGCCCACCCCTGTATCTTCTGTGGGGGGCCGGAGGAGGACATCGGCCACATGCGCCTACTGTGTGCGCGGGACGAGGAGGTGGCTGGGCTCCTGTGCAGGCGTGTGGAGGAGTTCACGGCGGAGCTACCCCTAACGGACAGGGCGGTGGAGTTCGTGGCGTGGAGGGAGCACGGCTGCAGGTGGGCAGAATCCCTGATGGCAGGTGTCGTACCCGGGGACCTGAAGCGGCTGTTCGCTGCGGTGCGAGCGGCGTCGTCCCGGGGCCCTGCCAAGGCCAGGCTCTTTGTGGAGGACATGGTCCAGATTGGGGAAGATGTGTATGCCCGCAGGAACCATCGGCTCACCCAGATCATGCAGCTGCCGATGCAAGATCGAAGGAGGGCGGTATACGCGTTCCTGCGCGGTGACACACCCTTCTGCCCGCCGGCAGGGAGGATCCTGCAGCGTCCGCCGTGGAACCCGTTTGCCGGCCTCCCCGGCGACCTGCGGGCAACCTTTCTGAGGGCACCGCTGCACGCACTACTGGTGTCGCGGTCGTGCATCGAGCGTGAGGAGGCCCTGTCCTTGTTCCCTCACTGGATGGCGGCGGTGGCGCAGGCCTTCGACCGGTGGATCGGTTCCTGGGTGGCGCGAGACATCACGGCATTCAGGGAGTGGTCCCGCGTGGTGTCGGCGCAGTCCTGGGCCCAGGTGCGGGGTACCAAGGTGAGAAACCCTGACGGCCAGAGTGATCCCTGGCTCCAGGTGTATGCCAACCATCCAGCTGTGGGGAACGTCATGGGCTGGCCTCGCGAGGTGCTGCCAGTCCTTCAGCAACCTCTGTGCGGTCTCCCAGTCCTGGCGGTGGCTGTCGTGCTTGACGTGGGTACGTTGTGGCTATGTGACTGGCAGCTGCGACGAGCCGTACCGGCGGTCACGGAGCAGCGGTCCATGGCAGTGTTAGTGGGCTCCGAGCAGCTGGCGCGGGTACAGGGCGACGACGCGCAAGGCCAAGTCACGGAGGCCATGTTCTCTCTGCCAGAGGGGGACGACCACGTGGCTGCCGATGCCCGTCACACCCTTGACACCCTGGGTCTCAGGGCGGTCATTGAGGCTCGGGCGGGAGGGCAACGCTTGGTTCTGGCTTCCGCCAGGGGCCCGGAGCAGGACGGGGTTGTTGTCATCAGGGAGGTCTTGCGGGACTACGGTTGGGAGCTCCTTGCGCATGGCACGCGCGGCCCCAAGGTGGCGCGGTGGCCCCGGCTGCTTGAGAGCCTGCCGGAGATGCCCGACGGACGACCGATACTCCGCCCGGTGTCCACGTGGGAGGAGGCGAGGCGCAGCCTCCTCAGTAGTGCCACAGCACGCACGCTGACAGGGGCTTTGCTCGGGCTCCAGGACGCGTGCTGCGATGTATGGCAGGACCTGTGGTCGCAGTGCTGTGATGGTAGCTGCGTTCCATCGCGGTCTGTGCTTCCGCAGCGATGCCACGGGTGCGGGGAGACGGTGTCCGTTTGGGTTCATCAGTGTGCCTCCGCCCCGCTGTGCGGGACATGTCAGGAGCATGCCGACAGGGGGTGGCCTAAGGCGAGGTGGGCACTGCGGCACTCTGGACGGATGTCCTCAAGTGCCTGGACGACTATCCAGGGTGGCCTGAAGAGCGTCCGAGTGGAAGGGGTACGGTGCCCTGGAGCGCCGTCTGCGGCCCTGCCCCTGATGCTGTGGTGGGCGGCTCTGGAGGGCGACTCACGGATACTCTGGTTGTGGCATCACGGAGGAAATGGTGACGGAGTGGTGGGTGCCGGGGGTGCAGGTTGATGGGGATGGGAATTGTGGGTGCACCAGCTACCATCCCTACGCTGGACGCAGCGGAGGGAGTGGCGCCTGAGAAGCAGTGCCTACGCGGCCTGATTGTGCGGTACTGGCAGGCGGCGTATGACGGCCAACGCGATGTGACAGGTCGTGCCGGCCTGATGGTGAGCCGTACTGCCCCCGTGCATGAGGGTCGGACAGGGATGCTTCACCCGCCTGCCCCGGGTCGCCGCATACAACAGTGAGGTGTCATGGGTCGTCCCGACCAGGGTAATAAGGCCCAAACCCCTGTAGGGTATTCCCATGGCACCGGGGTCTCTACTGGCGGCCCGGCTACGGCAGTCTTGGGAGTGGTTGCTCGGGATACACCGGGGGTGCACGGAGTTGTTTGGGGGTTACAGCGCTGCGGCGCCCCCTGGGAGTGTTACACGGGGTTCCGGGGTCAGCCAGCAGGCCCCAGGAGCGGCGACGGGGCGAAGATGTGTGTGTGGAAGGTTATGACGGTGGGGTCATCAGGGGGACAGTATGGCGGGCGTCGTGGAGACGGCATGGCAGCCTGGAGGGAGCGCTCACAGGGGGCACGTGGAGTTCCAGGTGGCGGAGTACTGGAGTCTTGGGGGTCAGCGCGGCGGTACTGGGATCCGTACGGCGGGGGTACGCGGCGGTACTGGGGAGCCGTACAGTGGGGGAGCAGCGGGGAAGTTCCAGATGACGGTGTACTGACATCGTGGGGGTGTACGCGGCGGTACAGGGGACCGTATGGTGGGGGTATGCGGCGGTACTGGAGTCCGTACGGTGGGGGAACGCGGCGGTACTGGGGAACCGTACAGTGGGGGAGCACGGGGATGCATGGCGGTACTGGGGTGTCCCCCTGACCCCTCTAACAACTCAGGGGGAGCGCGGGGGCATCCCCTGGCCCCGTTAACAAACTAGAGGGACCGTGCCTGCGGGCATGTACATATATATATATATATATATATATATATATATATATATATATATATATATATATATATATTACTACACCCCTCTCCCCTTAAATCTAGCTAACAAGCAACAAGCAAGCAACAACAAGCAAGCAACAACAAGCAACAAGCACTTCTCCTCACCGTTTTGGCCATTGCTCCGCCTCATCGCTCCGGGCTCTACTCTACTCTAGCCATCTTGGAGCCCACGTGGTGCCCTTGCCAAATCCAAGTTTTGAGCCAAAAACTCACCGGTGGCGGCCTGGGGCGGGGGCGCCAAGTCGGGAGGTGCCCTCCCAAATCTGCACAGTTTTGGGCCAAAAACAGCCATTTTTCGCCCAAAACAGCCCCAAAACCCGGGCGAAACGCCCAAACGAAGGGATACGGTGAGTACAGTGCACGTGCGGCTTGCCTTCACCGTGTCAAAGAGCTCTCTAGTGCCCTTCAATTCCACGATATGTCCGAGAAACGGCCCAAAAAGGCGCCAAAAAGCCCCAAAAATTGCGCAATGTGCACCAGCCCCTGGAAACCAAGAACGGGCCGTATCTTGGGCTACGTGGCTCAAAACCGATTTCCGAGGGCACCTAGGCCACCCGCAACCCCCCACTTTTTATGGTTTCCAAGCCTTAGAATCGCCCAACGAGACACATAGACCCCCGTACCTGTGGTCACTTGGTGCAGCCGGAGGGCCGGCCAGCCCACGCAGAGTGGGTGCCAACGGTGGGTCCACCAGGGTCCCTAGGGCGAAAAAAAGATTTTTTCCAAAGTTGTTCCTAGACCACTTGGGATGCTCAAACAAGTGTTTTTAGGCCGTTTTGAGCCCGTGGTGGCGCGTTTTGGGCCATGGAAAATCCCAAAATGCCTTGAAAATGGGCCGTTTCTTGACCACCAATGCCTCAAAAATGGGTCAAAAACGCGTTTTTCCAAAAATGATCCCTGACCATCTATGATGCTCAAACAAGTGGTTTTAGCCCATTTTGAGCCCGTGGCCACGGGTTTTGGGGCATGGAAAATCCCAAAATGCCTTGAAAATGGGCCATTTTGGGACCAAAAATGGGTCAAAAATGGGTCAAAAACGCGTTTTTCCAAAAGTGATCCCGGGCCATTTGGGATGCTCAAACAAGTGTTTTTAGCCCGTTGTGAGCCCGTTTTGACCGAGTTTAGCCCCCTCCACCACATGTATGCACCAAGTTGTGCCCTTCGCACGTACCTTAGAGCGGTATAGTGGAGCCACCTAGAGTTGGGAGAGGGGTGTAGATTGGAGGATATATATATATATATATATATATATATATATATATATATATATACATATATATATATATATACATATATATATATATATATATATATATACATATATATATATATATATATATACATATATATATATATATATATATATATATATATATATATATATATATATATATATATATATATATATATATATATATATATATATATATATATATATTTACTACACCCCTCTCCCCTTAACTTTAGCTAACAAGCAACGACAACAAAAACAACAACAACAACAACAAGCAACAAGCACTTCTCCGTGCCGTTTTGGCCATTGCCCCGTCCCAACGCATCTACTGGCGGAGGCCCGGGCGGCACAGGTGCAGCAACCGGCCGGCAACACAAAGGACTGTGGCGTGTGCGCCCTCATGTCCGCCGTCGGTACCCTCCTCAGGGTGCCGAGGCCGGGCAACCTCCTGTCCGCGCTGGACAGGCGGTGGGTGGCGGCGGTGGTCCTCAACAGGGACATGGGGCCCATCGCGCGTCTGCCGTCCCTGGGGGAGCTGCCTGCAGCGGTGTTGGAAGCCCTGCCTGCGCCCCGCACGCCCTTGGACCTGGCGAACGTCCCGCACAACGTGGGGCTGCCCGGGGCGCGCATGCAACATGCCCTGCTGGGTATGGCAGCGGCGGCGGACGGGGGGATGTCCATGCTGGCGACGGTGTCCCTGCAGCACGTGCAGGACGCGATGCAGCAGCAGCGGATGCATGCCCCCCAGCCGTGGGAAGAAAGCGCCAAGCGGTGGCTGAGGGTGGAGAGCGTGCCTTCCACCCATGCGGTGGGCATGGCGGATATGGGGCGGCTGGTGGTGTTGGAGGGGGCGGAGTATTGGGCCTGTGTTCGGGTGGAAACAGGGGGACTGGAGTGGGTCGTAGTCACCGCGTGCCGGCTCAGGAGGCAGCAGTCCAGGGGCCCGGCCTGCTACCGGGTGTTCCGGGAGTGCCTCAGTGGGCTGGGGCCGGTGCGCAGGGCGCACAGGTGCACGGCCGAGGACATCCCGCCGGCGCCGGCGGTCTTCGTGGAGGTCACGCGGCCGCCGGTGATCCAGGGGCAGGACGTCTGGCCCGTAGCCCCGAGCAACATGTGGCATGCTGAGCATGCAGCTGGCATGTGCAGGGCGCTGCAGGGTCACGCGGCGGCCCTCCCCAGGGCCCCGGCGGCGCAGTCCTCCAGCAACAGGCCGGCAGCCTCGCTGGCACTGCTGCATAGCGCGTCGCGGCGTGGTACTGGGTTGTGGCGGCGTTGGAGCCCCACTCCTCGGCGCTGCGCCTGTACGATCGCGGAGAGGGCACGGTGCTCACGGTCCGCTCCGCCGACCTGGAGGCCCTGCACCTTAGTGCACTGAGTGGCGACGGGGGCGACGCGCTGTACCTCCAAGGGACCGTGGCAGGCGCGGCCGCGACACGCTTCCGCCGGCAGAGCGGAGGAGATGCCCTCCGCCTGGTCATGGCGGAGAACATGGGGCCGTGGCTCCGGGGCGTTCTCCACGTCCAGGTGGAAGGTCGAGGGCGACCGGGAGAAGTTCGCCGACGCGTGGCGCCGCTGGGTGGAGGAGCACTTTCCCGTGGGGGGAATGCTGCACCTGCCGCAACCACCAAGCGTGCCACCAGTACGGCCTGCGGCACCCCCGGCCGCGGCGGCGAGGCAGGCCCCGAAAGCGGCGCCCAAGCCGCCGCCCAAGAGGGGCCAGCCGCCTCAGTATGGCGGCTATGCCAACATTCGGTACGTGCTGCAGCACTTCGGTGGTGACTTGGCCACGGATCAGCGTGGGACAAAGACGATCAACGTCTGCCCCTGGTCTCGGCTGGATGGGGCTGGTCACTGCACATGGAAAGCTGGCACGCACTGCCGGCCTACCCACCTCCACCCCAAGGACCTGCTGGACCACATCCAGCGGGACCATGCGACTGATCCGGCGCAACGGGACCAGGCGCTGGCCATGCTGGCTGGCGTTATGCCGGGGGGCCAGGCGGGGCCTTTCGCGTCGGCCCAGGCGGGGTCCAGAGCGCTCACGCTGCCCACGGGTGCCCGCCCTGCGGCGAAGCGCGGGGCGTCGCCGTCGGCGGCACGATCTGGAGCGATTGGGTCTGCAGCACGGCGTGGTACAGTGACTTCTACGGGGAGTACGGCGGCAAGTACATCCGGCGGACAGGCAGAGGGGGAGCCCGCCGCATCTGCCGGGTCTCAGCAGGCGACGACCGCCTCGGGCGACGACCGCCTCGGGCGGAGGCCCACGGGGTCAGGGGCCACCTCGCCGGCCGCCCGCGCCGGGTGCGGGTGGTCCCCCTGGACCTGCTGGTGGCCCCTCTCCGTCCAGTGATCCGGATCCGGCGGGGGGCCCCGATCCACACGTGCAGCCATGAAGGGGCCCAGCCTCCGACACCCGAGCGGCGGTGTCCTGGAACGTCCAGGGCTCGATGCGGGGGGACGGCGTACCAGTGGCCCCAGGTATGCTCGACGGTGAAGCGGTGGCGGCGGGCATCATGAAGGCCGAGGGTGCCATCCTGGGCCTATTCCAGGAGACCGGCATGCAGGACCCACAAGGTGTGGTGCACTCCGAGAACCAGTGGCGTCACCACGGGTATCATGCGTACCCAGGGGTGGATGCCCAGGCGGCGTCGGCGGCGGCGGTGCGCGGCGGGCTCTTGATTGCCCTTCGGGCGGACGTGTTCGCCGCGGAGGAAGTTCGAGATATCGTGGACATCGTGCCGGGCAAGGCCATGGCCCTCGATGTGGTGACCGCAAATGGCACCCTCACGGTCATCAACGTCCACGGCCCGGGTAGCGGCGGCGACTCCTGGGCGTCTAAGGCGTCCTTCTGGGCTGACGTGGCCATGTACGCGGCGGCCAAGAGCGCGGGTGGCACCAGGGCCGTGCTCCTCGGAGGGGACTTCAACGTGTGGCTGGAGTCCCCGTGGCACCCAACCACGAGGAGGTTCCAAGCCCTGTGGGAACAGTGTGGTTTCCACAGGGCAGGCCCGGAACGGGAGGAGGACAGGAGGCCCACGAGGGCAGGGCACCGACTGGACTCCTTCCTTCTAAACTCGCCTCTGGTCCCATGGGCGGCGCGTGAGCGCCCTCACTTGGCGCCGGGGCGGTCTCCTGCGTCACTGGGGTCGGATCATGGCCCTGTGGTCCTGGACATCCCGCTAGCGGTGGCCGGCAAGGAGAGGGTCACCAGGATGGCCTACTCGCACGCCCAGGGCAAGCTGCATGCCATACGCCCGGACTCCCCGGGGGTTCGTGAGGCGGCAGCGGCAGTACTGCAGAAGGCCTCCGGGGATCGGCGGCTACAGGCGTGGCTCTCGTCAGACCACGACACTGCCACCATGGGCACGTCGGAGGTGCAAGCGGTCTTTGACCCGCTCTACGCCTTCCGTGATGACGTGTCCAGGGTCACGGGAGTGCGCATGCCTTCAGGCGTGGACCCGCAGTACCCGTAGGGGCAGGCGGAAACGGAGGCGTCGCTGGACCAGGTCCTCTCGGATCAGCAGGCCCTGGCCTGGCGTGCCCATCAGCTGTGGCAACGGGACGCGGCGGCGGCCGGAGTCCACTCCCAGGAAGCGACTGCCCTGCTACAGCACCTCCGGCGAGTGGACCCCGACCTGTCCCCCGCCTCGGTAGAGGACCTGCGTGCCGCATTGGACCAACAGCTCCACCAGCTGGAGACACGCGTGGAGGAGCTGCGGGATGTCCTCAGGAGCAACAAGCGCCGGTCCATCAGGGACTACTGGCGGGCAGGGTACCGGATCTGCAGCTCCGATGGACGGCGATACGGGGGGCCATCAACGTGGTGAACTATGCCCCGTCAGGCCTATGGTCCGTACGCGTCCGCGAGTCGGAGAAGGTGCTCTTGGAGGCCTCGGACGTCATTGGCGAGGTCCAGAGGTATTGGGAGGCGCTGTACGCCAAGCGGCCAGTGAACCTGCCGGCCTTCGAGCGGCTGGTCCGGGCCCACATTCCCAAAGGGGTGCCGGAGGAATGGAGGTCGGTACAGGACTACACCATGCAGGACCTTAAAGACGCCGTGAAGCAGGCCGTGGCGGACAACAAAGCTCCGGGGTCCAACCGGGTCACGGCTGCCCTCATAGCAGAGCTGCCTGAACCGGTGCAGGGGCTCCTGGTGCATGCGTACAGGGCAATCCTGCGGGGTGCGGACGTCCCGGAGTCCTGGCACGAGGCCATTATCTGGCTGATGCCCAAGGGCACAGCCACCGGCAACCTGGACGAGTACAGGCCGATAGCGCTGGGGCAGCAAGACATGCGAATGCTCATGACTCCCCTCATGCGGAGGTTCAGAGCTGTTCTGGCACGCAAGGGACTGGCCGCGGACTGGCAGTTCGGAGCCATGCCGGGCTCCACGGCGGCTGCCCCGGTGTTCCTGGCCCAGCGCAGGCTGCAGCGTGGGCTGGAGGAAAACCACGTCCTGGCCTTCGATGTGTCAAAAGCTTTTGACACAGCGCCGCACGGAGCGCTGGCGCTCCTCCTGCGCCACATGGGTGTCCCGGAGGAGCTCATCAGGCTCTTCCACACCCTCAGCTGCGGGTCTCTGGTGCGCATCATCACCGCGCACGGCCCGACGCCGAGCATACGACTCCACAGGGGCCTGCGGCAGGGCAGTGCGGAGAGCGCTGTACTCTACCTCCTCCTTTTGGAGCCTCTCCTGCGGAGCCTCGCCTGCAAGGCGCGGGGAGATGCTCGCCATGCGGTGCCACCCCTGGTACAGGCGTACTGTGATGACCTCCTGTTGATAGCGCACTCCCTGCCGCAATTCCTGGAGTATGCGGCGGCGATAGGGCGGTATCTCACTGACATGGGCATGTCCCTCAACGTCGGCAAATGCGCCTATGCCAATACTGCTCGCATCCATTCGATTATGGTATACCTGAACCCAGGGAACACGGCGGCCCCGTGGGTATGCTTACGTGCCAAGGGCACGGTACCATACTTGGGCCTGCGCCTCGATCCCAGGGGGATGGCGACCATGAAGGAGAAATATGTACTCCGGTGTGAAGCTCTGCTGGGCTGGTGCAAGAACACGTTGGGGCCGGCGTCGGTGCCTCATGAGGTGATGGCGGCTGTGGTTGGAGGCATCGTGCGGTACGCGGCGCCCTACCTGTCCGACACGGCGGAGGCGGTGATCAAACTGAATACTGCCATCAAGGCTGCGGCCCTGCAATTCGAGAAGCTGCCCAAGGACCTGTCCAACGTGGCGGTGCGGTCGGGTCATGGGTTACGGTTGGCGGATGTCCAGGTTATATGCCGCGACTCCGTCGTGGCGACCATGGCTCAGCTCACCCACCACAGGTCGACGACAGTCCGGGATGAGCTGCGGGCCATGCTCCGAGACATGCACGTGCAGTACGGAGTGTGCGGGCAGTTCATGGTGCCCTCTGCGTCATTCGGCACACACGCTGGCAATACGTGGGTGGACAGGGTACTCCGGGCGATGGGGACGTTGCGCGTAGGACTTCTCATGCCATCGTCGGTGTACTCGTGTGTACACGCCCATCTGCCGCAAGTGCAGAGGGCGGGGCGGAAGTGGGTGTCCCAATCCTATACCTTCAAGGGTAGGGACATCTGCGTTCTCTTGGGGCCCCGCACAGATGCGACAGTACAGTCCCTGACTGATCCCGCAAATGACCTCCTGCATGCGCGGCTCCCCTGCCCTGCGCCTGGGCACTGGGCTGTCCAGCTTCAGGAGTGCCATGAGGACCACCTGCACCTTCCTCACGCGGGAGTAGGGCCCCACCAGCTGGACCACGTGTGGCTCACGGGGCTCTGCGACGTCTTCCGGCCGCAGCTGCCCGGTCCGTTGACTCACCGGCTAATACACCCGGTGCGCCGAAAGAAGGCCAGCAAACGCAATAGATAGTCCGCTGCGGGGGACGTGTATGTGGTGGGCGGATACAGGGAGGAAGGATGGGACCCGGCCAACCGGGGCTGTCCATGCCGTTCGTCCCGCTAGCCGCCCTCCTGTTTCTATTGGGGGACGTCTTTGAGGGCTACCAACAGCAAGACGATCCGGCGTCCGTCCCCCTGCTCACTCCTCACGCTGGGGGCGGCATAAGCCCGCCACCACTGTGGGTTGTGCACGGGCGGCCAGCGTTTTCCAGGGCGTGCGCGGCGGTGCACAAGTGCAGCGAGTGGGCAATTGTTCTTCTGCTGCCAGCAGGCCCAATCCCGGATCCGGATGAGTACTCGGTCCCGGAAGTGGTCCGGATGTCCAACGTGCCGCACGATCCGCACGTCGCCGTCACATCGTTGCGTGATGGCGGCGCAGTGGAGCAGGGGTCTGTGGTGGTATACCAGCCTTCCTGCTCCGCAACAGTTTGGGGAGCGGAGTATACCACCGCCCTGGACGCCATAAAGTCAGTCTGCGGATGTGACCTGGCCTGGAGACCACATGCGGTGTATCGACCGAGGGTGGTCCTGTCCCCGGAGCTCACGGCCTCCAGTGCGGCGTCCCTGGGAAAGGTGGTGCAGAGCCCCCACTCCGACGTGGCGTGGCTGGAGCCCCACCGGTACTGCTGGGTGCCGGTGGCGACTAAAGTCACATCGTCTGACGCGTCGCCCCAGGGAGACGACGCCACAAACGTGGCGGTGGCCAGCCACGGAATCCCCACGTGGACGGGTGCCATCTACGGCACGGTCCCGGAGGCAGAGATCATTGGCGCGGCGGCGTACTTGTTGCACACGCCCCCGTCGGCATGCACGGTACACATGGTGGATGCGTCCGTCATAGGAGCGCATCTCCGCAGGGCGCAGAAGGCCCTGTACCGTGGCATCAAGGGGCCTACATCACATCTGGTCAATCAGCACGCACTGAGCTGGATAGTGGAGGGGCTGCGGCGGCTGCCGCGCCGAGTTGGGGGGCCGCACCACTGGCTGGTGAGGCAGAGCTCGCACTTGGCGGCGGTCCCGCTCGAGGCACCGGACTCTGCCGCGGCCCGTGCAATGGCCCCACCTGTCCATCTTGTCCTGCCAAAGGAGCACGCCATCCTCTTGGTGCCGGGGGATAATGGTGAGCTCGAGCCGCGTGTGCCATCCATGCAAGCCCTTCAGCAAGTCCGGGAGATGGAGTGGCGTTCGCTAGCGGCTCGCACCAGGGCGCACACGCCACTGGCTGGCGCCTGCGAGGCGATGCCCCTCGGAGCTGTGCACCACGGCCCAACGCACAGGAATATGCTGCGGGCACGTGACGGTCGCTTGTCCACCATGCAGGTCATGCGACGGTGGAGACAAAAGCTCACGCGTATGGCAATACCAGCCCACCCCTGTATCTTCTGTGGGGGGCCGGAGGAGGACATTGGCCACATGCGCCTACTGTGTGCGCGGGACGAGGAGGTGGCTCAGCTCCTGTGCAGGCGTGTGGAGGAGTTCACGGCGGAGCTACCCCTGACAGACAGGGCGGTGGAGTTCTTGGCGTGGAGGGAGCACGGCTGCAGGTGGACTGAATCCCTGATGGCGGGTGTCGTCCCCGGGGACCTGAAGCGGCTGTTCGCTGCGGTGCGAGCGGCGTCGTCCCGGGGCCCTGCCAAGGCAAGGCTCTTTGTGGAGGACATGGTCCAGATTGGGGAAGATGTGTATGCCCGCAGGAACCATCGGCTCACCCAGATCATGCAGCTGCCGATGCAAGATCGAAGGAGAGCGGTATACGCGTTCCTGCGCGGTGACACACCCTTCTGCCCGCCGGCAGGGAGGATCCTGCAGCGTCCGCCGTGGAACCCGTTTGCCGGCCTCCCCGGCGACCTGCGGGCAACCTTTCAGAGGGCACCGTTGCACGCACTGCTGGTGTCGCGGTCGTGCATCGAGCATGAAGAGGCCCTGTCCTTGTTCCCTCACTGGATGGCGGCGTTGGCGCAGGCCTTCGACCTGTGGATCGGTTCCTGGGTGGCGCGGGACATCACCACATTCAGGGAGTGGTCCCGCGTGGTGTCGGCGCAGTCGTGGGCCCAGGTGCGTGGTACCTAGGTGAGAAGCCCTGACGGCCAGAGTGATCCCTGGCTTCAGGTGTACGCCAACCATCCAGCTGTGGGGAACGTCATGGGCTGGCCTCGCGAGGTGCTGCCGGTCCTTCAGCAACCTCTGTGCAGTCTCCCAATCCTGGCGGTGGCTGTCGTACTTGACGTGGGTACGTTGTGGCTGTATGACCGGCAGCTGCGACGAGTCGTACCGGCGGTCACGGAGCGGCGGTCCATGGCGGTGTTAATGGGCTCCAAGCAGCTGGCACGGGTACAGGGCAACGACGCGCAGGGCCACGTCACGGAGGCCATGTTCTCTCTGCCAGAGGGGGACGACCACGTGGCTGCCGATGCCCGTCACACCCTTGACACCCTGGGCCTCGAGGCGGTCATTGAGGCTCGGGCGGGAGGACAACGCTTGGTTCTGGCTTCCGCCAGGGGCCCGGAGCAGGACGGGGTTGATGTCATCGGGGAGGTCTTACGGGACTACGGTTGGGAGCTCCTGGCGCATGGCACACACAGTCCCAAGGTGGCGCGGTGGCCCCGGCTGCTTGAGAGCCTGCCGGTGATGCCTGACGGGCGACCGATACTCCGCCCGGTGTCCACGTGGGAGGAAGCGAGGCGCAGCCTCGTCAGTTGTGCCACAGCACGCATGCTGGCGGGTGCCTTGCTCGGACTCCAGGACGCGTGCTGCGATGTATGGTAGGACCTGTGGTCGCAGTGTTGTGATAGTAGCTGCGTTCCGTCGCGGTTTGTGCTCCCGCAGCGATGCCACGGGTGCGGGGAAACGGTGTCAGTTTGGGTTCATCAGTGTGCCTCCGCCCCGCTGTGCGGGACATGTAAGGAGCGTGCCGATAGGGGATGGCCTAAGGCGAGGTGGGCACTGCGGCACTCTGGACAGATGTCCTCTAGCGCCTGGAAGACTATCCAGGGTGGCCTGAAGAGCGTCCGAGTGGAAGGGGTACGGTGCCCTGGAGCGCCGTCTGCGGCCCTGCCCCTGATGCTGTGGTGGGCGGCTCTGGAGGGCGACTCACGGATACTCTGGTTGTGGCATCGCGGAGGAAATGGTGACGGCGTGGTGGGGGCCGGGGGTGCAGATTGATTGGGTTGGGAATTGTGGGTGCACCAGCTACCGTCCCTACGCTGGACGCAGCGGAGGGGGTAGCGCCTGAGAGGCAGTGCCTTCACGGCCTGATTGTGCGGTACTGGCAGGCGGCGTATGACGGCCAACGCGATGTGACAGGTCGTGCCGGCCTGATGGTGAGCCGTACTGCCCCCGTGCATGAGGGTCGGACAGGGATGCTTCACCCGCCTGCCCCGGGTCGCCGCATACAACAGTGAGGTGTCATGGGTCGTCACGACCAGGGTACTAAGGCCCAAACCCTTGTAGGGTATTCCCATGGCACCGGGGTCTCTACTGGCGGCCCGGCTACGGCAGTATTGGGAGTGGTTGCTCGGGATACACCGGGGGTGCACGGAGTTGTCTGGGGGTTACGGCGTCGCGGCGCCCCCTGGGAGTGTTACACGGGGTTGCGGGGACAGCCTGCAGGCCCCGGGAGTGGCGACGAGGCGAAGATGTGTGCGTAGAGGGATATGACAGTGGGGTCGTCAGGGGGACAGTATGGCGGGCGTGGTGGAGACAGCGTGGCAGCTTGGGAGGAGCGCTCACGGGGGGCACGTGGAGTTCCAGGTGACGGAGTACTGGAGTCTTGGGGGTAAACGCGGCGGTACTGGGGTCCGTACGGTGGGGGTACGCGGCGGTACTGGGGAACCGTACAGTGGGGGAGCAGCGGGGAAGTTCCAGATGACGGTGTACTGGCATCGTGGGGGTATACGCGGCGGTACTGGGGACCGTATGGTGAGCGTACGCGGCGGTACTGGAGGGCCGTACAGTGGGGGCGCTACGGGGTCGCATGGCGGTACTGGGGTGTCCCCCTGACCCCTCTAACAACTCAGGGGGAGCGCGGGGGCATCCCCTGGCCCCGTTAACAAACTGGAGGGACCATGCCTGCGGGCATGTACATAGTCTAACCTCTGACCATGGCCTTGTGGTTGCGGTGGTGCGTGTCGTGGCGGCTCGCAGGTGGCGTCGGCGTGGCAACAGCGCTGCTGTGGCGGAAGAGGCGCAACCACGGAAGCTGGCCAATCAGTGCAGGTAAGGGTCAAGGGTAGGCGCCAGGGCAATGTATGTGGGCCAGATGAGGTGCACCTGGTTACCACAGCCCGGAGCGAGCCTCTGGTGGGTACCCCTACAGGGGGTTGATAACCAAGCTACGGCACCCACCAGCCCGAATCCCAGCCAGCGATATTCACGGGTTGCGCCACTCCCGTCGCGTAGCGGCCGGCGTCCCCCCCTGTAGACCCTCAAGATATATTATACGTGGCAAGTGGATGCCTCGAAGCTGATTGGGTGCTGGCCCCTGACATGGAGTGCCGGCATGGTATATATCTGGGGTGTGGGAGCAGCTCAGGGCCACGGGGACGTGGAATTGGTAACGTGTTTCTGTACTATACTAGGGGGATGGTGCGGAGGGTCGGAGGCGTACATAGTGGAGACATGGGGGCGATGAAAGCTGAGGGCCAGGCTAGGCTGGAGCCTCCCAGAAATCCTGGCTATGCACATACGGGCTATTGCGTGCTGGCAGAGGGATACGTGGAGTCAGGGGTGGTGGGCAATTTCGAGAACGCAGACAGCAATGGATTCCATGGGGTCATGGGTGATGGGTGTCTCCACGGTGGCGGGGGTACGCGAACGACGGAGGGTCAGCTCTCGCTTCGCCGCATGCGTGCTGCTTTGTTCCTTGGTTGCCGCTTTGCGACGGACAGAGAAGCCCTTGCTTTCTACTTGTTGCGATGCTGCTGCGTTGCTTTGCCTTGCCCCCATACCCCCGGCGAACAAACGGGCCATTCCGTCGCCGTTGCTAACGCTAACGCCATGCAGTTGCCACTGCCCCCAAAGCCTGGTTGACCGGTATCCCCGGTCCTCTGGGTCCTCCGTCATGCTGTGGGCCACCTCAGGCAGCCCTGGGACCCACGGGATCGAGCGAGGCAGGAACCACCTGTCGGCGCGAGATGCCCGGTAACACCAGTAGACGGCATGATAAGTGGCTATGACTATGACTATGACTATATATATATATATATATATATATATATATATCTATATATATACATATATATCGGCGCAACGACTCCTGGACAGTGAGCTCTGCATGTCCCAATTTCTGGGTGACCTCAAAAAGGATTGACACCCTGATGCTGCCACCCTGAGATTGAGCCTTCTTGCGGCGGTGTTGGACACGGATGCGACGCGGAAAGACAGCAACCGGGCAGGAAATCGAGCTGGGGGACAGAAGGCAATCACATTGGCAGCCATCGGGAACCATCTGGGGGTCTCAGAAAAATACGTGTATGCACGTATTTTTTTTGCATACCGTGGAGAGTCGTTTTGTTTTCTGATTTCGTTTTTCGCGTCGCATCCGTGTCCACTGCATCCCGTCCATCCCCCCCGTTTTTTTTGTCAGCGAAACGGCGCCGTCTGAATTGGGAGAGTGGAATGTCGTGGCTTTGCAGCGTCCAACCAGCTCCCACCAATGCAAAGGCGATCAGCCCGGACATGCAGCAGGCGATCTCTGATGCAAGCCTTGACGATACCGTTTCACATCCGTCAGCCTGTGCAAAGTTTGCCAGCCAAAAGAAAAACAAAAGGACGCCGCACCACTTTCTTAATGGCAGTTTGGAAGAAGCCTGCGATGTTATTCGGAATATCACAGGGTTCCACAACATGCCTGACCGCAGTATTAAAAAATATAAGCACCCTCTGGTTAAGGAGGATGACAGGCTGTTCACAGGCCTCTGTATTGTGCATCACAGTTGGCGCCTCCAATGGAATTCCCTGGGTGAATATTTGGCAGATTTTGAGCCTGTGGAGGACTGCCCCGTGACGTGTGCAATGGGCAGTACGAGCATCCGACCCTGAGGAAGATGTTGCAGCCCTCAGTCTGCAGTATTTACAGCCTGCGGCCTGCTGCAACCCCAGATCTGTTGAGCCAACACTGGCCAAACATGAATTGTGTCCTCGGAGATTGTTACATTTGTGGGTGGAACAACATTTCCCCACCGTGTCCTCACTGCCCACTGCCAGATGACAGTCTGGATTATGAGGAATACACCAGAACTGACCTGCCCACCAAAAATGGAAACACGTATCGCAAAACGGAGTTGGTTGTGGTGACAAACAAGGTTTCGAATCTCCTAATCAACATGCAGGAGGGTCTGAATAAGTTTAAGCGACACCACTTTTTTGACATCTGGATCAAATAAATGATGTTTGCACTGACGAAAGATCCTCCTGTGGGTTGGCTGGTGGTCCGCTGGGATTTTCCCCAGAAATTTCATTTGGAACGCAAAGGTGAGGTCTCCGAGGACTTTTATAGTCATGAAACAATTCTGGTGCTGGTGGCAGCCATGAACTGGAAAACAGTGGACGGCAAGGTTGAGAACCATGCCCATTTCTTTGTTACCCCAGGGTACATGAAGAAAAACCCTGCATATATTTTCCACTGCATGGCAATCGTCATGAAATGGGCAGCCGGACGTGGTGGTGTCACCAAAGTTGTCCATAGTTCTGATCGTTGCCGGGCTGAATTCAGCAACGGCACATTTCTTTTGATGCTTGCAAAGCACTTTGATGAACACCAATTGGATGCAGAGCATGTATACTCCATGGAGCATGAGGGAAAAGGGCCCAATGACGCTCTGGGTGGTGTCATTCGAACACTGTTGAAGACAGCCCAAAAAGCAGGATTGATGCTGCGCACCCCGTTTGATGTATGTCAGGCTCTGCAGTCCACGACTCAAGGTCGCCCTATCAAGGGAAAATATTCCGTGTTCACACAATATGTATTCCACTGTGTGAATCCGGGCGATGTTGAACTGGTGGCCCCGGGTAAAACAGTGCCCGGGATAACCAAGTCCTATTCATGCGTCGGCGGTTGCCCTGCTTTTGCAGCAAGTGTGTCGCGGGAGATTGGGATGCATGCAAAAATGCCCAAATTTCTAGGCCGTGGGACTCTTGTAAAGTTCGCGAAAAGCCATCCAATGCATCCCAAGACTCCGAATGTGCTTCCCAAGCATCCGATTTGTCGGACATGTCGGACGATTCGTGTTTCGCATTAAACTGCCACCACCGTCCACCTGCCATGTCTGCTCGTACTGCCCAACAGAGCGAAATTTGTGATGGTTCCGGCCAATTTTCTCAAAAATATGGTCACCTACCCCCCCCCCCCAACCCATACATCTCCGAAAAGCCCTTTTCAAGGCCATTTCAAAAAGGTGTAACATACCCCCCCCTACGAGACACGTAGCAACGAGAAAAAGGCCAACACTGGCAAAAATCCATCAAAGCCATCAATGATCCCCCCCCCCAGGTTTTCGGACATATATATGTCTGTTTTCGGGGGGGGGGGGGGGGGCAACTTGGGGTTTCTGGGGAACTAACAGGTTTTTCGCCGAAATTGGCTCAGTGCGCAAAAATATCGTTCCATAGGGGGGGGGGGGTATGTGTATACTTTCCGAAAAGTGCGTGAAAAGGGCTTTCCAATGAACTAGGTCCCAGGCTCCAAGGTGCCAAGATGATGGAGATATTGTCGTTACACTTTTTTCGCTTTGGGTTGCTGCTGCTGCCAGATTTTTCCTCACATGCGTGTGGTTGTCTTTTATGTACTCCCCCCCCAATGGCTGCCCAACTTCACTTTTAGGGCTTTTTTGCATTTTTCCACCATGCCCCTAAGTGTGGACATACCCTCCTCTCCTTTATCGCGCAGCCAATCCTCTCAATCGCCCTCTCAATCCCGGTACCGTGGGTTGCGCCTCCGCGCACTATCTGACGCTGTACCCGACGCCGACCTACAAGCGGGGTTCAATTCGTTGGGGGATGTGAAGACCTTGGAGCCCGTGGAGGTGTATAGGAAAGACATGAAGGCCGTTTTGAGTGTTTTTTGGGTTGCAACCCGTGGTGATGGCGGCCGTGGGAAACAAATTTATGAAGAACTTGGATAGAAAATGGGGTTCTCCACCGAGACGGAACAGACAATTTGCGACCGGATGGCAGATTTTCTCAAAGAGTCGGGGGCCACGAAAAAGGACAAAATTGAGGCCGACTCTTTGCGCCTCTCCATTTTGGCTGGGCTTGCGGATGATGAAGAGGATGGACAACACAACATGGGAGCACCTCCGAAAGTTTTGAGGCCCTCTTCAATGACTTGGATTGCAAATCGGCCCGGATTGTCAAAAGGCACAATGTACAAAGGTGCGGCCTCGGAGTACTCTCACGTTGTGTTGTTCATCCGATGGCTGCGCCCCCCCCCCCCCCCCCCACCAGGTGCCGCTTTTTGCACTTTTTCATAGGCAAGTGCCGCCGACTTCAATATCAAAAAGGGTCTTCGTGGCTGCAATCCTCCCAGCCAGCCCCTAAGAATCACAAGGCGTTCACTGCCAAGGAGAAGGAGGCTATCCGGCAGGCCAGCTTGAACCCCACAGTGTCGCACCCATCAGCATGTGCCCGTTTCTCTTCAAAACCACGTGGGAAAAAGGGCAGAGTGCCTCATCGGTTTTTGAACAAGCCCTTGGCGGAGGCCCTGCCCCAAATCGCACGCATCGCTGGTGTCTCAGGATCCCTTAGTGGCATCAAGAAATATTTGGACAAATCTGTCCGTGTTGATGATCGAATTCTGACTGGGCGCTGTGTCACACACGAAAAATGGCGAACGCAATGGAGAGATTTCGGTGAATTCCTAGGTAAATGGAAATGTAATGTGCACTGTGATTGTTCAATTTTCAGAAAGACCTATGATCATCACTCTCTGCTCCAAATGCTGCATCGTGTTTTCTGCCCCTTTCGTCGGGATTTTGAACCCACAGATTTTCTGTCCCTGTTGCCTGCAATGCCAAACTGGAACTGCATCGCTGGTGATTGCAGGACCTGTGGTTGGTTGAAGGTATCACCTCCTTGTCCCAAAGTTATGAAAAGCTCTGTGGTGATCACCTACAATACATGGCAGAGAAAAAACCTTCCAACCAAAAAAGGTGGGATCTTCAAAAAACTATGCCCTGTTGAGGAGACAAATTCTGTCAGAAATTTTCTGATCAATCCGGAGCAGGACCTGCATGAATTTCTGAGACACCATTATTTGGATATATGGTTGACCAAGGTTACTTCCTTCCTTTTCAACGCACCGCCCCAGGGTTTGCATGAGGTGGGATTTCCCGCAATGTCAAGAGCTCAGAAGCAAATCTGAGCTGGCTGCAGAATTTTATGCAACGGAGAAATTGCTTTTCCTGATTTGCACTGTTCACTGGCAGTCTGTGTCAGGACCAACTGAAGCACATGCCATGTTCTTCATTACAGCCGGTGATCAGAGCAAAAGCCAATCTTTGATCCAACATTGTATTGCTTTGGCTGTAACCTGGTGCAAGCGGCGTGGTGGTGTGACTCACTTTGTCCACTCCTCTGATCGGTCAACACAAGAATTTTCGAATGCGATCAATATGTATCACCTCAGCCAGCACACCAAAAAGCATGGGACCACAGGGGAGTGGGTGTTCAGTATGGAGAACGAGGGCAAAGGTGCCAATGATGCCCTGGGTCTTGCTGTGGTGGCATTGCTGAAATCTGCTGTGGCTGCAAGTGAGAAAATTCGCAACAACAGCGATGCTGCACGCATTTTGCATCGCAGGACCCAAGGCAAACCGGTGCGCGGAAAGTACAGCGTGTATACACAGTATGTTTTCATGGCAATGCATCCTGGTGACATCAAAAATGTCCCCAGGGCCAGAACAACCAATGGCTTCACCAAGCACTACCATTGGAAGTGCGATAGGCCCGGTGTTTTGGCATACCGACGAGCACCCTGTTGGTGCAAGCGCTGTCTCAGAGGTGATAATGATATGTGCACCCAAACCTCGTATACCGGGTTTTGGACCGAGGTGAAAACCTCTTTGCGGTCCGGAAACACCCAGCAATATCACATTTCGTCCGGTTTAGGAGGTTCCAACAGCTCTGCATTTGTTTAAAACCTCCAATGGTCTAGTGCATGTGTCTGTGCCTGTGCAATCTGCAACCAGACCTGACTAGACCTGGAAACAGGCCGTTTTGAGCCCAGGTGTGAACACTCGCGGGCAATTTTCTCAAAAATATGGTCACCCCCCCCCCAAAACCCGTACATCTCCGAAAAGCGGTTTTTTGGGGGTTTCCGAAAAAGTGTAACATACCCCCCCCCCCCCTCCGTGGCAAAATATTCCGAGAAATCAGCCGACACGGCCGAAACCTCTGTTAGTTCTCCAGTTGCCCCCCCCCCCCCCCCCCCACCACGAAAATGGACATGTATATATATATATATATATATATATATATATATATATATATATATGTATATGTATGTATATATATACATATATGTATATATATATATATATATATACATATATATATATATATATATATATATATATATATATATATATATATACATATATATATATATATATATATGTAGTAATATATATATATATATACATATATATATATATATATATATATATATATATATATATATATATATATATATATATATATGGTTGTTGTTGTTGTTGTTGAAGGCACCCAGCACGTGCCGGCGGGAGAAATTGCCAGACACGCTCTCCCTGGGCAGGGCGCAAGGGAGCAGTCGGCCGGCGTCACGCTGGCCGGGCGTGTGCCGACGACGACCGAGAGGGGGGGGGGGGGGGGGCGCCGTGGTGTGGGGGGGGGGGGGGGCGCGTGTGGAGGAGGGTGGGGTCACCTGAGGACGTCACCCTGGGGCCCTCCCCCGTCTCGCGGGGGGAGAGTCACTCGTCCTGTGCGAAGCGGCTGTGGCGGGGGCGGAGGGTGGGGTGGTGACCTTGGGGTGGGGAAGGCACGCCCGGGTCCACGGACAGTCCGCGCCTTGCCCGAACATCCCGCCGAGGTGGCCGTTCCTCGTGTGAGGCCGTGGCTTGGCCGGGGGCGCTGGCCCGTGCTTCTAGCCTTCCACGGGGGCGAGGGGAGGCCTGGGAGTTGCGGTCTGCCGGCGCCTAGTCACCTCTGCTGGTGTTGTGTTGTGGCCGCCTCGTCCCCGGTAGTGCGGGCGCGCGCGCGCGTCGGTCATGGGGGAGGGAGGGCACAAGGGCGGGAGCACAAGAGCACGAACATGGGTTCACTGTCGTTGGCGTGCTGTGTTCGGTTCATGTGATGTTCCCTGGTGCCTGTCCCTGTGCCCGGCGTACGGGAGGCCGCGCGGCACAGCCGGCGGGGGGTCGCAGCCCGGGCCGTGCGCGTGGGTAGCGGCGGGCGGCCGGGTAGGACGTGGCGCCATGCGGGTGCGGGGCCCGTGGCGGTCGCGGGGGGTCGCGGGCGGTCCAGCCGGCGGTCGGCAGTGGCCCTGAGCGTCCCACACAGTGGGGTCGGTGGGCGTGCCGGGGGAGGGCGAGCCCTGCAGGTCTTGCTGCGGAGGGCGCGCGCGCTAGGGCGTCGGCGTGCCCGGTGCGGGCCCCTCTGCGGGCCGAGGGACTTGCGGTGAGCTGGTTGTGTTGCCTGGGGGCTGAGGCCGGGGCCGGGCGTATGAGTAGCGGCGGGCGGCCAAGTGGGCGCGGGGGCCTTGGCGGTCGCTGGGAGGCGTGGGCGGCCCAGCCGGCGGTCGGCAGAGGCTCCAAGGGCCCCACACCGTGGGGCCCGGGGGCGTGCCGGGGGCGAGTGCGCTGTGCAGGCCAAGCTGCGGGGGGCGCACGGGCGAGGGTGTCGGCGTGCCCGTCGGGGGCCCCCCGAGGGCCGTGGGACCCGCGGCTGGCAGGGAGCGCTGCTCGGGGGCCGAGGCCGGGGCAGGGCGCGTGGGTAGCGGCGCCCACGGGGTCGAGTGCTCGAGGCGAGCGCGGGGTGGTGCGTGCGGGCCGGCCGGAGATCGGTGGCCTCACTGGGAGTCCCACACGGATGGGTCGATGGGTGTGCCGGGGGCGTACGCAGCGTGCAGGTCGGGCAGCAGCGGGCGTACGTGCAGGGCGTCGGCGTGCCCGATGAGGACCTCACTGAGGACCGAGGGGTTGGCGGCAAGCAGTATGCGATGCCCGGGGGGGTGGCGGCGAGGAGCGGGAGGATGTCCGCGGCCCGCGACGTGGGGGTGAACACGACGTGGGCCGGGTGCGGCCCCGGGAGCGGTGCCGGGGGGAGCGGGACCGCAGGACGGCGGTCTACTGTGAGGCGCCAAGTGGCGCAATGGCGGAGGAGCCAGACTAGAGCGATGCTGTGGCGCAGTGTGTGGGGCTGGGTGCTGGGCGGCGCGGGGACGTGCGGCGGGAGGGGGGGGGCGGGGCGGTGACGTGGGAGGGGGCACGGCGGAGGAGTGACGCCAGCGACGTGTGTGTCGTGCTGAGGGTGGAGAGGAGCTCGCGGAGGAGCTCTTCCCGGCCGGCGCTGTCCAGCAGAGGGGGGGCGCCGTGGGGGGAGGAGGAGTGCCACATGCCAAGCAGGCTGAACCCCAACTGTGTCGGGGGGCCGGGTCGCGGGGCGGCTGGGAGGCGCTCGGAGAGGTACACTGCGGTGGTGGCCGTGCGGAGCTCGAAAGGGGTGACGAGGCGGGGGGAGTGGCCGGCAGTGGCTGCCAGGATGGGCGGGTGCGTGAACAGGTGCCACGCGAGGAGTAACTGCAGGGCGTAGTGGGGGGGGCAGTGGTGCTGGAGGTGGGCGGCGGAGTCCGGGTAGGGGCGGTGGCAGAAGGGGCACGTCACGCCTCCGTAGCCGGGGGGGTGGTCCTGGGAGTGAAGTAGCCGGAGGTGCATGATGCGGTGGAGGGCCAGCGCCGGGATCTCGGCGCGTTCATACGCGAGGCGGAGTAGGTGGGAGGACCAGCCTGGGGGCAGGGGCCGGAGGTGCTGTGCGTGGGTGCGGGCGGTGGTGGCCGCATACGCCGCCTCTGCGGCGCGTGTGGGGTTAAGGAAGATCGCGCCCTCATGGAGCGCCACGATGCGGCCGTGGAAGAGTGCGGACCAGGGGAGGGTCCACGGGGAGGCGGTGTGGAGCCCGCGGCGGGCTAGGCTGTCAGCTTCGGCGTTGAGGGTGGCGAGGAGGCTGGCGGAGCCGGAGTCGTGTTGTGCGGGGAGCGAGGCCTCGTGCATGCGGAAGGAGGCGGAGAGGAGGGCAGCCCGGTACGGGATGGAGAGGGCGGAGGAGGGGGGCGGGCCGCGGGTGAGGTCGCAGAGCTGGGAGGCGGTGGAGTCCGAGGCGAAGAGGGCTGCGCCGGACCAGCCGCGGAGGGTGAACATGGCGGCTATCTTGGCGATCCACTCCGCGTCGGTGGAGTGGCCGGCAAGGGCGTGGAGGCCGAGCCAGCCGCGGTAGAGAGTGCCGTGGAGGGGGTGCCAGAGGAGGAAGCCGGCGCCGAGGCGGGTGCCCTCTTGGCTGCCGTCGCATGCGACGACGACATAGGGGAGGGAGCGGAGGGGGGCCAGCGAGCCGGTGTGGTGCTGCGGGGCGGGGCGTACTCGGGGGGAGGAGAGGAGGTGGACGGTGATGTCGAGGGGAGCGAGCGCCTGCGCCAGGGCGGGGCCTTCGGTGAGCCAGGGGGTGGGGCGGCGTGGGGAGACGAGGGACGCCGTGGCGGCTACCGCGAGGGTGTTGGGGCCCCAGGAGGCGCGGAGGTAAGTGCGGAGGAGGTTGAGGGGGGCCCTGTACGCCAGGAGGGGGGCGCCGGGACCGCCCTGCTGGAGGGGGAGGTGGAGGAAGGCCGAGTGAGCCCAGGGGGGCAGACGGAAGGCGTGGCGGTATGCATTGTTGATGGCGACCTGATGGGTGCGGAGGGAGGGGGGGGGGATGAGTACGCCCGAGGTGACGTAGTCGAGGGGGGAGAGGCCGAAGGCGTGCAGGGAGCGGAGCTGGAGTATGGGGCAGGCCTCGCGGTTGCGGCTGGCCTTGCGCGCCCGGTCGAGGGACGTGCGGGTCTTGTTGATGACGCGGAGGAGGGGGAGCTCGGGGAGGATGGGGATGCCGACGACTTCCAGGGGGGCGGTGGTGGTGGTGCCGGTGTGCTGCGGGACGTCGGTGGTGACGAGGGTGGGCCGGCCCGGGCGAGAGTCGATGAGGGAGAACTCCTGCTTGTCGGGGTGGATGATGCGGCCGGCGCGGCGTGAGCACTCGCGGCAGTCAGTGGCCATGGCTGCCACGTCCGTGAGGGAGGGGGTGATGAAGCGGCGGTCGTCGCTGTACGAGAGGTGGGTGGCGGGGAGGGATGCTGAGTGGCCGGGGACGGTGAGGGGGAGGGTGATGGAAGTGTTGGGGCGCATGGCCCTGGTGATGACCAGGCTGGGGGCCTGGTAGTGGAGTTGGGCGAACCCGTCGCCTTGGTTGCCCCCCTCCTCGGTGCTGAAGGGGTGGGCGAACCCCTCGCGGGTGGCCACGCGGATGACCAGGCGGCTGTAGAAGCCGTCCGCCCAGGGGCCAAAGTCCCACGTGGCGCGGAGGCGGGAGCAGAGGCGGGAGTTGTCTTGGCGCAGTACCCTGAGGTACGCGTCAGACTCGTCCCAGTCGCAGATGGCGCAGGTGCCGTGGGTGGAGAGGGCTGTGTAGGTGGCGGCGCGGGCGACGAGGGCGAGGCCGAGGGCGGAGTGGCCTGGGCGGTAGGCGAAGGAGGCGGGGGTGTAGGTGGAGGTGAGCTCGAGGTCGGCGGCTAGGCGGGTCGTGGCGATGCCGGACGCCGCGCCGGAGACGCCCGACTCCACGTCGACGGGGCGGAAGGAGCGTGTGAGGTGACGGGGGAGTGGTTTGGTGGGCTTCCCCTTGTAGAGGCCGTAGCGGACGGTCTCGTGGGAGACGCCCGGGGTGCCGGATTCGAGCTGGAGGAGGAGGTGCAGCAATCCGAGGTGGACGCCTCCGCCGCTGCGGAAGAGCGCTGCGCGCGCCACGTTGTCAGTGGACACGGCGAGGGAGCGCTTGCCCATGCGGCGGTGGGCGAGGGAGGCCGTGGTGATGAGGGGGGGGGACTGGCGGGCGAGAGCGTACCCCCGGAGGGAGGCGGGGGATTTTGGACGGGCGTTCGCGCGGAGGGCGTCGCGGAGTAGGGGGAGGGTGAGGTCGGTGGGCGGGTGCAGGAGGGGGAGCCAGGGGTCCGGGGTGCAGCGGGCGGCGAAGAAGGCGTGATCCACGGAGACGTGCCGGTTGGCTGTCTGGGACCGGGACTGTGCCGTGATCTCGGCGAGCCGTTCCTCGCGGGTCGTGAGGGTGGCCCCTGGGTGGGGGAGGATGCCGTGGAACGGTTCCAGGGGAGGGGAGGGCAGCCGGAGGACCGTGCGAGTGGCGGAAGTGATGGAGGGGGAGGAGAGGACTGCAGCGCGAGAGACGAAGCCGCGGGCGGCCGATGCCTCCCGGAGGGCAAAGGACTGGGCGGTGAGGTCTTGCGTGGAGAGGGGATAGGTGAACCGGGCCAGGGACCGTAGTAGTGTGGGGGTGTCAGGGGGGTGCGGGAGCAGTTGGTGCGCGAGGGAGTGGTGGGCGGCGATGTAGTGGTCGGGGAGGGAGGGGGTAAGGGAGAGCCAGCCCCACGCCAGGTCTAGGGCGGCTGAGAGGGAGTCCATGTCCTCGACAGTCGCCAGGCGCCATCGGAAGGGACGCCACGAGTGGGCGTCGCAGGAGCGGTGGTGCAGGGTGACCTGCGCCAACACCATGGCGTGTGAGGTGTGGCAGGGGAGGACGTGGTGAGTGTGGGAGGCGATGGGACCGGTGGCGAAGATGTGGTCGATGGCGGTGGAACGGGGGGAGCCGTGGCGGGTGGTGAAGTTGGTGGGAGTGGCTGGGGGGACCAGGCGGTGCCAGGCTGAGAGCGGGCCTAGGGCCCCGAGTGCGGAGGCCAGGGGGGTGCCTGGGGGCCCCGTGCTGTTGAGGTCGCCCAGGAGGACGCATAGGTCGGGCCGTACGCAGGAGCGGAGGTGGTTCATGAGCTTGACCTCGGAGACCCACTCGGAGTACCAGAGGCGTGGGGGGAGGTGGGCGTTGAACAGGAGGGCCCGGCCCCCCAGCGAGAGGGGGACCGCGGAGGCAATCCAGTGCTGGCCGTCGTAGACGAGGTCGGCGGGTTGGGAGGGGGCGCGGAGGGACCGGAGCCAGGCCGTGCGGAGGCCTGAGCCCTGGTCGGAAGCGGTGTACCTCGGTGGGAGGGCGGGGCGGGCCGAGTCTAAGTCCCAGAGTTCCTGTTCGGCGACCACGTCGGGGGACAGGGCCTCGAGCCAGGTGCGGGCGAGGGAGACTTGGCCGGCGATGCCGCCCCAGTTGTGTGTGAGAAAGGTGAGGGCTGTGTCGCGGAGGGGGGTGGACGCCTGGTCACGGGGGTCGGGGAGGGAGAGGACGAAGGCGGGGGTCGGCTGGAGGAGGCGGTCGGGGGGGGGGGGGCGCAGGGGGCGGCCCAGGGGATGGCGGAGACGGGGACCGCCCCGGGCAGTAGCGTGCCCTGGAAGCCTACCACACAGCGGGCGGCGATGTCACGAGTGCACACAGGCGGGGCCTTGTGGGGGGAGGTGCAGAAGAAGTGAGGCCAGTGGTCCGTCGGCGATGTGGGGAGGTCGACGAAGGCGGTGTGAGGCGTGGGGCGTCCACAGTCGGGGCAAGCGGAGGAGGTGACGAGCGGGGCGTCGGGGAGGGCGGGGTGCAGTGCCCACGCTGAGGTCGGGCCTGACGAGCGAGTGTACGCTGGGGACGGGGGGGGGGGGGTTGTAGGCAAGTGGGCGGTGTCCCAGAAGGCGGTCCACTTGGCGTCCACGTGCAGGGGAGGGGTGATCCAGAAGGAGGGGTCACCGCGCTGGCGGGGGAAGGAGGCGAGCCAACCGCACAACGTGGGGAGGGCGGAGGCGAGGAGCGAGGGGGGTAGCGACGTGGAGACCTGGGCGGCGTGCAGGAGGTCTCGGAGGGGGCCCGGGGGGAGGTCGGCGGCCGGGGGGAGGCCAAGGGGGAGAAGGTCAGCAGAGTGTGCGCACACGGGGCAGCGCGTGAGGGCAGGGCGCCGCAGCGTGCCGCAGTGAAGGCATATACGGGGGGCGGAGGCCGGTGGTGGAGCGGGTGCGCGGGGGGGGGGGGGCCACGGGCGTGGGACTGGGGACGGGGCTCTGGGGCGGAGAGAAGGTCAGCCCCGGCGCGGTGGGCGTCGAGTGGGCGGGGGAAGTGGGAGGCGAGGAAAGTCGCCCAGGCTAGGGTCGGGAGGTCGGGAGCGCTGGAGGCGGGGAGCGTGTCCGGTAGGGCGAGTCAGTTGTGTCTGCGGGCACTGGGGAACATGGCGCCGCGGACTGCCCTGCCTGACGAGGGGGCCGAGGGTGTTGTGCGGCCATGGTGCCGCGGGGAGCGCCGGGGGAGGAACGGGGGGGTGACTGCTGGCGGCTGCGTTTGGCGGGGCGGGGCTGAGGGTCGCCCGGGACGGGCGGGCGGAGGGAGGGTGGGGTGTTGAGAGTGGCAGTGGGGGCGTGCCAAGGCTGCCCATCGTCCCGTCTGCCCTGGACCGTAAGGGACCAGCCCTCGTTGTGTTGGATGACGCGCGTGGGCAGCGAGGCGAAGAGGGAGGTGTGCAGGGCGGGGGCGATGTGGGCGAACGCGTGCCCGCGGCGGGCGTCGGCGTCAGTGACGTACACGACGGTCTGCAGGTTGTGGGTGAGGGTGACTGCCATGGAGGGGTGCGGGCCTAGGCGGAGGCCTGAGACGCGGATGACGCCGGTGGCGGCTGGCGAGGAGCCGACGGGGGCGAAGGTGGGGACCGTGGAGGTGGGGGTGGCGCCGGCGGCGGTGGGCGCGGGGGCGCCCGGGAGGGGGGGCTGGCCGGGGAGGGGAGGGGCGAAGAGTGGCGCGGGCGGGGCGGCGGCGCCAGGGGCTAGCAGGGAGGGCGCTGGCGGTGCGGAGGAGCCAAGGCGGAACCAGTCCAGGTCAGCCGTGGAGCGGGGGGGGAGGGCAGTTTTGGTGTAGGAGATGAGCTCCTGGAACTGGGCCGGGGTGGAGAGACGGCCACACAGCCGTGCAATGGCTGCGCGGAGGGTGTCGGCGGAGGAGACGTGTTGGAGGTCCTGGTAGGCCTCTATGGGGAATGAGGGGGCGCTGGCGATGGTGAAGGCCGCCGTCAGCCAGGGAGTGTCGGCATGGGCCTGAGCGGCCGTGATGAGGGGCTGGATGGCCTGGAGGGCAGGCAGGGAGGCCGCGGAGGAGGCGGCGGCCCCGTACCGTTGGGAGACCAGGGTGAGGAGCTTGTTGAGGTGGAGGCGGAGGGTGGGCTTGTGGAGGTCGGGGCAGGAGTGCCAGGCACCCTTGGCGGCGAGCACCAGGCTGGCGGTGGACGTGGAGACCGAGAGGTGCTGCACGGTCCTGGGGGGCAGGTGGCAGCTCTTGCCCATAGCCACAATGCACATGGCCGTGTGGTGGGCGTCGGCCTCGGGGACGGAGGAGAGGCCGTCAAGCAGGGTCAGCGTGTCCTGGGAGCTCGGGGTGGGGCCAGCCTGGAAGAGTGTCTCCCAGTCTGACGGGGGTGGTGCGGCCGGCTGCGGGGGCTGGGGACGGGGCGGAAGCAGGGACAAGGGTTGAGAAGCGTCGGGGGGCGCAGGGGCGGCGGCGGGGGCGGGGGCTCCGGGCCCCGCAGGGGGGTCTTCCGCTTGTGGGTTACCGCGGCGGGCGGCTGCGGTGATGGCGGTGGAGATGTTGGGGGTGCGAATGGAACCATCATCCTTCCGATGGTTCAACTCGGTGTACCAGCGTTGGGCGGACAGGGGGCAAGGAGCGGGGATACGGACGTGGGGGCTGGCGGGGTCGAAGACGCAGCTGAGGGGGGGGCAGGCCAGCCGGGAGCCGGTCTGCTGGGCCGCCCAGGTTGCTAGCCAGTGTGCAGGGCGACCCGGGCGACCTTGGGCTTGATGGCCTCCTCGAAGGCCAGGAGGTCCAGGAGGCGGCGGAAGGGGATGGAGGGGGGGAGGTCGGGGGTGAAGGGGGAAATGTGGGCGAGGGCGGCCGAGGCGAGAGTGGCCTGGTCGAGGGTGGAGGCACGAGCGCCCCAGTCGATGAGGGCGCTCATGCAGGAGGCGTAGGGGAGCCACGAGGCATCGTGGTGGGTGGTGAGGAGGGAGATCTCGTTCTCGGTGAGCTGCTCGGTGAAGGCGAACCACCAGAGGAGGGGGCTGGCTTCGATGGGGGAGCCGGCGAGGGGGATGGAGAGGACGTCCACATTTGCCGGCATGTGGCGCGCAGAGGCCAGCAGGCGTGGGGGTTGCTGGGAGTCCAGGGCGACGGACAGGAGGGGCCAGGCGTCGGCCGCCGTCAACTGTTCGCGCTGGAGGTCGGGGGACAGAGCTGAGAATGGGTGAGCCATGGTGCCTGTGGGGAGCGGAGCAAGGGAGGATCTGACACACGGCGTGCCGGGGGGTGGGAGGTCCGTTGCCGGCTGTGGGCGCCGGTCATGGCGTGGGGAGGGGGTGGGAGGGGTTGGTCGGGGTGGGCGGGCGGGAGGAAGGGAGAAGCCGAGGCAAGCGCTCAGGGCCCGGAGGCTCCGGCATGCAGAGCGAACAGTGCTACCGGCAGTGGCGCAAATGTAGAAAGGGGGGGGGGGGGCGGGTCAGGTGCGGGTGGCCGTTGTCGCTGGGCGTGGGTGGGGGGGGGTTGGGCGGGGTGGGCGGTCCGGAGCTGGGCTCTGGGAGGCGGTGGCGTGTGGTGGTGGTGGGTGCGTCCTGCTACCTGTGTCCTACTACGAGGAAGTGATGAGGGTGAAGACTGCATGGGGACTGAGGCCGGAGAGCCTGGGGCGGGGGAATGGGGCGCTGGCGGCGGGTTATCCCCGGCTGGGATGGCCGGGGTGCCCTGGGGCCCCGTGGGGGCGGAGGCTCCCCACGTCGGCTGGGTGCGAAACCTCGGCCTGTTCTTCCGTCCCCGAAGGTCTTAGGATTCGACCCCAGGAACTTACCCGCCGCGGGGACTGTGGGCCGGGACGGCCAAGGGGGATGATTATGAAGAGGAAGTGGGGGGCCAGGATGAGCCCGGCGGTTGGCACCTGCCTTCGGCCTGGGGGAGGCCGATGCCCGGGGCTATTACCTCTCCCTTGTGCCCGGTGGCGGTGTGGTACCCCCCAACCGGCGACTGTGCCCGGTGCCGTGGGCACAGACCCCAGTTGGGGGCGGGTATGAAGCGCCCGGTCGCCTCGCCCCCCCTGCACAACAGCCCGCCAGGCGCTGCCAGGCCTCTAGCGCCAGCCGCTGTGGGGGGGGGCGCTCGGGGCAGTGCGGGGCCCCTCCGCTCTCCTGGCGGCCCGCACTGTCCGTATAATGCAACAAGGGGCGGCGCGGGCTCGAACCGCACGCGCGGGCCGCGCCGCCCCAGTCGGGGTGGGGGACATGGGGGGGACCGGGGGGGGACAGGGGGTCGCGGCCAGTGGAAGTAGGGTGGCGGGGGCTCGAACCGCGCACCGGCGGGCCCCACCACCCTCCAGTCGGGCGTCGCTGCGCCAGGGGTTCTGGGGGCCCCACCCAGGGGCCGTCGGCCCCCCCCTTGCGGTTAGCGTGAGGAGGGAGAGGCAAAGGCCACTCGCGGCCATGACACATGGTGCACAGGGAGGGGGGTATGACTCACGCCACGCCATGATGCATGCAGCAGGGGGAAGGAGGGGCAAGGCCTGGACCCCCACCGGGTTTGGGGGGTCCCCTTCTCAGCCAGGTGTCCGCCCGTCGGCGGCTGCGGAAGCCCACCTCGGTGGCGACGGCTACCTGTGAAGAAGGAGGGGGGGGTGCGGAGGGGAGGAGGGGCTTGGTGTGCATGCGGGGAGGGGGGGGGGGGGCTGTGGGCCGGTTGGCAGGCGCGCGCGCGAGGGGGTGGGGTAGCGGTGCGCCCAGCCGTGAGCGTCACCGTTCGGCTGACCGGGGAGGAGGGGCGGCCGGGGCTGGCCAAAGTCGGCCGGGGAGCCCGGGGCGCCCGCGGCGCTGGGGGCCACGGTCAGCGGAGGGGCCCGCACCCCGCTCGGCGGGGACGAATCCCGCCGAGCATCATCCACGGGGGCGAATCCTGGTGGAGGCGGGGGGAAGCGCCACGCCGTCCCCTCGCGGCCGAACCGGACCGGGACGGGCCCCGCCGGATGGATACCGGGGGGGCGGGCGGGGCTGGGCACCGGGGCTCCGGGGCCCGGGTCCCTAGTGGTTGTGGACCGGCGCGGGGGAGACCGGGCGGGCCCATGGGCTGCGGCTGGTGAGGGGGGGGGCGTGGAAGGGCCGGACGGGCTCGAGGGCGAACCCCGAGAGGCCCTCGGGGGCTGGGCGAGGGCTCCCGAGGGCGGCCGTTCCGTGAAGGGGGGGGGGGGTCGCTCCCTGCCCGGGGGACGATGGGGGCCCCTCTTGAGCGAGGGGGGGGGGAGGGCGTGTATCGCCCGGTGTAGGGCCATGTCGATTCATGGCCGCGCGGCATGGGACTATATCCCCAACCCTCCGCGCCGGAGTCCCTTTGTTGGGGGGGCTGGGGGGGGGGGGGCTGGCGGTCGTTGTGTGCTCCCTCCCATGCGGGGGGGGGTCGCCGGCGGGAGCTCCGTCCGGCTTGGCCGATAATACCCGGTGGCGTCCCCTGGGCCCGTGGGCCCCTTCGAGGAAGAACCTCGGATTCGTCGGGGGGGACTCCGCTACTATACATATATATATATGTATATATATATATATATATATATATATATATATATATATGTATATATATATATATATATATATATATATATATATATATATATATATATATATATATGTATATATATATATATATATATATATGTATGTATATATATATATATATATATATATATATGTATATATATATATATATATATATATATATATATATATATACATATATATATATACATATATATATATCCTCCAATCTACACCCCTCTCCCAACTCTAGGTGGCTCCACCACACGGCTCTAAGGTACGTGCGAAGGGCACAACGTGGTGCATACATGTGGTGGAAGGGGCTAAACTCGGTCAAAACGGGCTCAAAATGGGCTAAAAACACTTGTTTGAGCATCCCAAATGGTCCGGGATCACTTTTGGAAAAACGCGTTTTTCACCCATTTTTGACCCATTTTTGGTCCCAAAATGGCCCATTTTCAAGGCATTTTGGGATTTTCCATGAGCCAAAACCCGTCGCCACGGGCTCAAAATGGGCTAAAACCACTTGTTAGAGCATCATAAATGGTCCAGGATCACCTTTCCAAAAGCGCGTTTTTGACCCATTTTTGACCCATTGTTGGTCCCAAAACGGCCCATTTTCAAGGCATTTTGGGATTTTCCATGGCCCAAAACGCGCCACCACGGGCTCAAAACGGCCTAAAAACACTTGTTTGAGCATCCCAAGTGGTCTAGGAACAACTTTGGAAAAAATGATTTTTTTCGCCCCAGAGACCCTAGTGGACCCACCCTTTTTTCGCCCTGAGGACCCTGATGGACCCACCGTTGGCCCCCACCGTGCGTGGGCTGGCCGGCCCCCCGGCTGAATCAAGTGACCACAGGTACGGGGGTCTACGTGTCTCGTTGGGCGATTCTGAGGCTTGAAAACCATAAAAAGTGGGGGGTTGCGGGTGGACTCGGTGCCCTCGGGGTTTGTTTTTGAGCAACGTAGCCCAAGATACGGCCCGTTCTTGGTTTCGGGGTGCTGGTGCACATTGCACAGTTTTTGGGGCTTTTTGGCGCCTTTTTGGGCCGTTTATCGGATATATCGTGGAATTGAAGGGCACCAAAGGTCCCTTGGTCACGAGAAAGTCAAGCCGCACGTGGAGTGTAGCCACCGTTTCCCTTCGTTTGGCTGTTTTGAACCCTTACTAGGGCTGTTTTGGGCAAAAAATGGCTGTTTTTGGCCCAAAACTTCGCAAATTTGGGAGGGCACCTCCATACTTGGCGCCCCCGCCCCGGGCCGCCACCGGTGAGTTTCTGGCTCAAAACTTGGATTTCGCAAGGGCACCACCTAGGCTCTAGGATGGCTAAAGTAGAGTCACCCCCGAGGCGTTGGGAAGGTGCAATGGCCAAAAAGGAATGGTGACGTGCTTGTTGTTGTTGTTGTTGCTTGTTAGCTAAATTCAAGGGGAGAGGGGTGTAGTAATATATATATATGTATATATATATATATATATACATACATATATATATATATATATATATATATATATATTAATATATATATATATATATATGTATATATATATATATATATATATATGTATATATATATATATATGTATATATATATATATATATGTGTGTGTGTGTGTGTGTGTGTGTGTGTGTGTATATATATATATATATGTATGTATATATATATATATATATATATATATATGTATATATATATATATATATATATATATACATATATATAGTCATAGTCATAGTCATAACCACTTATCATGCCGTCTACTGGTGTTACCGGGCATCTCGCGCCGACAGGTGGTTCCTGCCTCGCTCGATCCCGTGGATCCCAGGGCTGCCTGAGGTGGTCCACAGCATGACGGAGGACCCAGAGGACCGGGGATACCGGTCAACCAGGCTTTGGGGGCAGTGGCAACTGCAAAGCGTTAGCATTAGCAACGGCGACGGACGCTGGCCCGTTTGTTCGCCGGGGGTAAGGGGGCAAGGCAAAGCAGCGCAGCAGCATCGCAACAAGCAGAAAGCAAGGGCATCTCTGTCCGTCGCAAAGCGGCAACCAAGGAACAAAGCAGCACGCATGCGGCGAAGCGAGAGCTGACCCTCCGTCGTTCACGTACCCCCGCCACCGTGGAGACATCCATCACTCATGACCCCATGGAATCCATTGCCGTCTGCGTCCTCGAAACTGCCCACCACCCCTGACTCCACGTATCCCTCTGCCAGCACGCAATAGCCTGTATGTGCATAGCCAGGATTTCTGGGAGGCTCCAGCCTAGCCTGGCCCTCAGCTTTCATCGCCCCCATGTCTCCACAATGTACGCCACCGTCCCACCGCACCAGTCCCCTAGTATAGTACAGAAACACGTTACCAATTCCACGTCCCCGTGGCCCTGAGCTGCTCCCACACCCCAGATATATACCATGCCGGCACCCCATGTCATGGGGGCAGCGCCCAATCTGCTTCGAGGCATCCACTTGCCCACATATAATATATCTTGAGGGTCTACAGGGGGGGACGCCGGCCGCTACGCGACGGGAGTGGCGCAACCCGTGAATATCGCTGGCTGGGATTCGGGCTGGTGGGTGCCGTAGCTTGGTTATCGACCCCCTGTAGGGGTACCCACCAGAGGCTCGCCCCGGGCCGTGGTAACCAGGTGCACCTCATCTGGCCCACATACATTGCCCTGGCGCCTACCCTTGACCCTTACCTGCACTGATTGGCCAGCTTCCGTGGTTGCGCCTCTTCCGCCACAGCAGCGGCCAGGCCTCAGGTTCGGCCCCCACCGACGACGTGGCGAGCCTACTTATAGCATTGGCCCGCGCGTCACCCCCCGGACCACTCAGCATGCCGCTCCTCTGCCCTCCTCGCCTCTAGCCGACCGGACTGGCGCCCCCCAGGGGTAAGCCGTTACAATGGTGAGGCGACTGCATACTCTTCGCTACGACGCCACGCAGTACCGCTGTTGCCACGCCGACGCCACCTGCGAGCCGCCCCGACACGCACCACCGCAACCACAAGGCCATGGTCAGAGGTTAGACTATGTACATGCCCGCAGGCACGGTCCCTCTAGTTTGTTAACGGGGCCAGGGGATGCTCCCGCGCTCCCCGTGAGTTGTTAGAGGGGTCAGGGGGACACCCCAGTACCGCCATGCAACCCCGTGGCGCCCCCACTGTACGGCCCTCCAGTACCGCCGCGTACCCTCACCATACGGTCCCCAGTACCGCCGCGTATACCCCCATGACGCCAGTACACCGTCATCTGGAACTTCCCCGCTGCTCCCCTACTGTACGGTTCCCCAGTACCGCCGCGTACCCCCACCGTACGGATCCCAGTACCGCCGCGTTTACCCCCAAGACTCCAGTACACCGTCACCTGGAACTCCACGTGCCCCCCGTGAGTGCTCCTCCCAGGCTGCCACGCCGTCTCCACGACGCCCGCCATACTGTCCCCCTGACGACCCCACTGTCATATCCTTCCACGCACACATCTTTGCCTCGTCGCCGCTCCCGGGGCCTGCAGGCTGACCCCGCAACCCCGTGTAACACTCCCAGGGGGCGCCGCAACACTGTAACCCCCAGACAACTCCGTGCACCCCCGGTGTATCCCGAGCAACAACTCCCGATACTGCCGTAGCCGGGCCGCCAGTAGAGACCCCGGTGCCATGGGAATACCCTACAGGGGTTTGGGCCTTATTACCCTGGTCGGGACGACCCATGACACCTCACTGTTGTATGCGGCGACCCGGGGCAGGCGGGTGAAGCATCCCTCTCCGACCCTCATGCACGGGGGCAGTACGGCTCACCATCAGGCCGGCACGACCTGTCACATCGCGTTGGCCGTCATACGCCGCCTGCCAGTACCGCACAATCAGGCCGCGAAGGCACTGCTTCTCAGGCGCTACCCCCTCCGCTGCGTCCAGCGTAGGGACGGTAGCTGGTGCACCCACAATTCCCAGCCCCATCAATCTGCACCCCCGGCCTCCACCACGCCTTCAACATTTCCTCCGCGATGCCACGACCAAAGTATCCGTGAGTCGCCCATATATATATATATATATATATATATGTATATATATATATATATATATATATATGTGTGTGTGTATATATATATATATATATATATATATATATATATATATATATATATATATATATATATATATATATATATATATATTACTACACCCCTCTCCCCTTAAATTTAGCTAACAAGCCACAAGCAACAAGCAACAACAACAAGCAACAACACGTCTCCTTGCCGTTTTGGCCATTGCTCCGTCCCAACGCTTAGGATCATTTGCCCATGTAGCCATCCTGGAGCCTAGGTGGTGGCCTTGCCAAATCCAAGTTTTGAGCCAAAAACTCACCAGTGGCGGCCCGGGGCGGTGGCGCCAAGTCGGGAGGTGCCCTCCCAAATCTGCGCTGTTTTGGGCCAAAAACAGCCATTTTCGCCCAAAATAGCCCCCAAACCCGGGCGCAACGCCCAAACGAAGAAAAACGGTGGCCACACTGCACGTGCGGCTTGACTTCACCGCGTCAAAGAGCCCTCTAGTGCCCTTCAACTCCACGATATGTCCGAGAAACGGCCCAAAAAGGTGCCAAGGAGCCCCAAAAACGGCGCAATATGCACCAACCCCCCGAAACCAAGCACGGACCGTATCTTGGGCTACGTGGCTCAAAATCCGATTCCGAGGGCACCTAGTCCACCCGCAACCCCCCACTTTTTGTGGTTTCCACCCCTCGGAATGGCCCAACGAGACGCGTAGACCCATGTACTAGTGGTCACTTGGTGCAGTCGCAGGGCAGCCCGGCCCGCGCACAGCGGGGGCCAACGGTGGGTCCACCAGGGTCCCCGGGGCGACAAAATTTTTTTTCCAAAGTTGTTCCTAGACCGCTTGGGATGCTCAAACAAGTGTTTTTAGGCCGTTTTGAGGCCGTGGTGGCGCGTTTTGGGCCATGGAAAATCCCAAAATGCCTTGAAAATGGGCCGTTTGGGGAACAACAATGGGTCAAAAATGGGTCAAAAACGCATTTTTCCAAAAGTGATCCTGGACCATTTATGATGCTCAAACAAGTGGTTTTAGCCCATTTTGAGCCCGTGGTGACGTGTTTTGGCTCATGGAAAATCCCAAAATGCCTTGACAATGGGCCATTTTGGGACCAAAAAGGGGTCAAAAATGGGTCAAAAACGCATTTTTCCAAAAGTGATCCCGGACCATTTGGGATGCTCAAACAAGTGTTTTTAGCCCGTTTTGAGCCCGTTTTGACCCAGTTTAGCCCCTTCCACCACATGTATGCACCACTTTGTGCCATTCGCACGTACCTTAGAGCCGTGTGGTGGAGCCACCTAGAGTTGGGAGAGGGGTGTAGATTGGAGGATATATATATATATACACCCGGCGACGTCCCACTCATCGGGTGGACGGCGGGGGTTGGTGTTTGGTCGTGCGCAAGGGTCTTCACACCCGCCGCCAGCCCAGGCGCGGGTGGGCCCCCTCCATCTGGTGACCTGGATCCGGCGGAGGACCCCGAGCCGGCGGCGCAGCCATGAAGGGACCCCGCCTCAGGCACCCGGGCGGCAATGTCCTGGAACGTCCAGGGCTTGATGTGAGGGCACGGCCTGCCCGTGGCCCCGGGTATGCTCGACGGTGAGGCGGTAGCGGCGGGCGTTATGAAGGCTGAGGGCGCTATCCTCGGCCTCTTCCAGGAAACAGGCCTGCACGACCCCCGGGGAATGATAAACTTAGAGAATCAGTGGCGTCACCATGGGTACCATGCATTCCAGGGGGTGGATGCCCAGGCGGCGTCAGCGGCGGCGGTACGTGGCGGTCTCTTGATTGCCCTTCGAGCGGACGTGTTCACTGCGGAGGAGATTCGAGACGTGGTGGACATTGTGCCGGGCAAGACCATGGCCCCTGATGTGGTGACCGTGGGTGGAGTGCTTACGGTCATCAACGTACACGGCCCGGGCAGTGGTGGCGAATCCTGGGCGCCTAAGGCGTCCTTTTGGGCCGACGTGGCCATGCACGCGGCGGCCAAGAGCGCGGGAGGCACGAAGGCCGTGCTCCTCGGAGGGAACTTCAACGTGTGGCTGGAGCCCCCGGGGCACCCCACCACGAGGAGGTTCCGAGCTCTGTGGGAGCAAGGCGGGTTCCACAGGGCGGGGGCAGCGGCGGAGGAGGACAGACAGCCCACGAGAGGAGGGCATCGGCTGGACTCCTTCCCGCTCAACTCGCCACTGGTCCCGTGGGCGGTGCGTGAGCGCCCGCACTTGGCGCCGGGGAGGTCTCCTGTGTCACTGGGGTCTGACCATGGCCCCGTGGTTCTCGACATCCCGCTGGCATTGGCTGCCAAGGAGAGGATCACACGGCTGGCCTACTCACACGCCCAAGGCAGGCTGCACGCCATACGCCGGGACTCCACGGGGGTTCGCGAGGCGGCGGCGGCAGTGCTGTGGAAGGCGTGTAAGGATCGGACGCTACGAGGGTGGCTCTCCTCCGACCAGGACACTGCCACCATGGGCACGCCGGAGGTGCAGGCGGTCTTTGACCTGTTCTACGCCTTCGGCGATGCGGTGTCCACAGTGACGGGAGTGCGCATGCCGTCCGGCATGGACCCACAGTATCCGTATCGACAGGCGGAGACGGGGGCGCCTCTGTCTCAGGTCCTCTCGGATCAGTAGGCCCTGGCATGGCGCGCCCATGAGCTGTGGAAGCGGGACGTGGCAGCGGCCGGGCTCCACTCCCGGGAGGCGGCTGCCTTGCTCCAGCACCTGCGGCAGGTGGAAGCTGACTTGTCCCCCGCCAGCATGGAGGACTTGCACCCTGCTTTGGACCGGCAGCTCCAGCAACTTGAGGCACAAATGGAGGAGCTCAGAGGTGTCCTCAGGTGCAACAGGCGCAGGTCCATAAAGGACTATTGGCGGGGCAGAGTGCCAGATATGCAGCTCCGATGGACGGCGATCCGGGGCGCCATCAACGTGGTTAACTACGCCCCCTCGGGGCTGTGGTCAGTGCGTGTCCACGAGTTGGAGAAGGTGCTCTTGGAGGCCTCGGTGGTCATCGGAGAGGTTCAGAGGTACTGGGAGGCCGGTAAACCTGCCGGCCTTTGAACGGCTGATCATGGCCCACATCCCTCGGGGCCTGCCGGAAGAATGGATGTCGGTGCAAGACTATACCCTGCAGGACCTCAAGAAGACCTCCGCACCACGCAGGATGGCCCTGTAAGGGTGCACCGGGAGCCCTTGTACTGGCTCAGGCAGCTCCGCTATGAGGGCAGCCGTGACCCTATTGTACCCCGGCGCCTTGTCGTCCGCCACGGCCTGCTTCACGGCATCCCGGAGTCCTGGCATGAGGCCATCATTTGGCTGATGCCCAAAGGCACGGCCGGTGGGAAATTTGGACGCGTACAGGCCTATAGCGTTGGGGCAGCAAGACATGCGGATGCTAATGACCCCCCTCATGAGGAGGTTCACGGCAGTCCTAGCACGTAAGGGGTTGGCCGCGGACTGGCAGTTTGGAGCCATGCCGGGCTCCACGGCGGCGGCCCCGGTGTTCCTGGCCCAGCGCAGGCTGCAGCTAGGACAGGAGGAGAGTCATGTCCTGGCCTTTGATGTCTCCAAGGCTTTTGACACGGCTCCGCATGGAGCGCTAGCAATTCTCCTACGCCACATGGGGGTCCTAGAAGAGCTCATCAAGCTCTTCCATACCCTCAGCTGCGGCTCCGAATTGCGTATTGTCACCGCACATGGCCCCACGCCGAGCATTCGTCTCCACCGGGGCCTGCGGCAGGGGAGTGCGGAAAGTGCCGTGCTCTACCTCCTCCTCTAGGAGCCCCTCTTGCGAAGCCTTGCCAGCAAAGCACAACGCGATGCCTGCTACGCTACCCCTGGTGCAAGCGTATTGCGACGACCTCCTCCTGATAGCGCACTGCTTGCCGCAATTCCTGGAGTATGCAGCGGCGATCGCTCAGTACTTGGCGGACATGGGCATGTCCCTCAACGTCAGCAAGTGTGCGTATGCCACCACCACTCGCATCCCCTCGATCATGGTGTGCCTGAACCCGAACAATGCGGCAGCCCCCTGGGTGTGCTTGAAGGCCAATGGCACGATACCCTACCTAGGCCTGCGCCTTGATCCGAGGAGGATGGCATCCATGAAGGAGAAACATGTACTCCGGTGTGAGGCTCTCCTGGGCTGGTGCAAGAACACACTGGGGCCGGCGTCGGTGCCCCATGAGGTGATGGTGGCTGTGGTAGGCGGCATCGTGCGGTATGCGGCGCCGTGCCTGTCAGATACGGCGGAGACGGTAGTGAAGCTGAATGCGGCCATCAAGGCTGCAGCCCTGCAGTTCGAGAACCTGCCCAAGGACCTGTGCAACGTGGCGGTGCGGTCTGGTCATGGACTTAGGCTAGCGGATGTTCGGGTCATATGCCGTAACTGCGTCATGGCGACCCTGCCTCAACTCACGCACCATCGATCGGCTATGGTCCGGAGTGAGCTGCGGGCCATTCTCCCAGATCTGCACATGCAGTACGGTGTATGCGGACAATTCCTAGTACCCTCCACGTCGTTCGCAACGCATGAGGGGAACACGTGGGTTGACAGGGTGCTCCGAGCGATAGGGACGTTAGGAGTGGGACTCCTCATGCCGTTGTCCGTGTACTCGTGCGTACACGCCCACCTGCCGCAGGTGCAATGGACGGGGCGGAGGTGGGGTCCATATCCTACACTTTCAAGGGTAGGGACATCTGCGTGCTGTGTGGGCCCCGCACGGATGCGCCGGTGCGGTCCCTCACAGATCCTGCGAATGACCTTTTGCACGCGCGGCTCCCGTGCCATGAGCCTGGGCACTGGGCCGTTCAGCTCCGGGACTGTCACGAGGACCATCCGCACCTTCCTCACACAAGAGTTGGGCCCACCCAGCTCGACCACGTATGGTTCAAGGGACTCCAAGAGGTCTTCCGGCCGCGGATACACGGTCCCCTGACTCATCGTCTGATACACCCGGTGCGCCGCAAAAAGGCCAGCAAGCGCACCAGGCAGTCCGCTACAGGTGATGCATATGTGGTAGGCGGGTATAGGGATGACACCTGGGACCCGGACAACCCAGGGCCATGCATGCCGTTTGTCCCACTGGCCGCCCTCATGTTTCTGCTGGAGGACGTCTTTCACGGGGACAGACATCAGGACAATCCGGCGTTGGTCCCCCTGCTTACACCGCATGCCGGGGGCGGCATTGACCCCCCGCCTCTGTGGGTCGTGCACGGAGGGCCCGCGTTTCGCAGGGCGTGCGAGGCGGTGTGTGGGTGCGACGAGTGGGCAATCGTCCTCCTGCTACCAGCCGGCCCCGTCCCGGATGCTGATGAATGTCTGGTCCCGGAGGTGGTCCGGATAGTCAACGTGCCGCACGATCCGCACATGACCGTCACATCGTTGCGCGACGGAGGGGCGGTGGAACAGGGCTCCATGATGGTGTACCACCCTTCCTGCTCTAGGGCGGTGTGGGGGGTGGAGTACACCACAACCCTTGACACCATCAAATCTGTTTGCGGGTGCGGTGTATCCTGGCGGTCGCATGCGGTGTATCGGCCGAAGGCTGCCCTATCCCCGGAGCTGACTGCTTCCAGTTCGGAAACCCTATGGAAGGTGGTGCGGAGCCCCCATTCAGACGTGGCGTGGCTGGAGCCCCACCGGTACTGCTGGGTACCGGCGTCGACAAAAGTCACAGGCCCACGCGAAGTCCGGCTTCTCCAGCTGGACCGCCGCCAAGTGCGAGATCCGCCTCACCACCCAATGGTGCACCCCCCCGATTTTGCGACGCAGCCGCCGCAGCCCTCCCACAATGCAATTCAACGCATGCTGGTTGACCAGATGTGAGGTCGGCCCCTTGATGTCGCGGTAGAGGGCCTCATGCGCCCTGCGTAGGTGCGCCCCAATGATGGAGGCATCCACTATGTGTACCATGCGGTCTGACGGGGGGGTGTGCAGCACGTACGCCGCTGCTCCGATGATCTCCGCCTCAGGGACCGTGCCACGTATGGCTCCCGTCCATGTGGGGCTCCCATGGCTAGCCACTACCACGTTCGTGGCCCCGTCTCCCTCGGGGGACGAATCAGACATCTCCTGTTGCCCGAGGAGCATGCAATCCTGTTGGTGCCTAGAGACGATGGAGAGCTCGAGCCGCATGTGCCCACCATGCAAGCCCTCCAGCAGGTCAGGGAGATGGAGTGGCGCTCCTTGGCAACGCGCACCAGGGCCCATACGCCGTTGGCTGGTGCCTGTGAGGCGCTACCCCTGGGACCGGTGCACCAGGGTCCTACGCATAGAAACCTGCTGCGAGCGCGCGATGGCCGCTTATCCACCATGCAAATCATGCGGCGGTTGAGGCAAAAATTCACCCGTACGGCGATCCCAGCCCACCCCTGTATCTTCTGTGGTGGGCCCGAGGAGGACATTGGCCACATGCGCTTTCTGTGTGCGCGGGACGAAGCGGTGGCACGGCTCCTGTGTGGGCGCGTGGAGGAATTCACAGCGGAGCTTCCCGTGACGGACAGGGCAATGGAGTTCTTGGCTTGGAAAGAACACGGCTGCAGGTAGACGGAGTCCCTGATGACGGGCGTCGTCCCCGGGGACCTGAAACGGCTCTTCGCGGCGGTGCGGGCGGCCTCATCCCGGGGCACGGCGAAGGCAAAGCTATTCATGGAGGACATGATCAAGATTGGGGAAGATGTGTACGCCCAGAGGAACCAGCGGCTCACTCAGATCATGCAGCTACCGATGCAAGATCGAAGGAGGGCCGTGTACGCGTTGCTGCGGGCTGACACCCCCTTATGTCCGCCGGCGGGGAGAGTCCAGCAGCAGCCACTGTGGAACCCGTTCGACGGCCTCCCCGGTAACCTGCAAGCGACCTTTCAAAGGGCACCGCTGCATGCGTTGTTGGTATCCATGTCGTACATCACGTACGAGGAGGCCATGTCCTTGTTCCCCCATTGGATGGCGGCGGTGGCACAGGCCTTTAGCCGATGGATCCAGTCCTGGATGATCAAGGATTATCCTGCGTTCCGGGAGCGGTCCCGTATGGTGTTTGCATAGTCCTGGACCACGGTACGTGGTAGCATGGTACGAAGCACCGGCGGTGGGAGTGAACCTTGGCTCCAGGTGTTCGCATACCACCCGGCTGTTGGAAGCGTCACGGGTTGGCCCCGTGAAGTACTACCGGTCCTCCTGCAACCACTGTGCAACCTCCCAGTTTTGGCGGTGGCCACCATGCTTGATGTGGGGGCGATGTGGCTGTATGACCGGCAGCTGCGGAGAGTCATTTTAGCGACGACAGGGCAGCGGTCCATGGCCGTACTGGTGGGGTTGAAGCAACTTGCACGAATCCAGGGGGACCATGCGCAGGGCCACATCACGGAGGTGCTGTTATCTCTACCGAGGGAGATGACAACGTGGGTGCCGACGCCCGTCACACGACAGATGCCTTGGGCCAAAGAGCGGTCGTCGAGGCTGGGTCGGGGGGACAGCGCATGGTACTCGCACCTGCCAGGGGCCCAGGATTAGCCGGGGTTGATGTCATCGGGGAGATCGTACAGCACTATGGATGGGAGCTCCTGACGAACGGCGCGCGAAGCCTCAGGGTGGTGCGATGGTCCCGGCTACTCGAAAGCCTCCTGATGACGTCGAGCGGGCGGCGAATTCTTGGCCCGGCGTCCACATAGGACGAGGCGAGACGGGGCCTGCTTCATTATGCCACTGCACGCGCGTTGGCAGGTGAGCTACTTCGCCACCAGGAGGCGTGCAGTGAAGTGTGGCAGGACCTGTGGTCGCAGTGCTGTGGAGGCGGGTGTGTCCCATCACGGTCGGTGCTCCCGCTGCGGTGCTGCGGATGCGGGGAGACAGCGCCGGTTTGGGTGTATCAGTGTGCCTCTGCCCCGCTCTGTGGGTCGTGTCGGGAGCGTGCCAGTAGGGGGTGGCCCAAAGCTAGGTGGGCACTGCGTCACTCTGGGCAGCTGTCGTCAGGTGCCCGGAAGGCGATTCAGGGCGACCTGAGGAGCGTCCGGGTGGACGGGGTGCGGTGCCCCGATGAACCGACGGCGGCCCTACCCCTCCTGCTGTGGTGGGCGGCTCTGGATGGTGACTCGCGGGTTCTTTGGTTGTGGCATCACAGGGGATCTGGTGAGGAGGCTGTGGGAGTCAGGGGTGGCGCTGCTTGACCGGGTGTGGGAGGGGTGGATGTGCTTGTTGTCGTCCCTTTACTAGGCACAACGGCGGGGGCGGCTCATGGGAAGTGGTCTCCTCATGGCCTGGGTGTGCGGCAACGGCAGACGGAGTATGAAGGCCAACGCGATGTGACAGGTCGTGCCGGCCTGACAGTGAGCCGTATTGCCCCCGTACACGAGGTTCAAATGGAGATATGAAGCTTCGCCCGCCTGCCCCGGGTGGCCGCGTACTACAGAGAGGTGTCATGGGTCGTCCCGACCAGGGTAATAAGGCCCAAACCCCTATAGGGTATTCCCATGGCACCGGGGTCTCTACTGGCGGCCCGGTTCTGGCAGTCACGGGGGTAATTCCTTGGGTTACTCCGGGGGTTGCTAAGTCGGCGAGAAGGCAAGAAGGAGCTGCAGCGCCTCCAGCGTTGCAGTGAGTTGGATGGAAAACGACCGGCAAACGGCGCCTGGTACGGCCGAGGGAGCATTGGGCCTGCCCATGGCCCCGAGAGGGGATCGGTGCGGGTAAGGAGGCGCCCCCTGGCCCCGAGTTCGGTACTAGGGGATAGAAGGGCCGCCTGAGGGCCCCGAGAACGGCAATATGAGGATGGGTGATGGGGACAGCATGGCGGTACAGCGGAACGTATGGTGGATGCCCTGGGGGACACGAGGCGGTACGGGGGATGATGTGGTGGGGGTCATGGGAGGTGCATGGCGGCGCTTGGGACTGTGTACTGGAGATACAGGGGTACGCATGGCAGTACTGGGGTCCGTATGGTGGGAGTACTGAGGGACGTGCCGCGGTACTGGGGAGCAGTATGGTGGGAGTATCGGGGGACGCCTGGCGGTACTGGGGTGTCCCCCTGACCCCTTAAACAACTCACGGGGGGGACTGGGGCATCCCCTGGCCCCATAAACAAACTAGAGGGGTGGCGCCTGCGGGCATGTGCATGGCCTAACCGTCTGACCTCGGCACACGGCTTGCAGTCACGGCGACGCGTGCGGTGGCGGTCCTCAGGTAAAGGCGAGCACCAACAGTAGTGGGCCGACGTGGCGGGGTGGCGGTGCGGCCCGACGGCGGTGCGGCACGGCAGCGTAACGCCGCGTTTGCGGCCACCGTCTGTATATGTGTAGCCTACCTGGTGGCATCGGTCGCAAGATAGTCCTAGGGGGGTACATGCCTGGGCGGCTCGTGAAGTATTGTGGAGGCTGTAGGAGAGGTGCAGGGGGTGAGGCATGGGCCAATGCTCTAAGTAGGCATGCCACGTTGTCCGTGCATGCCGAACTTGCGGCCTGGAAGCTGCTGTGGCGGAGATGACGCAACCACGGGAGCTGGCCAATCAGTGCAGGTAAGGGTCAAGGGTAGGCACAGGGCAATGTATGTGGGCCAAATGCGGTGAACCTGGTTACCACGGCCCGGGGCGAACCTCTGGTGGGTACCCCTACAGGGGGTCGATAATCAAGCTACGGCACCCACCAGCCCGAGTCCGGACCAGCGATATTCACGGGTTGTGCCTCTCTTGCCGCAGGGCGGCCGGCGTCCCCCCTGCGGACCCTCGTGGTATATTGTTTGTGGGCATGTACAAGTACCACGTTGCCGCTCGGGTCATAGTCTCGGACATGAGGTACCGGCACTGTATATATTTGGGGTGTGGGGGCAATTTGCGAAGGGTGCGGCTATAAGCTACAGATAGCCAAGGATTACTAACGTATGTTTGTGTACAATACTGGAGGGGGCCTACGCTGGGTTCGCGACGTACTCAAAGGGGACCAGGGGGCGATGAAGGCTGAGGGCCAGGCTAGGCTGGAGCCCCCCAGAAACCCTGGCTGGGTGTCAACGGACTTATGCGTGTGCGCTGCTGGCTGCGGAATACACAGGGTGCGAGGTGATGAGTGTCCCAACGGTGGCGGAAGTGGGCGTCCCACAGGGGGCCCGTTCTTGCTTCGCCGCATGCGTGCTGCTTTGTAACTTGGTTGCTGCATTGCACCCATAGGAGGCGCCCTTGCTTTCTGCTTGTTGCTATGCTGCTGCATTGCCCTGCCTTGCCCCTTTACCCCCGGCGGTCCAACGGGCCAGCGCCCGTCGCCGTTGCTAATGCTAAAGCGCTGCAGTTGCCGCTGCCCCCAAAGCTTGGTTGGCCGGTATCCCCGGTCCTCTAGGTCCTCCGTCATGCTGTGGGCCACCTCACGCAACCCTAGGACCCGCGGCTCGAGCAAGGCACTAACCACCTGTCGGTGCGAGATGCCCGGTACCTCCAGTAGACGGCATGATAAGTGGTTATGACTATGACTATGACTATGACTATGACTATGACTATGACTATGACTGTATATATATATATATATATATATATATATATATATATATATAGGCGGATCCACAATATGGCTCTAAGATACGTTCGAAAGGTACAACTTGGTGCATATATGTGGTGCAAGTGGCTAAAATGGGTCAAAAATGCGTCAAAATGGGCTCCTTTCCCTTGTTTGTGCAGCCCCAATGGTCCACGATCACTTTTGCAACAACGCTTTTTTGACCCATTTTTGACCCATTTTTGATCACAATGCGGCCCATTTTCAAGGCATTTTGAGTTTTTCCAAGGGCCAAAACGTGTTACCTGAGGCTCAACATGGGCTAAAAACACTTGTTTGAGCATCCCAAATCATCAAGGATTGGTCTGAAGCCGGCCATGTTTGAAGTAGTTGGGGATTTTTGGAGGCTCAGAACGCGTCATCACGGGCTCCAAAGGGGCTAAAAACACTAGTTTGAGCATCTCAGGTGGTCTAGGAAAAACTTTGAAAAAAATCTTTTTTTTCGCCCCGGGGACCCTGGTGGACCCACCGTTTGCCCCCACCGTGTGCGGCCCCCGCTGCCCTCCGGCTCCACCAAGTGACCACTAATACGGGTGTCCATGTGTATCTTTGGGCAATTTGGAGCTGAGAAGCCACAAAAAGAGGGGGGTTGTGGGTGGACTAGGTCACCGGTGGCACCTTGGGGCAGGGGGTGGTAAATTAGGAGGTGCCCTTTTGCACTTTTTTTCTTTTTGCACTTCTGTGCCCCAAAACTGCCTTTTTTGGTCCCAAACGGCCCTGCCATCTAGTCAAAACGGCTAAAGAAAGAGAAAAGGGTTCGCACAGTCCACCTACGCCTTGAATTCCTTGTGACAAAGAGCCCTTTGCTCCCCTCAAACTCCGCGATATGTCCAAAAGAAAACCCGAAAAAGGCCAAAAATGGGCCAAATTGCGCGCACCATTTGTCACATTGCGGCAAAACCAAGAACCGCATGTATCTTGGGCTATGTGGCTTGAAGCCAGACTCCAACAGTGCCAGTTTTTGGCTCAAAGTTTGGATTTGGCAAGGGCACCACCTAGGCTCTAGGATGGCTAGAGTAGAGTAGAGCCCGGAACGATGAGTCGGAGCAACGGCCAAAACGGAAAGGAGAAGTGCTTGCTTGCTTGCTTGCTTGTTGTTGCTTGCTTGCTTGTTAGCTAGATTTAAGGGGAGAGGGGTGTAGAAATATTTGGGATGGTGAGTGGAGGCCGAGACGAGGGGTGGTGCCCTCCCATTCCGACGAAAGCGTAGCTCGATTGTGGAAATAACCGTAAGTCGCTCTTGTATTGGCGTAAGTCGCGGAACTTTTTTTATGGTATGGGTCACATTTTTTTTCGTCAGAATTTTTTTTGTTTTAAGTCGCGCAGACTTTTTTTGGTGTAAGTCGCGTATGAAAAAAACCAACCCTGTTTTCCAAAGAAAAAAAAAGGTGCGGAAATAAGAGAACCACCCAACAACCGCCGTTGCTAACGGAGGAGGTGAAGCATATAGCCCCCACCGACATTTCCGGTACGTCCGGCACAAGTAAAGCAATGGAGCCGTGGCGTGAAGGGTGGTTTTTATACTCATCGCCGGCAGATCGCGGAAATAACGTGGAGCACAGGAGCAAAGTCATCATGATCGCAAACAAAAAATGTAATTTGCCCTTCGGCCTTTGGCGGGCGGTATCCAAAAGACTATACTGCTGCCGGCGCTGCCGGCTACGAAGCTCAAGCTAGCGGTACTACCCAAGTCCGGTCACTTCGGGCCAACTACATTCTTTGCATGCAACCATAATGTCGTGGGGCCAACTACAAGAAGTCACCGGAAACATGCTTGTAGATCACAGTAGTGTTTGTGTCCGAAGACTTCGGCTTTGCACGACGATTGGTGTTCCGCGCACAAGCGTCACGGATATCCTTCGCAAACAACTCTTCTAGCTCTTGAATAAACGGTTGGTCGTTCACCCGTGGGGGGGGGGAGAAGAGGAATTGGATTGCGGGGTTGGGGGAGGAACCTTAACATTGCCCTTCACTGACTTCCAGTCTAGGGGCACGTCCGCGGGGAAGGAGGTTGGGGAGGAAGCAGATTTTCCAACTGCTGGCCCCGAGGAGGAGGCAGCAATATTGCCCTCGGGTTCCAAAAGAGGGTCGTCTTCATCATAAAGGAGGGGGGGAATCGATGGGGGCAGGGACTCAGGGTTGGAGGCTGGGGCACGAGGAGATTCTCCAGGCTCCCGGCAATTCACTCCCCCCCCCTATCCATTCTCTGGGATGGTGCCGGGGACTCGGACGGAGCGATCTGCATTAATGATGTGCAGTGGTTCCTTGATAAATCCTTTCGGCAAATGTGTGAGGATAACATCAACGTCCTCCAAGCTTCCCCTATGGAGAGCCACCTCATCACAAAGATGCGGGGATTCATACCCACGCAACCAACCATCCTTTTGAAAACTCAAAGCCCGAGGAAGCCCGAACCAATGGAGTCCTTCGCGATCGTCACTATTAACAAAAAAAATGTGGCAGCGCCTCCAAGCCAAACCAATTGTATGGCTCGCGCCCTTACTGTTTTCGTACTTCCTCATGATGTTCAGGCGAAACACAATGTATGTCACCGCCGTTGTCCATGCCCGTAGCTCACCGACCTCATCGTGGTACGACTTGTCGTAAAGCCGCGCAAGAATGTCCTTGTTGCTCAACCGATCTTCTCGGGGGTCCCCTACATTCTCAGGGGTCCCTGAACAAAGGGACAAAATCGGAAAAGGTTGCCTCACCCCTGCCTTCTTGGGGGACAAAATCAGAAGTGGGGTGTCAAAAAAAAAATAGGTCGCGCAACAAAAAAAGCGTACCTCGCTTATTTTTTTAGTCGTAGTTCGCATATCAAAAGAAGCGTATGTCGTGCAACAAAAAAAAAGAAAGAAAGAGTACCTCCCCCTTTTTTTTCAAACCACGTAAGCCGCGTAACTTTTTTTTAGGTGTAGGTCGCGTCATAAAAAAAACGTAAGTCGCGTGCCATACATAAGTTTTTTTTTCTGCACTCGACCTATGCCTAAAAAAAACAAATGAGCGACTTGTGCCAAAGCTTCCCGCCGCCCACCTCACTTATATACCCACTGTGCTCTCCTATCGCTCACATGACACAGATGCCCCAGGCTAACTACACGACTAGCAACAGCCGCGCGTCCCCGGTGCCACATAGACTAAGGGCAAGGGCCAGTGCCCAAGACAACAGAGCCGAGAAGTCCTGAGGGGAGAATGGCCACCGCGGCGAGAAGTTCAGGCAGGCACCGCTGCGGACCTGGTCATGCCCTGCCTCACCCCCACCCACCCGCCAATCCATGCAACACATATCATCAGACTGCCCCCCTCCCTCCTCAGCCCCAAGCCAAAGGCCACCACCCACACACCACACCCACACCAAACAAAACCCCCAACCCCTGATTGTCGAGGAGGTGTTGGGCACTGTGGGAAGGCATTGAGAGGCAAAGGATGCTGTGAGAGCAGGTGGGGCGTGAGTAGGGCCATTGGTGCAGTGAGAGGGGCGGGAGTGGGGCCTCCCCCAGCACGCACATAGCGCCCAGCGCCTCCAAAGGCCCTCCCACAGCCCCCACTGAGTGTTCTTGCAGAGGCATGGGGCGTTGAGGGAGCGCGTGGGACGGCATTGAGCGCTGTGGGGGCGCTGGGGCAGGTGTTGGACGCTGTGGTCGCGCTTGTGAAGGCGCTGGGCACTGCGAGAGCGCTGGGGCAGGCTGTGGGTGCTATGCGAGCGCCTGGAGAGGCACAGCGCTGTGAGAATGCGCTGGGAAAATCCAAGTGCACAAAACCTCCCTACGCCCTCGTGGCGCGGTCCACCCGCATGCACGCCCACACCGCCCTTCTTGTGCTCCCACGGCGCTGTACGCCTCCCTACACTCACTGCACTTGGGCTAATTCCCCCCCACGCACTCGGGCAGAGCCCATCATCCCTCGCGCACACCCACGACACAACAGAGGCTGCTCCTACAAAGCCCTGGCCACCCCCTGCGCCCCAACAGCACTCTCCGAATCTCTGCGGGCACCCACATCGCTCTACCCCGACCCCCACACGCGCACTTTCATCGCTGTGTGCCGCACCATGCCATGCGCGTCCACGCACCCCTGCACGCTCCTACGGGGCCCTGCGCCTCCCCCCCACGCCCACAGCGCTCCAGCCCTTGCACGACTGCACTCTCGCGCGCACGGACTCTCTTGGGACCCGACGACGACACCCTGCCCCAGATCGCACAGGCAGTAACAGACGCGCCTTACTCTGTTCTACCGCCGTTCCATTCAGCGCTGTGGCGAGCAGGTGCACGCCTTGGAGTCCGCATACACAGACCCCCCCTCAAAAAAAATACCAGCCCTTATTTCGTTGCCCTCAAGCCAAAGGGATAATACACCCGCTGCCCCCTTGCGCACTGCAGAGGGGGAACGATCCGGTCCATCCCAGAGTGGTGTGGGCCCCAATGTGATCCCTTTACTCGTGCACATCAGACCCCCAAGCTCCTCCCACTCCTGCTCCCACCCCTGCCGCACTCTGTCAATCTCGACTCCTTCCCCCGTCCCCGCCACACTGCCCTGACCTCGTCTTGTTCCCGCTCCGGCCCACACTTTGCTGCGGGTGCCATCAGGAAAGAAACCCCACCGCCCCTGGTCGTGCGACAGCATCCACACCAAATGGTCCATCTTATGGTGCAGCTTCCCGTCCGGTCGGCGCTCTGCTACATACGTACGCCGGGGGGTACGCACCACTAAATGATGCATCAGCCCCGCCAACGTAGCGTTGTACATGTGCCAATACCGCGCCTCCTGCTTCCCGGTAAACAACCACTGTTTCAGCAGATACTCATAGAACGAATCCCCCATGGCCCCAAAGCTGACTTCATCAGATGCCCAAGCTCCTGCAAGACATCAGAGAAGCGCGTCGAGGGGTGTTCATTCCGACGCCAAGGGCACGGGATGACCTCCTCTTTACAACGAACAAAGGAAACAGATGGCAGGGTTCAGTACCCTCTGAGCCTCAAACGATCGCCACCGTCCAGCAACTGCTGTTGGTATCCTGTAACTCTGATTTCCTCGCGCCATCCTTTGAAGGCGTGGGCGAAGGGCAAGAAAATGTCCCTGCGCACAAACGGGGGGGATTGGCGTTCGCATGCATCCCAGAGATGGCCCAACCATTTGGCTTGGGCAGTAGGGCTGGGGGTTGCTGATAGCTTTGGTAAACTAGACTTGGAAATTGTGTACAAAAGGATGTGCATGGAGGCGCATGGAGAGCCAGGCAAAGAATCAGGGAGGCTCATGCTTTTGGAGCGACAGGGATTGTGGCATCTTCCGAAAATTGACAGTGTGGGGCAGGGGGTGCTTTGAGCCCCCCAGAAGATCCCCTTCTCAATACAGAGTGGCCCAGTACCCTGTTCTTTGGGGTTGTTTGGCAAGACCCAGAAAGAAATCCCGGTGGTGTCCCAGTGGTGAAGGCCATTTGCAACCCATCCGGCTTAGTGAAAAGGGCAGGGGGGTTGCATGGGTGGAGCGGCGGATCAGCCTGACGCTTCGCTCCAAACAAAAGCAGGCAAATACACACCAACTTCTTGGTTGTAATACAAGGGAAACAGGCCGTCGGCAGGCATTTGTCTCTCCATAATGTCCATGACCCGTGTGCAGTGCCAGTCATACGTGAAATTGTTGGTGAGGTACGAGAGATACCGGAACTCCAGCTGAAGAGTCCCGTACTCTGCCAAAATGGCGCTGCACACAGCGAGCGATCAGGGCACGATGTTTGGTGCAAGCAAAACCACACAGCGAGAACGAACGTTTCGGTAGCAAATGAATATGACGCGCTGGGGTTGCCAGGGGGCTTCTTTTCCAGCAATAGTCCGGCACGACACTTCACAAATCTGTGTCCCCCTCCGCTGAAGCCCCCTCTCTGCTGACCACTGAGCCCAATTTTCATGGGGCAGCCCGAGGGGGGCGACTCCTCAGTTATGGACGCCAACTACCCCCCAACTAACCGTTGGCCGGAGGCCCCCTTGGGGAGGGGGGGGGGTCTGGGACGGGCAATGGGGGGGGGTCTGGGGGGCTTTTGTCGGGGGGGGGGGGGGTCCGGGAGGGTTGGTTGGGGGGGGGGGGGGATCCAGGTGGGGCGATTTGTAGGGTACATGCCCCGAAGGCTAAGCGTTGGTCCATCACAGGCTCCCCTTACCTCCCCTTGCCCTCCATCTAACCAGGATTGAATATTGGGACCAAGCTGGTGGGGGAAGGAACATCGTCTAGGAGACTTCAACGACAAATGAGGTGCGCGCTGGAAAGTGGATGAGAGCGGGTCAAAAGGGGCTCAAAATCAGCCGTGTTCATCCGTTTGGGCACCACAACTGCAATAGGATCATTTTTGAAAAACCATGGTTTTGACCCGCTTTTGAGCCATTTGTGGTCCCAAATTGGCCCATTTTCAAGGCCCTTTCGGCCTTGAGAGGGGCCATTGCTCAACATGGGCTCAAAATGGACTCATTCCACTTGTTTGTGCACCCAAAATGGTCCAAAAGTATCTTTGGAAAAACACATTTTTGATCCATTTTTGGCTGATCTTTGGTCCCAAAAACAGCCCATTTTCAAGGCATTTTGTGAGTATGGAGTGGCCAAAATGGCTTGCAATGGGCTCAAACTGGGCTCATTTCACTTGTTGGTGCACCCCAAATGGTCTAGGATCATTATTGGAAAAGCACATTTTTTGACCCATTTTTGACCCATTTTTTGTCCCAAAACAGCCCATTTTCAAGGCATTTTGGGCGTTTAGGAGGGCCAAAACGGGCCAAAAATACTTGTTTTGGCATTACATGTGGTCCAAGATGATTTTTGAAAAAAAGTCATTTGTTTTGCAACCGGTGGACCTTGTTGACCCATTTTGCCACCCACCTCTTTGGGGTACCTCTTGCACCTTGCCGCAGCCCACTAGGCCTAGGTACCGGGGTCTAGGCGTCAATTGGGGCAATTTTGAGGGCTAGAAACCACCAAAAGTGGGTGGTTGCGGGTGGATTAGGTGCTCTCGAAATCGCGTTGTGAGCCACGTAGCCTAAGATATGGCCTGTTCACCGAGCTGGTGGTTTTACAGCCATGTTTAGTGTCTAGGGTGGACCTAACAGGTTTGGCAAGCAAGCAGCAAGCAAGTAAGCAAGCAAGCAAGCACGTGTGAAATCATAGCTCCGTTGTGGTGCTTTGGATTCGGCCAAAATTCTCATGGATGCTACCTATGGGTGTAAGGGACAACCACACAAAGTACAAGCCAGTAACTCAACGGTGGCGGCCGGGCACGGGCGTCGCAAGTGCCGGACGTCCATTTCAAAATCTGCAATTTAGGGCCAAAATCAGCCTTTTTTTTTTTTGCCCAAAACCGCCCTAGAACCTGCTGAAAACGGCCAAATGAAGCGAAACAGTGGCTACTGTACACATGCAGCCAGAGTTCCCTATGCTGCGGGGCCCTTTAGGGCCCTCTACTCCACAATATGTCCGCAAACCGCCCCCGAAATGCCCCCGGCCCCCGAAAGCACCACAATTCGTGCACCTTGGCCGCCGAGAGCCCCAAACAAAAACAGACCATATCTTGGGCTACGTGGCTCAAAATGCGATTTCGAGAGCACCTAATCCACCCGCAACCACCCACTTCTGGTGGTTTCCAGCCCTCAAAATTGCCCTAACCGACGCCTACACCCCAGCACTTAGGCCCAGTGGGCTACGGCAAGCTGCAAGAGGTAGCCCAAAGACTTGGGTGGCAAAATGGGTCAACAAGGTCCACCGGTTGCAAAAAAAAAAAAGACTTACCCTTGGCCCTGCATCCGTTGGTTTCTTTGACAACTTTAAATGTCAATACGTTGCTTGTTCTCGAGGCCGGAGTGCTTTGGTCATCAATGGTAATATGAAGCCCTACTTGGAAAACCCACATGTTCAATACATCATGCGAGCACCGCTTGCATCCGAATTATTTTTGCCGCCATCACAATCGTGAAGTGGGCCACCCTACATCACAGTGCTGGCTCAAGCAAGGACGAGCACAGGGACCGCACTAGCACCCCGCTTCTGGACATTCGAGCGGATTGGGAGGCCATGTGACGGCACAATATGGCGGCACTGCATTTGACGTTGCTGTGCGCGGCTGCATGGTAAAATGTCTCTTGACCAACCCAATGTCTCCCGACGAACCCAGCGAATCCGCTCGGCAAAGCCAATATTCCCATGGGAGTCCGACCCCGTAAGTAGGCTTGGTGGTTACATAACCCCTGCGATTTGGGGGGTCCTCAATACGTCAAAGTGGAGGACAACAGCAGAAGTGCCCGACAAGTGGTTCCGGTGCCTGCATAACCCCTGCCGTCTAGGGGCTTTCCAACGAGTTAAAGCAGGGAACAAAAGCAGTAGTGGCCTTGGAGAGGGCCTCGTGCCTACATAACCCCTACCGTCACAAGGTTCCCCGACACTCCCAAAATGAGTAGTGGCCCAAAGGTGGGACAGCCGGCAATATAACCCCTGCCGTCTAGGGGCCAAAGCAGGGGACAAAACAAGCAGTCCCCCACAACTGGGCCTAGTGGTTGCATAAACCCTGTCGTCCGAGGGTGTCCCCAACGCTTCAAACCGGGAGACAAAGTTAGTACTGGCCCACAAGTGGGATTGGTGGCTACATAACAACTGCCATATGAGGGTACCCAACGCTTTAGAGCGGGTGACAAAATCAACAGTGGCCTGGGAGCACGCCTGGTGGCTACATAACCCCTGCCGCCTTCGGGTCCCCAGGATTTCACACCGCGGGGACAAATTCCTAAGTGGCCCACAAGGCGGTGAATTTGGTACATAGCCCTTGCCGTCTTGGGGGCCCCAAGGCTTGAGAGTGGGGAACAAAATCAGAAGTGGCCGCCCGCAACTGGGCGGATTGGCTATATAACCCCTAGCATCTGAGGGGCACCCAACGCTTCACATTGGGTGACCAAATCATTAGGGGCCCACAAGTGTGCTTGGTGGCCACACAGGCCCTACCGTTAGGGGGGTGCCCAACGCTTTTGAGCGGGAGATAAAAGGAGCAGTGGTCCACAAGCAAGCCTCATGGCTACATAAACCCTGCCATCTAGGGGGTCCCCAACGAGAGAAAGCGGGGGGCAAAATTGGAAGTGGCCCACAAGTGGCCTTGATGGCTACATAACCCCTGCCGTCTAGGGGACTCCCCAATAAGACAAAGCGGGCGACAAATTCAGAAGGGGCCTGCAAGTGGGTCTGCTGGCTACATAAGCCGTGCCGTTTGGGGGGTCCCCAAAACTTCAAAGTCGGCAACAAAACCACAAAAGCCCCACAATTGGTTCCTGGTGGCTACATAACCCCTGCAAGCTAGGGAGTCCCCAACACTTCACATCGGGGCAAAAAAATTAGAAATGGCCCAAAATTGGCCCAAGTGCCTACAGAACCCTTGCCGTCGAGGGGGGTCACCAACGTTTTAGAGCGGGGGACAAAATCAGAAGTGTCCCGCAAGTGGGCACGGGTGGCTACATAATTCCTGCAGTCTAGGGCGTTCCCAATGCTTCACATGGGGAAATAAAAACAACGGTGGCCCACAACTTGACCTACTAGTTACATAATCACTGCCGTCTGGGGAGTCCCCATCGCTTCACAGCGGGGGACAAAATCAGAAGTGCCCCACAAATGGGAGTGGTGGCTACATAACCCGTGTTGCCTCGGGGGTCCCCAACGCTTCATGGGGTGGGAAAACAATTAGCAGATGACCTAAAGTGGGCTTGACGGCTACATAACCCCTTGCCGTCTAGTTCGTCCCTCTGCTTCCAAAATGAGAAATGGCAAAAAAAAGGGACGGCCTTTAAGCCTTTAAGATAAGCCATGCCATTTGCGGGTGTGTGTGTGTGTGGGGGGGGGGGGGGGGCAATGTTCCAAATCAGGGGACAAAATCAGCACTTCCCCACAAGTGGGCCTACTGATTGCATAACCGTGTCGTGCGCAGGGTCCCTAACACTCCATAACGAAAAACAAAAATCAACAGTAGCCTAGAAGTGGGATTGGTGGCTACATAACCCTATCACCTGGGTGTACCCAATGATTCAGAGCGGGGGACAAAGTCGGAAGTGGCCCACAAGCGTGCCTCGTGGCTGCATGATACTTGCCGCTTAGGGGTTTCAAAATGCCTCGGAGCGGCGGACCAAATCAGCAGTGGGCCACAAGTGGACCTGGTAGCTACACAATCCGCGCCGTCTTGGGGGTGCCGAACATATGTCCTACTACTACCCTAACCCTGACCCTACTACTACTACAGGCCCGCCAGTAGGCTTGGTAGCTACATAACCCTGCGATTTGGGGGGTCCTCAATACGTCAAAGTGGAGGACAACAACAAAAGTGCCCGACAAGTGGTTCCGGTGCGTGCATAACCCCTGCCGTCTAGGGGCTTTCCAACGAGTTAAAGCAGGGACCAAAAGCAGTAGTGGCCTTGGAGAGGGCCTCGTGCCTACATAACCTCTACCGTCACCAGGTTCCCCGACACTCCCAAAATGAGTAGTGGCCCAAAGGTGGGACAGCCAGCAATATAACCCCTGCCGTCTAGGGGCCAAAGCAGGGGACAAAACAAGCAGTCCCCCACAACTGGCCTAGTGGTTGCATAACCCCTGTCGTCCGAGGGTGTCCCCAACGCTTCAAACCGGGAGACAAAGTTAGTACTGGCCCACAAGTGGGATTGGTGGCTACATAACAACTGCCATATGAGGGTACCCAACGCTTTAGAGCGGGTGACAAAATCAACAGTGGCCTGGGAGCACGCCTGGTGGCTACATAACCCCTGCCGCCTTCGGGTCCCCAGGATTTCACACCGCGGGGACAAATTCCTAAGTGGCCCACAAGGCGGTGAATTTGGTACATAGCCCTTGCCGTCTTGGGGGCCCCAAGGCTTGAGAGTGGGGAACAAAATCAGAAGTGGCCGCCCGCAACTGGGCGGATTGGCTATATAACCCCTAGCATCTGAGGGGCACCCAACGCTTCACATTGGGTGACCAAATCATTAGGGGCCCACAAGTGTGCTTGGTGGCCACAAAGGCCCTACCGTTAGGGGGGTGCCCAACGCTTTTGAGCGGGAGATAAAAGGAGCAGTGGTCCACAAGCAAGCCTCATGGCTACATAAACCCTGCTATCTAGGGGGTCCCCAACGAGAGAAAGCGGGGGGCAAAATTGGAAGTGGCCCACAAGTGGCCTTGATGGCTACATAACCCCTGCCGTCTAGGGGACTCCCCAATAAGACAAAGCGGGCGACAAATTCAGAAGGGGCCTGCAAGTGGGTCTGCCGGCTACATAAGCCATGCCGCTTGGGGGGTCCACAAAACTTCAAAGTCGGCAACAAAACCACAAAAGCCCCGCAAGTGCTCGTGGTGGCTACATAACCAATGTCGGCTAGGAGGTCCCCAACGCTTCACATAGGGGGAAAAAATCTGAAATGGCCTAGAACTAGCCCAAGTGGCTACAAAAACCCCTGCCGTCTAGGGGGTCACCAACATTTTAGAGCGGGGGACAAAGTCAGAAGAGCCCCACAAGTGGGCACGAGTGGCTACATAATTCTTGCAGTCTAGGGCATTACCAACGCTTCACATGGGGGAACAAAATCAGCGGTGGGCAACAAACTGAATCACTTACATAATCACTACCGTCTAGGGAGTCCCAAACGCTTCACAGCGGGGGGACAAAATCAGAATGGTCCTACAAATAGGCCTCGTGGCTACATGACCATTGCTCCCTGGGGGGTCCCAAATGCTTCATGGATCGGGGGGAAAATTGGCAAACAACCGAAAGTGGGCTTGACGGCTACATAACCCCTTACCGTATAGGGCGTCCCCTAAGCTTCGAAAATCAGAAGTGGCCAAAAAAAGGGACAGCCGGCAACATAACCCATGCCGTCTAGGAGGGGGGGGGGGGGGCAATGTTCCAAATCAGTGGATAAAATCAGCACTACCCCACAATTGGGCCTAGTGGCTGCATAACCCCTTCGTCCGCGGGGTCCCCAACGCTTCGGACCCACGAAGAAAATCAATAATGGCCTACAAGTGGGATTGGTGGCTATATAACTCTATCATCGGGGTGTGCCCAATGATTAGGAGTGGGGGACAAAATCAGAAGTGGCCCACAAGCGTGCCTCCTAGCTGCATGATCCTTGCCATTTAGGGGTTCTAAAATGCTTCAAAGCGGCGGACCAAATCAGCATTGGTCCACAAGTGGACCTGGCAGCTACACAATCCGCGCCCTCTTGGGGGTCCAAAACGTATGAACGTCAGAACTGCCCCGCAAGTAGGCTTGGTGGTTACATAACCCCTGCAATTTGGGGGGTCCCCAATACGTTAAAGTGGAGGACAACAGCAAAAGTGCCCGACAAGTGGTCCCGGTGCCTGCATAACCCCTGCCGTCCAGGGGGTTCCCAACGAGTCAAAGTAGGGAACAAAAGCAGTAGTGGCCTTGAAGAGGGCCTCGTGGCTACATAACCCCTGCCGTCAAGGCGGTCCCCAACGCTTCCACAATGAGAAGTGGCCCAAAAGTGGGCCAGCCAGCAACATAACCCCTAGGGGGTTATGTTGTATGTTATAACGTCTAGGGGGTCCAGAAAAAACAAGCAGTCCCCCACAACTGGGCCTAGTGGCCGCATAACCCCTGTCGTCCGCAGGCGTCCCCAACGCTTCGGACGGGGAGACAACGCTAGTAGTGGCCTACAAGTGGGAGTGGTGGCTACATAACACCTGCCATATGAGGGTACCCAACGCTTTAGAGCGGGTGACAAAATCAAAAGTGGCCCACAAGCGGGCATGGTGGCTACATAACCCCTGCCGCCTACGGGTCCCCAAAATTTCACACCGCGGGGAAAAACCTTATGTGGCCCACAAATCGGTGGATTTGGTACATGGCCCTTGCGCTCTTGGGGGCCCCAAGGCTTGAGAGTGGGGGAAAAAATCCGAAGTGGCCCAGATATAACCCCTACCGCCTGAGGGGTACCCAACGCTCCACATTGGAGAACCAACTCATAAGGGGCCCACAAGTGTGCTTGGTGACCACATAGGCGCTAACGTCAGGGGGGTGCCTAACGCTTGTGAGGGGGAGATAAAAGGAGTAGTGGCCCACAAGCAAGCCTTATGGCTACATAAACCCTGCCACCTACGGGTCCCCAACGAGACAAAGCGGGTCCCCAACGCGTCACATTGGGGCAAAATATCAGAAATGGCCCAAAATTGGCCCAAGTGGCCACAGAACCCCTGCCGTCTAGGGGGTCACCCACGTTTCAGAGCGGGGGACAAAATTGGAGCTACCCCACAAGTGGGCATGGGTGGCTACATAATTCTTACCGTCTAGGGCGTTCCGAACGCTTCACATGGGTGAACAAAATCAACGGTGCCACACAACTTGACGTGGTAGTTGCATAATCACCGCCGTGTGGGCAGTCACCGACGCTTCAAAGCGGGGGACAAAATCAGAAGTGCCTGGCAAGTGGGCCCCGTGGCTTCATGTCTTATGGGGGATCCACAACGCTTCACAACCGATGATAAATTCAGCAGTGGCACAGAAGTGGGCCTCGTGGATACATAACCCTTGCCGTCTAGGGGGATCCCCAACGGTTTAGAGCTGGGGGGGGGGGGTCACAAATGCCCCACAAGACGGGGGATTGGCAACACAATCCGTGTTGTCTAGCTAGTCCTCAACGCTTCATAAGAGGACAAAGTCATAAGTGCCACACAAGTGGGCCCGGTGCTACATAACCCTCCTAAGGGTCCCCAAAACATAAAACGGAGGACAAAAAAAGTGTTGGCCCACAAGTGGGCATGACCCTTGGCGTCTTTGGGGGTGCTCAACGCATCACGGGGCGATAAAATAAGAAGTAACCCAGAAGTGGGCCTCGTGGCTACATGACCCCTGCCGTGTGGGTGGTCCCCAGCGATATAAAGCGGAGGACAAAAGTAGCAGCTGCCCCTAGTCCAACAAGCGGCGAAATAGCCATTGCCATCTTGGGGTTCCCCAACGCTTCAAAGCGGGGGACGAAAACAAAAGTGCTGAACAAGCGGGCGGATTGGCTACATAACCCTTGCCATCTAGGGGGCCCTCAAAACTTCACAAGGGGACAAAATTAGGAGTGCCCCACAAGTGGGCCTGGTGGCTACATGACCATTGCGGTATTTGGGGGTCGCCAACGCTTCAAAGCGGAGGACAACATCAGCGGTGGCCAACAATTCGGCCTAGTGGCGACATAAACGCCGCCGTCCGGGAGGTGCAAAACGAGTCAAAGCAGCGGACAAAAGTCGGATGTGCCCCACAAGTGAGCGTCGTGGCTTCATCTCCCGTACCGTCTAGGTTGTCCTCCATGCTTCACACCGGGGGACGAAATCGGATGTGGCGCGAAACGGGGCCTAATGGCTACGTAACCCCTACCGCATGGGGGTCCCCAACGCTTCACACCAGTGAACAAAGTCATAAGTGCCCCGCAAGGGGCCCTCATGACGACATAAGCCCCGCCATCTAAGGGGTCGCTAACGCTGCAAGGCGGACGACAAAATCAGCAGTGGCCCAAAAGTGGACCTAGTGGATATATAACCCTTGCCGTCTGAGGAGTCTCCAACGGTGTAGAGCAGGGGATAAAATCAGCAGTGGCCCATGAGTGGGCAGATTGGGTACATCATCCCCACCATCTATGTACCCTTCGTGAACGGGGGTTAAGTGGCCGTTTGAATAATTGCGTGAATTTCACGTGAATTTACCCAAATTTTGAGGTTTTTGGGGGAAAATGCCATATTTTTGGATCCTTCCGAGGGATTTGAGGGGCCAAAATTCTTCCCCCGGCTTCATTATGCATCATCCAATGAAAGTCCCGCCCCAAAAGCATCCATCATGTCCGAACCGTGCCCAAAACGAGAGGTGCCGAAACCCGGCAAGCCTGTAGCCGATTCACAGGCGTGAATTCACGTGAATTCGTACGAAATTCGCACGAATTTTGTACGAATTTCGTACGAATTTCACGTGAATTCACGTGAATTCATACAAATTTCACCCTTGTGCACCCCCTCATTTGTCCTAACACCCGGGGTACCCCCCCCCCCAATGCACCCCTGCAGGCACTCTGGCTACATGCAACATGTGCACATGTGTGTGGGTGTGCCTTTGTGTGGGGTGTGTGGATTTGTGTGGGTTTGTGTATGGGTGTATGGTTGGGTCTGCATGTGGGTGGATGCATGACTTCCTGTTTGTGTCTACGTGCGGGCATGCGTCTGTGTGTTGGTGTGTGTGAGGATGTGGGGGCCACCCGACCACATACGCACACAAACCCGTCCCAAACCTCACACCAACACCCACACACCCACACACACAACCACGGACCCATGGATACACACCCACACACAAACGCGCACCCACGCGCACAAACCGATCCACACACACACACACACACACACACACACATAGACACACCCACAATGATCCCGCCCCACATACCTAACCACGACACATCCACTATGCAGGTGTGTGTGTGTATGTGTGGCTGGGCAGTGTGTGGGTGTGGGTGTGGGTGGGGTGGCAGGGCGGCTTCATTCCACTAATGGCATGTGGGTGTGGGTGTGGGGGGGGGGGGGTACATGTACGATTGTCTTTTTGTTTCTAGGTGTGGGCATGCGCCTGTGTGTGTGTGTGTGGGGGGGGGGGTGAGGATGTGAGGAACACCAAACCATGCACATATACGCACAAGCCATACACACACATACACACACACCCTTCCCGCACCTCACACCAACACACGCGCACACACAAACACACACAACCACACACCCAACTACACATGGACACACCGACCCACATACACGCATCCGCACAAACCCATCCACACACACAAGCAGACACACATACACACACACAGAACCCTCCCCTAAACATTTAACCGTGACACATCCACTGTCCAGGTACGTATGAGGGTGTGTGGGCGGGCGGTGTGTGGGTGTGGGTCGCGTGGGGGGCTGTTTGCTTTCATTGATGGTATGTGGGTGGGGGGGGGGGGTGTGCATGACTATCTTTTTGGTTCTGCGTGTCGGCGTGCGCCTGTGTGTGGGGGGGGGGAGTGAGGATGTGAGGAGCACCGAACCACATATACGCACAAGCCATACACACACACACACACACACACACACACATACAGACACACCCTTCCCGCACTTCACAGCAACACGCGCGTACACACAAACACACACAACCACACACCCAACTACACATGGACACACCGACCCACCCACGGAAAAACACACACATATCCATCCACAGAAACCCATCCACACACACAGGCAGACACACACACAAACACACACGGAACCCCCCCCCCCCTAAACATCTAACCGTGACACATCCACTGTCCAGGTACGTATGAGGGTGTGTGGGCGGGCACTGTGTGGGTGTGGGTCGAGTGGGGGGCTGTTTGCTTTCATCGAGGGTATGTGTGTGTTTTGTGCATGGGTGTGTGTGTGTGTGTGTGTGTGTGTTTGTGGGTGTGGGTGTGCCGGGGGGGCAGGTACAGGGAAATGTGTGTGGGTGTGGGGACTTTGTTGCATGCATAGGTGGTGTTGGTGTGGCTCTTCGTGCAGTGTCCTGCAAAAATGGTACGAAATTCGTACGAAGTTCGCACGAAATTCGTGCGAAATTCGTACGAAATTCGTGCCAATTTCGTACGAATTTCGTACGAAATTCGTCCCCAAAGTACCGTGAATACGTACCGTGAATGTGGTTGTTACGAATTTCGTACGAAATTCGTACGAATTTCGAACAATTTGCATGAATTTGTATCATTTTTCTCCAGAACAAATACACTCAGCCCATAGCACACAGCACAGCAACACCACAACAACACAGAAGAACAACACATTCAGCCCATAGCACACAGCACAGCAACACCACAACAACACAGAAGAACAACACAGTCAGCCCATAGCACACAGCACATCAACACAACAACAACACAGAAGAACAACACAGTCAGGTCATCAGCAACAGTCACCAGTGAGAAGCAGCAGACACACGAAGCACAACAAGCAGCAAGCAAAACAGCGACACCAACACAGCCTAAAAGCAGGAATTACACACACATCATGACAATCAGCAGCAACAAACACAAACGACAGACAGTCACAAACTACAAACAGCACAAAAGTATTGTCCCACATGCTTCAACAACAGGCAGCCACCCATCCAACCATCCACACCCACCCATAGCACACGGCACAGCAACACAACAACAACACAGAAGAACAACACAGTCAGGTCATCAGCAACAGTCACCAGTGAAAAGCAGCAGACACACGAAGCACAACAAGTAGCAAGCAAAACAGCGATACCAACACAGCAGAAAAGCAGGCATTACACACACATCATGACAATCAGCAGCAACAAACACAAACGACAGACAGTCACAAACTACAAACAGCACAAAAGTATCGTCCCACATGATTCAACAAAACCACCCAAGAACCCAAGAACCACCAATGCATGCACATATCACCCAGGCACGCACACACCATGCACCCACGCCCACACAAACAACAACCCCTCTGACCAGGCACACCCACACACACACAAAAATGACACAAGTTCATGCAAATTGTTTGAACTTGTGCGAAATTCGTACGAATTTCGTAACAACCACATTCACAGTACCTATCTGTGAGGCACTTTTCGTACGAAATTCGCACGAATTTCGTACGAACTTCGTACGAATTTCGTACGAATTTCGTACCATTTTTGCAGGACACTGCACAAAGAGCCACACCAACACCACCTATGCATGTACCGAAGTCCCCACACCCACACACATTTCCCTATACCTGCCCCCCCGGCACACACACACACACATACACACACACACACACACTGCACAGACACACACACACACACATACACACACACACACACACGTACACACACACACACACACACACACACACACACACACGGCGTGAGGTGACCAAAGAACCAAGCACACAGGGAGGAGGAGGAGATGCGGTCCCCCGGTAGGGCGCCCCCGCGGCACATCCCCATGGTGCCCGCCGGCCCTCCACGGTCCGGCACGCGACCGGGAGGGGGGTTTTATCCCAACCCGTCCGGCTAAGCATCATGGCGGCGGCTCTCCTCTTCGTCTCCTCCCCTTGTCCCCTGGTCCGCACTACGTGCATGCACCCCCGCCCTACACGTAGCCGGTTCCCCTCCCAGGGGCACGGAATGGGGGGCGAGGCGGAGCGCCGGCTCCACTTCCGGCACGGTCCACCACCCCCCCAAGGGAAGGGGGACGCAGTCTCACGGGTGTGGGCCCTTAGCCGCCAGGTACTACCGACTGGGCGGCGTTTGGCCGGCGGATCACGGGGGCTTGGTCCGTGGCCCGATCCCCCCTCCCTCCCCCGGCGCACGGCACTTCTGCCGAAGGTGTCCGTGCGCGGAGCCTTCACATAGCAGCGGCTGTGCCTTCACAATGAGGCAGCACTGCCGTCAAACAGTGGTGCCACTGCCTCTGCAATGCTGCATGCCTTTGGAATGCTGCAGCACTGCATCCCAACACTGCAGCGCTGCCACTGGACTGCAGCAACAGCGCCTGTGGACGGCAGCAGCACTGTCGTTGGACAGTGACACTGCCTTCCCAATGAGGCAGCCCCGCCTTCAGTTGGTGGCAGCAATGCCTGCACATGGCAGCGGCACTGCCTTCACAGTGTGGCAGCACTGCCTTCAAACAGTGGTGCCACTGCCCCTGCAATGGTGCATGCCCTTGGAATGCTGCAACACTGCATCCCAACACTGCAGCGCTGCCAGTGGACTGCAGCAACAGTGCCTGTGGACAGCAGCAGCCCTGTTGTTGGACAGTGACACCGCCTTCCCGATCAGGCAGCACGGCCTACAGTTGGTGGCAGCACTGCCTTCACATGGCAGCGGTAGTGCCTTCACAGCGTGGCAGCACTGCCTTCAGTCGGTGGCATACCTTCACAGGGCAGCGGCAGTGCCTTCACAATGTGGCAGCACTGCCTTCAATCAGTGGTGCCACTGCCTCTGCAATGCTGCATGCCTTTGGAATGCTGCAGCACTGCATTCCAACACTGCAACGCTGCCAGTGGACTGCAGCAACACTGCCTGTGGACGGCCGCAGCTCTGTTGTTGGACAGTGACACTGCCTGTCCAATGAGGCAGCACTGCCTTCACATGGCAGCGGCCGTGCCTTCACAATGCGGCAGCAGCACTGTTGTTGAACAGTGACACTGCCTTCCCAATGAGGCAGCACTGCCTGCAGTTGGAGGCAGCAATGCCTGCACATGGCAGCGGCAGCGCCTTCACAATGTGGCAGCACTGCCTGCAATCAGTGGTGCCACTGCCTCTGCAATGTTGCATGCCTTTGGAATGCTGCAGCACTGCATCCCAACACTGCAGCACTGCCAGTGGCCTGCAGCAACACTGCCTGTGGACGGCAGCAGCACTGTTGTTGGACAGTGACACTGCCTGTCCAATGAGGCAGCACTGCCTTCACATGGCAGCGGCCGTGCCTTCACAATGCGGCAGCAGCACTGTTGTTGAACAGTGACACTGCCTTCCCAATGAGGCAGCACTGCCTGCAGTTGGAGGCAGCAATGCCTGCACATGGCAGCGGCAGCGCCTTCACAATGTGGCAGCACTGCCTGCAATCAGTGGTGCCACTGCCTCTGCAATGTTGCATGCCTTTGGAATGCTGCAGCACTGCATCCCAACACTGCAGCACTGCCAGTGGACTGCAGCAACACTACCTGTGGACGGCCGCAGCTCTGTTGTTGGACAGTGACACTGCCTGTCCAATGAGGCAGCACTGCCTTCACATGGCAGCGGCCGTGCCTTCACAATGCGGCAGCAGCACTGTTGTTGAACAGTGACACTGCCTTCCCAATGAGGCAGCACTGCCTGTGGTTGGAGGCAGCAATGCCTGCACATGGCAGCGGCAGCGCCTTCACAATGTGGCAGCACTGCCTGCAATCAGTGGTGCCACTGCCTCTGCAATGTTGCATGCCTTTGGAATGCTGCAGCACTGCATCCCAACACTGCAGCACTGCCAGTGGACTGCAGCAACACTACCTGTGGACGGCCGCAGCTCTGTTGTTGGACAGTGACACTGCCTGTCCAATGAGGCAGCACTGCCTTCACATGGCAGCGGCCGTGCCTTCACAATGCGGCAGCAGCACTGTTGTTGAACAGTGACACTGCCTTCCCAATGAGGCAGCACTGCCTGCAGTTGGAGGCAGCAATGCCTGCACATGGCAGCGGCAGCGCCTTCACAATGTGGCAGCACTGCCTGCAATCAGTGGTGCCACTGCCTCTGCAATGTTGCATGCCTTTGGAATGCTGCAGCACTGCATCCCAACACTGCAGCACTGCCAGTGGCCTGCAGCAACACTGCCTGTGGACGGCAGCAGCACTGTTGTTGGACAGTGACACTGCCTTTCTGTTGACGCAGCACTGCCTGCTGTTGGTGGCAGCGCTGCCTTCACATGCCAGCGGCAGTGCCTTCACTATGTGGCAGCACTGCCGTCAATCAGTGGTGCCACTGCCTCTGCAATGCTGCATGCCTTTGGAATGCTGCAGCACTGCATCCCAACACTGCAGCGCTGCCAGTGGACTGCAGCAACAGTGCCTGTGGACGGCAGCAGCTCTGTTGTTGGACCGTGACACTGCCTATCCAATGAGGCAGCACCGCCTTCAGTTGGTGGCAGCACTGCCTTCACATGGCAGCGGCAGCGCCTTCACAATGTGGCAACACTGCCTTCAAACAGTGGTGCCACTGCCCCTGCAATGCTGCATGCCTTTGGAATGCTGCAGCACTGCATCCCAACACTGCAACGCTGCCAGTGGACTGCAGCAACAGTGCCTGTGGACGGCAGCAGCACTGTTGTTGGACAGTGACACTGCCTTTCCAATGAGGCAGCACTGCCTCCAGTTGGTGGCAGCCACGCCTGCAGATGGCAGCGGCAGCGCCTTCACAATGTGGCAACACTGCCTTCAAACAGTGGTGCCACTGCCTCTGCAATGCTGCATGCCTTTGCAAAGCTGCAGCACTGCATCCCAACACTGCAACGCTGCCAGTGGACTGCAGCAACAGTGCCTGTGGACGGCAGCAGCACTGTTGTTGGACAGTGACACTGCCTTCCCAATGAGACAGCACTGCCTGCAGTTGGTGGCAGCGCTGCCTTCACATGGCAGCGGCAGTGCCTTCACAATGCGGCAGCAGCACTGCTGTTGGACAGTGACACTGCCTTCCCAATGAGGCAGCACTGCCTGCAGGTGATGGCAGCAATGCCTTTACATGGCAGCGGCAGCGCCTTCACAATGTGGCAACACTGCCTTCAAACAGTGGTGCCACCGCCTCTGCAATGCTGCATGCCTTTGGAATGCTGCAGCACTGCATCCCAACACTGCAGCACTGCCAATGGCCTGCAGCAACACTGCCTGTGGACGGCAGCAGCGCTGTCGTCGGACAGTGACACTGCCTTTCTGTTGAGGCAGCACTGCCTGCAGTTGGTGGCAGCACTGCCTTCACATGACAGCGGCATTGCCTTCACAGTGTGGCAGCACTGCCTTCAAACAGTGGTGCCACCGCCTCTGCAATGGTGCATGCCTTTGGAATGCTGCAGCACTGCATCCCAGCACTACAGCACTACCCGTAGACTGCAGCCTCACTGCCTTCAGCATGTGGCAGCACTGCCTGTGGATGGCAGCAGCACTGTTGTTGGACAGTGACACTGCCTTTCTGTTGAGGCAGCACTGCCTGCAGTTGGTGGCAGCGCTGCCTTCACGTGGCAGCGGCAGTGCCTTCACAATGCGGCAGCAGCACTGTTGTTGGATAGTGACACTGCCTTCCCAATGAGGCAGCATTGCCTGCAGTTGGTGGCAGCAGTGCCTTCACATGGCAGCGGCAGCGCCTCCACAACGCGGCAGCAGCACTGTTGTTGGACAGTGACACTGCCTTCCCAATGAGGCAGCACTGCCTGCAGTTGGTGGCAGCAGTGCCTTCACATGGCAGCGGCAGCGCCTTCACAATGTGGCAACACTGCCTTCAAACAGTGGTGCCACTGCCTCTGCAATGCTGCATGCCTTTGGAATGCTGCAGCACTGCATCCCAACACTGCAGCGCTGCCAGCGGACTGCAGCGACACTGCCGGTGGACGGCAGCAGCACTGTTGTTGGACAGTGACACTGCCTTCCCAATGAGGCAGCAGTGCCTTCAGTTGGTGGCAGCACTGCCTTCACATGGCAGCGGCATTGCCTTCACTATGTGGCAGCACTGCCTTCAAACAGTGGTGCCACTGCCTCTGCAATGCTGCATGCCTGTGGAATGCTGCAGCACTGCATCCCAGCACTGCAGCACTACCCGTGGCCTGCAGCAACACTGCCTGTGGACGGCAGCAGCACTGTTGTTGGACAGTGACACTGCCTTTCTGTTGAGGCAGCACTGCCTGCAGTTGGTGGCAGCACTGCCTTCACATGACAGCGGCATTGCCTTCACTATGTGGCAGCACTGCCTTCAAACAGTGGTGCCACCGCCTCTGCAATGCTGCATGCCTTTGGAATGCTGCAGCACTGCATCCCAGCACTGCAGCACTTCCCGTAGACTGCAGCCTCACTGCCTTCAGAATGTGGCAGCACTGCCTGTGGATGGCAGCAGCACTGTTGTTGGACAGTGACACTGCCTTTCTGTTGAGGCAGCACTGCCTGCAGTTGGTTGCAGCGCTGCCTTCCCGTGGCAGCAGCAGTGCCTTCACAATGCGGCAGCACTGTTGTTGGACATTGACACTGCCTTCCCAATGAGGCAGCACTGCCTGCAGTTGGTGGCAGCACTGCCTTCACATGGCAGCGGCAGCGCCTCCACAATGTGGCAACACTGCCTTCAAACAGTGGTGCCACTGCCCCTGCAATGCTGCATGCCTTTGGAATGCTGCAGCACTGCATCCCAACACTGCAGGGCTGCCAGCGGACTGCAGCGACACTGCCAGTGGACTGCAGCGACAGTGCCGGTGGACGGCAGCAGCACTGTTGTTGGACAGGGACACTGCCTTCCCAATGAGGCAGCACTGCCTTCAGTTGGTGGCAGCACTGCCTTCACATGGCAGCGGTAGTGCCTTCACAGTGTGGCAGCACTGCCTTCAAACAGTGGTGCCACTGCCTCTGCAATGCTGCATGCCTTTGGAATGCTGCAGCACTGCATCCCAACACTGCAGCGCTGCCAGTGGATTGCAGCAACAGTGCCTGTGGACGGCAGCACTGTTGTTGAACAGTGACATTGCCTTCCCGATAGAGCACTGCCTGCAGTTGGTGGCAGCGCTGCCTTCACATGGCAGCGGCAGTGCCTTCACAATGCGGCAGCAGCACTGTTGTTGGACAGTGACACTGCCTTTCTGTTGAGGCAGCACTGCCTGCAGTTGGTGGCAGCAATGCCTTCACAGGGCAGCGGCAGCGCCTTCACAATGTGGCAACACTGCCTTCAAACAGTGGTGCCACCGCCTCTGCAATGCTGCATGCCTCTGGAATGCTGCAGCACTGCATCCCAACACTGCAGCACTGCCAATGGCCTGCAGCAACACTGCCTGTGGACGGCAGCAGCACTGTCGTTGGACAGTGACACTGCCTTTCTGTTGAGGCAGCACTGCCTGCAGTTGGTGGCAGCACTGCCTTCACATGACAGCGGCATTGCCTTCACTATGTGGCAGCACTGCCTTCAAACAGTGGTGCCACCGCCTCTGCAATGGTGCATGCCTTTGGAATGCTGCAGCACTGCATCCCAGCACTGCAGCACTACCCGTAGACTGCAGGCTCACTGCCTTCTGAATGTGGCAGCACTGCCTGTGGACGGCAGCAGCACTGTTGTTGGACAGTGACACTGCCTTTCTGTTGAGGCAGCACTGCCTGCAGTTGGTGGCAGCACTGCCTTCACATGACAGCGGCATTGCCTTCACTATGTGGCAGCACTGCCTTCAAACAGTGGTGCCACCGCCTCTGCAATGCTGCATGCCTTTGGAATGCTGCAGCACTGCATCCCAGCACTGCAGCACTACCCGTAGACTGCAGCCTCACTGCCTTCAGAATGTGGCAGCACTGCCTGTGGATGGCAGCAGCACTGTTGTTGGACAGTGACACTGCCTTTCTGTTGAGGCAGCACTGCCTGCTGTTGGTGGCAGCACTGCCTTCACATGGCAGCGGCAGTGCCTTCACAATGCGACAGCAGCACTGTTGTTGGACAGTGACACTGCCTTCCCAATGAGGCAGCACCGCCTACAGTTGGTGGCAGCACTGCCTTCACATGGCAGCGGCAGTGCCTTCACAAGGCGGCAGCAGCACTGTTGTTGGACAGTGACACTGCCTTTTCGTTGAGGCAGCACTGCCTGCAGTTGGTGGCAGCACTGCCTTCACATGGCAGCGGCCGTGCCTTCACAATGCGGCAGCAGCACTGTTGTTGAACAGTGACACTGCCTTCCCAATGAGGCAGCACTGCCTGCAGTTGGAGGCAGCAATGCCTGCACATGGCAGCGGCAGCGCCTTCACAATGTGGCAGCACTGCCTGCAATCAGTGGTGCCACTGCCTCTGCAATGTTGCATGCCTTTGGAATGCTGCAGCACTGCATCCCAACACTGCAGCACTGCCAGTGGCCTGCAGCAACACTGCCTGTGGACGGCAGCAGCACTGTTGTTGAACAGTGACACTGCCTTTCTGTTGAGGCAGCACTGCCTGCAGTTGGTGGCAGCACTGCCTTCACATGGCAGCGGCAGTGCCTTCACAATGTGGCAGCACTGCCTTCAAACAGTGGTGCCACTGCCTCTGTCATGCTGCATGCCTTTGGAATGCTGCAGCACTGCATCCCAGCACTGCAGCACTACCCGTGGACTGCAGCCTTACTGCCTTCAGAATGTGGCAGCACTGCCTGTGGACGGCAGCAGCACTGTTGTTGGACAGGGACACTGCCTTCCCAATGAGGCAGCACTGCCTTCAGTTGGTGGCAGCACTGCCTTCACATGGCAGCGGCAGCGCCTTCACAATGTGGCACTACTGGTGCCACTGCCTCTGGAATGCTGCATGCCTGTGGAATGCTGCAGCACTGCATCCCAACATTGCAGCACTGCCAGTGGACTGCAGCGACAGTGCCTGTGGACGGCAGCAGCACTGTTGTTGGACAGTGACACTGCCTTCCCAATGAGACAGCACTGCCTTCGGTTGGTGGCAGCACTGCCTTCACATGGCAGCGGCCGTGCCTTCACAATGCGGCAGCAGCACTGTTGTTGGACAGTGACACTGCCTTCCCAATGAGGCAGCACTGCCTGCAGTTGGTGGCAGCAGTGCCTTCACATGGCAGCGGTAGTGCCTTCACAATGTGGCAGCACTGCCTTCATACGGTGTCCCCCCTAAACCCCCACGGGGCGCCCCTATCCCTCCCCGGCCCAGGCAGGACCGGAGGGACTCGGGTGTATCCGCCGCTGTGTGGGGGTGGGTGGTGTGGTGTCCCCTCAAAAACCCCCACGGGGCGTCCCTATCCCTCCCCGGCCCAGGCAGGACCGGAGGGACTCGGGTGTATCCGCCGCTGTGTGGGGGTGGGTGGTGTGCTGACCCCTCAAAAACCCCCACGGGGCGTCCCTATCCCTCCCCGGCCCAGGCAGGACCGGAGGGACTCGGGTGTATCCGCCGCTGTGTGGGGGTGGGTGGTGTGCAGACCCCTCATAACCCCACGGGGCGTCCCTATCCCTCCCCGGCCCAGGCAGGACCGGAGGGACTCGGGTGTATCCGCCGCTGTGTGGGGGCGTACCTCCGCGGCACAGGTTTCTGGGTGCAGATGCTGTAAACTGGCCCATACATTGACATGCACACTGTGGCCAGTCGCATGTCTAGGATCCATGGCCGTACATGCGGTTCACAGTGGTGCAGGAAACCTGAAATTCCGAAACACGACGCCTTCTGCGAAATACATAGAGAAATGTATTGCCTTGGGTGCAACAGACACAGTTGCACAGCCAGGCCAGGTGCAAATGGACAATCAGTTGTGCCACACAGCACATTGCCGAACAGCATAAAAGTGCATACCCAATTCTGGACCGCATGCCACCACCGGCTCACAATTCACAGCATTTCACGCCCAAATGGGCTGTGGTTTTTGGGTGCAGATGCTGTAAACTGGCCCATATATTGACCTGCACACTGTGGCCAGTCGCATGTCAAGGAGCCATGGCCGTACATGCGGTTCACAGTGGTGCAGGAACAACCTGAAATTCCGAAACACGAAACATTCTGTGAAATACATAGAGAAATGTATTGCCTTGGATGCAACAGACACAGTTGCGCAGCCAGGCCAGGTGCAAATCGCCCCATGACCTGTGACCGGGGGGCCTCCCCTTATTTCAAAGCAATTCATGGGGAGACTGACTGCCGGAGCTGCCGGCAGGTGCCACTGCCCCGGCGTAGTGAGCACTGTAGCGGCAGGCACTGGCCCTTACCTCCGCCCCGATGCTGTCTCCCCTTTATTCCACCACCTCCCAGCTCCGGTCCAGGCATCCCGCCGGGTGCAGCAGGGCGCGTGGCTGTGAGGCCTGATGTCACGGTTGCCCCGCATTGCATCGCAGGGCAGGACCGGTAGCCCCCCGTGACATCAGGCCCCTGGCCGAAGGCCATAGTGGTTGTGCCCCTGGCCCGGACGGGCGTCGGATAGGACGATATCCCCACCCCACGATGTACCTGTGCAGAACACAAGGTGCAGTGGGTTGGGGCAGGGGAGCGCACACGAGCCCTGGAGAGGGCTGGGTCACAGGGGGACCCGGGTTACTCCCGCATACCGCCACCCCCCGGTGGAGCCCGCCCTGTGCCATCGTGGCTTTCCCACGGTGGCCGGCGAGGGGTGGGGCGCGCGATCCCGTGCCCTGGCCGCCGCGGCTGGACCAGGGCACCCCCCAGATTGCGTGTTAGCCCGGGGGGGACCCCCCCCGGTTTCACCCCCACACCACGGTGAGGTCACGCGCCCCTGGGCAGCTGTGGGGGGCACACACATTTCCCTACACCTGCCCCCCGGCACACACACACACACAGACACACACACACACACACACACACACACACACACACACACCCATACTCACCCATACACAAACACACACACCCAAACACAAACACACACATACCTGTTTGCTTTCATATCAACACAGATCACGTCAAAAGTTAGGGCAGAGATGGCCCAGCACTTGCGGTCACCCTGCCAAGTGTTGACGGCCGGTGCTGGGAGCATACTGTAAAGTCGGCGCTGACTTGATTATTTGCTGCCAAAGCATGAGCAACTAGCACATGAGAGCCATGGGGATACACAAAACCTGTGAAGAGAAAAAGGATACCCTCCCTAACCTTAACCGCACTGCAACAAGCAAGACACCCTCATAACCCCACACCCAGACACTCAGGGGCTGTAAGTGGGGGGTCTCCTTGCCCCCCCCCCCCTCCCAACCCTAGACGTGGTTGATTACGCTCCTATGGTTTGACCCAATGGACCCCCCCACCCCACCCTCATGCATCTACTAGCAACTATAACCTTTGCCCTTCCAAACAACTGTGTGAGCAATGCAACAATGGTTTGACCCCAACGGACCCCCCCACCACTGCATCCACTATCACCTATAACCTATGCCCTTCCCAACAAATTTGTGAGCAATGCAACAAAGATTAAGAAATGTAATGTGTATTGTTTTGATTTGTTATTTGTGTTCTAGTGTAGAATACATCTAGGCTAGAATGATTCCTGTTCTAGTGTACGTTCTAGCTAGATGTTGTGGGGTAGAATGCCCTCGCGATGTCGTTTTAGGCTAGAACGAAATTGTGCGTGCTAGCGTGTATCTAGGGATCTACAAAACAAATTGTTCAATATCCAATGTGTGCAACAAATAGCAGTGACAAGACAAAAATGGGGCCGATTCGTACGAATTCGCACGAAATTCGCACGAAATTCGTACGAATTCGTACGAATTTCGTGCGAATTTCACATTCTCGTGGATCTGTGAATCTAGCGTGAATTTATGCGTCAATTTGGGTGCGTGAATTTCACATTCACGCGAATCTCACCAAATGTGTTGAACCATGCGACTACTTCAAACCTCTAAATTGCACACATTTGTTGGATCTTACTTTGGGCGAAGATAGCACGACAAAAGCACACAATGGCACCAAGTTACGAGCAAAAAACAGCAAAAATAGGTGAAATTCACGGTACCGTGAATCTCGGATTCAAACGGCCGGTTCACGAAGGGTACATAGGGTGTCTTCAACGCTTCATAGGGGGACAAAATCACGAGTGCCGCACAAGGGGGCCTGGTGGCGACATAACCCCTACCCTCTAGGGGTCTGCAACGAGTCAAGGCGGCTGAAAAAAGCAGAAGTGGCCCACGAGTGGGCCTGGTGGCTACATAACCCCTACCGCTTGGGAGTTCTCCGACGGTTCAGAGCGGGTGACAAAAGTAGAAGTGCCCCACAAGTGGGCCAGGTGGCTACATAACCCCTACCGCCTAGGGTGTCCCCAACACTGGGGAACAAAATCAGCAGTGGCCCACAATTGGGTCAAGTGGTTACCGAACCCCTGCCCTCAAGGGAGTACCCAACACTTCCGGGCAAGGGACAAAGTCTAAGGTGCCCCACAAGTGGCCCTAATGACTACATGAGAGTCGTTGTCTCAAGGGTCCCAAACGGTTCACATCAGGGGACAAAATCAGCAAACGCCGGCAAGTGGGCTTGGTGGCTACATAACCCACGCCGCCTTGGGGGGTCCCCAACGCTTCAAAGTAGGGGGGGGGGGGTTAGAAATGGTCCACCAATGGGCCTGGTGGATGCATAACCGTTGTTGTTTGAGGGGTCCCCAACGTTGGAGTACCGGGGTCCAATTCAGCAACGGCCCACAATTGGGTGTACTAGCTACATAACCCTTGCCGTCCGGAGGGTCCCCAACATTTCAGAAGGGGGGACAAAATCACAAGTGCCCCACAAGTGGGCCTACTGGTGACAAAACGCCTGCCATGTGGGGGGTCCCCAACGCTTCACATCGGGAAATTGGAAATGCCCCAAAAATGGGCCTAGTGTCGACATAACTCTTGCCGTGTAAGGGGTCCTCAACGATTCACATGGGGTCACAAAATCAGCTATGGCCTACAAAGTGGCCTCGTGGCTACATAACCCTTGCCATATGGGGGTTCCACAACGCTTAGCAGCAGGGGACCAAATTAGCAATGGCCCAACAGTTGACCTCGTAGCTACATAATCCGCGCTGCCTTGGGGGTCACCGACGCCTGTCAGCGGGGGACAAAATCAGAATTGCCTCGCAAGTGGGCCTGGTGGCTACATAACCCTTGCCGTTTGGGGGGTCCCCATCACATCAAAGTGGGGCAGAACAGCACAAGTGCCCGATAAGTGGTCTTGGTGGATGCATAATCCCTGCCCTCTAGCGGGGTTCCAAAAGAGTCAAAGAGAGGGACAAAAGCGGAGGTGCCCTAACATGGGTTTGGTGGCTACATAACCCCTACCGTTTGGGGGGGTCCCCAACGCTTCAGAGCTGGGGACAAAATCACATTGGCTCCACCACTTGGCGGATTGGCTATTTTGCCCTTGCTTTCTAGGGTGTCCCCAACGGTTTAGAGTCGGGGAGAGGATTGAAAATGGCCCACAAATGGGCCTACTGGCTCGATAACCCCTGCCAACTAGGGATCCCCAACAGCTCAAAGCGGGGGACAAAGTCCGAAGTGCCCGACTAATGGACCTCGTGACTACATAAGCCTTGCTGTCTCAGGGGTCTGCAACGGTCCACATCATGGGACAAAATTAGTAACCCGTGTCATCTTGCAGGGTCCCCAACGCTTTAAAGCGGGGGGGGGGGGGGGGACAAACATGGTCCACAAATGGGCTTGGTGGATGCATAACCCTTGTTGTTTGAGGGGTCCCCAACATTTGAGTGTGAGGGTCAAAATCAGCACTGGCCCACAATTGGCCCTACTCGCTACATAACCCTTACCGTCCGGAGGATCCTCAACGCTTTAGGATGGGGTACAAAATCGCAGGTGCCCCACAAGTGGGCCCCGTGGCTACATAACCCCTGCCATATGGGAGGTCCCCAACGCTTAACACCAGGGGGACAAAAGCACAAGTGGCCCACAAGTGCGCCTAGTGGTAGTATAAATCTTGCCGTCTAGAGGGTCCCCAACGCTTCACATGGGGGGACAAAATCAGCTATGGCCTACAAAGTGGCCTCGTGGCTACGTAACCCTTGCCATCTGGGGGTTCCACAACGCTTAACAGCGGAGGACCAAATTAGCAACGGCCCAATAGTGGATCTCGTAGCTACATAATCCGCGCCGCCTTGGGGGTCACCAACGCTTTTCGGCGGGGGACAAAATCAGAATTGCTTCACAAGTGGTCCTGCTGGCTACATAACCAATGCCGTTTGAAAGTTCCCCAACACATCAAAGTGGGGGACAACTGTACAAGTGCCCCATAAGTGGTCTTGGTGGCTGCATGACTCTTGCCCTCTAGGGGGTTCCCAACGAGTCAAAGCGGGGGGCAAAAGCAGAAGTGCCCCACCTAGGGTTTGGTGGCTACATAACCCCTACCGTTTGGGGGGGTCCCCAACGCTTCAGAGCTGGGGACAAAATCACAATGGCTCCACCACTAGGCGGATTGGCTATTTCACCCTTGCTTTCTAGGGTGTCCCCAACGGTTTAGAGTCGGGAGAGGATGGAAAATGGCCCACAAATGGGCCTACTAGCATCATAACCCCTGCCAACTAGGGATCCCCAACAGGTCAAAGCGGGGGACCAAGTCTGAAGTGCCTGACAAATGGACCTCGTGACTACATAAGCCTTACTGCCTCGGGGGTCCGAAACAGTTCACATCATGGGACAAAATTAGTAACCCATGTCATCTTGCAGGGTCCCAAACGCTTTAAAGCGGGGGGGGGGGGGGGGCAAAAATGGTCCACAAATGGGCTTGGTGGATGCATAACCCTTGTTGTTTGAGGGGTCCCCAACATTTGAGTGCGAGGGTCAAAATCAGCACTGGCCCACAATTGGCCCTACTCGCTATATAACCCTTGCCGTCCGGAGGATCCTCAATGCTTCAGGAGGGGGGACAAAATGACAATTGCCCCACAAGTCGGTCCATTGGCTACACAACCCCTGCCATATGGGAGGTCCCCAACGCTTCACACCGCGTGGACAAAATCACAAGTGGCCCACAAGTGCGCCTAGTGGCAGTATAAATCTTGCCGTCTAGGGGGTCCCCAACGCTTCACATGGGGGGACAAAATCAGCTATGGCCTACAAAGTGGCCTCGTGGCTACGTAACCCTTGCCATCTGGGGGTTCCACAACGCTTAACAGCAGGGGACCAAATTAGCAATGGCCCAACAGTTGACCCCGTAGCTACATAATCCGCGCCGCCTTGGGGGTCACCAACGCTTTTCAGCGGGGGACAAAATCGGAATTGCCTCGCAAGTGGGCCTGGTGGCTTCATAACCACTGCCGTTTGGAGGTTCCCGAACACATCAGAGTGGGGGACAATTGTACAAGTGCCCCATGAGTGCTCTTGGTGGCTGCATGACTCTTGCCCTCGAGCGGGTTCCCAACGAGTCAAAGCGGGGGGCAAAAGCAGAAGTGCCCCCCCTAGGGTTTGGTGGCTACAAAACCCGTACCGTTTGGCGGGGGTCCCCAACGCTTCAGAGTTGGGGACAAAATCATAGTTGCTCCGCCACTAGGCGGATCGGCTATTTCGCCCTTGCTTTCTAGGGTGTCCCCAACGGTTTAGAGTCGGGGAGAGAATGGAAAATGGCCCACAAATGGGCCTACTAGCATCATAACCCCTGCCAACTAGGGATCCCCAACAGCTCAAAGCGGGGGACCAAGTCCGAAGTGCCCGACAAGTGGACCTCGTGACTACATAAGCCTTGCTGTCTCAGGGGTCCGAAACAGTTCACATCATGGGACAAAATTAGTAACCCATGTCATCTTGCAGGGTCTCCAACGCTTTAAAGCGGGGGGGGGGGGGGCAAAAATGGTCCACAAATGGGCTTGGTGGATGCATAACCCTTGTTGTTTGAGGGGTCCCCAACATTTGAGTGTGAGGGTCAAAATCAGCACTGGCCCACAATTGAGCCTACTCGCTATATAACCCTTGCCGTCCGGAGGATCCTCAACGCTTCAGGAGGGGGGACAAAATGACAATTGCCCCACAAGTCGGTCCATTGGCTACACAACCCCTGCCATATGGGAGGTCCCCAACGCTTCACACCGCGTGGACAAAATCACAAGTGGCCCACAAGTGTGCCTAGTGGTAGTATAAATCTTGCCGTCTAGGGGGTCCCCAACGCTTCACATGGGGGGACAAAATCAGCTATGGCCTACAAAGTGGCCTCGTGGCTACGTAACCCTTGCCATCTGGGGGTTCCACAACGCTTAACAGCAGGGGACCAAATTAGCAATGGCCCAACAGTTGACCTCGTAGCTACATAATCCGCGTCGCCTTGGGGGTCACCAACGCTTTTCGGCGGGGGACAAAATCAGAATTGCTTCACAAGTGGGCCTCGTGGCTACATAACCACTGCCGTTTGGAGGTTCCCCAACACATCAAAGTGGGGGACAACTGTACAAGTGCCCCATAAGTGGTCTTGGTGGCTGCATGACTCTTGCCCTCTAGGGGGTTCCCAACGAGTCAAAGCGGGGGGCAAAAGCAGAAGTGCCCCACCTAGGGTTTGGTGGCTACATAACCCCTACCGTTTGGGGGGGTCCCCAACGCTTCAGAGCTGGGGACACAATCACAGTGGCTCCGCCACTAGGCGGATTGGCTATTTCACCCTTGCTTTCTAGGGTGTCCCCAACGGTTTAGAGTCGGGGAGAGGATGGAAAATGGCCCACAAATGGGCCTACTAGCATCATAACCCTTGCCAACTAGGGATCCCCAACAGGTCAAAGCGGGGGACCAAGTCCGAAGTGCCCATCAAGTGGACCTCGTGACTACATAAGCCTTGCTGTCTTAGGGGTCCGAAACAGTTCACATCATGGGACAAAATTAGTAACCCATGTCATCTTGCAGGGTCTCCAACGCTTTAAAGCAGAGGGGGGGGGGGGCAAAAATGGTCCACAAATGGGCTTGGTGGATGCATAACCCTTGTTGTTTGAGGGGTCCCCAACGTTTGAGTGCGAGGTTCAAAATCAGCACTGGCCCACAATTGGCCCTACTCGCTATATAACCCTTGCCGTCCGGAGGATCCTCAATGCTTCAAGAGGGGGGACAAAATGACAAGTGCCCCACAAGTCGGTCCATTGGCTACACAACCCCTGCCATATGGGAGGTCTCCAACGCTTCAAACCGGGTGGACAAAATCACAAGTGGCCCACAAGTGCGCCTAGTGGCAGTATAAATCTTGCCGTCTAGGGGGTCCCCAACGCTTCACATGGGGGGACAAAATCAGCTATGGCCTACAAAGTGGCCTCGTGGCTATGTAACCCTTGCCATCTGGGGGTTCCACAACGCTTAACAGCAGGGGACCAACTTAGCAATGGCCCAACAGTTGACCTCGTAGCTACATAATCCGCGCCGCCTTGGGGGTCACCAACGCTTTTCAGCGGGGGACAAAATCGGAATTGCCTCGCAAGTGGGCCTGGTGGCTTCATAACCACTGCCGTTTGGAGGTTCCCCAACACATCAAAGTGGGGGAGAATTGTACAAGTGCCCCATAAGTGGTCTTGGTGGCTGCATGACTCTTGCCCTCTAGGGGGTTCCCAACGAGTCAAAGCGGGGGGCAAAAGCAGAAGTGCCCCACCTAGGGTTTGGTGGCTAGAAAACCCGTACCGTTTTGGGGGGGTCCCCAACGCTTCAGAGCTGGGGAAACAATCACAGTGGCTCCGCCACTAGGCAAATTGGCTATTTCACCCTTGCTTTCTAGGGTGTCCCCAACGGTTTAGAGTCGGGGAGAGGATGGAAAATGGCCTAGAAATGGGCCTACTAGCTCCATAACCCCTGCCAACTAGGGATCCCCAACAGCTCAAAGCGGGGGACAAAGTCCGAAGTGCCCGACAAGTGGACCTCGTGACTACATAAGCCTTGCTGTCTCGGGGGTCCGAAACAGTTCACATCATGGGACAAAATTAGTAACCCATGTCATCTTGCAGTGTCTCCAACGCTTTAAAGCGGGGGGGGGGGGCAAAAATGGTCCACAAATGGGCTTGGTGGATGCATAACCCTTGTTGTTTGAGGGGTCCCCAACATTTGAGTGTGAGGGTCAAAATCAGCACTGGCCCACAATTGACCCTACTCGCTATATAACCCTTGCCGTCCGGAGGATCCTCAATGCTTCAGGAGGGGGGACAAAATGACAAGTGCCCCACAAGTCGGTCCATTGGCTACACAACCCCTGCCATATGGGAGGTCCCCAACGCTTCACACCGCTTGGACAAAATCACAAGTGTCCCACAAGTGAGCCTAGTGGTAGTACAACTCTTGCCGTCTAGGGGGTCCCCAACGCTTCACATGGGGGGACAAAATCAGCCGTGGCCTACAAAGTGGCCTCGTGGCTACGTAACCCTTGCCATCTCGGGGTTCCACAACGCTTTTTGGCGGGGGACAAAATCAGAATTGCTTCACAAGTGGGCCTCGTGGCTACATAACCACTGCCGTTTGGAGGTTCCCCAACACATCAAAGTGGGGGACAATTGTACAAGTGCCCCATAAGTGGTCTTGGTGGCTGCATGACTCTTGCCCTCTAGGGGGTTCCCAACGAGTCAAAGCGGGGGGCAAAAGCAGAAGTGCCCCACCTAGGGTTTGGTGGCTACAAAACCCGTACCGTTTGGGGGGGTCCCCAACGCTTCAGAGCTGGGGAAACAATCACAGTGGCTCCGCCACTAGGCGGATTGGCTATTTCACCCTTGCTTTCTAGGGTGTCCCCAACGGTTTAGAGTCGGGGAGAGGATGGAAAATGGCCCACAAATGGGCCTACTAGCTCCATAACCCCTGCCAACTAGGGATCCCCAACAGGTCAAAGCGGGGGACCAAGTCCGAAGTGCCCGACAAGTGGACCTCGTGACTACAAAGCCTTGCTGTCTCAGGGGTCCGAAACAGTTCACATCATGGGACAAAATTAGTAACCCATGTCATCTTGCAAGGCCGCTTTAAAGCGGGGGGGGGGGGCAAAAATGGTCCACAAATGGGCTTGGTGGATGCATAACCCTTGTTGTTTGAGGGGTCCCCAACGTTTGAGTGCGAGGTTCAAAATCAGCACTGGCCCACAATTGGCCCTACTCGCTATATAACCCTTGCCGTCCGGAGGATCCTCAATGCTTCAGGAGGGGGGACAAAATGACAAGTGCCCCACAAGTCGGTCCATTGGCTACACAACCCCTGCCATATGGGAGGTCCCCAACGCTTCACACCGCGTGGACAGAATCACAAGTGGCCCACAAGTGCGCCTAGTGGCAGTATAAATCTTGCCGTCTAGGGGGTCCCCAACGCTTCACATGGGGGGACAAAATCAGCTATGGCCTACAAAGTGGCCTCGTGGCTACGTAACCCTTGCCATCTGGGGGTTCCACAACGCTTAACAGCAGGGGAACAAATTAGCAATGGCCCAACAGTTGACCTCGTAGCTACATAATCCGCGCCGCCTTGGGGGTCACCAACGCTTTTCAGCGGGGGACAAAATCGGAATTGCCTCGCAAGTGGGCCTGGTGGCTTCATAACCACTGCCGTTTGGAGATTCCCAACCAATCAAAGTGGGGGACAACTGTACAAGTGCCCCATAAGTGGTCTTGGTGGCTGCATGACTCTTGCCCTCTAGGGGGTTCCCAACGAGTCAAAGCGGGGGGCAAAAGCAGAAGTGCCCCACCTAGGGTTTGGTGGCTACCAAAACCGTACCGTTTGGGGGGGTCCCCAACGCTTCAGAGCTGGGGACACAATCACAGTGGCTCCGCCACTAGGCGGATTGGCTATTTCACCCTTGCTTTCTAGGGTGTCCCCAACGGTTTAGAGTCGGGGAGAGGATGGAAAATGGCCCACAAATGGGCCTACTAGCTCCATAACCCCTGCCAACTAGGGATCCCCAACAGGTCAAAGCGGGGGACCAAGTCCGAAGTGCCCGACAAGTGGACCTCGTGACTACAAAGCCTTGCTGTCTCAGGGGTCCGAAACAGTTCACATCATGGGACAAAATTAGTAACCCATGTCATCTTGCAAGGCGGCTTTAAAGCGGGGGGGGGGGGGGCAAAAATGGTCCACAAATGGGCTTGGTGGATGCATAACCCTTGTTGTTTGAGGGGTCCCCAACGTTTGAGTGCGAGGTTCAAAATCAGCACTGGCCCACAATTGGCCCTACTCGCTATATAACCCTTGCCGTCCGGAGGATCCTCAATGCTTCAGGAGGGGGGACAAAATGGTCCATTGGCTACACAACCCCTGCCATATGGGAGGTCCCCAACGCTTCACACCGCGTGGACAAAATCACAAGTGGCCCACAAGTGCGCCTAGTGGCAGTATAAATCTTGCCGTCTAGGGGGTCCCCAACGCTTCACATGGGGGGACAAAATCAGCTATGGCCTACAAAGTGGCCTCGTGGCTACGTAACCCTTGCCATCTGGGGGTTCCACAACGCTTAACAGCAGGGGAACAAATTAGCAATGGCCCAACAGTTGACCTCGTAGCTACATAATCCGCGCCGCCTTGGGGGTCACCAACGCTTTTCAGCGGGGGACAAAATCGGAATTGCCTCGCAAGTGGGCCTGGTGGCTTCATAACCACTGCCGTTTGGAGGTTCCCCAACACATCAAAGTGGGGGACAACTGTACAAGTGCCCCATAAGTGGTCTTGGTGGCTGCATGACTCTTGCCCTCTAGGGGGTTCCCAACGAGTCAAAGCGGGGGGCAAAAGCAGAAGTGCCCCACCTAGGGTTTGGTGGCTACCAAAACCGTACCGTTTGGGGGGGTCCCCAACGCTTCAGAGCTGGGGACACAATCACAGTGGCTCCGCCACTAGGCGGATTGGCTATTTCACCCTTGCTTTCTAGGGTGTCCCCAACGGTTTAGAGTCGGGGAGAGGATGGAAAATGGCCCACAAATGGGCCTACTAGCTCCATAACCCCTGCCAACTAGGGATCCCCAACAGGTCAAAGCGGGGGACCAAGTCCGAAGTGCCCATCAAGTGGACCTCGTGACTACATAAGCCTTGCTGTCTTAGGGGTCCGAAACAGTTCACATCATGGGACAAAATTAGTTACCCATGTCATCTTGCACGGTCTCCAACGCTTTAAAGCAGAGGGGGGGGGGGCAAAAATGGTCCACAAATGGGCTTGGTGGATGCATAACCCTTGTTGTTTGAGGGGTCCCCAACGTTTGAGTGCGAGGTTCAAAATCAGCACTGGCCCACAATTGGCCCTACTCGCTATATAACCCTTGCCGTCCGGAGGATCCTCAATGCTTCAAGAGGGGGGACAAAATGACAAGTGCCCCACAAGTCGGTCCATTGGCTACACAACCCCTGCCATATGGAAGGTCTCCAACGCTTCAAACCGGGTGGACAAAATCACAAGTGGCCCACAAGTGCGCCTAGTGGCAGTATAAATCTTGCCGTCTAGGGGGTCCCCAACGCTTCACATGGGGGGACAAAATCAGCTATGGCCTACAAAGTGGCCTCGTGGCTACGTAACCCTTGCCATCTGGGGGTTCCAGAACGCTTAACAGCAGGGGACCAAATTAGCAATGGCCCAACAGTTGACCTCGTAGCTACATAATCCGCGCCGCCTTGGGGGTCACCAACGCTTTTCAGCGGGGGACAAAATCGGAATTGCCTCGCAAGTGGGCCTGGTGGCTTCATAACCACTGCCGTTTGGAGGTTCCCCAACACATCAAAGTGGGGGAGAATTGTACAAGTGCCCCATAAGTGGTCTTGGTGGCTGCATGACTCTTGCCCTCTAGGGGGTTCCCAACGAGTCAAAGCGGGGGGCAAAAGCAGAAGTGCCCCACCTAGGGTTTGGTGGCTAGAAAACCCGTACCGTTTTGGGGGGGTCCCCAACGCTTCAGAGCTGGGGACACAATCACAGTGGCTCCGCCACTAGGCAAATTGGCTATTTCACCCTTGCTTTCTAGGGTGTCCCCAACGGTTTAGAGTCGGGGAGAGGATGGAAAATGGCCTAGAAATGGGCCTACTAGCTCCATAACCCCTGCCAACTAGGGATCCCCAACAGCTCAAAGCGGGGGATGAAGTCCGAAGTGCCCGACAAGTGGACCTCGTGACTACATAAGCCTTGCTGTCTTAGGGGTCCGAAACAGTTCACATCATGGGACAAAATTAGTAACCCATGTCATCTTGCAGTGTCTCCAACGCTTTAAAGCGGGGGGGGGGGGCAAAAATGGTCCACAAATGGGCTTGGTGGATGCATAACCCTTGTTGTTTGAGGGGTCCCCAACATTTGAGTGCGAGGGTCAAAATCAGCACTGGCCCACAATTGGCCCTACTCGCTATATAACCCTTGCCGTCCGGAGGATCCTCAATGCTTCAGGAGGGGGGACAAAATGACAAGTGCCCCACAAGTCGGTCCATTGGCTACACAACCCCTGCCATATGGGAGGTCCCCAACGCTTCACACCGCGTGGACAGAATCACAAGTGGCCCACAAGTGCGCCTAGTGGCAGTATAAATCTTGCCGTCTAGGGGGTCCCCAACGCTTCACATGGGGGGACAAAATCAGCTATGGCCTACAAAGTGGCCTCGTGGCTACGTAACCCTTGCCATCTGGGGGTTCCACAACGCTTAACAGCAGGGGAACGAATTAGCAATGGCCCAACAGTTGACCTCGTAGCTACATAATCCGCGCCGCCTTGGGGGTCACCAACGCTTTTCAGCGGGGGACAAAATCGGAATTGCCTCGCAAGTGGGCCTGGTGGCTTCATAACCACTGCCGTTTGGAGGTTCCCCAACACATCAAAGTGGGGGACAACTGTACAAGTGCCCCATAAGTGGTCTTGGTGGCTGCATGACTCTTGCCCTCTAGGGGGTTCCCAACGAGTCAAAGCGGGGGGCAAAAGCAGAAGTGCCCCACCTAGGGTTTGGTGGCTACCAAAACCGTACCGTTTGGGGGGGTCCCCAACGCTTCAGAGCTGGGGACACAATCACAGTGGCTCCGCCACTAGGCGGATTGGCTATTTCACCCTTGCTTTCTAGGGTGTCCCCAACGGTTTAGAGTCGGGGAGAGGATGGAAAATGGCCCACAAATGGGCCTACTAGCTCCATAACCCCTGCCAACCAGGGATCCCCAACAGGTCAAAGCGGGGGACCAAGTCCGAAGTGCCCGACAAATGGACCTCGTGACTACAAAGCCTTGCTGTCTCAGGGGTCCGAAACAGTTCACATCATGGGACAAAATTAGTAACCCATGTCATCTTGCAAGGCCGCTTTAAAGCGGGGGGGGGGGGGGCAAAAATGGTCCACAAATGGGCTTGGTGGATGCATAACCCTTGTTGTTTGAGGGGTCCCCAACGTTTGAGTGCGAGGTTCAAAATCAGCACTGGCCCACAATTGGCCCTACTCGCTATATAACCCTTGCCGTCCGGAGGATCCTCAATGCTTCAGGAGGGGGGACAAAATGACAAGTGCCCCACAAGTCGGTCCATTGGCTACACAACCCCTGCCATATGGGAGGTCTACAACGCTTCACACCGCGTGGACAGAATCACAAGTGGCTCACAAGTGCGCCTAGTGGCAGTATAAATCTTGCCGTCTAGAGGGTCCCCAACGCTTCACATGGGGGGACAAAATCAGCTATGGCCTACAAAGTGGCCTCGTGGCTACGTAACCCTTGCCATCTGGGGGTTCCACAACGCTTAACAGCAGGGGAACAAATTAGCAATGGCCCAACAGTTGACCTCGTAGCTACATAATCCGCGCCGCCTTGGGGGTCACCAACGCTTTTCAGCGGGGGACAAAATCGGAATTGCCTCGCAAGTGGGCCTGGTGGCTTCATAACCACTGCCGTTTGGAGGTTCCCCAACACATCAAGGTGGGGGACAACTGTACAAGTGCCCCATAAGTGGTCTTGGTGGCTGCATGACTCTTGCCCTCTAGGGGGTTCCCAACGAGTCAAAGCGGGGGGCAAAAGCAGAAGTGCCCCACCTAGGGTTTGGTGGCTACCAAAACCGTACCGTTTGGGGGGGTCCCCAACGCTTCAGAGCTGGGGACACAATCACAGTGGCTCCGCCACTAGGCGGATTGGCTATTTCACCCTTGCTTTCTAGGGTGTCCCCAACGGTTTAGAGTCGGGGAGAGGATGGAAAATGGCCCACAAATGGGCCTACTAGCATCATAACCCCTGCCAACTAGGGATCCCCAACAGGTCAAAGCGGGGGACCAAGTCCGAAGTGCCCATCAAGTGGACCTCGTGACTACATAAGCCTTGCTGTCTTAGGGGTCCGAAACAGTTCACATCATGGGACAAAATTAGTTACCCATGTCATCTTGCAGGGTCTCCAACGCTTTAAAGCAGAGGGGGGGGGGGGGCAAAAATGGTCCACAAATGGGCTTGGTGGATGCATAACCCTTGTTGTTTGAGGGGTCCCCAACGTTTGAGTGCGAGGTTCAAAATCAGCACTGGCCCACAATTGGCCCTACTCGCTATATAACCCTTGCCGTCCGGAGGATCCTCAATGCTTCAGGAGGGGGGACAAAATGACAAGTGCCCCACAAGTCGGTCCATTGGCTACACAACCCCTGCCATATGGAAGGTCTCCAACGCTTCAAACCGGGTGGACAAAATCACAAGTGGCCCACAAGTGCGCCTAGTGGCAGTATAAATCTTGCCGTCTAGGGGGTCCCCAACGCTTCACATGGGGGGACAAAATCAGCTATGGCCTACAAAGTGGCCTCGTGGCTACGTAACCCTTGCCATCTGGGGGTTCCAGAACGCTTAACAGCAGGGGACCAAATTAGCAATGGCCCAACAGTTGACCTCGTAGCTACATAATCCGCGCCGCCTTGGGGGTCACCAACGCTTTTCAGCGGGGGACAAAATCGGAATTGCCTCGCAAGTGGGCCTGGTGGCTTCATAACCACTGCCGTTTGGAGGTTCCCCAACACATCAAAGTGGGGGAGAATTGTACAAGTGCCCCATAAGTGGTCTTGGTGGCTGCATGACTCTTGCCCTCTAGGGGGTTCCCAACGAGTCAAAGCGGGGGGCAAAAGCAGAAGTGCCCCACCTAGGGTTTGGTGGCTAGAAAACCCGTACCGTTTTGGGGGGGTCCCCAACGCTTCAGAGCTGGGGAAACAATCACAGTGGCTCCGCCACTAGGCAAATTGGCTATTTCACCCTTGCTTTCTAGGGTGTCCCCAACGGTTTAGAGTCGGGGAGAGGATGGAAAATGGCCTAGAAATGGGCCTACTAGCTCCATAACCCCTGCCAACTAGGGATCCCCAACAGCTCAAAGCGGGGGACAAAGTCCGAAGTGCCCGACAAGTGGACCTCGTGACTACATAAGCCTTGCTGTCTCGGGGGTCCGAAACAGTTCACATCATGGGACAAAATTAGTAACCCATGTCATCTTGCAGTGTCTCCAACGCTTTAAAGCAGGGGGGGGGGGGGCAAAAATGGTCCACAAATGGGCTTGGTGGATGCATAACCCTTGTTGTTTGAGGGGTCCCCAACATTTGAGTGTGAGGGTCAAAATCAGCACTGGCCCACAATTGACCCTACTCGCTATATAACCCTTGCCGTCCGGAGGATCCTCAATGCTTCAGGAGGGGGGACAAAATGACAAGTGCCCCACAAGTCGGTCCATTGGCTACACAACCCCTGCCATATGGGAGGTCCCCAACGCTTCACACCGCGTGGACAAAATCACAAGTGGCCCACAAGTGAGCCTAGTGGTAGTACAACTCTTGCCGTCTAGGGGGTCCCCAACGCTTCACATGGGGGGACAAAATCAGCCGTGGCCTACAAAGTGGCCTCGTGGCTACGTAACCCTTGCCATCTCGGGTTCCACAACGCTTTTTGGCGGGGGACAAAATCGGAATTGCTTCACAAGTGGGCCTCGTGGCTACATAACCATTGCCGTTTGGAGGTTCCCCAACACATCAAAGTGGGGGACAATTGTACAAGTGCCCCATAAGTGGTCTTGGTGGCTGCATGACTCTTGCCCTCTAGGGGGTTCCCAACGAGTCAAAGCGGGGGGCAAAAGCAGAAGTGCCCCACCTAGGGTTTGGTGGCTACAAAACCCGTACCGTTTGGGGGGGTCCCCATCGCTTCAGAGCTGGGGAAACAATCACAGTGGCTCCGCCACTAGGCGGATTGGCTATTTCACCCTTGCTTTCTAGGGTGTCCCCAACGGTTTAGAGTCGGGGAGAGGATGGAAAATGGCCCACAAATGGGCCTACTAGCTCCATAACCCCTGCCAACTAGGGATCCCCAACAGGTCAAAGCGGGAGACCAAGTCCGAAGTGCCCGACAAGTGGACCTCGTGACTACAAAGCCTTGCTGTCTCAGGGGTCCGAAACAGTTCACATCATGGGACAAAATTAGTAACCCATGTCATCTTGCAAGGCCGCTTTAAAGCGGGGGGGGGGGGGCAAAAATGGTCCACAAATGGGCTTGGTGGATGCATAACCCTTGTTGTTTGAGGGGTCCCCAACGTTTGAGTGCAAGGTTCAAAATCAGCACTGGCCCACAATTGGCCCTACTCGCTATATAACCCTTGCCGTCCGGAGGATCCTCAATGCTTCAAGAGGGGGGACAAAATGACAAGTGCCCCACAAGTCGGTCCATTGGCTACACAACCCCTGCCATATGGGAGGTCCCCAACGCTTCACACCGCGTGGACAGAATCACAAGTGGCCCACAAGTGCGCCTAGTGGCAGTATAAATCTTGCCGTCTACGGGGTCCCCAACGCTTCAAATGGGGGGACAAAATCAGCTATGGCCTACAAAGTGGCCTCGTGGCTACGTAACCCTTGCCATCTGGGGGTTCCACAACGCTTAACAGCAAGGGAACAAATTAGCAATGGCCCAACAGTTGACCTCGTAGCTACATAATCCGCGCCGCCTTGGGGGTCACCAACGCTTTTCAGCGGGGGACAAAATCGGAATTGCCTCGCAAGTGGGCCTGGTGGCTTCATAACCACTGCCGTTTGGAGGTTCCCCAACACATCAAAGTGGGGGACAACTGTACAAGTGCCCCATAAGTGGTCTTGGTGGCTGCATGACTCTTGCCCTCGAGCGGGTTCCCAACGAGTCAAAGCGGGGGGCAAAAGCAGAAGTGCCCCACCTCGGGTTTGGTGGCTACCAAAACCCGTACCGTTTGGGGGGGGTCCCCAACGCTTCAGAGCTGGGGACACAATCACAGTGGCTCCGCGGCTAGGCGGATTGGCTATTTCGCCCTTGCTTTCTAGGGTGTCCCCAACGGTTTAGAGTCAGGGAGAGGATGGAAAATGGCCCACAAATGGGCCTACTAGCATCATAACCCCTGCCAACTAGGGATCCCCAACAACTCAAAGCGGGGGACCAAGTCCGAAGTGCCTGACAAATGGACCTCGTGACTACATAAGCCTTGCTGCCTCGGGGGTCCGAAACAGTTCACATCATGGGACAAAATTAGTAACCCATGTCATCTTGCAGGGTCTCCAACGCTTTAAAGCAGAGGGGGGGGGGGGCAAAAATGGTCCACAAATGGGCTTGGTGGATGCATAACCCTTGTTGTTTGAGGGGTCCCCAACGTTTGAGTGTGGGGGTCAAAATCAGCACTGGCCCACAATTGGCCCTACTCGCTATATAACCCTTGCCGTCCGGAGGATCCTCAATGCTTCAGGAGGGGGGACAAAATGACAAGTGCCCCACAAGTCGGTCCATTGGCTACACAACCCCTGCCATATGGCAGGTCCCCAACGCTTCACACCGGGGGGACAAAAGCACAAGTGGCCCAAAAGTGCGCCTAGTGGCAGTATAAATCTTGCCGTCTAGGGGGTCCCCAACGCTTCACATGGGGGGAAAAAATCAGCTATGGCACAAAAAGTGGCCTCGTGGCTACGTAACCCTTGCCATCTGGGGGTTCCACAACGCTTAACAGCACGGGACCAAATTAGCAATGGCCCAACAGTTGACCTCGTAGCTACATAATCCGCGCCGCCTTGGGGGTCACCAACGCTTTTCAGCGGGGGACAAAATCAGAATTGCTTCACAAGTAGGCCTCGTGGCTACATAACCACTGCCGTTTGGAGGTTCCCCAACACATCAAAGTGGGGGACAATTGTACAAGTGCCCCATAAGTGGTCTTGGTGGCTGCATGACTCTTGCTCTCTAGGGGGTTCCCAACAAGTCAAAGAGGGGGACAAAAGCAAATGTGCCGCACCAAGGGTTTGGTGGCTACAAAACCCGTACCGTTTGGGGGGGGTCCCCAACGCTTCAGAGCTGGGGACAAAATCAAAAGTGCTGCACCAGTAGGCGGATTGGGTATTTCGCCCTTGCCGTCTCGGGGGTCCCCAACGGTTTAGAGCGGGCAAGAGGATGGGAAATGGCCCACACATGGGCCTACTGGCTACATAACCCCCGCCGTCTGGGGATCTAGGGAACACTTCACAGCGGGGATACAAAGTTAGAAGTGCCCAATAAGTGGCCCTCGTGACTATATAAGCCTTGCCCTACGGGGGGGGGCCAAATGCTTCACAGCAAGGGACAAAATGAGTTGTCAGCTGCAAGTAGGTCTGGTGGCTACATGACCTCTGCCCTTTGGGGGGTTCCCAACGCTTCAAAGCAGGGGACAAAATCAGAAATGGTCCACAAGCACGCCTGGTGGCCAAATAACCCTGTCGATTGAGGAGTCCCCAACACTTTAAAGCGGGGGGGGGGGGGATCAGTAGTGGCGGACAACTGGCCCTAGTGGCCACACAGCCAGTGCCCTTGGGGCATCCCCGACGCTTCGGAGGCAGGGGAAGGAAACAAAAGTGTAGCACAAGTGGGGCTAGAGGCTACATAACCCTTGGCATCTAGGGGGTCGCCATTGATTCAAAATGCAAGGAAAAAATAAAAGTGCCCTTGAATTGGGCAGATTAGCTACATAGCCGCTGCCGCCTGGCGGGTCCCTAAGTGGGGTCAAAATTAGAAGTGGCCCACAAGCGGGCTTGGTGGCTATATAACCCGTGCCGTCCGGGGGGGTCCGGAAAGCATCAAAGCGGGTGACAAAAGCAGAAGTGCCCCACAAGTGGGCCTAGTTGGTACACAACCCCTGCCCTTTGGGGGACAGGCCTGTAAAAAACACCGCCAACGGACCCTTTTTGGCAGCTGACAGCCAATTTGAAAAAAAGGGTGTTTTTTTCCCGTTTTTGGTGTTTTTTTTGTGGTTTTGCAGAGGAAAATATTGTTTTTGTCCTTCACTATGACCTCAAATGCATTTTCCAAGACAATTAAAAGGTTTTTAAAAGGTTCATAGCATGGTGTCACACAACAGCTCAACCAATCAACAACACAAACCAGAAAAAAAACACTGTGTTGCTGCTTGGTTGCTTCGGCCGTGACCCGAAGTGGCATTTTCCCACCATTTTCAATTGTTAGTTTGGTGTGTGCTGCTACTTTTGCATTGAAATATTCATGTATCACGGCAGTCACGGTGTTTTTTAGGTGGGTTTGCCCAAGGACTGCCGGCTGCACGTTATCCTGTAGCTCACTGTTATTTCCGTCTGCGTTATATTTCCTGTTGTGCTCTAGATGGTTACTGTTATTTGTCGGTGTGCTCTGGATGGTCACTGTTATTTCCTGGTGTGCCCTGGATGGTAACTGTTCTTTCGTGGTGTGCTCTGGATGGTCACTGTTATTTCCTGGTGTGCTCTGGATGGTCACTGTTATTTCCTGGTGTGCTCTGGATGGTAACTGTTCTTTCGTGGTGTGCTCTGGATGGTCACTGTTATTTCCTGGTGTGCCCTGGATGGTAACTGTTATTTCCTGGTGTGCTCTGGATGGTCACTGTTATTTCCTGGTGTGCTCTGGATGGTCACTGTTATTTCCTGGTGTGCTCTGGATGGTAACTGTTCTTTCGTGGTGTGCTCTGGATGGTCACTGTTATTTCCTGGTGTGCTATGGATGGTCACTGTTATTTCCTGGTGTGCTCTGGATGGTCATTGTTGGTTCCTGGTGTGCTCTGGATGGTCACTGTTATTTCCTGGTGTGCTCTGGATGGTCACCGTTATTTCCTGGTGTGCTCTGGATGGTCATTGTTATTTCCTGGTGTGCTCTGGATGGTAACTGTTCTTTCGTGGTGTGCTCTGGATGGTCACTGTTATTTCCTGGTGTGCTCTGGATGGTCACTGTTATTTCCTGGGGTGCTCTGGATGGTCACTGTTATTTCCTGGTGTGCTCTAGATGGTCGCTGTTATTTCCTGGTGTGCTCTGGATGGTCACCGTTATTTCCTGGTGTGCTCTGGATGGTCACTGTTATTTCGTGATGTGCTCTGGATGGTCACTGTTATTCCCTGGTGTGCTCTGGATGGTCACTGTTATTTCCTGGTGTGCTCTGGATGGTCGACATAGTGACACAATATGCACACGCTGTCATACCTTGAGAGAACTGTGTCTCGATTGCGAGGTCGGTTTCGGTTCTGATTTTCACTTTGGGATCCTGTGTGATCCCGTCTGTGAATATGTGAACGGTGACAGAGTGGGACAGTGACACATTGACACAGTGACATAGTGACACAATATGCACATGCTGTCATACCTTGAGAGACGTGTGTCCCGATTGCGGGGTCGGTTTCGGTTCTCTTTTTCACTCTGGGATCCTGTGTGATCACATCTGTCAAACATGTGAACAGTGACACAGTGGGACAGTGACACAGTGACACAGTGACATAGTGACACAATATGCACACGCTGTCATACCTTGAGAGACGTGTGTCTCGATTGCGCGCTCGCTCTCGGTTCTCTTTTTCACTCTGGGATCCTGTGTGATCACATCTGTCAAACATTTGAACAGTGACACAGTGGGACAGTGACACAGTGACACAGTGACATAGTGACACGATGACACAATACTTAGGCGGCTCTATACGCACGTAGCAAAATTGCCACAGTTCCCAAATGGGTACCACCCCAAAACGGGGGCTGAAAAACCACTTTGAAAAATTGCACAATTGTGCTTTGCAGGGAACACCCCCAAAAACCTGTGAATTATCAAAAATGACTGTGCGTAGGGGGTACAACATGTGCCAGTCAAAAGTCATGTATCCCCTTCAAATTTGGGCACTGCAGTGTCCATCCAATGAAAAATCCAATTCTTCCAAATCATCCGCTGCTGCATTTCAAACCACACTGTAAAATGCAACCTAAAAAATGAAGCAAGGAGGACGACAGGCAAACACATGCAAAAATCTGGTTTGCTTTTTGTTACCGCGTCTGCTTACCCAGTCACTGTGATTGTATGCGAAGCGTGACAAACAATGCACCACCAGTGCAGCCAACAAGCAATGGAGGCGCCGCCAGTGCAGCGAATGCAATAATAAATGAGGGCAACAATGCCTGCAAAAGAAATGGCGCAAGAGGGGTAGAAAAAAGGCGAGTGGATGAATTTGGGCGCTGCAGCGCCCAAAATTACGAAAACATGAAAAAGGGCACCAGTCTCACACCTGTGTGACACAAGACACATGGCAGTGTGCAGTCCGCGCCCAAAACAAAGCAGAAGGTTACACCAAGCTTGCGACCCTATTGTGAAACGGGTCGTAATGTGTTGTTGTTGTTCTCATGGGCGCTTGTACGATGTATTGAAACGGAACTCTCACATTCATGTACCCCGTATGGGCTAAAATTTGACATTCACTACTTTTGAGCACTGCAGTGCCCAAATTTTTAAAAAGTTGGCAAATTTACCCGCTTCAATTCATTGTGGTGCATAGGTTCCTCGAAGGGCAAGAAAGGCCAACGCTTGTGCTTGCGTTGCGTTGGGTGGCATTCATGGTACCAAATATTTTTTGGCTACAGAGAGACAGACAAACCGACACGCAAGCAGACAAACAGACAGATAGACAGAGAGACAGTCCGATGGACACCCCGACAAACGGACGAACAGATAGACACATACAAGGACGGACAGACCGACAGGCAAACAAACACACAGACAAATAGAGAGACATACAGGCAGACAACAGACAGACGGACGGACGACCGGACGGACGGACTGTGGGACAGAGACACACAAAGAGAGAAACAAAGAAGACAAACCGTCAGACAAGACAAGACAGACGGACGGACGGACACATGGACAGACGGAGAGACAGGTACAATGGTTGTCCTCCTACTACCACACGGTTGCTCCCTCATGCATCTGCACAACGTTGCGCACAGAATATTGACCTCCTTCCGCCCAGATTATATCATGCAAATGGGTTTTCAGTTCATTTGGGAGCTGCAGTTCCCAAAATATTACAAACCAACATTTTGAGGTCTCTAATGTACTATGTCGGGTGCCTGCCTCAAAGTCTCACCCCCTGTGGCAACCATTATCGGGTCTTGCCATCAGTTGTGCACGATATGTGCAATGTAATCATCCACGTGATCAAATCCCCCCCTCTAAACTACTGCGCCATTCCATGTTGATGAAATACACCCCGTATAGGTGTTGCCTTGATCTTCAAAACTTTGGCACACTTATTCTAGTAGGGGCATTGTTGGTTGATGGAGTTTGGTTGTCCGTGTGTAGTGGAATGGTTGATATGATGAACACCCCCACTCTCCAGTGCACCACCGTTGCGCGGTGCTGAGGTACACTCCTGCACAAGTGTTATGCCATTGGTCCAACACTTTCACACGCATTTTTTACTAGGGGCCTTGAAGGTGGATGCGGATTCGGTCGTCTATAGGGTGTCTTCCAACACGGAGTCAATTGTGTTTTCGAGTGTTTCATCACAATTTGTGGTTGTTATTTCTAAAATGGCTCTAGATCATGCAAGACTCCGCACAGACAACCAAGTTTGTCTCTACCTTCAATGCCCCTGGTAAAAAACGTGTGTGAAAGTGTTGGACCAGTGGCACAACAATTGTATAGAGGTCTGCTTCATCACCGCGCACGGTCGTGCTCTAGAGAGGGGTGGCATTCATCATGTCAACCATTATACTACACACAGACGACCAAATTGCATCGACCGACAATGCCCCTACTAGAATATTGGTGCCAAAGTGTTGAAGATCTAGCACAACACTTATATGGGGTGTACTTCATCACCGTCGAATGGGCAAGAAGAATAGAGGGGGGTATTTGATCATGTGGACGATTACATTGCACATACCTAGCATGAATTGTGGCGAGATCCGGTAATGCTTGCCACAGGGGATCGGACTATGAGGCATGCACTGGACAAGACATTAGAGACCTCAAAATATTGATTTCCTAAATTTTGGGAACTGCAGTGCCCAAATGAACCCAAAGCCCATTTGCATGATCATCTGGGCGGAACGCTGTCAATGTTTTTTGCAAGGTTCTGTACATGCATGATAGAGCAGCATTGTGGTAGCAGGAGGACGGATAGTGTGTCTATCTCTCCGTCCGTCCGCCTGTCCATCCGTTCGTCTGTCTTGTTTCGTATGTCTATTTGTCTTCCGTGTGTCTATCTATGTGTCTCTCTGTCTATCCCTCCGTCCGTCCATTTGTCCGTCCGTTGTCTGTCTGTGTGTCTATTTGTTTGTCTGTTTGTTTGTTTGCCTGTCGGTCTGTCCGTCTGTCTATGTGTCCATCTGTCTACCTGTCTGTCCGTCTCTCAGGGTGTCTGTCGGACTGTCTGTATGCCTCTCTCTGTCTATCTGTCTGTTTGTCTGCTTGCCTGTCGGTTTGTCTGTCTCTCCGTAGCCAAAAAATATTTGGTACCATGAATGCCACCCAACGCAACGCAAGCACAGGTGTTGGCCTTTCTTGCCCTTCGAGGAACCTATGCACCACAATGAATTGAAGCGGGTAAATTTGCCAACTTTTTAAAAATTTGGGCACTGCAATGCTCAAAAGTAGTGAAAGTCAAATTTTAGCCCATACGGGGTACATGAATGTGAGAGTTCCGTTTCAATACATCGTACAAGCGCCTATGAGAACAACAACAACACGTTACGACCCGATTGACAAGAGGGGGGCAAGCGTGGAGTAACTTTGTGCAATGTGGATTCACCTATAGAGACAACTAGACACACACTTTCAATGACCCCCCTAAAAAGTACAAACAGAAGGTTTGGGCACTGCATTGCCCAAAAATTTCAAATGCTAAGATTCCAAGCCCTGAAGCGGGGGTGTATATGTGCAGCTCTAAGAGCAACAAAAGGCGGGGTTGTTGTATCCCACGATGAAAATCCACGTGGGGTTGGCCGAAAAAATGATATGCTTTTTTTGGGTGCAAAAAACGGACGTTGAAATTGCCATGAACCGTGCCTTTTAGCAACGAAGTCTACGTGCGTATAGAGCCGCCTAAGCAATATGCACACCCTGTCATACCTTGAGAGACGTGTGTCTCGATTGCGCGCTCGCTCTCGGTTCTCTTTTTCACCATGGGATCCTGTGTGATCACATCTGTCAAACATGTGAACAGTGACACAGTGGGACAGTGACACAGTGACACAGTGACATAGTGACACAATATGCACACGCTGTCATACCTTGAGAGACGTGTGTCTCGATTGCGCGCTCGCTCTCGGTTCTCTTTTGCACTCTGGGATCCTGTGTGATCACATCTGTCAAACATTTGAACAGTGACACAGTGGGACAGTGACACAGTGACACAGTGACATAGTGACACGATGACACAATATGCACACCCTGTCATACCTTGAGAGATGTGTGTCTCGGTTGCCGGCTCGGCGTCTTTGGATTGTCCGTCTTGTGAGCGGTAGTAGTGTCGAATTTCAGCAGGGGCCAGCGCGAGGAGTTTTGGGGACGTCACAGGCAGACAGTCATACCCCTGCAGATAGTGATGCCCCTGCAGACACTCATACCCCTGCAGACAGTCATAGCCCTGCAGACAGTCATACCCCTGCAGACAGTGATACCCCTGCCCTGCCCCTGCCCACAAAACAGGCACAGAAAAATCACAAAAGGTCCCTGTCCTATGCCCTGACCCTGCCCTACCCCTGCCCTGCCCGTGCCCACAAAACAGGCACAGAAAAATCACAAATGGTCCCTGTCCTATGCCCTGGCCCTGCCCTACCCCTGCCATGCCCATGCCCACAAAACAAGAACAAAACCCAGGGAAGCAACAAATGAGCACCAAATTTACCTGCAGGAGATCGGCCAAGAAATGCAGCCCGGCGATGAACACCCAATATGTGACCGCCAGCAGCAGGGCCCGCGGTTGCTCCTTGTCCTTTGCCCTTGGCGGACGCGCGACGAAGAGGGCGCACAGCATTGCCGGATATATGCGCAGCAGAGCGCGCACGGCTCCGGCGGCGAAGGCAGCCCAACACCTCTGACCGAGGGACGTGTACTGCAGCGGGGAGATGTGCAGGGCCTGGGAGAGGCGGCGCAGGTTGCGAAGCCGCGTTGGTGCATTGCGGTACCAGGCCACCACCGCTGTTGTCGTCTCGCCGACATGGTCCAGGAAAACGTGGCTGCCATCCATCACCTCCCGGAAGGCCAGGTCGGCACGGTGGCAGTTTGCGTGCACTGGCACCAGCACCGCCTGGCCCAACACCTCCGTCTGCAAATTCTGCAGCAAGCCGCAGACCCCGTTTCCGGTGGACTGCATGACGGCTGCCCCGTCAGCACGGTACCAAAACACTCGGCACGCCCCACTCCTCCACAGGCAATCCAGCGCGCAACATCACCGCCTTATATGCTGCCACAGTCCCGATCGCGGTGCCCGCTTGCAGATCCTGCAGCCCGAGGAATGCAGTGTGGCTCGGGCCTGCACGCATCGTTCGCGTGTACACCTACTCCTGCTTGTTGGCGGCGCGATCAGTGGAGCTATCCGAGGCCAATGCGAAGGAGGCAGGCTGCCGCACCAGCTCTCGTCCAGCGGCGCGGATGGGATCAGCAATGGCATGCGCAATCTCGCGTGCCGCCCATCGGGAGCGGTAGGCAGGGGCCACCTGTCCACCTACAAGGGTAGCGGTTTCCGCGTCGGCCGCCAGCTGGCTAAAACACCCGTACCGCTTCACCAGCCGGTAAACCAGATGGAACAGGCCAAAGATGGCCTTGCGCACCACTAGGGGCAAACCACCCATCACCGTAGCCGAAGCACCGCCGCTTTCCCAGAGCGCCATAGCCACCGCATGCACACCCGAATTCCCGTGGGCCACCACGGCACGCTTGCGCACCTGGGGCGTACCATCTAGCCAAACCTTTTGTAGCCCCATTTGGGGATAGGCTCTACAAGCGAGGCACGGCATGACGCCGTTTTCGAAATGCAGCCAGGGGCGGCCCACCTTCCATTGGGGATTGAACCGGTGCTTGACCTGCTTTTTCCTTGGTCGCGGTGACAGTCGCGGTTTTGGAGCACACACCTTGCAGGTCACCTCCACACGGTAAAGAACCTGCACTGTGCATGCAACATGCACCCGGTGCTTGCATGACTTGCAGGGCCGCATGGCATCCCCTGGTGGAGAGTTGCACACACGACACACACATCGGAAGCATTTGACCCCTTGTGTGCACAGTGCATGCACCTGTTGGCCACAGCCGGGGCACGAAACAATGTCGCCGAGGAGCTTCTCCCCACAGCAGCCACATGCCGCCAACTCGGATGCGGGGGAAAAGAATGTCAACACCCCACCTTGGCGTTGTCCCGAATCTGGTGCCATGTCCTCGGAGGTTGCGGGAAGTGAGGGGACATCCGCATCAAGCGAGGTGGAGCGGAACTCCCAGCCATTGCGCGTCTTGCCGTTCTTGGCCGCACGGGAGACTTGGGTAGCGAACAACTCAATACACTGCTCCTTCAGGTGAGCGGTGGCGTCGGCAACAGAGGGGAAGTAGCCACACAGGAGGCATGGACTAACAAAGGAAGCCTGGAGACAGGGGAGAAACAAAACGCAAATGCATGTGACAACGAATAATACCACAGGACCCTTTTGTTAACTAACAGCGTTCTTATTTGTCAACCATTGGTTTAACTAGTGCACTTGCCACACACCCATTCATGCACATTTGTTGTTTTGCCTATTGGCTATTCCTTTAAATAAGACGTGACAGTGCAGCATGGTGGGATGAAGGAAGGAAGGAGAACAACGCGGGTAAGCTGATGAACCTGTTCAGACCGGTGCCAAATGCGAAGGAAAAACAACAATTTTGTCAAATTGAAAAAACTCTAGTTTTCAACAAATGCCGGAAATGATGGCACATGCGCAAAAACAGTCTAAAAACACTAAAAAAAAAAACCGAAAAACGCCGGGAACCAGGGGGGGGGGGAACGGGGGGGAAACAAAAAAAAACAGCGTTTTTTTTCATTTGACCACGTGGCAGGGCACCTATTGCAAAAGGCCTGTTGGGGGATCGCCAAAGCTTCAGAGCGGGCCCACTGGCTACATAGCCCATCACGTCTAGGAGATCCCGAACACTTCGGAGCGGGGGACAAAACCACAAGTGCCCCACACTTGCGCCTAGTGGCTACATAACCCTTGAAGTCCGGGGGGTCTGTGATGCTTTAGAGCGGGGGAGAAAATCACCAATACCCCACAACTGGGCTTATTGGCCACATAACCCCTGCCGTTTGGGAGGTCCCCATCGCTTCAGAGCCGAGGACAAAATCATCACTTGCCCACAAGTGGGTGTGCTAGCTACATAATCTTGCCGTCAGACGGCGAGGTTTGTGTAGCAATCATGCCCAGTTGTGGGCCAATGCTGATTTTGTCCCCTGCTGTGACGCCTTGGGGACCCCCCACAACGGCAAGGGTCATGTGGCCACCAGGCCCCCTCCTGGGCGAGTTTTGATTTTGTCCCCTGACGTGAAGCGTTTGGGACCCTCCAAGAGAGCAGGGCTTCTACAGTCACGAGGGCTACTTGTAAGGCAATTGTGATTTTGTTCCCCACTCTAAAGCATTGGAGACCCCCCAAACGGCCGGGGGCTATGTAGCCAATCTACCATCTGGTGGGGCACTTTTGATGTTGTCCCCCGCTTTGAAGCGTTGGGAACCCCCCGGACGGCTAGGGTTCTGCGGCCGATGGGCACACTGGTGGGGCATTTCTGATTTTGTTCCCTGTTCTAAAGCAGTAGAGACTCCCCCTACAGCAAAGGTGACACATCCACTAGGCCCACTCGTGGGCCACTGCTAATTTTGTCCCCCACCCGGAAGGGTTGTGGACCCCCTAGATGGCAGGGGTCATGTAGCCACGAGGCCCACTTGTGGGCCACTTCTGATTTTGTCCCCCGGTCCGAGACTTTGGGGACCACCCAAATGGCAGGGGTGATTCAGCCACCAGCCCTAGTTGTGTGTGCCATTCTCACAGGAGTTGCGGGGATGGGGAAGTCTTATGTTGTATGCTTGCTAATCGCCGAGCTACGAGCACTTGGTTTGGGAATCCTAGTTTGTGGTGCTAGTGGGGTAGCCCCTATGAAAGTTGCAGGACACACAACCCACAGTCTCTTTCATTGTCTTTTGACCTGTGGGGCACTTGTGATTTTGTCCCCCGCTTTCAAGTGATGAAGCCCCCCAAACTATCGGGTTTATGTAGCCTATCCGTCATGTCTGGGCCACTTTTGATTTTGCTCCCCACAATCGAGCGTTGGGAACCCCCCAAGCGGGCAAGGGTTATGTAGCCACTGGGCCCATTTGTGGGGCAATGCTGATTTTGTTCCCCGCTTTGACGCATTGGGGATTCCCAAAGCGGCAGGGGTTATGGAGCCACGGGGCCCATTTGTGGGCCTCTGCTAATTTAGTCCCCGGCCATGAAGTATTGGGGAACCCGCAGATGGCAGGGCCTTATGTAGCCACCAGACACACGTGCGGGTCACTTATGATTTCATCCCTCGCCATGAAGCGTTGCGGACCCCAAAAGACAACAGCGGTTATGTAGCCACCAGGTCCGTTTGTGGGGCAGTAGTGATTTTGTCCCCTACTCTGAAGCGTTGGGGGCACCACAAACAGTAGGGGTTTCGTGACCAATCCGCCTAGTTTTAGGCCACAATGAAGCGTTGGGCACCCCCCAAGGCGGCAAGGGTTATGCACCACTAAGCCCACTTGTGGGCGACAATTGATTTTGTCCCCCGTTGTGAAGCGTTGGGGACCCCAAAATACTGCACGGGTATGTAGCCACCACACCCACATGTGGGGCAACATCGATTTCGTTCCCTGCTATGAAGCGCTGGGGACCTACCAAACAGTAGGGCTTAGGTGGCCACGAGGCCGGGTTGTGGGGCATTTTTGATTTTGTCCCGCCCTCTGAAGTGTTCAGGATGTGTGCAGGTTGTGGGCCACTATGGATTTTGTCCCTCACTTTGAAGCGTTGGGGACCCCCTGGCGGCATGGGTTATGTAAGCACTAGGCCCACTTGTGGGGCACTATTGATTTTTCCCCTGCTCTAAAGCTTTGGGGACGGCCCCAAGGGAAGGGGTTGTGTAGCCACTAGGGTCACTTGTGGGGCACTTGTGATTTTGTCCCCTGCTTTGAAGCGTTTGGGAACCCCTAGAGAGCAGGCGTTATGTAGCCACCACGCCCATTCATGGGCCACTTGTTATTTTGTCCCCCGCTCCGAAGCATTTGGGAGCCCCCAAAAAGCAGGGGTAATGTAGTCACGAGGGCCACTTGTGGGGCACTTGTGATTGTATACCCCGCTGTGAAGCTTTGGGGACTGACCATATGGCAAGCGTTATGTAGCCACCTCGCCCACTTGTGGGCCATGCTGATTTTGTTAGCTGCTCATAAGCGTTGGGGTGCCCCAGACAGTATAGGTTATTTAGCCACCACGCTCAATAGTGGGCCAATGCTGATTTTGTCGCTTGCTCTCAAGCGTCAAGGACCCCCGAGACGGCATGGGGTTATGTAGCCAGCAGACCGACTTGTGGGTCGCTGCCGATTTTGTCCCCCAAAATGTAGCGTTGGGGACCCCCCAAGACGTTAAGGGTTATACATCCACCACCCCCACTTGTGGACCACTACTGATGTTGTCCCCCGTTGTGAAGCGTTGGGGACCGCAAAAGAAGGCAAGGCTATGTAGCCACCACACCCACTTGTGGCGGCATATTGATCTTGTTCCACGCTATGAAGCGTTGGGGACCTCCCAGACGGCAAGGGTTATGTGGCCACCAGGCCCAGTTGCGGGGCATTTGTGATTTTGTCCCCCGCTCTGAAGTGTCGGGGACGCGCAAAACACCAGGGGTTCGTAGCCAGAGGGCGCACTTGTGGGGCACTTGTGGTTGTGTCCCCCACTCGGCCAAGATTGGGGACTCCCCGGTCATCAGGGTTTATGCAGCCACTAGGCACGCTTGTGGGTCAGTTGCAATTGTGTCCCGCAATGTGAAGCTTTGGGGACCCCCCAGGCAGCATGGATTTTGTAACCACTGGGCCCACTTGCCGGTCACTTGTGATTTTATCCCCTGCTCTCAAGCGTTGGGGACCCCCCCGAGCGGCACAGGTTCTACAGCCTCTAGGCCCACTTGTGGGCTATGGCTGATTTTCCCCGCAGCTGCAAAGTGTTGGGGACCCCCTAGATGGTAGAGGGTTATGTAGCCACTTGGCATACTTGTGTGCCACTGCTAATTTTGTCCCTCCCCGTGAAGCATTGGGGACCCAAAAGAAGACAAGGGTTATGTAGCCACCAAGCCCTCTTGTGGGGCACTTGTGATTTTGTCCTCTGCTGTGAAGCGTTGGGGACCCCCCGGTAGTCAGGGGCTGGCCTAGTGGCTACATAACCCCTTGCGTCTGGGGGGTCCGCAAGGCTTCGGAGCGGGGGACAAAATCACAAATGCCCCACGAGGGGGCCTAGTGGCTACATAACCCCTAACGCCCGAGGGGTCCCCGACGCTTCAAAGCGGGGGACAAAATCACAAGTGCCCAACAAATTGGCCTAATGGCTATGTAACCCTGCACCCTTGGGGGGGTCCCCAACGCTTCAAAGCGGGGGACAAAGTCAACAAAGGCCGGCGAGTGGGCCTAGTGGCTACATGGCACTTGGTGCCTGGGGGTCCCCAACACTTTATAGCAGGGGATAAAATCAGCAGTGGCCGACAAGTGGGCGTGGTGGCTAGATAACCCCTCCCGTGTGGGGAGTCCCCAACGCTTCACAATGGCGGGCAAAATCAGCTTTTCCCCACAGCTGGACATAGTGCCCAGATAACCGTTATTGTATGGGGGATCCCCAATGCCTCGGAGACAAAAATTGGAAGTATTGTACAAGTGGGCATGGTGGCGACATAAACTGCCGCTTTGGAGGTCCCCGGCGCTTCACAGCGAATGACAAAATCAACGATGGCCCACAACTGCACATGGTGGCTAAAGAGGCCCTGCCGTCTAAGAGGTCACGAAGGCATCAGTGCAGGGAACAAAATCACAAGTGCCCCACAAGTGGGCCTAGTGGCTACATAACGCCTGCCATCTTGCGTGGTCCCCAACGCTTCAAGGCGAGGGACAAAATCAGCAGTGGCCCACAAGTGGGCTTGGTGGCTACATAACCCCTGCCGTCATGGGGAATCACCAAAGCTTCAGAGCGGGGGACAAAATCACAAGTGGTCCACAAATGGGCCTAATGGCTACAAAATCCCTGCTGTCAAGGGCGTCCCGAACACTTCAGAGCGGGGTGCAAAATCACAAGTGCCCCACAAGTGGGCCTAGTGGCTACATAAACCTGGACGTCCAGGGGGTCCTAAATGCTTCAAAGCAAGGGACAAAATCACAACTGCCCCACAATGGGGCCCGGTGGCTACATCACCTGTGGTGTCGTGGGGGTACCTAATGCTTCAGAACAGGGGACAAAATCAGAAAAGCCCCACAAACGGGCTGACGGCCACATAACCCCTGCCGTTTGGCAGGTCCCAATCGCTTCAGAGCAAGGGAAAAAAATCAGCATTGCCCCACAAGTCGGTCTGGTGGCTACATAAGCCTGCCGTATTTTGGCGTCCCCAACGCTTCACGGCCGGGGACAAAATCAGCAGTGGCCCACAAAGCGGCCCACTGGCTACATAACCCTTGCCGTCTTGGGGGGTCCCCGACGCTTCATTGTGGGGGATCAAATCTGAAGTGGCCCGAAACTAGTCGGATCAGCTACATAACCCCGGCAGTTTGCAGCGGGCCCAACACTTGAGAATAGGGGACAAAATGAATAGTGGTCCACAGGTGGGTCTGGTGGCTTCATAAACCTTGCCGTCTAGGGGGCCCCCAACGCTTCAGAGCGGGGGACAAAATCAGAAGTGGCACACAAGTGTGCCAAGTGGCTATATAACCCCTGCAGTTTGGGGGGTCCCCAATGCTTAAGAGCAGGTGACAAACCCAGAAGTGCCCCAGCAGTGCGTGGATTGGCTACATATCCCCCGCTGTCTGGGGGGGTCCCCAAAGCTTCAGAGCAGGTGACAAAATCAGAAGTGCCCCAAAAGTGGGGGCGGTGGCCACATAATCCTTGCCATCTTGGGGGGTCCCCAACGCTTCCGGGCGAGGGACAAAATCAGTAGTGGCCTACAAGTGGGCCTTGTGGCTACATAACCTCTGCCGTTTGGGTCATCCCCAACGCTTCAAAGCAGGGGACAACATCATAAGTGCCCCACAAGTGGGTGCATTGGCCACATCACCCCAGCCGTCTGCAGGGCCCCCAAAGCTTCGAAGCGGGGGAAACATACAGAAGTGGCCCACATGTGGGGCTGGTGGCTACATAACCCTTATCGTCTTGGGGGGTCCCCAACGCTTCACAGCAGGGGGACAAAATCAGAAGTGGCCCAGAAATGGGCCTTATGGCTACATAACCTCTGCCGTCTCGGGGATCCCCAACACTTCACACTGGGGGACAAAATCAGCAGTGGCCCAGGAGTGGGCAGATTGGCTACCTGCATTTTTTTTTGTTTTCGTAAAATCCTAGTTCTTTTTCTTTGCGGTAAAGTTGTGCAATTTTTTTTCAGTCAACGCATGTGCAAAAAATTGTCACAACGTGTAATTTTTTTGTGCAGTCAATGCAAGTATGGGTTTACACATAATTACTGCAAAAACTAATTACATGATGTGACGACTTTTTTGTTACATGCATTTACGGCGAAAAAAATTACACGTATTACAACATATACAACTGCCTAACAAAGGGAGAGGGAACTAAAACCAAAAGAAAAAGTTCTGGTGCGCTATAAAATCCCCAGAATGCCTCAAACTTGGCTGCGAATGCGACTACTCACCATCACCCGCACGAATCAAAACGTTCCGTAATGGAGGTGCGACTTACCCGGATCTGTCAGCATTGAGAGTGTGATCTGTCAGGGGAGACCTGCTTGGAGCCCAATCATTGTTACTCACTGCCCCTGTCTTCAGGTTGACGTAAGTAAAAGGAATCCCGGATTTGCTGCGAAAGCTCGGCAGTAATCGGTCAGCCAAATCCACTGCCTTCTCCAGAACATTCCAGTCTGCAATGCAATCACCGGTTTGAATGGAAGTGGGGAGGTTGGGGAAGGAGAAGGGGAGGAGAAGGGGAAGCAGCAGTTCTTTGAAAGAGAGGAAGGAAGAGTTGGGGTTGAGAGGAAGGGTGTAGAGAGGGTCAAGCTGGACGTCCCCCCTCAGTCCGCAGATGGGAACACAGCAGTCCATGCAGAGGCTATGTGGTCGCAGAAAGCCACCGGAAAATGGGTGGCATACATAACATTCCAAATGGAGCACCATTTTCAGGGAATGAGGGCGGGCAGACGGGGCCTCCAGGGAAGGGCAGGTAGAGATCCACAGGCGCTCCACAGACATTGAATTGGTCTCAGTCGGAGGCATCATACTACAGGTTTTCAGCCTATGCAGCCCTGCCAATGGTCTACCTGCGGCACACAGTGTCTATAAACTACAGACCGCCATCCCCATGTGCAAGGGTGAGCGCCATTATTGGACTGTTTTTGCGAAGGAGGCCTTCGGCGCATTTCTTGAATATTGCAACTTTGCGTGTATAACATGCTGACAGTGTTTATAATGAGCACACCCATTCTGCTTGAGGTAGACAGTGTCTGCAAACTACAGACCGCCATCCAGCGACAGGGTCGGTCCCTCTTGCGTCCATAAACCACAAACATTTCACGAGCCGGAGGTGACAGCCGCCCCTTGGCAGCAAGAATCTTTTGAAGAACGGCTAAGCAGGCAGCCCCCAGCCTGTATGGGCCTCGCGGCTCCAGCTTTCATCCAGCCTTGGCTCTTGGCTCCGTACCGGTGGCACAGCCTGCTTTCACTCACGTCCACTGGCTGCAGTTTTACTTGTAGCTGCGATCCCTGCAGAGGCCCAACAGACTGTGCGAGCGCACGAAAGTCACAGACGGCCTCCCGAACACCGGGTACTCTCTGCCACTCTGACTCCCAGCAAACCCTCAGTGCACACCTGGCTTTTCTGTGACTTCATGGTTTTCCCGGGGCTGGGGTTTGATGGGGCAGTGGAGAAGGGTTATACAGAAGCAGGCCTCAGAAATACCCGGACGAGGTGGGTGGTCATATACCCAGCAACGTACCCGAAATGTACCCAGTGCCAGGAAAAATGGGGGAAATGGGGAAAAATCGGGGGAAATGGGGGGAAATGGGGGGAAATGAGGGGGAAATGGGAGGAAAGGTGGGGAAATCGGGTGTTATGGGGTTAGGTGGGGGCAAATAACAAAAAAAGTGGGGCTAGGGTGGACTGGTTTGGTTTCCCCATTTTCCCCCATCTTCCCCCATTTTTCCTTGGGAGCTTTCGCCAACGCAAGCCCCCCCCCATAGCCTTGTTGCCAATCAATATCATGTTTTTTGACCTTTTCAGCCCCCAAATTCCCCATTTTTCCATAGAGGATCCAAAATTTCCCACACTTTCCCCCATTTTCCCCCATTTTCCCTAAATCAGCCCATTTCAGATAAGTGCACGGTAACGTTCCAGAAACAGGTATTTCTGAGGCCTGCAGAAGGTTAAAGGTTGAATGATTGCAGGACGCCCACAATAAAGGCAATAGACACCATTATCAAAAGTGTAAGCACCCAAGAGGCCACCAAGCACTCGGATTGTCGTCTCAAAAACAGACACAAGGGCGTCGACATCGAAAGTAAGTTTCGTCTTGACCCACTGCTTTGCCTGAGATATGAATGAAAGTAATGATCAATGCTGGCCATCACTTCAGGTTGTACCTTTCTGGTAGACCTTGCCCTGCTGATGCAGTTCTACCTGTTCACTACTTTCGGCCTCTCTACTTTTGACGTACTCTTGCACAGGGCCGCAGAAAGAGATGGGACAAACGCATGGGACTTCACATACAGGGCATGGCATGGCATGGCATGGCATGGCATGGCAGCAGTACACAGGCCCCGACGATAAGGTGTGTGCAAAATTGGGCAATTTGCAAATGACACAAGGCTCATGCATTGGCTCCATATTCTGGCACGCACGGACATAGGTGCCTCTTGTAATGCTTAAAAAAGAGAAGAGAATCTGGTATCACATGATTGCCCCGTGCAGAACACTCATCTATCATCAGACTGAGTGTCAAAAGAACTGACTTCTTCATGTTCACAGATGGCGAACTGACGGTTGAGAAGCAATTCATCCAGGCAGCCACCGCCACGCTTTTGCTCTGTACGGTAATGAAAATCTGCACGCATTGCAATTCATCCATAAAGATGTAGGTGTCAAACCCGGCATCACAACGCTGAGGAAAATGTAACTCACTTGCGGGAAAAAACTCAACACAGGTGCTTTTGTATTTTTTTGGCTGTAATCCATGTACATTTTGTTTTTGTTTTTGTAACTCGCTCACTAGTTTTATCTTTGATGTGCCTGCATACACTTTTATTTCTGTTGTAACACACGTACACATTTTTCTGGAGAAAAAAAAAGAACAACCCAACAATGGCCATTGCTACCAGAGGAGATGGAGCATATCATCACCACAGACATTTTGGGCACTTCCAGCATGTTTGGAGGACGTTTATGAGAGAAAATGGCCCTAACAATAAAAGAAGTAGATTTTTCAGGAAAAAAAACTATGTATTTACTAAATGATGCCTCGGTTTTTATGAGATCAAGGAAACTTGTGTAAAACAGAGAAAAGGATCTTTTGTCATATCCAATTCAAAACTAGACCTAATTAGGTAGTTATTCAAGATTGTTTGCCAGGTGATAAAAGTAGATTCAAAGAGGTAGCAATAATAGTGGTGCAAATACATTTCACAGACACTGGTCATATCGGCCATTCTCAATGATACAACAAACGATCAGTTACACCGGATCCGGTAAAACGGACTACATACTGTGACTGATTATTGTGTATCTTGACCCAAACTTGCTACATATCACATTGGAATCACCGATTCTGGGCTCCGCACCTATGGAGCGGAGCGAGCGAGAGGGACGAGCCGGTTGGGACTAGGTCTCTTCTGTGCTCGCCCTCCCATGGAGCCACGCTGGCTGCCCTCCACTTTCTGATGAGGACCTTGTGAGCCCGAGGGCTCGCAAGCCGGCGTGCTGCCCCGCATTGAGGAACATGGGTTGGCTTAGCTGCCGCGGTACTATTGGCACCGCCATTGAGGACCACCGGCTACCGGGTCTCTGGGAGGTTGGGGGGGGGGGGGGGGCACCTTGTAGGGAATCCCCCCCCCCCCGCCGCAGTTGCGGCGTTTTGCGCGCCCGCATGGCTGGCATTCATTCGCACGCCGTTAGGACGGCATGTCACCGCGTGCCGGCGGCTCCGGGGGCCCCTTCCCCGGCACCTTGGGCGCTGAAGTGCGCCACCACGTTGCGGGCCAACCGGGGGAGGGGGCAGGGCCTCCAATGCCGGGGGTGCGCTCCCAGCGACACCAAAAGGGCTTGTGCTCCCTCGCGCCGCGCCTGCGGCGTCAAGACCCGTAGTCCTGCCACAACGCGGCTAGATGGGAGTGCACACAGTTGCCGCACCGCTGCGGTGTTCATAGCCCATGTGGCCGGCGTAGTAGCCCCGGCCGATACCATACCGCATACCACGACATCGGTCGCAGGATGGTGCCCCGTGCTCCCGGCAGCAGGCCCCCATTGTGGCTCGGCTCTATCCTAGTCCGCGGTTCATTTGTAGGGCCGCCAAGGGCACTGTGCCGGCAATACGGCAACAACGCCTGCCGCTCTTCAAGCGGGCGGGGGAAATAACCATTAGGACTCTCTCTCCCGCCGCCCGCCACGATCGGGAGGAGGCCGGCAGCCGCTTGAGCCACATGTTGTGGCATTGGGACGCCAGCTGCAGTGCCATGTCCTCCCAGGCCGCAGAGTAGGGGCGCGCTGGTAAACCTTGATAGAGGCGACTGCCTAGCGGGAGCAGAGAGTGGCACCGGTCAGTTGGCGCCCCTCACAGCAGTTGGGCCGCTGCCATGTGCCGTTGCACCAGCCGCACCCATTGACGCAGCACCTAGGCCCGCTCCCGCGGTGGGAAGCGCGTCTCTTGCAATTACTGGTGCGGGGACGCGGGAAGTGCTTGGCCCATGAAGGCCTGGCAATGCAAGGCCAGCTTAGCCCAAGATACGTCGCCTAGGCCTTGATGCCACGCGAGCAACCAAGCCCAACGGACTAGATCGTGGGCGAAAGTTGTCACAGGTATGTGTATAAAGTCTAATGTATGATGTCTCATGTGACGGGTTGTGTTTACAAAGCCGTGTTTGTATGCCGTGATGGAAAATGTGTTTGATAAGTGGGGAAACAGCAAACTGGGATAAAAAAGGAAAATCTCATAGGTCCCTGTAGGTCTCCATGGGTCTCCATTGGTCCGAATAGATCCCTATGAGTCTTTGTAGGTATCCAAAGGTCTGCATACACTCCTATAGGTCGCTATAGGTCCCCATACATCCCCATAAGTCTCCATTGGTCCCCGAAAGTGGCCATAGGTCCCCATAAATCTCCACTAGTCCCAACATTTCCCCATAGGTCCCGATAGGCCTCCATAGGCCCCAATAGGTCCCCATAGCACCCCACGGGTCCCCATAGGCCCCATAGGTCCCCACCATAGTTCCCCATAGTTCTGCACAGGCCTCCATAGGTCCCGATAGGCCCCTATAGTTCCCCACAGGCCCCCATAGGTCACCATAGGGCCCGGTAGATCCCCACGGGGCCCCATAGGCCCCCATAGGTCCCCATAGGGCCCCATGGGTCCCCACGGGCCCCCATAGGCCCCCATAGATCCCCATAGGGCCCCAGATGCCCCCTTAGGATCCCCATAGGGCCCCAGATGCCCCCTTAGGGCCCCATAGGCCCCCATGTACCCTTTGTGAACGGCCGGTAAGGGAACTTTTGAATGGGGAGCGAAAATCGCGCGAATACAAGTGCACAAATGTACAGTTTTAGCCGGAAAAGACTTGCATGTATCGTAGAGTTGGGATGGTAACAATAACCCTTCTGGACGGAGGTTGTCATCTATGGTGTGGTTGTCAACCACAACCTCCGGCCACGCATGAGGCTTAGGCCCCCACTATTGCGTACATACGCTTCAGCTTACATTGGTTGCCTTCCATGGCAAAGCATGAAATTTGGAGAGGATTCTCCACTTGCAGGCAAAAAAATACATGTGGTCGGCAAGATTGTGTATAAAGTCTGATGTTTGATGTCTGATGTGGCATCGTGTGTGCGCAATGTGTCCAACAAGATGTCTAATGGCAGGTGTGGGTGTGATGCTTGGAGGAAGTTGTTGGGGAGGGGGGGTTTGGGGGAAACTGCACCTAAATATGTAAATTTGCCCACCTAGCCCCTTCTATTGAAAAAAACAAAAGTAGAGGGGAAAATGGGAGGCCTTGGAAACGGGGACATTTGAAAGACCATCGATCATTGGGGAACCACCTTGGAAAACAAGAAACATAGTAATTACAAAACCCAAAAAAAACATGTGTAACATTAACAACCAAAAGGGGAAATAGGGGAAAATGTGGGAGCACAGAAAATGGGAAAATTGAATAACCACCAAAAATCAATGGAAACACCTTGGAAAACAAGGCCCGAAAAAATAAGGTGCAATGGCAAAGGACAGCAAACAGGCGCATGCACACATGTGGGCACCACCATTTCATTCATGGATGAGTCCATCCATGTCATCCACGGTTTGGGAGCAGCGGGGTTGGGAGCTGCTTGGTGGTACTGCAGAACGTGTCACACCGTCCGTATTGGGCACAAAGGCATCCTACTATGCCAACAAGGGCAATGCGTGCTGCATAGCAATGTCCCTTGCTTGTCCACGGTTGCTACCACTTGGTAGCTTCACACCAAGCACATTGAGACAGCGGGACAACGCGGCCCTTGTCCAAATGCACAGCTTGCCACTGTGTGATGCCATTACTAACTTTGCCTGCATCGTGGCGACACCATGCCCCTTGTCTGGCTTACGTGGTGTTGCCATTTCGTCTGCGCTGTTGTTTTCATCATCCTTGCAGACATCATCTGCAACATTCAGCACCACCTCTGTACAAGGGTGTGGATTTGCGGAAAAACATGCATGACAAACCAAACATGTGTTGCACCGGATGCCAACCACCTGCTTGCATGTGGCACACTGCATACCTCTTCGAAAAGTGATGAAGTCATGATTGCTGGCATGTGTGTCAAGCAACAGTGCGATGAAGGTTGTCATATATAGGATGTTTGTTACATCATCTTGCATGGTATCATGCATTGCTGCAATTGCCTTCTCACCTATCCACCACCGTGAAGCATGGTGCCCCGGGGCAGATGTCACTGAGCAATGAAGAAGAATCCGCTCATTGATGGCACGGATGGACGTGCACATCCACAACCCAATATAAACCTCAAACCAACCGTGACAAAATGGCTGCCTCACCAGTGGTCATTGGCACACCAATGCCCTAGTGGCCTAGATTAAATCCAATGTGGTCAATTTTTAATATTTCATAGAGCTCATTCATATATGAACCTGCCAGATATTAAGAGGTTAACTCGCTTTCCCATCATTTTGCCACATTTGTGTTCTTCTTTTTCTCTCTATATCACAATGTCTAAGGGTTCTTATGGGGTACATTGCTGCACAACGGGATAGTAGAGGGGTCCCAAGGGTATGTGGTTCAGTACCCCGCACACACCCCACTTTCGATGCCTAGTATGCACCTCACTCATATCGCCCTTTTCCCTTGTTTAGCTCTTGTGATGCCTTTCTCTCGGGACACACTTACTGCGCTTAGCATGACCCTTACACGGCTAAGTGGCGCCAAGGATTTGCGCTACCCATTGGTGGCGCAACTCCTCGTCGAGTGGGTGGTTTCATCCCCTTTGGCCAAGGCCCGATGGTTGGAGGCCACGGAGATAGGCTACCCCGCCCTTACTCGTAGTAAGCAATTGGAGGCGGTGAAACAACACGCCTCCTTCAACTTTGCCGCGCCCGATCTACTCGGGCTTCTCATGGACTTGAACGTCCCAAAGGTTGGTTTCCGGGCCATGTCGGAGTACATGTCCCGCCGGGGGGTTGCATACAGAGCCGCAACGGGTTATCCGTTCCCCCGGTTTCCCATCCCCACACGGGACCAATACTCGGACACATGGAAGCAGATGGCCAAGCGCCTTGAGTAGCGGCCTCCCGTGTCCATTGCGGATCCCCCCCATGAGTGGCCGCTCATGGCCGTTTCAATCTTGGGTGCGCTACCTCCAATCACAGCCTGCACTTGCGAATGTCATCGATTGGTCGTGGCCTCTCACATTCCTCGTGCGCGGGGATGCGTACCGATGCGCTGGTGGTAGCTGGACCCAACTCTCCGTTGGAATCCTAAACCATGGCGCACGGGGCCGCTCACCCGCGTACTTGTGGGTGATTGGGATGGCCGTGTGCGGAGACAGTGACATGGCCGCCCTTGCAACGATTTGGGCTGAGAACGTGCAAGTTTGTGCCCATTCCTTGTTCGTTAATTTTTGCGTTCATATCTACGTGTCGACATCTAGATTTTTGTTAATATTAACTCAGTTCGTAAATTCAAACTTAGTATTAACCCGCAGCTATTGATTGCAAATATAACCCACTTTTATTCTTAGGTTTTGCAATGGATCTACAAGTGCAAAAAGTTCTATTGGGCACCCTGGTGGGTGGCAAGCGCGCTGGTCATTGAGGCAGACTAGCCCTTTTTGCGACGCCTCATCGGCGTCTCCATATCGCCCATGGTGGGCTCTTTTTTGCAACATGGGTGTGTGGGACAAGAGTGCAGCGGCATGGGTGAATACCGCCACGCGGCGTACATTGCGGCAGGAGGCCACATCAAACGTTAACAAGACCTCCACTCTACCCTGGTCGGCCCAGGTCCTTGACCAGGCCTCTGCCCCGTTTTTTTGGGAGCTGGGCACAGTCATATGACTGTGCTCTGGGTTTTCCGCCGCCTTGTGTGCAAATTTGTGTGCAAGCACGGCTCGGGAAAGGGGGAGTGGGGGCGGGACCCAGAAATGGGGGGGGGGGCTGGATGTGGAGGCCTATCATTGGTGGGCCCCTAGCACCAAGCCAAACAGTGTCAGTGGTGGGGGGTTGCCAACGACGAATTGGCTTAGAGACCCTCGCAACGTGGGGTTCACAACGGGCCATTACCTTGTGCTGCTGCAGCACTGATCCCGCTTGGAATGGGTGCACCTATGGCGCGTGGGTAAGGCCTGCATATGGACCCCACAGTGGGGGAAGATTGTCACCCTCCCGACCCCCGTCTAGGACCCGCGCTACGAGCGGTCGTACGAGAAGGACACGGGGACGCTGGCCACGGGGCTGTTGGTGACGAGGCGGACGAAGCCAACTAAGACCCCGACATCGAGTCCATCGACACCGGTGGGGGTCTCTGGGGCCGCGGAGCCACTGGAGGCTCCCTCAGCGACCACCCACTTCCGCGGCGCTACGGCTGCAGTTCAAGGTTTGGGCAGCGCATCGATGTGCGAAGTATGTGGCCACCTAGGTGGTCATTTGATATCTAGGACGTTGTAGTTAATATGTGTGAGTTAATTTTTCATTTTTGCGCCGGCGGTCCAAATATTAAAAATTAAATTATTGTATGAACTCGTAGATAATTAATTTTCGTCGCCAAAAAAATTCATTTGCATCTTTCTTTTTTTTTGTGTGTTTTTGCAGGTGTATGGTGTAACCACCAACGCCCGCCATGCCCGCCCAGTACGTGTGACTTGGCGGGACATGGAGGGCTGCCACGAGATATCCCCAGGGGCCCTCCATCCCATCCTGGCCCAGGACCAAAGCCTGGGCCTTTCCCTGCCCGCGGCCTCCGAGAGTGGGAGGCAGGCCGCGTGGCAGCCAACGTGTGGATAACGTCAAAGGGTTATCGTCCGGGCCATTGGGCCAAAATGTCGGAGGCAGGATGGAGACATGTGGGTGGGGAATGGGTCAGGGGCAGGCAAAGGAAGAGGAGGCGTGGGTGAGTCCAGAACCACGTCCACAGCGAAACCCCCGCCCAGGGCCACCACCAAACCCAAACCCCCCTCCCCCGCCCATAAGACCAACAGCAGGTTTTATTTCGACTCCTGTGAGGACTCAACTGACGGTGCCATCCCACATGGTGGCGCCTAAAAGCCAAAACCCCAGCACCCCACACCCAACACAAAAGCCACCCCATCCCCTAAGAGCACACACAGCCCCAAGCCGCCCCCCCCCCCCCCCCGCCCCCAAACCCACCACCCCAACCACCCAGGTGGGCGACGATCCCGAGGACCCAATCATCGGGACCGTTGCTCATGTACCCTACCCCAGGGGGTTGGAGATGGGCGCCGTTCGGGGTGTCCATCGCAACAAGGGTGGTGTTGTCTGGGTGCAATACCCAGGCAACACCACCCTTTACGAGGTGGCCCGAGGCCTCCTCCTCCCCTCCCCCGAAGAAGCAGAAACCTATCAGCGAGAAGCGCGGGGGGGGGGGGGGAGAAGAAGGCAAAGACCACCACTAAGCCCTCTAACCCCGAGACTAACCCCAAGTCTAACCAACCCCACACAACCACCACAAAAACCCCCTAACCCCATAGACAAAGAGAACCCCTGGTACACACTAGTAAACCCAAATTCGTTCTAGCCTAGATGGCGCTAGAACGGCTAGAACGAAAAAAGTGTGGTTTACGCCAACCCTTGGGTGTGGGGGTTAGGTGATATCAATGGTGGAATCCGGGCCCCCTGGACCATTTAGGGGGGTCCAAATCGTATTTTTAAAAAAAAAACATTTTTGGCCCCGAAACGAAGACAACAAAAAAGACTTCTGGCGACGTTCTACCGCCGTTCTAGCGTGTTCGCTAGAACGCCCCTAGAACGTTCTAGCGTAGAACACAACTAGAACAAAAACATTCATGCATGTGTTGCATCTAAGGAACACCGAAATGGGGGTCGGGTGGGGGGGAATACACATACACTCATAAAAAACACTACACTTGAAGCATGCGTAGGCATATGTGCTCCCCCCGGCACACACACACACACAGTTTGGCATAGACACAACACACAGCATAAGATGTCAAGGGTGGGGAGGGTGGGGTACGAAGCCGACCAAAAGCACCGCACAAACACCCCCGGGGTGTCGAGCTATCAGCCCCCCCCCTTTCCATGTTGTGGTCTGGGTTGTAGGGGTACTCTGCGTGTTGTGCTTGACGTTAGGCAGGGTATCCATTATCTTTTTCGAGGTGTTCTTTTGCATTTTGAATTGGTTGGATTCAGAATGGAATTCAGAAGTGCGTACATAGTGAGTCGAAGAGGTGGGTGTGTTACTGGTTCCCTCCTCCACGCCATGTGTGTCTATGGTGTGCGGTTGCCTGGTGTAGTGCTGTAGGGTGAGGAGCTGTGCTGTGTGGGTCGGTGGTATGCTTTGTCCCCCCTCCAAGGTTATGGGACCCCCCCCCTGTGTGCACGGGTACCTGGCTTGTTGGTTGGTTGGCTGTTGGTTTTCGGGTTGCTTGGTTGGTTGGTTGGCTGTCCGTTGATTGGTTCTTTGACGGCTGAGTATGGCACGCACGCTGGTTGGTTGGTTGGTTGGCTGGTTCGTTGGTTGGTTGGTTGGTTGGTCGGTTGGTTGGTTGTTGGCTAGTTGCCGGGTTGTATGTGTGTGTGTGTGTGTGCGCAGGTGTCGTAGCATTGTATGTGGTGTTTGGTGGGGTTTATGTGTGTGTGTTGTCTTGACACGTGCCGTGTGGTGTTGTTGCATAGTGCGTCCGTGTGTAAGCATGCCTGTGCAGCCATTGCAAGGGTCTTTGGGGGCGGTTTTGCACATTTCATTTGGGCATTCTAGCAAGGTGTTCTATCAGCGTTCTAGCGCCGTTCTAGCGGTGCCGCTTCGCTCGCTAGAACGTCGCGAGAACACCTCGCTGGAACGACGCTAGAACGCCGAAATGAAATGTGCACGACCCCCCCCCGCCCCCCAAAGACCCTTGCAATGGCTACACACGCATGCTTACACACAGACACAATGTGCAACAACACCACACAGCATGTGTCCACGCAACACACACACATACACCCCAGCAACTAGCCAACAACCAACCAACCATGCAACCAACCAAACAACAAACCAACCAACCAAACAACCAACCCATCATCCAAACTCGGCTGTCCAAGAACCAATCAACCAACAACCAACCAACCAACCCAACAACCAACCAAGCAACCCGAAAACCAACAGCCAACCGACCAACAAGCCAGGTACCAGTGCACATAAAAGGGGGGGAGGGGATTCCATAACTTGGGAGGGGGGCGGACAAAGCATACCATTGGCCCACACAGCACAATGCATAACCTAGCTGGGGGGGGGGGGGGGCAAGGGAGGAGGCATGGTGGGAAAGGGCGACCTGTACACTAGACAACCCCACACCAGAGACACACATGGCAGGGAGGAAGGAAGGAGTAACACACCTACCTCTTGGTGTCACTGTGTACGCACTTCTTAATTCCATTCTGAATTCACCCAATTCAAAAAACAAAAGCACACCTGCAAAAAGGCAATGAATACCCTCCCTAACCTTAAGCACAACGAGCCAAGTAGCCCCACAACCCAGACCACAACATGGAAAGGGGGGGGGGGGGGGTTGATAGCTCGACACTCACGGGGTGTTTGTGAGGTGCTTGTGGTCGGCCTCTGACCCACCGTCCCCACCCGTTGACATCTTATGTTGTGTGTTGTGTTGTGCATATGCTCCCGCAAAACTGTGTGTATGCTGGCGGGGGGGGGGGGGGGGCACATATGTGTATGCATGCGTCAAGTGTGTTGGTTGCTATGAGTGTGTGTGTCATGCACCCCCCAACCCACTGTGATAATTTGTTTTGTATCTTCTACCTATTCTACCAGCCCATGCTAGAACAATTTGTGTTCTAGGTAAGAACCATTCTAGGCTAGAACATCTAGACCAGAAGTTCTAGGCTAGAACGAAGTTCGGTGTTCTACCGTGTACCAAGGGAACAACGAGAACAAACAACAAGAAGGGGGTGACGCAGCAAAGGGGTCACACGAAGCGTTGGGGCCCGGAAACGGACCCATCCGGCTAGTATGGCCATATACAAAACCAGAAATGGAAAGCAAAGTATGCGGTACGTGTTTTTGTGTGTTTTTGTGCATTTGTAAGGCAGGGTAATATTTGGGTTAATATCTATGAATTGATATCAAGCCGGCGGTGTTTTAATTTTTAATATCTGAGATATTAATTTCAAATACTAAGGCGAATATTACCCCCGAGTACCATTTTAACATTTTTGTAGACTTACACCGGTAGAACCCCCCGCCCAAACCCCGGGTGGAAAATGCCACAAAACGCGCAATGCACCCCATAGGGGTGGAAAACTGCCCTAGGCATCCCCCATACCCCTTGTATCAACGCGGGAAGCTGAGTCGACCGTTTAATTCTTCCCCAAAATATTAAAAATCTTGGATTTAATCTAGGCCACTAGGGTGTCCATGGCCTCCCCCCTGATGAACACAATGTGACTTCCCACCACTTCAAATGTGGCAACAGTGGGGCACAATGCATGATATCGTTCAGCACAATGGTGCCTGAAATTGTTCTCGGCCAATTGTCGGTGGCGCCCTGGCCTCTGCAGATTTTTGCGTGATGATGTTGTACCACATGATAACCACAAGTGGCTTTCCAACACCTCCCTACCCTACATGTTTTGGCTAGAGGTCTTCATGGGCGTCCCTTGGCCATATGTTCCTTGTACCACCCTACTACCGGCCCGAGGGGGACGTGCCACCCCAAAAATGCCACACAGATTAGCCCATGCACACCACACACACGCGCACTCATAGAAGACCCCATTCCGTTTTTGCCTAGATGGCGCTAGAAGGCTAGAACGAAAAAGGGTGGTGGTTACCCCGACCCATGGGGTTAGAGGTTCAGGGGTATGAAGGGTGCAACTGGGACCCCTAGTACCGTACTAGGGGGTCCACACCTTATTTTTCACAAAAACGTATTTTTGACCTGAGATTCAACAACAAAAAAAACCGTTCTAGCGACGTTCTAGTGTCGATCTCGCGAGCGTCGCTACAAGGTCGCTAGAATTTCTACCCTAGAACAATAGTATAAAAAAAAATTCACCCAGGTTTCAAATGTAAGGGACACAAAAGTGGGATTGGGGGGGGGGCGGGGACAATACACATAAAACGCTTAAAAATCAGCACACTTGACGCATGCATAGGCATATGTGGTCCAACGCACATACACACACACACACACACACTTTGGCATAGGCATATGCACAACACGACAGAGAACATAATATGTCAGGGGTGGGGAGGGGGGGGGGTTCGAGGCGGAACAAAAACACTGTACAAACACCCCCTCAGTGTCGGGCTATCACCCCCCCCCCTCCATGTTGCGCTGAGCTGTAGCTAACCTGCCTATTGGGCCTAAGGTGAGGGAGGGTATCTCATTACTTTTTGTAACCGTCGCTTTTGTGCATTTGAAAAGTGGCTGCGGCGCGGACACATTGACACATTGATAGGTAGGTCCCTTGGTAGACGCTAGAAGACCCAATCTCGTTCTAGCCTAGATGGCGCTAGAAAGCTAGGACGGAAAAAAGAGTTAGTTACCCCCCATGTTGGGGGGGGGGGGGATACTTTGCAGGCTGTAGCCTGGACCCCACGTATCCGTACTCGGGGGTCCATGGTTTGTTTTTCACAATTTCAGTGTTTTGACCTGAATTTGGAGTCCAAAATTTTTTCGTTCTAGTGACGTTCTAGCGAGTGCCGCCAGAACGTCGCTAGAACGCCGCTAGAACGCTTCGCTAGAACGTCGGTAGAACAATATATATGAATGCTCCGCCAATCCTCAAAGAGAAGCTGCCCCGGCTACCATTGCCAGCCGTGGCCAATCACAGGGTCGCGATGCTCGACCAGACTCACGGAGCGACGGGTCCCCTGCCCACCCCCCGGTTAGCCCAGTTAGCCCCCCACCCCACCCCATAAGTGGGCTAATCGGGCTAACCGGGCTAATTGGGCTAACCCACCGCCAATTGACCCGGCGCCGGCCCCGCCAAGTGACCATCCAAGTCACGCTACCCCCCCGGCCCCCTTTCGCGAGTCGCGACACACAGGCTACCCCCCCTGTGCCTTGGGGGGTTGACGGGGCGCATCCTTGCTCCCGGCGCCCCCCTTCTCACCCATCGTGACCCCTTCCTTCTCATCCCCCTTGTCAGCCCCGACCTCAGCCCCCTTGCCAGCCCCCTCCTCCTTGTCGGCACCCTCGTCCCCCTCGTCGTCCCCGTCATCCCCGTCGTCCATGTCGTGTCGCTCCTCCAAGGCCGCCCAGAGGTGGGCGCCCGTTTCCTCCGAGTTGCGTCAGAGGAGCTCCCCCAGCACCCGGAAGGTGCCCCCCTCTTTCTCCCGCTTCCTCTTCTTCCCCTTCTTCCCCTTCTCTGCCCCCTGCCCGGTGGACCCGTGCGAGTGATGGCCCACACGCTCGTCCTTGAGGTTAGAGGCCCCACTCAAGTCCCGTAGTGCCTTACACAAGAGGGAAGTATCCTTCCCGGTTGAGGAAGGAGCAGGGGGGGAAGTGGCGGCGCGTTTCATTCCAAAGAAATGCGAAATATCTAAGCGTGAGAGAAGGGGCCATGGCACAATGCACTGTGGCCAACACGAAGCAAGCACGGCGGAACGATGAAGGAAATAGCACTTCTTGGTAGACATTGTATCGTTCTAGTATTGATCTATTCTAGGCTAGAACATCTAGTCTAGAAACTGGAGGCTAGAACGAAATTGGGTTTGTTATTGTGTACCAAGGGGTGTGTTACTCCTTCCCTCCTCCCTGATGTGCTTGCCTATGGTGTTTGTTGTACGGCCGTCCTGAGGTTGTGGTTGTGAGGTTGTGGTGTGCTTTGTCCCCCCCTCCTCCCACGTTATGGAACCCCCCCCCCTTTGGTGTGCAGTGGGACTTTGCCTGTTGGCTGGTTGGCTGTCCGTTTTTTCGGGTTGCTTGGTTGGTTGTTGGTTGGTTGGTTCGTGGGCTGCTGAGTTTGCCAAGCTGGCTAGTTGGTTGGTTGGTTGGTTGGTTGGTTGGCTAGTTGATGTGTGGGTAGGGTTTGTTGGTTAGTTGGGTGTGTCCACATGTGTTGTAGCATGGTGTGTGGTTTGTGGTCTGTGGTGTGTGATCTTTGGTTGGTGGTCTGTGGTTGTTGGTCTATGGTCCGTGGTTTGTGGCTTGTGCTGTGTGGTTGGTGGCCTGTGGTCTGTGGTTGGTGGTCAGTGGTCTGTGGTTGGTGGTGTGTTGGTGGTGGTCCATGCTCTGTGGTCTCTGGTCGGTGGTCTGTGGTTCGTGATCTTTGTTTGGTGGTCTATGGTATTGGTTGGACACTGTGCAGCATGTTGTGTGGTGCTGTTGCACAGTATGTGTGTTCGGGAGCATGTATGTGCAGCCACCGCAAGGGTGTTAGGGGGTGCTGCAAACATTTCATTGTGCCGTTCTAGTGGCGTTCTAGCGAGGAATTCCAGTGACGTTCCAGCGAAGCAGCGGTCGACGCACTGCTTCGCTAGAACGTCGCTAGAACGCCTCGCTAGAACGCCGCTAGAACGGCACAATGAAATGTTTGTAGGACCCCCAAGACCCTTGCAGTGGCAGCACATATATGCTCCTAGATACACACACGATGCAGCAACACCACACAGCATGTAGCACAGTGCCCACCCAACACACAGCATGCTACAGCACATGTGCACACACCCAACTAACCAACAAACCCTACCCACACATCAACCAGCCAACCAACCAGCCAGCCAGCCAAACTCAGCACCCCACGAACCCACCTACCAACAACCAACCCACCAACCCAAAAATCAATCGCCCACAAACCACCAAGGCAGGTTGCAATGCACACATAGTGGCGGGGGTTCCATAACCTAGGAGGAGGGCTTACAAAGTACACCATAACTACCCTCACACAGCTAGTTGGGGGGCACAGTGGCAGGGGGAGGGGGGGTGGCAAGGGAGGAGGGATGGTGGGAAGGGGTCACCTATACAACACCACATTCACACAGGGCAAGGAGGAAGGAAGGAGTAACACGCCTACCTGTCAATGGGTATCCACGGCGCATCAAATGCGCTGTAAAAAATAAGCCACACCTGCAACAAGGAAAGAGATACCCTCCCTCACCTTAGGCCCAACATGTTGGTTAGCGCCTGCACTCACACCGTAAAATGCAAAGGGGGGGCGAGGGGCGGTGATAGCCCAACACTCGGGGTGTTTGTGCGGTGTTTGTGTGTGCCCTCTTACCCCGCTCCCAACCCTGAACATATGGTGTTACGTGTTGTGGTGTGCATATGCCTGTGCAAAATTGTGTGTGTGTCGGGGGGGGGGGGTGACCTAATTGAAAAACAGACAAATGCAAACCAGAGGTAATGCACTCCCGCGGGGGTGTGTGGCCTAATGAAAAAACAGACAAATGCAAACCAGAGGTAATGCACTCCACAATCAAGCATAAGTGCATCTTTGTTCTCTATGCCAAACCTGGCTAAGCCTCAAAACACACACCGTGTCTGAAACAGAAAACAGAACATCATGTCTGACTACATTAGTCAGCCAATCACAGTCAGTAGCTGTCAGTCCGACATCAGTAATCGGTGTCGGATAAAGACACCATGCATTACCGGCATGGCCCAAAAGAGCAACCCGCCGCTTGCCGGCTGGAGAAGACTCCTGGGGGGTGTGACCTAATTAAAAAACAAACAAATGCAAACCACAGGTAATAATGTGCGGGGGGGGGGGGGGGCACATATGCGTATGCATACGTCAAGTGCGTCTGTTGCTATGAGTGTATGTGCCTAGCACCCCCCAACCCACTATGACAATTTGCTTTTTGTCTTCTACCTATCCTACCCGCCCAGGCTAGAAGGATTTGTGTTCTAGCCTGGAATTTTCTGGGCTAGAACGTCTGCGCTTGAAGTTCTAGGCTACAACGAAATTGGGTCTTCTAGCGTGTCCCTAGGGATGCAATGGACCGCACCTTTCTTGCTCAAGCGACAGTGCCACAGACGTTTGTTGAGTACCAAGCGCCACATGCCGCTCATCGCACTCCTTTGCATGCCGTGCTGAAAATTGTATCTCATGTGCCTCCGCACGTACTTGCAAATGCCTCGCTACTCGCATCTTGTGTTTTCACAACGACCGTGCTACCGCCTCAACTAATTGTAACGATGGCTCTGTCCCACCAATTGACGTGATGTCTTGCTGGTTACTGTTCCTGCCCCCAGTCCCTGATGGACCCTGTGTTCCATGAGGCCGGGGGGGGGGAGGAGCACCTGGTGGCAGCGCCATGGCCAGCACACAGGTGTCATTAGGCATGCTCTGGGCATCCCCTTTGTTCCAAAGGGCACAAGGCCTTGTTCGTTGGAAGGCACATTGTGACATGTTTGATAACAACGGATTGGTTGGCTTGCGCTTGTACAACAAGAAGTCGCTTTTCGTGGATTTGGGGGTGGGCTCACCCCCTTGGCTGTGGTATCATCACACAAGCACCACTTGTCTTCAAAAAAAACGTGAACCACAAAATGACCCTGATTCTTTGTTGCTCCAATGTGTATCGCCATGCAAAGACCATTGCCATCCCAAATATCCACAAACTCATGGGCCAAAACCAACTTGTAGACAAAGGATGTCTGCAGTGGTGCATCTCCCAGATCACCGCCACAGGCACAAAGGGGGGGGGGTTGGCTATGGGCAAGGCCAACCGTCCATCCCTTGCACCCCTCCTTGGCACGCTTTTGCACACTTTGCCCCTAACTCTCCACATGAAGTACCTGTGCCGCGATCCCTATCTCCCCCCCTCCCGTAGAACCTTCACATCACACTTCCCACACCGTTGCCACAACTGCTAATAAGAAAGGCAATATGTCAAATCCACTACCCCGGCAGCCATTAGCTTGGCCACCATGTGCTTCCAACGTTGCGGCATCTCAAATTGCCGTTTCCATTGGAATTTTGGTGTAGGGGTTGTGCACTTGCAAAGCCCACTACATCAGCAGACTTCCACACACATGTGACCCTCCTCGGCCAACCTTTGAGCAATGACCCAAGGATTGCACACACCGCTTCCCGCATGTGCCAGAACATTCTGGCACCACGTCCCCCATATACCCCCATCATCTAGGCATCGTGGATGTTGTGCTCTATGCGCACCAAACGCCACAAGTAGGCATTGTAGTGTTTTACCAAGCCAAAACCAGCTGTAAGGTTGCGGATTCTCAACGCCCCACGGTTGCACCGGTCCTCCTCCAAGTGGCCCGCTATGCTCCTGCATGTAAGCGGATTGCAACTTCATGGAGGAACGCACGGTCCCATGGTGGGTGTGTCCGCCAATCACCACGAGAGTACAACACCACCAGCCGCCTCTCCCCATTTCTATGAAAATGTTCCATGCCACGCACCTGTGCATACCACAACCAGTTGCTGCGATACATCATATATTGCACCATTCCGTGTAAAACCATCCAAGCATTGCATTCTACATCTCCGTCCAGCCTCACCACTACACTCACCGCCTACTTGCACCCATACGTAGCCCCGCCTGTGATGTCTTGTGGAGAAAACTGCCGACCAAGAGGATGAGTCATGCAAATGCTGATGCCGTCTGGTGTGCACATTGCAAGACAACTGAATGATGGTCCATGCGTACCATTGGGGCAAAAACTCCACTGCAATTCGGTTCACCGAGGTCACCATTGGTTTGTAGTTCCGCGTCTATTAGGCTAGACGTGCGTGACGGAAGTCTATTGCAACGATGTGCCCCTTCATACCACCAACCACTAGCTGCAAGTGCCGCACCCTAAACCCCCCGATCGGGCCAGTCCTATGTGGCAACATGCTCATCATCGCATGCAATGTGCAAAAGGGGGCTACCTGCAATGAGTGATCAAAGACTGCTCACCGGAAATGGCCAGCACTCCCATAACCATCACGTTCCGCCTCAACAATAACGACCATCGTTGTCTTTTGGCAATGCTCCTCCATATCTCCACAATAATCGACACACACTAGAGCCTCACATCCAGGCACGCAGATGGTTGTGGATGTCAATGATGTGTCCCTTCCAAATGATGCTAATGATGTGTCCCTCCCAAATGATGGTGTCACAATGCTATATGTGTTGGTTGGCACCCGCACCACATTACCGCCATCATGCTCCACCAACCTGTCAAAATGCTCAGGCAGAATGCCTTGGGGCCAGCACCCCATGTCTGCTTTTCAAGATCCCGGTGCACTTGATAATGCAGACTCTTGAACTACAAAGCCACACATTTCACGATACACAGGAATGGCTTTTGCCCGGAGCAATGTGTCCGATAGGGGGGTGTCACTACCAACTGCCTGCAGGTTCTGGGCCATAGAATAAAACAAACAGGTTCGAGCAACGAAATGGTTATGTAAAGAGCATAACTTCAAACACTTGATGGTTGGCAGGTCCCGGTTCACACTGGCCTTTATGGATTTCCGTCGCACACTGGCTAGCGGAGCATCACCATCCACGGGGCTAGTCTTTGTGCGTGGTTCTGTTTTGGCACACTTTCGGGGAGGGGTGGGCCATGCAATACCGGAAGGTGCAATCGCTCGACACTTTCTCCTTATGGGGCTTTGTTCCGGGGGGGTTGGGTGGTCAACTTGTGCCGTGACAGAATCAAAACTTGACCAACTACATGCCCTCACCGTTGCCACGGTGCTTGTGCTGCACTGCAGTCCACAGCAACAGTCTCCTTAAGCCGCTGTGCAAATTGTACAAGGAATTGCTCCAAGCCGCTAACCACCTCTCCATCGCTAGATGCTGGTGTTAGACACGCAATGTCCGCCACTGGGGGTGGGGGGGGTCAAGGGATGGTCATGGTGTTTCACACTGTGGGGTGAGAACCCCCCTTGGGCGCAACATCGAAGGGACGGTCGTGCTTTCAATGCATGCAGACTCACCTCTTGGGCGGTCCTATGGGCTGTGGACTGGTGCTCCATGCCCATGCGCTACGGCAGAGGCGATGGAGTCACTGGGGTCATCTCTTGGGTGGCCTTGTGGGATGTGGGGCGGTGTTCCATGCCCGTGCGCCATGGCACGGGCAGCGGTGTCACTGGGTTCACCTCTTCGGTGGCCTTGTGGAATGTGGGGTGGTTCCCCATGCCCGTGTGCTATGGCACAGGCTCCGGAGTCAATAGGGTCACTTCTTGGGCGGCCTTGTAAACTGAGAACCCCCCTAGGGGTCAAAATAGCAAAGCTGCCCATACTTTGTGCATCTGTTGGGACAGCATGCCCCTGTGTGGTGGCAAAGGAAGTGCGATCATTGGACTCACCTCTTGGGTGGACCTGTGGCCTTAGGACTCATGCTCCATGGCCGTGCGCTACGGCAGAGGCTGTGGAGTCATTGGGGTTACCTCTTCCGTGCCCTTGTGGACTTAGGTGCTATGTGTATACTGGAGCGCCATCCGCATCCTCCGTGAGAGCCACCGATTCATTCAACATCGCCCAACGCCCATCATCGATCCATGCATTGTCAACAACCCGCACTGATGCATGGAGGCGCCCAGGGTGATTGTCTGGTACCCCAGGCCTAAAGGAGGTGCAACCCACCAATACGTTGGTGCAATCCTGCATGGCCACCTGCATGCTATTTGCGAAACGGCGCCTTAGCGGGTAGGTTGCCACCAGGCTTTCCGCACTCAATGTCTCATTGTGTTGCTGTTGCCGCCCTTGGCAGGCAATGGTCAGCAACGTGCAACCCCATGGGCGGGCTGCATCAAAGCTCCTTCAAAGCATTGTGGCTATGTGAAGTCCACATGGACATGTGGCATCGGTTGCACTTGGACTTGTGAAGCCGCGGCCTTGGGCAACAATGAGTTGCGCCGAGGTGCACTGCCGCTCCGGGGAACAGTGGTACATGGTGGCGCATCAAGCCCCAATGGCATCTTGGGAGGGGGCAACACATCAATGACAAATGGTCTGGGCCCACTTGTTGCTTGAGGCCATACATATGGGGACAACTTCACCCAAATTTTTATGACTCTCGATTCGTAAAATTGCCCCATAGCGGGGCTGGTATATGGATTACCCCGTGTCTAGCACGGCCACTGATCCAACAAAGGCAGCACACGCAACAATGAGCACCGGACCATCCTCATCTCTTGGGCAGTCACACTACTTGCCAACACACCTAGTGCCTTTGGGCGCCCGCCGCAAGCACCTTACGTGTGCTGCTGCAGCCGGTCCCACGGTGCCAAAGCAGTCTCACGAATTGGGCACACTTGGGCCCCCATTGTACATGGTGGGTGTAGCAAAGCCATATTCAACGTACATGAAGCGGCACAATACTGTGGCACAATCGCAATCCACCGCATTCAAATGACAAGTTGCCGTGTGGTGCGTCAACTTCCTCCAGAATGTTGCTGCCAGCATAGGGGTGGCGGCTTCTTGTCCCAACTATTGAGTGGCCAACATCAGGCCGCACTTCAATCTTGCCTGCTGCAACATATTTTCTGGTGGCCATTCAGAAATCGGGTCCATTGAAGGGCCGTTACACCACAACTAGTAATGGTTTTGGTGCCTGTCGCGGCTTGAAGGGTCCACAACCGCGACCAATATGCGGCTCCCACAACTCGCATGGGCAATCAAGCGGAGGCCCTTGATACTCAAAGTGCCAGGCCGGCTTCTCCTCAAGCTCACTAGCTGGTCCACAAGACGCCGTTGGGGGAGAGTTTGGGTTAGTAGCGCTATGGTTGCGACCACAAACGGAGTGTGGCGGCTCAGGGTCACCCAGTGGTTGGGACGAGGTTTAGCCACTGAGCGCGAGGGCTTGGACCACAACCAACTGATGTGGCTCAGTGGCACACAGTAACGAGCGTACTTGAAGGGGGGCACGTTGAGTTGTGAGGCCTACAATGCTAGGGCTGAGGCGCAGAACAGAAATCTGCACCTTGAAGGGTGTAGTGAGGCAAAAGCAACTATACGCAAAAGCACGTAGGAGGAATCACATGGATGGATGCATGGAATGAGCACAAATACATTTCGGGGGTCACGGGTCACCACATCCCCTTCCCTTGTGGAGAGTTGAATGCCCGTCCTCGGCGCCCACTGCTGGATTCCCTACACCTTGTCGACGATGACAAATACCACAAGTGCTGATGTAGACATGGTGTCAGGGGCTGCGGTGATTCCTTACTCCTTGTTGACTATCTTACAGATCACCCCTGCTCATGCAGATTTGGTTGCCGGGGCTGCAGCGATTCCTTCATCCGCGTTGACTGTCCGACCATATCACCATTGCTCATGTACAATTGATTTTAGGGCTTCCGGTGATTCTTTAGTCCTTGTTGCCTCTCCTATTTATTAGCATAACTCATGCAGACTTGGTTTCAGGGGCTGTAGTGATTCCTTACACCTTGCACACTATGATGCATATCACCACACCTCACGAGCACATGGTTTTGCACACAAAAGCATTTGACAACCAGTGTTTTGATCACAAGCGCTAGGGATGACCCCAAACAGATGGGTGTGGTTCAAGGGCACACACAGATGTTATACCCTGCGCGGTGAAACCTTGCAGGGTGTCGACCCTCGAAGGATTCACCGCATTGGTTCTACACTGCTCTAGAGGGGATGCGGTGAATCCTTGAAGGGTGTAACCCCTTCAAGGATTCACCACATGGGTTGTACACTAGTTTGGAGGGGATGCAGTGAATCCTTGAAGGGTGTAGACACTAGGAGAGTTCATTGCATGGGGCGTACACTAGTCGTGAGGGCATGCGGTGAATCCTTGAAGGGTTTAGATCCTCCAAGGATTTACCGCAGGGGCTGTACATTACTCTAGAGGGGATGCGGTGAAGGGTGTAGACCATTCAAGGAGTCACCGCATGGGTTCTACACTACACTATACGGGATGCGGTGGATCGTAGAAGGGTGTAGACCCTCCAAGGATTCACCGCATGGGTTCTACACTACTCTAGAGGGGATGCGTTGAATCCTGGAAAGGTGTACACCCTCCAAAGATTCACCACACGGGACCCGGCCGAGTCTAGAAGGGATGCAGTGAACCCTTGAAGGGTGCAGACTCTTCAAGGAATCACCGCACGGGCTCTACACTACCCCAAAGGGGATGCGGCGAATCCTCGAAGGGTGTAGACCCTTCAAAGATTTACCGCTTGGGCCGCACACTACTTTAGAGGTGATGCAGTGAATCATGGAAGGGTGTAAACCCTCCGAGGATTCACCGCATGGGTTCTACACTACTCTAGAGGGGATGTAGTGACTCCTCGCAGGCTTTCGACCGTTCAAAGATTCACCGCATGGCTTCTACACTACACTAGACCGGATGCAGTGATTCTTGGAAGGTTGTACACCCTCCAAGGATTCACCGCCTGTGCTATACACTATTCTAGACGGGATGCGAATAGTGGCAGGGTAAAGAAGCTCCCTCCAAGAATTCACCACATGGGATGTACACTACTGTAGGGGGGATACGGTGAATCGTGGAATGGTGCAGACCCTCCAACGATTCACGGCATGGGTTCTACGGTGCTGTAGAGGGGATGCGGCGAATTGTGCAACGGGGTACATCCTCCAAGGATTCACCGCGTGGAATTTACACTAGTCTACGGAGGATGTGGTGAATGCTTGAAGGCTGTAAAGCCCCCAGGATTCACCGCATCGGTTCTACACTACTCTAGAGGGGATGCGGGGAATCCTTGAAGGGTGTAGACCCTCCAAGGATTCGGCGCATGGGTTCTACACTTGTCTAGAGGGGATGCGGTGCATCCTTGAAGGGTGCAGAGCCTTCAAGGCTTCACCGCATGGGATGTACACTACGCTAGAGGGGATGCGGTGAATCGTTGAAGGGTGTAGACGCTCCAAGGATTCACCGCATGGGTTCTACACTGATCTAGAGGGGATGCGGTGAATCCTAGAAGGGTGTACACCCTCCAAGGATTCGCCAAATGGGTTCAACATTACGCTAGAGGGGATGCGGTGAATACTAGAGCGACGTAGACCCTCCAACGATTCACCGCATCGGTTCCGTACTAGTCTAGAGGAAATGCAGCGATTCTTGGTCGGTGTAAAGCATCCAAGGATTCAACGCATGGGTTGTACACTACTCTAGAGGGGATGCGGTGAATCCTTGAAGGGTGTAGAACCTCCAAGGATTCGGCGCATGGGTTCTACACTTGTCTCAAGGGGATGCGGTGCATCCTTGAAGGGTGTAGAGCCTTCAAGGATTCACCGCATGGGTTCTACACTACTCTAGAGGGGATGCGGTGAACCCTTGAAGGGTGTAAACCCTCCAAAGATTCACCGCATGGGTTCTACACTACTCTAGAGGGGATGCTTTGAATCCTTGAAAGGTGTAGACCCTCCAAGGATTTGCCGCATGAACTCTACACTAAGCTAGAGGGGAGGCGCTGAAGCCTTGAACGTTATATTCCCTCCAACCGGTCACCACATGGGTTCTACACTACTCTTCAGGGGATGCGGTGAATCCTGGAATGGTCTACACCCTCAAAGAATTCAAGGAATGGGTTTTGTCGTAGTCTAGGGGGACACGGGGAATCCTTGAAGGGTGTAAACCCTCCTAGGATTCAACGCATGGGTTCTACACTACTCTAGACAGGATGCGGTGAATACTTGAAAGGTTCAAACCCTCCGGGGATTCACGGCATGGGTTCTACAGTACTCTTTAGGGGATGCGGTGAATCCCTAAAGGGTGCAGACCCGCCAAGCATTCCCGCATGGGTTCTACACTAGTCCAAAGGGGATGCAATGAAGCCTAGAAGGGTGTAGACCCTCCAAGGATTCAGCGCATGGGTTCTACACTACTCTAGAGGGGATGTGGTGAATTCTTGAAGGGTGCAAAACCTCCAAGGATTCACCGCATGGGTTCTACGCTACTCTAGAGCGGTTGCCGTGAATCCTTGAAGAGCATACACCCTCCAAGGCTTCATAGCGTGGGTTGTACAGTACTCTAGAGGGGATGCGGGGAATTCTTGAAGGGTGTAGACCCTTCAACGATACACCCCATGGGTTCTACACTACTCTAGACAGGGGGAGACGAATCGTGGAACGGTGTAGACCCTCCAAGGCTTCACCGTATGGATTCTACACTAGTCCGGAGGGGATGTGGGGAATGCTTGAAGGCTGTAGACCCTCCAACGATTCACCGCATCGGTTTTGTACTATTCTAGAGGAGATGCGGTGCAAGCTTGAAGGGTGTAGGCCCTCCAAAGTTTCACTGCATGGGATCTACCCTACTCTGGAGGGGATGCAGCGAATCATGGAAGGGTGTAGACCCTCCAACGATTCAACGCATGGGTTCTACCCTAGTCTAGAGGGGATGCGGTGAATCTTTGAAGGGTATTAAACCCTCTAGGGATTCACCGCAGGGGTTCTACACTACTCTAGAGGGGATGCGGGGAATTGTGGAAGGGCGTAGACCCTCCAATGATTGACCGCATGGGTTGTACACTATTGTAGAGGGGATGCGGTGTATCCTTGAAGGGAGTAGACCCTCCAAGGATTTACTGCAGAGATTCTACATTAGTTCAAAGGGAATGCATCCGATCCCTGAAGGGTGTAGACTTTTCAACCATTCATCACATGGGTTCTACACTACTCTAGAGGGGAGGCGGTGAATCCTTCAAGGGTGTTAAACCACCAAGGATTCACCGCAAGAATTCTACGCTACTCTAGAGGGGTTGCCGTGAATCCTTGAAGGGCGTACACCCTCCAAGGCTTCACAATGCGGGCTGTGCAGTACTGTGGAGGGGATGTGGTGAATTCTTGAAGGTTGTAGACCGTTCAACGATACACTGCATGGGTTCTACACTACTCTAAACGGGATGCGGTGAATCCTAGAAGGGTGTAGACCCATCATGGATGCACTGCATGGCTTCTACACAACTCTAGAGGGGATGCAGTGAATCCTGGATGGGTGTAGACCCTTCAAGGATTCACCACATGGGTTCTACACTTGTCTAGAGGGGGTGCCGTGAATCCTTGAAGGGTGTAAACCCTTCATGGATTCGCCACATGGGTTCTACACTACTCTACAGGGGAAGCGGTGAATCTTGGAATGCTGCAGACCCGTCAACGATACACCACATGGGATCTACACTAGTCTAGAGGGGATGCGGTGAATCCTAGAACAGCGTAGACCCTCCAAAGATCCAGGGCATCGCTTGTGCACTAATCTAGAGGGGATGTGGTGAATCCTTGAAGGGTGTTCACCCTCCAAGGATTCACCGCGTGGGTTGTGCACTACTCTAGAGAAAATGCAGTGACTCCTTGAGGTGGTGTAGACCCCCCAGACAATCGCTGCGTGGATTCTACACTCGTCTATAGGGGATGCGGTGAATCCTTGAATGGTGTAGACCCTCCAATGATTCGCCGCATGGGTGCTGTACGACTCTGGAGGAGATGAGGTGAATCCTTGAAGGATGTAAACCTTGCAGGGATTCACCGCATGGGTTTTGCGGAGGGGATGCGGTGAACCCTTCCCTAGTGGCCCAAAGTAAAGTCAATATGTTAATGCTTAATTTTTAAGATATGAAGGCGTTAATATATTCATCTCGCAAATATTAAGAGGTTAAAGTCAAATTTTTGCGATTGGCCCATTTGTATCCATTTTTCCATGCACATATGCGGACCTACAAGGGGTGTTACGTGGTATATTGTTGCACAACGGTATAGTAGAAAGGTTCCAATGTTGTGTTGTTGGGAGACCAAAGGGTCCCGCAAACTCTTGGCCCCGCTGAAACGTACGAGCGTCATGTTAAGCTCGGTAAGGGTGTCCCGAGCGAAAGGCATAACAAGGGCTATACAAGGGAACATGGTGGTGTGAAGGGGGGCTGGGGAATGCGGGCAACCGGAGGGGGGGTGTCCAAGACGCCCGCCTTGGTGAGTGGGTGGCCTCATCCCCTTTGGCCCCGGCCCGATGGTCCGAGGCCATGGAGGTTGGCTACCCCTCCCTTATTCGTACTAAGCAAGTGGAGGCGGTGAAGCAATATGCCTCCCACCTCTTCCCGGCCCGGGACCTCATCGGCCTCCTCATGGACTTGAACGTCCCCAAGGTTGGCTTCCGCCACATGATGGAGTACATGAGCCGCCGGGGGTTGGTCTACACGGCCGCAACGGGCCTCCCGTTCCCCCGACCCATCACCACTCGGAAGCGTTCACGGACGCGTGGAGGGAGTTGGTCACCCCCCTTGACCTACAACCACCCGTGTCCGTCCCCGATCCCCCCGCGAGTGGGCGCTCTTGGCCGCTACCCTCATGGGCCCGGTACGTCCAATCACGCCCATCGCTAGTGGAGACCATCGGTTGGACAAGGCCCCTCACCTTCATTGTGCGTGGGGATGCGTACCCGTGCGCCGGTGGTAGTTGGACCCAACTCTCCATTGGGCTCCTCAACCACGGCGCACGGGGCCGCACACCCGCGTACTTGTGGGTGATAGGGATGGCCGTATGCGGGGACAAGGACATGGCGGCACTTGCAACGATATGAATCGACAACTTGAAGGTTTGTGGCCCATTCGTTGTTTTCTAATTTTTGCGCTTTTTGCGTTCATTTCTCGAGATTAATATCTTGTTTTCGGTTAATATTAATGCCCACTGAAAAATTAACTTAATATTAATCTCGAGAAATTACTGTAAATATTAATCCATGTCCTTTTTGTAGGTATTGCAGTCCATACAAGACTGCGAGAAGTTTCATTGGGTGTTGCGCTGGGTGCCAAGCAGGTTGGTCATCGGGGGAGACCCACCGTTCGTGCGGCACCTTATCGGTGTGTCCACCTCGCCCTTGGTGGGCTCAATTTACAATATGGGGGTGTGGGACAAGGTTGCGGCGGCAGGGGTCAACGTGGAGACCCGGCGCACCTTGGACCGTGAGGAAGCGGCCCGCCGCCGCTACAAGGAGACCGGCCGAAGCTTGGAGAATGGGGGATGCATAGGGGATCCACACATTGTGGTTGACCGGTGCATGGTTTTCATATGCATCCTCCATTGTTGCACGGCCATTGGCCGGCTCCAAGTGGCGTTCATCGAGACACGCCTTGTGGACCTCCCCAAGGAGAACACCGACGCCGTGCAACGGGTCCTCTACGCTCTACCGGGCCCGCACGGGTGTGAAGTTGGGTGCGACGGGGGCACCCGACAGGGAGGTGGCCCGTGCGTTGTTCCTCGCGTGGGAGGAACTTGGTCCGTTGTTGGACTACGTCCCGGAGGATGGGGAATGGCAAGCCGTCGTGGCCATGCGTGACCTCCTCCGGGAATTGTACACGGACAAGCCGCCCCGCGGTGACCTACGTGCGGCCGAGGTGGCACGCGCCTACCGTGCACATTGTTGCAAGGAGGCGTGTCAATCAAACTACCTCCTCTATTTGGAGGAGGATGTCACCGAGGCCGTGGCCAATGCACGCCACTTGGGGGTTGGGTTGGGTGCCATGTGCGCGGATGTCGTTGAGAGCCTCAACGCCATCCTTAAGCGCGCATACAATGACCACTCGGGCCAGGGGCGGGGGGGGATGCCGGGGGCAACCCAAGTAGAGCGGGAGGGGGAGGTAGTTTCCCAAGTGTGGGAGTGGTGGTTTTTAAAATTTGACCTCCCGCTACGCAATTACGGGACCCCCCATACCGCCCCATGCACCATGGCCAAATTCATGGCCACCCATAGCCCCCCGCCCTCCACCCTTGCTTCCCCACCACTAGCTTTGTTTTCTCCTTGCCATGGACGCCTCGGCCATGCAAAAGATGTTGGCCGACATGTTCAAAGCGAACAACGAAGCCCTGGTGTTTTTTGCTTGTGCATGCTTGCTTGCGTATACGAATTAATATTTCCGTCGATCCGTTTAATATTTCGAGATTAATATTAATAGGCGCAATCATTGGGATTTTAAAAATTCATTAATTTTTCGATAGATAATATTAATTTCAAGAAATTAAGTCGGGGGCACAAAAAAATATTCTTTTTTCATCCTCTCGCTCTCTTAGATGGCACAAGTGGAGCGACGACTGGCTGCAGCTCCTCCAGCAGCAGCAGCAGCTCAGGCACCAGCACCAGCACCAGCACTAGCACCAGCACAAGCACCTCCTCCTCCTCCCGCCGCTCAACCGCCAACCGAGGAGTCAAGCGAAGACACCTCGGATAGGCGGCGGAAGGAGAAGAAGAAGAAGAAGAAGAAAAAGAAGGAGAAAAGGGAGAGGAGAGAGAGGGAGAGGAGCCAGGGGCAAGGGGGGGGGGGGTAGAGGCCAGCTTGGGAGGGGGGGGTCAAGGATGAGGGGGAGGGGGAAGTAGTGGTGGACGAGGGGGACGAGGACGGAGAAGTTCAGGTTGTTGACCCCCCCCAATGACCCCCCCCCCTCCACTAGTGGCTTCTCAAAGCCCTGGGCGCCCGATCTGCCACCGCCCGAAAGGCGGGGCCGATCCCCTGGTCAGCCCAGGTGCTGCAGGAGGGGTGCGCGGGGGATCAACCCGTTTTTTCCTCCCCCCCCCATAGCCACATGCTAGTCATGTGGATTTTTCGGCGGTTGATCCGGTGTTTGATCCGCCGGAAGGAGGGGGAACACAGAGGCACCTGGGGTAAGGATGCCTCCAGGGGGGGGGTCTGGGTCTCGAAACCCCTCCCTGGTGCCCCCCTTGCGCCCATGCCGGAGGCAATCAGTGTGGGCGGCTTGCCCGCATTGAATTTGCTTTTCGACCCCCGTGGCGTCCGTTTTGAGACGCCGCATTACCTGGTGCTGCTGCAGCACTAGGCCCAGCTAGGCTGGGTCAGGCAATGGCGCCAGGGCAAGGCTGTGGCCTTCGGGGTGGACTGGGCCACTGTGGTGGCCCTGCCACGCCCCATCTACGACCCGGGGTGCCAACCCTCGTACGAGGGCTTGGTCCCCCGTTCCCGCGCCGTCAAGTCGGCGACCGCGACCGCGACCGCGGCCAAACCGGGGGCCCAGGCGGCCCCGATGGCCAGCGCGGGAGCCCCTGTGGCCCCTGTGGAGGTCCCTAGTGCCTCCCCGCTCCTCCGGGAGGCCATGGGGGCAGTGCAGGCAGGCGGAGTGAACGGGAGTTTTGAGGTATGTTGCTTGCCTGCCTGCATTAATTTTTAGGACGCCACGTTTAATTTCTCGAGATTAATATTTAATTTTCGCGCCGCCGGTCGAAACATTAAAAGTTAAGAGTTAATATTAAAGTCGAAAAATTAAAAATGTCGCCGAAAAAATTAATTTACTTTTTTTTTCATATTTTTTTCAGGTTATTGACGTCGTGGTCAACGCGACGAATGCTAGGCCCATCCGGGTGGCTTGGCGAGACGCTGCAGGATCCCAGCAAGTACCCATGTCCCTCCACCGCATCGTGGCCCGAGACCCACCCCTGGGCCTTGCTCTCTTGCGAGGTCTCCACGATTGGGAGACTTCGCGCGCGGTGAGCGGCGTATGGGTGGCGTCGCGCCACTTCCGGCCCGCGGAGTGGGCTCGGATGCAGGAGGTGGGGTACGCGGCGGGGGGGGGGGATGAGGAGATGTGGAGGAGCATGGGTGGGGGCGGGCTGAGCGAGGGGGAGGAGGGGGGGGGGGCGTCCACCACCGCCGCCCCAACCCCCCCCCCCAAGCGAAGCCGAACCCCCCCAACCCGCCCCCAAGAAACGAAAACTTTCTTTCGAGTCGTCCGACGAAAGCGACGACGGGGCGATCCCCCGGGCCAAAAGGCCCAAACCCCCCACCACCACCACCACCGCACGGCCTACGAAGGCCGTCCCCGCCCCCAAACCCACCAACCCCCCCAAGACCGCCGCCACAACCCCCCCCCCCCCCCTCCCACCAAGACCGACACCCCCAAGGGTGCCGAGAAGAAGGACGACCGTCCCAGGGATCCGATCGTCGGGACGGTCGTCCGCGTATCCTACCCCAAAGGGGCAGAGAGGGGCACCGTCCGTGGTATCCACGGGCGGAAGTACGGTGCCGTTTGGGTGGAATACCCGGGCGGCACCACCCTCTACGAGGTGAACCGCTCCCTCCTCTTCCCCAGCCCCGAGGAGGCCGAGCGGCAGGGAAGAGGCCCGGGCGGAGGGCCCAAAGAAGACCAAACCCCCACCCCCACAAACGAAACGCCTAACCCCCCGAACGCAAACCCTACCACCAAACCCACTAACCCAACTAACCCCACTAACCCCACTAACCCCCCATCCGGACCCGCAAAGATGTGGGACCCCACTACGGGGTCCCACGAGGTATGAGGGCCCGGATAGGGACCCAAGGGGCCACAATGGCCATGGACAAGAAACATAAACACACACATGATGCATTCCATGTTGCGTTGTGCCATTGTTAGGTGGGTTAATATTTGGGGAAATGAGTTAATATTTGTGAGATTAATATTAATGCCGGCGACCCTTTAATTTTTAACTTTTCAAATATTAATGGAAAAATTAAAAACAAAAATTAAAGCCGAGAGCCATTTTACCATTTTGAAACAACCACATGGGTAGGACCCCCCCACCAACCCCCGGGGGAAAATGACACCCAAGCCCGTAAGGCAACCCGTGGGGGTCATAGTTTTCATGGCAAACCCCCTAACCCCCCCGGAAAAAATTGAAACTTGAGATTAACGTGTTCATTTTTGGCCAAATATTAAACATACTGACTTCAATTTGGGCCACTAGGGTTGAAGGATGTACACCCGCCAAGGGCTTGACACTACGCTAGAGGGGATGCGATGAATTCTGGATGGGTGTAAAGCCTCCAATGATTGACCGCCTTGCTTTTACACTACTCTAGAGGGGACGCTGTGAATCCTGAGAGGGTGAAGACCCTCCAAGGATTCGCCACATGGGTTGTACACTCGTCTAGAGGGGATTCGGGGAATTCTGGAAGGGTGTACACACTCCAAGGACTCTCTCAATGGGTTCTAAACTCGTCTAGAGGGGGTGCACTGAATCCCGGAAAGCTGCAGTCCCTCCAAGGATTCACCGCATGGCTTCAACAGTACTCTAGAGGGGATGCGGTGACTCGTTGAAGAGCGTAGACCCTCCAAGGATTCGCCACATGGGTTTGACACTACTCCAAAGGGTATGCGGGGAATCATGGAAGGGTGTAGACCCTCCAAGGATTCACCACATGGGTTCTACACTACTCTAGCGGGGATGCGGTGCATCCTTGAACGTTATAAACCCTCCAATAGATTCGCCGCATGGGTTATACACTCGTCTAGAGGGGATGGGGGGAATTCTGGAAGAGTGTAGACACTCCAAGGATTCACCGCATTGGTTCTACACTATTGTAGAGGGGATGCGGTGAATCCTTGAAGGGTGGAGACCCTCCATGGATTCACCGCAGGGGTTCTACATTACTTCACCACGCAAGCTATGAATCCATGTAGGGTGTAGACGTTTCAACGATTCATCGCATGGGTTCTACACTACTCTAGAGGGGAGGTAATGAATCTTGGAACGGTGCAAACCCTCCAAGGATTCACGGCATGGGTTCTACACTAGTCTAGGGGGGATGCCGTGAATCGTGCAAGGATGTAGACCCTCCAAGGTATCACCGCATGGGCTGTACACTATTCTCGAGGGGATGCGGTGAACCCTTAAAGTGTGTAAACCCTCCAAGGATTCACCGCATGGGTTGTACGCTAGTCTAGAGGGGATGTGTTGAATCAATGATGTAGACCCATGAAGGATTCACGGCATGAGCTATGGACTTCTCTAGAGGGGATGCACTGATTCCTTGAAGGGTGTACACCCTCCAAGGATTCACCGCATGGGTTCTACACTAGTCTAGGGGGGATTCGGTCTATTATGCAAGGGTGTGGACCCTCCAAGGATTCGACGCATGGGTTCCACACCACTCTAGAGGGGATGTGTTCAATGACTGCGGCACCCGTTGCGGTGCACCAGGCTTCGTTGGCCAGTGCCCGTTCCAGTCCACATGCACAGGGACTGGTGAGGAGCGGATGGGGAACACTGGGGTGCAGTTGTAGCTTGCTGCGCCTGGGCATTCCTGTGATGCCGTTTGGGGTCCCGTCCCGCCAAGTGCCAGTCACAGGCTGCCCGAGATGTGGGGGCATCTCCCTTATTGACTGTCATTGTCTTAGCTGACTTCAGAGTCTTGGTCGTCATTGTCCTCGCCGTCGTTGTGGCAGGTACCGCGGTGCTCACCCCACCACGGAGCCGCGATGCCGGGGCTGGCTCGCCGTGCGACTCCGCCAGCTCGCGGCAGAGGGTGTCCATCAAGCCCTTGAGGGACGCAATGTGCTGCTACAGCGAGGCGATCATCGCCTACTCAGCGGTGGGGGGAGGGGGGGGGGGCAGGCGGGACCACCGCCCCCCTTATGGCCCTTGGAGCGAGACTGGCTGTGTGCCGTCCCCTCGTCGATAGTTGCGGGCGAAGCGCCCACGAGAAAAAGAGCCAGCGCCGCGCCTATGGCTGCAACCACCGCGGTGGGCTGTAGGAGGGAAGCTAGCTAAGAGGCCACGCCCTCGTGGGCACTCATTGTGCTCTGTAGACCCTTAAAGGATTCACGGGCGGTGGCTATACACCAATCTTGAGGGGGTGTGGTGAATCGTTGACGGTTGTAAACCCTCTAAGAACTCACCGCATGGGTTCTACACTACTCTAGAGGGAATGCGGTGAATGTGGGAACGTTGTAGACCCTCCAACGATTCACCGCATGGGCTGTACACTACTCTAGAGGGGTGTAGACACTTCAAGTATTCACCGCATCGATTCCACACTACTATAGAGGGGATGCAGTAAATCCTTGAAGGGTGTAGCCCTTCAAGGATTCACCGCATGGGTTCTACACTAGTCTACAGGGGATGCGGTGTATCTTGGAAGGGTGCAGACCCTTCAACGATTCACGGCACGAGTTGTACACTAGTCGGGAGGGGATGCGGTGAATCTTGGAAAGGTGCAGACCCTCCAGCGATTCACCGTATGGGTTCTACACTAGGTGTACACGGGATGCGTTGAATCCTTCGAGGGCATAGACAGTCCAACGATTCAACGCATGGGTTCTCAACTACTCCAAACCTGTATCCCATCCTGCATGGAAGTACCCAAGGCATAGAAAGTCAAAGATTGGGGGTGCACAGCCAAGGTCACAGGTCAGAGGTCGCACTCAAAGATCACAGGTTCCATGTCATGGGGCATAGGTCACAGGTCACAGGTCACGGGTCATAGGTCAATGCATGATTTGGTATTGAACGGGTTAGGCAACATGCAGTCCTGCCACAGCCAGGATTGCATCCATAGGGTGCTTCCTCCAAGGGTGAGCATGTCTAGTGGCGGCGCAAAAGGTAGTCCTTCACGGCATGGGGCAACTTGCGCCACCCACATTGGTCATCGAACCCCACATGCAGCGGCACAAGTGCGGACACCCCAAGAATCCCCAAGCGGTGGTCAATGCTATGGAGGAGGGATGCAACGTACACCCGAAGAGGGCTGCATTCCTCCCCCGTCAAGAACCCTAGTGAATCCAGACAGTTGTACGTGTCCCTCTAAACAGCCAGCTGGATGGGTTCGGTAGCACCCTGCTTAACCACCTTGCGAATATCCTTGCTTCGCTTGCAAGGGTTTGGACACAAGGTGTTGCACCAGCCTCCCCTACCATGATGCGAGTTCGCTTGTGTGGGCAACCCGTACTACCCCACCCCAGTTCCAATCTTTTTGTCCGTCGTCCTTCACAAGGACATACGGCAAGGCCCTTTCGTTGAAGTCACGGAGGGTGACACCCAATGGCCTCGGGGAAAAATGTTCCCTAACGGATCTCTGATCTACACTGCCGGTGCCGTGTTCCGAGTGTTTGCCATGATCCGTTCCAAGTTCAATAATTGGTCAGCATGGCCCGATGCATACCCCGAGGGATCACTTGCCTTCCGCCCATCCTCCAGGGCTAACACGGCCAGCGCCCCACTACTGACCCCTCCAACCCGTCAATCATGCCCTCACTGACCCTATCGATCACTCCAGCCTCCCTCAATACCTTACCCAACTCAAGGCCGGTGCTCACAGTGCCTGAGCCAGCTTCCCATTGCACAGCACTTAGTGCAGCTATCCATGCACCGGGCGTGGGGTGTTCGCCCCACCGCGCGAATCGCCCAAAGAGGTGAAGCTCAAAATGTGCCGTGCTACTTAGTTTGTGTGCCCTCAAGATGTCACTCATCATCCTCGGAAATTCGGACACCAAGGAAGCCAAGATGACTTGGGGTTGCAGCCCTTGGAACGGATCCAGGTTAGCAACCCGCAAGAGGATAGGGTGCCGACCACCACGGATACCGCCTATAAACATAATTGCCACAACGCTGCAGGTACACCATTTGAGCGTAGTGTGTGGTCACTCACGCCACCCACTTGTCTTGCGACTTGGTTCTTGGGTCCTTGCCTTGGTTGCCAGCTCAAAGAAATGGCACACCAGTACTCCCTCCTCCAAACTCATGTTCCCGGGTGACGCCCACACATCATCAACATTCAGGCAATTCCATGCCTCTACCCCCAAGCCCTAGACTTCCTGCAAATCTTCTTTCACCAAACTTTCCTCCAGTTCTTCCCACCAGCTTTGTGTATCCAGGTCCACGCCGTGGATGGGGTTATGAAGGAACACGTTAGGGAGGGGTTGGATAGGTGTGTGGGGCAAAATGAAAAGCCTGTGGTAGAGCTCTCTGCCAATACCAAGCGCCAGGCACCGTCAAGTCCCTGCAAGCGGGCAATAGGGATGGCCCTTGGCAAATTTTTCTCCACATGCCTAGTGTATATTACCTGTGAGTTACCATCACTGGGGGATTACAACGCATCGCAGAGTGTTCCCCTCATGTTACCCGCTGTATCACTCCAAATTGCTTGTAGTGTTCGATGGGGACAACCCCTATGATGCACGGGGGCATTGACCTGCACCTGGACACCTAGAAGGCCCACCAGAAGCAGATGTAGCCGGGTATCGCTCGGCAGTGTATCTAGGGAGTGGCGGCACACCCGGAGCTCCGGCGTCCATTCATCAGCCTCCATGGTATCCTTCATGGCAGTTGTTATCTTGATCGGATATTCTCCGTGGTACACGGTCTCCACCTGGCCAACCGGCCCCCGATGACCACTTCCGCAGGGCACGCGGGTACGGCACCCGGGTTCTAGTCCTTGGGCGTTGTGTGCCACCGCGGCGGGGGCAGCCACAGAAGGGGCGCAAGGACGGCGGTATGGCGGGCCAGCCACACACGAAGGCTGGGAATACCCTTGTGCGCACGCGCCCGCTCCTTGAGGGCTCGTTCCCCTTTGATTCGGTGGTCTTCCATGTAAGGATCTCCGAGAGGGTGGTATCCCACAGCTTGCACCGTGTCGTAGACGGTAGGGGGGATGACCACCTACGTGACATCGCCATACTGGGTTGGATGCACCTCCACTGGGGGGGCGGGGGCCGGCGCCGCCCCCGCCCGCGGTCCACCAGGGCCTCACACCAGGATGGAGGTCGTCCCCGAGCATTGGCGCAGCATCCACATGGGCCACGACACCTCATCCACCACTCGCTGCAGCGTAGCGATGACGTGGGGGGCACCGCGGGTGGTGGGTGCAGTGCCATGGGGTGAGCACGGTAGGTCACCCGCCTTTGAGCGCCTATTGTGCCTAGAGGGTGTAGGTCTAGGACTCCCGAAAGTCCCCTGCGGCCCAAGCCTCCTGCCGAACCCATTCTCGGGCGACCACGGCCTGCCACGAGGGTGAGGACCGGCCGAAAGCGTAGTTGCCATGCTCCCAGTGCCCCTAGAGTGGATCGGTTTGGGTATGGCGGGAGATTCCCGTCATGTGCTTGCACCCCCGCACCATCAAGGCATCGTTTGCCGCATGCACGTGGGCCGAGAGGCGGTAGACGCTGGCCAGGGGGAGCAATTTACCAGGCAGCTTTGCCATGAGCACCATCATGGCCGCGTCCGGGGGGAGCCGCTGGGGGCGGAGCAGCTTCCAAACTGCCGCGCGGACTTCTGGTAGGTTACGAGGGGCCGTGGGTGTGCCCTAGAGGTAGATGTCTATCCCCATATAGCGGAGAACCCGGGAGGGCTGGATCTGCCGGGCCCCGGTCAACACCTCCTCCCGTTGCACCGGGCTATCCGTTACCCATGCGCGGCCCACGTGTCGTGCCACGGCTGCCGGAGTGGGCCAGCGGAGGAGCTGGGGGTTGGAGGTCGACTCGTGCTAGATTTTTTGGTCCGGGACATCTACCCACAGGATACCCTCGTAGTACGTCCGCTGACCCACAAGGACTCCCTCAACAGGGCACGTGTCGCCCCGTTTTAGGAGGACGATCGTGTCGTCCACCAATATGAGCGCAGGGAACTGAAAAGAGTGTACCGCGGAGGCTCTGTACGCCATGACCATGAAGCATAGGAACGGGAGAGCCGCGTTCGCGCACGGTTGGACCCCCTAGATGGTGCCCTGGGGGGTACCCACGAGCTGTGACAGGGTAATCGACTGCCAAGGGCCCAAGGCTAGGGTATAAGAGAAGCCTTTTGTGTGGGTGGCCACGTGGCCAGCCTCTCCCAGGCCCACACGGGCCCCCACGATGGGGTGGACCACTTGGGCCATCACGTTGAAGAATTTCGCGAGGTCCCTTATCAGGCTATCCACTACCCGTGCTGAAACTTGGCGAGGTCCAACTCCATGTGCACTGTGCGGACCACCTCCTAGAGGGACACTCCTCGCATGGCTCCCACGAGGCAAGGGCCCCCCAGGGCCCGCTCGTATATAGCTCATGCCACGGCGTAGAAGGACATGGGCTCCAGCTTCGAGATGTGGGAGGAGATGGTTATGGCCTACAGGTTTGCCTCCTGGATGGGCGGGTCAGGGTTTTTCAGGAGCAGGGTGACCCGTCCCCGCCTGCCTACCGTGCGGCAAAGCGTGGTGCTGCGCATGACGGCGCACAAGGTCACCTGGTCTACCTCGGTCAGGTGACGGCATCGGAAGATGTGGTTGCAGAGGTCTGCCTCTGACAGGCGGAGGTCTGGGCCCCGGTCATTGCCGGATTCTACTTCCCAGAGGTGGCAAGGCTGAACATAATACACCCGGGCTGGCGGGGCATGCTGAGGCAGGAGCCCCAGCTACCGTTGGAAAGGGGCGCATTGTACGGAGTCGTCCTGGATCCGGTAGTTGTGGCCTTGGCGCCGCATTCGCCTGGCATATAGGGCAGACAAGGTCTCCGTGGGGCTCACGACTGCCTTGCTGTCCAATGGGATTTCAGAAATATCCCCTGGGCGGCCCCAGCTACACTGCTGCACCTCTCGCCATTGCTCCGAGGTGGGTTGGAGGTTCATCATCTCCTGGGTTCGCCGGAGGGTCCGGCGCTTGATTTCCCGCAGGCTTTCTTGGCGCTGGGCCTCTCTTAGCGCCACGAGGCCTCTTTTGAGGGCGTGCCCTACCGCCACTGAGTTGCCTAGCATTCTCTGGGCAGCTGCTGTAAAACGCCCCACAGTGGGGAGCACACTGCGTGCCGGGAAAGGCGGCCTGGGGGACTTTGAGGGGGGGCGTTTCGCCGGGCGTGTTCGGAGGCGGTAGTGGTGGAAACGGAGAGCCTAGACTCTGCCCACGGCGTCGGCCCAACCATAGATGGCTCATTGCAGGCCTTTCAGCCACCGGGCCGGGGCGAGCTGAGGGTCGATGTTCCTCCTGCGGAGCACCGAGATCTGGAAATGGGCCGTATCCGCTGGGGATAGAGCCAGTGGGCCCAAGTGGTACTCCGGCTTGCGAGAGACGGTATTGGGGCTGGGCTTCTCCATCTAGGCCGCTGAATGGGCGACGGTGAAGAGGAGGGGGACATGATGGTCCGATACGAGGGTGCTTCCCCAGCAGTGGTAGGAAGCTACCAAGAATGCCGCCTCGCTGTGGCAGGCGACCGTGTCGATGCGTGAGCGCGCGGTCCCTCGGAAGCAAGAGTACGTCTCAGGCGGGACAAGGTGCACGTCTACCAAGTTTCAGAGGTTGAAAGCCCGCACGAATTTCGGGTACCCTATATCATCGGGGCGCGGGGGCCCCCTGGCTGCTGGACGGGCCGCCGAGCTGGTGTTGTCAACCAACACACCGGACGTCGGGCCCACAAAGGAGGTGACCTTACGCCACACGTCTGCCCACCATCTCTCATATGGCTCACAGCGTATGTTGATTTGGGGGGCTCAAGCCGCTAACACGTGGTCTTTCCCCCGAGCGTTAGCACTTCGATGAGGAGGGTGTTTGCGCCCTCCCTGCCCCGGAGCAGGGTAGCCCGGGTGGTAGTCCCAGCGCGGACATACACATCGAGGCCTGCGCTTCCATGGGCGGAGAGCACGATGTATCGGCCGTAGTCCAAAAATGGGGGAACCTCAGGGCTTGCCCTGGACTTGGCCTTTGCTACGATGAGGATCTTGGGGCGGCGTGCTGCCCTGTGCAGGGGCTGCGCTAGCAGGTGCTGCCGCAAATATGTGCCGCGTACATTGAGCCACAGATACCCGACGGCATGCAGCTCCTCCGGCGTGCACTCAATTTTGGGAGAGCGAGAGGCCGTGGTCCTCCGGTGCCGGGTCCAGCTCCGGGCCAGTAGGAGTACGCTCTTTCGGGGCGTCCACATCCCGTTCCGAGGTGCTGGCAACCTCTTGGGCGGCACGCACGTCGCGCTCTATGAGGGCCAACACCGTGGGAAGGGAAGGGGTCCCTACCGGCCGCTCACCTGTGAGCGTGGGGACCATCCAGTACCTTAAGGCCTGGCTCGTGGTCACACAACTTTGAACCCCACGGGGCGGGCCGGCTGGGGAGCTCTGACATAGCTCTTCCAAGAGGCACTCCAGCCCTTCCACTCGATGTCCCAGAGTTGCTGGAACCCAGGGTTCGAGGGGACCACGACCAGCTCCCCTCGGGCCTTGTTGTAGGTGGCCTTGGTGACCATGGGCGTGGCGATGACCAAGGGCAACCCCGCGGGCGGGGTGAGAGTGGCCCTGTGGTCCCCAAGGTCCAGCCAGGCCGTGTCCACCGGCGCATACCTGTCCCCCCGTTTGATGCAGATCTGCACCGGAGGGGGGGGGGGGCAGGGCGCCTCGCGGGACATGCACTGGGCATTAGCATACCAACACCAAAGCCCGGGTGTCCGAGGGTACCGCCCGGGGCGGGGGTGGGGCAGAAGAGGCATACACATATGCCATGACCCGGAGCAACTAGCCGGGGCGGGTACCCCCGTCGAGGGTTGGGAAGCGGAGCTCCACCTTCCCCTCGATCACGTAATATACCGTGATCCCGAGTCCCGGCGAGTGTGGGGCCGGGATCGCGTCCCCCTCCCAGCTAGGCCTATTGTTTCGAATTCAATAACTAAAGGTTTCTGTGTGAAGCCCCAAGCTATTCTATCACCAAAACCTTGCTTTATTGCAATTGGTGATGTCTACTAATAGTACTAGACCTTCAAAGTGGGGTCCACTATCCGCCCCACCAAAAGGCCTTATTGTTTTAGATTTTAACGACAAAGGTTTCTATGTGAACCCCCAAGCGTCATCTCTCACCAAAACCTTGTTTCATTGAAATTGGTGATGTCTAAGAAGGGTACTATACCTCAAAGGTCAAGGCGACGATCTGCCCCACCACAAGGGCCTATGGTTTCCAATTTTAACAACTAAGGCTGCTATCTAAAGCCCCAAGTCCCAGCTCTCACCACAACCTTGTTTGAGTGAAATTGGTGCTGTATGCTAAGATTACTAGGCCTCCAAAGTGGGGTGCATTGTCCGCTCCACAACAATTAAGGGCCTATTGTTTGAGGTTTTAACAACTACGGGTTCCACCTGAAGCCCCAATCCTCACCTCTCACCAAACCCTTGCTTTATTAAAAGTGGTAATGTCTACTGAGACTACTAGACCTCCGAAGTGAGATGGAATATTCCCTTGGCTACAAAACCTACTTTTTTTACTTCAGCCAATTGTAGGACACAGTGGCACTTTGGTTAGCTGGAAACAAACGTCCCGCGTGTCCTACGTGTCGTGCACGTTTGGCTGTTGGAGGTGATTGTGGAGTAATTCTACAACCACCCATGCGCGACGCCCAGGACGCGCAGAAAACGTTGGACCTTGTTTATGTTTGTGCTTGTGTTCGTCTTTCTATTTGCGTGGTGGGTGGCCGGTAGTCGGGGGCTGGGGGGGCGTCCTCATAGTTGGGTATCCAGCCTACGTTGCAGGTCCCACCACGGTTTGCACCAGTCCCAGAGGGACGGATGGTAGAGGCTTGGCCGCCATGACACGGGGGGGGGGGGCATAGCATCGGGCCATGTACGGACTCCTTCCCACTCTCGGACCGCTTTCAAGGGGGGGGGGGGCTGGGTCTTGGGGGGGGGGGGTCGGGGGGCAGCCAGGGGGGGGGGGTTCCAACCGTAACATATTCCTTTGTCTACCATCTATACCTTTTTGGCCGGAGGCGCGCTTTTGTAGCCAACGGTGTTCCACCTAAGGGTCTCTAAACGCGTAGAGCACGCACAACGCGTACCACACGCACAGACCACGCCGAGCACATGCCTCCAGAGGCACGCGAAGAATTGGAATACCGCAACGCGCAGCACGCGCAGCACATCGTTTTGCACGAGGGCGCACATCGAGGAGGAGCCGCGTGCCCAGAGTTGGGTATCCAGCCTATGCGGCTGTCCCCAAGGGCTCGCACTGGTCCCATGGGTAGGGATGGCACAAGCCTACGCCTCCGTGACCGTCTCCTTCAGACCCCCCACTCCACCACACTACTCAGCATCCTCGTCCTCCTCCTCCTCCTCCTCATCCTCCTCATCCTCCTCATCCTCCTCATCCTGCTCGTCCTCCTCATCCTCCTCATCCTCCTCAACCTCCTCGTCCTCATCCTCCTCATCCTCTTCGTCCTCCTCACCCTCCCCGTCCTCCTCGTCCTCCTCGGCGTCCTCATCCTCTTCATCCTCCCCGTCCTCTTCATCTTGCACATGGTCATCCTCGCCAACCTCCTCGTCCTCCTCATCCTCCTCGTCGACCTCAATGTCCCGTGCGCCTTCCACACCTCCGTAGCCATGTGCCGGCGCAAAGCACAACACGTGGAAGGCCTTTCCACAGCCGGTACATTTGTAACTGGTTCTTCCCCTCTTGCAAAAGGGGCACACACGCCGCCGTTGTGTCGCCACCTGGGGGGTCCCCACCGCTTGAGAGCGGTGGGCAGAATCAGAAATGGCCCACCACTAGGCAAGGTGGCTACATAACCTTGCCGCCTAGGGGGTCCCCACCGCTTCACAGCGGGGGGCAGAATCAGAAGTGCCGGCGGGGTGCACCTCTTGTCGCAAAGGGTGGGCATAGTACCGCCGCCGCACCACTTGCCATTGCCACTCCCACATAATAGTGGTCTCCTTGCACAGTCACAATTGCCGGCAACTTGCGAACGCATTCACAACAACATACCGGAGCACGAACGCGCACACATACTTGTGGCTTGTTAACTTTGAAAGACAACGAAGGCGTTGTGCTTCGGCCTCTCTGGATGCTTCCACCCTCCCAGCTTCCCCCTTCGGTAACCATTGAGAGTGTTTGGCGGGGTACAAGGGTGCAGGCATGGCTCCCGCACCATAAAAGCAGAGCGGCGTAACAACAATGTGGAAAATGCTGCTGCAGAGCGCGCAAAACGCGTACAACGTCTCCACAGCCAGCGTCAAAGGCAGAAAATGAAAACACTCAAAACACCCAACACACGTGGGCAGCTTGGCACCAAGGCAAAGGCATAGGCAGGAGGCAATTGTCATTCAGATACGCCCGGTTCTTATCGATTTGGGACCGGTGCAAGTATTTGGCAGAGTACAGGGGTGCAAGCATGGCAACTACACAACAATAAACGAAAAATAGTGTCGGGTGATGGGTGTGAAGAAATTAGGGCCTGCGGAAAGCGTAGAACGCATAGATCGCTTCTAGAGCCAAACTCACAGGCGGCGAACCGAAACACGCAGAGCGCGCAACACACGCATCATGTGTAGCACCAAGACAGAGGCGGAGGCAAGAGGCAATTGTGTTTCTCTCCTCGAAAATGGTTGAATTGTGCCAAAAGGATAGTTCCATCGCGTCGGGCACCCTCTAAAAACCCCCCGGAAGCACAAAACAATGATAAAACCAAAAACGCGAAGAAAATTTCATGGTGTGTGTTCTACGTCCTCATCACGCTACTCACTTCGAAGCATCCATTTTGGGGAAAATTTTAGAAGGGGGGGGGGGGCATGGCACGTGGTACTTTTGTTCAAGGGCTTAGCACCTTGGAGTCAATTCTTGGGCACTATTGGAGGTCTAATAGCCCTACGACCCTGCATTCAGGGGATCCCCAAACCAATAGAGGAAAACTTAGAATTGGTTGCCTCGACCTTACCTTCTCGGGTACCAAAAGAGGGCGGAAATGCGACAAAAACCCTACCTTCGCAGGGTTTCCCAACGAAGGGGGGAAAGTACAAGCATAAAAAGGCAAAAACAAACCAAAAAACAAATTTGCCCTTGGGAGTCCGAGCCAAATCAAAACCCTAAATATTGACAGCACTGTGGTTTCAACCCATAACCTCCATGTTGCAGAGGCCCTAGTTTACCCATTAGGCTATGGGTCAACTCTGGCACAAGGGCGGTATTGATATTTCATGAAACATGGTGTTCCTCCAATATTGAGGTCTCCTCGAAAATATGAGTATTCTGAGTATAGACACAAGGAGTGAAACCCCATGTTGTCACCCTTTGCCGGATCAAGCAAATTTTGCTCACGGTGCCCTTGGCGCCCATGGTCCGGCACTCCCGGACGAAATTCCTTGAGGGGGGGGAGGCAGGAGGTGGGAATAAAGGGTCCGGTCCAGGCGCCCCCCCCCCTTTGCTCCATGACCGTCTCGTCCAATCCATTTCCGCCATCACCGCCTCCTTCCCGGCCTCCGTGGCCTACGCGTCATGCGCCGGGCCAAAGCACTTGATGTACAAGGGCACGTTGCACACCGTGCACATGCATTTTTTCGTTGTCGTAAGGCACCGGCCACATAGCTGCTTCCCGGTGACCTTCACGGGAGCATGTACCACTAGTGACGACGTGGTGCATTCCCACCACTTTGGCCAGGCGAAATAGCGGCGCCGAATAATGTCCGACTGCAATTGCCATATGGTGATTCCAGGTTTCACGAGACGAGGAGCCTTCAATGATGCAAAGGCGTTGGCGGCCATGTACCGCACCATGAAGGTGGCGACCTCACTTGTCGACTGCATTTGTCGCGTCATCATGCGGAGTTGGAGGGGCATTTGGTTGGCACCATCCGACGCCAGTGAGAACTCGCGGCACAACACAACTATCGGGGTCAACGGTTGCCTGCTTCGGGATTGGCCTTCCGCCTCCCCAAACCAAGAATTTGTTAGGAAGGAGACTAGGTGGAGGGGCTTGTACCCAACCTTTGGGTTTTTGTAAACCACCAATTTGTAGTCGCGGGCCTTGATCATAACACCTGCCACTTGCCCCTCGGCGAGCTATTGCTTCGTGTCCGGGGAGGCATCGTCATGTTGGCTGCGGTTTGACAATGTAAAGAACGGCCAGTTGATGGAGGCGAAGTACTCCGCAAGGCAACGGCCGCCGAAGAAAGAGTACGCCGCCAGGGCGGTCTCAGAGGGCACTTGGAGGGCCTAGAGGCGCATGATGCCTTTGTCATTAAGATTTCGCGTGCCAATGCCGGTTCGGCGGATATACCCGCGGCGGCCAGTGTACAAGGACACATCCACGACATAGCCGCATGTGTTGTCGCACAGCGGTGACGATGCCATTGACGCGCACAACCAGGAGACCTATCAACACTCTCGATCAGGCGCGTTTCGTGGTGTCGGACGAAGATTGCATTTTGGAGTCCGACTATGGGGCACATGATGTAGTCCCACACCTCATCAATGGAGAGGTTGAAAAACTTGCACACACACCCACGGGCACTAAATTCATGATTCGCGGTGCATCTTCATTTTTCAAGAAGGCCGGCTTCCAGCTCACTAAGTTTTGGCAAGTTGTGCGTTTGATGTGAACAATAGGCATGGGGACATCAACAGTCACAGTCCTAAACATTCCCGCACACACTTTGTTGCAACTAGGGGACGCGTAAGACACCCAGAACATCTATTAAGACTTGGAGACACTACTGGAGCCAGCGGCTGGAACGTCCGCAACGTTTGCGACACAAGGATGGAGCTCTACAGCAATGGCACAAGTAGTTGTTAGCAACACACAAAAGCGTCGATGGAATATGTTCGCTAAAACGATCCGAGAATGGTGCCTGCCTTGTCCACCTACTCTGTTTGGTCCACAAGTTGTCAATGTGCATGCCTGCCACCGTGACCGCTAGGCCGTTTGGGTGGTTTGGGGGGATGGGAAGGGCACTCACCACAAGGTCGGGCTACCGGAGCTCTTAGCCGCTTGTAACCACGGACCCAAGGTTGGCGCTCATGGTTTTGGGTGGTGAGCACTATTGGGAGGCGGAGAGGCGAAATCCGGGTTTCTCGGCCCGTGGCACATACCGGAACTGCCCTGGTTTTGTAGACTCCATAGACGGGTCCCCACCCCTTTCCTCCTTTTGGGGGGCTGGATGGAGGGCGGTCTTGGCCGCCAGGTTGGCATTCTTCTTCTCTTTCCCCCTTTCTTCCTGCCCCCTTTGCTCTACTCCGAAGACCTCTTTAACTTACGATTCTACTGCTCCTTGTCCTATTGGGAGCACAGCTTGGGCTTGGACTTGGGGAACTTCTTGAGGGCACGGGGCGGGGGGGGGGCTTTGGGTCGGAGGTGGGCTTGGAGGTGGGCAGCTACCATTGCTGCCCTTGCTGCTATTGATGTGGTTGCTGCTACTGCTGGTGTGCCCCCCCTCCGGGTTGGACCACCATGCCCGCCGGGTGCCGGCCTCCAGGTGACCCTCCGAGTCACCCTTGCAATGGGGGGTTCGCCGGGGGAATCGGGCAGAAAAGCACGGGGGAGGGGGGGGCTCTTCGAGTCACTTACGGTGCTGAAAACTTGTGGTTCGCCACGGACGGTTGTGGTCGCCGGGGCATCCTCTCTCTAAGCAGTGGTGGAGCGATGCACAAATTTGGGAGTTTCGCTCTCGCATCGTTTTTATTAATTAATTAAATTAGTCTAATTGGCCACCACCTACAATGTGCTGTAGCATTGTTGTAGCCAACGCTGCAGTCGGTCGTGAGAAGAAAACTGGAACAAAAATGGAAGAAATATTTTGAAGCTTGGTATTTGGGTGAAATGACCCAAATAGGCAAAAGACGGACGGACCCGGGACCCCTAGTACAACACCTACATTCCATTCTTCACGAATGGTACGCCCGACTCCAACCCCCCCCCCCCCCCCCAAGTCGGAGTAAGAGGGAGTATTTGCGCCGCGTGCGCGCCACGCTCTGCTTTTCCAACATGATTACCTGTAAGGGGCTGGCTTTCACACACCTACCGAAATGCACCCTAAGAAGAGATCACCCTTGCGTACTATACACCGGGGTTGAGCTTCGAGGCCGCGATTTTCAAAGAGCAACAAACGACATTTGTATACAGCCTCATCTTGCACAATCTTCCGCTCAAAGCAGGGATGGTTTGATGGAACAACTTAGTGTGGTCGTGCAACGTAACAGTATCACGGACTAGGGTCGAATCCCCTGGACAAGGGGCCCCCGGGGCAAAAGGTGCAGCTGCTTGGTGAGACTGGGCCGCTAAATCTCCGCACCACACGCGCGCGACGCGTTAGCTGGTCCCCCTACTGCCCATCATTTTCATTTCGATTGTTCTAGCGAATCCAGCTTGAAACACAAATGGGCTGTTCCAGAGTGTACCAAGGGCTCAGTTGGGGCACCTCCCGCAAAGGGCCGTGCGCTACCTGGAGGCGCAGCACAGGGCAGGTGGCCGGGCGTCCTTTGGTCTGTTGCTGCCGCGGACCTCCTTCATGAGCCGCTTAGTCACATGTCCGCCCCCTGCCCCAAGTGTTCATACCTAAGTCAAAGGATGGGTGCCCCTCTCACATCGATGGGCTGCCACTGGACGCCACTGGAAGCGCTAGTGGCGGTGGGTCACGGCGGTGGCGGTGGGTGGCGTCAACCGCCTCTAGGCAGCGCAGTGGGGGGGGGGGGGGGGGGGCTCCTGAGGTGGCAGGGGCAAGGGCACCGACATGCGGCATGCTCCGATGTGATGGTGCAAGGGAGGAGGGGAGCGACGGTGCCGGCGATGTCGGACACATACTTCTCAAAAGGTAGTGGGGAGGGGGGGTTGGCGGGACAGATTGTTGTCCAAGACCCGCCCCCACTAGGCCACCCCGACCACCCGTCGCCGGTTTTGGCCTCGAAGTGGACAAGTCAACACCGGGGTTGAGCAGCCACCCATTGTGGGCAGGGTCCCACTGCGGCCCCTTATAGTGCCAAAGGTGGACACGGCTCTCCTCTCACTAGACCGGCGCGATGTACATGTGCCAAGTCTAAGGGAGGCAAGCAATGCGGGAAGTGGAGCACGAGCCGCGGGCAAAAAAGATACCATGGTGCCGCAAGGCCAAGGCCTCGTGCACTGTGGCACCCTTGGCGCCCACATTGTACCCGGAGGGACCTAGAGCGGCATGTAGCCACACCTTGCCCTCCTAGGAACGGTCGGCGGTTGAGCGCCATCCCTTCCAAGTTCCTAGAAGGTAGTAGTGGAGGAGGAGGATGTCGGGGCACACACTGTCAGAGGGGGCGAGCACAAGAGGAGGCCGCCCATTGTGATAGATGGGCGGGCATATGGTACCAGGGCCGTACCACCCCGGGAGGGTACAGTGCCCCCAATAGCGGTGCTGGTTAGGGAGCAAAGGGGGGTGGCGCCGGCTTCGCGGCTTGCTAGGCAGTGGGCTTCGACGAGCACCGGGGCATAAATTAGATATGGAAAAACAACGGTGCTGCGCACCATAGAGCAAGGAAATAGGGGCAAAAAACAGGTGAGCCGCAGGCTGAGGGGCTGGCCAAACGTCTGCGGGTCGGGGATATAAGAGGCGGGCTTTTTGCGCATTGAGCATCAACACACCAAGGCGAGCCACGCATGCCAGCCAGCATGCCTCTACACACCCCAGCAATAAGGCCACGCATACAAGCCAACCTACCAAACACCAGCCACGGCGTTGGCCGCCGGAAGCAACTTGCTTTCCTCGCGAGGCCAAAGACCCCCCCCAGTGCACCCACGGTGCGCCCCCTGGCTAAGGGCATAGAGATACCTCTATGGGTCACTAGCCGAGCCCCAGAGCCCGCTAAAGAAGCATTCACGGCAACCACTTGGGATGCCCAACGCCGGCATCAGCAGCAAATGCACCACCCTAAACTGCCATAGGCCTTGCTAAGACGTGGGAGCTGGACCCACCTCGGTTAAGATTGGTACCACAACACAGAATCTACAATCTACCCTCTACCACCCCATCCTCTGCACCCTCAACGTCCACTGCGGCCACGCCATCCGGATCACCCATTGACTCGTGGCCAATGCTATCACCTGCAGGGGCAACTGGAATTGCACTACCAGTGCGCTTTGTGGTCTACTCCTCTGTCTCGTCTGCTAGTGCACAGTCGCGCAAGAGGTCTCGTAACCCCAATGGGCTGTAGCGTCCCCCCCTGCGTGGCGGCGGGTGAGCTCCTAGAACGTGTTCGGCAATCACGTGTTCTTGGCTTGCGGCGTAGCCGCGGCCCTGTCTAGCATGATGCTTTCTGGCTGCAAGCCGAACACCAAGTGGGCGAGAGAGCTAGAGGACAACTGGGTGGAGACGCGGACGTGAATGGGGACCGTGTCCCCGGAGACCTGCCGCGCAGCCCGCAGCGACTAAGCATACTCGTCGGTGGCTAGGAAGAGGCCTTGGGGTAGCCGCAAGCAGACATCGGTGACGTGCGCCGGGGCAAGGGTGCTAAGGAGTTGCGCCACACGGGTCACGGTGCCCGGGTTGCTAGGCTTGTTGCTGCACAGGCAGGCGACAATGCGCCCCAGGGAGTCGCCTTAGAGTAAGCCTGCAACTAGCGGCTTGAGTTGTCATCCGCCTTCAAGGCCGACTAAGGCTCGGGCAATGGGCCTAGGGACTCCAAGGGCTGGTTCATCCACACAATGTGGCCTGTGTGGGATTCCTCACGGCCAAAGAAAATGTGGGGGCGGTATTGGTCTACCGCTTGATCTGCCCACTATCCTGGAGCAAAACCGGGACGAGGTCCACCAGAAAAACAATGTAGGCCTCCACCCAAGTGCCACGATGAATATAGAGCTACTTTGTTGGTTCTCGCAAAAATGTAACTCTATATTGTATAGGGTGTGCCATGTCACATCCACCTTTCCATTGGCTGGGTACTGCTGTGCACATGTCTGTATAAACGCCATTTCACAGCTTTCATATATTTCTCATTGTTCCATTTGTTTGTGTTGCGGTCAATGGGCAATTGTGCCGTATGTTTTCAGAGTTGTGCATATCAATATGAGGCAATGAAGGAGGTGACAATGTCCCCTCCGAAGACAAAAACTTTGCCAATCAAATGAACGTTGCATTTCGGTGTTTGTTAGCTCATGCATGCATGTGTGCTGCTCAGGTATAGCGAATAGATTGAATGTGGTGGAGGAGGCAGCTGTCTACTCGATTTATTTCCAAAATAGCGTATAAATAGCATGAACAATGGAGGAAAGCAATTGAATGAACAAATGGTATGACACTTCTCTATGCAGGCCTTGGAAGTCCCCCACCCCCGAGTCTCTAAGTCTTTTTCGCGCCACAAAGATGGGGAAAATAGGGGAAATGGGGGGAAACGGAGGGAAATGGGGGGAAACGGGGGGAAATGGGGGGAAATGGGGGAAAACCGGGGGAAACGGGGGGGAAATGGGGGGAAATGCGGGGGTATGGGATGCCAAAGCACGCTTGTTCGCCACTGTTACTTCTTTGACCACACACATGATTGCAACACAAGCATTCGGTATGCAGTGCATTCAAAGCGAAGAATCCTTTTGGCGTCTTGTGTACCACACACAATTCGTACTTGCTCATGGTGGTGGAACTCCACCATTGAAACAGAAGGAGACGTAGGCCTTGTGTGTTGCCTCCGCCATACTCTGTTGCTTGTCGGAACGAAAATGTTTGCAAACTGAAAACGAGCGTTCTAAGTCACAAGAAGTGTGGGGAATGGCCAGGATGGAACGTGCGAGTGGTACATTGTGGGTAGGCGCACAGCCATGCCTTCCCACCACTGTAGCACGTCAAATTGTGGGGTGGAGGGTGTAACGGAATCACGATGCACTTTCCATTCCCCATTTTCAAGCAACGTCTGCTGAACCTCGGTAGAGAAGATGAGAGGGAAAGCCGCAATTTCACCAGGCAGAGCGCCCATTTGTGTTGCGTCCAGAATTCTAGCCTGCTTGGCAAGCTCCATGTGCTTGCCGTATTTCCACAACTTGTCCCGAGCAGCGACTAGGACAGCAACGAGGCGTGCACGCATTGTGTCAGCATGGTACAATGCACTACCATTCTGCTTCGGGTGCTGCAAACGTTTCTCCGTCAAGGGACGAAGCTGTTTGCTGTTGAGAATCTGTTGCAGGGTGCAATGCAATTTATGGAACCTACTAAAGACACCATGCATAGTTGGCTTTGGGCGGCGCAAGTCCCCCTTTCCACATTTGAGGATTGAGCATCCGACAGCTAGCCAGGTTTGACCACCTCTTGTTTCATCATGAACAACACACCCTCATGAGGCCCAAAGACCTCACGGTACGTTTGTGTGAAAAATCTGAAGCAGAGGTGGAATGGTACAAAAGAACCAAAAACAAAACCAAAGGACAACATTATCAAAATTGCTTAAAAAATGGATGGAAAAATGGATGAAAAACGGGACGTTCGGAGAAAAACGGTGGGAAAATGGTCGAAAAATCGGCAGAAAAACGGGAGTTTTCTTCACAAAAATCCGGTCTCCGGTCTCTGGGGTGGAAAAATGGGGGGAAATTGAGGTCTCCGCGGGTCTCCGGAAAATTGGAGACTTCATAGGGTTGTCTATGTGAATGATACAACAAACAACTAGTTTCACAGGGTCCAGCAAAACAAACTAGATATTGTGAGCAATTATTGTGTATCTCGACCCACACTTGCTACATATCCCCCCCCCAAAAAAAACGCCAATCTTGCTTCCATAGATTGCCGCAATCAGTATGCATGTTGTGAAGAGGAATTTGCAACCTTGCTCCAACCCGTAGCCCATTACCGATTGTCTGTATTTGAGCCTCAAATCCTATGTAATTCGTCAGTTCCATGCAAAAACACTCATTTCATGCAACTAGCGTTTTTTTCTGGATCCGATGAAACTGGGCTTTAGGACATCCCACAAACAATTGTCCGATCCAATGAAACCGGGCTTTATGACTTCCTACAAAAATTTGTCATGCATGTTACAATACGGATTGTATGACGACCGGTCAGAAAGAACACAGTGTAAGATGTCTTTTACACAACAACTTGCAATGAGACCAATCTTTGACTCACAAATTGCTACACCAACACACAAAAACATGTAGAAACAAGAGGCCAAATACATTACAACACTTAGCCTAAAGGGTGAGCAAAGCAAAACTTTGGGTTTTTTGAAATAAAGGCACACTTGGTTAATTGCAAAAATAGCCTAGGCAACTACTACATACAGCACAACATCTTTGGAACACACCAACAACACCTGAAACTGGTGTCCAAAACAAAACCCGGGTGTGCGAGAGGGACAATGCATGCAAGTAGAAGGACGGTAACACACCGAACCTGCACTTGTGACTCTAGATGACTTTCACCGGATCCGGCAAAACACAACATAAGAGAAAAATTCAAAATTGGAAGGAACACGGCAGATCGGCAGGTAGATTGATAGGAAATAAACGAATGTTATGCCCCCCCCTCCCATCTCCGGTTCCCCTAAGCAGGGAGGAATCAAAAAGCCGTGTAACCCTTGTTGTCTCAGGGTCCCCGAGGCACGGAGGGTTAGATCATAACTAGGGTGCTTTTGTTGGCAGTTAGAACAAACAAAAAAAAAGTGTAACCCACATGTTTTTTCTGTTTTGTTGTAACCAGTGTGAACTTTTTTTCGTGTTTCAACCCACATAGAAAAAACAAAGTGTACCATGCATATTTTTTCTTTTAGCTCTAACCTATATCCACAATCCACAAATTTCATCAGTTTCACTTTATTTTAAGATGCAGGTTACAGGAAAAAAGTGTGCTACAGCAAAAACACAGACACACGTTACACCATACACCACAAGGCCACACATTCCTAAATGTGTTACAAAAGATTTGTCCTGGTTCACTGCAACCCTAGCCTCGTGCCCATTTGCGCATTTTTTGCAAATGCTAGCAGCTATTGGGCAACCCGGAATATGTGCACTGTGTTGCTTGTCGGTGACACCTAAATCAGGCTCTTACGGTGGCTTGAACAGGCATAGACCACTGGCATGAGACTCTAGCCTGGGGCCTTGGTGAAAAACACCGCAATGCAGAAGAAGTCTCGCAAAAGGGCTGGATGAAAGAAAGAATGGAAGCACAGTGCACACCAGGTAAAACTCTTCATACTGCCCCAACAACCACAAACCGTCCATGGCATCAATGAGAGTCAACCCCATCCCCCCTGGAACCCAATCCTGATGATAATGGGTGACAGGCATCAAAATGTCGTGCCCAAAAGCATCACGCTTGTACGCCTCCCAGGACTCCATGAAAGTGTCCTTGATGTTTTCCTGCGACAGACATGGAGAGGATGGATTCTCAGTGTGTTGGACTGAGCTAGCTAGCAGCTCACTGCAAGTGAACACCGAGCAAAAAAAGATTTCGGCTGATCGCCAACCACTGTGCATTCAGCAGCAATAGCCCTAGGCTGGCCACCCGCCACTGGGCAGCCACTGTTTGTTGACTACTCACCGCTGTAGGTCAGCTGCCAGCCACTGTCAGTCTATGGGAAAGTGCTATCGGTTGATCGCTGACCGCCGCAGCAAAAGCTCAGACTGTGAGGAGTAAAAGTCTCATGTTTTCCGCCCCTCTTAGCCCTGGTGAATACCACAAAACGGCTGCTAACCGCTGAGAACGCTTTGCGGGGAGAAACTGTAGAACTGTAGAACAAAATTAACCCTGCAATTTTGAGAATATGTGGGAGAAATTGAAAAAAAAACGAGCACACTTCCGACAACAATGGTCAATCTCTCTCCGTCGGCCACAACCAAGCACAGATAGTCCCATAACTATCGACAGGCCTATTTTCCAGCACACACACACACACACACACACACACGCACACACACTTTTAGAACCAAGCAAGAACTACCAACCCTGTGTAGACCATGTTATGCAGTGTGAAACTGTGCAGGGATCTGTTAGCGCAGCACAGAACCCAGAATACATCATACATGGCACACATAAGAAACCGGTGACTGGTGCTCAGAGCCAGCTGCAACCTAGGTTTACCAAGTCATCTTCCTCCATCAGCGAGCACCTGGGTGCGACGTCTCACTGACATTGCTAATTTCCAAGAGAGGCCAGTTGCTGCACCAACGGTCCGATCACATACTGCAATCATACCCGTAAACAGCACACAGCAAGCACAGACAATCACATAACAATCTACAGGCCTATTTTCCAGCACACGCACACACACACATACCCAACCACCCAACCACCCAACTGTCCGTTGACATGCAATGTGCCATTATTTTGTTGGGTGTTGCTGGTTAGTTGTTGTTCTCTTAGTCGCAGCAGAAGGGCAGGTGTTGGGTAAGAGCTAGAGGGAACAGCTAGTGCCTAGGCATGCAAGCACTTTTCTTTTGTGGCTCGCAGTGCATGAGGTGCAACACATCGAATTGAAGTGCTCAAAAAGGTGCCCTTGCAAAATGCCTGCTCCATGGCAAAAGAATACAGAAACAAAATGCACATCTAGTGCGCGAGCCTGGGCACTCGCTATTTGTTGCTGATGGTGCCCACCCACCCACTTAAGTTACCCCCTCCCCCTTGGGAAGCCAAAAATTCTCAATTCGGGAACGAATCCGGAGGTACCTAAATTTAACTTTTGTGAACACAGTATTTGAATGAGCACATTTGACAATGCTCATTCATGCGAATTTCATGTGAGTTAGGGTCTGGCAGGGAGGGAGGCGATGACTTGGGAAACTACTCTTGGATGAGACCCCCCCCCTGCACATATAATTTCGTACCCCTTCACAATTACTTGGCTGATGATGGTCGCTTCATTTAAATGCACTTTGTTGTATCAAAGAGTTTCCTGCATGCGAATTTTTTGGCTCTGGCAGCATTGTTTACGATGTGTCGGCCTGAACCTGACCCCAGCAGGACTCAGGATTGAACTGGTGGGAAATGGGTTTACACACTGCACACTGTGCAGTGTGCACATTAAACTGTGCATTCTTCAGACTGTGTGGTGTGCACATTGTACTGCACACTCTGCATAGTGCACAATGCACTCATTGCACACTGTACACTGTACACTATGCACACACCACAAACTCTGCTAGGTTTTGGTTGCTCTTCCTTGATCCCCCTCTACTCTATCCCCTAGACCCTTGCGCGGAAAAAAGCACTCCAGAAAATCATGTGGCAAACATCGATGGGATCGCAGTGAAGCGAAAGCCACTTGCCAAGGTTCCCATGATCAAGACCAAAAAAATTTTGGAACACGTCCAAAAGTCAGCCACCACATCCAACCCAAATCCTCTATTGTAATGATGATTATTTGTTTGTCATGCCAAGAAGCAAAAGCCACCTGGCATTCGCAACTTTGCAGCAAAATGCATCACAACACTAAGGCACGCCTTTGAGTGCGGCAACTTCCTTGTTCCACAGTGCATTCCCATGTTTAGTTTACGGGGCGTTTCACCAAGGGGGGGGGGGGGTACTTTAACTACTCAGTTTTGAGGGGATCCCCGGGGGGGGGGGCTAATATGGAGGGATCTTGAGTGGTGGAGGGTTTACACCCAAGCTACATGTTGAAGAACTTGGCGGCCATGTACCCTGTGGCCATGATGACCAACTTGACCCTTAATTGTTTTGCAGTGTCGCCAACAGGGGTGCCTACATCCGACTTGTACTAGCTATAGTAGGTTGGTGTGCACTGCGGGATCGGCACTTAGCCTTTAAGAAGAGGACAAAAACCTTGTTGGCGTCTGCTTCACCAAAGGCGGCAAGGAATGGGGGGGGGGGGGGTGAGGCAGTAACACGCAACCCGTGCTAATCAAGCTGAATATTGGGATTGAGCTGCTGGGGAGGACACATGAGGTACACCAGCAAAATGGCCCCATCAAGGGGTGAATGGCTCCAAGGTAGCTTAAAAGGGCTTAAAAGCAACGATTTCAGCATCCCAAATGAGTTCGGATCATTTTTGGAAACCCTGTTTTTGACACTCCCCCCCCCCTTTCAGTCCAACCCCCCGCCCCCCCCCCCCCCCCCCCCACATTCCCCTCGGTACAGGGGCATGTAAGTCCCAAATTTCCCATTTCAAGTTGCCCATTCCAAGGCCTTTTGGGAAACTGCATGGGCCAAAATGGGTCAAAAGTGGGTGAAAATAGCCTTAAATCACTTGTTTCAGCACCCCTAATGGTGTGGGAACAACTTTGGAAAAAAACACTTTTGACAACTTTTGGATCCACAGGTGACCCCAATAACCCTACCCTACCACCTGCACCATGCACACACCACCACTCTGTGTTGCCATTAGGGCCTCAAAGGCCGTTGACAACATGAAAATAGGTTGCAAGCGATCTCTTCATAACCATTTATCACCACAAAGGTGCCAAACGCCATACATGGCAGCCAAACACAGCACAGGTTGGTGGAACTTGAAGATCCAGGGGGAACAGGTGCTTTTAAAGGCTGATTTTGCAGCATTGTGGGCCCAAAAAAGTCGTTGAGCCCACTACTTGGGTGCAAAGCGCACTATACAATGGTCAAATGTGTTCGTTCGTGATCTAGGTTGCTTCCGATGCAAACAGCCCCACTGTGGGCATGCTAGGCACCCAAACTGCCCGAAATCCTGCATTCTCCCCGGGCCCCCATGTACTGCAATGTGAATACCAATGGCCCATTTCCATGGGCTTTTTTGGAAACTTGCATGGGTCAAAAATGGCTTAAAATAGCCTCACATAACTTATTTGAGCACCCCAAGTGGTCGAGTAACAACTTTGGGAAGAATCATTTTGGACCACTTTTGGATCCACAAGGGGCCCCTGAAATCCTACCCTACCACGAGCACCGTGGACCTACCAGGTTTGGTAAGCAGCAAGCAAGCAACAAGCCCAAGCACGCCTGAAATGGGCTAAAATCACAACTCAATCATGGTGCTTGTCCCATGTCCGGGTGCAGGGTAAAGAACGGGCAGATGAGTGGGCGATAAGAGGCTTGGCGCGAGCGTTTGCTATTGTGATTAAAGACGGTGAGGTGCGGGAGATTCAGATTGACTTGGGGTTGGAGGAAATGGATGACCCCAGTGCAGGGGTCACACAAACGCCCGTCACCAAAGCTGTTGACGGGTTGACGGGTGGTGCCAAAAAAAACTTGTGTTTTTCAATTTCAGGTGTTTTTTCCCGTTTTTTTGTTGTTTTTTGGGCCCAACTTGCTGCCAAAAGCCCATTTTGGGGGGTTTCAACGGGGGGTATGGGGTGTAGTGGGGGGGGGGGGGGTGCTAGGGTGATTGGGTGCCATGAACCAGTTACCCTGTTTTTTTTTGCTTTGCTTGCTGATTTTGGCAACACATCGTTGTGTTTTTCCTTTTTTTTGTATCAACAATCCAGGGAATCTAACCTGATGCTTACCATAGGTACCAGTGTCCCCATTTTTGCTCTGCTGGCCTCTGCTGGTGTACCAGGAATTTCAAATTTTTAGTCTCATGTTTGCCATGGGTCCCATTGTCCCAATTTTTGCCCTTGCTGGCCTGTGCTGGTGTACCAAGAATTTTAAATTTCAATTTTGATGTTTCCCAAGGTTTCCAGTGTCCCAATTTTTGCCCTTGCTGGCCTCTACTTGTGTACCACGAATCTTAAATGTTTAGTCTGATGTTTGCCATGGGTACCAGTGTCCCCATTTTTGCCCTTGATGGCCTCTGTAGGTGTACTAGAAAATTTAAATTTTTAGTCTGATGCTATCCCATGGGTCCCGGTGTCCCCACTTTTGCCCGCACAAACCATTGCAGGGTAAGTGCGGAGCAAGGCCACTACTGCCCGAGCCGCGAACGCTGCCCACCGCCTTTGGCCAAGCGATGAGTACTGCAGCGGCGAGATATCCAGTGCCCACAACATCCGGCGCATGTTCCAAAGGCGGCTGGGGGCGTTGTTGTACCACGTGACAACGAGATTCATTGTGTTGCCGACCACATCCAGAAACTCATGGGAGCTGTCCATAGCGCCGCGAAATGCGTGAGCGCGGTGGCAGTTCGGGTGAATGGGGATGATCACAGAGTGCCCCGGGACATCGCGCTGCAGTTGCATGAGCAACCCCACGACGCCGTTTTCCGTGGACTGCATAACCACTGCACCATCCGCGCACTACCAGAAGACACAGCTAATCCATTCCTCCACAGTGAGTCCTGCGCGAAGCATCACCTGCTTATACGCAGCCAAGATGCCCACCGCCGAGCCGTCATGCAAATCTTGCAAACCCAAGAAAGCGGTGCAGCTCTTGCCCATAGAGACGGTCCGTGTGTACACCAACTCCTGCTTATTAGCAACCCGATCAGTGGAATTGTCGGAGGCCGGAGCGAAGAACGTGGATTCCTTCACGGTCACGCCTTCGCTCGTCTGCATGGGTGCGGCAATGGTCTGCATGATATCCCGGGCCGACCGTGGGGAGTGGTACGCAGGTGCCACGGTTCCACCCACCGGTGATGCGGTCATTGCATCCGGAACCAATTCAGTGAACGGCCCGCACCTTTTGGCAATGCGGTAAGCCAAATGGAACAACCCAAAAATGGCATTCCGCACCGGTTGGGGCAGAGAACCAACAACGGTCGTGGATGCACCGTTGCTTTCCAAAGTGCCATAGCCACTGCATGCAACCCTGAATTGCTGTGCTCAAGCACGGTAATCCGCCGGAAGCTAGTGGTGCCGACAATCCATGCTTGGTGCATACCAGCCTGTGGGGTATTCCTTGCAAGCAACACACCACATCACCCCGTTTCCAAACCTGAACTAAGGTTTGCCAACTTGCCATTGGTGATTAAAATGCCTCCGAAATTTCTTCTTTGCCAATGAAGCTGGTTCCTTGGGCTTTGGGATGGAGGTCTTGCATACACATTCAATCCGGTCAGCCACGGCGATGGTGCATGCATCATGCCGCATGCATCATGCACCCGATGCATAGAGGACTTGCAGGGCCGCATAACATCCCCTGGCGGGGAGTCACACATCCTGCAAACACATGTGAAGCATTTGGCCCCTTCTTTGCAGAGGGCGTGAACACGTTGGTTGCAACCTGGGCACACAACAATGTCCCCCAGGAGCTTCTCCTTGCAACACCCAGAAGTGGGCAACTCAGAACTTGAAGTGAAGAAGGTTGATAGTCCTGCTTGCACGGAAGATGGGGAGGAAACCGGCGGTGAAGCATCTTGCCCTTCGGGAGGTGCGGGGTCATCCTCGCCCGAGGGGGATGAGCGGAAACACCAGCCGTTGCACCTGGCGGCCTTGCTGGCGGAACGGGAAACTTGCGTGGCCAATAGCTGCACGCCGTTGGCGTTCAAGTGTTTAACGGCGTCAACCACAGAAGAAAAGTGTGACCATGCACCCCCGGATTCGGGGCAGAGCCACACAGGCGGCATGGGCTATGGATACAAAGCAAAAATACAAGGGTGGAAGCCTCATACTATTTGCCTTTCCCTTGCCCTCCCTCAAACCCTTTGCTAACGTAAGTTGCGAAACCACACCTTAACTATGCGATGTTCCTTGTTTTTTGTACGTTGGCAATGCAAAAGCAACGCTCATTGAAACTGTTTCGTATCTATTGAGTCCATTGGGCCTACTTTGACTAATTATCTATTCGTACATACCACATTGGAACTGGCAGTTGAATGACCAAACACCCACGGCAACTAGTTACGTTTGCTGACTGGCACGACAATTTCTTCAAAAAATAAGCAATGTGTGAAAAATATAGGAGTTGCATATTTCAAACTAACCAAAAATGGACTACAAAAACCAAAAAATAGCGGAAAACACCAAAAAAAATCGAAAAACACAAAAAAAGGGGGGGAGACGGGGCAAAAAAAAAAACAGTGTTTTTTCCTAATTGACGGGTGGCTGGACGGGCATTTGTGTTTTCACTGCCCCAGTGAGGGTGACATGAGCGAGCGGCAAAGTGGTCGGGTTAGCCAACAGATGAAGAACTACGAGAGTCCTCCGGTAGCATTCACAGCGACGGCGAAAGACTGACAATGACAATCATGCTGCAAGTTTTGTGGAGCGGCGCTGAATGCGGCCGATGATCAGGTTCCCGGGGAGGGGGATGCATGAACCCACAGCAAATGCAAAAACCTTTGTTAGCTAGCAAGTGAACCCAAGGCAACATTCACTACATTCACTACGGGTTTGGAAGTGCTGCGGTGCTGCACAACAATTATGAGTTGTGACCGGTTCCTTGTGACACGGGGGCTCTCGGTAGCTGGCCCCCCAAAATTACGGGCATATCCCAATGGAGTTTTGTTGATGTTGCTGGGCCATTGGTCTTACCAATGGCGCGCATTGTGGAGGTAGCGGCAATCCAGATTCTTTGCTGGGGCCGTGGGCGAGGGATGCTTGGCGGATGGCTTTATGGATATTGGAGGGTCATGAAGGAATGCATGGGTGTGAGGTACAATCACACAAAATTAGAGCCAATAGAACAACGGTGGCAGCCCTGAATGGGTGTCGCAAGTGGCGGACTTAGGTTTCAAAAATCTTTCAAAAATGGCGGAAAAAGGGGCCTTTTTTGGCTAGTTTGGATGCCTAGGATGTCCACAGAGTGGGCTATTTGTATTGGATCCAACGTAGATGATGAACAAACACCTTTGATCGCTGTTTGACGGGTGCTGCACCCAAGTAGTGGGGTTAAGGACCTCTTTTTGGGCCCAAAATGCAGGAAAATCAGCCTTGAAAAGCACCCTATCTGCATACCTTGTCGAGTTCCACCCTCTTGTACTGTGTTTGACTAACATGGATTGGATTGAGCACCCTAATGGTGATAAACAATGATGGAGGAGATTGTTTGCAACAGAGATCTAAGTTGGCAACACGCTTCAATGCCCTATTGGCACCACCAGCATGAAGTGATAAGGGAGGGGTGCGAGAGGAAGGTTGAGGGCTTAAGGTCCAGCATGCCCTCCCCCCCTTGGGGTTCCATATTTTCTACCTCTGTTTTTGTCGGAAAGTGGCTTTCGCTTCATTGCGATCCCATCCATGTTTGCCGCATGGTTTCCAGCGACAGTTTCTTTTTGCCACGGTTGGGGTAGAAGAGGTCAAATAGGGCGTTGCATGAATGCTATGGCGTGTTTAATGGGGCAACGGATTTGCTAAAATCATGTAGCGTAGTCCATGTGTCAATGGTGTTCTACATTCGCATTGCATGTGTCTTGTTTTGCGCGATTGTTTTGTGTGCCTCCCCCACCCTAGCTGCCCCTACTTGGTGTTCCACACTCTCTACGTCAGTTTGCGTTGGTAAGTAGGTTTTGCTTCATTGTGATCCTATCAATGTTTGCGATATGATTTTCGGTTGTAATACTTTTATCCTGATCTAGGGTCGGCGTAGAGGAGGTCGATTGGGGGTTGCATGAATGCTAATGTGTGTTGTGCATGGCACAATGGAGCAATGGGTTTGCTTTGTAGGGTACATTGAAGTGTCAACGGTGTTTTCCATTTGCATTGTTCATCTCTTGTTGTGTGCAAATTTGTTTGCCCCCTCCCTCCCTGGGTTCCATATCACCTACGCCCTTTGTGTTGGCAAAAGGCTTTCACTTCACCGCGATCCGATTGGTGTTTGCCGCGAGATTTCCAACGACAGTATTTTTTTTCGTGCAAGGATCGGGGTAGAAGAGGTCCTTTGGGGGTTGCATGAATGTTCGCATGCTAATGTGCTTGGTGCATGATTTCCTACATTACTAGAGTGGTGCTAGATGGTGTCCATTATGGGGCACTGGGTGCAGCGCGGTGTGTAGGGTTAGATTTGATAACACAAGAATGCCAAGGTGGGCCTAGAGGAGGTAGAATGGGGGTTTCAACAATGTTGGTGCTCTTTTCGCATGGTGTTTCACAAACGTATTGGATGTCCTTTTTGCAAACATCTTAACAATGGAATGCATTGGGCACCCTCTTAAGCGGCTCTAACCGAGTAGCCCACAAAACACCAAGATCGATACCAATGTTTCACAAAAATGGCCATTTTAAACAAGGCTTTTTTAATTGCCATTTTTTGAACGTCTAAAAAAAAGACCCTTTGGAGGGGTTTGATGGCAATTTCTTGCCCCGAGACGTATAAACCACACAATTGTGACATAATTCATCAAGCCTTTGACGTCGCAGCCTTGGTTGCCTTGGCATTCACAACACACAGAGCTGCCTTTGGCTTGGCACTGCTGCTTTTTGCTACAATCCCAAGCGTAATGCATGAGCACCAAATTCGCCGGTAACTGTAGGGATTGTTGCTGGTGATGATGCACCACTTCTTGGTATACCCGATTCTTGGCTCTTAGTCGGCATCCGGTGGGGCTGATGATGACATGGGACCCGGAAGAGTCAATAGGGGTGATAGGTGATGAGGCCATGGTGGTTGGCGTTTTGGTAAAATCTGTCACTGCAGCCTCAACATCATCATCTTCATCTTCCTACTCAGCATCCTGTTCAGCAAAGTCCCCCTTCAACACTTGTAGCACTTTACCTTCAGCATTACAGACGTTCCGTTGCCCACATTTTACAATGCACATGGAGTCAGTGCCCCTAACCCAATCAGCCGCAGTTTGTGTAAAGGGATTGCAAGCAGGAGCCACACATGTATAGCGCATAGAGATTGAGATAAAGTCAGACAAAGCCCGGCTAGCATCGCAGGAACACAAATGAATGTCAACGACAAGGGCAACTCTTTTGGGGCTATGGTAGGAAACAACACCAATCCAAGGTTTCAAGGGGGAAATTGGAAGCAGGCGATGTGATGCTAGAATTCAAGAGACCCTAATCCATCAATAAAAATGGGAGAAATTTTTGTTGGACGTGTTGCAAAGAGCGGTGTCCCAAGAGCCGTAGTATGTACGTTGTGTGATGCCGGCACATAATGAATAGTTCACTGCACGTATTGGTAGCCATTGGTTGCCTCCAATCACATGACCTCCGCCTTCAAATTCCTTAGACCCAAGCGGGCACAAGCAGCAAACAGAGGAAGATCCCGTTGCAAACACCTCGCCATCCATGCTGAAATACCATCACAGCTGTCCATGGTAAGTTCGGCAAGAATCTGCAAACATTGGACACAAATTGTGAATGCAAATGTGGTTTTTGGCATAGGGTTTTTGGAGGGTGGTTTTGGGTGGCAGGGCTTTTGTTTTGTCATGCCTAGGAATTTTGGACGGATAACCCATCCAAAAGGGGCTTCCAATGATGTTGCATCGTAGAATTCAAGACGCCTTGGTCCACCATTAAAAATGGGAGAACTTTTTGTTTGGGTTGTTGCAAAGAGAACTGTCCCAAAGGCCATAGCATGCACACTGTGTGATGCCAGCACATAGTAAATAGTTGACTTCACGTACCGCCAGCCATAGCTTGCGTCCAATCACATACCTTCTTGAAATCCCTTATGCCCATGCACGAACAAGCAGCAACCCAAGGAACCCGTTGCAAATACTTTGCCATCCATGCACAAATACAATCACGGCCGTCAACGGTGGGTTCCACTGAACGAGGTAATCATTTGGGACCAGTTTTGAATGCAAATGTGGTTTTTGGCAAGAAATGTGAACAAGTTTCATCATCACGTGCCCCTCAAACCGGAAGAAAAGAATCTTCAAATGGGCCACGCAACAATGTTCGTAATCATGTTGTAGATTTTCCAACTGACATGCCAAAGAATCCATCTTGAAACACCTAGGGATGGAAAAACATCAAAAGCAAGTTTTCCAACCGAAATCGCGAGCGAAATCCCAACCAAAATTCCAACCGAAAAGCCATCCAAAACTCCGACCAAAATTGGGGGCGGCCCCTGCGAAATCCCATGAGATGAAAAACATTGGAAGTGTTTTTGGATGGGATTTCCGTCTAGAAATCTAGAAGTACAACCACGGGTGTTGACAGTACCTTCCATTGAAAATCGACAAACATTGGACACAAATTTTGAATGCAAATGTGTTTTCCAGCGAAGAATGGTGCGCGAGTTGCATCAACACATGTCCCTCAAACATAAGCACGGAATCTTTAAATTGGACCCCAAAATGGTGGTGTGATTCCCAGCAGTATTAGTAATCATGATGCACACTTTCTAGCCGACGTGCCGGGCTATCGCTATTGAAATCATTAGGGATGAAACAACATCGGAAGCAATTTTCCGACCAAAATCCCGATCAAAACCCCAACCAAAACTCCAACTGAAACTCCCAACCAAAGTTGGTAGCGGCCTTGCCGGGATCCCATGGAATGCCAAAAGATTGAAAGTGTTTTCTGATGCAAGTTCCCTCCAAAAACCCTACGCATGACCAAACCACAAGCCCACCCCCACACATCCATTGATTTTGAACAAAATTACCCTTCACCCCCCCCTTGCCTTGCACACCCAATCACATATATGACAATACTCTACAATGCTCCGCTACTCAACAAAGAGTAGCTGCCCCGGCTACCGTGGCCATGCGCGGCCAATCACATGTCCCCGATTCCGGGATTGACTGACGGAGCACCGGGTTCACCCCATCCGACCCCCACTTATCACCCCCCCCCCCTTGCCCTAGACCCCATCGGGAACTACTTTAGAATGGTCAGCCAGTGTGGTAAAACACACGGACATTGAGATAGACTCACATAAAGCCCGGCTACTAGTGCAGGAAGAGCAATGAGTGTCAACAACTAGGGCCACAAAGAGGTAACCTTTGGGGACGAATTTAGCATGCAAATGTGGTTTTTAGCAAGAAGTGTGCACGAGTTGCATCATCGCATGTCGCTCAAACCCGAAGCACATTATCTTTAAATGGGACACGAAAATCGTGGCACGATGGGCAGCATCGTTAGTAATCGTGTTGTAAATTTTCCCGCCGAGATGCCAGGGATTCGCTCTTGAAAGCCCTACGGATGAAATAACATCAAAAGAAATTTTCCGACCGAAAGCCCGACCACAACCCGAACCGAAATTCCAACCGAAACTCAAGCGAAAGTCTCAGCGAATTTCGGAGCGGCCCTTCCGAAATCACATAGGATGAATAACATTGGGAGTGTTTTCCGATGGGATTACGGGACACAATCCCATAAGCTGAATCATGGGTGTTGACGATAACCTCAGGCGTCACAAGTTGCGTGCCCCCCGCCTGGCGCTATGGCCCACGGAATTCCATGTTGTAGTGAGGAGAAAAGTATGTGAAAAAGGGTGTTATTTTGGGGGTATCTATCCCCCCTTGGTGGCAATAGGCAAAATGAAGGTATGTATGTGAAATATATGCCGTTATTTCTATTTCTAGCTACACACAAATTTTCGAAATAAAGATACCAAATCACAAAAATATGGTGGTATTTTACATTTAGACCATTGCATTCCTTTAGTAGGGGGGGGGGGGGGTCTATCTATTATTACTTTTACCCCTTGGTTCCAGGGTTACCACAAAACCCACGTATACAGCACAAGTAAAAGAACAGCAAAAAGATGGGTCATTGAAAAACAAATAAAACTACCCCCAAAGCATATACGTATATTTCCTATTTTTATGAACCTGGCCGAAATTTCGGCCAGTTTGTGCCAAAACAATCAAAACACATGGTGTTGTTCACCAGACAGGCCCAAGCTGGCCGAAATTTCGGCCAGGTCCTTCAAAACTTGAAATAACGCCACAGAAATGGATACCTTTGAGCTTTTTTGGAAGCTTGCCGAAATTGAGGCCAGCTTTTGCATTGGTTCCATTGGAAACGTGCATGTGTATATACACCTTTTAACGCTTCTGGCCGAAATTTCGGCCAGCTTTTTGGTTTAACGTTGAATGACTATACTCATTTTCATTTTTTTAAGGGCTGGCCGAAAGTTCTCCAAGCTCTCTGGTCTAATCACCTTTCATACGTTCATATTCGGCTGTTTTGCCAGTCGGGTCCAAAAACATCAAAACACATGGTGTTATTCACGAGACAGGCCCAAGCTGGCCGAAATTTCGGCCAGGTCCTTCAAAACTTGAAATAACGCCACAGAAATGGATACCTTTGATGTTTTTTGCAAGCTGGCCGAAATTGAGGCCAGCTTTTCCATTGGTTCCATTGGAAACATGCATGTGTATATACACCTTTTAACGCTTCTGGCCGAAATTTCGGCCAGCTTTTTGGTTTAGTGTTGAATGACTACACTCATTTTCATTTTTTTAAGGGCTGGCCGAAATTTCTCCCAGCTCTCTGCTCTAATCACCATTCATACACTCATATTTCGCTTTTTTTGTTGGTGTGGCCGAAATTTCGGCCAGCATTTCCTCTTTCTGCGCATATCAGCAATTGTTTTCCCATCCAACACATTCTTCTTGGTTCCAGGGTTTCCACAAAAGCCACCTATGCACCACAAGTAAAAGGGCAGCAAAGATACGATTCATTGAACAGCAAACAAAACTACCCCCAAAGGATATACGTGTATTTCCTATTTTTATCAACCTGGCCGAAATTTCGGCCAGCTTTTCCAAGAACATCAAAACACATGGTCTTATTCACCGGACAGGCCCAAGCTGGCCGAAATTTCGGCCAGGTCCTTCAAAAGTTGAAGTAACGTCACCGAAATGGATACCTATGACGGTAGACATGCGCAAAGAGCACATGTGCACTGACATTTGAAGATGGTGTACAATGTACCATACTCAATGACAAGCAAATACTTGCCAACTGACAAATCCACACAGGCTATGGGAAAAAACAATAGCAGTACACCAAAAACACTTAGGGACGCAGATGCTGGCCAAAATTTCGGCCAACCTTCGTACCGGCAAACTATATAACCCGTTGGGAATGGCAGTAGGCAACAAGAGACATACGAATGACTTTATAAAAAAGAAGAGCTTGGATGTAATCCACAGGCGGTGCGGCCTTGAGATCGTCATAGCGCCGCTGCACACGATCCTCGGATAATTTATGGACGTGGCCAATGCTTCGGTCGTGGTCTATTACTATTTGGTCAAAGAAAACTTTTATTTTGGTTGTTGACGTGACCCAGTCGGATAAGTTGATGGTGGTTGATGAATTTTCATTGGTGGTGCCTTAGGCTTCCCTTGAAGTCTCTCTGTGCTTGCCTTATCCCCGTCCGGTTGATGGGCAGGTTGGGATTGCCCATTTTCGGACGCAGCTTCAGCTGGAGGGGAAATAAGCACTTCCTGTGAATTCATTGCAGGCTCGGTCATAAAAAAGGATGCTGCATCAGGGGATTGCATGGAAGGAGAAATAACAAAAAAGGCAATAACAAGCGCAATTCAACACAAAATGGCCCAAAATCGACGTCTTGACACGAATGATGGAATACCATAGCCGAAATTTTGGCCAGCCATGCACTGGATGTGAGACCACTGTTCAAAATTGGGTTGCCGAGAAGCTGGCCGAAATTTCGGCCAGAAATGTGTGTCATTTGGAATCAGGGGTCCACATAAGGCAACTTTGGCCGAAATTTCGGCCAGCAAAATGCAAAACAGAGAATGTACACACAAAACAGTGGCAATGCGTGGCACAGCCCATACGAGCATGACAGTTATAGTAATACCAGAAGACATCAACGCTGTGAGAAGAAAGCAGCTTTATAGGAGTGTACGGTGTAATATTTATGCACAACAAAAATTGCAAGTTGGCAGAAATTTCGGCCAGATGTTTTGGATGGGAAAACAATTGCTAATATGCGCAGAAATGGGACACACTGGCCGAAATCTTGGCCACACCAACAAAAAAAGCGGGATACGAGTGTATGAAAGGTGATTCAACCAGAGAGCCGGGAGAAATTTCGGCCAGCCCGTAAAAAAATGAAAATGAATATAGTCATTCAACACTAAACCAAAAAGCTGGCTGAAATTTCGGCCAGAAGCGTTAAAAGGTGTATATACACATGCAGGTCTCCAATGGAACCAATGGAAAAGCTGGCCTCAATTTCGGCCAACTTCCAAAATGCTCAAAGGTATCCATTTCTGTGACGTTATTTGAAGTTTTGAAGGACCTGGCCGAAATTTTGGCCAGCTTGGGCTTGTCTGGTGAATACTACCATGTGTTTTGATTTTTTTGGCACACACTGGCAAAAAAGCCGAATATGAGGGTATGAAAGGTGATTAGACCAGAGAGCTTGGAGAAGTTTCGGCCAGCCCTTAAAACGATGAAAATGAGTATGGTCATTCAACGTTAAACCAAAAAGCTGGCCGAAATTTCGGCCAGAAGCGTTAAAAAGTGGATATACACATGCATGTTTCCAATGGAACCAATGGAAACGCTGGCCTCAATTTCGGCCAACTTCCAAAAAACCTCAAAGGTATCCATTTCTGTGACGTTATTTAAAGTTTTGAAGGACCTGGCCGAAATTTCGGCCAGCTTGGGCCTGTCCGGTGAATAAGACCATGTGTTTTGATGTTCTTGGAAAAGCTGGCCGAAATTTCAGCCAGGTTAATAAAAATAGGAAATACACGTATATCCTTTGGGGGTAGTTTTGTTTGCTGTTCAATGAACCGTATCTTTGCTGTTCTTTCACTTGTGGTGTATAGGTCCGTTTTGTGGAACCCCTGGAACCAAGAAGAATGTGTGGGATGGGAAAACAATTGCTGATATGCGCAGAAAGAGGAAATGCTGGCCGAAATTTCGGCCTCACCAAGAAAAAAAAGCCCAGTATAAGTGTATGAATGGTGATTAGACCAGAGAGCTGGGAGAAACTTCGGCTAGCCCTTAAAACAATGAAAATCAGGATAGTCATTCAACATTAAACCAAAAAGCTGGCCGAAATTTCGGCCAAAAGCGTTAAAAAGTGTATATACACATGGATGTTTCCAATGGAGCCCAAAAGCTGGCCTCAATTTCGGCCAGCTTCAAAAAAACCTCAAACATGATACACTAGATGAAGCGGATACCTAAGGCTAACACATCACCACCTATTTCAATGGATGTCACACAACGCTGGCACCAACATTGCTCACATATGTCAAATAGCATACTCAAACTAGAAATGTAGAATATTCTCACATCGTGCGTATGTGGGGTCCTAGAGGGCGGGCAACTTGTGACGCCTAGATAACTTCAATAAAAAATCTGCAAACATTGGCAACCAATTTTGAATGCAAATTTCTTGTTGCGCAAGAACTCTGCGCAAGCTGCATTACCGCATTGCGCTCGAAGGTGAAGCACGGAACCTTTGAAGAGAACCCCTTAATGGTGGCATGATTCCCAGCATTGTTATTAATCATGATGTAGACTCTCCGGCAAACATGCCAAGCAATCGCTCTTGAAATCCGCAGGCATGAAAAAACATCAAAAGCATCTTTCCCATTGACATCCCGAGCAAAACCCCTACCGAAACTCGAACCCAGACACCGACTGAAGATGGGAGCGGCCCTTCCGAGATCCCATGGGACGCAAGAAGATTGAAAGCGTTGTTGGATCCATTTTGGTGACAAAACAAGAAGCCTCGCTTTTGTCGAACGCTTTTGAGGAAAAAACTAAAGGCATGCAATGTGATGCTACAATTTAAGACGCCCTGGTCGAGCAATGAAAATGAGGGAAATTTTTTCAGGGGGGCTGCAAAGAGAACTGTCACAAAGGCCATAGTATGTACACTATGCCATGCCGGCACATCAAAAGTAGTTGACTCGACATATTGCCGGCCATCCGTTGCCTCAAATCACACACCTACTCCTTGAAATTCCTTATACCCGCGCGGCAACAAGCAGCAACAAAAAGAATGTCCCATTGCAAACAGTTTGCCATTCATGCAGACATATAAATACGTGCGTCAACGGTAGGTTCAACAAGAGGAGGTAACGTTTGGGGACGAGTTTGTGATGCAAATGTGGTTTTTGGCAAGAAGTGTGAACGAGTTGCATCATCACGTGTCGCTCAAACCCGAAGCGCGGAATCTTTAACTGGAACGAGAAAATGTTGGCATGATTTGTAGCATTCTTAGTAATCATGTTGTAGATTTTCCGGCCGATATGGAAAGAAATCGCACTTGAAGGCGGAGGGGCTAAAAAGACATCAAAAGTACTTTTTGCGTCCGAAATCCCGACCAAAACCCCATCCAAAATTCCAACCAAAAACTCCAGCCAAAACTCGGCCCGAAATTGGGAGCGGCCCTTATGAAATCCCACTGGATGAAAAACGTTGCAATAGTTGTCTTATGGGATTTCCGTTCAGAAACCGCGAAGTACAATCACGGGTGTCACCAGTGACGTCCACAAGAGTATGCAAACCTTGGGGACCGATATTGAATGCAAATTTGTTTCTTGGCAAGAGCTGTGCACGAGTTGCATAAGCACAATACTCAAACGTGAAGCACAGAATCTTTCAAATGCACCCCAAAATGGTGGCGTGATTCGCAGCATGGTTATTATTCATCTTGTAGACTTTTCAACCGAGGTGCCGGATAAGCACTCTTGAAATCCGTGGGTATAGAGAAACGTCAGAAGCGATTCTCCGACCGAGGTCCCGATCCCAACCCCAACTGAGACTCCAACCGAAGTTGGGAGCGGCCCTTCCTAAATCCCACCAGATGCAAAAAAAAATTGGAAGTATTGTGGGATGGATCTCCCTCGAAAGACCCCAAGAGTGACAACATTAGAAGCATCCCAGCCCTCCCAGCCCACGACACATTCATTCTTTTTGAACAAAATTAACCCCCCCCCCCTCCCTTGCACACTCAATCACATGTAGGACACTACTACATAATGCTCCGCCACTCAACAAAGAGAAGCTGCTCCGGCTACCATGGCTAGGGGTGGCCAATCCCACACCCCCGATCCGGGGATTGACTCACGGAGCGCCACGTTTAACCCACCCTACCCCTGTTTACGCCCCCCCCCCCCTTGCCTTGGACCCCACCCATATGTAGGGAACTACTCTAGAATGGTCCGCCACTCTTGTTAAACACACACGGATTGAGATACACTCACATAAAGCCTGGCTACCAATGCACAAAGCGAAATGAATGTCAACAACTATGGTGCCTCCCTTGGGCCTCTGGTCGGAAACAGCACTAGTTGAAGGCTTTCCAGGAAAAAAACCAAAAGCATGCAATGTGATGCTAGAATTCCAGACACCCTGGTACAGGAATGAAAATGGGGGAACTTTATTTACAGCTGGTGGAAAGAGGAATGTCCCAGGGGCCACACTATGTACACTGTGTGATGCCAGCACATCACAAGTAGTTGCCACCACGTACTGCCAGCCAAAGGCTCCGTCCAATCACAGACCTATTCCTTGAAATTCGTTGTGCCGCCGTGGCGACAAGCAACAACCAACCGAATCTCCCGTTGCAAATACTTTGCCTTCCATGCACAAATATAATTGCAGGCCTCAGTGGTAACTTGCACAAGAATAGGTAATAATTGGGGACGAGTTTTGAATGCAAATGTGGTTTTCGGCAAGAAGTGTGAACGAGTTTCATCATGACATGTCGCTCAAACACGAAGCACGCAATCTTTGAATGGGACACGAAAATGTTGGCATCATTTACATCAGTCTTAGTATTCATGTTGTAGATTTTCTAGCCGGCATGCCACGGAATTGCTCTTGAATCGGGACCTCGGGCGGAGAACTGCTTCAGACGTTTTTCCATCCCTGGGGATTGCAAGAGCGAATGCTTGGCACCTTGGCTGGAAAGCCTACAACATGATTACTAAGAATGCTGGGAATCACGCCACCATTTTGGGGTGCAATTAAAAAATTCTGTGGTTCACGTTGAGGACTGTGCTGATGCAACTCGCGCACAGCTCTTGCCAAGAAACAAATTTGCATTCAAAATGGGTCCCCAAGGTTTGCATATTCTTGTGGAAGTCACTGCCAAGAGCCGTGATTGGACTTCAGGGTTTCTGGACGGAGATCCCATCGGACAACTCTTCCAACATTTTTCATCCCATGGGGTTTCACAAGGGCCCCTCCCAACTTCGGGCAGAGCTTTGGCTGGAGTTTTTGGTTGGAGTTTTGGTTCGGGTTATGGTCGGGACTTCCGACAGAAAAATTACTTTTGATCTTTTTTAGCCACTGGGATTTCAACAGTAATTCCCTGGCATGCCGATGGGAAAATCTGCATCATGATTACTAAGAATGATGCAAATGATGCCAACATTTTCGTGTCCCATTCAAAGATTGCCTGCTTCGTGTTTGAGCAACATGTCATGATGAAACTCGTTCACACTTCTTGCCCAAAACCACATTTGCATTCAAAACTCGTGCCCAACTATTACCTATTCTTGTGCAAGTTACCACTGACGCCTGCGATTATAGTTGTGCATTGATGGCAAAGTATTTGCAACGGGAGATTCGGTTGGTTGTTGCTTGTTGCCGCGGGGGCACAAGAAAATTCAAGGAATTGGTCTGTGATTGGAGGGAGCCTTTGGCTGGCAATACGTGGTGGCAACTACTTGTGATGTGCCGGCATCACACAGTGTACATGGTGTGGCACCTGGGACATTTCTCTTTCCACCGGCTCGAAATCAGATTCCCGCATTTTCATTTGTGTAACGGGGCGTCTGGAATTCTAGCATCACATTGCATGCTTTTTGTTTTTTTCTGGAAAGCCTTCAACTAGTGCTGTTTCCGACCAGAGGCCCAAGGGACGCACCCTAGTTGTTGACATTCATTTCGTTTTGTGCACTGGTAGCTAGGCTTCGTGTGAGCCTATCCCAATCCTTGTGTGTTTAACAAGAGTCGCGGACCAGTCTAGAGTAGTTCCCTACATATCGGTGGGGTCCAAGGCAGGGGGGGGGGGGGGCTGTAAACGGGGGTAGGGTGGGTTAAACGTGGCGCTCCGTGAGTCAATCCCCGGATTGGAGGTCTGGGATTGGCCATGCTTAGCCATGGTAGCCGGAGCAGCTGCTCTTTGTTGAGTGGCGCAGCATTGTGTAGTAGTGTCCTACATGTGATTGAGTGTGCAAGGTAGGGGGGGGGGGGGGTAATTTGGTTTAAAAAAATGAATGTGTGGTGGGGTAGGAGGGCTGGGGTGCTTCTAATGTTGTCACTCTTGGGGTCTTTCGATGGAGATCCCATTCGACAATGCATCCATTTTTGTTTGCATGCGGTGGGATTTAGGAAGGGCCGCTCCCAACTTCGGTTGGAGTCTCAGTTGGGGTTTCGATCGGGACCTCGGTCGGAGAATTGCTTCGGACATTTTTCCATCCCTGGGGATTTCAAGAGCAATTGCTTGGCACCTTGGCTAAAAAGTCTACAACATGATTACTAAGAATGCTGGGAATCACGCCAGCATTTTGGGGTCAAGTTCGAAAGTTTTGTGCTTCACGTTTGAGTATTCTGCTGATGCAACTCGTGCACAGCTCTTGCCAAGAAACAAATTTGCATTCAAAATGGGTCCCCAAGGTTTGCATATTCTTGTGGAAGTCACTGCCGGGAGCCGTGATTGGACTTCAGGGTTTCTGAACGGAAATCCCATCAGACAACTGTTGGGACGTTTTTCATCCCATGGGACTTCACAAGGGCCGCTCCCAACTTCGGGCACAGTTTTGACTGGAGTTTTGGTTGGAATTTTGGATGGGGTTTTGGTCGGGATTTCCGACATAAAAACTATCTTTGATCTTTTTTAGCCACGGAAAACCCCAACTGAGACTCCAACCGAAGTTGGACGCGGCCCTTCCTAAATCACACCGGATGCAAAGAAAAAAAAATGAATGCATTGTCGGATGGGATCTCCCTCGAAAGACCCCAAGAGTGACAACATTAGAAGCACCCCAGCCCTCCCACCCCACCACACATTCATTCTTTTTGAACAAAATTACCCCACCCCCCCTACCTTGCACACTCAATCATATGTAGGACACTACTACACAATGCTCTGCCACTCAACAAAGAGAAGCTGCTCCGGCTTCCATGGCTAGGCGTGGCCAATCCAAGACCCCCGATCCGGGGATCGACTCACGGAGCGCCACGTTTAACCCACCCTACCCCCGTTTACAGCCCCCCCCCCCCCCCCCCTGCCTTGGACCCCACCCATGTGTAGGGAACTACTCTACAATGGTCCGCCACTCTTGTTAAATATACCTGGATTGAGATAGACTCACACAAGACCCAGCTACCAGTGAACAAAACGAAATGAATGTCGACAACTAGGCTGCCTCCCTTGGACCTCTGGTGGGAAACAGCACTAGTTGAAGGCTTTCCAAGAAAAAAAAAAAAGCATGCAATGTGATGCTAGAATTCCAGACGCCCTCATATAGCAATGAAAATGGGGGAACTTTATCTAGAGCAGGTGGAAAGAGGAATGTCCTAGGGGCCACACTATGTACACTGTGTGATGCCGGCACATCACAAGTAGTTGGCACCACGTACTGCCAGCCAAAAGCTCCCTCCAATCACAAACCTATTCCTTGAAATGTTGGCATCATTTGCATCCGTCTTAGTAATCATGTTGTAGATTTTCCAGCCGGCATGCCAGGGAATTGCTCTTGAAAACCCATTGGCCAAAAAAGATCAAAAAGAATTTGTCTGTCGGAAATCCCGATCAAAACCCCAACCCAAATTTCCAACCAAAAACCCCAGCCAAAACTCCGCCCGAAGCGGCCCTTCTGAAATCCCATGGGATGAAAAACGTTGCAAAAGTTTTCCGATGGGATTTCCGTCCAGAAACCCTGAAGTCCAATCACGGCTCTCGGCAGTGTGATGCTAGAATTCCACACGCCCTGGCACAGCAATGAAAATGGGGGCACTTTATTTAGAGATGGTGGAAAGAGAAATGTCCCAGGGGCCACACTATGTACACTGTGTGATGCCGGCACATCACAAGTAGTTGCCGCCACGTATTTCGAGCCAAAGGCTCCCTCCAATCACAGACCAATTCCTTGAATTTTCTTGTGCCCCCGCGGCAACAAGCAACAACCAACCGAATCTCCCGTTGCAAATACTTTGCCATCCATGCACAACTATAATCGCAGGCGTCAGTGGTAACTTGAACAAGAATGGGTAATAATTGGGGACAAGTTTTGAATGCAAATGAGGTTTTTGGCAAGAAGTGTGAACGAGTTTCATCATGACATGTTGCTCAAACACGAAGCACGCAATCTTTGAATGGGACACGAAAATGTTGGGATGATTTGCATCATTCTTAGTAATCATGTTGTAGATTTTCCCATCGGCATGCCAGGGAATTCCTCTTAAAATCCCAGTGGCTAAAAAAGATCCAAAGTAATTTTTCTGTCGGAAACCGCGACGAAAACCCTAACCAAAATTCCAACCAAAACTGCAGCCAAAACTCCGCCCGATGTTGGCAGCGGCCGCTCCCATGGGATGAAAAACGCTGCAAGAGTTTTCCGATGGGATTTCCGTCCAGAAACCTTGAAGTCCAATCACGGCTCTCGGCCGTGACTTCCACAAGAATATGCAAACCTTGGGGACCCATTTTGAGTGCAAATTTGTTTCTTGGCAAGAGCTGTGTGCGAGTTGCATCGGCACAGTCCTCAACGTGAACCACAGAATTTTTTAATTGCACCCCAAAATGGTGGCTTGATTCCGGGCATTCTTAGTAATCATCTTGTAGACTTTCCAGCCGAGGTGCCAAGCAATCGCTCTTGTAATCCCGAGGAAGGGGAAACCGTCTGAAGCCATTCTCCGACCGAGGTCCCGATCAAAACCCCAACTGAGACTCCAACCGAAGTTGGGAGCGGCCCTTCCTAAATCCCACCGCAGCAAAAAAAATTGGATGCATTGTCGGATGGATCTCCCTCGAAAGACCCCAAGAGTGAAAACATTAGAAGCACCCCAGCCTTCCCACCCCACCACACATTCATTCTTTTTGGACCAAATTACCCCCCCTTCCCCTACCTTGCACACTCAATCACATGTAGGACACTACTACACAATGCTCCGCCACGCAAAAAAAAGAAGCTACTCCGGCTACCATGGCTAGGCGTGGCCAATCCAAGACCCCCAATCCGGGGATTGACTCACGGAGCGCCACGTTTAACCCACCCTACGCCTGTTTACGCCCCCCCCCCCTTGCCTTGGACCCCACCCATATGTAGGGAATTACTCTAGAATGGTCCGCGACTCTTGTTAAACACACACGGATTGAGATACACTCACATAAAGCCTGGCTACCAATGCACAAAGCGAAATGAATGTCAACAACTATGGTGCCTCCCTTGGGCCTCTGGTCGGAAACAGCACTAGTTGAAGGCTTTCCAGAAAAAAACCAAAAGCATGCAATGTGATGCTAGAATTCCACACGCCCTGGCACAGCAATGAAAATGGGGGCACTTTATTTAGAGATGGTGGAAAGAGAAATGTCCCAGGGGCCACACTATGTACACTGTGTGATGCCGGCACATCACAAGTAGTTGCCGCCACGTACTGCCAGCCAAAGGCTCCCTCCAATCACAGACCAATTCCTTGAATTTTCTTGTGCCCCCGCGGCAACAAGCAACAACCAACCGAATCTCCCGTTGCAAATACTTTGCCATCAATGCACAACTATAATCGCAGGCGTCAGTGGTAACTTGAACAAGAATGGGTAATAATTGGGGACAAGTTTTGAATGCAAATGTGGTTCTTGGCAAGAAGTGTGAACGAGTTTCATCATGACATGTCGCTCAAACACGAAGCACGCAATCTTTGAATGGGACACGAAAATGTTGGGATGATTTGCATCATTCTTAGTAATCATGTTGTAGATTTCCCCATCGGCATGCCAGGGAATTCCTCTTGAAATTCCAGTGGCTAAAAAAGATCCAAAGTAATTTTTCTGTCGGAAACCGCGACGAAAACCCTAACCAAAATTCCAACCAAAACTCCAGCCAAAACTCCGCCCGAAGTTGGCAGCGGCCGCTCCGAAATCCCATGGGATGAAAAACGCTGCAAGAGTTTTCCGATGGGATTTCCGTCCAGAAACCTTGAAGTCCAATCACGGCTCTCGGCCGTGACTTCCACAAGAATATGCAAACCTTGGGGACCCATTTTGAGTGCAAATTTGTTTCTTGGCAAGAGCTGTGTGCGAGTTGCATCAGCACAGGCCTCAACGTGAACCACAGAATTTTTTAATTGCACCCCAAAATGGTGGCTTGATTCCCGGCATTCTTAGTAATCATCTTGTAGACTTTCCAGCCGAGGTGCCAAGCAATCGCTCTTGTAATCCCGAGGAAGGGGAAACCGTCTGAAGCCATTCTCCGACCGAGGTCCCGATCAAAACCCCAACTGAGACTCCAACCGAAGTTGGGAGCGGCCCTTCCTAAATCCCACCGCAGCAAAAAAAATTGGATGCATTGTCGGATGGATCTCCCTCGAAAGACCCCAAGAGTGAAAACATTAGAAGCACCCCAGCCTTCCCACCCCACCACACATTCATTCTTTTTGGACCAAATTACCCCCCCTTCCCCTACCTTGCACACTCAATCACATGTAGGACACTACTACACAATGCTCCGCCACGCAAAAAAAAGAAGCTACTCCGGCTACCATGGCTAGGCGTGGCCAATCCAAGACCCCCAATCCGGGGATTGACTCACGGAGCGCCACGTTTAACCCACCCTACGCCTGTTTACGCCCCCCCCCCCTTGCCTTGGACCCCACCCATATGTAGGGAATTACTCTAGAATGGTCCGCGACTCTTGTTAAACACACACGGATTGAGATACACTCACATAAAGCCTGGCTACCAATGCACAAAGCGAAATGAATGTCAACAACTATGGTGCCTCCCTTGGGCCTCTGGTCGGAAACAGCACTAGTTGAAGGCTTTCCAGAAAAAAACCAAAAGCATGCAATGTGATGCTAGAATTCCACACGCCCTGGCACAGCAATGAAAATGGGGGCACTTTATTTAGAGATGGTGGAAAGAGAAATGTCCCAGGGGCCACACTATGTACACTGTGTGATGCCGGCACATCACAAGTAGTTGCCGCCACGTACTGCCAGCCAAAGGCTCCCTCCAATCACAGACCAATTCCTTGAATTTTCTTGTGCCCCCGCGGCAACAAGCAACAACCAACCGAATCTCCCGTTGCAAATACTTTGCCATCAATGCACAACTATAATCGCAGGCGTCAGTGGTAACTTGAACAAGAATGGGTAATAATTGGGGACAAGTTTTGAATGCAAATGTGGTTCTTGGCAAGAAGTGTGAACGAGTTTCATCATGACATGTCGCTCAAACACGAAGCACGCAATCTTTGAATGGGACACGAAAATGTTGGGATGATTTGCATCATTCTTAGTAATCATGTTGTAGATTTCCCCATCGGCATGCCAGGGAATTCCTCTTGAAATTCCAGTGGCTAAAAAAGATCCAAAGTAATTTTTTTGTCGGAAACCGCGACGAAAACCCTAACCAAAATTCCAACCAAAACTCCAGCCAAAACTCCGCCCGAAGTTGGCAGCGGCCGCTCCGAAATCCCATGGGATGAAAAACGCTGCAAGAGTTTTCCGATGGGATTTCCGTCCAGAAACCTTGAAGTCCAATCACGGCTCTCGGCCGTGACTTCCACAAGAATATGCAAACCTTGGGGACCCATTTTGAGTGCAAATTTGTTTCTTGGCAAGAGCTGTGTGCGAGTTGCATCAGCACAGGCCTCAACGTGAACCACAGAATTTTTTAATTGCACCCCAAAATGGTGGCTTGATTCCCGGCATTCTTAGTAATCATCTTGTAGACTTTCCAGCCGAGGTGCCAAGCAATCGCTCTTGTAATCCCGAGGAAGGGGAAACCGTCTGAAGCCATTCTCCGACCGAGGTCCCGATCAAAACCCCAACTGAGACTCCAACCGAAGTTGGGAGCGGCCCTTCCTAAATCCCACCGCATGCAAAAAAAATTGGATGCATTGTCGGATGGATCTCCCTCGAAAGACCCCAAGAGTGAAAACATTAGAAGCACCCCAGCCTTCCCACCCCACCACACATTCATTCTTTTTGGACCAAATTACCCCCCCTTCCCCTACCTTGCACACTCAATCACATGTAGGACACTACTACACAATGCTCCGCCACGCAAAAAAGAGAAGCTACTCCGGCTACCATGGCTAGGCGTGGCCAATCCAAGACCCCCAATCCGGGGATTGACTCACGGAGCGCCACGTTTAACCCACCCTACCCCTGTTTACGCCCCCCCCCCTTGCCTTGGACCCCACCCATATGTAGGGAATTACTCTAGAATGGTCCGCGACTCTTGTTAAACACACACGGATTGAGATAGACTCACACAAAGCCTGGCTACCAGTGCACAAAGCGAAATGAATGTCAACAACTAGGCTGCCTCCCTTGGGCCTCTGGTCGGAAACAGCACTAGTTGAAGGCTTTCGAGAAAAAAACAAAAAGCATGCAATGTGATGCTAGAATTCCACACGCCGTGGCACAGCAATGAAAATGGGGGCACTTTATTTAGAGATGGTGGAAAGAGAAATGTCCCAGGGGCCACACTATGTACACGGTGTGATGCCGGCACATCACAAGTAGTTGCCGCCACGTATTTCCAGCCAAAGGCTCCCTCCAATCACAGACCAATTCCTTGAATTTTCTTGTGCCCCCGCGGCAACAAGCAACAACCAACCGAATCTCCCGTTGCAAATACTTTGCCATCAATGCACAACTATAATCGCAGGCGTCAGTGGTAACTTGAACAAGAATGGGTAATAATTGGGGACAAGTTTTGAATGCAAATGTGGTTCTTGGCAAGAAGTGTGAACGAGTTTCATCATGACATGTCGCTCAAACACGAAGCACGCAATCTTTGAATGGGACACGAAAATGTTGGGATGATTTGCATCATTCTTAGTAATCATGTTGTAGATTTTCCCATCGGCATGCCAGGGAATTCCTCTTGAAATTCCAGTGGCTAAAAAAGATCCAAAGTAATTTTTCTGTCGGAAACCGCGACGAAAACCCTAACCAAAATTCCAACCAAAACTCCAGCCAAAACTCCGCCCGAAGTTGGCAGCGGCCGCTCCGAAATCCCATGGGATGAAAAACGCTACAAGAGTTTTCCGATGGGATTTCCGTCCAGAAACCTTGAAGTCCAATCACGGCTCTCGGCCGTGACTTCCACAAGAATATGCAAACCTTGGGGACCCATTTTGAGTGCAAATTTGTTTCTTGGCTAGAGCTGTGTGCGACTTGCATCAGCTCAGTCCTCTACATGAACCACAGAATTTTTTAACTGCACCCCAAAATGGTGGCTTGATTCCTGGCATTCTTAGTAATCATCTTGTAGACTTTCCAGCCAAGGTGCCAAGCAATCGCTCTTGTAATCCCGAGGAAGGGGAAACCGTCTGAAGCCATTCTCCGACCGAGGTCCCGATCAAAACCCCAACTGAGACTCCAACCGAAGTTGGGAGCGGCCCTTCCTAAATCCCACCGCATGCAAAAAAAATTGGATGCATTGTCGGATGGATCTCCCTCGAAAGACCCCAAGAGTGAAAACATTAGAAGCACCCCAGCCTTCCCACCCCACCACACATTCATTCTTTTTGGACCAAATTACCCCCCCTTCCCCTACCTTGCACACTCAATCACATGTAGGACACTACTACACAATGCTCCGCCACGCAAAAAAGAGAAGCTACTCCGGCTACCATGGCTAGGCGTGGCCAATCCAAGACCCCCAATCCGGGGATTGACTCACGGAGCGCCACGTTTAACCCACCCTACCCCTGTTTACGCCCCCCCCCCTTGCCTTGGACCCCACCCATATGTAGGGAATTACTCTAGAATGGTCCGCGACTCTTGTTAAACACACACGGATTGAGATAGACTCACACAAAGCCTGGCTACCAGTGCACAAAGCGAAATGAATGTCAACAACTAGGCTGCCTCCCTTGGGCCTCTGGTCGGAAACAGCACTAGTTGAAGGCTTTCGAGAAAAAAACAAAAAGCATGCAATGTGATGCTAGAATTCCACACGCCGTGGCACAGCAATGAAAATGGGGGCACTTTATTTAGAGATGGTGGAAAGAGAAATGTCCCAGGGGCCACACTATGTACACGGTGTGATGCCGGCACATCACAAGTAGTTGCCGCCACGTATTTCCAGCCAAAGGCTCCCTCCAATCACAGACCAATTCCTTGAATTTTCTTGTGCCCCCGCGGCAACAAGCAACAACCAACCGAATCTCCCGTTGCAAATACTTTGCCATCAATGCACAACTATAATCGCAGGCGTCAGTGGTAACTTGAACAAGAATGGGTAATAATTGGGGACAAGTTTTGAATGCAAATGTGGTTCTTGGCAAGAAGTGTGAACGAGTTTCATCATGACATGTCGCTCAAACACGAAGCACGCAATCTTTGAATGGGACACGAAAATGTTGGGATGATTTGCATCATTCTTAGTAATCATGTTGTAGATTTTCCCATCGGCATGCCAGGGAATTCCTCTTGAAATTCCAGTGGCTAAAAAAGATCCAAAGTAATTTTTCTGTCGGAAACCGCGACGAAAACCCTAACCAAAATTCCAACCAAAACTCCAGCCAAAACTCCGCCCGAAGTTGGCAGCGGCCGCTCCGAAATCCCATGGGATGAAAAACGCTACAAGAGTTTTCCGATGGGATTTCCGTCCAGAAACCTTGAAGTCCAATCACGGCTCTCGGCCGTGACTTCCACAAGAATATGCAAACCTTGGGGACCCATTTTGAGTGCAAATTTGTTTCTTGGCTAGAGCTGTGTGCGACTTGCATCAGCTCAGTCCTCTACATGAACCACAGAATTTTTTAACTGCACCCCAAAATGGTGGCTTGATTCCTGGCATTCTTAGTAATCATCTTGTAGACTTTCCAGCCAAGGTGCCAAGCAATCGCTCTTGTAATCCCGAGGAAGGGGAAAGCGTCTCAAGCCATTCTCCGACCGAGGTCCCGATCCAAACCCCAACTGAGACTCCAACCGAAGTTGGGAGCGGCCCTTCCTAAATCCCACCGCATGCAAAAAAAATTGGGTGCATTGTCGGATGGGATCTCCCTCGAAAGACCCCAAGAGTGACAACATTAGAAGCACCCCAGCCTTCCCACCCCACCACACATTCATTCTTTGTGGACCAAATTACCCCCCCTTCCCCTACCTTGCACACTCAATCACATGTAGGACACTACTACACGATGCTCCGCCACTCAAAAAAGAGAAGCTGCTCCGGCTACCATGGCTAGGCGTGGCCAATCCAAGACCCCCAATCCGGGGATTGACTCACGGAGCGCCACGTTTAACCCACCCTACCCCCGTTTGCGCCCCCCCCCCCTTGCCTTGGACCCCACCCATATGTAGGGAACTACTCTAGAATTGTTCGTGACTTTTGTTAAACACACAAGGATCGAGATAGACTCACACAAAGCCTGGCTACCAGTGCACAAAACGAAATGAATGTCAACAACCAGGCTCCCTCCCTTGGGCCTCTGGTCGGAAACAGCACTAGTTGAAGGCTTTCCAGGAAAAAAACCAAAAGCATGCAATGTGATGCTAGAATTCCAGACGCCCTCATATAGCAATGAAAATGGGGGAACTTTATTTAGAGCTGACGGAAAGAGGAATGTCCCAGGTGCCACACTATGTACACGGTGTGATGCCGGCACATCACAAGTTGTTGCCACCACGTACTGCCAGCCAAAAGCTCCCTCCAATCACAGACCTATTCCTTGAAATTCCTTGGGCCCCCGCGGCAACAAGCAGCAACCAAACGAATCTCCCGTTGTAAATACTTTGCCTTCCATGCACAAATATAATCACAGGCGTCAGTGGTACCTTGCACAAGAATAGGTAATAATTGGGGACAAGTTTTGAATGCAAATGTGGTTTTGGGCAAGAAGTGTGAACGAGTTTCATCATGACAAGTCGCTCAAACACGAAGCACACAATCTTTGAATGGGACACGAAAATGTTGGCATCATTTACATCAGTCTTAGTAATCATGTTGTAGATTTTGCAGCCCGCATGCCAGGGAATTGCTGTTGAAAACCCAGTGGCTAAAAAAAATCAAAGATAATTTTTCCATCGGAAATCCCGACCAAAACCCTAACCAACATTCCAACCCAAAACTCCAGCCAAAACCCCCCCGAAGTTGGGAGCGCCCCCTCCGAAATCCCATGGGATTAAAAACACACCAAGAGTTGTCTGATGGAATTTCCGTCCAGAAACCCTGAAGTCCAATCACGGCTCTCGACGGTGACTTCCACAAGAATATGCAAACCTTGGTGACCCATTTTGAATGCAAATTGGTTTCTTGCCAAGAGCTGTGCGCGAGTTGCATCAGCACAGTACTCAAACGTGAAGCACAAGATTTTTGACCGGCACCGGAAAATGGTGGCTTGATTCCCGGCACTCTTAGTAATCATGTTGTAGACTTTCCAGGCAAGGTGCCAAGCAATCGCTCGAGGGATGGAAAAACGTCTGAAGAAATTCTCCGACCGAGGTCCCGATCCAAACCCCAACTGAGACTCCAACCGAAGTTGGGAGCGGCCCTTCCTAAATCCCACCAGATGCAAACAAAATTGGATGCATTGTCGGATGGGACCTCCCTCGAAAGACCCCAAGAATGACAACATTAGAAGCATCCCAGCCCTCCCACCCCACCACACATTCATTCTTTTTGAACCAAATTACCCCACCCCCCCTTACCTTGCACACTCAATCACATGTAGGACACTACTACACGATGCTCCGCCACTCAAAAAAGAGAAGCTGCTCCGGCTACCATGGCTAGGCGTGGCCAATCCAAGACCCCCAATCCGGGGATTGACTCACGGAGCGCCACGTTTAACCCACCCTACCCCCGTTTGCGCCCCCCCCCCCCCTTGCCTTGGACCCCACCCATATGTAGGGAACTACTCTAAAATTGTTCGTGACTTTTGTTAAACACACAAGGATCGAGATAGACTCACACAAAGCCTGGCTACCAGTGCACAAAACGAAATGAATGTCAACAACTAGGCTCCCTCCCTTGGGCCTCTGGTCGGAAACAGCACTAGTTGAAGGCTTTCCAAGAAAAAAACCAAAAGCATGCAATGTGATGCTAGAATTCCAGACGCCCTCATATAGCAATGAAAATGGGGGAACTTCATTTAGAGCTGACGGAAAGAGGAATGTCCCAGGTGCCACACTATGTACACGGTGTGATGCCGGCACATCACAAGTAGTTGCCACCACGTACTGCCAGCCAAAAGCTCCCTCCAATCACAGACCTATTCCTTGAAATTCCTTGGGCCCCCGCGGCAACAAGCAGCAACCAAACGAATCTCCGGTTGTAAATACTTTGCCTTCCATGCACAAATATAATCGCAGGCGTCAGTGGTAACTTGCACAAGAATAGGTAATAATTGGGGACGAGTTTTGAATGCAAATGTGGTTTTTGGCAAGAAGTGTGAACGAGTTTCATCATGACAAGTCGCTCAAACACGAAGCACACAATCTTTGAATGGGACACGAAAATGTTGGCATCATTTACATCAGTCTTAGTAATCATGTTGTAAATTTTGCAGCCCGCATGCCAGGGAATTGCTGTTGAAAACCCAGTGGCTAAAAAAAATCAAAGATAATTTTTCCATCGGAAATCCCGACCAAAACCCTAACCAAAATTCCAACCCAAAAATCCAGCCAAAACCCCCCCGAAGTTGGGAGCGCCCCCTCCGAAATCCCATGGGATTAAAAACACACCAAGAGTTGTCTGATGGAATTTCCGTCCAGAACCCTGAAGTCCAATCACGGCTCTCGACGGTGACTTCTACAAGAATATGCAAACCTTGGTGACCCATTTTGAATGCAAATTGGTTTCTTGCCAAGAGCTGTGCGCGAGTTGCATCAGCACAGTACTCAAACATGAAGCACAAGATTTTTGACCGGCACCGGAAAATGGTGGCTTGATTCCCGGCATTCTTAGTAATCATGTTGTAGACTTTCCAGGCAAGGTGCCAAGCAATCGCTCGAGGGATGGAAAAACGTCTGAAGAAATTCTCCGACCGAGGTCCCGATCCAAACCCCAACTGAGACTCCAACCGAAGTTGGGAACGGCCCTTCCTAAATCCCACCAGATGCAAACAAAATTGGATGCATTGTCGGATGGGACCTCCCTCGAAAGACCCCAAGAATGACAACATTAGAAGCATCCCAGCCCTCCCACCCCACCACACTTTCATTCTTTTTGAACCAAATTACCCCACCCCCCCTTACCTTGCACACTCAATCACATGTAGGACACTACTACGCTATGCTCCGCCACTCAACGAAGAGAAGCTGCTCCGGCTACCATGGCTAGGCGTGGCCAATCCCAGACCCCCAATCCGGGGATTGACTCACGGAGCGCCACGTTTAACCCACCCTACCCCCGTTTGCGCCCCCCCCCCCTTGCCTTGGACCCCACCCATATGTAGGGAACTACTCTAGAATTTTCGTGACTTTTGTTAAACACACAGGGATCGAGATAGACTCACACAAAGCCTGGCCAGCAGTGCACAAAAAAAAAATAATGTCAACAACTAAGCTGCCTCCCTTGGGCCTCTGGTCGCAAACAGCAGTAGTTGAACGCTTTCAAGGAAAAAACGAAAAACATGCATTGTGATGCTAGAATTAGATACGCCCTGGTCTAGCAATAAAAATGGGGAAACGTTTTTTGGAGGTGGTGGAAAGAGAACCGTCCCAGGGGCACAGTATGTACACTGTGTGATGCCGGCACATCACAAATAGTTGACACCACATACTGCGAGCCATTGGTTGCCTGCAATCACAGACCTATTCCTTGAAATTCGTTGTGCCGCCGTGGCCACAAGCAACAACCAAACGAATCTCCCGTTGCAAATACTTTGCCATCCATGCACAAATATAATCGCAGGCCTCAGTGGTAACTTGCACAAGAATACGTAACCGTTGGGGATGAGTTTTGAATGCAAATGTGGTTTTTGGCAAGAAGTGTGAACGAGTTTCATCATGACAAGTTGCTCAAACACGAAGCACGCAATCTTTGAATGGGACACGAAAATGTTGGCATCATTTACATCAGTCTTAGTAATCATGTTGTAGATTTTGCAGCCGGCATGCCAGGGAATTGCTGTTGTAAACCCAATGGCTAAAAAAAATCAAAAATAATTTTTCCGTCGGAAATCCCGACCAAAACCCTAACCAAAATTCCAACCAAAAAATCCAGCCAAAACTCCCCCCGAAGTTGGGAGCGTCCCCTCCGAAATCCCATGGGATTAAAAACACACCAAGAGGTGTTTGATGGGATTTCCGTCCAGAAACCCTGAAGTCCAATCACGGCTCTCGACGGTGACTTCCACAAGAATATGCAAACCTTGGTGACCCATTTTGAATGCAAATTGGTTTCTTGCCAAGAGCTGTGCGCAAGTTGCATCAGCACAGTACTCAAACGTGAAGCACAGGATTTTTGACCGGCACCAGAAAATGGTGGCTTGATTCCCGGCATTCTTAGTAATCATGTTGTAGACTTTCCAGCCAAGGTGCCAAGCAATCGCTCGAGGGATGGAAAAACGTCTGAAGAAATTCTCCGACCGAGGTCCTGATCCAAACCGCAACTGAGAGTCCAACCGAAGTTGGGAGCGGCCCTTCCTAAATCCCACCAGATGCAAAAAAAATTGGATGCATTGTCGGATGGGATCTCCCTCGAAAGACCCCAAGAATGACAACATTAGAAGCACCCCAGCCTTCCAACCCCACCACACATTCATTCTTTTTGAACCAAATTACCCCACCCCCCCTTACCTTGCACACTCAATCACATGTAGGACACTACTACACAATGCTCCGCCACTCAAAAAAGAGAAGCTGCTCCGGCTACCATGGCTAGGCGTGGCCAATCCAAGACCCCCAATCCGGGGATGGACTCACGGAGCGCCACGTTTAACCCACCCTACCCCCGTTTGCGCCCCCCCCCCCTTGCCTTGGACCCCACCCATATGTAGGGAACTACTCTAGAATTGTTCGTGACTTTTGTTAAACACACAGGGATCGAGATAGACTCACACAAAGCCTGGCCAGCAGTGCAAAAAAAAACAATGTCAACAACTAGGCTGCCTCCCTTGGGCCTCTGGTCGCAAACAGCAGTAGTTGAACGCTTTCAAGGAAAAAACGAAAAACATGCATTGTGATGCTAGAATTAGATACGCCCTGGTCTAGCAATAAAAATGGGGAAACGTTTTTTGGAGGTGGTGGAAAGAGAACCGTCCCAGGGGCACAGTATGCACACTGTGTGACGCCGGCACATCATAAATAGTTGACACCACATACTGCGAGCCATTGGTTGCCTGCAATCACAGACCTATTCCTTGAAATTCGTTGTGCCGCCGTGGCGACAAGCAGCAACCAAACGAATCTCCCGTTGCAAATACTTTGCCATCAACGCTCAAATATAATCACAGGCGTCTGTGGTAACTTGCACAAGAATACGTAACCGTTGGGGATGAGTTTTGAATGCAAATGTGGTTTTTGGCAAGAAGTGTGAACGAGTTTCATCGTCACATGTCGCTCAAACACGAAGCAAGCAATCTTTGAATGGGACACGAAAATGTTGGCATCATTTGTATCATTCTTCGTAATCATGTTGTAGATTTTCCAGCAGACATGCCAGGGATTTACTATTGAAATCCTGGGGGACAAACAAACATCAAAAGCAAGTTTTCCGCCCGAAATTGAAACCATAACCCCAACCCAAATTCGAACCAAAACTCCTACCGGGACTCCGACCAAATTTGCGAGAGGCCCTTCCGAAATCCCATGGGAGGAAGAACGGTGTCAAGGGTAACTACCACAAGAATATGCAAACATTGGGGACCAATTTTGAATGCAAATTTGTTCTTTTGGCAAGAACTGTGCACGGGTTGCATCATTAGGTGTCCTCCAAACCTGACGCACGGAATCTTCAGATAGTACCCGAAAATGGTGGCATGATTCCCAGCGTTGTTAGTAATCATGATGTAGACTTTCCAGCCGACATACTAGGCGATCGGTCTTGAAATTCCGAGGGATGCAAAAGCATCGTAAGCAATTTTCCTACCAAAATCCCGAGCAAAACCCCAACCGAAGATCCAACCGACACACCGACCAAAGATGGGAGTGGCATTCCGAGATGCCATGGGATGCAAAAAAAAATTAAAGGCGTTTTCGGATGCAATTTCCCTCCAAAAAACCTAAGCATGACAAAATAAGAAGCCCCCCCGCCCTCCTCCCCACACATTATTTCATTTAGAACAAAATTACCCCCCCCCCTGCCCTGCACACCCAATCACATGTAGGACGCTACTCTGCAATACTCTGCCACTCAACAAAGAGGATCAGGTCCGGCTCCCGTGGCCACACGGGGCCAATCACATGTCCCCAATCCTAGGATTGACTGACGGAGTGCCACATTCAACCCACCCAGGCCCCCCTTTAACCTCCCCTCGCTTGTCCTAGATCCCACCCATAGAAAAGGAACTACTCTACAATGCCCAGCCACTCTTGTAAAACAGACATAGCTTGACATACACTCACATAAACCCCGGCTACCACTGTAGGAACAGATATGATTGTCAACAGCTAGGGCAACTCTTTTGGGGCGCTGGTCGGAAAGATTCACTTGCATAAAGAATCTGCAAACATTGGGGGCCGATTTGGAATAAATGCGCTTTTGGGCAAGAGCTATGCACGAGTTGCACCACCACATGGCGCTCCAACCCGAAGCACGGAACTTTTAAATCGGGACCCAAAATGGTGGAATGGGCCCCAGCATTGTTAGCAAGCATGATGTAGACTTTCCAGCCCACACGCCAATCAACCGCTCTTGAAATGCCTAGGGATGAAAAAACATCGGAAGGAATTTTCCGAGCGAATTCCCGATCAAAACCCCAAACCAACCTCCAACCGAAATTCCGAAGGAAGTTGGGAGCGGACCTTCCGAAACGCCATGGGATGAAAAGATATTGGAAACCTTTTCCGATGGGATCGCCCGTGCGAAAACCCCAAGCGGGACAAGACTAGAAGCCCCCAACCCCCCCACCACACCAAACATTCATTCTTTTTGAACAAAATTCTCCCCCCCCCTTGCGTTGCACACCCAATGACTTGTAGGACACTACTATACAATGCTCCACCACGGAAAAAAGAGAAGCTGCTCCGGCTGCCGTGGCTAAGCGTTGCCAATTGGAGGGCCCCGACCCTCGGATTGACTCACGGGGCGCCACGTTTAACCCACCCAGCCGCCGCTTACACCCCCCGCCTTGCCCTCGACCCCACCCATATATAGGAAACTACTCCAAAAGGCTCCACCACTTTTGTAAAACACACACAGATTGAGATACACTCACACAAAACCGGGTTACCGGTGTAGGAAGAGAAATGAATTTCAACAACTAGGGTGCGGTGCCTCCTTTCGGGGTCTGGTGGGAAACGTCACAAGTAGACAGCTCTTTCGTGGAAAAAACCTGAAACATGCAAGGCGATGCTAGAATTCAAGAGGCCATGGTCGAGCAATAAAAATGGGGGAATTTTTGTGTACAGGTGTTGCGAAGAGAACTGCCCCGGAGCCACAGTATGTACACTGTGTGATGCCGGCTCATCATAAATAGTTGACACCACGCATTGCCAGCCATCGGTTGCCTCCAATAACACACCTATTACTTGAAAACCCTTATGCCCACGTGGGAACAAGTAGCAACAAAAAGAATGTCCCGTTGCAAATACTTTGCCATCCATGCACAAATACAATTACGCGCGTCCGCGATAAATTCCACAAGAATAGGTAACCTTTGGGGACAAGTTTTGAATGCAAATGTGGTTTTTGGCAAGAAGTGTCAACAAAATGCATCATCACGTGTCGCTCAAACCCGAACCATCGAGTCTTTAAATTGTACCCGAAAATGGTGGCATGATTCCCAGCATTGTTAGTAATCATGATGTAGACTTTCCAACCAACATACTAGGCAATCGCTCTTCAAAACCATAGCAATGGAAAAATGTCGCAAGAAACTTTCCGACCGAAATCCCGATCAAAACCCCAACCGAAACTCGAGCCGAAATTCTGACCAAAGATGGGAGCGTCCCTTCCAAAATCCCATGGGATGAAAAGCGTTGGAAGCGCTGTCCGATGGAATTTCGGGCCAAAAACCAAGAAGTACAATCACATTTGTCACAGCTAACTTCAATGAAGAATTTGCAAACATTCGGGACTAATTTTGAATGCAAATGTGCTTTCCGTAGGAGCTGTGCAAGAGTTGCAAGAGCACATGGTGCTCAAACGCGAAGCACGGTGTCTTTAATTTGGACCCGAAAATGGTGGCATGATTCCCAGCATTGTTAGTAATCATGATGCAAACTTTCTAGCCGACAAGCCCGGCTATCACTCTTGAAATCCCTAGGGATGGAAAAACATCAAAGGCGATTTTCAAACCGAAATCTAGACCAAAACCCCAACCAAATTCCAACTAAAACTCCAACCGAAACTCCGACCGAAGTTGGGAGCCACCCTTCCAAAATCTCATGGGATGAAAAATCTTGGAAGCGTGTTCTGATGGGTTTTGGGTCCAAAAATCAAGAAGTACATCCACGGGTATCAACAGTAACTTCCATGCAGAATTTACAAGCATTGGGGACCCATTCTGAAGGCAAATATGTTTTTTGACAAGAGCTGTGCACGAGTGAAGCACGGAATATTTCAATTGGACCCTAAAATGGTGGCGTGATTCCCAGGATCGTTAATCATCATGATGTAGACTTTCTAGCCGAGATGCCAGGCAATCGCTCTTGAAATCCCTCAGGGTGCAAAAACATCACCGGCAATTCTCCGACGGAAATCCAGATCAAAACCGGAACCAAAGCTCCACCGAAACTGCAACCAAAGTTGAAAGCGGCCTCTCCGAAATCTGATGGGATGCAAAAAGATGGGAAGCGTTTTCTGATGCCATTTCCCTCCAAAAGCCCCGAGTATAACAAAACTAGAAGCCCACGAACCCCCCCCCACCACCACCACAAATTCATTCTTTTTGAACAAATGCTCCCCCCCCCGCCTTGCACTGCACCCAAGCACATGTAGGACACTAGTGTGCAGTGCTCCGCCGCTAAACAAAGAGAACCTGCGCCGGCTACCATGGCTAGGCGTGGCCCATCCTATGTCCCCAATCCTAGGATTGACTCACGGAGCGCCACATTCGCCCCACTAACCCGCTGCTTACCCCCCCCCCCCCCCTGCCCGGGACCCCACCCATATGTAGCGAACTACTCTACAATGCTCCGCAACACTTGTAAAAAACACAGGGATCGAGAAAACCTCACACGAAACCAGGTTACCAGTGTCGGAAGAGAAATGAATGTCAAAAACTTGGGCGCCTCGTGTCGGGGTGTGGTCACAAACAGCACCAGTAGATAGCTTTCGTGGAAAAAAGTGGAAGCATGCAAGGTGATGCTAGAATTCAAGACGCCCTGATCCAGCAATAAAAATGGGGGGACTTTTGTTTAGAAGTGATGCAAAGAGAACGGTCCCGAAGGCCACAATATGTACACTGTGTGATGCCGGCTCATCATAAATAGTTGACACCACGTATTGCCAGCCATCGGTTGCCTCCAATCACAAACCTATTCCTTGAAAATTCTTATCCCCACGGGGGAACATGTAGCAACCACAAGAATGTCCCGTTGCAAAAACTTTGCCATCCATTCACAAATTCAATCACGCGCTTCAGCGGTAAGTTGCACAAGAATAGGTAACCTTTGGGGACGAGTTTGTGAGGCAAATATGCTTTTTGGCAAGAAGTGTCAACGAGTTGCATCATCACGTGTCGCTGAAACCCGAACCACGGAATGTTTAAATTCTCCCCGAAAATGGTGGCATGATTGCCAGCATTGTTAGTAATCACAATGTAGACTTTCCAGCCCACATGCCGGGCAATCGCTGTTGAAATCCCTAGGGATGGAAAAACATTGCAAGCAATTTTCCGACCGAAATCCCGATCAAAACCCGAACCGAAAATCCAAACGGAACTCCGACCGAAGATGGGAGCGGCCCTTCCGAAATCCCATGGGATGAAAAACCTTGGAAGCATTGTGCGATGGGAATTCCGTCCAAAAACCGAGAAGTACAATCACAGGTGTCAACAGTAAATTCCATGAAGAATTTGGAAACATTGGGGACCAATTTTGAATGGAAATGTGGTTTTTGGCAAGAGAACGAATTGCATCATCACATCGTGCTCAAACGCAAAGCACGGTGTCTTTAAGTTGTACCCGAAAATGGTGGCATGATTCCCAGCATTGTTAATAGTAATTATGATGTACACTTTCCACCCGAAAGACCGGGCTATCGCTCTTGAAATCCCTAGGGATGGAAAAACATCGGAGGCAATTTTCAAACCGAAATCCACACCAAAACCCCAACTGAAATTCCAACTCAACCTCCGGCCGAAACTCCGACCGAAGTTGGGAGCCACCTTCCGAACTCTTATGGGATGAAAAACCTTGGAAGTGTTTTCCGATGGGTTTTGGGTCCAAAAATCAAGAAGTACAATCACCGGTGTCAACGGTAAGGTCCATAAAGAATCTACAAACATTGGGGACCAGTTTTGAAGGCGAATGTGTTTTTTTGCAATGCTGTGCACTAGTTGCATCCGCACAGTACTCCAACACGAAGCATGGGATTCTTTAAATTAGACCCGAACATGGTGCCGTGATTCCTAGCATTGTTAATAATGATGATGTAGACTTTCCACCCGAGACGCCAGGCAATCGCGGGGTTTTGCCATGACCGCGCCGGGGAAACAAGGTTGCAAATTCATCAAGCAATTCTTATGATGGATCCCTGCCTGTAATAAAGTGTGCAAAGTTTTGATGATCAGCGCACGCCATTGTTCAATTGGTACTTCCTCTCTCCAACGATGTATGTACCTAGGGATAGCATGTGGTGCGTTGGGAACACTAGTGGTCGCCTGACTAGTCCAACAAAAGGAGGGTAGCGGCCTACAACGCACAGAACGTTACTGGTGCCCTGTAAATTGCCAGCATCATACTACATGGTATACCGCTATTGTTGAGGTTGTATGGTCTTGTTATGGGGCAGGGGGTGATGGGAAATATGTCAAAGACATCATCAAATTCTCAAGAATTGGGGTGCTTGCACAACATCATCACCACACCGGACAACGGGGCTTCACAGGGCTCCTCAAACAGACCACGTGGTGGAAGCTATTTATGCCACTTGGACTATGTAACAAGGGCAACCACACGTGTTTTGACATACTCATTGTTGTGTTCCTCACCAAACAATAGGTTGACAAGTATATGCAGGGCATATTGCAAAATCGTGATGGCAAGGGTGGGCATGGAACGTTGCACACTCCAATTGCACTCCCTAATAAAGACTCTCCGCGCAAACAATGCAGGAATGAAGTCAAAAAGAAGGCATTGCAATGCCCTAACCTGCACTAACCAACTCTCCAAAGCTGGTGTGGGAGGTTGTGGTAGACAGGATAGTTGTTGTAATCCATCGTCAAGCACGGCCCGCCACTTGCGACCCAAGACATATAGGGATGTAAACAAGCGCTGCATGTGGATCAAGTGTATAGTGTTAACAATGGCATCACCAAGTTCCACTGAATCCACATTTAGAAAAGTGCCAAATGGCCAAAATTTTTCCGCCGGGTCAAGGTACTTATTGGCATGCCACACGCCGTAAATCACAGGAACCGAATGGAGTACACTCACATCAAAGGGGCGGTAACTTGGGCCGTACAAGAGTTGGCAGATCTGACAGTAGATTTTCATATCTACCAGCAGTGGGGGAGGACTATCAGTCGTTTGTTGAAGTTCCAATGTCAAACCCAGCAGCTAGATCAACCCAATGTTGGACCCTGTAACAGCATCTAACACCATCAAAGGACACCATTGTGAACTGACAGCCCGCCGCCGACAAATGTCCAAGGGATATGTGAGGTGACTCAATTGAACAACAACCCGACACATATTGTGAACGAGGGTACAATGCTCCTGTTCACTGGTGAAAAGTGCGTTTGCAAGTGCATCTATGTTGCCGGCAATAGACATCAATGAGGAATAGCCTTGGAAAGGATGCCTAATTCCACGATGTCAACAACCTTCGAGGCCCCATTTTGGCATCGCTGAGTGGTGGGGCACACGCAGTGCGTGTGGTAGGGTAGGGTTGCAGGGGTTACCTGTGGGTCCAAAAGTAGTCGAAAGTGATTTTTCCAAAGTTGTTTGCAGACCACTTGGGGTGCTCAAAAAGTGGGTTAACGCAATTTTAAGCCATCTTTGATGCATATTAGCCCATGCAAGTTCCCAAAGGCCTTGCAATGGGCAATTTTGGGATTGACACTGCAGTAAAGGGGGGACCAGGGGTGTTTTTCAAGGCTGGTTTTGTGGCATTTTGCGTGCAAAAAGAGGTCGTTGAGCCCACCAGTTTGGTGCTAAACCCGCTACAGAGTGATCAACAGTGTTTGTTCATCATCTAGGTTGGTTCCAATGCAAAAAAAATTGCCCCCTCCAAGGACGAGCTACACCCACAAATTGCCTGAAAAGGGGGCAATGTTTCCTTATTTTTGTTGCAGTTTTTGAAACCTGGGTCCGCCACTTGCGGCACCTGTTCCAGGCCGCCGTTTAGTTTCTTGCTCAAAATTTGTGTGATTGTCCCTCACACCCCCTCACACCCATAGGTATCATCCACCAAAATTTCGGCTTAATCCGAGGCACCACGACAGAGTTGTGGTTTTTGCATATTTTGCGCGTGCTTGCTTGCTTGCTGCTTGCTGCCAAACCTGGTCCACCCTAGACACCCTTTGTGTCGCTCTATTGCATTCTGCTTCTGGGATCTGCAGGGCCCCGTGGCGTGAAGGGTGCACGATGTAATGTGCAAACTACACAGTGTGCAGTGTGTAAACGCATTCCTCACGAGGTCAATTGCAATACTCAGTCCTACTACTACAATACTCAGTCAGGCCTAGGTTAGGATCAGGATGAGGCAGTCCGCGCTGCATTGGGGTGGTGTCTGCAGATGCGTACAGGTTCTTTTTTCTCAAATCGCATGGAATGAACTTCTGTTGTATCACAGGAAAGAAAAAAAGCAGGGGCATACCCTGCGGAATCGATCCTCAGTCACAGCTTGGCATTTGGGCCCCTCCCATCCATGCTGACACCGACACCGGCCTCCATCTGCACAGATCCCGTGACCTGAGCAGTGAGCCCCAGTGTAGCATGGTTGCTGGCATCTGGCACCCATCCAACCTGCGGCAAACGATTCAAGAAAACAGAGGGGTCCGTAGTTGCAGGGTAAAATGGTGCCATATGAGGGTTGCACAGGCTGTGCCGATGGTATTGCAATGGTACACAGGTGATACTGTGGAGGGAACCCTGGCATGAGCCAGTGTCAACAAAGCCATGTACAGGAGGGACCATTGCCGGTTTTTTTCTAATGGGGTTGAGGCCGTAGAGTCCAGCCAGACAGAGACGGTGAACTGAAAGGCAGGACAGAAGCTTGGAGGTGGGTGATCGACAGCAGTTGAACGATAACAAAGGCACGATTGCGGGGACGTATGACAGAGACATTTATCCGTCCTGAGCAGATGATCCACCGAGGGAGCCTGCAACCCCTGCTTGTTGTCACATCCAAATCAATCCGCTCATCTCCCACAAACCTTTGCGGAGGCGCGCGCACAAATTGCGTTTGGCTGAGTGTTGGCAGGCAGTCCACGAAACCATACCTCTTAAGCACTGATCACACGCCGACCCAATCCAATATCCCATGACCTGAATGCGAACACATAGGGGCAATGTCTCGGGGCTAAAGAGGAGGTCAGAGGGTCACACATGTCTCTCGGGGGCATTCATAATATGCCAACATGGAGTCAAACAATGAGCAAAAGGAAGGAGAATGTTTCCATTTCCCATGGTATGGGGGGGCTAAAGGGTAGGGATGGGCTATTGTTAGGGGTAAAATGGCTATGTTTTACCACTTTGGGTAGGATCCTATCAACAGTGATGTCCTACCCCATTTTTTTCATAATTTCGCACCCGTACAGCTCTCCCGCTGTCCCAAACTTCTCTGAAACATATTTTTTGAACTCCCAACCCCAAAATAGGGGGGGGGGTAACACCACCCCCCCACCCCCCAGAGAAAGCGCGCCCGGTAATGGGGGTAGGGGTGCAGTGCAGTCTGTTTGAAACCTGACCAGAACAGGCAAAAAACCCTAAATTGTCAACGACAAAGGCCAATTTTCGAAAAAAAATATGGTTCCGGACCCCCCCCCCCTAACCGATGCATCTCTGAAAAGCCCTTTTCAAGGGCTTTCCGAATATACCCCACATACCTACGGGACACTCAGTGGACACAAATGAGGCGGCAATGGCTCCGACCCCCGAAAACGCTCCGTGTTGGGATAAAGTGCGACGTCCCCGAGAGCTATGAAACCATGTGCAAGCGCCTGCTCATCATGTTCTGCATATTTGTAAATTTTCAGACCTTCCAACCGACATTAGCTGCAGGCCGTCATCCAGGGGCACTAGCGGGCTCAGCTCCGTCACTGGCACCATTTTGCCGATTTTTCGAGTTGCAGCATGTTCCAGGTGGCCTGATTGCAGGAAGCTGCCGGGCTGCACCTCGCTTGACACATCAGAGCGGAGGCAAGGGTCCAAGGGTGCCAAGCGCCGTTCCCAAATTGGACAGACTAGCTCCGCAGGAAACAAAAATGCCTGACTGCAACTTCCGTTGGCCCCTGCCTACAGCCCTGCCAGTGCAGTACGCAAACATGACCATTGCCAAGAACAGCTCCAACCGCCATTACAAGAGCCCCTTCCTCATATTGCCAGGGTACAAGTGCTTTCGTCTTCACCGTCACGACGGCAGATGAAGGGTTTATTGCGCAGGAGAGCTCCCTGCGTCGGCTTTCAGGCCAAAAGGACAGGGCTGATGGCGTGGGAGGTCTTGCAGTCCTCAGAAGGCAGCATCAGTTGAAGGTTCATAATTTCTGTTCCTCAGAGGTAGGACTAAACAAATCTGGATCCTTACGAACAGCCGTGCAGGGGTGCTCAGGCCACGACTTTAATCCCGGCCTAGTCGTGGGGACCCTCCGAATCCTGGGAAACAAACCTGGGGCCATGGGTGCAGGAGGATGGTGCTGTAACCTTTCGGCAGACCAGTGTCCCCGGTATTTGGGGGTCCACGCAGTGCAAATCAACTACCCGGGAAGGGATGGTGCACGTTTGCACATTCCCCCGTGATTAATCAGTTTCGTGCCCCCCGCCCACACTGCACGACAATGCGCGTACACGGCGTCCCTGATAGATACTACTCCTTTCGTCGCTCTTCCTGATGGTCGGCACACCGGCCTCTTGCTGCTGCGATTCAAGCATGCAGTACACAGGGTGGAAGTGTGTCGGGTTTGAGCAGAGGTTGTTGTCCAAAAGCTTCATTCAGTGGGATCCAGCCCCACCCCCCCTCATTTCGTCAGAAGGTTGGGAGGGGGGGTTATCCCACAAATGTTCACTTCAATGCAAATCTGTTGTACCCATGCGCTCTGTGTTGTGTTCCGTGTTTCTCCGAGTTTCCACTGGCACTTCAGACCGCAAGCGCGCCTCGCTCTAGTCCCTCACGGATCCTTACGGCTGCAGCAGAGACATCGGGGACTGTTTGTGATGCCTGGACACAGCGCACCATATCACAGTGCAAACAAAAATGGGGTTGGGGTTCAGTTTCAACCACTTTTCACATTTCTGACCAGTTTTCACAATTTCGAGCATTCTCTGCGAGTCTCGGCAGTTCTCCTGAATCAACAATCTGCGCAGAGGATCGTTGGAGATGTACACACATCAGACGTTGTGGCTTGGAAACAGAGTTTTGCCAGTGCCTCGACGCAGGCCATAACGGATCTTCATACTCCAGCCCCTCCTCCGTCGAAGGAGGGGAACGCTGATAATCCGGCCCTCGTAAAATGTAGGTTCCCTGCCGCCAAAATACCTGATTCTGGGCACAGGACTTTGTTCCGGTCAAGTTCCGGTGGGGCGGCCTTTCGCAACGGTGGCATTTCGGCCGTTGAAAGACGACCCGCAAATGACGATGGACCACGTGTCCAAGAAGATCAAACAGGACCAGCACAACACAGACTGCCAATGAGGCTGCAGAAATGTACAGGCGAGACTGAGGGGGAATTCAGACCCATGCCGGCAGCCGGAGGGGGAACTTCGGCGATCAAGTCCAACTCCCCATACCCTCCCCACGTGTAAAAGCGACCGCGGGGGCGATTCAAGGTTCATTCAGTGGCCCCCCATTGTTCAGCCTGATGCAGCAGTTGCACCTGCGGCGTCAGGCAGGGGCATCGATACTGAGCTGCTTGGGGTCCCCAGCTGGTCTCACTTTGGCCGTGGCCTCCTGACGGCTCAAAACGAAGCCAACAACCGTTCACTCGGTGTCACGCACGAACGCATGAAGTTGCGTGTGGTCCTGCCCCCAGAGAATGCGGAGGCCCTCTTTCCAACAAAACTGACCGTTCGACCAGCCCTGCCTCCCGTCGGAGAGCTCACCCCCAGGCCCAAGCAGACCTAACACCGCCACCAAACTCCACGCCGAGGCCGTGTCCCAGCCACTGCGCACTTCTTGCCCCCGCAGCGCGCTCCACAGCAGCCACCGGGCTCTTCGCTGGTCCTTCGACCTTCGGGTCCGCGGCGCAACGGCTATATCGTCTGCATAGTACGCCGCGCACCAGTCGGCAGGAGGACATCGAGTCTTCGTCAGCTGAGCGCGCTGCTGCCGGACCGCGATCAACCGCGACTGCAGATGGTGCACCTCAGCTTCAAGCGTCTGGATCCGCGCATCATTCGAATACGTGGAGTCACGATGCCCCACGAGTGCGGCTGACTTGGGAACGTGGGGCAGGCAAATACTGCAGTTTGGAGAGGTTGGGGAATCCGCACACCCATCTGGAATTGTCACCAATGTGGACTCGCGGAGGCACTGAGAATAGAGGTTCCAATGCATGTGTGGAAGGCGGTCTGAGGATCGCTGATCCGCAGCCACCCTGACCCAAACTTTGAGCCATGGACGAAGGATCACCACCACCAAAATGCCCCCCGCCCCACCTCTTAAACCCTAGGGCAGGTGACCTTGATGCGGTGTGAAGTCTTCCGGACGTCGCCAGCAGACCGGAAAAGGGGGAGCCCATCAGAGATCACAGAGGATGGTTTTCAACAACAGCATCGGTTCTCAGTCGAATCAACTTGTAATTGTGTCATTCAACTGGAAACTCTTCCCCTCTCCTCCTTGCCCCTCCTCCCATCCTCTCTAATGCATTGTGCTTTCAATACGCAACAGATGGCAGTACAACAACTGGGGTGCACAGGTCCACGATCGCGCATACAACCTTCGGGGATGTCAAGAATACCTGAGACAGTGGAACTGTGGAACTGCCAAACCCATCTTTTGCCGCAACCAATTCATAAGGTGTCTGACACACCGAGACACAGCATAAATGAAATTTGCACGCACATTTTATACCCCGCACAGGCACACAATACCATAGTACCATAATCTCACTCACACTCGTGCACTCTCACGAACCACGAAGATGCAAATCCAACGGCACAATTGTGCGACCCGTGCAGCTCGAGACGAATTGCAAACGTCAAAGTGCCGAAGCGATGACCAATATCTCCAACTCTGTTTATCTCACTCATGCAGCATGGAACATGTCCCATTGGCAGCCCCTTTGTTTGAGTTACTTGCGAGATCCACGATGTCTCTTACAAAAGGCGTTAGATCTAGTTCCATCACAAATTCTCAAAGCGGCGGAGGATGCTTTGCTGAGTGCATTTGAGAAACGAGTACAGACTCGGGAATTATGCGATGAACTTCGATGGATTACGCTTGTTGAAAAACCACGTCCATTTCAATCATCAATACACTATTGGTGCCACAGGGTTACTTACACTACTGGTGCCACAGGCCCGGGTTACTTGCGCTATTGGTATAGGGGTACTTACGGTAACAGCCGAGTCCACACATGAAAAGAATCAAATGGAACATGTCCCGATTGCCCTCATTCGCTCTCCTGTCTTGTCATGTCCTGATGCAACTACACTCAATATTGAAGCTTGGGACCCGGTCTATCGGAAGATAGACAATGATGAGATCAAAGCAACATTCGGCAAGCTCCTGCAGACCACTGGGCGGGAGTACAATGCAAGCAAAAATTGAGACAGACAATCCACTATGGTGACTGGTGTCGTTCCCGTGAAAGGCATGGGATCAAGGAGTCTAAGTAGTGGGTGCAACTAGCTAGTGGCAAGCACCGCGGTCCATGATGTAGCCTACACGGATTCAACCACAGTTGTTCAAGTACATAAAAAATTGGTGATGCAAAACGGTGGATCCAAAGTTGATGTGATCCGTAAGTGATCCAAAAGTGATCCGCGGATCACCACAGCCGACCCCCCCCTGTCTTCTCCCCTTGCTACCTAACTTTTTGGATCAATCCGATCGGATCATAAGAGGCAAAAATAGCCCTCCTTCTCCCCACTACCAAACGCAGTGTGAAGAGGGTAGGTTCGGTTGAGAGAACCACTTGCACAGATGATAGGAACTTGCAAAAGATTGGTTCTGTTTTGAAGTGTCCCTTGGCGACCCCCTACCCCTTCCAAAATATGCACTTTGTACTCCAAGAGCATGGGGGTGCCATCTTACTTTGTTCAGTGGTACAACTTGCACACCGGCGATGGCACCATAAGTGGTTGCTCACCACCATCAGCACCCCCCCCCCCCCCCACACACCTAACGCCATGCCAAACCCCCCACACCTAACGTGTGGGATCAATCCGATCCGGATCACCAAGGGGCGAAACCCCCATCTACATGACGCACGTTGTACCCCTCTCCATGTTTGGGTTGTACCCCCTCTCAATGGTTGCACGGAGGGGGGAAAGAATTGTTACCTCGAAATCATACGACGTGGAGTGGCAAGAAAGGAAGCCACTCTCAGTCCTTTCGTGGAACGAACCGCTCAGTGGCCGTCCATGGAATGCGCCACTCTCACGCCTCTCGTGGAAAGAGCCGCTAAGCGGCCGCACAGCGAAGCACCCGCTTAGTAGTCGGGCATGGTGGAAGTCGTCACCACTCCCAAGCCGCGCCCAATCGGAACTCTCACGCCGGACCAAATCGTAACTCACACACCGCACAAGATCTTGCCCGCACAAGTCGTTGGGTTTGTTCGCCAAAGCATTGTCACCACGAAGCGAAGGATCAACCGGTGCGGGCTCACTCGTCGGATGTCCATCCTAAGAGTTTGCCGTCCCGGCAGTTAAGAAACAGCACGAAGGGCACACAAATGTACATCCCGTTGGAAAGCAACCACAATGCGACATCAACATAACGTCAGGGTCGGGGTTATAGGTCAAAGCGACAAACACGGGTGCGACTAGTCTCTATGTTACTCTACAGCCTTGAACGCATTTGTGAGCAACTTAGATTTTGTGTCGTCGACCTAATCGCATGCGTATCCACGCCGACCACAAAAAGTGGGTCATGCATTTGGTTCTTGGGCGCTGTAGAACTTTGTAATTGGTTCGTTAACACCACATCACTTGCACGCCCAATGTTGTTGGGATAGGAAATTGCATGGCAAATGGACATAATGTGCACATTTCAATAGTTTCAAATTTGGGGGCATTCGAAGGCACGGCGAAAGGACAAGTGCAATTTGCCGACGATACTACTTGTGGGGCGTAAGGGAAGATCAAGGTCAGTTAGTTAAACACAAGAAGATGGACTTTGATTCGGATTTTTTTTGTGGCTTCAATACCCGAAAACACCTCGACAAAGGGATCGTAGATTGCTTGCATACCATGGCCACGCCGCATACAGCCCTTGTCGACCGAGGTTTTGTATGGCCTCCCCCCTCCGAATCGGTTTTCTTAGAGGTTGCCGTGTGCGATGCTTAGGTGCAACTCGAGATTGCGGTGGAAGGATAAGTGTCACCATCTCTACATGTCAACACTATCCACTATCCAAGAGGGCATTTGTCGGTGCTCCAAGATGGGTTCAACCACTTCCCTTAGCGTGACGTCCCCCAAGAACGCAATTCAAACAACATACTTGTGTGTCAGTTTGGAAATTCCACATCGGACGAGAGTCTCTCCCTTGAAGCGAATGGTTTGAAGATTGGGCGTCGGGGTGCAAGCCCTTCGGTGATCCAGGGATCCCGGGTTGTGGAGAACTGTTCGATGAGTGTAACGATAACGGGGACGGCGGATTGTGCAAGTTTGCCGCTTGCCCGAGTGATCGTATGGCTTCCGGTAGAGAAGGGGAATGCTCCATTTGACCATCGGTGGTCTTTGTTGCCCGAAACGGAGTTGTCACAATGAGACCATTGATCTTGCATTCCTCCCGGGATTCCTCTTCTTCACTTCGGGTGTGCGCAATTCTCGCATGGGACCGGGCTTGCGCACACCATTCGGCATTCCCATCAAATGATTCATGGTCCCGTCTATGGGTCATGCTCCCTTCTCTCGTCGGTCACCGCACCCATGTCAAACCTCAAAAGAGCGCATCCGGCGGTCGATGGATACGATAGATTCCCCTAAAGCCGGGAGCAAACATGTGCGCAACTATGTCCATTCGACACCCATCGTTGACTTGGAGCCTCCTCAATCGTGAGGAAAGATAGCAAGAGGGTATGCCAGACGGGTTCTTCACCGTGCGGGTTCTTCACTAGCATTCATACCGCACGGTACAAATCCCGAGTGTGTTGCCAAAGGAAGGATACAGGATTTCGAGATTGAGGAGTCGGAATACCGCAAAATAAAACACAACGGAAAACATGGTTTGCTTGACCACTCGTCATAAAAGCATGGAGCTTAGCCACTTGGATGCACTCGAAAGTCTTACCATGACTTCAAAAAGGAGTCGTTCATTGAGTTGCTGCCATCGATACATCATCGAATACGCGGGAGCTTTACTACTACTGTCTGCAGTGAGTGCAAGTAGACTACTTTACTGTGTAGCCATGTAGCCATGTGTAGCCTGGATTTCTTCTCCCCCACAGCCGTTGGTTCAGCTTGTCGAACCGCTGCCTAGGGAGGCCGAAAATCCGACGGCTCTTAACACGGGCTACGTGTATATTTCCTGTACGCCGTTGGACGGGGGGGGTCCTCACATCCGTAGAATAGATAGGGCAAAGTGGCGTATGGGAAATCCACGGTTAATTTTTTTACCACCCCGAGCCCCCCGGGTGTCTCCCTCCTACCTGTCTGGACCTGTTCAGACAACAGCAAAACCCCATTTGATGACCTCCTTTCAAAAAAGGGAGCTCAAAGCGAAAAGAGTAAGCACTCCAACTCAAGACGGAATTGTACATTATCATCCTCCAAGAGTTCAACCTTGTCGAGCAAAACCACAATCATGCCATCTCATTTTGTCCGCAGCCTGCCGTTGAACCAGGTGGTTAACATTCGTGGTAATCTAGGTTACCGCTTTTGAGGTTTGCATAATTTATTTGTCGATCCGGTCAAAAATATATATATCTCTCTCTCTTAATATATCGATCCGGTCAATAATATATATATATATATATATATATATCTCTCTCTCTCTCTCTCTTCTCTTATCTCTCTCTCTCTCTTAATATATTTAATTGTGCTATGGACGTTCGTTCGTTCGTCGTCGTCGTCGTCGTCGTTCGTCTTCCCCAAAAAGGTGAACGCGATCGTCGTGGTTTGATACTGCCTTTGTGATGCGCGGCCGCAGGTATCGAACAAACAGTGTGTTCTCGGTTGCGAAGCACCTGTTTTCTTGTCGTCTTTCAGGCGTGGCTCTGTACGTTTTGCTCTGTGGGTTCTGCCCTTTCTTCGACGAATGTATACTTGCGGTGTTTGCTTCCATTACAAGCGGAAACTATTCGTTCCCTTCTCCGCCCTGGGATTCCATTTCAGAGGTATGTCCGTCACAAGTGACGCTTGTCCACGGTTTCGCCCTGCATGCCAATCAGTGTGCGAGTGCATTTTGGTGAACGCACAGGTACGTTCACGCACTGCAGGTGAATAACAGCGAACAACTGCTCCATCTAAGTGAAAAGGTGATTGGAGAGACGGCAACCCATGCGATTGTGAAGCAGTCCTTATTTGCCCACTTTTGTGCGGGAGAAAACGAACAAGACATACAGCCTGTATTGAGAAAGTTGGAAGCAGCCGGAGTTGGGACTATCTTGGATTACGCGGCGGAGAAGGACATAATTGAAGATAGCGGACCGGGGTTGCGGTACGTTAGCCCATCAATCAAGTGCGCCAATGTGAGATTTTGCGAGCGACATGGCATGCAACCATTTTTCGTTGTCTCTCTTCCCTCCTTTCTCCCTCCATGCTCAGCTTCATCGAGTCAGTGTGCAAGCGCTTTGCGTGGTGCACCACCTCCGTGTGTCCAGGGGCGATGTAGTCGAAGTCGGATATGTGGACGAACAACAGTGCGACTCCAATGCAAATTTGGTGCTGGGTTGCATCGATACCGCCTCCAGGTTTTTCCCACTTGATATTAACTGTACCTGATTGTCAGTGAAACGTTTCTCCCTTCTACCTTGCACTTGCCTTGCCCGGCGGTGGACTTATCCAGTGACACCCCTCTATCGTAGCTTTTCACCGTGTGCGCATCAGGGTTGGTCATATTCGTCAGTTCTCAAAGGATTTGAGAGGGTTTGTTGGTTGCTGGTTCACCAGTTGCTTAATGTTTCAGAAATTCGGGACATAGGCCACCAAGTACAAGTGGTACCCACCATTTTGTCAGGACAGGTTTCACGGCCGTGTTAGCTCATCAAATTGGTACAATTACTATTTTTCTGTTCCAGGTCTTCAATTTCTTGGACCGCAAAGGGGATGGTTTCCTGGATTACTTGGAATGGACTGGAAGATTGGGTTTGGACTCTTTTTCTTATGTGGATCAGGTTGATGAAGACCACCGGCTGTTGCAGAAGATGGTGGTACAGTTGGCTGGCAAGTACGGCGTCAAGTGTCTTTCAGCTCAGGTGTTTGCCCCTGCAAACCTTCAATAAGAACGGGAATTTCTCTCCTGATACCCACCTCTCTGCAATTTTTTCCCTGATTGGCAGGCCCTGCCCTTGTCCTATTCTGGCGCATCCCCGTTGTCATGTTTGACGAGGGTATTTTCGAAATTCCACATATGGGGACAAGCAAATGACAGTCCACGGGGTCCCGGGTCCAGAGGTGTGATTTGAAGGCAATTTGGCTTTGCCAGACAATCCCTGCCAATGGAGGGGCAAAGATGATTGACGGCACGGTTTTCGTTGGCTTCGGAAAGTCAATTGTCGCAAATAGCGGGTTTTGCTGCACCAACCTCTTTGCATACCTATTTTCATATTATGCAGAGTGTGGCTCCGCAACCCTCAACCGCAACCGTAGTGATTGTTCCCCTGAACTGCCTGCATTTGTGGCTGAGGTGATACAGGCTGAGGGGTATCTTGTGGGAACGAGGACCACAGGCACTCTGAGTCTGCAGATCATGGTAACAGTCTGACTGAGCTCTTGATTTGGCAATTGTGGCCTCTAAGTGCATGTTTCAGTGACAATAATAGGTGCAATTTTCAACCTGACTGAACATGGAAATGGTTGTTGGGGGCTTGGGAGTTTTTACACGGTTGGCCATGCGAGCAGCCCAAAATTCCAGGCCAAGCCGTATCTTTCAGAGCAGTCAGTTGCAGACGCTCAAATAGGACGTCCCGTCACCGCTGGCCATGAAATATTAAACATTCGGTTGGCACAAGGCGAACTCAAGGCAATATTTAGTATAGTGTTAGCTCATGTATCTCTGATGTGCTGCTCTGATGTTTTTGTTCGTTTTAGGAACACAAGCTCAGTGAAAGTTTGGTGATTCGGCTGAGCAGAGTCTGTGAAGCAGCACGTGACAAAAAGGTATGCATCTTATCTGGGTGCATGCGTGTGTGCGCACGCATGACGTATGTTTCGGAGCCATGATTTTCCATTTTTTGGCAGGCGAACACTCCCAAATATGGCAGGCATGAATTGAAGGGAACTCAAGTAGTGTGTGTCTTCATTCCGCATGCATTGGGTTTCCCCGTCTGTGTGTACCTCCATATTTTGTGGCCTCAGGAAATCGCGAAGAGAGGCTGTTAGCTGTGAGCGATATGTACCCAGTGACCGAGAGGGAGGGCGGGTTTGGAATAGAAATCAACAGCACGTAAGTCCACAAGTTTGCTTCTCATGGTCCCTTGTTCAACAAATGGGTGAGAGGAGGTGAAGAAGAGAAAAGAGGTGCAAGTGGAAGGGGGAATCGACTGTGATTTGCGCTAACGCCATGTACACGCATCATCCAGCCTCCAGGATGCGACGGTGCATCCACGCACAGTGTTTGTGAAGGGCTGTCACTTCCCTGCTTTTCATAGGTGCGTGCGAAGGCTGAAGCTGAAGCGAAAGCCAAAGAAATGGAGGAAATGAAAGCGAAGCAGGAGGAGGACCGCAAGAAACGGGAGAAGGATTTGAAGGCCAAGCGAAAGGAGGAAGAGGCAAAGCGAAAGGTTCAGAATGAGGAGGACCGGGCACGCGGATATCGTATTATGAAGCAGACCACGATGCACGTGAATGTGGGGCTGGCAGCGCCATTGTACTATGTTGACAAACCCACGGGGGCCTCTGGGCAGATTCGACGTGATATTATTGAGGGTGTTCTGTATGCTCTTGGGGAGTTGACGCAACGCGAGGTGGACAGTTTGCTGCGCAGTGCAGGTGTTCCTCTACACCCTTTTTGTGTCGCCGCTGGTTGAAACAGGTCAGTTGCCAATGCGTTTGTGCGTTCTCGTCTGAGGATTTCCTGGACCTGCAGGCACCTAAAAGGTGGAACCTCAACTGCTGACATTCAGCACCTATCACCCTGAAGTTTTGCGTGCGTTTTCAACCTTCTCTCGCAGTTGGGCATGGAGTTGCCTAACCTCGAAGTACACAATCCCCTGTCAATTAATGGACGCCCAAGTTTTCCTCAAATAGGTTCACGGGTCCCATTGATTGTTTCCCATGAGCACCAGTTGCTTGATAATCTCTCCCGCCAGACAAACACGTCGCTCGAATTCCATCTTCTTCTTCCCTTTTGACCTCTGTCCATCCCCGTGCTTCCATTTTGGTCGTCCATTCTCACTTCATGCTGGCCTTGCTCCTTGTGCAACTCCCTATTCGATTTCTGTGCTTTCCGTGTTTCCGCGTGGTCCATGCAACAACCGTTGTGGCTACGCTGTAAAAACGGGCAACGGAGTATGGAGTGTGCTCTCTCCTTGTGCTTCTGCCTTTCAAAGGTGTTCAAGGATGTGTGCAACGACACCATCGCGAATCCCGACGTGAAGCCCATTATGGGATTCATTATTACCGCTTACACTGATCCAGTCGGCAAAACGACCGAGGCACTTAACAAGCTTGTGATGACCACGTTCGTTTCAACCGTTGATGCGCCCACATTGGGGTTACTTTGCCCTATGCTCCGTCGCAGAACGATGGAGCGGAAGGCAGAATTCAAGCAGAAAGCAGCTCTTGTCATTGGCAATCTTTGCAAATTGGTCGTTGACCCAGGGTTTCGCCACTTTTGTTGTGCTGGGTTTTCGTGCGTTACTTGTATGTTTGTAAAAGCCGCAAGGAGTGAAGCAACGACGCCAGTTGTCGAAGATCGTTTTTGAGGCTGCACGTTTGCCCGTCGTTGACGTTGCGGGCATGTTGTGAGGTTGGGAATCGGCATGGTGACGAGAAACAACGCATCACGAAAAACTTTGCAGAGATGCCATGCAATTCATCCCAATTCTGAAGCCCGTCCTTGAAAGGGGCGTCGACGAGATTATTTATGATGACATTCGTGAGACTTGTGAGACGGCGCTTGCCACGTTGAAGCAAGTAATGGGGGCTGCTGCAGAAAAAGAGGAGATTTCCGTCTCTTTCAAGCAAATGCAGGTACGCAAATACGGAAGTAGGCAAATACCCCCCTTACCCCTCCCCTCCGTTGTTTGCAGTCATCCAGGGACATTTGCCCCCCCCCCCCCCCCGCAAGTGGCCATCCCAGGGCCCACCAGCCGCCGTTGGGGAAAGGTACCTCACCGCCGGCTTGGGATGGCCGCTTGGACGCACCTGGCCAACGGCGAAGGCATTTGCCTTCCTCTGCGTGGACTCGACGCAGAGAAGTGAAACAGGGCAAGTCCGGGGGCTCCGTTGGCACAACCGACCAAGGGAAAGGGAAGGGAAGGAGTGTGGTGAGGCCGATGGGCACGGTGGCCTACAGAGGGAAAGGCCAAGGGAAGGGAAAGGGGAGGGGAGAGGGAAGGTTAGGGCAAGGAGGAAGAGGAAGGTCAAAGGGTGGTGAGAAGCTGATGGGCACCACCGCCTATGGAGAGAAAGGGTCCAAGGGAAGTCTTGAATGCATAAGTCAGAGACAGGATCATTCGACAAACACATGTGGGGCCCGACCATCCATCCTGTCCCCAAAGAAATCCCAAGCAAAGCTGCAATGGCGCACAGCATTCCACCAAACGCAAAGAGAGTGGTGGAGAATCCAGGCCTGGTGCCTTGGGGTAGCATGCCGTCCACCAGGTGACGTGGTTACATCGCACAGAGGGTGAGACGATCGGAACAGCATCCAATGATTCCACCGAGAATAAGCGCACTGGCAATCAGGCACAGTAATGGAGATGGTTGCAGATGTGGTGTAATGTTCCTTATTTCGACATCCTGCGTGGTGCTGACCTTTGCGTGTGGAGGCGGCCCGGGGTCACGGACCTTTGAAGTGGTTGGATGGTGGCCCAATCGGCGGTGGCTGCGGCATTCACCCCTCCAGAAGGCGTTTCACATTCGCGGTCCGGGTTCTCAGCACCGGCGACGTCCAAAGCGAGCAGAGCATTAGAAGCAGTCTTGACTTGGACTTCTGCAATGGAAGGGGGCACTGCCCAAGGTTCCAATTCCTCGGGCCTGCATGAAGATGAAGGGACCACCCAATCAGACATGCGATTTACCAAATTCACTATCCCCTCCTTCGCTTTGCCCATCTCCACTTTCACCACCAGTCATCTTCATCCCATTCTCGCTCGTCGTCGCAGGAAAGGTCGATTGAAGACTCATCGGAACACCAATCCGAGTCATATCCGGCTCGGTGGTAGCAGCCGGGTCCACTTCCGTAATCATCGCGTACTCCGTCCTCTGCAAGCCGGGTGCATTGAGAACATGTACATTGCTCTCCACCCAGCAATCGACGGTGTTGGTTGCGAATCGCCCACCCAAGGCAATACCAACATGGCCTTGGGTCTCCAGTGTAACATCCGGCACATAATTTTGCTGCCACTTCCCGAATTTTCGGTAAACCCATCCGCCGTGCCTTTTGGTGCACTTGATCATGGCCAATGAGACTTTCGACATCGATATAATCCAACGGTCTCTTCCTCCGTTCCTTGAAGAAGTGGGGGAGCCCAGCTTGGCAACGACGCTGATAGTTGTGCCCAAGGCATTATGTTTGATTTATGAGGTCTGAAATTGCAGCTTGTGTCAGAGCGTGGGTGCTTCAGGGCAAGGTAAGAAAGGCAAGGAAGACATCATGCAAGTGGCCATCCCAGGGCCCACCAGCCGCCGTTGGGGAGAGGTACCTCACCGCCGGCTTGGGATGGCCGCTTGGACGCACCTGGCCAACGGCGAAGGCATTTGCCTTCCTCTGCGTGGACTCGACGCAGAGAAGTGAAACAGGGCAAGTCCGGGGGCTCCGTTGGCACAACCGACCAAGGGAAAGGGAAGGGAAGGAGTGTGGTGAGGCCGATGGGCACGGTGGCCTACAGAGGGAAAGGCCAAGGGAAGGGAAAGGGGAGGGGAGAGGGAAGGTTAGGGCAAGGAGGAAGAGGAAGGTCAAAGGGTGGTGAGAAGCTGATGGGCACCACCGCCTATGGAGGGAAAGGGTCCAAGGGAAGGGCAGCGAATGGCGATCGGCCAGTAGGCGCCGCCAGCTGCAGACGAGATCATCACACCATGGCGTCATGCCAAATCCCCCCCCCCCCCCCACTAAACCGCAAAGACAGAGCTGTGCAATTTCATGATACTTTGCAACTAGCTACTTCTTCCACATTTGCATCAAAGAGGTTCGTGCCTTTTTTTTTTTGCTCGAGGTTGGTCAGCAGCATAGCCCTGAACCAACTCAAGCTCCCGCAGTTGAATGTGGCTGCCACACCTCATTTCCACATCTCGGTGTCGCTATACCTCCCGCAGTTGAATGTGGCTGCCACACCTCATTTCCACATCTCGGTCTCGCTATACCTACTCATGTTACCTCTTCCATTCAGGAAGGTCGGTGAATTTTGCAAGAGGACAAGGGATTGAGCAGCTTTGCATTCTTTGCCTTTTTTTTCCTCTCGCCAACAGCTGCTTTTATTTCACACAGTTGAAGCCGAGGATATCAAATTGGAGAGTTTGGATGGCCAGTACCACGAGGAAAACCTTTCCAGGTCAATTGTGGCGGTGGAGATCATTACCCTGCTGGACCGCATCAGACCCGACCAAGGAGGGCTTGAGGGTCCCAACTGGAGTTACCATGGCATGCTGCTCTGAGGGTCCCAACTGGAGTTACCATGGCATGCTGCTCTGGGTGGATCGTGGAGTACACGCTAAATTCCACGCGACATATGTTGGAGGTGCTTCTGATCGCGTGTTCGTGCCCTGGACATCTGCCTGCAGTGATCCGCATTGCTCTGGTGGGGGATGGGGGGGGGTGGTTCAATGGTGCATTTCAAACAAGTTTGAGTGCCTGAGGTGCAGTAAGGTTGCTTGTCCTCTGCGCGTTCTCATTTGAGCTGCACAGCACACCCTCATAGATCAATTGGATGGGGTATGCTGGTGTCTTTGGCCCTGTAATTTTGGCACTCGCCAGTTCCCTCCATGTCTTGGCACTGCTTGTTATTTCCTCCCCATTCAACCCAGATTGTGTTCTGTATCATCTCGGCAGCACATGATTGCTGAAGTTGAATTCTTTTCTCCTTGACCACCTGCATTGCTCTGGCAAATTGTATACGTAATTGGTTCAGACTTTTGCTTATGGTGGGTGGCACTGGAGTCAAGGGGGTGGGAACGAGCTGGACTCAGCACCTGTGGGTGCCAGGTTTTGGGTTTCACGGCTATTCGCAATGGGGAGGGGGAAGGGCTCTGCATGGGTGAGCATCAGGCTCAGACCCCCCCCCCCCTGCTTATATCAGTTGGGGGTTTTGGGTCATCATGATTTGCAGACTTCTGTCTGCCGTTTGCTCTCAAACAGAGGTGCTTCGCTGGTTGGGTAACTCATTCCCTGTGCATGTATGCCGACACCATGCAAAAACAGTTTTGTGGCTATGGGGCGGTGATTGGTGGTCTTGACAAAGCCAAGCAGGCAGCCAGCCTCTAGGATTCGACGGTGCATCCACGCACAGTGTTTGTGAAGGGCTGTCATTTCCCTGCTTTTCATAGGTTGGCCAGTTACACAGTGGTTGAAGAAAAGCATATTGATTTGCCTCCTGAACCTAAACCTGAGCCCCTCGCTGAGATGAAGAAGGACGATGAACCCATGGCAGAGGACGGCGAGGAAACCAAAGAGGACGGGCTAGCAGAAGAGGCTGCTGCTGAGGAAGAGGCTGCCCCTGCCACCGAGGAAGAGGCTGTTGCTGAAGAGGCTGCTGCTGAGGAGGCTCCAGCCGCAGAACCCGACACGGAGATGACGGACGCTGCGGCTGAAAATGGGGAGGCTGAGGCGTAAAAGGAAGTCTATTTGGTTCTTGCAGTCGTGGCCATCATGGCACATGAACTATGAAATTGGATCTGATTTATCAATGGCCAGGACAGTCGTTGTGGGATTCAAATGTGAATGTGTGCTTTGTACGTTTTCATTAAAATCTGCCCAATGCAAATTGCCTGCTGCTCTGTATTTTAGATCCTGTGTTATGTGGGCTTTTGCAATCCAGGGTGTGTATTTGGTTCTTGCAGTCGTGGCCATCATGGCACATGAACTATGAAATTGGATCTGATTTATCAATGGCCAGGACATTCGTTGTGGGATTCAAATGTGAATGTGTGCTTTGTACGTTTTCATTAAAATCTGCCCAATGCAAATTGCCTGCTGCTCTGTAGTTTAGATCCTGTGTTATGTGGGCTTTTGCAATCCAGGGTGTGGAGTGCCCGCAGTTGATGGATGTTTGAGCGATGCACAAGTGCAACATGGATTTCATGTACACCATGGGCTGCAGCACCCTGAAGGGTAGGTCAGACCTGGGGTTGACCTGGGTGTCTGGAGGTGCCCGGCTTTGCCCGCCACCCTGAAGCTGTCCTGACGGCCTGTATGGGTAGATTCCCCACTCTGTGGGATGGACAGTGGATGGAATGGCCAGCGCTCCTCCAGCCCCGGCTACTCAGGGCTATTTACCTTCATAGGTGCAGAGCAGGGAGTGACGCGCTGAAATTCTATGATCCCCTCACACTTGCAATCAAACAAAACCAGAAAAAATAGCATGCAAAAACAGCAAGCCACACACAAACTATGACATGCAAACCCTTTGGACTGGCCCCAAAAACTGAAACTGACTACTTATTTACAACACCACCTCAGTGAAAGCATCAACATAGATTAAGATTCACACCACTACTCAAAGGGAGGGAGGGGTGTACCAACAAGCAACAATCATGAGTCAATTTTTTTCTGCAAATAGTTGGTACGGGAGGAAGAGCAAAGTGCACAACCCAAATACGTAAGTAGTGCATAAGTGGAGTTTTTGAGTTGAAATGTTTTTGTGTGGAAGTGGTTACTTACATGTTTCCCAATGAGGGCTGCTGGCTAGAGAAGATAGCTACCCCCAAAGAGAAGGATACACCCCCGCATGGGGGTTTTGAGTTGCTTAATTGTGCATGATTTTACAATGGGTGCTATTTGATGTTATTACCTGCATGGTCCCCACAATAATTGCTGCTATGTTTGGTGTTTGGTGCTTGGTGTTAATAGTACATTTTCATGGGGGTTAGAAGTGTGTTTACCGTACGGCATGGCAACACACAAAATTGTTGGGAGCATGGGAGCAAAGACTTGGAGTGTTCAGGCCTGTTCCGCTGTAAAGCAGCACAATTCACATCATTCGTGCAGAAGCGCATTCCTTATCGTGATTATGTGCCTGATGTTGGAGGACGCTTGGTCACAAAGTGTTGTGCTTGCTAAGCAGGATAGTTCCGTTGATGTGCTTGGCCGAAGCTCGCTTATGTCGTTACTCCATTGCCTGAGATTGCGTTTGTGAGGTAAGATACGCTCTTTCCACTGATACTGCACTGCTGCCAAATTGAGAGCTCTTGCACTAGATGTCCGGGCCCTTGGTCCGATCTCAATTCAAGTGCAAGTTGGTGGTTTGAGATATGGGCTCTGTTGAACACATTCATGTTGCAGCAGAAGTGGGTCCGGATGTCCGGTCCCTTGGTCCAATTTCAATTCAAGTGCAAGTTGGTCGTTTGAGATATTGGCCCTGTTCAACGCATTCATGCTGCAGCAGAAGGGTGTGTGGCTGCACAATCCTGGCCACCATGGTTTTCATTGAAATGTTTCTCTTTGTCAGTGAATCTGCCATTCCATCATTCTGTTGCTTTCGTCTGTCGTAAGTCAGTCTGTGTATGCAAACAATGGTTTTGCAATATGCAAGATGGTCTGTTGCGTGAAAAACTGCAGTACCATGGAAAAAAATGTGTGGTGAATATGATTGTGTGGTGAATATCAGCAGGTATATGGCACAAGGTCAAAGGGTTCCAGATCACCAACGTTCGCCATCACGAACCATCATAGCCACTCGGCTGGGGGTAGGTTGAGGATTGCAAAATGGAGGTTGGTGTAGTTACCACGTACTGCGTACTACGTACTGCGGCCTTGGATGGTCGAGTGTGGCTTCGGCCCAACTCCGATTTCCATGGGCGGCCCAGCCTGGAAATTGGTGATCCTTCCGCCAAGGTGGGTTGTCATGTGCCCTTTGACCGGGGCTGCCCTTCGTGGGTAAGAGCCGAACCGCTTGGAGGGTTGGGAAATCTCGGGGAAGTTACCTCCGCCTTTTGGTGGTAGGGGTGAACACGAGATGGAAACCTCCTGTAAGTCCGGCATGACGCGCAGCTTCCAATTGCCAGTTTGTAAGGTAAAATGACCAATTTTCAATCCATTGACCAGTTGTGGGTCCAGTTGGCCTAATTTTCAAAATAGACAAAAAAACAATACAAAAACTTTGTCTTTTTGTTTGCAAAATGTTTCTTGGTTCTGCAAAATGTTTTCTTTCCATTTTCATACAAAAACCTTGCTTTTTTTTGTTTTTGAAATATGTTTCTCGGCCCTGCATGATGTCTTCCTTGCCTTTCTTACCTTGCCCTGAAGCTCACACGCACTGACACAAGCTCCAATTTCAGACTTCATCAATCAAACATAATGCCTCGGGCTCAACCATCAGCTTCGTTGCCAAGCTGGGCTCCCCCACTTCTTCAAGGAACGGAGGAAGAGAAGAGACCGCTGGACTATATCGATGTCGAAAGTCCCATTGGCCATGATCAAGTGCACCAAAAGGCACGGCGGATGGGTTTACCGAAAATCCGGGAAGTGGCGGCAAAATTATGTGCCGGATGTTACCCTGGAGACCCAAGGCCATGTTGGTATTGCCTTGGGTGGGCCATTCGCAACCAACACTGTCAATTGCTGGGTGGAGAACAATGTGCATGTTCTCAATGCACCCAGCTTGCGGAAGATGGAGTACGCGTTGATTACGGAAGTGGACCCGGCTGCTACCACCGAGCCGGATATAATTCGGATTGGTGCTCCGATGATTCTTCAATCGACCTGTCCTGCGATGACGAACGAGAATGGGAAGAAGATGACCGAAGAAAAGCAGCAAATTGGTTGGTACCCGAATGGTGCCTGGTGGCCAAAACAGTGATGTTCGTGACATCCAATGTGGGTGTTGAAAAACAACAGGCCATTTGAAGCATGCGTTGGTGAAGTTGTTCATTTTTCTTTGGCTTCGTCAGGCACCGACATTCTTTTTGAAGTTTGTAACTTAACATTCATGAATTCCATTAGTACTCATGCATTCGAAGAATGTCCTCGGCGATTTTGCCCAGGACGCATCCTGTCTATCTGTGTATAAAGCACCACAAGCTCCCCCGACTGCTGGTGAAAGTGGAGATGGGCAAAGCGAAGGAGGGGATAGTGAATTTGGTAAGTTGCGTGCCTGATTGGGTGGACCCTTCGTCTTGATGGAGGCCCGAGGAATTGCAACCTTGGGCAGTGCCCCCTTCCATTGCAAAAGTCCAAGTCAAGACTGCTTCCAATGCTCTGCTCGCTTTGGACATCGCCGGTGCTGAGCACGCGGACCGCGAATGTGAAATGCCTTCTGGAGGGGTGAATGCTGCAGCCACCGCCGATTGGGCCACCATCCAACCACTTCAAAGGTCCGTGACCCCGGGCCGCCTCCGCACGCAAAGGTCAGCACCACGCAGGATGTCGAAATAAGGAACATTACACCACATCTGCAACCATCTCCATTACTATGCCCGATTGCAAGTGCGCTTATTCTCGGTGGAATCATTGGATGCTGTTCCGATCGTCTCACCCTCTGTGCGACGTAACCACGTCACCTGTTGGACGGCATGCTACCCCAAGGCACCACGCCTGGATTCTCCATTCCCCTCTTTGCGTTTGGTGGAATGCTGTGCGCCATCGCAGCTTTGCTTGCGATTTCTTTGGGGACAGGATGGATGGTCGGGCCCCACAAGTGTTTGTCGAATGATCCTGTCTTTGACCAATGCATTCAAGACATGCAGTCTTTGTCTCACCACTGAATCACATTCGGGGGGAAGGTTCCTGACAAGTCGATTCTATCGGGATTGGTGGCAAGCTGTCCGATTGGGCCAACATCCAACCACTTCACCGGTCCGTGACCCCAGGCCGCCTCCGCACGCAAAGGTCAGCACCACACAGGTTGAAGAAATAAGGAACATTACACCACATCTGCAACCATCTCCATTACTGTGCCTGATTGCCAATGCGCTTATTCTCGGTTGAATCATTGGATGCTGTTTCGATCGTCTCAACCTCTGTGCGATGTAACCACGTCACTTGGTGGACGGCATGCTACCCCAAGGCACCAGGCCTGGATTCTCCACCACTCTCTTTGCGTTTGGTAGAAAGCTGTGCGCCATCGCAGCTTTGCTTGGGATTTCTTCGGGGACAGGATGGATGGTCGGGCCCCACATGTGTTTGTCGAATGATCCTGTCTATGACGAATGCATTCAAGACATGGAGTCTTTGTCTCACCGCTGAATCACATTCGGGAGGAAGGTCCCTGGCAAGTTGATTCTATCGGGATAGGCGGCAACCTGCTGCTACAGCCAGGCAACGGCAGCGGTGCTATGCACCTATGATTTTAGCAGCTGTTTTTTCCCAAAATTCAAAATCATGCATTTTCAGAACCGCGATATCAAACTGTACACAGTAGTACTGTTGTTTTTATGTTTTCTCAAATTTTTATTAAAATTATGCTGTCGCTGAAGCTGGAGCCGCAGATAAACTGTCAGCAACTGCCGCGTACGCGAGTTTCAGATTCCCGACCGCCGTGCGCAATAGAAAATCGCCAAAAAGTCCACTTTTTTTCGCAGTTGGCAGCAAAGTAAAGGCATGAGCGTGTTCCCGAGATAAATACCTTGCTGCTGACCTAAAAAAATCCAGATTGGCAGGCACAGATTTGGAGAAATTCACGCTTCTCAACCCAAAAACCACTTTTTTACATGGTTTTAGGGTCTATGGAGGCCATATAGAGGGCCTTACAGGGCTGTAAGAGGTGGTATAGAGGTGATATATGAACAAATTGTCATCACCATTGGTAGAAGCCTACATGACAAGCGATGTTTTGCCTTTATTCTAGGCTATTCATCCCTTTCTCATGCACCATGGGGCCCAATATCCATATGGTTCATAGGTAGGGTTTTGATCACCTATCACCGTCCACACACATGTTTGGGGCTTGGGTGGGTATTGTATGCATTTGAATGATAAGAACTACATAAAATATGATAGTATGTGCATAAGAATGGGATGAAAGATGAACATTTGAGGTGTTTTTGGCCCTATTCTGCACCTTTTGTGGTCCATTTCCATATGGTTCATAGGTAGGCTTTTGCGTGCCTATCACCGTACACACACATGTTTGGGGCTTAGGTTGTTATTGTAAGCGTTTGTATGATAGGTCCTACATATAATATGATAGTATGTGCGTAAGAATGGGATGAACGATGAACATTTGAGGTGTTTTTGGCCCTATTTTGCACCGTTTGTGGTCCAATATCCATATGGTTCATAGGTAGGGTTTTGATCACCTATCACCGTCCACACACATGTTTGGGGCTTGGGTTGGTGTTGTATGCATTTGAATGATAATAACGACATAAAATATGATAGTATGTGCATACGAATGGGATGAACAATGTAGTTTTGAGGTGTTTTTGGCCCGTTTTTGCACCTTTTGCGCTCCATATCCATATGGTTCATATGTAGGGTTTTGATCACCTATCACCGTCCACACACATGTTTGGGGCTTGGGTTGGTATTGTATGCATTTGAATGATAAGAACTACATAAAATATGATAGTATTTGCATAAGAATGGGATGAACGATGTAGATTTGAGGTGTTTTTGGCCCGTTTTTGCACCTTTTGCGCTCCATATCCATATGGTTCATAGGTAGGGTTTTGATCACCTATCACCGTCCACACACATGTTTGGGGCATAGGATGGTATTGTAAGCATTTGAATGCTGGGTAAGAAATAAAATATGATACTACGGGCACAAGCATGGGATGAACAATGTAGTTTTGAGGTGTTTTTGGCCCGTTTTTGCACCATTTGTGCTCCATATCCATATGGTTCATAGGTAGGGTTTTGATCACCTATCACCGTCCACACACATGTTTGGGGCTTGGGTTGGTATTGTATGCATTTGAATGATAAGAACTACATAAAATATGATACTATGTGCATAAGAATGGGATGAAAGATGAACTTTTGAGGTGTTTTTGGCCCTATTTTGCACCGTTTGTGGTCCATTTCCATATGGGTCATAGATGGGCTTTTGCGTGCCTATCACCGTACACACACATGTTTGGGGCTTAGGTTGTTATTGTAAGCATTTGTATGATAGGTCCTACATATAATATGATAGTATGTGCATAAGAATGGGATGAACGATGAAGATTTGAGGTGTTTTTGGCCCTATTTTGCACCGTTTGTGATCCAATATCCATATGGTTCATAGGTAGGCTTGGAACTATTTGAGCCATTTGAGAATTTTCTTTCTCCGTGTGTCATCGTTGTACATAAAATATGATACTATGTGCATAAGAATGGGATGAGCGATGAACATTTCAGGTGTTTTTGGCCCTATTTTGCACCGTTTGTGGTCCATTTCCATATGGTTCATACGTAAGCAACGATTGTCTTACTGCCTTCATGCCCTTGTTGCGTGCTTTTTGTGTGTATTATGCCTTCCTAGGTAGGGTGAGCAAAGGGTGAAAAGATAGTGAACTAAGGGTGAACGAATGGTCATGGGAGCATGCATGGCGACAAAATGTGATTTCCCTTTGGTACAACCCACAGGGCTAAGCAATGGCTCCTTCCAAGAAGAAAAAGGTTGTGATTCCAAAGCCTGACATGCCAGCCTTGGTGCCTGCCGATTGTCATATAGGCAAGGGGGACGTGGAAGATGGGGCCGAACAAGGAGAAGGCGGAGCATGGGAAAATTGCGAAAGTTTGGACCCGGAGCTAGAAAGGCTCCTTGCAGGGCATTGTGTTAAGGAAGACCAAAGTGTTGAAGTCGGGACCTTCAATTACATCAAATGTGGCATGTCCACCAATGTGCAAACCGGTGAAAAGCGGGTCTTGTTTTGGTACGGAATGCTGATTATACCGAAAAAAATACCGGAACCAAACAAGAACGACCTATGCATGAGGTTCCCAAATAATTACTTCTATTGGTTCAAACGCGCTGACGTCTTCCCAACCCTTCCTCTTGGATTGCCTGCCTTCTTCAACGATGGGTGTGACGTCCCGAGTGATGAAACATCTGACTACGGCGAGGCACCTTCTGATGAGAGCTCGGAACATGAAAGTAGTGATGATGGGGACGATGGTGACGATGGCGACAACTCGGAGGATGGCGCAAGTGGCACACCCAAAGCCAAAAAGGAAAAGAACAAGAAAACTAAACCAAAGCCCCCAAAGTTGAGGAAGTATACCAAAAAGAGTAGGTCACCCGATGTGTCTGAGGAAGCGTTGGCATCAAGAATAGCCGAAGCAACTGAGCATATGACGCGTATGGAGCTGTTTAAGCAGGCAAGTGCTTACTCAAAACATTATTTGATCAAACTCTGCGAGAACCTGTGTGTTAGCGGTATGAGTTCCAAAACGATACCAGAGATTCTTCGAGCGCTTGAGGACAGAAGTAAGACTGGAGGCTTCACAATCCAAAAGCTGTTTCCACCGCACAAACCGCAAGTGAGCTTCAAACCCATGGACATATCAATGAGCAGCATTCGACAGGCATCTATTGCTGTTCAATGCTTGTTGATGTTGTTGCTTGCGGTGCATTAAATGTTTGTGACTCACACATAGACCATCACCCCACCGCATGGGTGGCACAACCGGTGCATATCGCTGGCTGGGATTTGGGCCGGTGGGACACGCTTCATAGGCCAACAGTTCGGTGCTTTGTGTAACTTCGTGCCACTCAGGTTGAGAGGCCCAGAAAGGCAGAGAACCCATGTCCCCAGGAGCGCACGGAACGAGAGGAGGCGGAGATGCGAGACAGAGCAGAAGAGGACAGAAAAAAGGCGGAGGCAGCGCACCGACCGAAGCAAGCGGATGAGGAGCAACAGCAAAAGGTAACGTTCCAAAGTTGTGCAGTTAGGGTCTTTCAATTCTGTGCATGCATATCGCGTTAATTTCTCTCCGACCGACCGAGATGGGATTTTGATTTTTGCATGTCCCCAGGAGCGCACCGAACCAGAGGAAGCGGAGACGCGAGACGGAGCACAAGAGGACATAAAAAAGGCGGAGGCGGCAAAGCGTCAAAAGCAAGCGGATGAGGAGCAAGAGCAAAAGGTAACCTTCCAGGAGCGCACACGGAATTCTGCAGTTACGCTCTCACGATTCTGTGCATACGTATCGTGTTCATTTCTTTCCAATTTACGGAGATCAGATTTTGATTTTTGCATGTCCCCAGGAGCGCACCGAACGAGAGGAGGCAGACAGAAAGAAGGCGGAGGCGGCAGAGCGTCAAAAGCAAGTGGATGAGGAGCAACAGCAAAAGGTAACCATGCAAATTTCTGCACTACCGCTCTCTCTATTCTGTGCATACGTATCGTGTTCATTTCTTTCCAATTGACGGAGATCGGATTTTGTTTTTTGCATGTCGCCAGGAGCGCACCGAACGAGAGGAGGCGGACAGAAAGAAGGCGGAGGCGCCAGAGCGTCAAAAGCAAGTGGATGAGGAGCAACAGCAAAAGGTAACCATGCAAATTTCTGCAGTACCGCTCTCTCTATTCTGTGCATACGTATCGTGTTCATTTCTTTCCAATTGACGGAGATCGGATTTTGTTTTTTGCATGTCGCCAGGAGCGCACCGAACGAGAGGAGGCGGACAGAAAGAAGGCGGAGGCGTCAAAAGCAAGTGGATGAGGAGCAACAGCAAAAGGTAACCATGCAAATTTCTGCAGTACCGCTCTCTTGATTTTGTGCATACGTATGGTGTTCATTTCTTTCCAATCGACGGAGATCGGATTCTGTTTTTTGCATGTCGCCAGGAGCGCACCGAACGAGAGGAGGCAGACAGAAAGAAGGCGGAGGCGGCAAAGCGTCAAAAGCAAGTGGATGAGGAGCAACAGCAAAAGGTAACCATGCAAAGTTCTGCAGTAACGCTCTCTTGATTCTGTGCATACGTATCGAGTTCATTTCTTTCCAATTGACGGAGATAGGATTTTGTTTTTTGCATGTCCCCAGGAGCGCACCGAACGAGAGGAGGCGGACAGAAAGAAGGCGGAGGCGGCAAAGCGTCAAAAGCAAGGGGATGAGGAGCAACAGCAAAAGGTAACCATGCAAAGTTCTGCAGTAACGCTCTCTTGATTCTGTGCATACCTATCGTGTTCATTTCTTTCCAATTGACGGAGATAGGATTTAGATTTTTGCATGTCCCCAGGAGCGCACCGAACGGGAGGAAGCAGAGAAGCGACACGAGAACCGCCAAGCGCAAAACGTCAACACGGCATCAGAGCGCAAGATCGAAAGCGAGGGTCCCGACATTATCGCTCTTCCACCGCCTCCACCATTCAGCCGAAAGCAAACAGAGCCTCTCAAGGTTTTTGCATTCCTGTCACTGTACCCCTCAGCAAAATGTAGGATGATCTGCCTGTCCAACGGCCACCACATCAGCAACTCTTCAAAGCCTTGGCAACAGAGAACAGGATCCATGCGAGGTTTCATTGGCGTCAAAAAAGACGCAGAGCTGCGGGGTTCTGACAGCGTCATGCAGGCAGCCATGTGCTCTTGCGAGCTCCAAATACAGTGGCAGGGCGGTACTTGGGTGCAGGCACCAATCAGCGTTGTAGCAACTATTTCGCATACCCCGCCACGTTGCTGTAGGCTGTTTTTTGATTTTATTTTTCCTAAGATGCTAGAACCTTCCAGACCGGCAGCCATGTGCTCTTGCGAGCTCCAAATACAATGGTAGGGCGGTACTTGGGTGCAGGCACCAATCAGCGTTGTAGCAACTATTTCGCATACCACTCCACGTTGCTGTAGGCTGTTTTTTGATTTTCTTTTTCCTAAGATGGTAGAACCTTCCAGACCGGGACGGCCCAAACTGCCTGAATGGCAGCTTTCAAAAAAATCTGTGGCCAACAGACGCAGCCTTGTGAGGTCGTATGCGAAGCAGTTGCATTGCGGGCACCTGATTGCGGAGCATGCAGTCAAGCGATCACTGAATCGAGACAGACTGAGGGCAAGACCGGCCACATTTGAGCAATTGAGGGATACCCTCATTGCAAAGTTTACGACCCATGATACATGGGAAGATTTCATTCGCGCGCGCAGAAATAATGATGGCAATGGTCAGGGGGTGTATAGGACAGGCGTGACCAAACTCATGCAGCTTTTGACAGCCGACATGGGGATTGCTACCACACCGGTAGGTGCGTACCTAGACCCGAGTACCGCCCTTCCACTGTATTTGGAGCTCGCAAGAGCACATGGCTGCCTGCATGACGCTGTCAGAACCCCGCAGCTCTGCGTCTTTTTTGACGCCAATGAAATGTATGGGCGCCGCAAATGCCAGGTGCTGAGCGTACATCTACCGCAAGCACGTCAGCCACACCAACTCCTTCTGCAACTTCCCCTTGCGAGATACCTGGACCAGGATGATCACATCACAACCTCGTCGCAGTTTGAGCGCATGGACCTGCTTCCTGCCCTTGAGAAGGCGTTGGAGAGCGGCTGGGGTGGTGAAAGCATGGAGCTGGTTTTTTCTCCTGATTATGCCGCCTACTACCGAACCACAGGGACGCCTCCACCAACAGCAGATTGCTGTTGTGTGGAGTGCTATGGTTCAAAAAAACTCTGGAAGCACCCTGATTGGATACGGCAGCCTTTGCGGGATTTTCACAACTACCCTTCACGCTGCGCTCCCTTCTTTCGCCTCATGAAATGTCGCCTCAACAGCGTGTATGATGTACACCACTGCAACAATCACGTGTTGGCAAACGGGGTGATCCACCCCCTGTGGTTCTGGACCAGAGCAAACCTGCCTGAGGAATACACTGTCCAATTGAAGACAATTTTGGAGAAACATTTTACGCGCTTTCCATACTACCCACCTTTCAAAGAAGCTATTGGCAAAAGGGACTGGTCACCCCCAAACATTGTCACGAAGGATATCCTGAAGGAGGATTCTTTTTGGAAAGCCCTAGCTGATCTGTTCCCACGAACGGCAAATGGTCTCACAGTCAAACGGAACGGTGAGGTTCTGCAGGACCCAATACACCGATATTTGAAACTGATGCGGATTCTGATGGTCCAGCTGAACAGCTGGAGTCCGGAGGGTGTTGACCAGCGTGATGACATGTGCCGTGAAGCACACCAGCTCTTTTGGGACCTCGGGTTTCCCCTGCGCCGGTTTGGAGTCCCAATTCATTACTTTCTGGAGCACTACACCCCCCGGCTACGCAAACATGGCAACCTCGTGGGCATGTCATCGGAGGGGGGCGAGCATGTCCACCAGCCCCACTCCAAGATCGTGCAAAAACGCCCCTCTCGCCCACGAGGGAAATGCCCAGTGGGGCTGGTGGAGATCATGAAGCACGTTAGGCTCTGGTTGGGGCTGTGGAGGCAAGGCTGGCTGTCTCCAACTCTCTGGTACACGCATGAACCGAAATTGCCAGCTGACAATTAGCGGTATACCACCTTCTTGCCACCACATCCGTTGGCTTGTGATAGATTTACTATTTTTGGCCATTTCTTGCTAATGTTGCTAATCTTTCATTGTTTATGGATTGGGGTAGATTTTGGAACGTATTCATGCTGATATTTTCAGTACCCCTCTGTATCTCTCTCCACTTCTGTCGTCCACAGGATCCATTGAAGAGAGCCAATGGGGTGCCGCTGGCGTTGATGAAGCCCCTGATTGACGCAATTCAAAAATTGGGCAGAAGTCTGTGGTACGACGTGACTGGGGGCTCAAGGGCCTGTGGAGTCCCTGCTGCTGACATCATCAAGCATCTTGAGCGGATCTGCCCTGTGCTCGGAATGGCTTGCCCCGGTGCTGCCCAAGTGATAACGCTCACAGATCGTCCGGTCCCCTGTCAGCTGGCTAACATGGAGAGCGTGCTAATGATTTGTCTTGTGTGCTTGGGCCGAGAGGCCAGTCATTTTTGCGTAATGCATACTCTTGACACAATTCAGTACAGCGCAACCCCTCTGTCACTGTCACCAGGTGACACTTTGTTTCTGCCAGTTGAAAAGCACTGGATGCTGCCAAAGTTGTGTCCAGGCATTAATTTTTTTGCTGCTGTACCATTCTCGAATTCGCAAAATGCACCATTCGTGCCCGACGATAGCTGTTGGATCAGCAAACATTTACGGCCGTCCAGTGTGACCTGGAGTGACCTGCAGCACGGTGACACTGTGCAGATGTATGACGGCCTAAGCGATGCTTCGGTTCTGCTGCACACCCAATTGTTGTGGAGGCCCACTGTGCGTTGTCCCGGTCTGTCGCGAAAAGGGCAGCCCCTGTTCCCAGGCAGGTGGACAGTCCAGCTTGAACGGGGCGTCACTGTTTTAGTATTAGCCGTGATTCCTACCAATCCGGCTTCCTGGGATGTTGTCGGCGTCTGTGCATTTTGCTGTACGGCAGGGCAGGCAGACTTCAGATCCCTTCTACGGTTTTCAGAATCCAGCCTCAGAGAAATTGCCCTGGCTGACAAGCAGGGCTCTGAAGCAGGGAAGACCTGGATGGAAGGTTTGTATTCCGGGCAGTGCATTTATTTCCAGTTTCCTCAGAGGTGTCAGTCCTGCGGTCCGCACCAGGCCAAGCGTGAACTGGCATATGAGGACAGTCGGCGGAGGACACGTCTCCCTGAGATCACAAACCTCAGTACCACAGCGGTGAAGAAGGAATCTGTCATTACCAATGGGAAACCCAAACCGAACCCGAAACGGAATTCGACCGCAAAGCCACCACCAAAACCGAAACCAAAACCGAAACCAAAACCAAAACCAAAAGGCCATAAAAACAACAGCCCACCAAGCAAACAGCCAAAGAAGGAAGAGACGGGCAGTGGGACGGTAAAACAAGAGGCTGACCTTGTTCAGCGGCTCTTGGCTGCACTGCAACAAACAACCCAACAACAAAACAACCGAACAAACCCCCTGAAGCGCAAACGCGGGCAAGGTGAAAACAGTGAAAATACCTGAAAAAAAGGAAGGGTTAAACGGGAGTCAGGAGAGCACATGTCTCAGCAGGTGTCTCAAGTGTCTCAACAGGTGTCTCCGAACCCCCCTGGGCAGGTGTTTCAGCAGGAGCAGCAGCAGCAGCAGCAGCAGCGGCAGCAGCAGCAGCAGCAGCAGCAGCAGTTGCAGCTGCAGATGCAGATGCAGACCCAAGTGCAGCAGCAGCAGCAGCACCAGCAGATGCACCAGCAGGCCCAGCAGCAGCAGCAGCAGCAGCAGCATATGGGTCCTTTGCAAATGAACATGCCAGTTGCCATGCCCATGGCCATGCCAATGCCAGCCATGAACATGCACCAGCTCCAAATGCCCATGCAGCCCATGCAGCAGCTTTGTTCGACGATGAGCAGCATGCAGCCCTTTGGTTTTCCAATGTACCGGCCCTATTAGCAGCGCCTGCATATATGTCTTTTGTTTTTTTCCCTCTCCCAAAAAAGAACTTTGTGCTGTTTAGAGTTTGGTGATTTAAATTTATTGCCGTGTTTGTGAATACGGCAGGATCATATCTCTGGAAGTGCAGATGCCTGAGCTCTGTGTTCATTATGCACTTTGTGCGATGTTGAACTGATTGAGAGAACCAGATGCTCAGATGCTCAGAGTGGTGCGGCTTGTTGCGATTGTCCTTTGTGTTCATTACCGTTGGTGGTTCCTTGGATTTGAATGCACGAACGTTTTGTAGGATCGTCAGGACAAAAAAAAAACAGTTTTCACCCAAAAATGGCCAAAAATTGCCAATTTTTTGCCGAAAATAGTGTTTTTTTAGCCGGGGTCGTGAGTTTTAGGGCCCCATACCCTATTCTTAGGGTGCCCAATCCAGTGAAATGTGTTTGGAATTGTATTGGAGCAACCTATTCGGTGTTGCAGGGCCGTCAGCACAGAAAAAAAACAGTTTTCGTCCAAAAATGGCCAAAAATTACCAATTTTTGGCCAAAAACAGTGTATTTTTGGAGAACAATCGGGTAGGAGGAACCCCCCTCTCCTATTATGAGCGTGCAGAATAAAAAAAAAAAAAGTTTCCTTTGGTCTTTTTGGGTACAAAACCTCTTTTCATGGTATTTTTGTGCCTGTACTATAGGATACAGGTACGCTGGTGTGCAGCACCGTTCTGTAGCACCACCCCACAACAGACAAAAGTACTCCAAAATAGGCCGAGTTCCAGGGTTTTTGATGGTTTAGGAGAAAGCTCGGGTGGGAAGAACCCCCCCATCCGTATTTTGGGGCAAGAGAATCCCAACAAAAGGGCAATTTCTGTCGAAAATCCTCTATAGGCAGGTACACTGGTGTGCAGCACTGTTCTGCAGGACCAGCCCAGAGCAGGCAAAAATACCCCAAAATAGGCCAAATTTCAGGGTTTTTGATATTTTTGGACAAAAGCCGGGTAGGAGGAACCCCCCCCCCCTATTTTGGGGCCGTAGAAATCAAAAAAGTAGGTCATTTCCCGCGAAAATCTGCCTTTTGCTGACTTTTTGAATTTTGGGAAAAAACAGCTGCTAAAATCATAGGTGGGTGACTTTTCATTTTTCTCTTGCAGCGGTACATTTGAACTAACCCTTCTTTGTATGAGGCAACATGCACTGTGGTGTGCGAAAAGCCATGCTGTGGCATGCAGTGCAGTGAATCATCAAGGCACTGCATGTCGAACCGATTTTCCCAATTGCACCACATTGCATTCCACCTTAGAACGTAGCTGCTGGCCAAATTGAGAGCTCTCGCACTGGATGGCCGGGCCCTTGGTCCAATTTTAACGCAAGTGCAAGTTGGTGGTTTGAGATATGGGCTCTGTTAAACGCATTCATGCTGCAGCAGAAGTGGGTCTGACTGCACAATCCTGGCCACCATGGTTTTCATTGAAATGTTTCTTGGCCGGTGAATCTGCCATTCCATCATTGTGGTTGAATAAGTGCAATTTCGTGATGTATTCTTATGTTTTGAAGGTTCAGCAGGGACATTCATGCTCACACAGAACAGCAACGGAATTGATGTCGAATTTGATTTTGTGTTGTTGCTGTCTGTTTGTCGTCAGTCTGTGCATGCAGACAATCGTTTTGCAATATGCAAGATGGCCTGTTGCATGGAAAATATGAGTACCATGAAAAAAAAAAAAAAAAGCTGTTGCAAGCAACTGCGATGTTGGACCCCAAAGAGAGCAAATTTGACAAATCATCTTCATCAGTCGTTTTACCAGGGACCATTGCTTTTTTTTTTGAAGGTTTGAAATCCTCATTTATATGAGCAGGCTCAGCAAGTGTTGCTCCACAGCTACCAGCTTGCAAGACCTGAGGTGTTTGCGCCGCTCAATGGAACTATGGTGATGGTTGAGAAATCTACATATGTTTTCTTGTTTCCTTTTGTTGTGCATGACAATCCTATCTCGTGGTAATTGCAAAATGCAAAGTCCGAATAATCCTCCAAAGGTGTCCTCCAAAATCTAATAGTCCTCCAAAATGTGGGCGATTTCAATCCAAGGAGTGGAGTGCCCGCAATTTATGGATGTTTGAGCAATGCGCGAGTGCTACATAGATTTCATGTACACCATGGGCTGCAGCATCCTGAAGGGTAGGGTTAGGGTTAGGGTTAGGGTTAGGGTTAGGGTTAGGGTTATTCAGTGGCATGCGGCTCCTTGAAGAGGACACTGAGGCGGGGGTGGGTTGAGGATTGCAAAATGGAGTTTGGTTAATGTGCAGTACATTTTGAGTACAACGGACCGATCATATGGGTACGTGTGTCTTTTGCCGTGCCGGAGGGTTTTTTGTTTTGCGTACCATTCATGCCATTCTTACATGTCCAATCCCATTGGGTATTTCATTGATGGGGCATAGACCTTTCTAGAAACCAGAAAATCGTCACGGGAAGCCCATGTGAATCGTCAAAGAAAAAGTGCCCATTGGATGTGCAGGTGGCATTGACATGAAAAGGCGGAGCAACAACTTTCCAATTGTTTTGCCCCAATACTATACGTTGGTTGACACCGGTGCTCACGAGACATCCTAAGAATCACATGATTGATGTTGCAATGAACGCACCTGGCTGCACCACTTCTGCTAAACGTAGAATCATTGTTGTTGTTGACATGTCGGCTTCCAATATTGAGATCGAATTCGATAGTGCAGCCGCTGCCAAAGCATACTGGATCAAGCAACCCTGCAAGTGTGGCAACAAGTTTGAGGTGCGATATTGCTCAAGCAAAGCAAACTACGGGTGTTTGACGCGCTCATGTCCCGAAAAAGAAGACAAGTGCTTCAAATCTTGGGCAATCATTCACCCAAGTTGCAAAGGGGCAGATGGTCAGCCACGGTGTGACTGCGGAGAGGTGCCAGAAGTACACTCGTGCACAAACACGAAGAATGCTGGTCGTTCATTCTACTCGTGTGAAGCGTGCGATTTTTTTCTTTGGGTGGATCCCAACATGACATTGACCCCGTTGAAGACTCGCTCCGGGTCTCTGAAAAGAAAAGCACCAGATGCCGTTGAGAAAAGTTCGGGCAAAAGCGCAGAAAGTTCGCCTGCCACGGTCCAAGAGGATTCGGATAAAAGGCAGCGGGCAGAAACGACCAAATGGACATACACCGTGCAAGGCCAGCCAACACCCATCAATGTTGAAAAGGCGTTCTGCAGTGCGAAGATGGCGGCCGTACTGGATAAGAAGGTGATAGACAAGTTACGGGTGGATTTGAAAGAGTTGCTTAATCAAGCCAAGCCTGAAGACCGCAGTAAAGTTGCACGCCGCTTCTATTACAAGTCGGCAACGGAGCATAAGATCGACGATGATGTGTCTGATGGCGATTGCGAGGCTTTTTTGGCCTCCTTGGAAGAAAAGCCAAGTCCTTCCACTTCATACGTGGTTGTCAACCTTCCTGCCCCGGAGATCTTGGTGGCAACCGTGAAGTCGTACATTGAGGTCGCAACGGTCATTCGCACCGGCCTAAAACCGTACTACATGGCCGTAGACGCCCAAGCGGGGGCCAAGGTCATGTTTGAAAATCCACTGGACACACTGAATGCTATTGCCAAAGTTCCTAATGCCAAGGCGGCCGCACCGCTGAAACCCATGATTTTCCCTGTGGTCCTTACACCGCAAGATGTGCAGCCCATTTTGAAGGGTGTTGGCAAAATAATGTACGTAGGCGACGCCACATGGTTGTACTTTCACGATGGGGCAACGTACATCGATGTGTTGCGTGGCTGTAAGGTTGTGGGCAATACACCATGATAAAAACCATACTAAAGGTTGTCAACCGGCAAAGGGGTCTGAATTGGACTTCGCTGCACCCTTGTGTTTGCAATGTGAGCGACATTGCCGTGTTGCACCCAGCGGTGCACCCTCGAAGGGCATGTTGTTGTTGTGTGGCCTAATCTATTGGAGCAGCTACGACTCATTTAGGCAAATGCTGGTTAGTTGCACCGGAACTTTTTACGTCTACGCAGGTTGGCGCTGCTGGTGCAACCCATCACCACACAGCAACAAAAACCTCGTGCACTTACGTGTAGGAGCGAGAGTGTTTTTCATGGTGTTGTATGCCGTGCCACTTGTGAAAGATTGGCAGAATATGACCATAGTCCTTTGTCAGGTCATGTCAGGCTTCTCCGCCTTGTTTTATGGTAGAGTCTGCACCATGTTCCCCATTTTGTCTATACTTGATCTTGACAAAGTACACATGTTTGCGCAAAGTCACCCAGAGTACGCCCCCGTGGTGATTGCATATGACGATGCTAGCCGAAATTTCTATTCTTGGAATGAGGACGACGAGCGTGCTTGGGCCCGTTTAATGAAAGATATGTTGGCTGATGGGTTGTCTGTTTCAGCTGCATCAACGAGCGTCCAAGCAACACCTTCATCCTCTTCCGCGTCCAAGGCCGACGACACTTTGTCCCAACAGTCTCGGCAAATTGCTCCTATTTTTGCATTTGCAGCCCGAAAAGCGTTGCCTCATACGAGCCTACAACGTGCCATGAAGAGTCACAAACCTCAACGACAAGAAAGACACATCAGCAAAGGCGGCACCCCGCACGGGCATTCTAAAAAAAATTGCAACCAACGTTTACGAATGCCCAAACAATCACGCGACTCAGATTGCAAACAACGCACTCTAGACCAATTTTTTGGTCAGAAGTGAAGTTTGGTTTTGCAATGATTGATTGCTTTACGCAACATCATCATATACTGATTCTATCGCAAGCCACAACACAGCATGGGCCTTTTGTGTATACATTGCAAATTAAAGATTTCCGTGTCTACAATGACGATGTGTTGCTTAGTGCTTGATTCCGCGCAGTGTTCTCTAAGGAACACCTGTCTTCAATTGCTATGTATTTTACAACATGTATTATAGCAACAGTTGGCGAATCTACATGCCGTAAGCACCCTTTGTGTGGGACCATTCACAATGCTCACTATTGGATGTTTGCGTTTGAATGCATGGGGCGAGAAGCAATTGTGTTGGTGACATGAAATATGGTTGGTCCACCCTAATTCATAGTTTGCAATCTGTCGCATTGTTAGATGTCCCATCCCATGGGTACTACATCAATGGCACACAAACCTCAGCAAGAACAAGGAAGCAGCCAAGAGGGGCCCAAGAGGGTGGTTGCATTATCTTTTGGGTGTCCGACAAAAGAGCCATCGTCGAGGAAAGGATCATGTTTTCAAAGAGAATGAACGTTCGCAAACTCGTTGGTCACGTGCCTATAAAAAACAAAGACGCACCACATTTGGTACTGACGGACGCCCAGCCCGGAAATTGGTAACGTTTGATTGTTGTGAAAGTACCGATTTTGTGATGCCTGGTGTCCCACACTCCTTGTGCCACCCGTTGCCTGCAATATGGGCACGGTCCCGAACAATCGTTTTTAGGGGTGCTGCCTCAATTTGTGCTTTTTCGCAACGGGCCAATCTGTAGGCTGTAAATGATTCGCTTGAGTGGTTACAACCGTTCAAAAAATTTTCACCGCAAATGAGAACGATAAATAGACCGGTCCATTGGACCTTGGACGGTTGATCACAACTATAGCATCAAACTGCGTGACTGGTTACAACTGTTCAAAAAATTTGAAGAAAGTATTTTCACTGCAAATGACAAACCGAAACGGACACGTCAATAGGGATCTGGATGGTTGATCACAACTACAACATCCAACGAATGTCTGGAGGCGATGTACAATTCAATGTGTAGTTGTGGCTGTGGCACATTCCAATGTGCCTTTTTAGTGAAGGCTCACTTTGCGAATGACAATTAAGAAGGCAGAGCGACTAGGTGTAAAGGATGAAGTGGTAGGGGCAGGATGCCATTATAGGATTCCGAGGTTTGCCGTATATATACCCAATCACTGGACATCATTCCAATGTGCTATGCATACAAGGCTACATACGCCCAAAATACAACCAATCACTAAACACCATTCCAAGAAAAAAAACCCCCACTGCACATCCAATGTGCTATGCATACAAGGCCACACCCAGCAGTCTGGTTCTTGCCATTATTGTTTCCATTTCTTCTTTGTCAAGGTTGATTTGTTGCACCATGTTGCCTACATTATCCAACCATGACGCGGAAAGAGTGCATGCTTTCGTGCAACACAATATGCACCATTATCCCATTTTCAACCGTTGGATGGATGCAACTCAAAAGCGGATTACGGGTCGTCTTTTCTTTTGGCAAGCAGAAGACCACTATGCTTGGAGGGATCTTATGACAGCAATGATGCAATCGGGAATAGTTACGGCCGTGCATGAAGCTTCCTCGGCGTCAATATCATCCAATCCTCCACCTGTACAAACTTCAAACGTTCAACCTGGCCCATTGCCGTCACCGCTTGTGGCAACAAGCTGTACCCCATCCACTCCAAATGTACAATTTGAGGGGCCAATCCCAACGCCCGGGTCATTGTCCTTCACCATGTCTCTAAGTTCCAGTGCCGTTGCGTCTCCGGGTGTCCATCGCATGGCGGTCAATTACACACCAACGGCTTTACTATCCCAAGCTCAGCCATACTTCCCTCCATATCTGCCAATGCCCCCACAAAACGTTTCCAACCATCCTTGTTATGATCCATCTTCCCACCAAAGCTTTGCGAGCACTCCGCCGCATGGCTCAGGCCAATTAGGGTTGAACCCACATATGAACCCCACCCTTGGCCAGCCGGCTAGCAGTGCATCACGTGCACTCCGATCTCCCAATCTGATCATCCAACGCATTCCTGTGGACAAGCATGGCGTACAAGCACGAGAAAAGCGACAACAAGAACCACATTTGGACCTCAATGCAGGGGGAAGCGATGATGGACACGCCGAAAAACGAGCACGTTGCACGCAAAGCAAGGAAGAAATCAATAAGCAAAGAAGCGAACGATACCAAGAGGTCAGGGACGAAGTCAATAAGCAAAGACGAGAACGATATAAACAAACGTATGCGCAAAAGAAGGATAGCATCAATGCGCGAAGACGGGAGCGATATCAAGAGGCAAACAAGGACAACATCAATGAGCAAAGACGGCAGCGATATCAAGAGGCGGACAAGGACAACATCAATGAGCAAAGATGGGAGCGATATCAAGAGGCGGACAAGGACAACATCAATGAGCAAAGACGGGAGCGATATCAAGAGGCGGACAAGGACAACATGAATGAGCAAAGACGGGAGCGATATCCAGAGGCGAAGGACAACATCAATGAGCAAAGACGGGAGCGATATCCAGAGGCGAAGGACAACATCAATGAGCAAAGACGGGAGCGATATCCAGAGGCGTACGCGCAGAACAAGGACACCATCAATGAGCAAAGACGGGAGCAATATCCAGAGGCGTACGCGCAGAACAAGGACACTATCAATGAGCAAAGACGGGAAAGATATCCAGAGGCGTACGCGCAGAACAAGGACAACATCAATGAGGAAAGACGGGAGCGATATCCAGAGGCCAAAGACAACATCAATGAGCAAAGGCGAGCGCGGAGGGCCCATGCATTGGAAATGCAAAGGTTGCGCCACGAATGCTTGTTTAGATCAGAAGCCGATGAAGATATTACCCACATCAAGCGCCACGTCCTTGACAACATGGAAGTGGAGTGTGAACATTGTCACGCTTTACGATGGAGTGCCGAGCGACCTACCATTTGTTGCCGTGGCGGACAAGTGAAACTTCTCATTCTGCTTGATCCACCGGAACCGCTCAAAACCCTATTGACCGAGCAAACTGGACAGGGACGCCATTTTCGGCAAAACATTCGGAAGTACAACTCAGCCTTCACCATGGCCTCCCTTGAAGCAAATATCGACATGCGGTTCACGAAAGGGCCAATGGCGGGTGGCCCTCACCAGTTTCGGGTGTCTGGAAATGTGTATCACCGCATGGGTCCCCTGACGCCGGGAGAAAATCAACCACCCCGGTTTGCACAGGTGTACATTTTGGAAACCGAAGATCAACTGAAGGCATGGCAGGGACTTCCACTGTCATCGGAATTGAGAGAGGATCTACTCCGCCAACTGGGCGCTATGCTGAACACACACAACGCCTATGTACAGGTTTTTCAACACGCGGCTGAACTTGAGGTCCCCAACGTGACCATCTTGCTGCGGTGCAATGCCAACGTTGACCCACGCACCTACAATGTTCCCCGTGTCAGCGACATTGCAGCATTCATTCCGGATGGCAGTCATGTCGCCGCTCCTCGTAGCATTGCGGTCCGCATGCATGGGGGTGGGGTCAAACGTATCACCGACCTGAACTCTGCCTACGATCCTTTACACTTTGTTCTCCTTTTTCCGCGCGGTGAGCAAGGCTGGACAACTGACATTCCCTTGAATGTCACTTATCGGCGTCAGCGCGGCGCATGCGAAAATCTAGAGCAAGGCAATGCCGCAAAGCCCAAAAGCCATCAGACGGTTACGGCCCGAGACTTTGCCGCCTTCTACCTCATGCAGCGTCCGGAATCGTACACTGGAAATTATTTGCAACGATGTCAGAAATTGTACGAGGAATACATCGTGGACCAGTACTGCAAAGTGGAATCTCAACGCTTGCAATATGTCTCTCAGAACCAGTCCAAATTGCGCACACATTTGTATTCGGGTGTTGAAGATGCCACCAGAAAAGGTGATCGCGACGCTTCTTCCGTTGGAAAGCGGTAATTTTGCCCAGCTCTTTTGGCGGGAGTCCGCGCGCTCTTCATGCCGCTTTTCAGGATGGGATTGCTATTTGTAGCAAACGGGGCAAGGCAGACCTGTTCATTACCATGACAGCCAATCCCAATTGGCCGGAGGTGGAGGCCGCTCTACTGCCAGGACAAAAACCAAATGATCGTCCCGATCTGATTACCCGCGTTTTCAAACTGAAGCTGCAGTCTTTGTTAGAAGACCTTCTGAAGGATGGCTGTCTTGGTCGCACAATCGGCCACATGTATGTCATCGAATTTCAAAAACGTGGGCTACCACATGCACATATCCTGGTTATCTTTGCCGCCGGCTACAAATTGCTCACACCTGAGGATTATGATTCCGTCATTTGTGCTGAGATTCTAGACAAGGATGAGGACCCGGAGCTGTACGAAATTATTGCAAAATGCTACATGCACGGTCCATGCGGTTCCCTCGACCCGAACTGTGCATGCATGAAGGATGGACGTTGTAAGAATCGGTACCCGAAGGAATTCCAAGATGTGACCACAAACAGCGAGAATGGATATCCTCTTTATCGCCGTCGCAACAACGGCCGCACTATAACATGCAGGGGGCATGAACTTGATAATCGTTGGGTGGTTCCACATGTGCGTGCGTTGGCCAGAAAATATGCTTGCCACATCAACGTGGAGTACTATGCCTCACTTGCGGCCATCAAATACTTGCACGAGTACATTTACAAGGGGTTTGACCGGGGCGACGCCACCCTACGAGACGATCAAGTCAACGAAGTTGTGGAGTTCGTGGAGGGCCGGTACATTTGCACATCTGAAGGAGTGTGGAGACTATTGGCATTTGACCTACATGAGCAATTTCCCGCGGTATTGCGCCTACCAGTTCACTTAGAAAACCAGCAGCACGTTCGATGGCACGACCAACAACATCTTACTGACATCGTTGGAGATGGACCCCCGGACACACCACTGACCGCTTGGTTGAAGTCCAACGCCAAGCCGGATCATGCTTTCGGTAAGCACTTGCTGTACACCGACTATGCCGAGCGGTTCACGTATGATGCAAAGACCAAAGAATGGAAAATTCGGAAGAGAGGACTAAACACGGTAATTGGTCGCATGTACTTTGTGCTCCCGAATGCGGGCGAAGTATACTTTCTCCGACTATTGTTACACCATGTTGCCGGTGCAACCTCTTTCCAAGATTTGCGTACCGTTAACGGCAACCTATGTGCCACTTTTCAAGAAGCATGCGTACGTCGCGGCCTTCTAGAAGATGACACCGAGTGGGAACAATGTCTGAACGAGGCAAAAATGTACTACAAATCCGGCCGACTACGACTTCTTTTTTGCACAATCTTGGAGTACAACTCCCCAAAAGATCCCTACAAGCTGTGGTTAAAGTACGAGGAAGAGTTCATCAGCGACATTCGTTGGAATTGGCAACGTACCCATCCTGGCGCAAAAAACGAGCCAACGCATGCCGAGATTGTGAATGAAGCCCTATTGCGGGTCGAGAGCATGCTGCAAAAGCAAGGACTTTCTCTTCGCTCGTTTCCTTCTATGCCGTTTCCAGTGCCTAGTGCAATGTCCCATAAGCCTGGTGGTCACGATGAAGGGTATGATGTTGCACACTTGCGACGTGTCGTTGAGGATGGTGTGCCAACCTTGACAGAGCAGCAACGCAACATCTACGAACGGGTCACTGCGAGTACACATTTGGACAACAACGACGCAAAGTGCTTCTTTATTTTGAGTTGCGGTGGTTGCGGAAAGACTTACGTGAACAATTTAATGTTGGCCTATGTACGGAGTCAGGGACGACGGGCGATTGCGGTTGCCTCAAGTGGCATCGCTTCTCTTCTTTTGGATGATGGTTCAACTGCGCACTCAGCTTTTGGTATTTCGCCGCAAGCGGAACATCATCCATTCCTGTGGAGAGCAAACGTGCCGCGCAACTTCATGAGTGCCAACTCATTGTGTGGGATGAGGCTCCCATGGCAGACAACGATTGCTTCCGTGTATTGGATGAATTGCTCAAAGATATCATGGGTGCCAATGATGAAGCACTGCGACTTGTTCCCTTCGGGGGCAAGACCGTCGTCATGACGGGGGATTGGAGGCAAATTTTGCCCGTTGTACCTCGTGGCTCTCGAGCGGCCGTGATAGCAGCTACCCTCAAGAAATCGTACCTCTGGCCCTATTTCAAAACACTCGAATTGACGACCAATATTCGGGTGCAAGGCACTTCTCAAGTTGACGATGACGAGACCCGTGAGTTTGCACGCTGGTTGCTATCCGTTGGGGAGGACACCATCGACAATCCGTTGCCCATACCGGAAGACATGTTGATCCCAAGCGATGACCCCTGGCCACTGGTAAGCCACGTCTTTCCAACCATGAGCAAGGAGGAATTTATGTCTGGTTGTATCCTGGCACCCCGAAATCAAGAAACCAATGCTATCAACGAAGCGGCGCTGCAGAGCTTGCCAGGAGAGGAGTTTCTTTATGTCAGTGCGGACTATTTTGGTGCCGATTGCCAAGAAGATGCAGCTACGTATCCTCCGGAACTCTTGAACAAGCTTGAGCCTCCGGGCATGGCACGTCACGAGCTCAAGCTTAAGGTGGGGGCCCCTATCATTCTACTGCGCAATCTCAACCGTACGGAGGGGTTGATGAATGGAACACGCTTGTTGGTAACAAAGTGCCCAGATTTCAACATCCAAGCAGAAATTGTCTCAGGTCCCCGAAAAGGAAACGTTGTGCTCATTCCACGCATCAATTTGACGTGTGGTGATTCTGAAATGTTGTCGATCAGATTTATTAGGCGACAATTTCCAATAAAGTTGGCTTTCGCCTTGACGATTAATCGTTCCCAAGGGCAGTCGTTTGAAAGGTTGGGGTTGCTCTTGGAGAATCCTGTTTTTGCCCATGGACAGCTATATGTTGGCTTTTCCCGGGTTACCTCACGCCGTGGCGTTCGCGTCATTTTAGGGGAACGTGCTTGGGGGGATGTAACTAAGGAAGCAAACACTCCGAACATTGTATGGTCTGAAATTTTTTCTTGATTTCGGCCGTCATCCGTTGCCTTGCTGGATGACGTGTGGCTCCACTCGACACCGGCGTGTGTGTTGTTCACGTTCCATTTACATCTCAAAACAACCGTTTTCTACATATATTTGACACCAACACTCACCTTGACCCTTGCCCTAACCCTAAGTACAACTTTGGTGCTAAGTCAACCTCTATCCCTAACGGCGCACCCGCTGACAATGTACATTATGCCGTACAAGCCGTGTTAGTTTAGAAACATGTGCTTGGGGCGACGCCAGCAAGTAGGCAAACGCTTTGAACCTTGTATGATGCGAGATTCAACTTTCATGTAGCTATTGTCCGTTGGCATTCCTGTTGGTGTGTGGGTGAACTTGCCTCCAAAGTGAATATTGTCAAGGGTCTATTTGCCTGAAAATATGTTTCGTCCCATTAAATAGCAAAACAATTTTCAAACGCAATTATTTGCCACATTGTGTCTGGTAAACACCTTCATTCCCTTCGGGTAAGGACGTTGGTCATAATTCTTTTCAGGTTCTCCTAAAGAACAATGGCTTGCTACTATAAGCCCGTCAATTTTCAAATCCTCAACAACTTCCAAGTACAATTGAAGCAGGCGGCGTTACGAGGTGCCCTTAAACTGTGTTCCTCACTACCTTTTTTTTTTCAAAATTCGTTAGCTAGAATGCTACAAACATGAAAACAGCGAATACTTTACTGCAAAAAGGATAATGCCCATTAGAAGTGTTTTGCGTCCACCTAATAGATGTTGCACTTTGCAACGTGGTCAAAATCCATTTGCAACACTCCATTCAACGAAAGGTACGGATTCCTCCAAGGGGCCAAATTCATGAGTATAGCTGCCCTGTTGTCGGTACGGCCCGCGCTTCAAGCGCGGGCATTCGCACTAGTTATTATATTTAATTGTGCTATGGTTCGTCGTCGTCGTTTGTCGTCGTCGTCGTTCGTCATACCCAAAAAATCCTCCCAATTGTGCACGCTCCTGCTGGCGCGCGCGCGTGCCCGTCAAATGGCATCTGGCGGATTTGCGATTTCGATTTCTGGCACGAGAAATCGATCTGAAATCATGGAATCATGTGTTTTGAAAACCTGTATGTACTGCACAATCGATTATCCGGGTATCTGCAGGAAGAATCCCGCCTGTTGACTTTTGGCGATTTTAGCCAACAGGCAGCAGTGGCCCTCTCGCTTATAGAGTACGGGATATGAGGTTTGAGACATGAGATATGAGGTACGGGATACGAGGTACGGGATATGCGGTATGTTGTACACAGTGTGAGGCATGGGTGATGTGTTTGGAAATATGGATTATGCGAATCGCGGTGTCAAATGTGGTGTCAGAGTACAGCTTAGGAGGGGTATATTTCACTCATAGAGTACCGGATATGATGTTTGATAGAGTCCGGGATATGAGGTTTGAGACATGAGTCATGAGGTACGGGATACGAGGTACGGGATATGCGGTATGTTGTACACAGTGTGAGGTATGGGTGATGTGTTTGGAAATATGGATTATGCGAATTGCCGTGTCAAATGTGGTGTCAGAGTACAGTTTAGGAGGGGTAAATTTCACTCATAGAGTACGGGATATGATGTTTGAGACATGAGTCATGTGGCACGGGATATGTGGTACGGGACATGAGGTGTGTGGTATTGGGTATGTGAAATGCGGTGCAGTGTGAGATATGGTGCTATGGTGATACGGTGATATGGCCCGCGCTTCAAGCGCGGGCATTTGCACTAGTTATCTTATCTCTTATTATATTTAATTGTGCTATGGTTCGTCGTCGTTTGTCGTCGTCGTCGTCGTCGTTCGTCTTCCCCAAAAAATCCGCCCAATTGTGCACGCTCCTGCTGGCGCGCACGCGTGCCCGTCAAATGGCATCTAGCGGATTTGCGATTTCGATTTCTGGCACGAGAAATCGATCTGAAATCATGGAATCATGTGTTTTAAAAATCTGTATGTACAACACAATCGATTATCCAGGTAACTGCACGAATCATCCCGCCTGTTGACTTTTGGCGATTTTAGCCAACAGGCAGCAGTGGCGTTCTCGCTTATAGAGTACGGGATATGAGGTTTGAGACATGAGTCATGAGGTACGGGATACGGGGTACGGGATATGCGGTATGTTGTACACAGTGTGAGGTATGGGTGATGTGTTTGGAAATATGGATTATGCGAATCGCGGTGTCAAATGTGGTGTCAGGGTACAGTTTAGGAGGGGTAAATTTCACTCATAGAGTACGGGATATGATGTTTGAGTGAGGTACGGGATACGAGGTACGGGATATGCGGTATGTTGTACACAGTGTGAGGTATGGGTGATGTGTTTGGAAATATGGATTATACGAATTGCGGTGTCAAATGTGGTGTCACAGTACAGTTTAGGAGGGGTAAGTTTCACTCATAGAGTACGGGATATGATGTTTGAGACACGAGTCAGGTGGCACGCGATATGAGGTACGAAACATGAGGTGTGTTGTATTGGGCATTTGAAATGCGGTGCGGTGTGAGATATGGTCTATGGTGATATGGTGATATGGCCCGCGCTTCAAGCGCGGGCATTCGCACTAGTTATCTCTCTCTTATTATATTTAATTGTGCTATGGACGTTCGTCGTCGTCGTCGTCGTCGTTCGTCATACCCAAAAATTCCTCCCAATCGTGCACGCTGCTGCTGGCGCGCGCGCGTGCCCGTCAAATGGCATCTGGCGGATTTGCGATTTCGATTTCTGGCACGACAAATCGATCTGAAATCATGGAATCATGTGTTTTAAAAATATGTATGTACTGTACAACTGATTATCCGGGTATCTGCACGAATGATCCCGCCTGTTGACTTTTGGCGATTTTAGCCAACAGGCAGCAGCAGTGGTGACAGTTCTCTCGCTTATAGAGTACGGGATATGAGGTTTGAGACATGAGTCATGAGGTACGGGATACGAGGTACGGGATATGCGGTATGTTGTACACAGTGTGAAGCATGGGTGATTTGTTTGGAAATATGGAATATGCGAATCGCGGTGTCAAATGTGGTGTCACAGTACAGTTTAGGAGGGGTATATTTCACTCATAGAGTACGGGATATGATGTTTGATAGAGTACGGGATATGAGGTTTGAGACATGAGTCATGAGGTACGGGATACGAGGTACGGGATCTGCGGTATGTTGTACACAATGTGAGGTATGGGTGATGTGTTTGGAAATATGGATTATGCGAATTGCGGTGTCAAATGTGGTGTCAGAGTACAGTTTAGGAGGGGTAAATTTCACTCATAGAGTACGGGATATGATGTTTGAGAAATGAGTCATGCGGCACGGGATGTGAGGTACGGGACATGAGGTGTGTTGTATTGGGTTTGCGAAATGCGGTGCGTTGTGAGATATGGTGCTATGGTGATATGGTGATATGGCCCGCGCTTCAAGCGCGGGCATTCTCACTAGTTCGTCGTCGTCGTTGTCGTCGTTCGTCTTCCCCAAAAAATCCGCCCAATTGTGCACGCTGCTGCTGGCGCGCGCGCGTGCCCGTCAAATGGCATCTGGCGGATTTGCGATTTCGATTTCTGGCACGAGAAATCGATCTGAAATCATGAAATCATGTGTTTTGGAAAAAATATGGATGTACTGTACATTCGATTATCCGGGTGTCTGCACGAATCATCCCGCCTGTTGACTTTTGGCGATTTTAGACAACAGGCAGCAGTGGCGACAGTTTTCTCGCTTAAAGAGTACGGGATATGAGGTTGGAGACATGAGTCATGAGGTACGGGATACGAGGTACGGGATATGCGGTATGTTGTACACAGTGTGAGGTATGGGTGATGTGTTTGGAAATATGGATTATGCGAATCGCGGTGTCAAATGTGGTGTCAAAGTACAGTTTCGTTGGGGTATATTTCACTCATAGAGTACGGGATATGAGGTTTGAGACATGAGTCATGAGGTACGGGATACGAGGTACGGGATATGCGGTATGTTGTACACAGTGTGAGGTATGGGTGATGTATTTGTAAATATGGATTATGCAAATCGCGGTGTCAAATGTGGTGTCAGAGTACAGTTTAGGAGGGGTAAATTTCACTCATAGAGTACGGTACAACGGGATATGAGGTTTGAAACATGCGTCATGTGGCACGGGATATGAGGTACGGGACATGAGGTGTGTTGTATTGCGTATGCGAAATGCGGTGCGGTGTGAGATATGGTGCTATGGTGATATGGTGATATGGCCCGCGCTTCAAGCGCGGGCATTCGCACTAGTCTCTTATTATATTTAATTGTGCTATGGTTCGTCGTCGTCGTCGTCGTCGTCGTCGTCGTCGTCGTTCGTCTTCCCCAAAAAATCTTATTATATTTAATTGTGCTATGGTTCGTCGTCGTCGTCGTCGTCGTCGTCGTCGTCGTCGTTCGTCTTCCCCAAAAAATTAATATATTTAATTGTGGTAAGGTTCGTTCGTTCGTTCGTTCGTTCGTCGTCGTTCGTCATACCCAAAAAATCCTCCCAATTGTGCACGCTGCTGCTGGCGCGCGCGCGTGCCCGTCAAATGGCATCTGGCGGATTTGCGATTTCGATTTCTGGCACGAAAAATCGATCTGAAATCATGGAATCACGTGGTTTAAAAATCTGTATGTACTGTACAACCGATTATCCGGGTATCTGCACGAATGATCCCGCCTGTTGACTTTTGGCGATTTTAGCCAACAGGCAGCAGTGGCGTTCTCGCTTATAGAGTACGGGATATGAGGTTTGAGACATGAGTCATGAGGTACGGGATACGAGGTACGGGATATGCGGTATGTTGTACACATTGTGAGGCATGGGTGATGTGTTTGGAAATATGGAATATGCGAATCGCGGTGTCAAATGTGGTGTCAGAGTACAGTTTAGGAGGGGTAAATTTCACTCATAGAGTACGGGATATGATGTTTGATAGAGTACGGGATATGAGGCTTGAGACATGAGTCATGAGGTACGGGATACGAGGTACCCGGATATGCGGTATGTTGTACAAAGTGTGAGGTATGGGTGATGTGTTTGCAAATATGGATTATGCGAATTGCGGTGTCAAATGTGGTGTCAGAGTACAGTTTAGGAGGGGTAAATTTCACTCATAGAGTACGGGATATGATGTTTGAGACATGAGTCATGTGGCACGGGATATGAGGTACGGGTCATGAGGTGTGTTGTATTGGGTTTGCGAAATGCGGTGCGGTGTGAGATATGGTGCTATGGTGATATGGTGATATGGCCCGCGCTTCAAGCGCGGGCATTTGCACTAGTTAATATATTTAATTGTGGTAAGGTTCGTTCGTTCGTTCGTTCGTTCGTCGTCGTTCGTCATACCCAAAAAATCCTCCCAATTGTGCACGCTGCTGCTGGCGCGCGCGCGTGCCCGTCAAATGGCATCTGGCGGATTTGCGATTTCGATTTCTGGCACGAGAAATCGATCTGAAATCATGGAATCATGTGTTTTCAAAATGTGTATTTACTGCACAATCGATTATCCGGGTAACTGCACGAATAATCCCGCCTGTTGACTTTTGGCGATTTTAGCCAACAGGCAGCAGTGGCGTTCTCGCTTATAGAGTACGGGATATGAGGTTTGAGACATGAGTCATGAGGTACGGGATACGAGGTACGGGATATGCGGTATGATGTACACATTGTGAGGCATGGGTGATGTGTTTGGAAATATGGAATATGCGAATCGCGGTGTCAAATGTGGTGTCAGAGTACAGTTTAGGAGGGGTAAATTTCACTCATAGAGTACGGGATATGATGTTTGATAGAGTACGGGATATGAGGCTTGAGACATGAGTCATGAGGTACGGGATACGAGGTACCCGGATATGCGGTATGTTGTACAAAGTGTGAGGTATGGGTGATGTGTTTGCAAATATGGATTATGCGAATTGCGGTGTCAAATGTGGTGTCAGAGTACAGTTTAGGAGGGGTAAATTTCACTCATAGAGTACGGGATATGATGTTTGAGACATGAGTCATGTGGCACGGGATATGAGGTACGGGTCATGAGGTGTGTTGTATTGGGTTTGCGAAATGCGGTGCGGTGTGAGATATGGTGCTATGGTGATATGGTGATATGGCCCGCGCTTCAAGCGCGGGCATTTGCACTAGTTATTATATTTAATTGTGCTATGGTTCGTCGTCGTTTGTCGTCGTCGTCGTCGTCGTTCGTCTTCCCCAAAAAATCCGCCCAATTGTGCACGCTGCTGCTGGCGCGCGCGCGTGCCCGTCAAATGGCATCTGGCGGATTTGCGATTTCGATTTCTGGCACGACAAATCGATCTGAAATCATGGAATCACGTGTTTTAAAAATCCGTATGTACTGTACAATCGATTATTCGGGTATCTGCACGAATGATCCCGCCCTTTGACTTTTGGCGATTTTAGCCAACAGGCAGCAGTGGCGCTCTCGCTTATAGAGTACGGGATATGAGGTTTGAGACATGAGTCATGAGGTACGGGATACGAGGTACGGGATATGCGGTATGTTGTACACAGTGTGAGGTATGGGTGATGTGTTTGGAAATATGGAATATGCGAATCGCTGTGTGAAATGTGGTGTCAGAGTACAGTTTAGGAGGGGTATATTTCACTCATAGAGTACGGGATATGATGTTTGATAGAGTACGGGATATGAGGTTTGAGACATGAGTCATGAGGTACGGGATACGAGGTACGGGAAATGCGGTATGTTGTACACAATGTGAGGTATGGGCGATGTGTTTGGAAATATGGATTATGCGAATTGCGGTGTCAAATGTGGTGTCAGAGTACAGTTTAGGAGGGGTAAATTTCACTCATAGAGTACGGGATATGATGTTTGAGAAATGAGTCATGCGGCACGGGATGTGAGGTACGGGACATGAGGTGTGTTGTATTGGGTTTGCGAAATGCGGTGCGTTGTGAGATATGGTGCTATGGTGATATGGTGATATGGCCCGCGCTTCAAGCGCGGGCATTCTCACTAGTTATATTTAATTGTGCTATGGTTCGTCGTCGTTTGTCGTCGTCGTCGTCGTCGTTCGTCTTCCCCAAAAAATCCGCCCAATTGTGCACGCTGCTGCTGGCGCGCGCGCGTGCCCGTCAAATGGCATCTGGCGGATTTGCGATTTCGATTTCTGGCACGAAAAATCGATCTGAAATCATGGAATCACGTGGTTTAAAAATCTGTATGTACTGTACAACCGATTATCCGGGTATCCGCACGAATCATCCCGCCTGTTGACTTTTGGCGATTTTAGCCAACAGGCAGCAGTGGTGACAGTTCTCTCGCTTATAGAGTACGGGATATGAGGTTTGAGACATGAGTCATGAGGTACGGGATACGAGGTACGGGATCTGCGGTATGTTGTACACAGTGTGAGGTATGGGTGATGTGTTTGGAAATATGGATTATGCGAATTGCGGTGTCAAATGTGGTGTCAGAGTTATTTCACTCATAGAGTACGGGATATGATGTTTGATAGAGTCCGGGATATGAGGTTTGAGACATGAGTCATGAGGTACGGGATACGAGGTACGGGATCTGCGGTATGTTGTACACAGTGTGAGGTATGGGTGATGTGTTTGGAAATATGGATTATGCGAATTGCGGTGTCAAATGTGGTGTCAGAGTACAGTTTAGGAGGGGTAAATTTCACTCATAGAGTACGGGATATGATGTTTGAGACATGAGTCATGTGGCACGGGATATGAGGTACGGGACATGAGGTGTGTTGTATTGGGTATGTGAAATGTGGTGCAGTGTGAGATATGGTGCTATGGTGATACGGTGATATGGCCCGCGCTTCAAGCGCGGGCATTCGTTCGTTCGTCGTCGTCGTCGTCGTCGTCGTTGTCGTCGTTCGTCATACCAAAAAAATTCTCCCAATTGTGCACGCTGCTGGTGGCGCGCGCGCGTGCCCGTCAAATGGCATCTGGCGGATTTGCGATTTCGATTTCTGGCACGAGAAATCGATCTGAAATCATGGAATCCCCGGTTTTGGAAAACCTGTATGTACTGCACAATCGATTATCCGGTATCTGCACGAATAATGCCGCCTGCTGACTTTTGGCGATTTTAGCCAACAGGCAGCAGTGGCGCTCTCGCTTATAGAGTACGGGATATGAGGTTTGAGACATGCGTCACGAGGTACGGGATACGAGGTCCGGGATATGCGGTATGTTGTACACAGTGTGAGGTATGGGTGATGTGTTTGGAAATATGGATTATGCGAATTGCGGTGTCAAATGTGGTGTCAGAGTACAGTTTAGGAGGGGTAAATTTCACTCATAGAGTACGGGATATGATGTTTGAGACATGAGTCATAGGGCACGGGATATGAGGTACAGGACATGAGGTGTGTTGTATTGGGTATGTGAAATGCGGTGCAGTGTGAGATATGGTGCTATGGTGATATGGTGATATGGCCCGCGCTTCAAGCGCGGGCATTCACACTAGTTATATTTAATTGTGCCATGGACGTTCGTTCGTCGTCGTCGTCGTAGTTCGTCATACCCAAAAAATCCTCCCAATTGTGCACGCTGCTGTTGGCGTGCGCGCGTGCTGCCTGTGGAAATTTTGGATTCGCAAATGAGTTTTGGATTTGCAAATGCGATGTCTGGGAATTTTAGATTCGCAAATGTACTTTTGCTTTTCGAATACTGATACTGTGCGTAGCATTTAGGGTATTGCTGCAGGCGGTAACGGATCCGGCCGGTCCGCAAACCGCCCGGTCAAGCGTTCAAATGCACTTGATAGGTAGTAATGCCGTCAAATGATGACAGTGACTGATGATGCATGCTATGGCGGGCAACACGTCACTCGGTGAAGATTTTTAGATTTAGATTTTGATTTGGTTAGAATGAACAATGAAGAAAAAACAAACATGTAACACATGTTGAAAACCATTCTTTCTACCTCCTTTGTAACAGTGATTGTAATCGAAATGTTGAGCTTCTTGAATGCCAAAAAGGTTGAAGAGGAGCAAAAGGCCAAGGAAGAGGAAAAGAAGCAGTTGGAGGAGGAAGAAAAGGACATGGATGAAGAGGAGATGAAGAAGAGAACAGAGGTGCCTCCTTTGTAACAGTGATTGTAATCGAAATGTTGAGCTTCTTGAATGCCAAAAAGGTTGAAGAGGAGCAAAAGGCCAAGGAAGAGGAAAAGAAGCAGTTGGAGGAGGAAGAAAAGGACATGGATGAAGAGGAGATGAAGAAGAGAACAGAGGTGCCTCAAAACCAACGACGAACTATTAGCCGCGGTGAAAGAAACGTCGGACGTGTTGAAAAACTCGAAGACTACTGTGCATGACAGATGATCAGGTGTTGTTTCGAGTTGTATTGTTCGCAGCTTGAGCCGGCGACTTGCCGTCGTTTTGACGTCGAAAGCGATCATGAGCATAACGCAGTTCTCGTTCTGGTAGGCTGCTGCGCTGAAACGCAAACGTGAAGAGGAGCACCAGGAAACGCAAGCCCAGTTGCTGAAACAGCGAGAGGAGTACGAGGCAACCAACGACGAACTATTGGCCGCGCTGAAAGAAACGTCGGACGTATTGAAAAACTCGAAGACTACTGTGCATGACAGATGATCAGGTGTTGTTTCGAGTTGTGTTGTTCGCAGCTTGAGCTTTGGACTTGGGAATTTAGTAGCAGGGTTGGGCATTGTGACTTGTGACCTGTACGCGTAAAACTCTGAGCCCATGCCAAAGCACAGCTTTGCACCCCAGCGTGCGAGTGTGTTCAACTGTATCAACAAGCCATTACCCTTCATGCAGGTGACGAACTTCTTTCTTTGGATGGACATAAGAATGTCGTGTACGCAATCGTCTTCAACAATCCCTTTGGGTGTGTGCTTGTTCACCGTTCATCGGCGGTTGCAGATGGGGGCCCCTGAGCACGCACGGACATTTTTAGGGATGCGTGGCCTGTGGACGACATTTTGATTGAGGGGGCATCGCATGTGCGTATGCAGTACGAAACGTCGTTTATCCACAGGTACACAGGCAATGAAGATTACTGCGATTTTTGGCGAGAAATACCGGAGCGCCAAGTGGTCCGTATTCTTTCACCACATCAGTGAATCGGATCTGAGTTATGTGTACGATGGTTACCTGCAATGGGTTTACAAAGGTCGGCGATACATCTTGATGCAGTTGAATAAGCCAAAGGACGAGTGACCTCTCATTCCTCATGACGACCGAGTCTGCTGTGCTGCGAGGTCACCAACAGTATTCAATTGCCACAACCCAAGTGCATAGGTTGGCAGTCAGAGGGGCTTACTCTCAAGGGCAGAAGGGCAGGTGTCCAGGGGGAATGAGTGCAGGATTTCGCTGAGCAACATATTATTTTCGAAATACCAGGTCCAACAGATTGAGCCCACGCTCCATCCGCTGCAGTGAGTTGGCGACCACCCAGCGGGTCTGTTGGTTGCCAAAACCCACATTTTATAAAGAGGCTCAGGAAAGCCATGATGAAAGCGTTGTTGCCGTCAAGTTGGGAATGCTGCCAGTATTTGGTGCAAATCTGCCCTTTGTTGTTCTGTTGCAATGTCCCATTTTGGCTCCACCTCCATTATTTTGTCGCCATCCTGGCTCCGCTGAGGCATGTCTTCACTAACCAGCCGCAGCAGCTACCAAACTCGTAGCATCCAAATGTGAAGAGTGCAATCTCTCCTCATGCGACCATAAGTCTGTGGTGTTTGTTGACCTCAGATGGGAGGATAGGGCAGGTAAGGGACCCAGACCGCAGCCGAAATGCAGGGTTGAAGATGAGGACATGCCAAACACCATGTCAATTTGAGTGAGATGTTCTGGTGTTAAAGGATTTCATGGCGATCAGCTGTTTCTGAGCAATTCACCAGAAGAAAGAGATTTGACAAAAACGGACAGCTCATTTTTGGCAAATAGATGTCTTGCATGCTGGCCTTCACCACCCCAGCCAGAGTGCAGTTCATATTCCCAAAATATTTGCCAATGTTGATTTTTTTTGGTAGCTCTTTGTGCTTGTACCATTGGGAACTCCCAAAACTAACCCAACGAGAAATTGCTTCTGATGAGGGACATCGTGCAGGTCCAGTGCTGCAGCACATGAGAGAAGGGTGGTTGACTGTTGGACGTGGCACTGGGGTGATCCCAGAGATCGATTTACCGAAAGTGTTTTCGGATTCTAACGCCATGTACACGCATCAGCCAGCCTTCAGGATTCGACGGTGCATCCACGCACAATGTTTGTGAAGGACTGTCACTTCCCTGCTTTTCATAGGAGCGTGCGAAGGCCGAAACTGAAGCGAAAGCCAAAGAAATGGAGGAAATGAAAGCGAAGCAGGAGGAGGACCGCAAGAAACGGGAGGAGGATTTGAAGGCCAAGCGAGAGGAGGAAGAGGCAAAGCGAAAGGTTCAGGATGAGGAGGACCGGGCACGCGGATATCGTATTGTGAAGCAGACCACAACGCACGTGAACGCGGGGCTGGCAGCGCCATTGTAATATTTTGACAAACCCACGGGGGCCTCTGGGCAGATTCGACGTGATATTATTGAGAGTGTTCTGCATGCTTTTGGGGAGTTGACGCAACGCGAGGTGGACAGTTTGCTGCGCAGTGCAGGTGTTCCTCCACACCCTTTTTGTGTCGCCGCTGGTTGAAACAGGTCAGTTGCCAATGCGTTTGTGCGTTCTCGTCCGAGGATTTCCTGGACCTGCAGGCACCTAAAAGGTAGAACCTCAACTGCTGATATTCAGCACCTATCACCCTGAAGTTTTCCGTGCGTTTTCAACCTTCTCTCGCAGTTGGGCATGGAGTTGCCTGACCTCGAAGTACACAATTCCCTGTCAATTAATGGACGCCCAAGTTTTCCTCAAGTAGGTTCACGGGTCCCATTGATTGTTTCCCATGAGCACCAGTTGCTTGATAATCTCTCCCTTCAAGTGCGATTTTGCGTCTGTTACTGTTTTTGTTCTGGTGAATTGCTTTGCCCATGCATCATTTGTCGTTTTGTGTTGATGCATCGTTTGCTTTCACAGGTGTGCAAGCTGACCGAAGCAACACACCACTGTTTTACCGTCGGTTGGCCAGTTACACAGTGGTTGAAGAAAAGCATATTGATTTGCCTCCTGAACCTAAACCTGAGCCCCCTGCTGAGAGAGGAAACCAAAGAGGACGGGCCAGCAGAAGAGGGTGCTGCTGAGGAAGAGGCTGCCCCTGCCACCGAGGAAGAGGCTGCTGCTGAGGAGGCTCCAGCCGCAGAACCCGACACGGAGATGACGGATGCTGCGGCTGAAAATGGGGAGGCTGAGGCGTAAAAGGAAGTCTATTTGGTTCTTGCAGTCGTGGCCATCATGGCACATGCTGTCGCAAACTATGTAATTGGATCTGATATATCAATGGCCAGGACAGTCGTTGTGGGATTCAAATGTGAAAGTGTGGCTTGTACGTTTCATTAAAATCTGGTCAATGCAAATTGCCTGCTGCTCTGTAGTTTAGATCCTGTGTTATGTGGGCTTTTGCAATCCAGGGTGTGGAGTGCCCGCAGTTGACGGATGTTTGAGCGATGCGCGAGTGCAACATGGATTTCATGTACACCATGGGCTGCAGCACCCTGAAGGGTAGGTCAGACCTGGGGTTGACCTGGGTGTCTGGAGTTGCCCGGCTTTGCCCGCCACCCTGAAGCTGACGGCCTGTATGGGTAGATTCCCCTTTTCTGTGGGATGGACAGTGGATGGAATGGCCAGCGAGCAGGGCTACTCAGGGCTATTTACCTTGATAGGTGCAGAGCGGTGAGTGACACGCTGAAAATTCTGTGATCCCCTCACTTTTGCAATCAAACAAAACCAGAAAAAATAGCATGCAAAAACAGCAAGCCACACACAAACTATGACATGCAAACCCCTTGGACTGGCGCAAAAAACTGAAACTGACTACCTATTTACAACACCACTTGAGTGAATGCATCGAAATAGATTAAGAATCACACCACTACTCAAAGGGAGGGGGCCTACCAACAAGCAACAATCATGGGTTGGGGGTTTCGTCGACTGTGTATGCAAACAATGGTTTTGCAATATGCAAGATGGTCTGTTGCGTGAAAAACTGCAGTACCATGGAAAAAAAAAAGCTGTCCTAAGCACATGCGATGTTCGACACCAAAGAGAGCAAATTTGACAAATCATCTTCATCAGTTGTCTTGGCGGTGACCATTGCTTTTTTTTTTGTGGTGAAGTTTGGAAATCTGCTTTTATATCAGCAGGTATATGACACAAGGTCAAAGGGTTCCAGATCACTAACGTTCGCCATCACGAACCATCATAGCCCCTCGGCTAGGGGTAGGTTGAGGATTGAAAAATGGAGGTTGGTGTAGTCACCACGTATTGCGTACTACGTACTGCGGCCTTGGCTGGTCGAGTGTGGCTTCGGCCCAACTCCGATTTCCATGGGCGGCCCAGCCTGGAAATTGGTGATCCTTCCGCCAAGGTGGGTTGTCATGTGCCCTTTGACCGGGGCTGCCCTTCGTGGGTAAGAGCCGAACCGCTTGGAGGGTTGGGAAATCTCGTGGAAGTTACCTCCGCCTTTTGGTGGTAGGGGTGAACACGAGATGGAAACCTCCTGTAAGTCGGGCATGACGCGCAACTTCCTATTGCCAGTTTGTAGGGTAAAATGACCAGTTTTCAATCCATTGACCAGTTGTGGGTGCAGTTGGCCTAATTTTCAAAATAGACAGAAAAACAATACACTGGACTGTGGTGTGCAAAAAGCCATGCTGTGGCGTGCAGTGAATCATCAAGGCACTGCATGTCGAACCGATTTTCCCAATTGCACCACATTGTATTCCTTTTTAGAACATGGCTGCTGGCCAAATTGAGAGCTCTTGCACTGGATGTCCGGGCCCTTGGTCCCATTTCAACACAAGTGCAAGTTGGTGGTATGAGATATGGGCTCTGTTAAACGCATTCATGCTGCAGCAGAAGTGGGTCTGACTGCACAATCCTGGCCACCATGGTTTTCATTGAAATGTTTCTTGGCCAGTGAATCTGCCATTCCATCATTTTGCTTGAATAAGTGCAATTTCGCGATGTATTTCTATGTTTTGAAGGTTCAGCAGGGACATTCATGCTCGCATAGAACAGTAGCGGAATTGATGTCGGATTTGATTTCTGTTGCTGTTGTCTGTTGTCAATCTGTGCATGCAGACAATGGTTTTGCAATATGCAAGACGGCCTGTCGCATGGAAAACAGCAGTACCATGGAAAAAAAAAGGTGTTGCAAGCACATGCCATGTTGGACCCCAAAGAGAGCTAATTTGACAAATCATCTTCATTAATCGTTTTACCAGGGACCATTGCTTTTTTTTTTGAAGTTTTGAAATGTGCATTTATATGAGCAAGCTTAGCAAGTGTTGCCCCACAGTTACCAGCTTGCAAGACCTGAGGTGTTTGCGCCGCTCAATGGAACCATGGTGATGGTTGAGAAATCTACATATGTTTTCTTGTTTCCCTTTGTTGCCCACGACAATTGCATCTTGTGGTAATTGCAAAATGCAAAGTCCGAAAAATCCTCCAAAGGTGTCCTCCAAAATCCAATAGTCCTCCAAAATGTGGGCTTTTGCAATCCAACCTGTGGAGTGCCCGCAATTGATGGATGTTTGAGCGATGTGGTAGGGGCAGGATGCCATTATAGCATCTCGAGGTTTGCCGCATGTATACCCAATCACTGGACATCATTCCAATGTGCTATGCATACAAGGCTACGTACGCCCAAAATACAACCAATCACTAAACACCATTTCAAGAAAAAAAAACCCCAGTGCACCTCTAATGTGCTATGCATACAAGGCCACACCGAACAGTCTGGTTCTTGCCATTATTGTTTCCATTTCTTCTTTGTCAAGGTTGATTTGTTGCGCCATGTTGCCTGAATTATCCAACCATGACGCGGAAAGAGTGCATGCTTTCGTACAACAGAAAATGCACTATTATCCCATTTTCAACCGTTGGATGGATGCAACTCAAAAGCGGATTACGGGTCGTCTTTTCTTTTGGCAAGCAGAAGACCACTATGCCTGGAGGGATCTTATGACAGCAATGATGCAATCGGGAATAGTTACGGCCGTGCATGAAGCTTCCTCGCCGTCAATATTATCCAATCCTCCACCTGTACAAACTTCAAACGTTCAACCTGGCCGATTGCCGTCACCGCTTGGGGCAACAAGCAGTACCCCATCCACTCCAAATGTACAATTTGAGGGGCCAATCCCAATGCCCGGGTCATTGTCCTTCACCATGCCTCTAAGTTCCAGTGCCGTTGCGTCCCCGGGTGTCCATCGCATGGCGGTCAGTTACTCACCAACAGCTTTACTATCCGAAGCTCAGCCATACTTCCCTCCATATCTGCCAATGCCCCCACAAAACGTTCCCAACCAGCCTTGGTTTGATCCATCTTCCCACCAAAGCATTGCGAGGATTCCGCCGCATGGCTCAGGCCAATTTGGATTGAACCCACATATGAACCCCAACCTTGGCCACCCGGCTAGCAGTGCATCACGTGCACTCGGATCTCCAAATGTGATGGCACAACCCATTTCTGCGGACACGCATGGTGTAGAAGCACGAAAGAAGCGAACGCGAGAACCACATTTAGACCTAAATGTAGGGGAAAGCGATGATGGACACACCGAAAAACGAGCACGATGCACGCAAAGCAAGGAAGAATTCAATAAGCAAAGACGCGAACGATACCAAGATGCCAGGGACGAAGTCAATAAGCAAAGACGAGAACGATATAAACAGCTGTACGCACAAAAGAAGGATAGCATCAATGCGCGAAGACGGGAGCGATATCAAGAGGCAAACAAGGACAACATCAATGAGCAAAGACGGCAGCGATATCAAGAGGCGGACAAGGACAACATCAATGAGCAAAGACGGCAGCGATATCAAGAGGCGGACAAGGACAACATCAATGAGCAAAGACGGCAGCGATATCAAGAGGCGGACAAGGACAAGGACAACATCAATGAGCAAAGACGGCAGCGATATCAAGAGGCGGACAAGGACAACATCAATGAGCAAAGACGGGCGAAATATCCAGAGGCGTACGCGCAGAACAAGGACACTATCAATGAGCAAAGACGGGAGCGATATCCAGAGGCGTATGCGCACAACAAGGACACCATCAATGAGCAAAAACGGGAGCGATATCCAGAGGCCAAAGACAACATCAATGAGCAAAGGCGAGCGCGGAGGGCTCATGCATTGGAAACGCAAAGGTTGCGCCACGAATGCTTGTTTAGATCAAAGGCCGATGAGGATATTACCCACATCAAGCGCCACGTCCTTGACAACATGGAAGTGGAGTGTGAATATTGTCACGCTTTACGTTGTAGTGCCGAGCGACCTACCATTTGTTGCCGTGGCGGACAAGTGAAACTTCCCATTCTGCTTGATCCACCGGAACCGCTCAAAACCCTATTGACCGAGCAAACAGGACAGGGACGCCATTTTCGGCAAAACATTCGGAAGTACAACTCAGCCTTCACCATGGCCTCTCTTGAAGCAAATATCAACATGCGGTTCACGAAAGGGCCAATGGCGGGTGGCCCTCACCAGTTTCGGGTGTCCGGAAATGTGTATCACCGCATGGGTCCCCTGACGCCGGGAGAAAATCAACCACCCCGGTTTGCACAAGTGTACATTTTGGAAACCGAAGATCAACTGAAGGCATGGCAGGGACTTCCACTGTCATCGGAATTGAGAGAGGATCTACTCCGCCAACTGGGAGCTATGCTGAACACACACAACGCCTATGTACAGGTTTTTCAACATGCGGCTGAACTTGAGGTCCCCAACGTGACCATCTTGCTGCGGTGCAATGCCAACGTTGACCCACGCACCTACAATGTTCCCCGTGTCAGCGACATTGCGGCATTCATTCCGGATGGCACTCATGTCGCCGCTCCTCGTAGCATTGCGGTCCGCATGCATGGGGGTGGGGTCAAGCGTATCACCGACCTGAACTCTGCCTACGATCCTTTACACTTTGTACTCCTTTTTCCGCGCGGTGAGCAAGGCTGGACAACTGACATTCCCTTGAATGTCACTTATCGGCGTCAGCGCGGCGCATGCGAAAATCTAGAGCAAGGCAATGCCCCAAAGGCTAAAAGCCGTCAGACGGTTACAGCCCGAGACTTTGCCGCCTTCTACCTCATGCAGCGTCCGGAATCGTACACTGGAAATTATTTGCAACGATGTCAGAAATTGTACGAGGAATACATCGTGGACCAGTACTGCAAAGTGGAATCTCAACGCTTGCAATATGTCTCTCAGAACCAGTCCAAATTGCGCACACATTTGTAGTCGGGTGTTGAAGATGCCACCAAAAGAGGTGATCGCGACGCTTCTTCCGTTGGAAAGCGGGTAATTTTGCCCAGCTCTTTTGGCGGGAGTCCGCGCGCTCTTCATGCCGCTTTCCAGGATGGGATTGCTATTTGTAGCAAACGGGGCAAGGCAGACCTGTTCATTACCATGACAGCCAATCCCAATTGGCCGGAGGTGGAGGCCGCTCTACTGCCAGGACAAAAACCAAATGATCGTCCCGATTTGATTACCCGCGTTTTCAAGCTGAAGCTGCAGTCTTTGTTAGAAGACCTTCTGAAGGATGGCTGTCTTGGTCGCACAGTCGGCCACATGTATGTCATCGAATTTCAAAAACGTGGGCTACCACATGCACATATCCTGGTTATCTTTGCCGCCGGCTACAAATTGCTCACACCTGACGATTATGATTCCGTCATTTGTGCTGAGATTCCAGACGAGGATGAGGACCCGGAGCTATACGAGATTATTGCAAAATGCTACATGCACGGTCCATGCGGTTCCCTCGACCCGAACTGTGCATGCATGAAGGATGGACATTGTAAGAATCGGTACCCGAAGGAATTTCAAGATGTGACCACGAACAGCGAGAATGGATATCCTTTTTATCGCCGTCGCAACAACGGCCGCACTATCACATGCAGGGGGCATGAACTTGATAATCGTTGGGTGGTTCCACATGTGCGTGCGTTGGCCAGAAAATATGCTTGCCACATCAACGTGGAGTACTGTGCCTCACTTGCGGCTATCAAATACTTGCACGAGTATATTTACAAGGGGTTTGACCGGGGCGATGCCACCCTACGAGACGATCAAGTCAACGAAGTTGTGGAGTTCGTGGAGGGCCGGTACATTTGCACATCTGAAGGAGTGTGGAGACTATTGGCATTTGACTTACATGAGCAATTTCCCGCGGTATTGCGCCTACCAGTTCACTTAGAAAACCAGCAGCACGTTCGATGGCACGACCAACAACATCTTACTGACATCGTTGGAGATGGACCCCCCGACACACCACTGACCGCTTGGTTGAAGTCCAACGCCAAGCCGGATCATGCTTTCGGTAAGCACTTGTTGTACACCGACTATGCCGAGCGGTTCACGTATGATGCAAAGACCAAAGAATGGAAAATTCGGAAGAGAGGACTGAACACGGTAATTGGTCGCATGTACTTTGTGCTCCCGAATGCGGGCGAAGTATACTTTCTCCGACTATTGTTACACCATGTTGCTGGTGCAACCTCTTTCCAAGATTTGCGTAGCGTTAACGGCAACCTATGTGCCACTTTTCAAGAAGCATGCGTACGTCGCGGCCTTCTAGAAGATGACACCGAGTGGGAACAATGCCTGAACGAGGCAAAAATGTACTACAAATCTGGCCGACTACGACTTCTTTTTTGCACCATCTTGGAGTATAACTCCCCGAAGGATCCCTACAAACTGTGGTTGAAGTACGAGGAAGAGTTCATCAGCGACATTCGTTGGAATTGGCAACGTACACATCCTGGCACAAAAAACGAGCCAACGCATGCCCAGATTGTGAATGAAGCCCTATTGCGGGTCGAGAGCATGCTACAAAAGCAAGGATTTTCTCTTCGCTCGTTTCCTTCTATGCCGTTTCCGGTGCCCAGTGCAACGTCCGATAACCCTAGCGGTCAGGATGAAGGGTATGATGTTGCACACTTGCGACGTGTCGTTGAGGATGGTGTGCCAACCTTGACAGAGCAGCAACGCAACATCTATGACCAGGTCACTGCGAGTACACATTTGGACAACAACGACGCAAAGTGCTTCTTTATTTTGAGTTGCGGTGGCTGCGGAAAGACTTACGTGAACAATTTGATGTTGGCCTATGTACGTAGTCAGGGACGACGAGCGATTGCGCTTGTCTCAAGTGGCATCGCTTCTCTTCTTTTGGATGATGGTTCAACTGCGCACTCAGCTTTTGGTATTTCACCGCAAAAGGGCGGAACATCATCCATTCCTGTGGAGAGCAAGCGTGCCGCGGAACTTCGTGAGTGCCAACTCATTGTGTGGGATGAGGCTCCCATGGCAGACAACGATTGCTTCCGCGTATTGGATGAATTGCTGAAAGATATCATGGGTGCAAATAATGAAGCACTGCGACTTGTTCCCTTCGGGGGCAAGACCGTCGTCATGACGGGGGATTGGAGGCAAATTTTGCCTGTTGTACCTCGTGGCTCTCGAGCGGCCGTGATAGCAGCTACCCTCAAGAAATTGTACCTCTGGCCCTATTTCAAAACACTCGAATTGACGACCAATATTCGGGTGCAAGGCACTTCTCAAGTTGACGATGACAAGACCCGTGAGTTTGCAAGCTGGTTGCTATCCGTTGGGGAGGACACCATCGACAATCCGTTGCCCATACCAGAAGACATGTTGATCCCAAGCGATGACCCCTGGCCACTGGTAAACCACGTTTTTCCAACCATGAGCAAGGAGGAATTTATGTCTGGTTGTATCCTGGCACCCCGAAATCAAGAAACCAATGCTATCAACGAAGCGGCGCTGCAGAGCTTGCCAGGAGAGGAGTTTCTTTATGTCAGTGCGGACTATTTTGGTGCCGATTGCCAAGAAGATGCAGCTACGTATCCTCCGGAACTCTTGAACAAGCTTGAGCCTCCGGGCATGGCACGTCACGAGCTCAAGCTTAAGGTGGGGGCCCCTATCATTCTACTGCGCAATCTCAACCGTACGGAGGGGTTGATGAATGGAACACGCTTGTTGGTAACAAAGTGCCCAGATTTCAACATCCAAGCAGAAATTGTCTCAGGTCCCCGAAAAGGAAACGTTGTGCTCATTCCACGCATCAATTTGACGTGTGGTGATTCTGAAATGTTGTCGATCAGATTTATTAGGCGACAATTTCCAATAAAGTTGGCTTTCGCCTTGACGATTAATCGTTCCCAAGGGCAGTCGTTTGAAAGGTTGGGGTTGCTCTTGGAGAATCCTGTTTTTGCCCATGGACAGCTATATGTTGGCTTTTCCCGGGTTACCTCACGCCGTGGCGTTCGCGTCATTTTAGGGGAACGTGCTTGGGGGGATGTAACTAAGGAAGCAAACACTCCGAACATTGTATGGTCTGAAAATTTTTCTTGATTTCGGCCGTCGTCCGTTGCCTTGCTGGATGATGTGTGGCTCCACTCGACACCGGCGTGTGTCTTGTTCACGTTCCATTTACATCTGAAAACAACCGTTTTCTACATATATTTGAAACCAATCCTCACCTTGAGCCTTGCCCTAACCCTAACTACAACTTTGGTGCTAAGTCAACCTCTATCCCTAACGGCGCACCCGCTGACAATGTACATTATGCCGTACAAGCCGTGTTAGTTTAGGAACATGTGCTTGGGGCGACGCCAGCAAGTAGGCAAACGCTTTGAACCTTGTATGATGCGAGATTCAACTTTCATGTAGCTATTGTCCGTTGGCATTCCTGTTGGTGTGTGGGTGAACTTGCCTCCAAAGTGAATATTGTCAAGGGTCTATTTGCCTGAAAATATTTTTGGTCCCATTAAATAGCAATCCAATTTTCAAACGCAATTATTTGCCACATTGTGTCTGGTGAACACCTTCATCCCCTTCGGGTAAGGACGTTGGTCATAATTCTTTTCAGGTTCTCCTAAAGAGCAATGGCTTGCTACTATAAGCCCGTCAATTTTCAAAGCCTCAACAACTTCCAAGTACAATTGAAGCAGGCGGCGTTACGAGGTGCCCTTAGACTGTGTTCCTCATTACTTTTTTTTTTTTCAAAATTCGTTAGCTAGAATGCTACAAACATGAAAACAGCGAATACTTTACCGCAAAAAGGATAATGCCCATTCGAAGTGTTTTGCGTCCACCTAATAGATGTTGCACTTTGCAACGTGGTCAAAATCCATTTGCAACACTCCATTCAACGAAAGGTACGGATTCCTCCAAGGGGCCAAATTCATTAGTATAGCTGCCCTGTTGTCGGTACGGCCCGCGCTTCAAGCGCGGGCATTTACACTAGTTATTATATTTAATTGTGCTATGGTTCGTCGTCGTCGTCGTCGTCGTCGTCGTTCGTCATACCCAAAAAATCCGCCCAATTGTGCACGCTGCTGCTGGCGCGCGCCCGTGCCCGTCAAATGGCATCTGGCGGATTTGCGATTTCGATTTCTGAAACGAGAAATCGATCTGAAATCATGGAATCATGTGTTTGAAAAATCTGTATGTACTGCACAATCGATTATCCGGGTATCTGCACGAATAATCCCGCCTGTTGACTTTTGGCGATTTTAGCCAACAGGCAGCAGTGGCGTTCTTGCTTATAGAGTACGGGATATGAGGTTTGAGACATGAGTCAGGAGGTACGGGATACGAGGTATGGGATATGCGGTATGTTGTACACAGTGTGAGGCATGGGTGATGTGTTTGGAAATATGGATTATGCGAATTGCGGTGTGAAATGTGGTGTGAGAGTACAGTTTAGGAGGGGTAAATTTCACTCATAGAGTACGGGATATGATGTTTGATAGAGTACGGGATATGAGGTTTGAGACATGAGTCACGAGGTACGGGATACGAGGTACGGGATATGCGGTATGTTGTACACAGTGTGAGCTATGGGTGATGTGTTTGGAAATATGGATTATGCGAATTGCGGTGTCAAATGTGGTGTCAGAGTACATTTTTGGAGGGGTAAATTTCACTCATAGAGTACGGGATATGATGTTTGAGACATGAGTCATGTGGCACGGGATATGAGGTACGGGACATGAGGTGTGTTGTATTGGGTTTGCGAAATGCGGTGCGGTGTGAGATATGGTGCTATGGTGATATGGTGATATGGCCCGCGCTTCAAGCGCGGGCATTCGCACTAGTTAATATATTTAATTGTGCTATGGACGTTCGTTCGTTCGTTCGTTCGTTCGTTCGTCGTCGTTCGTGATACCCAAAAAATCCTCCCAATTGTGCACGCTGCCGCTGGCGCGCGCGCGTGCCCGTCAAATGGCATCTGGCGGATTTGCGATTTCGATTTCTGGCACGACAAATCGATCTGAAATCATGGAATCATGTGTTTTGAGAACCTGTATGTACTGTACAATCGAATATCCGGGTATCTGCACGAATAATCCCGCCTGTTGACTTTTGGCGATTTTAGCCAACAGGCAGCAGTGGCCCTCTCGCTTATAGAGTACGGGATATGAGGTTTGAGACATGAGTCATGAGGTACGGGATACGAGGTACGGGATATGCGGTATGTTGTACACAGTGTGAGGTATGGGTGATGTGTTTGGAAATATGGATTATGCGAATCGCGGTGTCAAATGTGGTGTCAGAGTACAGCTTAGGAGGGGTATATTTCACTCATAGAGTACGGGATATGATGTTTGATAGAGTAAGGGATATGAGGTTTGAGACATGAGTCATGAGGTACGGGATACGCGCTACGGGATATGCGGTATGTTGTACACAGTGTGAGGTATGGGTGATGTGTTTGGAAATATGGATTATGCGAATTGCGGTGTCAAATGTGGTGTAAGAGTACAGTTTAGGAGGGGTAAATTTCACTCATTGAGTACGGGATATGATGTTTGAGACATGAGTCATGTGGCACGGGATATGAGGTACGGGGCATGAGGTGTGTTGTATTGGGTATGTGAAATGCGGTGCCGTGTGAGATATGGTGCTATGGTGATACGGTGATATGGCCCGCGCTTCAAGCGCGGGCATTCGCACTAGTTATATTTAATTGTGGTAAGGTTCGTTCGTTGTCGTCGTTTGTCGTCGTCGTCGTCGTCGTTCGTCATACCCAAAAAATCCTCCCAATTGTGCTCGCTGCTGCTGGCGCGCGCGCGTGCCCGTCAAATGGCATCTGGCGGATTTGCGATTTCGATTTCTGGCACGACAAATCGATCTGAAATCATGGTATCACGCGTTTTAAAAATCTGTATCTACTGTACAATCGATTATCCGGGTATCCGCACGAATCATCCCGCCTGTTGACTTTTGGCGATTTTAGCTTACAGGCAGCAGTGGCGACAGTTCTTTCGCTTATAGAGTACGGGATATGAGGTTTGAGACATGAGTCATGAGGTACGGGATACGAGGTACGGGATATGCGGTATGTAGTACACATTGTGAGGTATGGGTGATGTGTTTGGAAACATGGATTATGCAAATCGCGGTGTCAAATGTGGTGTCAGAGTACAGTTTAGGAGGGGTAAATTTCACTCATAGAGTACAGGATATGATGTTTGAGTGAGGTACGGGATACGAGGTACGGGATATGTGGTATGTTGTATACAGTGTGAGGTATGGGTGATGTGTTTGGAAATATGGATTATGCGAATCGCTTCGTCAAATGTGCTGTCAGAATACAGTTTAAGAGGGGTACGTTTCACTCATAGAGTACGGGATATGATGTTTGAGACATGAGTCAGGTGGCACGGGATATGAGGTACAGGACATGAGGTGTGTTGTATTGGGTATGTGAAATGCGGTGCGGTGTGAGATATGGTGCTATGGTGATATGGTGATATGGCCCGCGCTTCAAGCGCGGGCATTCGCACTAGTTAATATATTTAATTGTGGTATGGTTCGTTCGTCGTCGTCGTCGTCGTTCGTCATACCCAAAAAATCCTCCCAATTGTGCACGCTGCTGCTGGCGCGCGCGCGTGCCCGTCAAATGGCATCTGCCGGATTTGCGATTTTGATTTCTGACACCAGAAATCGATCTGAAATCATGAGACCATGTGTTTTGAAAACCTATATGTACTGAACCATCGATTTTCCGGGTATCTGCACGAATAATCCCGCCTGTTGACTTTTGGCATTTTAGCCAACAGGCAGCAGTGGCCCTCTCGCTTATAGAGTACGGGATATGAGGTTTGAGACATGAGTCATGAGGTACGGGATACGAGGTACGGGATATGCGGTATGTTGTACACAGTGTGAGGCATGGGTGATGTGTTTGGAAATATGGAATATGCGAATCGCAGTGTCAAATGTGGTGTCAGAGTACAGCTTAGGAGGGGTATATTTCACTCATAGAGTACGGGATATGATGTTAGATAGAGTACGGGATATGAGGTTTGAGACATGAGTCATGAGGTACGGGATACGAGGTACGGGATATGCGGTATGTTGTACACAGTGTGAGGTATGGGTGATGTGTTTGGAAATATGGATTATGCGAATTGCGGTGTCAAATGTGGAGTCAGAGTACAGTTTAGGAGGGGTAAATTTCACTCATAGAGTACGGGATATGATGTTTGAGACATGAGTCATGTGGCACGGGATATGAGGTACGGGACATGAGGTGTGATGTATTGGGTATGTGAAATGCGGTGCAGTGTGAGATATGGTGCTATGGTGATATGGTGATATGGCCCGCGCTTCAAGCGCGGGCATTCGCACTAGTTATTATATTTAATTGTGCTATGGACGTTCGTTCGTCGTCGTCGTCATTCGTCATACACAAAAAATCCGCCCAATTGTGCACGCTGCTGCTGGCGCGCGCGCGTGCCCGTCAAATGGCATCTGGCGGATTTGCGATTTCGATTTCTGGCACGAGAAATCGATCTGCAATCATGGAATCATGTGTTTTGAAAACCTGTATGTACTGTACAATCGATTGTCCGGGTATCTGCACGAGGAATCCCGCCTGTTGACGATTTTAGCCAACAGGCAGCAGTGGCCCTCTCGCTTATAGAGTACGGGATATGAGGTTTGAGACATGAGTCATGAGGTACGGGATACGAGGTACGGGATATGCGGTATGTTGTACACAGTGTGAGGCATGGGTGATGTGTTTGGAAATATGGATTATGCGAATCACGGTGTCAAATGTGGTGTCAGAGTACAGCTTAGGAGGGGTATATTTCACTCATAGAGTACGGGATATGATGTTTGATAGAGTCCGGGATATGAGGTTTGAGACATGAGTCATGAGGTACGGGATACGAGGTACGGGATCTGCGGTATGTTGTACACAGTGTGAGGTATGGGTGATGTGTTTGGAAATATGGATTATGCGAATTGCGGTGTCAAATGTGGTGTTAGAGTACAGTTTAGGAGGGGTAAATTTCACTCATAGAGTACAGGATGTGATGTTTGAGACATGAGTCATGTGGCACGGGATATGAGGTACGGGACATGAGGTGTGTTGTATTGGGTATGTGAAATGCGGTGCAGTGTGAGATATGGTGCTATGGTGATACGGTGATATGGCCCGCGCTTCAAGCGCGGGCATTCGCACTAGTCTTAATATATTTAATTGTGGTATGGACGTTCATTCGTCGTCGTCGTCGTTCGTCATACCCAAAAAGTCCTCCCAATTGTGCACGCTGCTGCTGGCGCGCGCGCGTGCCCGTCAAATGGCATCTGGCGGATTTGCGATTTCGATTTCTGGCACGACAAATCGATCTGAAATCATGGAATCATTTGTTTCAAAAATCTGTTTGTACTGTACAATCGATCGAATAATCCCGCCTGTTGACTTTTGGCGATTTTAGCCAACATGCAGCAGTGCCGACAGTTCTCTCGCTTATAGAGTACGGGATATGAGGTTTGAGACATGAGTCATGAGGTACGGGATACCCGGTACGGGATATGCGGTATGTTGTACACAGTGTGAGGTATGGGTGATGTGTTTTTGAAATATGGATTATGCGAATCGCAGTGTCAAATGTGGTGTCAGAGTACAGCTTAGGAGGGGTATATTTCACTCATAGAGTACGGGATATGATGTTAGATAGAGTACGGGATATGAGGTTTGAGACATGAGTCATGAGGTACGGGATACGAGGTACGGGATATGCGGTATGTTGTACACAGTGTGAGGTATGGGTGATGTGTTTGGAAATATGGATTATGCGAATTGCGGTGTCAAATGTGGAGTCAGAGTACAGTTTAGGAGGGGTAAATTTCACTCATAGAGTACGGGATATGATGTTTGAGACATGAGTCATGTGGCACGGGATATGAGGTACGGGACATGAGGTGTGATGTATTGGGTATGTGAAATGCGGTGCAGTGTGAGATATGGTGCTATGGTGATATGGTGATATGGCCCGCGCTTCAAGCGCGGGCATTCGCACTAGTTATTATATTTAATTGTGCTATGGACGTTCGTTCGTCGTCGTCGTCGTTCGTCATACACAAAAAATCCGCCCAATTGTGCACGCTGCTGCTGGCGCGCGCGCGTGCCCGTCAAATGGCATCTGGCGGATTTGCGATTTCGATTTCTGGCACGAGAAATCGATCTGCAATCATGGAATCATGTGTTTTGAAAACCTGTATGTACTGTACAATCGATTGTCCGGGTATCTGCACGAATAATCCCGCCTGTTGACGATTTTAGCCAACAGGCAGCAGTGGCCCTCTCGCTTATAGAGTACGGGATATGAGGTTTGAGACATGAGTCATGAGGTACGGGATACGAGGTACGGGATATGCGGTATGTTGTACACAGTGTGAGGCATGGGTGATGTGTTTGGAAATATGGATTATGCGAATCACGGTGTCAAATGTGGTGTCAGAGTACAGCTTAGGAGGGGTATATTTCACTCATAGAGTACGGGATATGATGTTTGATAGAGTCCGGGATATGAGGTTTGAGACATGAGTCATGAGGTACGGGATACGAGGTACGGGATCTGCGGTATGTTGTACACAGTGTGAGGTATGGGTGATGTGTTTGGAAATATGGATTATGCGAATTGCGGTGTCAAATGTGGTGTTAGAGTACAGTTTAGGAGGGGTAAATTTCACTCATAGAGTACAGGATGTGATGTTTGAGACATGAGTCATGTGGCACGGGATATGAGGTACGGGACATGAGGTGTGTTGTATTGGGTATGTGAAATGCGGTGCAGTGTGAGATATGGTGCTATGGTGATACGGTGATATGGCCCGCGCTTCAAGCGCGGGCATTCGCACTAGTCTTAATATATTTAATTGTGGTATGGACGTTCATTCGTCGTCGTCGTCGTTCGTCATACCCAAAAAGTCCTCCCAATTGTGCACGCTGCTGCTGGCGCGCGCGCGTGCCCGTCAAATGGCATCTGGCGGATTTGCGATTTCGATTTCTGGCACGACAAATCGATCTGAAATCATGGAATCATTTGTTTCAAAAATCTGTTTGTACTGTACAATCGATCGAATAATCCCGCCTGTTGACTTTTGGCGATTTTAGCCAACATGCAGCAGTGCCGACAGTTCTCTCGCTTATAGAGTACGGGATATGAGGTTTGAGACATGAGTCATGAGGTACGGGATACCCGGTACGGGATATGCGGTATGTTGTACACAGTGTGAGGTATGGGTGATGTGTTTTTGAAATATGGATTATGCGAATCGCAGTGTCAAATGTGGTGTCAGAGTACAGCTTAGGAGGGGTATATTTCACTCATAGAGTACGGGATATGATGTTAGATAGAGTACGGGATATGAGGTTTGAGACATGAGTCATGAGGTACGGGATACGAGGTACGGGATATGCGGTATGTTGTACACAGTCTGAGGTATGGGTGATGTGTTTGGAAATATGGATTATGCGAATTGCGGTGTCAAATGTGGAGTCAGAGTACAGTTTAGGAGGGGTAAATTTCACTCATAGAGTACGGGATATGATGTTTGAGACATGAGTCATGTGGCACGGGATATGAGGTACGGGACATGAGGTGTGATGTATTGGGTATGTGAAATGCGGTGCAGTGTGAGATATGGTGCTATGGTGATATGGTGATATGGCCCGCGCTTCAAGCGCGGGCATTCGCACTAGTTATTATATTTAATTGTGCTATGGACGTTCGTTCGTCGTCGTCGTCGTTCGTCATACACAAAAAATCCGCCCAATTGTGCACGCTGCTGCTGGCGCGCGCGCGTGCCCGTCAAATGGCATCTGGCGGATTTGCGATTTCGATTTCTGGCACGAGAAATCGATCTGCAATCATGGAATCATGTGTTTTGAAAACCTGTATGTACTGTACAATCGATTGTCCGGGTATCTGCACGAAGAATCCCGCCTGTTGACTTTTGGCGATTTTAGCCAACAGGCAGCAGTGGCCCTCTCGCTTATAGAGTACGGGATATGAGGTTTGAGACATGAGTCATGAGGTACGGGATACGAGGTACGGGATATGCGGTATGTTGTACACAGTGTGAGGCATGGGTGATGTGTTTGGAAATATGGATTATGCGAATCACGGTGTCAAATGTGGTGTCAGAGTACAGCTTAGGAGGGGTATATTTCACTCATAGAGTACGGGATATGATGTTTGATAGAGTCCGGGATATGAGGTTTGAGACATGAGTCATGAGGTACGGGATACGAGGTACGGGATCTGCGGTATGTTGTACACAGTGTGAGGTATGGGTGATGTGTTTGGAAATATGGATTATGCGAATTGCGGTGTCAAATGTGGTGTTAGAGTACAGTTTAGGAGGGGTAAATTTCACTCATAGAGTACAGGATGTGATGTTTGAGACATGAGTCATGTGGCACGGGATATGAGGTACGGGACATGAGGTGTGTTGTATTGGGTATGTGAAATGCGGTGCAGTGTGAGATATGGTGCTATGGTGATACGGTGATATGGCCCGCGCTTCAAGCGCGGGCATTCGCACTAGTCTTAATATATTTAATTGTGGTATGGACGTTCATTCGTCGTCGTCGTCGTTCGTCATACCCAAAAAGTCCTCCCAATTGTGCACGCTGCTGCTGGCGCGCGCGCGTGCCCGTCAAATGGCATCTGGCGGATTTGCGATTTCGATTTCTGGCACGACAAATCGATCTGAAATCATGGAATCATTTGTTTCAAAAATCTGTTTGTACTGTACAATCGATCGAATAATCCCGCCTGTTGACTTTTGGCGATTTTAGCCAACATGCAGCAGTGCCGACAGTTCTCTCGCTTATAGAGTACGGGATATGAGGTTTGAGACATGAGTCATGAGGTACGGGATACCCGGTACGGGATATGCGGTATGTTGTACACAGTGTGAGGTATGGGTGATGTGTTTTTGAAATATGGATTATGGGAATCGCGGTGTCCAATGTGGTGTCAGAGTACAGTTTAGGAGGGGTATATTTCACTCATGGAGTACGGGATATGATGTTTGAGACATGAGTCATTAGGAGGAGTAAATGTCACTCATAGAGTACAGTTCTCTCGCTTATAGAGTACGGGATATGAGGTTTGAGACATGAGTCATGAGGTACGGGATACCCGGTACCGGATATGCGGTATGTTGTACACAGTGTGAGGTATGAGTGATATGTTTCGAAACACGGATTATGGGAATTGCGGTGTCAAATGTGGTGTCGGAGTACAGTTTAGGAGGGGTAAGTTTCACTCATAGAGTACGGGATATGAGGTTTGAGACATGAGTCATGAGGTACGGGATACCCGGTACCGGATATGCGGTATGTTGTACACAGTGTGAGGTATGAGTGATATGTTTCGAAACACGGATTATGGGAATCGCGGTGTCAAATGTGGTGTCGGAGTACAGTTTAGCAGGGGTATATTTCACTCATAGAGTACGGGATATGAGGTTTGAGACATGAGTCATGAGGTACGGGATACGAGGTACGGGATATGCGGTATGTTGTACACAGTGTGAGGCATGGGTGATGTGTTTGGAAATATGGATTATGCGAATCGCGGTGTGAAATGTGGTGTCAGAGTACAGTTTAGGGGGGGTAAATTTCACTCATAGAATACGGGATATGATGTTTGATAGAGTACGGGATATGAGGTTTGCGGCATGAGTCATGAAGTACGGGATACCAGGTACGGGATATGCGGTATGTTGTACACAGTGTGAGGTATGGGTGATGTGTTTGGAAATATGGATTATGCGAATTGCGGTGTCAAATGTGGTGTCAGAGTACAGTTTAGGAGGGGTAAATTTCACTCATAGAATACGGGATATGATGTTTGAGTGAGGTACGGGATGCGAGGTACGGGATATGCGGTATGTTGTGTGAGGTATGGGTGATGTGTTTGGAAATATGGATTATGCGAATCGCGGTGTCAAATGTGCTGTCAGAGTACAGTTTAGGAGGGGTAGGTTTCACTCATAGAGTACGGGATATGATGTTTGAGACATGAGTCAGGTGGCACGGGATATGAGGTACGGGACATGAGGTGTGTTGTATTGGGTATGTGAAATGCGGTGCGGTGTGAGATATGGTGCTATGGTGATATGGTGATATGGCCCGCGCTTCAAGCGCGGGCATTCGCCCTAGTCTCTCTTATTATATTTAATTGTGCTATGTTTCGTTCGTTCGTTCGTCGTCGTCGTCGTCGTCGTCGTCGTCGTTCGTCATACCCAAAAAATCCTCCCAATTGTGCACGCTGCTGCTGGCGCGCGCGCGTGCCCGTCAAATGGCATCTGGCGGATTTGCGATTTCGATTTCTGGCATGACAAATCGATCTGAAATCATGGATTCATGTAATTTGAATGTACTGTTCAATCGATTATCCGGATATCTGCACGAATAATCCCGCCTGTTGACTTTTGGCGATTTTAGCCAACAGGCAGCAGTGGCGACAGTTCTCAGTTCTCTCGCTTATACAGTACGGGATATGAGGTTTGAGACATGAGTCATGAGGTACGGGATACGAGGTACGGGATATGCGGTATGTTGTACACAGTGTGAGGTATGCGTGATGTGTTTGGAAATATGGATTATGCGAATCGCGGTGTCAAATGTGGTGTCAGAGTACAGTTTAGGAGGGGTAGGTTTCACTCATAGAGTACGGGATATGATGTTTGAGACATGAGTCATGAGGTACGGGATACGATGTACGGGATATGCGGTATGTTGTACACAGTGTGAAGTATGGGTGATGTGTTTGGAAATATGGATTATGCGAATCGCGGTGTCAAATGTGGTGTCAGAGTACAGTTTAGGAGGGGTAAATTTCACTCATAGAGTACGGAATATGATGTTTGAGTGTGGTACGGGATACGAGGTACGGGATATGCGGTATGTTGTACACAATGTGAGGTATGGGTGATGTGTTTGGAAATATGGATTATGCGAATCGCGGTGTCAAATGTGGTGTCAGAGTACAGTTTAGGAGGGGTAGGTTTCACTCATAGAGTACGGGATATGATGTTTGAGACATGAGTCAGGTGGCCCGGGATATGAGGTACGGGACATGAGGTGTGTTGTATTGGGTATGCGAAATGCGGTGCGGTGTGAGATATGGTGCTATGGTGATATGGTGATATGGCCCGCGCTTCAAGCGCGGGCATTCGCACGCTAAAGAAAGTTTAGGAGGGGTAGGTTTCACTCATAGTGTACGGGATATGATGTTTGAGACATGAGTCAGGTGGCACGGGATATGAGGTACGGCACATGAGGTGTGTTGTATTGGGTATGCGAAATGCGGTGCGGTGTGAGATATGGTGCTATGGTGCTATGGTGATATGGCCCGCGCTTCAAGCGCGGGCATTCGCACTAGTCTTATTATATTTAATTGTGCTATGGACGTTCGTTCGTCGTCGTCGTCGTCGTTCGTCATACCCAAAAAATCCTCCCAATTGTGCACGCTGCTGCTGGCGCGCGCGCGTGCCTGTCAAATGGCATCTGGCGGATTTGCGATTTCGATTTCTGGCACGACAAATCGATCTGAAATCATGGATTCATGTAATCTGAATGTACTGTACAATCGATTTTCCGGGTATCTGCACGAATAATCCCGCCTGTTGACTTTTGGCGATTTTAGCCAACAGGCAGCAGTGGCGACAGCTCTCTCGCTTATACAGTACGGGATATGAGGTTTGAGACATGAGTCATGAGGTACGGGATACGAGGTACGGGATATGCGGTATGTTGTACACAGTGTGAGGTATGGGTGATGTGTTTGAAAATATGGATTATGGGAATCGCGGTGTCAAATGTGGTGTCAGAGTACAGTTTAGGAGGGGCAAGTTTCACTCATAGAGTACGGGATATGATGTTTGAGACATGAGTCAGGTGGCACGGGATATGAGATACGGGACATGAGGCAGGTGGCACGGGATATGAGATACGGGACATGAGGTGTGTTGTATTGGGTATGCGAAATGCGGTGCGGTGTGAGATATGGTGCTATGGTGATATGGTGATATGGCCCGCGCTTCAAGCGTGGGCATTCGCACGGTAAATACAGTTTAGGAGGGGTAAATTTCACTCATAGAGTACGGGATATGATGTTTGAGACATGAGTCAGGTGGCACGGGATATATGAGGTACGGGACATGAGGTGTGTTGTATTGGGTATGCGAAATGCGGTGCGGTGTGAGATATGGTGCTATGGTGATATGGTGATATGGCCCGCGCTTCAAGCGCGGGCATTCGCACTAGTTATTATATTTAATTGTGCTATGGACGTTCGTTCGTTCGTTCGTTCGTCGTCGTAGTTCGTCATACCCAAAAAATCCTATGGTATGGTTCGTCGTCGTCGTCGTCGTCGTTCGTCATACCCAAAAAATCCTCCCAATTGTGCACGCTGCTGCTGGCGCGCGCGCGTGCCCGTCAAATGGCATCTGGCGGATTTGCGATTTCGATTTCTGGCACGACAAATCGATCTGAAATCATGGATTCATGTAATCTGAATGTACTGTACAATCGATTATCCGGGTATCTGCACGAATAATCCCGCCTGTTGACTTTTGGCGATTTTAGCCAACAGGCAGCAGTGGCGACAGTTCTCTCGCTTATACAGTACGGGATATGAGGTTTGAGACATGAGTCATGAGGTACGGGATACGAGGTACGGGATATGCGGTATGTTGTACACAGTGTGAGGTATGGGTGATGTGTTTGGAAATATGGATTATGCGAATCGCAGTGTCAAATGTGGTGTCAGAGTACAGTTTAGGAGGGGTAAATTTGACTCCTAGAGTACGGGATATGATGTTTGAGACATGAGTCAGGTGCCACGGGATATGAGGTACGGGACATGAGGTGTGTTGTATTGGGTATGCGAAATGCGGTGCGGTGTGAAATATGGTGCTATGGTGATATGGTGATATGGCCCGCCTTTTAGCGCGGGCATTCGCACGGTAAATACAGTTTAGGAGGGGTAAATTTCACTCATAGAGTACGGGATATGATGTTTGAGACATGAGTTAGGTGGCACGGGATATATGAGGTACGGGACATGAGGTGTGTTGTATTGGGTATGCGAAATGCGGTGCGGTGTGAGATATGGTGCTATGGTGATATGGTGATATGGCCCGCGCTTCAAGCGTGGGCATTCGCACGGTAAATACAGTTTAGGAGGGGTAAATTTCACTCATAGAGTACGGGATATGATGTTTGAGACATGAGTCAGGTGGCACGGGATATATGAGGTACGGGACATGAGGTGTGTTGTATTGGGTATGCGAAATGCGGTGCGGTGTGAGATATGGTGCTATGGTGATATGGTGATATGGCCCGCGCTTCAAGCGCGGGCATTCGCACTAGTTATTATATTTAATTGTGCTATGGACGTTCGTTCGTTCGTTCGTTCGTCGTCGTAGTTCGTCATACCCAAAAAATCCTATGGTATGGTTCGTCGTCGTCGTCGTCGTCGTTCGTCATACCCAAAAAATCCGCCCAATTGTGCACGCTGCTGCTGGCGCGCGCGCGTGCCCGTCAAATGGCATCTGGCGGATTTGCGATTTCGATTTCTGGCACGACAAATCGATCTGAAATCATGGATTCATGTAATCTGAATGTACTGTACAATCGATTATCCGGGTATCTGCACGAATAATCCCGCCTGTTGACTTTTGGCGATTTTAGCCAACAGGCAGCAGTGGCGACAGTTCTCTCGCTTATACAGTACGGGATATGAGGTTTGAGACATGAGTCATGAGGTACGGGATACGAGGTACGGGATATGCGGTATGTTGTACACAGTGTGAGGTATGGGTGATGTGTTTGGAAATATGGATTATGCGAATCGCAGTGTCAAATGTGGTGTCAGAGTACAGTTTAGGAGGGGTAAATTTGACTCCTAGAGTACGGGATATGATGTTTGAGACATGAGTCAGGTGCCACGGGATATGAGGTACGGGACATGAGGTGTGTTGTATTGGGTATGCGAAATGCGGTGCGGTGTGAAATATGGTGCTATGGTGATATGGTGATATGGCCCGCCTTTTAGCGCGGGCATTCGCACGGTAAATACAGTTTAGGAGGGGTAAATTTCACTCATAGAGTACGGGATATGATGTTTGAGACATGAGTTAGGTGGCACGGGATATATGAGGTACGGGACATGAGGTGTGTTGTATTGGGTATGCGAAATGCGGTGCGGTGTGAGATATGGTGCTATGGTGATATGGTGATATGGCCCGCGCTTCAAGCGTGGGCATTCGCACGGTAAATACAGTTTAGGAGGGGTAAATTTCACTCATAGAGTACGGGATATGATGTTTGAGACATGAGTCAGGTGGCACGGGATATATGAGGTACGGGACATGAGGTGTGTTGTATTGGGTATGCGAAATGCGGTGCGGTGTGAGATATGGTGCTATGGTGATATGGTGATATGGCCCGCGCTTCAAGCGCGGGCATTCGCACTAGTTATTATATTTAATTGTGCTATGGACGTTCGTTCGTTCGTTCGTTCGTCGTCGTAGTTCGTCATACCCAAAAAATCCTATGGTATGGTTCGTCGTCGTCGTCGTCGTCGTTCGTCATACCCAAAAAATCCTCCCAATTGTGCACGCTGCTGCTGGCGCGCGCGCGTGCCCGTCAAATGGCATCTGGCGGATTTGCGATTTCGATTTCTTGCACGACAAATCGATCTGAAATCATGGATTCATGTAATCTGAATGTACTGTACAATCGATTATCCGGGTATCTGCACGAATAATCCCGCCTGTTGACTTTTGGCGATTTTAGCCAACAGGCAGCAGTGGCGACAGTTCTCTCGCTTATACAGTACGGGATATGAGGTTTGAGACATGAGTCATGAGGTACGGGATACGAGGTACGGGATATGCGGTATGTTGTACACAGTGTGAGGTATGGGTGATGTGTTTGGAAATATGGATTATGCGAATCGCAGTGTCAAATGTGGTGTCAGAGTACAATTTAGGAGGGGTAAATTTGACTCCTAGAGTACGGGATATGATGTTTGAGACATGAGTCAGGTGCCACGGGATATGAGGTACGGGACATGAGGTGTGTTGTATTGGGTATGCGAAATGCGGTGCGGTGTGAAATATGGTGCTATGGTGATATGGTGATATGGCCCGCCTTTTAGCGCGGGCATTCGCACGGTAAATACAGTTTAGGAGGGGTAAATTTCACTCATAGAGTACGGGATATGATGTTTGAGACATGAGTTAGGTGGCACGGGATATATGAGGTACGGGACATGAGGTGTGTTGTATTGGGTATGCGAAATGCGGTGCGGTGTGAGATATGGTGCTATGGTGATATGGTGATATGGCCCGCGCTTCAAGCGCGGGCATTCGCACTAGTTATTATATTTAATTGTGCTATGGTTCGTCGTTCGTCGTCGTCGTCGTCGTCGTTCGTCATACCCAAAAAGCCCTCCCAATCGTGCACGCTGCTGCTGGCGCGCGCGTGCCCGTCAAATGGCATCTGGCGGATTTGCGATTTCGATTTCTGGCACGAGAAATCGATCTGAAATCATGGAATCATGTGTTTTAAAAATCTGTATGTACTGTACAATCGATTATCCGGGTATCTGCACGAATAATCCCGCCTGTTGACTTTTGGCGATTTTAGGAAACAGGCAGCAGTGGCGACAGTTCTCTCGCCTATAGAGTACGGGATATGAGGTTTGAGACATGAGTCATGAGGTACGAGATACGAGGTACGGGATATGCGGTATGTTGTACACAGTGTGAGGCATGGGTGATGTGTTTGGAAATATGGATTATGCGAATGGCGGTGTCAAATGTGGTGTCAGAGTACAGTTTAGGAGGGGTAAATTTCACTCATAGAGTACGGGATATGATGTTTGAGACATGAGTCAGATGGCACGGGATATGAGGTACGCGACATGAGGTGTGTCGTATTGGGTATGTGAAATGCGGTGCAGTGTGAGATATGGTGCTATGGTGATATGGTGATATGGCCCGCGCTTCAAGCGCGGGCATTCGCACTAGTTATATTTAATTGTGCTATGGTTTCGTCGTTTGTCGTCATCGTTTGTCGTCGTCGTTTGTCGTCGTCGTTCGTCATACCCAAAAAATCCGCCCAATTGTGCACGCTGCTGCTGGCGCGCGCGCGTGCCCGTCAAATGGCATCTGGCGGAGTTGCGATTTTGATTTCTAGCACGAGAAATCGATCTGAAATAATGGAATCATGTGTTTTGAAAACCTATATGTACTGCACAATCGATGTTCCGGGTATCTGCACGAATAATTCCGCCTGTTGACTTTTGGCGATTTTAGCCAGCAGGCAGCAGTGGCGCTCTCGCTTACAGAGTACGGGATATGAGGTTTGAGACATGAGTCATGAGGTACGGGATACGAGGTACGGGATATGCGGTACGTTGTACACAGTGTGAGGCATGGGTGATGTGTTTGGAAATATGGAATATGCGAATCGCGGTGTCAAATGTGGTGTCAGAGTACAGCTTAGGAGGGGTATATTTCACTCATAGAGTACGGGATATCATGTTTGAGACATGAGTCATGAGGTACGGGATATGAGGTACGGAACATGGGGTGTGTCGTATTGGGTATGTGAAATGCGGTGCGGTGTGAGATATGGTGCTATGGTGATATGGTGATATGGCCCGCGCTTCAAGCGCGGGCATTCGCACTAGTTATTATATTTAATTGTGCTATGGTTCGTCGTTTGTCGTCGTCGTCGTTTGTCATACCCAAAAAATCCTCCCAATTGTGCACGCTGCTGCTGGCGCGCGCCCGTGCCCGTCAAATGGCATCTGGCGGATTTGCGATTTCGATTTCTGGCACGACAAATCGATCTGAAATCATGGAATCACGTGTTTTAAAAATCTGTATGTACTGTACAATCGATTATCCGGGTATCTGCACGAATAATCCCGCATGTTCACTTTTGGCGATTTTAGCCAACAGGCAGCAGTGGTGACAGTTCTCTCGCTTATAGAATACGGGATATGAGGTTTGAGACATGAGTCATGAGGTACGGGATACGAGGTACGGGATATGCGGTATGTTGTACACAGTGTGAGGTATGGGTGATGTGTTTGGAAATATGGATCATGCGAATCGTGGTGTCAAATGTGCTATCAGAGTACAGTTTAGGAGGGGTAAGTTTCACTCATAGAGTACGGGATATGATGTTTGAGACATGAGTCAGGTGGCACGGGATATGAGGTACGGGACATGAGGTGTGTTGTATTGGGTATGTGAAATGCGGTGCGGTGTGAGATATGGGGCTACGGTGACATGGTGATATGGCCCGCGCTTCAAGCGCGGGCATTCGCACTAGTTATTATATTTAATTGTGCTATGGTTCGTCGTTTGTCGTCGTCGTCGTTCGTCATACCCAAAAAATCCGCCCAATTGTGCACGCTGCTGCTGGCGCGCGCGCGTGCCCGTCAAATGGCATCTGGCGGATTTGCGATTTCGATTTCTGGCATGACAAATCGATCTGAAATCATGGAATCACGTGTTTGAAAAATCTGTATCTACTGTACAATCGATTATCCGGGTATCTGCACGAATAATCCCGCCTGTTCGGTTTTGGCGATTTTAGCCAACAGGCAGCAGTGGCGACAGTTCTCTCGCTTATAGAGTACGGGATATGAGGTTTGAGACATGAGTCATGAGGTACGGGATACGAGGTACGGGATATGCGGTATGTTGTACACAGTGTGAGGTATGGGTGATGTGTTTGTAAATATGGATTATGCGAATCGCGGTGTCAAATGTGCTATCAGAGTACAGTTTAGGAGGGGTAAATTTCACCCATAGAGTACGGGATATGATGTTTGAGACATGAGTCAGGTGGCACGGGATATGAGGTACGGGACATGAGGTGTGTTGTATTATGTATGTGAAATGCGGTGCGGTGTGAGATATGGTGCTATGGTGATATGGTGATATGGCCCGCGCTTCAAGCGCGGGCATTCGCACTAGTCTTATTATATTTAATTGTGCTATGGTTCGTTTGTCGTCGTCGTCGTCGTCGTCGTTCGTCATACCCAAAAAATCCTCCCAATCGTGCACGCTGCCGCTGGCGCGCGCGCGTGTCGTCGTCGTCGTTCGTCATACCCAAAAAATCCACCCAATTGTGCACGCTGCTACTGGCGCGCGCGCGTGCCCGTCAAATGGCATCTGCCGGATTTGCGATTTCGATTTCTGGCATGACAAATCGATCTGAAATCATGGAATCACGTGTTTTAAAAATCTGTATGTACTGTACAATCGATTATCCAGGTATCCGCACGAATCATCCCACCTGTTGACTTTTGGCGATTTTAGCCAACAGGCAGCAGTGGTGACAGTTCTCTCGCTTATAGAGTACGGGATATGAGGTTTGAGACATGAGTCATGAGGTACGGGATACGAGGTACGGGATATGCGGTATGTTGTACACAGTGTGAGGTATAGGTGATGTGTTTGGAAATATGGATTATGCGAATCGCGGTGTCAAATGTGGTGTCAGAGTACAGTTTAGGAGGGGTAAATTTCACCCATAGAGTACGGGATATGATGTTTGAGTGAGGTACGGGATACGAGGTATGGGATATGCGGTATGTTGTACACAGTGTGAGGCATGGGTGATGTGTTTGGAAATATGGATTATGCGAATCGCGGTGTCAAATGTGGTGTCAGAGTACAGTTTAGGAGGGGTAAGTTTCACTCATAGAGTACGGGATATGATGTTTGAGACATGAGTCAGGTGGCACGGGATATGAGGTACGGGACATGAGGTGTGTTGTATTGGGTATGTGAAATGCGGTGCGGTGTGAGATATGGTGCTATGGTGATATGGTGATATGGCCCGCGCTTCAAGCGCGGGCATTCGCACTAGTTATATTTAATTGTGCTATGGTTCGTTCGTTCGTTCGTTCGTCGTCGTCGTTCGTCATACCCAAAAAATCCTCCCAATTGTGCACGCTGCTGCTGGCGCGCGCGCGTGCCCGTCAAATGGCATCTGGCGGATTTGCGATTTCGATTTCTGGCACGAGAAATCGATCTGAAATCATGGAATCATGTGTTTTAAAAATCTGGATGTACTGTACAATTGATTATCCGGGTATCTGCACGAATCATCCCACCTGTTGACTTTTGGCGATTTTAGCCAACAGGCAGCAGTGGCGACAGTTCTCTCGCTTGTAGAGTACGGGATATGAGGTTTGAGACATGAGTCATGAGGTACGGGATACGAGGTACCGGATATGCGGTATGTTGTACACAGTGTGAGGTATGGGTGATGTGTTTGGAAATATGGATCATGCGAATCGCGGTGTCAAATGTGGTGTCAGAGTACAGCTTAGGAGGGGTATATTTCACTCATAGAGTATGGGATATGATGTTTGAGTGAGGTACGGGATACGAGGTATGGGATATGCGGTACGTTGTACACAGTGTGAGGTATGGGTGATGTGTTTGGAAATATGGATTATGCGAATCGCGGTGTCAAATGTGCTGTCAGAGTACAGTTTAGGAGGGGTAAGTTTCACTCATAGAGTACGGGATATGATGTTTGAGACATGAGTCAGGTGGCACGGGATATGAGGTACGGGACATGAGGTGTGTTGTATTGAATATGTGAAATGCGGTGCGGTGTGAGATATGGTGCTATGGTGATTTGGTGATATGGCCCGCGCTTCAAGCGCGGGCATTCGCACTATTCGCACTATTATGTTGCTCACATCTCCACTGCGTCCACAGGATGCGAAAGATGTGGTGCGGAGGCTGCTTCTGGTTGATCCGAACAAACGGTACACGCCGGAACAAGCGTTGAACCATCAATGGATCGTCAATAACACGATGGATCAGACCATACCTGATATCACCGAGAACTTGAAAAATTTTGAACGTCGGTCGGTCACAGGGATCGTTTGAACAATAGCGGTTCAGAGTGCACGCGTTATGTTGCTCTAAAGGTATGTGAAGGACGATGCGAAACCTGTCGATAAGTACAGAAGGTACAGAAGGTACAGAAGGTCATGAAGACTGTGAAGGAGATTGTCAAGAAGACCGTGAAAAAGAAGGTAGGTTGCGCACCGTAGTGGTCTGATTTGCACCTGCTGTCGAGCAGCCTGTGTATCGTGTCCCACTACATTCCAGGTCACTGTTGCAAAGGAAGAGCTTTTTCGAAGGGCAAGTTCAACGAAAAAATAATCAACAGCAACAAGGTGTCGTGCGTTTGTTTCAAATGTTTCCCAGTGGGCCGTCGGAGTCGTTCAACTAACAAGTTAGCATAGGCCCCATCAAATGCGTCAAGTTTGCAAACCTTCCCAACATGGACTCAGGTATCGACCGGATTTGTAGCTTGATAACTTTTTCGTCGTTGCCAATTTTTCCAGTGATGGCTTGGAGGGAAATGTGGAAGCTCGGACTCATCTAAGCAAGTAGCGATTCCTTCTTGCCCTAGCGAAGACCGAAAAAGGGTTCATGTCAATGTGACCGAACTTCGAAAATGCATGCCTTCTTCCTCTTTGGATACATGGGTTGCACATGGAAATCGGGTTTGGAATAGAAATCAACAGCACGTAAGTCCACAAGTTTGCTTCTCATGGTCCCTTGTTCAACAAATGGGTGAGAGGAGGTGAAGAAGAGAAAAGAGGTGCAAGTGGAAGGGGGAATCGACTGTGATTTGCGCTAACGCCATGTACACGCATCATCCAGCCTCCAGGATTCGACGGTGCATCCACGCACAGTGTTTGTGAAGGGCTGTCACTTCCCTGCTTTTCATAGGTGCGTGCGAAGGCCGAAGCTGAAGCGAAAGCCAAAGAAATGGAGGAAATGAAAGCGAAGCAAGAGGAGGACCGCAAGAAACGGGAGAAGGATTTGAAGGCTAAGCGAGAGGAGGAAGAGGCAAAGCGAAAGGCTCAGGATGAGGAGGACCGGGCACGCGGATATCGTATTGTGAAGCAGACCACGACGCACGTGAACGAGGGGCTGACAGCGCCATTGTAATATTTTGACAAACCCATGGGGGCCTCTGGGCAGATCCGACGTGATATTATTGAGGGTGTTCTGTATGCTCTTGGGGAGTTGACGCAACGCGAGGTGGACAGTTTGCTGCGCAGTGCAGGTGTTCCTCTACACCCTTTTTGTGTCGCCGCTGGTTGAAACAGGTCAGTTGCCAATGCGTTTGTGCGTTCTCGTCTGAGGATTTCCTGGACCTGCAGGCACCTAAAAGGTGGAACCTCAACTGCTGATATTCAGCACCTATCACCCTGAAGTTTTGCGTGCGTTTTCAACCTTCTCTCGCAGTTGGGCATGGAGTTGCCTGACCTCGAAGTACACAATCCCCTGTCAATTAATGGACGCCCAAGTTTTCCTCAAATAGGTTCACGGGTTCCATTGATTGTTTCCCATGAGCACCAGTTGCTTGATAATCTCTCCCGCCAGACAAACACGTCGCTCGAATTCCATCTTCTTCTTCCCTTTTGACCTCTGTCCATCCCTGTGCTTCCATTTTGGTCGTCCATTCTCACTTCATGCTGGCCTTGCTCCTTGTGCAACTCCCTATTCGATTTCTGTGCTTTCCGTGTTTCCGCGTGGTCCATTCAACAACCGTTGTGGCTACGCTGTAAAAACGGGCAACGGAGTATGGAGTGTGCTCTCTCCTTGTGCTTCTGCCTTTCAAAGGTGTTCAAGGATGTGTGCAACGACACCATCGCGAATCCCGACGTGAAGCCCATTATGGGATTCATTATTACCGCTTACACTGATCCAGTCGGCAAAACGACCGAGGCACTTAACAAGCTTATGATGACCACGTTCGTTTCAACCGTTGATGCGCCCACATTGGGGTTACTTTGCCCTATGCTCCGTCGCAGAACGATGGAGCGGAAGGCAGAATTCAAGCGGAAAGCAGCTCTTGTCATTGGCAATCTTTGCAAATTGGTCGTTGACCCAAGGTTTCGCCACCTTTGTTGTGCTGGGTTTTCGTGCGTTACTTGTATGTTTGTAAAAGCCGCAAGGAGTGAAGCAACGACGCCAGTTGTCGAAGATCGTCTTTGAGGCTGCACGTTTGCCCGTGGTTGACGTTGCGGGCATGTTGTGAGGTTGGGAATCAGCATGCTGACGAGAAACAACGCATCACGAAAAACTTTGCAGAGATGCCATGCAATTCATCCCAATTCTGAAGCCCGTCCTTGAAAGGGGCGTCGACGAGATTATTTATGATGACATTCGTGAGACTTGTGAGACGGCGCTTGCCACGTTGAAGCAAGTAATGGGGGCTGCTGCAGAAAAAGAGGAGATTTCCGTCTCTTTCAAGCAAATGCAGGTACGCAAATACGGAAGTAGGCAAATACCCCCCTTACCCCTCCCCTCCGTTGTTTGCAGTCATCCAGGGACCTTTGCCCCCCCCCCCCCCCACTGAACTTCAAAGACAGAGCTGTGCAATTTCATGATACTTTGCAACCAGCTACTTCTTCCACATTTGCATCAAAGAGGTTCGTGCCGTTTTTTTTTTGCTGGAGGTTGGTCAGCAGCATAGCCCTGAACCAACTCAAGCTCCCGCAGTTGAATGTGGCTGCCACACCTCATTTCCACATCTCGGTCTCGCTATACCTACTCATGTTACCTCTTCCATTCAGGAAGGTCGGTGAATTTTGCAAGAGGACAAGGGATTGAGCAGCTTTGCATTCTTTGCCTTTTTTTTCCTCTCGCCAACAGCTGCTTTTATTTCACACAGTTGAAGCCGAGGATATCAAATTGGAGAGTTTGGATGGCCAGTACCACGAGGAAAACCTTTCCAGGTCAATTGTGGCGGTGGAGATCATTACCCTGCTGGACCGCATCAGACCCGAGCAAGGAGGGCTTGAGGGTCCCAACTGGAGTTACCATGGCATGCTGCTCTGAGGGTCCCAACTGGAGTTACCATGGCATGCTGCTCTGGGTGGATCGTGGAGTACACGCTAAATTCCACGCGACATATGTTGGAGGTGCTTCTGATCGCGTGTTCGTGCCCTGGGCATCTGCCTGCAGTGATCCGCATTGCTCTGGTGGGGGATGGGGGGGTGGTTCAATGGTGCATTTCAAACAAGTTTGAGTGCCTGAGGTGCAGTAAGGTTGCTTGTCCTCTGCGCGTTCTCATTTGAGCTGCACAGCACACCCTCATAGATCAATTGGATGGGGTATGCTGGTGTCTTTGGCCCTGTAATTTGGGCACTCGCCAGTTCCCTCCATGTCTTGGCACTGCTTGTTATTTCCTCCCCATTCAGCCCAGATTGTGTTCTGTATCATCTCAGCAGCACATGATTGCTGAAGTTGAATTCTTTTCTCCTTGACCACCTGCATCGCTCTGGCAAATCGTATACGTAATTGGTTCAGACTTTTGCTTATGGTGGGTGGCACTGGAGTCAAGGGGGTGGGAACGAGCTGGACTCAGCACCTGTGGGTGCCAGGTTTTGGGTTTCACGGCTATTCGCAATGGGGAGGGGGAAGGGCTCTGCATGGGTGAGCATCAGGCTCAGACCCCCCCCCCCCTGCTTATATCAGTTGGGGGTTTTGGGTCATCATGATTTGCAGACTTCTGTCTGCCGTTTGCTCTCAAACAGAGGTGCTTCGCTGGTTGGGTAACTCATTCCCTGTGCATGTATGCCGACACCATGCAAAAACAGTTTTGTGGCTATGGGGCGGTGATTGGTGGTCTTGACAAAGCCAAGCAGGCAGCCAGCCTCCAGGATTCGACGGTGCATCCACGCACAGTGTTTGTGAAGGGCTGTCACTTCCCTGCTTTTCATAGGTGCGTGCGAAGGCCGAAGCTGAAGCGAAAGCCAAAGAAATGGAGGAAATGAAAGCGAAGCAAGAGGAGGACCGCAAGAAACGGGAGAAGGATTTGAAGGCCAAGCGAGAGGAGGAAGAGGCAAAGCGAAAGGCTCAGGATGAGGAGGACCGGGCACGCGGATATCGTATTGTGAAGCAGACCACGACGCACGTGAACGTGGGGCTGACAGCGCCATTGTAATATTTTGACAAACCCACGGGGGCCTCTGGGCAGATCCGACGTGATATTATTGAGGGTGTTCTGTATGCTCTTGGGGAGTCGACGCAACGTGAGGTGGACGGTTTGCTGCGCAGTGCAGGTGTTCCTCTACACCCTTTTTGTGTCGCCGCTGGTTGAAACAGGTCAGTTGCCAATGCGTTTGTGCGTTCTCGTCTGAGGATTTCCTGGACCTGCAGGCACCTAAAAGGTAGAACCTCAACTGCTGATATTCAGCACCTATCACCGTGAAGTTTTGCGTGCGTTTTCGAACTTCTCTCGCAGTTGGGCATGGAGTTGCCTAACCTCGAAGTACACAATCCCCTGTCAATTAATGGACGCCCAAGTTTTCCTCAAATAGGTTCACGGGTTCCATTGATTGTTTCCCATGAGCACCAGTTGCTTGATAATCTCTCCCTGCAAGTGCGATTTTGCGTCTGTTACTGTTTTTGTTCTGGTGAATTGCTTTGCCCATGCATCATTTGTCGTTTTGTGTTGATGCATCGTTTGCTTTCACAGGTGTGCAAGCTGACCGAAGCAACACACCACTGTTTTACCGTCGGTTGGCCAGTTACACAGTGGTTGAAGAAAAGCATATTGATTTGCCTCCTGAACCTAAACCTGAGCCCCCTGCTGAGATGAAGAAGGACGATGAACCCATGGCAGAGGACGGCGAGGAAACCAAAGAGGACGGGCCAGCAGAAGAGGCTGCTGCTGAGGAAGAGGCTGCCCCTGCCACCGAGGAAGAGGCTGTTGCTGAAGAGGCTGCTGCTGAGGAGGCTCCAGCCGCAGAACCCTACACGGAGATGACGGACGCTGCGGCTGAAAATGGGGAGGCTGAGGCGTAAAAGGAAGTCTATTTGGTTCTTGCAGTCGTGGCCATCATGGCACATGAACTATGTAATTGGATCTGATTTATCAATGGCCAGGACAGTCGTTGTGGGATTCAAATGTGAATGTGTGCTTTGTACGTTTTCATTAAAATCTGCCCAATGCAAATTGCCTGCTGCTCTGTAGTTTAGATCCTGTGTTATGTGGGCTTTTGCAATCCAGGGTGTGGAGTGCCCGCAGTTGATGGATGTTTGAGCGATGCGCAAGTGCAACATGGATTTCAGGTACACCATGGGCTGCAGCACCCTGAAGGGTAGGTCAGACCTGGGGTTGACCTGGGTGTCTGGAGTTGCCCGGCTTTGCCCGCCACCCTGAAGCTGTCCTGACGGCCTGTATGGGTAGATTCCCCACTCTGTGGGATGGACAGTGGATGGAATGGCCAGCGCTCCTCCAGCCCCGGCTACTCAGGGCTATTTACCTTGATAGGTGCAGAGCGGTGAGTGACGCGCTGAAATTCTGTGATCCCCTCACTGTTGCAATCAAACAAAGCCAGAAAAAATAGCATGCAAAAACAGTAAGCCACACACAAACTATGACAAGCAAACCCATTGGACTGGCGCAAAAAACTGAAACTGACTACCTATTTACAACACCACCTCAGTGAAAGTATCGAAATAGATTAAGATTCACACCACTACTCAAAGGGAGGGGCTTACCAACAAGCAACAATCATGAGTTGGGGGTGTCAATTTTTTTCTGAAAATAGTTGGTACGGGAGGGAAAGCAAGGTGCACAACCCAAATACGTAAGTAGTGCATAAGTGGAGTTTTTGAGTTGAAATGTTTTTGTGTGGAAGTGGCTACTTACATGTGTCCCAATGAGGGCTGCTGGCTAGAGAAGATAGCTACCCCCCAAGAGAAGGACACACCCCCGCATGGAGGTTTCGAGTTGCTTAATTGTGCATGATTTTACAATGGGTGCTTTTTAATGTTATTACCTGCATGGTCCCCACAATATTTGCTGCTATGCGAAAACGCCCTCAAGGGTTATGTTCCGGCTTGGTGTTAATAGTAGATTTTCATGGGGGTTAGAAGTGTGTTTAACGTACGGCATGGCAACACACAAAATTGTTGGGCAACCGCCAATGGCAAACGCAATCATGGGAGCAAAGACTTGGAGTGTTCAGGCTCGTTCCGCTGTAAAGCAGCACAATTCACATCATTTGTGTAGAAGCGCATTCCGTATCGTGAGTATGTGCCTGATGTTGAAGGACGCCCTTGGTCACAAAGTGTTGTGCTTGCTAAGCAGGATAGTTCCGTTGATGTGCTTGGTCGAAGCTGGCTTATGTCGTTACTCCATTGCCTGAGATTGCGTTTGTGAGGTGAGATACGCCCTTTCCAGTGATACTGCACTGCTGCCAAATTGAGAGCTCTTGCACTAGATGTCCGGGCCCTTGGTCCGATCTCAATTCAAGTGCAAGTTGGTGGTTTGAGATATGGGCTCTGTTAAACGCATTCATGCTGCAGCAGAAGTGGGTGTGACTGCACAATCCTGGCCACCATGGTTTTCATTGAAATGTTTCGCTTTGTCAGTGAATCTGCCATTCCATCATTTTGGTTAAATGAATGCAATTTCGTGATGTATTCTTATGTTTTGAAGGTTCAGTAGGGACATTCATGCTCACACAGAACAGCAGCGGAATTGATGCCGGATTTGATTTTCTGTTGCTGCTGTCTGTCGTCAGTCTCTGTATGCAGACAATGGTTTTGCAATATGCAAGATGGTCTGTTGCGTGGAAAACAGCAGTACCATGGAAAAAAAAAAGCTGTCCCAAGCACATGCGACGTTGGACCCCAAAGAGAGCAAATTTGACCAATCATCTTCATCAGTTGTTTTGCCGGTGACCATTGCTTTTTTTTTTTGGTGAAGTTTGGAAATCTGCTTTTATATCAGCACAAGGTCAAAGGGTTCTAGATCACCAACGTTCCACATCACGAACCATTATAGCCACTGGCATGCGGTCTCTTGAAAACGACTCTCGGCTGGGGGTAGGTTGAGGATTGCAAAATGGAGGTCGGTGTAGTACATTCTGAATACAACAGAGCAATTACGTGGCTACGTACTGCGTACTACGTACTGCGGCCTTGGATGGTCGAGTGTGGCTTCGGCCCAACTCCGATTTCCATGGGCAGCCCAGCCTGGAAATCGGTGATCCTTCCGCCAGAGTGGGTTGTCATGTGCCCTTTGATCGGGGCTGCCCTTCGTGGGTAAGAGCCGAACCGCGTGGAGGGTTGGGAAATCACGTGGAAGTTACCTCCGCCTTTTGGTGGTAGGGGTGAGCACGATGGAAACCTCCTGTAAGTCGGGCATGACGCGCAACTTCCAATTGCCAGTTTGTAAAGAAGAATGACCAGTTTGCAATCCATTGACCAGTTGTGGGTCCAGTTGGCCCAATTTTCAAAATAGACAAAAAAACAATACAAAAACCTTGTCTTTTTGTTTGCAAAATGTTTCTTTGTCCTGCAAAATGTTCTCTTTCTATTTTCATACAAAAACCTTGCTTCTTTTTGTTTTTGAAATATGTTTCTCGGCCCTGCATGATGTCTTCCTTGCCTTTCTTACCTTGCCCTGAAGCACCCACGCACTGACACAAGCTGCAATTTCAGACCTCATAAATCAAACATAATGCCTCGGGCACAACCATCAGCGTCGTTGCCAAGCTGGGCTCCCCCACTTCTTCAAGGAACGGAGGAAGAGAAGAGACCGCTGGATTATATCGATGTCGAAAGTCCCATTGGCCATGATCAGGTGCAGCAAAAGGCACGGCGGATGGGATTACCGAAAATTCGGGAAGTGGCAGCAAAATTATGTGCCGGATGTTACACTGGAGACCCAAGGCCATGTTCGTATTGCCTTGGGTGGGCGATTCGCAACCAACACCGTCGATTGCTGGGTGGAGAACAATGTACATGTTCTCAATGCACCCGGCTTGCGGAGGACGGAGTACGCGATGATTACGGAAGTGGAGCCGGCTGCAACCACCGAGCCGGATATGACTCGGATTGGTGCTCCGATGAGTCTTCAATCGACCTGTCCTGCGACTACGAGCGAGAATGGGATGAAGATGACTGAAGAAAAGCAGCAAATTGGTTGGTACCCGAATGGTGCCTGGTGGTCAAAATAGTGACGTCCGTGACATCCAATGTGGGTGTTGAAAAACAGCAGGCCATTTGAAGCATCCGTTGGTGAAGTTGTTCATTTTTCTTTGGCTTCGTCAGGCAGCGACATTCCTTTTGAAGTTTGTGACTTAACATTCATGAATTCCATGGCTACTCATGCATTCGAAGAATGTCCTCGACCCCTGCCCAGGACGCATCCTGTCTATGTGTGTATAAACTACCACAAGCTCCCCCGAATGGTGGTGAAAGTGGAGATGGGCAAAGCGAAGGAGGGGATAGTGAATTTGGTAAATCGCGTGCCTGATTGGGTGGACCCTTCATCTTGATGCACGCCCGAGGAATTGGAACCTTGGGTAGTGCCCCCTTCCATTGCAAAAGTCCAAGTCAAGACTGCTTCCAATGCTCTGCTCGCTTTGGACGTCGCCGGTGCTGAGAACCCGGACCGCGAATGTAAAACACCTTCTGGAGGGGTGAATGCTGCAGCCACCGCCGATTGGGCCACCATCCAACCACTTGAAAGGTCCGTGGCCCCGGGCCGCCTCCACACGCAAAGGTCAGCACCACGCAGGATGTCGAAATAAGGAACATTACACCACATCTGCAACCATCTCCATTGCTGTGCCCGATTGCAAGTGCGCTTATTCTCGGTGGAATCATTGGATGCTGTTCCGATCGTCTCACCCTCTGTGTGATGTAACCACATCACCTAGTGGACGGCATGCTACCCCAAGGCACCAGGCTTGGATTCTCCACCACCCTCTTTGCGTTTGGTGGAATGCTGTGCGCCATCGCAGCTTTGCTTGGGATTTCTTTGGGGACAGGATGGATGGTCGGGCCCCACATGTGTTTGTCGAATGATCCTGTCTCTGACGAATGCATTCAAGACATGCAGTCTTTGTCTCACCGCTGAATCACATTTGGGGGGAAGGTCCCTGGCAAGTTGATTCTATCGGGATTGGGGGCAAGCTGTCCCATTGGGCCACCATCCAACGACTTCAAAGGTCTGTGACCCCGGGCCGCCTCCGCACGCAAAGGTCAGCACCACGCAAGATGTCGAAAGAAGGAACATTACACCACATCTGCAACCATCTCCATTACTATGCCTGATTGCCAGTGCGCTTATTCTCGGTGGAATCATTGGATGCTGTTCCGATCGTCTCACCCTTTGTGCGATGTAACCACATCACCTGGTGGACGGCATGCTACCCCAAGGCACCAGGTGTGGATTCTCTACCACCCTCTTTGCGTTTGGTGGAATGCGGTGCGCCATCGCAGCTTTGCTTGGGATTTCTTTGGGGACAGGATGGATGGTCGGGCCCCACATGTGTTTGTCGAATGACCTTGTCTCTGACGAATGCATTCGAGACATGCAGTCTTTGTCTCACCGCTGAATCACATTTGGGGGGAAGGTCCCTGGCAAGTTGATTCTATCGGGATTGGTGGCAAGCTGTTGCTACAGCCAAGCAACGGCAGGGGTGCTATGGTGACTTTTCATTTTTCTCTTGCAGCGGTATATTTGAACTAACCCTTCTTTTTATGAGGCAGCATGCACTGTGGTGTGCGAAAAGCCATGGTTTGGCATGCAGTGCAGTGAATCATCAAGGCCCTGCATGTCGAATGACTTTCCCAATTGCACCACATTGCATTCCACCTTAGAACGTAGGTGCTGGCCAAATTGAGACCTCTTGCACTGGATGGCCGGGCCCTTGGTCCAATTTCAACGCAAGTGCAAGTTGGTGGTTTGAGATATGGGCTCTGTGAAATGCATTCATGCTGCAGCAGAAGTGGGTCTGACTGCACAATCCTGGCCACCATGGTTTTCATTGAAATGTTTCTTGGCCAGTGAATCTGCCATTCCATCATTGTGGTTGAATAAGTGCAATTTCGTGATGTATTTCTATGTTTTGAAGGTTCAGTAGGGACATTCATGCTCACATAGAACAGCAGCGGAATTTATATCGGATATGATTTTCCGTTGTTGCTGTCTGTCGTCAGGCTATGCATCACACATTGGTTTTGCAATATGCAAGATGGCCTGTTGCATGGAAAACAGCAGTACCATGAAACAAGAAAAAGCTGTTGCAAGCACATGCGATGTTGGATGGACCCCAAAGAGAGCAAATTTGACAAATCATCTTCATTAGTCGTTTTACCAGGGACCATTGCTTTTTTTTTTGGAAGTTTGGAAATCTGCATTTATATCAGCAGGCTGAGCAAGTGTTGCCCCACTGCCATTCCATCATTTTGGTTAAATAAGTGCAATTTCGTGATGTATTTTTATGTTTTGAAGGTTCAGCAGGGACATTCATGCTCACACAGAACAGCAGCGGAATTGATGTCGGATTCGATTTTCTGCTGCTGCTGCTGTTTGTCGTCACTCTGTGCATGCAGACAATGGTTTTGCGATATGCCACACGGCCTGTTGCATGGAAAACAGCAGTACCATGAAAACAAAAAGCTGTTGCAAGCACATGCGATGTTGGACCCCAAAGAGAGCAAATTTGACAAATCATCTTCATCAGTCGTTTTACCAGGGACCATTGCTTTTTTTTTTGAAGGTTTGCAATCCTCATTTATATCAGCAGGCTCAGCAAGTGTTGCCCCACAGTTACCAGCTTGCAAGACCTGAGGTGTTTGCGCCGCTCAATAGAACCATGGTGATGGGTGAGAAATCTACACATGTTTTCTGGTTTCTTTTTGTTGCCCATGACATTCCTATCTCGTGGTAATTGCAAAATGCAAAGTCTGAATAATCCTCCGAAGGTGTCCTCCAAAATTGAATAGTCCTCCAAAATGTGGGCTTTTGCAATCCAAGGGGTGGAGTGCCCGCAGTTGATGGATGTTTGAGCGATGCGCGAGTGCAACATGGATTTCATGTACACCATGGGCTGCAGCACCCTGAAGGGTAGGGTTAGGGTTAGGGTCACCGAGCTGGTGGAACCAGTCTTGGTCTTATAACCCTTTTTAGTGTCTAGGGTGGACCTACCAGGTTTAGCAGCAGCAGCAAGCAGCATAAAGCAGCAGCAAGCAGCAAGCAGCAGCATGCGCGAAATGAGTAAAAATCAGATTTCCGTCGTGGTGTTTCAGATTCGGGTGAAATTTCGGTGCATGATACCTATGGGTGTGAAGTACAATCACACAAATTTGAGCAAGAAACTCAACAGTGGCGGCCGGGAACGGGATTCGCAAGTGGCGGACCTCAGTTTCAGAAACTGCAGTTTAGGGCCAAAAACAGCCATTTTTGGGCCAAAAATGCCCTGGAACACATTCAAAACGGCCAAACGAAGGGAAACAGTGGGTACACTCCACGTGCCGCTTGACGTCCCCGTGTCAACGAGCTCTTTGCGGCCCTCCAACTCCATGATATGCCGCGGAAGCGGCCCAAAAAGGCCCCCAGAAGCTCCAACTGCCGACAGCCACAAACCAAGAATAGGCCATATCTTTGGCTACATGGCTCAAAATGCGATTCCGAGGGCACCTACTCCACCCGCAAGCCCCCACGTTTTGTGGTTTCCACCCCTGAGAATTGCCCAAACGGACGCTTAGACCCCAATAACTAGGCCCACTGGGCTGTGGCAAGCTGCAAGCTCAAGCCCAAACAGGTGGGTACCCAAATGGGTCAACAGGGTCCGAAAGGGGTAAAAATATGACTTTCCGCAAAAATGATCCTAGACCATGTGCGACGCTAAAACAAGTGTTTTTGGACTGTTTTGAGCTTGTGGTGGCCCATTTGGGTCCTCCAAAAATCCCAAAATGCCTTGAAAATGGGCTGTTTTGGGACCAAAAATGGGTCAAAAATGGGTCAAAAACACATTTTTCCAAAACTCATCGTAGACCATTTGGGGTGCACAAAAGGGTGAAATGAGCCCATTTTGAGCCCATTTTGGGGCATTTTGGCCCCTGAGAAGTCCCAAAAGCCTCGAAAGTGGGCCTCGTGGTGATGGGGCTCAGGTAGATTTCACTTTGTCAAGAGCCATCAATGTGTGAATCATTCTTGATGTCCCTCACCATTCATATCTAATGTTCCCTCCCCCACCAGCTCGGTCCCAATATTCAGTCTCGATTAGGGTCACCGAGCTGGTGGAACCAGTCCTGGTTTTATAACCCTTTTTAGTGTCTAGGGTGGACCTACCAGGTTTAGCGGCAGCAGCAGCAAGCAGCAGCAAGCAGCAGCAAGCAGCAAGCAGCAGTACGCGCGAAATGAGTAAAAATTAGATTTCCGTCGTGGTGCTTCAGATTCGGGTGAAATTTCGGTGCATGATACCTATGGGTGTGAAGTACAGTCACACAAAGTTTGAGCAAGAAACTCAACGGTGGCGGCCGGGAACGGGATTCGCAAGTGGCGGACCTCAGTTTCAGAAACTGTAGTTTAGGGCCAAAAACAGGCATTTTTGGGCCAAAAATGCCCTGGAACACATTCAAAACGGCCAAACGAAGGGAAACGGTGGGTACACTCCACGTGCCGCTTGACTTCCCTGTGTTAACGAGCTCTTTGCGGCCCTCTAACTCAATGATATGCCGCGGAAGCGGCCCAAAAAGGCCCCCAGAAGCTCCAACTGCCGACAGCCACAAACCAAGAATAGGCCATATCTTTGGCTACATGGCTCAAAATGCGATTCCAAGGGCACCTACTCCACCCGCAAGCCCCCACGTTTTGTGGTTTCCACCCCTGAGAATTGCCCAAACGGATGCCTAGACCCCAATAACTAGGCCCACTAGGCTGTGGCAAGCTGCAAGCTCAAGCCCAAACAGGTGGGTACCCAAATGGGTCAACAGGGTCCGAAAGGGGTAAAAATATGACTTTCCGCAAAAATGATCCTAGACCATGTGCGACGCTAAAACAAGTGTTTTTGGACTGTTTTGAGCTTGTGGTGGCCCATTTGGGTCCTCCAAAAATCCCAAAATGCCTTGAAAATGGGCTGATTTGGGACCAAAAATGGGTCAAAAATGGGTCAAAAACACATTTTTCCAAAACTCATCGTAGACCATTTGGGGTGCACAAAAGGGTGAAATAAGCCCATTTTGAGCCCATTTTGGGGCATTTTGGCCCCTGAGAAGTCCAAAAAGCCTTGAAAGTGGGCCTCGTGGTGATGGGGTTCAGGTGCATTTCACTTTGTCAAGAGCCATCAATGTGTGAATCATTCTTGATGTCCCTCACCATTCATATCTAATGTTCCCTCCCCCACCAGCTCGGTCCCAATATTCAGTCTTGATTAGGGTTAGGTTTAGAGTTAGGGTTAGGGTTGAGGTCACCGAGCTGGTGGAACCAGTCTTGGCCTTATACCCCTTATTAGTGTCTAGGGTGGACCTACCAGGTTTAGTAGCAGCAGCAGCAAGCAGCAGAAAGCAGCAGCAAGCAGCAAGCAGCAGCACACGCGAAATGGGTAAAAATCAGATTTCGGTCGTGGTGCTTCAGATTCGGGTGAAATTTTGGTGGATGATACCTATGGGTGTGAAGTACAATCACACAAAGGTTGAGCAAGAAACTCAACGGTGGCGGCCGGGAACGGGATTCGCAAGTGGCCCACCTCAGTTTCAGAAACTGCAGTTTAGGGCCAAAAACAGATATTTTTGGGCCAAAAATGCCCTGGAACACATTCAAAACGGCCAAACGAAGGGAAACGGTGGGTACACTTCACGTGCCGCTTGACTTCCCGGTGTCAACGAGCTCTTTGCGGCCCTCTGACTCAATGATATGCCGCGGAAGCGGCCCAAAAAGGCCCCCAGAAGCTCCAACTGCCGATAGCCACAAACCAAGAATAGGCCATATCTTTGGCTACATGGCTCAAAATGCGATTCCGAGGGCTCCTACTCCACCCGCAACCCCCCACTTTTGTGGTTTTCAGCCCTCAGAATTGCCCAAACGGACGCCTAGACCCCAATAACTAGGCCCACTATGCTGTGACAAGCTGCAAGCTCAAGCCCAAACACGTGGTTACCCAAATGGGTCAACAGGGTCTGAAAGGGGTAAAAATATGACTTTCCGCAAAAATGATCCTAGACCATGTGCGACGCTAAAACAAGTGTTTTTGGACTGTTTTGAGCTTGTGGTGGCCCATTCGGGTCCTCCAAAAATCCCAAAATTTTATGATTATGTGCTGATTTGGGACCAAAAAAGGGTCAAAAATGGGTCAAAAACACATTTTTCCAAAACTCACCGTAGACCATTTGGGGTGCACAAAAGGGTGAAATGAGCCCATTTTGAGCCCATTTTGGGGCATTTTGGCCCCTGAGAAGTCCAAAAAGCCTTGAAAGTGGGCCTCGTGGTGATGGGGTTCAGGTGCATTTCACTTTGTCAAGAGCCATCAATGTGTGAATCATTCTTGATGTCCCTCACCATTCATATCTAATGTTCCCTCCCCCACCAGCTCGGTCCCAATATTCAGTCTTGATTAGGGTTAGGGTTAGGGGTAGCGAGTGGCATGCGGCCACTGGGCACGAGAAACCCTAAGAATCACACGTGCTGCATGATTGATGTTGCAATGAACGAACCAGGCTACACCACATCTACTAAATGTAGAATCATTGTTGCTGTTGACATGTCGGCTTCCAATATTGAGATCAAATTCGATAGTGCAGCCGCTGCCAAAACATATTGGATCAAGCAAACCTGCAAGTGTGGCAACAAGTTTGAGGTGCGATATTGCTCAAGCAAAGCAAACTACGGTTGGGTTACACGTATTATATGTGTGGTCCAAGATAAGCCAAAAAAGTTTTGTTTAAACTTCAGATTTCCCGTAAAGCAAAAAGCAAAAAGCAAAAATGATGATTTCTAGGCGTCAAAGGTTTGGTAGCCAACAAGCCAAAAATGATGAATTGTAGGCGTCAAAGGTTTGGTAGCCAAGACAAAGTGCCCATTGGATGTGCGGCATTGACATGAAAAGGCGGAGCAACAACGTTCCATTTGTTTTGCCCCAATACTATACGTTGGTTGACGCCACTGCTCACGAGACACCCCAAGAATCACGCATGCTGCATGATTGATGTTGCAATGAACGAACCTAGCTGCATCACTTCTGCTAAACGTAGATGTGGTCCAAGATAAGCCAAAAAAGTTTTGTTTAAACTTCAGATTTCCCGTAAAGCAAAGAGCAAAAAGCAAAAATGATGATTTCTAGGCGTAGAAGATTTGGTAGCCAACAAGCAAAAAACGATGAATTGTAGGCGTCAAAGGTTTGGTAGCCAAGAAAAAGTGCCCATTGGATGTGCGGGTGGCATTGACATGAAAAGGAGGAGCAACAACGTTCCAATTGTTTTGCCCCAATACTATACGTTTGTTGACACCACTGCTCACGGGACATCCTAAGAATCACACATGCTGCATGATTGATGTTGCAATGAACGAACCTGGCTGCACAACTTCTCTTAACGTGGAATCATTGTCGTTGTTGACATGTCGGCTTCCAATATTGAGATCGAATTCGATAGTGCAGCCGCTGCCAAAGCATACTGGATCAAGCAACCCTGCAAGTGTGGCAACAAGTTTGAGGTGCGATATTGCTCAAGCAAAGCAAACTACGGGTGTTTGACGCGCTCATGTCCGGAAAAACTGGACAAGTGCTTCAAATCTTGGGCAATCATTCACCAAAGTTGCAAAGGGGCAGATGGTCAGCCACGGTGTGACTGCGGAGAGTTGCCAGAAGTACACTCATGGACAAACACGAAGAATGCTGGTCGTTCATTCTACTCGTGTGAAGCGTGCGATTTTTTTCTTTGGGTGGACCCCAACATGAGCTTGACCCCGTTGAAGACTCGCTCTGGGTCTCTGAAAAGAAAAGCACCAGATGCCGTTGAGAAAAGTTCGGGCAAAAGCGCAGAAAGTTCGCCTGCCACGGTCCAAGAGGATTCGGACAAAAGGCAGCGGGCAGAAACGAGCAAATGGAAATACACCGTGCAAGGCCAGCCAACACCCATCAATGTTGAAAAGGCGTTCTGCAGTGCGAAGATGGCGGCCGTACTGGATAAGAAGGTGATAGACAAGTTACGGGTGGATTTGAAAGAGTTGCTTAATCAAGCCAAGCCTGAAGACCGCATTAAAGTCGCACGCCGCTTCTATTACAAGTCAGCAATGGAGCATAAGATCGACGATGACATGTCTGATGGCGATTGTGAGGCTTTTTTGGCCTCCTTGGAAGAAAAGCCAAGTCCTTCCACTTCATACGTGGTTGTCAACCTTCCTGCCCCGGAGATCTTGGTGGCAACCATGAAGTCGTACATTGAGCTCGCAACGGTCATTCGCACCGGCCTAAAACCGTACTAGATGGCCGTAGACGCCCAAGCGGGGGCCAAGGTCATGTTCGAAAATCCACTGGACACACTGAATGCTATTGCCAAAGTTCCTAATGCCAAGGCGGCCGCACCGCTGGAACCCATGATTTTCCCTGTGGTCCTTACACTGCAAGATGTGCAGCCAATTTTGAAGGGTGTTGGCAAAATGATGTACGTAGGTGACGCCACATGGTTGTACTTTCTGAAGCCGGTTCGGACCCCCGTGGCCATCTTGGGGTCACTTGGGGTGTGTATCTATGTGCCGGCAAGCCGCCATTGGCTGATATCATACTCTCCCGTCCACCTGAACTAACCCGATGTGATAGTGTGATAGGTATGGCCATTCCGGCTATGAGCGGCCATATTCAGTACCGAGGCGCCGCCAGCGGAGATCTATATATCAGAATATCAGGAATCAACAGGATTTTATTATCATAATGTTTCCGTAATTTTTCAGCCTTTCGTTCTGATGGTCAATGTATCGGCGACTGTCAGTTGGCTCGCGATTTTGCGTTAACCGATTGGTTAACTGTTATTTCCAGATATTTTGGCGGATACTCCGTTGAAGGGTCAGATTTCATCAGCAAAGGGTTCGTTGCTTCCGCAATTTTCTAAATAAGCACTCGAAATTTTAATCTGAATTTTTCGCGATGTCGAAATCGGATTTTCGACTTCGACATCGCCGCACTTGATTTGGACTTCTTCGAGTGATCGTACTCCTTTCCCTATGTCCGAATCAGGTTTCCCTTATACTTGCCACCCATTTGACTTGGAGATATAAGGGAAACAAAAGCGAATCGTGGGACCACTTTGAAGGATCATATCTACGCGCGAGTGTGAGGAAATAGAATAAGGAAGGTTGGGTTGCAAGCGCCTTAGTCTCAACTGAATGTAGGAAGCATCAAACGCCTTTGGTGTGTACACATGCCCGGTGTACCAAGGGATAATGGTCAAGAGGGTATAAAGTGATATATAACTCTTGGACCGTGCAACCGAATATTTTAATGCGACCTTCGAGTGTACCGCATGAGTGTTGGGGTTGCATAGCCACTTTCCTTGGGTTCCTACGTATTTTTAACGTGAAGTTATGTCCATGGAGGGACATGGCATATCATGGTGGGAGCCACTTTTGGAGGGTATGTGTTATATGCATGGTATATGTCTTGATATGCTCACGCCCATGTTATATATCTTCGTGTGGCCGAAGAGATGGGGAGCCATACGTGACAAGGGTTTTGCCCATGTCCCAATTGTGGAATTCAAAGCGCTAGACTAAGTCTACCGCATGTGTATTGCTCATGGTATGTGTGACAAAGAGATCCATGAGTGCACTCCCATTTTCATGGGGCATGTAGATATGAGTGGCGAAGGTATATCCATGCACCCGATTCGGGATCCAAGTGGGGGAATTGCTCGCAAATGGTCCAATCATTTGTGTTTTGAACCATGAGCGGATATCATGGGTGAGCATAGAGATATACTATCATGACGACTTTGTATTTGGACATATTTTCATGCTTTTGACCTCATTTTATGCTCATTTTTGTGTTTTGTGTACTTACCTGGTCGGCAAACAGCAAGAAGCCTATGGAGAGTCGAACCATGGTATGTTGTTCATATGTTGGCATATGCTTTGGAGTTGAACACCACCATATGCCGGATCGCGTACTCCATTTGGCTTGGCGCACGAAGGATTACAAGATTTGGTCTCAAGATCATGGGCCGACTTGGGCAGTGCGTGGCGCCCATATCCGAAGGGGTTTCGAGGGTAAAGTGGGGATGTACATGGGCATTGGCCTTTGGTCTCTATCTTCCATGAATACTAGACTTCGATTCCATGCATGCTTTGAGCCTTCGGATAAGTGGTAACTTCAATTTTGAGCATATATGTGATATATGGCCAATATTGTGTGAATTGGCAGTTGTTTGGCATGTTATGAGTTCAAACTCATAGGTCATTTCTCTAAGCCCATTCGATTCCAAGTCCAACCAAGTATATGTCAGGGTAGGGCATGGTCCTGAGTGCCACTCTAGGCCATGACACGCCACCTCCCCTATTGGGCTAGGATATATAGGCTTGGGAGTGAACACATTTTTGGGGTTTGTGTAGTGACTTTTGACATATGGCATTCAGCCATCTCATTTGACCTGGTTCAAGGCAATATGTTGGTCAGTCAAGGGAAGGTCTTGAGTCCAGGGAATGAGGGGTTTATGGCTGTGAATGTGTATGTTTACCTCTTTCCCCAACTTTGCATTATTTGTGTTCATATGCCAATTTCAGGGCTTTTCCTCTTTGGTGCAATTCTTGTACATGCCCGCCACCGTGGGAATACCGGTGTGCTGAACGGAAGCCCGCAGCCTGATTTGGATTGTGAATTGGGTTATTGCTGTATTTGTGGGATCTGGTTGCCATTCAGGGTTGAAGGAGGATTTTTTTTTCTATATTTTTGGATTTTGGACCCTGGACTTTGAGGATTTTGAGAAATGCAATCGTTGATCCGGAGTAAATCAGCAGGGGTAACAGGCGGAAGGGGCACAGCGGGGGCCGGTCCTGGTAGGGACCTTCTTTATGGTAGCAGAGGCTTACCTGCTGCCCCTACCAACCGCCGATCCGGGGACTTGGGCCCTTATGAGCCCTGCCCAAGTACGCCCCGGGTGCGTATTGTGGATCCGTAGGAGACCACGCCGGAGATTGGAGCCATAGAAGGACCGAGACGTTCAAGAGCATGGCGAACTCCGGAAGTTGAAGCCCGAAGAGAAGAACGACACTCGGGAAGAGGAGGACGTGACATGGAGGACCTGGTCTCCATGTGTGAGCGTCGCTGCCGAAAGGCATGCAACCTCCGCTCCGCCGCGGAGGACTCTGATGAGGCCTGCCATTCAGGCAGCAGTGGAGGACGGGCCCGGCGCTACCGGAAGCGCGGGTCACCCAAGTCCGCGGCAAGGGACGCCGGGGCTATGGACACGGACCCCACCCCGGTCAGGCTGTGGGAATCCGAGGGGCACTCCGAGGGCTATCGGACAGCCTACGAGCCACCTTCGGAGTCGGAGATGTCCGCGCCGATCGCCAGGGCGCATACGGCCCCCGAGCCCGCCCTGAAGCACGATGCCGAGGGCTTGGAGAGGCCAGCCAGGGCCCGGACGGCACCTGTGCCCCGGCACACGGGACCAGAGACGGACGCCATAGGCGATACGCCTATGGGTGATGAGTCTGAGGTGCCGGGAACCGCGGGATGCGCTGAATCTGGCGGAAAGCACGCTGCGTGCCACTGCGAGCACGTGTCCTTCCTCATGGGCAAGTACCCGAAGATGGGGATGGACGCCATCGTGCATCGCCTTGACCGCCTGGACAACGCCAAGGACGGTCTAGAGGAGGACGTCGCGGGGATCCTGGACGACCAGTCGGCCGCGGAGAAAGACATGGAGGAGCTGCGAGCGGAACGGGACCGGTACCGGGAGAATCTGGAGCTGGCCCTGGAGAAGCAGCAGCGAGTGGTGAACAGCCTCCTCCACCTGGTGGAGGACATGTCGGGACGCCTGAAAAGGCTAGAGGAGCTACAGCCCCTCGCCTCGGGTCCGGAGCTCCCGGCAAAGCCGGCCGCGGTGGAGCTGGTGGAGCGGGTTAAGACCCTCAGGAGCGCCATGGAGAAACCCATGGGCGGCCCTGCAGAGGCACCATACGCGCCTCCGCGTGTTGACCCGGGTGCGCTGCCGTTTGTTCCCATGTTCAGCGAATCCAGAATGCTCGGGGATCACACGGCACCGGCTGGGTCCATGCGGGAAGGGCACGTAACCACGGACCCGAGGAGCCTGACGGTACAGATGTCCCATGCCGCCCAGGATGTACCGATCACAACGAATATGGTAGTCTATGCGGAAGAGAAGATCGAGATCCAGAACCAGACCATGCAGGGGCGAACCATGGGAAGCGCCGACGGACATGGTCGAGGTCATCCAAGCGGAAACCTGTGGGCGAAGGACCCCAACACGGGGATATGGACGGCCGACGGAGCAAGTCCTTCTCGCATTCCAAACCCCATGGGTTCCGGCCCAACTGGACCGCACTCCATGGAGGAGAGGGATATACGGGGAGTGTACTCACACCCCCCGGCCACAGGTGGTATCCGTCTCGTTGGAGTAGTGGCTGGAGACGTCGGAGACGCCATCAGGACTGACGACCTCAGGGGAATCAAAATCCCCTACTACGATGGCAACCCCTCCAACCTGGATGACTTCATCGTGGATTGGGAGGATTTCGCCGAGGAGGTCGTCGGCGAGATGCGGGGAGCGCCGCGGGACAAGTGGGTATGCCGGACATTCCCACACCGGCTGGCGCAGGACCTGAAGGAGGAGCTGCGGGATCAGATCCGGGAAGGACTGATCCGTACGGAGCAGGCCTGCCTCCAGTGGTTGGAGGATGAGGAGCGGGTGGACGCTCCGAATCAGAAGCTGGAGGACCTGTGGTCCATTCCACTGCCGCTGGACCGCGTTGAGTTGCGGGTCCGGGAGTGGAACCGGTATCTGCGGAAGTACCGCAGATGCCTCAAGCTGGTGGAAGACTGGAACGAGGCCAGTGAGATCCGCCACTTGCTGAAGGACGTCCTCCCCGGCAACTGGAAGAGGAGAGTGGAGGACGAGGAGAAGAAGCGCGCCAAGAAGCGGGTGGCGGTGAGGATCATGGCGGCGGAGGATACCCATGCGGGTATCATGGAGTTCTTCAGGAGGAACCTGGGCGAACCCAACCGGATGTTGGGCCTGAAGAACGCCGTGTACGTGGAGGTATTCGGGGACTCCATGGGGCAAAGGTTGTTGCGCCTCAACAACGTGGAGTGGAGGCGCGGGGAGCCGCTGAGGATGCAAGTCATCTTCGCCCGCATGAGCCTGGACGAGATCGTGAAGTACATCACGGTGGAGTTGAAGCTCAATGCGAAGAACGAGGCCCACGTGCAGGATCGACATGGTCATGGACAACGAGGCCACCGAGAAGACCGCCATCATCGGGAGATCCAGGAGGACACGGCCAACTCCGCGGAGGATGGTAGTGGAAGTGGCCAAGACCACTGGACCGGGTCCCGGGAGGATAACGAGGAGGCCCATTTCTTCGCGTTTGTGGCGCACAACGTGAAGAACCATGGGCAGGATCGGTCCAGATGGAGCCAGCTGGGACCCAAGAAGAGCAGAGAGCCAAGGAGGATCGGGAACCCACCGCTCTCGTTCCGAGAGTACAGGTCTCAGCACGATGGGTGCTGGGTCTGTTATGGCAAGGGAAACAACCATGCACACGACCACCGTCAGTGCAAGGTGTATGAGGCGGACAAGAAGGCCTACTTCGCCGCTCATCCCGAGAAGAAGCCCAAGGAGCAGCGGATTTCTGATTGGAAGGCGAAGGGCGGTGGAGGGGGAAAAGGCCAAGGTAAAGGCCAAGGAAAAGGCGGAGGAAGAAGCTATGGTGGTGGACCTGGCCAAGACCGACGAGTGAGGTCGATCGAGGAAGTTGCTGAGGACATGTTGAGGACGTTGGAGGAACTCAAAGCCCAGCAAAGTGGAGGACAAAGTCCTGGCGGATCGCAGCCGGAAGGGGCTGCGGGAAGCCAAGTCTAGAGGAGCCCCCCACGGGAGTGGGACCTCGGAGGTCTCTCCTCCGAAAATCAGTGGAATCCCAGAGAAAGCGAAGGCACATCGGGTACCGAAGAAGGCTCCAGAAGAGCCAAAACCACTGAGTTTCGCCACTCCCAACCCCTGGAGCGCCCTGCCAAGGGAAGTACATGTGGGTACGGGACATGGCAAGAAGGAAGGAGCGACCACGGAGAGACCCGTGGACGGGCAGGACCAACCCAAGATCTACACCATCCGTGACCATACCCTTGAAGTCCTGATGCACCCGGACGTGCTAGAGTTGCATGCAGTGAGAATCGTCCATACACCTCATGGCGACGAGCGGCAGTTGCACTTGAAAGTGCGAGTACGGTGTGGACGAGAGGAGAAGGTGGTGAATGTGTTAGTGGATACGGGTGCCCAGGTGAGCCTGGTCCGGAGAGGGTTGTTCAAGGAGGAACTCCTGCAGCCCTGCCGGAGACCGGTCCGCCTGAAGGTCGCCAACGGAGAGATCATGGGTGGCGGCACCCATGAGGCCACCATCAGTATGGAATTCTGGGAGCATGAGCGCTTGAACCGCCCTGATCAGGCGAAGAGAAGCACTCTATCTGGGAACTTCTATGTGGCCGACATTACTGATTGGGATATGATCATGGGGTATGACGTCATGGTGGCAAATGCCATTGGAGCCCTTCCCCATCGTGCAACGCTGGTCCGGGAGGATGATGAATGCCTCACATGGCTGTCCACGGACTATGCATGCGGATCATCCCAATGGAATGCTGAGGAAGAGGATCGGATCGTCCAAGCGGTGCAAGCTGTGGGTGCCAAGTCCAGAGGAGACCGCGGAGTTCAGCTCACGGAGTATGGAATGGCGCCACAGGTGTATAACAGGATGATCCAGACGCTGGGAGCCGAAGCGCCCGAGACGGACGTCTTCGCTTCCCGGGATGCCCCACTTCTGCGGAAGTGTAGGAGGCATTGGCATCGAGGAGACTCAGCCTGGCACAGGCATTGGGGTTTGAAGGAGTGGGGACCCATGTATTGGCATGGCTCCCTGGACAATACCAGACGTACGGTGGAGAAGATCATCGCGGATAGGGCGAAGGGGATCCTGGTCATAACCGGCATAGGATCCACCCCATGTCCGCTGGAGGGTCTCAAGTCGACGCTGGACTCCATCACCCTGAACGAGATGTCATTCGGGCCAGAGGAGGAGCTGTTCATCGACGCCAAGGGTGTATCAATGCGCTCCCCGGGTCAAGCGTGGGGTACCAAGGCTTTTCTGGTGGATGGGGCGCAAGCCCAGCCCACGGGTGATGAAGCATTCGTCCGTAGGGTGGAGGCGGTGCCCATGAAGGTCATGTTTGAGCCCAAGGAGGGGACGGATCAGCCTATTGATGGCATTGACGTCCTGTCCCATGCCGAGATCGACGACGTCGTCAACTACATGCGGATGGGGATGCACGACCGGGTGCCAGCCAAGAAGAGGCGGGCCATGGTCACATCTCCGCATTGGTGGGATGACAAGATGTTGGTCACCGGCAAGTACGAGAAGGACGAGTTCGTGGCGAGGGTCATGGATCACATCGCGGACCAATATGATGGTCCGGTTCGGTCGGACGCACCAACATGGGATTTTCCAAGAATGGGTGCCGATAGCGACAGTCACCAGCCCGATGCCGCAAATTTCCGAAGATTATCGGTGGGAAGAGCTCCCCAAGACGATGAAGACGGCATATCGGACGAGGAGAAGTCGGAATCGGACCCAGAAGAGGCCTATACCGCAGTGCGGTCGGTTGTATCTATACCGAAGCAAGCGGCTGAAGAGGCCCAGGAGAACCCGAAGGTCGCCGAGCTGAAGGAGAGGCTGATCAAGGCCTATCCGCGGCTATTCAGTGGCGTCGCCAACAAGAACCCTCCAGATCGTGGGATGTTTGGGACAGCGAAGATCAAGCTAAAGCCGAACCCGAAGATCTATCGTCATCGGGAGTACCAATTTCAGGGCGATCGGGCCGAGGCCATGAAGAAGCTGTCGGCCAAGTTCATTGAGCGGGGATGGATCGAACCCTCCGACAGTGAGTGGGCCAGCCCAGCCTTCATCGTGCCCAAGAAGGAGCAGGGCGAGTGGAGGTTGGTGGTTGATTACAGAGGTTTGAACGAGCAGACCGAGCACGACTCGTACTCGCTTCCCCTGATCGACTCCATCCTCCAAAAGCAACAGAAAAAGCGGATTTTCACGGTGTTGGACCTGAAACACGGTTACCACCAGATGCCGCTACACCCGGACTCCAGGCCCTGCACAGCGATGTCGACGCCGCTGGGGCCCATGCAGTGGAAAGTGGTGCCTATGGGTGCCAAGAATGGTAACGCCGCTTTCCAGCGCATGATGGAGGACCTACTCGGTCCTGTCCGGGACTGTGCCGATCCCTTCGTGGATGACATCATCATCGGGTCCGGCACGGAGAACATGACTGAGGACGAGCTCATCGACGCGCATGAGAAGGATCTGCGCCGAGTGCTCAGCGAGTTGGACAAGCACAACATGGTGTGCAAGCCCACCAAAGCCTCACTCCTCGTGAAGGAAGTGGAGTTCGCGGGTCACGTGGTTGGTCACGGGCAGCGCCGTCCCCTGCCTGGGAAGCTGGCGTCCCTGCACCACTGGGAGAAGCCCCAGACCATCAGCGAACTCCGATCCTTCATCGGGTTCTGCAACTACTATTCGGGCTATGTCCGGATGTATGCAGAACTCTCGGGGCCGCTGCACAAGATGCTGCAAGTGGGCAAGTTCCATGGCCGGAAGGGGAGCAAGAAGAAGCTTGCCTGGACCCCTGAGGCTGAGGATGCGTTCAACAGCCTGAAGGAGCGACTCCTGGGGCAGTTGGGGCTGTTCCTGGTGGACCCGGACAAGGGATTCGTGCTCCGGACAGACGCCTCGGATTATGCCGTGGGGGCAGTCCTCGGGCAAGTCCGGGACGACGGGTCACACGTACCCGTAGCGTTTTGGAGTCGGATCCTGGCCGAGGGCCAACGCCGCACATGGACCGCGAGGGAGAAGGAGACGTACGCCATTGTTTGTGCGCTCAGGAAGTGGTCTGGCCACATCGGATTGCAACCGGTGGTGGTTTATACAGACCATCAGTCCTTGCAGAGCTGGCACAAGGAGCACGTCGACACCCCCTCGGGACCGGCGGCAAGGAGGGCCCGATGGCATGAGACGTTCGCCAAGTTCGACCTCAGCGTCGTATATGTCCCGGGGAAGGACAACACTGTGGCGGATTGCCTCAGTCGATGGGCCTACCCCGCGGGCAAGGCTTGGATGGACATATCCAGCCATGGGGACGCCGAGGAAACCGAGGAGGCCAAGCGCATCATCCAGATGGAGAAGGTCATGGAGCAAGAGGGGGTCAAGTGCTTTGTGGTGATGGCGAACCGTACGGACCTGGCCAAGTTCCGGGGTGCCCGCGTCCAAGCTATTCGAGAGGAAACCCTCGAGCAATGGATGGTGGCCCCTGTAGAGCTAGTCAGGTCGGTGCTCACAGAGGACTGGTCGGATGACTACGCGGCGTCCGAGCACTGGAGCAAGTACTGGAATGCCGTGAGCGCCCCGTCAGACGACGAATGGCCCGAGGGCTTGACCGAGGATGGCGACAAGTTGTTCCTCAGGGACAAGCTGCTGGTGCCCGAAAACCGAGTGGAGGAGCTCATTGACCATTGGCACAATGCCCAGCTCATGCACCCTGTCCGAGACAAGATGCAGCAGGACCTGGAGTGGCGTTTCAAGTTCCCTCCGGGGTACTACGCCATCCTGGATAGGTACTGCAGCGACTGTGCCGTCTGTCGGGCCACGAAGAGCCCCAACCACTCCACAGCGGGCAACCCGGTGTATACGGCTATACCGGAGGCCCCTATGCGGTCCGTGGCCATGGATGTATTCGCCATGCCTGAGGTCACCGTGGAAGGAGAGACCTACGACTGTGTCATCCTGGCGGTGGATAGGCACAGTGGGTATATCGTGGCGGTCCCTTGCAAGAAGTCCAAGAAGAAGGACAAGAAGGACAAGCATGGAGTGGGGCTGCAGGCCAAGACCGTCGCTAATGCCATGATCAGGCATTGGTTGACGATTTTCGATGTCCCGGCTGTCATCTGCAGCGATCGGGGCAGTCAATTCGTGGGGACGTGGTTCAAGACGATGTGCAAGCACATGGGCATTCGGCACGCCAAGTCCGTGGCGTACCACAGCCGGTCGAATGGCCGAGCTGAGGTGGCCGGGCGGCAGATGTTCGAAAAGTTCCGCCAGCTGCACATCGACAAACCGGGCCGGAACTGGTACAATTCGCTGTGGAGGGTGCTCCAAGCGTATCTCGACCTTCCGGGACCCACTGGACTGTCGCCCCATCGCATCCTGTTCCTACGGGATCGAGTGTCACGCACTCTCCCGTGGATGAACCATGGCAAAGTGGCCCGAGATGCGAATGCCATGATGGCTGAGGCGGACGACACGGCGGCCAAGGTGTGCAAGGCACTTCAGGACGAGCACGACAAGAGGGCCAAGTACTTCAAGCAGGGAAAGGTCCAGAAGTATGCTCTCCAAGACACCGTGTGGGTGGAGCGGCACCACAAGGATGTCCTGTCCAGACATCGGCAGGCATCTTGGTATGTGCCGGGGGTAATCGTGCGGAAGGTCGGGCAGGATGTGTATGCGGTTCGTGTGGGGGATAACAAGATCCTGGACCGCGACCATACCCAGCTTCGTCCCCGAGCACCAGACCCCAGCGGACGTCCCGTCACCTTCGAGTTCACGGCCGGCGATGTGGACTCGGACGAAGAGGGTGAGGACGACGACTTCACCGCCGAGAGAATCCTGGCGGACAAGCCGGACCCGGGGACGCCTGGGGGTAGGCTTTACAAAGTCCGTTGGAAGGGATTTGCCGCATCCAGGGATTCGTGGGAACCTCCGAGCAGTTTCGTGCCGAGGTATACCACGGTCTGGATGGACTACCTAAAGAAAAAGAATATTTCTTTGGATGTCAAGAACGTGTTGGTCCATTTGGTTGCTGCTGTAGCACCGTGATGGATCCCCCCTTGGCATTTTGTTTGTTTCTGTGCTTGGGGAGACGGGTGAGGGCGTTCATCCGGGGATTTTTCGGCCTTGATTGGCCATATACCCCCTTCACTCGATCTCCACATATATATTTCATTGTGTGGTATACTTATTTAGGTCGACCGACGACGTTTTTCTATCTTTGATCCCCTTGGTCCATGTTGTAGATCAAGAGGAGACCGAATATGGCGTAGGGCGCTGATTATCAGTGTCCTCACCCCTCCCTTGGGGCATGGGGGACGCCTACGACGTGTGTGGGGCCTCCATGTGTCCTTGGGACATGGCGGGGGGGGTCGGAGCCCATTGGGGTCCTCCCGTCCTCTCTTCAATGACTTCCGAGCGGTAACAACGCTCTGAGAAGGGGGGTGAAGCCGGTTCGGACCCCCGTGGCCATCTTGGGGTCACTTGGGGTGTGTATGTATGTGCCGGCAAGCCGCCATTGGCTGATATCATACTCTCCCGTCCACCTGAACTAACCCGATGTGATAGTGTGATAGGTTTGGCCATTCCGGCTATGAGCGGCCATATTCAGTACCGAGGCGCCGCCAGCGGAGATCTATATATCAGAATATCAGGAATCAACAGGGTTTTATTATCATAATGTTTCCGTAATTTTTCAGCCTTTCGTTCTGATGGTCAATGTATCGGCGACTGTCAGTTGGCTCGCCATTTTGCGTTAACCGATTGGTTAACTGTTATTTCCAGATATTTTGGCGGATACTCCGTTGAAGGGTCAGATTTCATCAGCAAAGGGTTCGTTGCTTCCGCAATTTTCTAAATAAGCACTCGAAATTTTAATCTGAATTTTTCGCGATGTCGAAATCGGATTTTCGACTTCGACATCGCCGCACTTGATTTGGACTTCTTCGAGTGATCGTACTCCTTTCCCTATGTCCGAATCAGGTTTCCCTTATACTTGCCACCCATTTGACTTGGAGATATAAGGGAAACAAAAGCGAATCGTGGGACCACTTTGAAGGATCATATCTACGCGCGAGTGTGAGGAAATAGAATAAGGAAGGTTGGGTTGCAAGCGCCTTAGTCTCAACTGAATGTAGGAAGCATCAAACGCCTTTGGTGTGTACACATGCCCGGTGTACCAAGGGATAATGGTCAAGAGGGTATAAAGTGATATATAACTCTTGGACCGTGCAACCGAATATTTTAATGCGACCTTCGAGTGTACCGCATGAGTGTTGGGGTTGCATAGCCACTTTCCTTGGGTTCCTACGTATTTTTAACGTGAAGTTATGTCCATGGAGGGACATGGCATATCATGGTGGGAGCCACTTTTGGAGGGTATGTGTTATATGCATGGTATATGTCTTGATATGCTCACGCCCATGTTATATATCTTCGTGTGGCCGAAGAGATGGGGAGCCATACGTGACAAGGGTTTTGCCCATGTCCCAATTGTGGAATTCAAAGCGCTACACTAAGTCTACCGCATATGTATTGCTCATGGTATGTGTGACAAAGAGATCCATGAGTGCACTCCCATTTTCATGGGGCATGTAGATATGAGTGGCGAAGGTATCTCCATGCACCCGATTGGGGATCCAAGTGGGGGAATTGCTGGCAATTGCTTCCAATCATTTGTGTTTTGAACCATGAGCGGATATCATGGGTGAGCATAGAGATATACTATCATGACAACTTTGTATTTGGACATATTTTCATGCTTTTGAGCTCATTTTATGCTCATTTTTGTGTTTTGTGTACTTACCTGGTCGGCAAACAGCAAGAAGCCTATGGAGAGTCGAACCATGGTATGTTGTTCATATGTTGGCATATGCTTTGGAGTTGAACACCACCATATGCCGGATCGCGTACTCCATTTGGCTTGGCGCACGAAGGATTACAAGATTTGGTCTCAAGATCATGGGCTGACTTGGGCAGTGCGTGGCGCCCATATCTGAAGGGGTTTCGAGGGTAAAGTGGGGATGTACATGGGCATTGGCCTTTGGTCTCTATCTTCCATGAATACTAGACTTCGATTCCATGCATGCTTTGAGCCTTCGGATAAGTGGTAACTTCAATTTTGAGCATATATGTGATATATGGCCAATATGGTGTGAATTGGCAGTTGTTTGGCATGTTATGAGTTCAAACTCATAGGTCATTTCTCTAAGCCCATTCGATTCCAAGTCCAACCAAGTATATGTCAGGGTAGGGCATGGTCCTGAGTGCCACTCTAGGCCATGACACGCCACCTCCCCTATTGGGCTAGGATATATAGGCTTGGGAGTGAACACATTTTTAGGGTTTGTGTAGTGACTTTTGACATATGGCATTCAGCCATCTCATTTGACCTGGTTCAGGGCAATATTTTGGTGAGTCAAGGGAAGGTCTTGAGTCCAGGGAATGAGGGGTTTATGGCTGTGAATGTGTATGTTTACCTCTTTCCCCAACTTTGCATTATTTGTGTTCATATGCCAATTTCAGGGCTTTTCCTCTTTGGTGCAATTCTTGTACATGCCCGCCACCGTGGGAATACCGGTGTGCTGAACGGAAGCCCGCAGCCTGATTTGGATTGTGAATAGGGTTATTGCTGTATTTGTGGGATCTGGTTGCCATTCAGGGTTGAAGGAGGATTTTTTTTTCTATATTTTTGGATTTTGGACCCTGGACTTTGAGGATTTTGAGAAATGCAATCGTTGATCCGGAGTAAATCAGCAGGGGTAACAGGCGGAAGGGGCACAGCGGGGGCCGGTCCTGGTAGGGACCTTCTTTATTTCACGATGGGGCAACGTACATCGATGTGTTGCGTGGCTGTCAGGTTGTGGGCAATACACCATGATAAAAACCATACTAAAGGATGTCAACCGGCAAAGGGGTCTGAATTGGACTTCGCTGAACCCTTGCCTTTGCAATCTGAGCGACATTGCCGTGTTGCACCTGGCGGTGCACCCTCGAAGGGCATGTTGTTGTTGTGTGGCCTAATCTTTTGGAGCAGCTAGGTCTCATTTAGGCAAATGCTGGTTAGTTGCACCGGGATTTTTTACGTCTACGCAGGTTGGCGGTGCTGGTGCAACCCATCACCACACAGCAACAAAAGCCTCGTGCACTTACGTGTAGGAACCAGAGTGTTTTCCATGGTGTTGTATGCCGTGCCACTTGTGAAAGATTGGCAGAATAATACCATAGTCCTTTGTCAGGTCATGTCAGGCTTCTTCGCCTTGTTTTATGGTAGAGTCTGCACCATGTTCCCGATTTTTTCCACACTTGATCTTGAGAAAGTACACACGTTTGCGCAAAGTCACCCAGAGTACGTTCCCGTGGTGATTGCATATGACGATGCCAGCCGAAATTTCTATTCTTGGAATGAGGACGACGAGAGTGCTTGGGCCCGTTGAATGAAAGATATGTTGGCTGATGGGTTGTCTGTTTCAGCTGCATCAACGAGCGTCCAAGGAACACCTTCATCCTCTTCCGCATCCAAGGCCGACCACACTTTGTCCCAACAGTCTCGGCAAATTGCTCCTATTTTTGCATTTGCAGCCTGAAAAGCGTTGCCTCATACGAGCCTACAACGTGCCATGAGGAGTCAGAAACCTCAACGACAAGAAAGACACATCAGCAAAGGCGGCACCCCGCACGGGCATTCTAAAAAAAATTGCAACCAACGTTTACGAATGCCTAAACAATCACGCGACTCAGATTGCAAACAACGCACTCTAGACTTATTTTTTGGTCAGAAGTGAAGTTTGGTTTTGCAATGAATGATTGCTTTGCGCAACATCATACCGATTTTGTAGGGAAAACTCGCTGGTCTTCTTTATGCAATATTGTTTCTGTCGCAAGCCACAACACAGCATGGGCGTTTTGTGTATATATTGCAAATTAACGATTTCTGTGTCTACAATGACTGAAGCCGGTTCGGACCCCCGTGGCCATCTTGGGGTCACTTGGGGTGTGTATCTATGTGCCAGCAAGCCGCCATTGGCTGATATCATACTCTCCCATCCACCTGGCCTAACCCGATGTGATAGTGTGATAGGTTTGGCCATTCCCGCTATGAGCGGCCATATTCAGTACCGAGGCGCCGCCAGCTGAGATTTATATATCAGAATATCGGGAATCAACAGGGTTTTTTTATCATAATGTTTCTGTAATTTTTCCGCCTTCCGTTCTGATTGTCAATGTATCGGCAACTGTCAGTTGGCTCGCGATTTTGCGGTAAACGATTGGTTAACTGTTTTTTACAGATATTTTGGCGGAAACCCCGATGAAGGGTCAGATTTCATCAGTAAAGGGTTCGTTGCTTCCGCAATTTTCATATTATACACTCGCAAAATTGATCTGATTTTTTCAGACTTTCAGAATCGGATTTTTGACTTCCACATCGCCGCACTCGATATGATGAATCTCGAGTGGTCATACATTTTTCCCCGATCACGAATCAACCTTCCTTTTGTTGTGCCCTTCATTTTGCTTGGAGTTATAGTCGAAACAAAAGTGATTCGTGAGACCACCTTGAAGAATCATATCTCCGGCTCACGGCGAGAAATATCAATATCAAGAATTGGGTTGGAACCGCCTTTGTCTCAACTTAATTTAGGAAGCATCAAACGCCTTTGGTGTGAACACATGCCCGGTCCAGCAAGGGATAATGGCCAAGAGGGTAGAAAGTGGTTTACAACTCTTGGGCCATGCAACCGAATATTTAATTGCGACTTTCGAGTGTACCGCATGACTGTTGGTGTTGCATAGAAACGTTCCTTGGGATCCTACGTATATTTAACGTGAAGTTATGTCCATGGAGGGGCATGGCATATCATGGTGGGAGCCACTTTTGGAGGGTATGTGTTATATGCATGGTATGTGCTTCGATATTCTCACGCCCATGTTATATATCTTCGTGTGGCCGAAGAGATGGGGAGCCACACGTGACAAGGGCTTTGCCCATGTCCCAATTGTGGAATTCAAAGCGCTAGACTAAGTCTACCGCCTATGTATTGCTCATGGTATGTTTGGCAAAGAGATCCATGAGTGCACTCCCATTTTCATGGGGCATGTAGATATGAGTGGCGAAGGTATCTCCATGCGCCCGATTCGGGATCCAAGTGGGGGAATTGCTCGCAAATGGTTCCAATCATTTGTATATTGAACCATGCGCGGATATCATGGGTGAGCATAGAGATATACTATCATGACAACTTTGTATTTGGACATATTTTCATGTTTTTGACCTCACTTTTTGCTCATTTTTGCGTTTTGTGTACTTACCTGGTCGGCAAACAGCAAGAAGCCTATGGAGAGTCGAACCATGGTATGTTGTTCATATGTTGGCATATGCTTTGGAGTTGAACACCACCATATGCCGGATCGCGTACTCCATTTGGCTTGGCGCACGAAGGATTACAAAAATTGGTCTCAAGATCATGGGCTGACTTGGGCGGTGCGTGGCGTCCATATCAGAAGGGGTTTCGAGGGTAAAGTGGGAATGTACATGGGCATTGATCTTTGGTCTCTATCTTCCATGAATACTAGACTTCGATTCCATGCATACTTTGAGCCTTCGGATAAGTGGTAACTTCAATTTTGAGCATATATTTGATATATGGCCAATATGGTGTGAATTGGTAGTTTTTGGCATGTTATGAGTTCAAACTCATGGGGCATATCCCTATGCCAATTCAACCCCAAGTCCAACCAAGTATATGTCAGGGTAGGGCATGGTCCCGAGTGCCACCCTAGGCCATGACACGCCACCTCCCCTATTGGGCTAGGTTTTATAGGCTTGGGAGTGAACATATTTTTGGGGTTTGTGTAGTGACTTTTGACACACAGCATTTAGCCATCTTATTTGACTGGGTTCAGGGCATCATGTTGGTGAGTCAGAGGAAGGTCCTGAGTCCAGGGAATGAGGGGTCTATGGCTGTGATTGTGTATGTTTCCATCTTTCCCCAACTTTGCTTTGTTTGTGTTCATATGTCAATTTCAGGGCTTTCCTCTTTGGTGCAATTCTTGTACATGCCCGCCACCGTGGGACGACCGGTGTGCTGAACGGAAGCCCGCAGCGTGGATGGGATTGTGGATTGGGTTATTGCTGTATTTGTGGGATCTGGTTGCTGTTCAGGGTTGAAGGAGGATTGTATTTTCTTTTTTTTGGATTTTGGACCCTGGATTTTGAGGAATGCAATCGCTGATCAGGAGCAAGTCAGCAGGGGTGACAGGCGGAAGGGGCACAGCAGGGGCCGGTCCTGGTAGGGACCTTCTTTATGGTAGCAGAGGCGTACCAGCTGCCTGCAAAAGTGGGGCATCCCGGGAAGCGAAGACGTCCGTCTTGGGCGCTTCGGCTCCCAGCGTCTGGATCATCCTCGCATGCAGCTGCGGCGCCATTCCATACTGCGTGAGCTGAACTCCACGATCTCCTCTGGACTTGGCACCCACAGCTTGCACCGCTTGGACGATCCGATCCTCTTCCTCAGCATTCCATTGGGATGATCCGCATGCATAGTCCGTGGACAGCCATGTGAGGCATTCATCATCCTCCCAGACCAGCGTTGCACGAAGGGGAAGGGCTCGAACGGCGTTTGCCACCATGAAGTCATACCCCATGATCATATCCCAATCTGTAATGTCGGCCACATAGAAGTTCCCGGATAGAGTGCTTCTCTTCGCCAAATCAGGGCGGTTCAAGCGCTCATGCTCCCAGAATTCCATACTGATAGTGGCCTCATGGGTGCCACCACCCATAATCTCTCCGTTGGCGACCTTCAGGCGGACCGGTCTCCGGCAGGGCTGCAGGAGTTCCTCCTTGAACAACCCTCTCCGGACCAGGCTCACCTGGGCACCCGTATCCACCAACACATCCACCACTTTCTCCTCTCGTCCGCACCGTGCTCGCACTTTCAAGTGCAACTGCCGCTCGTCACCTTGGGGCGTATGGAGGACTCTCACGGCATGCAACTCTAGCACGTCCGGGTGCATCAGGACTTCAAGGGTATGGTCACGGATGGTGTAGATCTTGGGCTGGTCCTGCCCATCCACGGGGCTCTCCGTGGTCGCTCCTTCCTTCTTGCCATGTCCCGTACCCACATGTACATCCCTTGGCAGGGCGCTCCATGGGTTGGGAGTGGCGAAACTCAGTGGTTTTGGCTCTTCGGGAGCCTTCTTCGGCACCCGATGTGCCTCGGATTCCTCAGGGATTCCACTGATCTTCGGAGGAGAGACCTCCGAGGTCCCACTCCCGTGGGGGCTCCTCTAGACTTGGCTTCCCGCAGCCCCTTCCGGCTGCGATCCGCCAGGACTTTGTCCACCACGTTGCTGGGCTTTGAGTTATAGTCGAAACAAAAGTGATTCGTGAGACCACTTTGAAGAATCATATCTCCGGCTCTTGGCGAGGAATATCAATATCGAGAATGGGGTTGGAACCGCCTTGGTCTCAACTTAATTTGGGAAGCATCAAACGCCTTTGGTGTGTACACATGCACGGTGTAGCAAGGGATAATGGCCAAGAGGGTAGAAAGTGGTTTACAACTCTTGGGCCATGCAACCGAATATTTAATTGCGACTTTCGAGTGTACCGCATGACTGTTGGTGTTGCATAGAAACGTTCCTTGGGATCCTACGTATATTTAACGTGAAGTTATGTCCATGGAGGGGCATGGCATATCATGGTGGGAGCCACTTTTGGAGGGTATGTGTTATATGCATGGTATGTGCTTCGATATGCTCACACCCATGTTATATATCTTCGTGTGGCCGAAGAGATGGGGAGCCACACGTGACAAGGGCTTTGCCCATGTCCCAATTGTGGAATTCAAAGCGCTAGACTAGGTCTACCGCCTATGTATTGCTCATGGTATGTTTGGCAAAGAGATCCATGAGTGCACTCCCATTTTCATGGGGCATTGAGATATGAGTGGCGAAGGTATCTTCATGCGCCTGATTGGGAATCCAAGTTGGGGAATTGTTCGCAAATGGTTCTAATCATTTGTATATTGAACCATGCGCGGATATCATGGGTGAGCATAGAGATATACTATCATGACAACTTTGTATTTGGACATATTTTCATGCTTTTGACCTCATTTTATGCTCATTTTTGCGTTTTGTGTACTTACCTGGTCGCCAAACAGCAAGAAGCCTATGGAGAGTCGAACCATGGTATGTTGTTCATTTGTTGGCATATGCTTTGGAGTTGAACACCACCATATGCCGGATCGCGTACTCCATTTGGCTTGGCGCACGAAGGATTACAAGAATTGGTCTCAAGATCATGGGCTGACTTGGGCGGTGCGTGGCGTCCATATCAGAAGGGGTTTTGAGGGTAAAGTGAGGATTTACGTGGGCATTGACCTTTGGTCTCTATCCTCCATGAATACTAGACTTCGATTCCATGCATACTTTGAGCCTTCGGATAAGTGGTAACTTCAATTTTGAGCATATATTTGATATATGGCCCATGTGGGGTGAATTGGCAGTTTTTGGCATGTTATGAGTTCAAACTCATGGGACATATCCCTATGCCCATTTGACTCTAAGTCCAACCAAGTATATGTCAGGGTAGGGCATGGTCCTGAGTGCCACCCTAGGCCATGACACGCCACCTCCCCTATTGGGCTAGGTTTTATAGGCTTGGGAGTGAACACATTTTTGAGGTTTGTGTAGTGACTTTTGACACACGGCATTTAGCCATCTTATTTGACTGGGTTCAGGGCATCATGTTGGTGAGTCAAGGGAAGGTCCTGAGTCCAGGGAATGAGGGGTCTATGGCTGTGATTGTGTATGTTTCCTTCTTTCCCCAACTTTGCTTTATTTGTGTTCATTTGTCAATTTCAGGGCTTTCCTCTTTGGTGCAATTCTTGTACATGCCCGTCACCGTGGGACGACCGGTGTGCTGAACGGAAGCCCGCAGCGTGGATTAAACTGTGGATTGGGTTATTGCTGTATTTGTGGGATCTGGTTGCTGTTCAGGGTTGAAGGAGGATTGTATTTTCTATATTTTTGGATTTTGGACCCTGGATTTTGAGGAATGCAATCGCTGATCAGGAGCAAGTCAGCAGGGGTGACAGGCGGAAGCGGCACAGCAGGGGCTGGTCCTGGTAGGTGACGCAGAATCAGACCCTTGGTCTGTCCTGCCTCGCTGGTTACTCGAAGAGCCGCCCTAACAGCGTCGAAGAACACGCGCGCACAGCAGAATACAGGGGCACGCTCCAGCGCTTGCGTGTCGTGATCAAGACTCTGAATCGAGATTGTACGAAGTATTGCGTAGAACATAGCGTGCATTATTGTTTATGCATTATTATTTATTTATGCATTATGCATTATTATTTTGTGTGCACACAGCTCAGATTGTGTCATGGAGCAGCAGGACTTGGCAAAAGTCCTAGAACCTTTGGTAGCTGGCACTACGAGTTCAGCACGATGACAGTCTGATGGAGCAGTATGGTACAACGTGTTCTGTCGCTATTCATGTGTGCTCTGGCGGTGTGCTTTTCTGCTGATGCGTCCCCCAAGCAGGATTAAGCGAAACTCTGGCAGCGTAACTCGAGATCAACATCGGCTTCAAAAATCATGAACAGCAGGACTTTCGGGTTTTTGCAGTGGTGAAATTGAGGTTCTTCTGCGGCGGCGGTACTTTTAGGGTGTTTGGAAAACCCACAGCTGGAAACCAAGGACCCGGGAGAAAATTACTTCCATAAGTATCCGTAGACGCAATCCCCGGTACCCTGGACCTGCTTCAGAAAAGTTCTAGTATATTGCCATTTCCGCGCTCAACTGACTGAAGATCGTCCGGGACAGCACCCTTGGACGCCAGAAGATCGCCCTTGGCTCCATCATGGTGCGCCGACAACTTCAATTGTGACGCCAGTTGGCGCTGAGAGGACTTTTGGCGGCACAGTGTGACCAGCATCGAGTTCGTGGATTTTCGCCTGGACCAAGGTTCAGCGCGTGGGGTAGGACTTGACCAAGGCAATGGCGCCCGCCGTGGAGCCAGCCGGGCCTGGTTGACAAAGCCCGCGAACCGATGGGGCCTGGATGCAACCGAAGGCGGATATCGACCCTGAAGCCACCAGCAGCGCCCAGAACCACCAGGAGCTGTCACCGACGTTGCCGACGCATCCTCTCCGCTAAACCCATGTCTGGGATTTTAATTATCAACTTTGGTCTGCAGCGCGTGCGGACTAGAGTTCAGCCTGTTCCATGATCCAAGTTTTTTTATTGTATTATGTATTGCGCTTCTGTTCATCTGTCGCAATATACATTATGTGTGTAGCCTCCCACGGCTGACATTCCGCAATGACCACACACCACGCCGCAAGGTAACCGACAGCCTTGAGGAGCGAGAGCGGCACCATGGTCGGTGCTGTGAGGTGTATACTATGGCAGGTGGGTGTCAGGTCGGCCGGTAGGGAGTTCGGAGCGACCTGCGGACCCTGCAGTTCGTTCCTGAGAGGGGGCTGACGCAGAATCAGACGCTTGGTCTGTCCTGCCTCGATGGTTACTCGAAGAGCCGCCCTAACAGCGTCGAAGAACACGCGCGCACAGCAGAATACAGGCGCACGCTCCAGCGCTTGCGTGTCGTGATCAGGACTCTGAATCGAGATTGTACGAAGTATTGCGTGAAACATAGCGTGCATTATTGTTTATGCATTATTATTTATTTATGCATCATGCATGATTGTTTTGTGTGCACACAGCTCAGATTGTGTCATGGAGCAGCAGGACTTGGCAAAAGTCCTAGAACTTTTGGTAGCTGGCACTACGAGTTCAGCACGATGACAGTCTGATGGAGCAGTATGGTACAACGTGTTCTGTCGCTATGCATGTGTGCTCTGGCGGTGTGCTTTTCTGCTGATGCGTCCCCCAAGCAGGATTACGCGAAACTCTGGCAGCGTAACTCGAGATAAACATCGGCTTCAAAAATCATGAACAGCAGGACTTTCGGGTTTTTGCAGTGGTGAAACTGAAGTTTTTTTGCGGCGGCGGTGCTTTTAGGGTGTTTGGAAAACCCACAGGTGGAACCAAGGACCCGGGAGAAAATTACTTCCATAAGTATCCGTAGACTCAATCCCCGGTACCCTGGACCTGCTTCATGACGATCTGTTGCTTAGTGCTTGATTCCGCCCAGTGTTCTCTGAGGAACACCTGTCTTCAATTGCTATGTATTTTACAACATGTATTATAGCAACAGTTGGCGAATCTACATGCCGTAAGCACCCTTTGTGTGGGACCATTCACAATGCTCACTAGTGGATGTTTGCGTTTGAATGCATGGGGCTAGAAGCAATTGTCTTGGTGACATGAAATATGGTTGGTCCACCCTAATTCATAGTTTGCAATCTGTCCCATTGTTAGATGTCCCATCCCATGGGTACTACATCAATGGCACGCAAACCTCAGCAAGAACAAGGAAGCAGCCAAGAGCCGCCCAAGTGGGTGGTTGCATTATCTTTATGGTGTCCGACAAAAGAGCCATCGTCAAGGAAAGGATCATGTTTTCAAGGAGAATGAGCATTCCCAAACTCGTTGTTCAGGTGCCTATAAAAAACAAAGACGCACCACACTTTGTACTGACGGACGCCCAGCCCGGGAATTGGTAACGTTTGATTGTTGTGAAATTACCGATTTTGTGATGCCTGGTGTCCCACACTCCTTGTGCTACCCGTTGCCTGCAATATGGGCTAAATCAACCAGGAAAGTGTGTTATTGTACTGAACAACCAATGCAATCTCGATTGGTTTTGACCGATATCATACCTAGCAATTGTTTTTGCATTGTCGGCACGCAACGGTGCTTTGAAACATTTGGTTTACACCTCCGCGGCATGTTGAAAACACGGTCCTGAACAATCGTTTCTAGGTGTGCTGCCTCAATTTGTGCTTTTTCGCAACGGGCCAATCTGTAGGCTGTACATGATTCGTCTGAGTGGTTACAACCGTTCAAAAATGTTTCACCGCAAATGAGAACGATAAATAGACAGCTCAATTGGACCTTGGACGGTTGATCACAACTACAGCATCAAACTGCGTGACTGGTTACAACCGTTCAAAAAATTTGAAGAAAGTATTTCCACCGCAAATGACAAACACAAACGGACATGTCAATAGGTATTTGGATAGTTGATCACAACTACAACATCCAGCGAATGTCTGGTCCCGATGTACAATTCAATGTGTAGTTGTGGCGGTGGCACATTCCAATGTGCCTTTCAGTGAAGGCTCACTTGGCGAATGACAATTAAGAAGGCAGGGCGACTAGGTGTAAAGGATGAAGTGGTAGGGGCAGGATGCCATGAAAGCATTCCGAGGTTTGCCGTATGTATACTCAATCACTGGACATCATTCCAATGTGCTATGCATACAAGGCCAGGTACGCCCAAAATACAACCAATCACTAAACACCATTCCAAGAAAAAAAATCCCAGTGCACATCCAATGTGCCGTGCATACAAGGCCACAGCCAACAGTCTGGTTCTTGCCATTATTGTTTCCGTTTCTTCTTTGTCAAGGTTGATTTGTTGCCACCATCCAACCAGTTCAAAGGTCCGTGACCCCGGGCCGCCTCCACACGCAAAGGTCAGCACCACGCAGGATGTCGAAATAAGGAACATTACACCACATCTGCAACCATCTCCATTACTGTGCCTGATTGCCAGTGCGCTTATTCTCGGTGGAATCATTGGATGCTGTTCCGATCGTCTCACCCTCTGTGTGATGTAACCACGTCACCTGTTGGACGGCATGCTACCCCAAGGCACCAGGCTTGGATTCTCCACCACCCTCTTTGCGTTTGGTGGAATGCTGTGCGCCATCGCAGCTTTGCTTGGGATTTCTTTGGGGACAGGATGGATGGTCGGGCCCCACATGTGTTTGTCGAATGATCCTGTCTCTGACGAATGCTTTCAAGACATGCAGTCTTTGTCTCACCGCTGAATCACATTTGGGGGGAAGGTCCCTGGCAAGTTGATTCTATCGGGATTGGGGGCAAGCTGTCCCATTGGGCCACCATCCAACGACTTCAAAAGTCCGTGACCCCGGGCCGCCTCCGCACGCAAAGGTCAGCACCACGCAGGATGTCGAAAGAAGGAACATTACACCACATCTGCAACCATCTCCATTACTATGCCTGATTGCCGGTGCGCTTATTCTCGGTGGAATCATTGGATGCTGTTCCGATCGTCTCACCCTCTGTGCGATGTAACCACGTCACCTGGTGGATGGCATGCTACCCCAAGGCACCAGGTGTGGATTCTGTACCACCCTCTTTGCGTTTGGTGGAATGCGGTGCGCCATCGCAGCTTTCCTTGGGATTTCTTTGGGGACAGGATGGATGGTCGGGCCCCACATGTGTTTGTTGAATGACCTTGTCTCTGACGAATGCATTCAAGACATGCAGTCTTTGTCTCACTGCTGAATCTCATTCGGGAGGAAGGTCCCTGGCAAGTTGATTCTATCGGGATTGGTGGCAAGCTGTTGCTACCGCCAAGCAACGGCAGGGGTGCTATGGTGACTTTTCATTTTTCTCTTGCAGCGGTACATTGGAACTAACCCTTCTTTTTATGAGGCAGCATGCACTTTGGTGTGTGAAAAGCCATGGTTTGGTATGCAGTGCAGTGAATCATCAAGGCCCTGCATGTCGAATGACTTTCCCAATTGCACCAAATTGCATTCCACCTTAGAACGTAGGTGCTGGCCAAATTGAGACCTCTTGCACTGGATGGCCGGGCCCTTGGTCCAATTTCAACGCAAGTGCAAGTTGGTGGTTTGAGATATGGGCTCTGTGAAATGCATTCATGCTGCAGCAGAAGTGGGTCTGACTGCACAATCCTGGCCACCATGGTTTTCATTGAAATGTTTCTTGGCCAGTGAATCTGCCATTCCATCATTGTGGTTGAATAAGTGCAATTTCGTGCTGTATTTCTATGTTTTGAAGGTTCAGTAGGGACATTCATGCTCACACAGAACAGCAGCGGAATTTATATTGGATATGATTTTCTGTTGTTGCTGTCTGTCGTCAGTCTGTGCATGCACACATTGGTTTTGCAATATGCAAGATGGCCTGTTGCATGGAAAACAGCAGTACCATGAAACAAAAAAAAGCTCTTGCAAGCACATGCGATGTTGGATGGACCCCAAAGAGAGCAAATTTGACAAATCATCTTCATTAATCGTTTTACCATGGACCATTGCTTTTTTTTTTTGGAAGTTTGGAAATCTGCATTTATATGAGCAGGCCGAGCAAGTGTTGCCCCACTGCCATTCCATCATTTTGGTTAAATAAGTGCAATTTCGTGATGTATTTTTATGTTTTGAAGGTTCAGCAGGGACATTTATGCTCACACAGAACAGCAGCGGAATTGATGTCGGATTCGATTTTCTGCTGCTACTGTTTGTCGTCAGTCTGTGCATGCAGACAATGGTTTTGCGATATGCCACACGGCCTGTTGCATGGAAAACAGCAGTACCATGAGAAAAAAAAAAGCTGTTGCAAGCACATGCGATGTTGGACCCCAAAGAGAGCAAATTTGACAAATCATCTTCATCAGTCGTTTTACCAGGGACCATTGCTTTTTTTTTGAAGGTTTGCAATCCTCATTTCTATCAGCAGGCTCAGCAAGTGTTGCCCCACAGTTACCAGGTTGCAAGACCTGAGGTGTTTGCGCCGCTCAATAGAACCATGGTGATGGTTGAGAAATCTACATATGTTTTCTTGTTTCTTTTTGTTGCCCATGACATTCCTATCTCGTGGTAATTGCAAAATGCAAAGTCTGAATAATCCTCCGAAGGTGTCCTCCAAAATTGAATAGTCCTCCAAAATGTAAGCTTTTGCAATCCAAGGAGTGGAGTGCCCGCAGTTGATGGATTTTTGAGCGATGCGCGAGTGCAACATGGATTTCATGTACACCCTGGGCTGCAGCACCCTGAAGGGTAGGGTTAGGGTTAGGGTTAGGGTCACCGAGCTGGTGGAGCCAGTTTTGGTTTTATAACCCTTTTTAGTGTCTAGGGTGGACCTACCAGGTTTAGCGGCAGCAGCAGCAAGCAGCAGCAAGCAGCAGCAAGCAGCAAGCAGCAGCATGCGCGAAATGGGTAAAAATCAGATTTCCGTCGTGGTGCTTCAGATTCCGGTGAAATTTCGGTGCATGATACCTATGGGTGTGAAGTACAATCACACAAAGTTTGAGCAGAAAACTCAACGGTGGCGGCCAGGAACGGGATTCGCAAGTGGCGGACCTCAGTTTCAGAAACTGCAGTTTAGGGCCAAAAACAGCCATTTTTGGGCCAAAAATGCCCTGGAGCACATTCAAAACGGCCAAACGAAGGGAAACGGTGGGTACACTCCACGTGCCGCTTCATTTCCCCGTGTCAACGAGCTCTTTGCGGCCCTCTAACTCAATGATATGCCGCGGAAGCGGCCAAAAAAGGCCCCCAGAAGCCCCAACTGCCGACAGCCACAAACCAAGAATAGGCCATATCTTTGGCTACATGGCTCAAAATGCGATTTCAAGGGCACCTACTCCACCAGCAACCCCCACGTTTTGTGGTTTCCACCCCTCAGAAGTGCCCAAACGGACGCCTAGACCCCAATAACTAGGCCCACTAGGCTGTTGCAAGCTGCAAGCTCAAGCCCAAACAGGTGGGTACCCAAATGGGTCAACAGGGTCCGAAAGGGGTAAAAATAAGACTTTCCGCAAAAATGATCCTAGACCATGTGCGACGCTAAAACAAGTGTTTTTGGACTGTTATGAGCTTGTGGTGGCCCATTTGGGTCCTCCAAAAATCCCAAATGCCTTGAAAATAGGCTGTTTTGGGACCAAAAATGGGTCACAAATGGGTCAAAAACAAATTCCTCCAAAACTCATCGTAGACCATTTGGGGTGCACAAAAGGGTGAAATAAGCCCATTTTGAGCCCATTTTGGGGCATTTTGGCCCCTGAGAAGTCCAAAAAGCCTCGAAAGTGGGCCTCGTGGTGATGGGGTTCAGGTGCATTTCACTTTGTCAAGAGCCATCAATGTGTGAATCATTCTTGATGTCCCTCACCATTCATATCTAATGTTCCCTCCCCCACCAGCTCGGTCCCAATATTCAGTCTTGATTAGGGTTAGGTTTAGAGTTAGGGTTAGGGTTGAGGTCACCGAGCTGGTGGAACCAGTCTTGGTTTTATAACCCTTTTTAGTGTCTAGGGTGGACCTACCAGGTTTAGCAGCAGCAGCAGCAAGCAACAGCAAGCAGCAGCAAGCAGCAAGCAGCAGCACGCGCGAAATGGGTAAATATCAGACTTCGGTCGTGGTGCTCCAGATTCCTGTTAAATTTTAGTGGATGATACCTATGGCCGTGAAGTACAATCACACAAAGTTTGAGCAGGAAACTCAACGGTGGCGACCGGGAACTGGGTTCGCAGATGGCGGACCTCAGTTTCAGAAACTGCAGTTTAGGGCCAAAAACAGATATTTTTGGGCCAAAAATGCCCTGGAACACATTCAAAACGGCCAAACGAAGGGAAACGGTGGGTACATTCCACGTGCCGCTTCATTTCCCCGTGTCAACGAGCTCTTTGCGGCCCTCTAACTCAATGATATGCCGCGGAAGCGGCCCAAAAAGGCCCCCAGAAGCCCCAACTGCCGACAGCCACAAACCAAGAATAGGTCATATCTTTGGCTACATGGCTCAAAATGCGATTCCGAGGGCTCCTACTCCACCCGCAACCCCCCGGGTTTTGTGGTTGTCACCCCTCAGAATTGCCCAAACGGACGCTTAGACCCCAATAACTAGGCCCACTATGCTGTGGCAAGCTGCAAGCTGAAGCCCAAACAGGTGGGTACCCAAATGGGTCAACAGGGTCCGAAAGGGGTAAAAATAAGACTTTCCGCAAAAAAAGATACTAGACCCTGTGCGACGCTAAAACAAGTGTTTTTGGACTGTTTGGAGCTTGTGGTGGCCCATTTGGGTTCTCCAAAAATCCCAAAATGCCTTGAAAATGGGCTGTTTTGGGACCAAAAATGGGTCACAAATGGGTCAAAAACACATTTTTTCAAAACTCATCGTACACCATTTGGGGTGCACAAAAGGGTGAAATGAGCCCATTTTGAGCCCATTCTGGGGCATTTTGGCCCCTGAGAAGTCCAAAAAGCCTTGAAAGTGGGCCTCGTGGTGATGGGGTTCAGATGCATTTCACTTTGTCAAGGGCCATCAATGTGTGAATCATTCTTGATGTCCCTCACCATTCATATCTAATGTTCCCTCCCCTACCAGCTCGGTCCCAATATTCAGTCTTGATTAGGGTTGGGGTTAGGGTTAGCGAGTGGCATGCGGCCACTGCTCACGGGAGACCCTAAGAATCACACGTGCTGCATGATTGATGTTGCAATGAACGAACCAGGCTACACCACATCTACTAAATGTAGAACCATTGTTGCTGTTGACATGTCGGCTTTCAATATTGAGATCAAATTCGATAGTGCAGCCGCTGCCAAAGCATATTGGATCAAGCAAACCTGCAAGTGTGGCAACAAGTTTGAGGTGCGATATTGCTCAAGCAAAGCAAACTACGGTTGGGTTACACGTATTATGTGTGTGGTCCAAGATAAGCAAAAAAAATTTTGTTTAAACTTCAGATTTCCCGTAAAGCAAAAAACAAAAAGCAAAAATGATGATTTCTAGGCGTCAAAGGTTTGGTAGCCAACAAGCAAAAAATGATGAATTGTAGGCGTCAAAGGTTTGGTAGCCAAGAAAAAGTACCCATGGGATGTGCGGGTGGCATTGACATGAAAAGGCGGAGCAACAACTTTCCATTTGTTTTGCCCCAATACTATACGTTGGTTGACGCCACTGCTCACGAGACACCCCAAGAATCACGCATGCTGCATGATTGATGTTGCAATGAATGAACCTAGCTGCCTCACTTCTGCTAAACGTAGATGTGGTCCAAGATAAGCCAAAAAAGTTTTGTTTAAACTTCAGATTTCCCGTAAAGCAAAAAGAAAAAAGCAAAAATGATGATTTCTAGGGGTAAAAGATTTGGTAGCCAACAAGCAAAAAACGATGAATTGTAGGCGTCAAAGGTTTGGTAGCCAAGAAAAAGTGCCCGTTGGATGTGCGGCTGGCATTGACATGAAAAGGAGGAGCAACAACTTTCCAATTGTTTTGCCCCAATACTATACGTTGGTTGACACCACTGCTCACGGGACACCCCAAGAATCACGCATGCTGCATGATTGATGTTGCAATGAACGAACCTGGCTGCACAACTTCTCTTAACGTGGAATCATTGTCGTTGTTGACATGTCAGTTTCCAATATTGAGATCGAATTCGATAGTGCAGCCGCTGCCAAAGCATACTGGATCAAGCAACCCTGCAAGTGTGGCAACAAGTTTGAGGTGCGATATTGCTCAAGCAAAGCAAACTACGGGTGTTTGAAGCGCTCATGTCCGGAAAAACTGGACAAGTGCTTCAAATCTTTGGCAATCATTCACCAAAGTTGCAAAGGGGCAGATTGCCAGCCACGGTGTGACTGCGGAGAGGTGCCAGAAGTACACTCGTGGACAAACACGAAGAATGCTGGTCGTTCATTCTACTCGTGTGAAGCGTGCGATTTTTTTCTTTGGGTGGACCCCAACATGAGCTTGACCCCGTTGAAGACTCGCTCTGGGTCTCTGAAAAGAAAAGCACCAGATGCCGTTGAGAAAAGTTCGGGCAAAAGCGCAGAAAGTTCGCCTGCCACGGTCCAAGAGGATTCGGATAAAAGGCAGCGGGCAGAAACGAGCAAATGGACATACACCGTGCAAGGCCAGCCAACACCCATCAATGTTGAAAAGGCGTTCTGCAGTGCGAAGATGGCGGTCGTACTGGATAAGAAGGTGATAGACAAGTTACGGGTGGATTTGAAAGAGTTGCTTAATCAAGCCAAGCCTGAAGACCGCATTAAAGTTGCACGCCACTTCTATTACAAGTCAGCAACGGAGCATAAGATCGACGATGACGTGTCTGATGGCGATTGTGCGGCTTTTTTGGCCTCCTTGGAAGAAAAGCCAAGTCCTTCCACTTCATACGTGGTTGTCAACCTTCCTGCCCCGGAGATCTCGGTGGCAACCGTGAAGTCGTACATTGAGGTCGCAACGGTCATTCGCACCGGCCTAAAACCGTACTACATGGCCGTAGACGCCCAAGCGGGGGCCAAGGTCATGTTCGAAAATCCACTGGACACACTGAATGCTATTGCCAAAGTTCCTAATGCCAAGGGGGCCGCACTGCTGAAACCCATGATTTTCCCTGTGGTCCTTACACCGCAAGATGTGCAGCCCATTTTGAAGGGTGTTGGCAAAATGATGTACGTAGGTGACGCCACATGGTTGTACTTTCACGATGGGGCAAAGTACATCGATGTGTTGCGTGGCTGTCAGGTTGTGGGCAATACACCATGATAAAAACCATACTAAAGGATGTCAACCGGCAAAGGGGTCTGAATTGGACTTCGCTGAACCCTCGCCTTTGCAATCTGAGCGACATTGCCGTGTTGCACCCGGCGGTGCACCCTCGAACGGCATGTTGTTGTTGTGTGGCCTAATCTTTTAGAGCAGCTAGGACTCATTTAGGCAAATGCTGGTTAGTTGCACCGGGATTTTTTACGTCTACGCAGGTTGGCGGTGCTGGTGCAACCCATTACAACAGAGCAACAAAAACCTCGTGCACTTACGTGTAGGAACCAGAGTGTTTTCCATGGTGTTGTATGCCGTGCCACTTGTGAAAGATTGGCAGAATAATACCATAGTCCTTTGTCAGGTCATGTCACGCTTCTCCGCCTTGTTTTATGGTAGAGTCTGCACCATGTTCCCGATTTTGTCTATACTTGATCTTGAGAAAGTACACACGTTTGCGCAAAGTCACCCAGAGTACGTTCCCGTGGTGATTGCATATGACGATGCCAGCCGAAATTTCTATTCTTGGAATGAGGACGACGAAAGTGCTTGGGCCCGTTGAATGAAAGATATGTTGGCTGATGGGTTGTCTGTTTCAGCTGCATCAACGAGCGTCCAAGCAACACCTTCGTCCTCTTCCGCACCCAAGGCCGACCACACTTTGTCCCAACAGTCTCGGCAAATTGCTCCTATTTTTGCATTCGCAGCCCGAAAAGCGTTGCCTCATACGAGCCTACAACGTGCCATGAGTAGTAAGAAACCTCAACGACAAGAAAGACACATCAGCAAAGGCGGCACACCGCACGGGCATTCTAAAAAAAATTGCAACCAACGTTTACGAATGCCTAAACAATCACGCGACTCAGATTGCAAACAACGCACTCTAGGCTTATTTTTTGGTCAGAAGTGAAGTTTGGTTTTGCAATGATTGATTGCTTTACGCAACATCATACCGATTTTGTAGGGAAAACTCGCTGGTCCTCTTGATGCAATATTGTTTCTGTCGCAAGCCACAACACAGCATGGGCGTTTTGTGTATATATTGCAAATTAACGATTTCCGTGTCTACAATGACGATCTGTTGCTTAGTGCTTGATTCCGCCCAGTGTTCTCTAAGGAACACCTTCCTTCAATTGCTATGTATTTTACAACATGTATTATAGCAACAGTTGGCGAATCTACATGCCTTAAGCACCCTTTGTGTGGGACCATTCACAATGCTCACTATTGGATGTTTGCGTTTGAATGCATGGGGCTAGAAGCAATTGTCTTGGTGACATGAAATATGGTTGGTCCACCCTAATTCATAGTTTGCAATCTGTCCCATTGTTAGATGTCCCATCCCATGGGTACTACATCAATGGCACGCAAACCTCAGCAAGAACAAGGAAGCAGCCAAGAGCCGCCCAAGTGGGTGGTTGCATTATCTTTTGGGTGTCCGACAAAAGAGCCATCGTCAAGGAAAGAATCATGTTTTCAAGGAGAATGAGCATTCCCAAACTCGTTGTTCAGGTGCCTATAAAAAACAAAGACGCACCACACTTTGTACTGACGGACGCCCAGCCCGGGAATTGGTAACGTTTGATTGTTGTGAAAGTACCGATTTTGTGATGCCTGGTGTCCCACACTCCTTGTGCTACCCGTTGCCTGCAATATGGGCTAAATCAACCAGGAAAGTGTGTTATTGTACTGAACAACCAATGCAATCTCGATTGGTTTTGACCGATATCATACCTAGCAATTGTTTTTGCATTGTCGGCACGCAACGGTGCTTTGAAGCATTTGGTTTACGCCTCCGCGGCGTGTTGAAAACACGGTCCTGAACAATCGTTTCTAGGTGTGCTGCCTCAATTTGTGCTTTTTCGCAACGGGCCAATCTGTAGGCTGTACATGATTCGTCTGAGTGGTTACAACCGTTCAAACATTTTTCACCGCAAATGAGAACGATAAATAGACAGCTCAATTGGACCTTGGACGGTTGATCACAACTACAGCATCAAACTGCGTGACTGGTTACAACCGTTCAAAAAATTTGAAGAAAGTATTTCCACCGCAAATGACAAACACAAACGGACATGTCAATAGGTACTTGGACAGTTGATCACAACTGCAACATCCAGCGAATGTCTGGTCGCGATGTACAATCCAATGTGTAGTTGTGGCGGTGGCACATTCCAATGTGCCTTTTAGTGAAGGCTCACTTGGCGAATGACAATTAAGAAGGCAGGGCGACTAGGTGTAAAGGATGAAGTGGTAGGGGCAGGATGCCATGATAGCATTCCGAGGTTTGCCGTATGTATACTCAATCACTGGACATCATTCCAATGTGCTACCCATACAAGGCCAGGTACGCCCAAAATACAACCAATCACTAAACACCATTCCAAGAAAAAAAATCCCAGTGCACATGCAATGTGCTGTGCATACAAGGCCACACCCAACAGTCTGGTTCTTGCCGTTATTGTTTCCGTTTCTTCTTTGTCAAGGTTGATTTGTTGCGCCATGTTGCCTACATTATCCGATCATGATGCGGAAAGAGTGCATGCTTTCGTGCAACAGAATATGCACTATCATCCCATTTTCAACCGTTGGATGGATGCAACTCAAAAGCGGATTACGGGTCGTCTTTTCTTTTGGCAAGCAGAAGACCACTATGCTTGGAGGGATCTTATGTCAGCAATGATGCAATCGGGGATAGTTACGGCCGTGCATGAAGCTTCCTCGCCGTCAATATCATCCAATCCTCCATCTGTACAAACTTCAAACATTCAACGTGGCCCATTGCCGTCACCGCTTGTGGCAACAAGCTGTACCGCATCCACTCCAAATGTACAGTTTGAGAGGCCAATCCCAACGCCCGGGTCATTGTCCGTCAGGATGCCACTAAGTTCCAGTGCCGTTGCGTCTACAGGTGTCCATCGCATAGCGGTCAATTACACACCAGTAGCTTTATCATCCCAAGCTCAGCCATACTTCCCACCATATCTGCCAATGCCCCCACAAAACATTCCCAACCAGCCTTGGTTTGATCCATCTTCCTACCAAAGCTGTGCGAGGACTCCGCCGCCTGGCTCAGGCCAATTAGAGTTGAACCCACATATGAACCCCAACTTTGGCCAGCCGGCTAGCAGTGCATCACGTGCACTCAGATCTCCAAATGTGATCGCACAACCAATTTCTGCGGACACGCATGGGTTAGAGGCACGAAAAAAGCGACAACAAGAACCACATTTGGACCTAAATGCAGGGGGAAGCGATGATGGACACGCCGAAGAACGAGCACGATGCACGCAAAGCAAGGAAGAAATCGATAAGCAAAGACGCAAACGATATCAAGAGGTCAGGGACGAAGTCAATAAGCAAAGACGAGAACCACACTGCACCACACTGCACCACTGTATGCACAGCTCTGCGCACCAGGAAACCTTACCGATCCATTCAGTCTTTTTTGTTTGAGCCATCAATTTGAATTTTTCTTTTCTATTTTTTTTCAGGACCACTACGGCAAGAGCGCAAGACTTGAGCAGAATGAAAGGGCTTTGTACTTTATTAATTCTCAGATCAGCTACAGGGCCCCAGACTGATTCCAGGCAAGCCAGAATGTTCCAGTCTGTTTTACTTTTTGCCCCTGCACTTGCTCGCTTCTCTTCGCTCAATCCACTGGTCCATTTTCCATTATATCATCTTTTTGTTATTTTGCCTTGGTATAGGCTATATATCCCTTTGCATCTTTCACCGAAATGGCCTCCACTAGTATTTTAACCTTTTCAGGCCCATGGTGCAGTTCATGCAGTGTTTTCACCCTGATTTGGTTAGTAAATACCCGCACCTGTCCTTCGGAGAACTTCGGCTCACCATGAACGCTCATTTTGCCCATGGTTAGGCCGCTTTGGTGCAATGCTTCGGGCGGGGGACCGCCATGCCTCAAAAAAGACGAGAACGATATAAACAACTGTACGCGCAAAAGAAGGACAGCATCAATGCGCGAAGACGGGAGCGATATCAAGAGGCAAACAAGGACAACATCAATGAGCAAAGACGGCAGCGATATCCAGAGGCCGACAAGGACAACATCAATGAGCACAGACGGCAGCGATATCAAGAGGCGGACAAGGACAACATCAATGAGCACAGACGGGAGCGATATCAAGAGGCGGACAAGGACAACATCAATGAGCAAAGACGGGACCGATATCAAGAAGCGTACGTGCAGACCAAGGACAACATCAATGAGCAAAGACGGGAGCGATACCAAGAGGCGGACAAGGACAACATCAATGAGGAAAGACGGCAGCGATATCAAGAGGTGGACAAGGACAACATCAATGAGCAAAGACGGGAGCGATATCCAGAGGCAAAGGACAACATCAATGAGCAAAGACGGGAGCAATATCCAGAGGCGTACGCGCAGAACAAGGACAACATCAATGAGCAAAGACGGGAGCCGTATCCTGAGGTGTACGCGCAGAACAAAGACAACATCCATGAGCAAAGGCGAGCGCGGAGGGCTCATGCATTGGAAATGCAAAGGTTGCGCCACGATTGCTTGTTTAGATCAAAGGCCGATGAGGATATTACCCACATCAAGCGCCACGTCCTTGACGACATGGAAGTGGAGTGTGAACATTGTCACGCTTTACGTTGTAGTGCCGAGCGACCTACCATTTGTTGCGGTGGCGGACAAGTGAAACTTCCCATTCTGCTTGATCCACCGGAACCGCTCAAAACTCTATTGACCGAGCAAACTGGACAGGGACGCCATTTTCGGCAAAACATTCGGAAGTACAACTCAGCCTTCACCATGGCCTCTCTTGAGGCAAATATCGACATGCGGTTCACGAAAGGGCCAATCCCGGGTGGCCCTCACCAGTTTCGGGTGTCTGGAAATTTGTATCACCGCATGGGTCCCCTGACGCCGGGAGAAGATCAACCACCCCGGTTTGCACGGGTGTACATTTTGGAAACCGAAGATCAACTGAAGGCATGGCAGGGACTTCCACTGTCATCGGAATTGAGAGAGGATCTACTCCGCCAACTGGGGGCTATGCTGAACACACACAACGCCTATGTACAGGTTTTTCAACACGCGGCTGAACTTGAGTTCCCCAACGTGACCATCTTGCTGCGGTGCAATGCCAACGTTGACGCACGCACCTACAATGTTCCCCGTGTCACCGACATTGCAGCACTCATTCCGGATGGCAGTCATGTCGCCGCTCCTCGTAGCATTGCAGTCCGCATGCATGTGGGTGGGGTCAAGCGTATCACCGACCTGAACTCTGCCTATGATCCTTTACACTTTGTACTCCTTTTTCCGCGCGGTGAGCAAGGCTGGACAACTGACATTCCCCTGAATGTCACTTATCGGCGTCAGCACGGCGCATGCGAAAATCTAGAGCAAGGCAATGCCCCAAAGGCCAAAAGCTGTCAGACGGTTACAGCCCGAGACTTTGCCGCCTTCTACCTCATGCAACGTCCGGAATCGTACACTGGAAATTATTTGCAGCGATGTCAAAAATTGTACGAAGAATACATCGTGGACCAGTACTGCAAAGTGGAATCTCAACGCTTGCAATATGTCTCCCAGAACCAGTCCCAATTGCGCACACATTTGTATTCGGGTGTTGAAGATGCCACCAAAAAAGGTGATCGCGACGCTTCATCCGTTGGAAAGCGGGTAATTTTGCCCAGCTCTTTTGGCGGGAGTAAGTAAGTAAGTAAGTAAGGGCGGCCGCGTCCGCAGCCTCATCTGACATCTCCTTGTTTGTTTTACATGGTGGCCGGCTCTGGCGGGAAGGAGAGCTCTCCACCATCAGTTCCCCTGGCGACCCCTGTCTCACCTCACGGCCGAGAACTTCAACCAGGTTCCCTTGGGGCATGACCGGCGGTAGGCTCCCTTCAGTCCCTCCCTCTACGGTTTCAGCTCCTTCTGGTCACCCTTTGAAGGATCCCCCGGCCTTCCCCCCCTAGCACAGCCTATTGGGCGCCTGCAGGGGGGTTTCCTGTGGATAGCCCTTGCCGACAGCGGAGCATTTCTCTCTGTCAACCACATTCCACCACTCCCCATCCCTCACGGGTTGGAGTACCCGCTTGGCTCCCGGATGCACTTGGGTGTGGTCCATCCACGGCTGGAGGCCAGGGGTCGACCCTTTCCACGTTCCCCCTGGTCACGCTCACGCGTGAACCTACGTGTACTCAGGCAATTGACCCGGGTATCTCAAGGTCAACCCTCATCCCTGCGGACACGTCACGGCCGTCCTGGAGTTCAGGGCATTTTCCCGACTTCCTGTGGTCAGGTTCCCTATGGTTCACCCATGCTTCACCACTCCATGGCGACTGGTTTCCCAATCCCACGGGGCTGTTGCTTGGCGCTTTCGGTCTCCCTGCCCATCCCATGTCCAATTCCCCTTTGCCTCATCCCGGCACCGGCTTGTTCCCCGCGTCCCATGGACTCCCTACCCCGTCGGGCCGTTGTGCGGCCCTAGCCACACGCCCTTCCCCGCCCCGTCCCCTTGTCCCATCATCCCGTGTTTATACCCCACCGGGCCGCCAGCAACCCCGTGGCGCGGGCCCACTGGATCCTCTTCCATCCGGGACCGCTTCGTGCACCTAGCACAGGTCGCACCCTTCCCGCCCTTTTCCCCTGTGCCGCGACCCCGGTCTTTTCCCCTGGGCTGTTGTGCGGCCCCATCCCATCCCTCATCCCGTGTTCATACCCCACCGGGTTGCCAGCACCCCTGTGGCGCGGGCCCACTGGATCCTCATCGATCCGGGGACCGTTTTGTGCGCCTAGCACGGGTCGCTCCCCTCCCGCCCCCGCCCCTCACCCCTGTGCCGCCACCCATAGCACACAGTTGGGCCGTGCTCCACTCCGCCCCGGATGCTCCAATCCGGGGCGTCTTTTTGTCGTTTTCTCCCCGTTGCCCCGGACGCTCCAGTCCGTGGCACCGGGTTTGCCCCCGGACGATCCAGTCCGGGGGCTTGGCCCGTGCTTCATTCCGCCCCAGATGCTCCAATCCGGGGCGTCTTTTTATCGTATTCTCTCCGTTGCCTCGGATGCTCCAGTCTGTTGCACCTGGTTCACCCCCGGACGATCCAGTCCGGGGGCTAGTGCCGTGCTTCATTCCGCACCGGTTGCTCCAATCCGGGGCGTCTTTTTATCGTATTCTCTCCGTTGCCTCGGACGCTCCAGTCCATGGCCCCGGGTTCACCCCCGGACGATCCAGTCCGGGGGCTTGGGCCGTGCTCCACTCCGCCCCGGTTGCTCCAATCCGGGGCGTCTTTTTATCGTATTCTCTCCGTTGCCTCGGATGCTCCAGTCCGTGGCACCTGGTTCACCCCCGGACGATCCAGTCCGGGGGCTAGTGCCGTGCTTCATTCCGCTCCGGTTGCCCCAATCCGGGGCGTCTTTTTACTGTATTCTCTCCGTTGCCTCGGATGCTCCAGTCCGTGGCACCGGGTTCTCCCCCGGACGATCCAGTCCGGGGGGTTGGGCCGTGCTCCACTCCGCCCCGGTTGCTCCAATCCGGGGCGTCTTTTTATCGTATTCTCTCCGTTGCCCCAGATGCTCCAATCCGGGGCGTCTTTTTGTCGTATTCTCTCCGTTACCTCGGACGCTCCAGTCCGTGGCACCGGGTTCACCCCGGGACGATCCAGTCCGGGGGCTAGTGCCGTGCTTCTTTCGGCCCTCGTTGCTCCAATCCGGGGCGTCTTTTTATCGTATTCTCTCCGTTGCCTTGGATGCTCCAGTCCGTGGCACCGGGTTCTCCCCCGGACGATCCAGTCCGGGGGCTGGTGCCGTGCTTCATTCCACCCCGGTTGCTCCATTCCGGGGCGTCTTCTTATGGTATTCTCTCCGTTGCCCCGGATGCTCCTATCCGGGGCGTCTTTTTGTCGTATTCTCTCCGTTCCCTCGGACGCTCCAGTCCGTGGCACCGGGTTCTCCCCCGGACGATCCAGTCCGGGGGCTTGGGCCGTGCTCCATTCCGCCCCAGTTGCTCCAATCCGGGGCGTCTCTTTATCGTATTCTCTCCTTTGCCACGGATGCTCCCATCCGGGGCGTCTTTTTGTCGTATTCTCTCCGTTGCCTCGGACGCTCCAGTCCGTAGCACCGGGTTCACCCCCGGACGATCCAGTCCGGGGGCTAGTGCCGTGCTTCATTCCGCCCTCGTTGCTCCAATCCGGGGCGTCTTTTTATCGTAATCTCTCCGTTGCCTCGGATGCTCCAGTCCGTGGCACCGGGTTCTCCCCCGGACGATCCAGTCCGGGGGCTAGTGCCGTGCTTCATTCCACCCCGGTTGCTCCAATCCGGGGCGTCTTTTTGTCGTATTCTCTCCGTTGCCTCGGATGCTCCAGTCCGTGGCACCGGATTCTCCCCCGGACGATCCAGTCCGGGGGCTAGTGCCGTGCTTCATTCCACCCCGGTTGCTCCATTCCGGGGCGTCTTTTTATGGTATTCTCTCGGTTGCCCCGGATGCTCCGATCCGGGGCGTCTTTTTGTCGTATTCTCTCCGTTGCCTCGGACGCTCCAGTCCGTGGCACCGGGTTCACCCCCGGACGATCCAGTTTGGCGGCTAGTGCCGTGCTTCATTCCGCCCCAGTTGCTCCAATCGGGGGCGTCTTTATATCATATTCTCTCCGTTGCCTCGGATGCTCCAGTCCGTGGCACTTGGTTCACCCCCGGACGATCCAGTCCGCGGGCTAGTGCCGTGCTTCATTCCGCCCCGGTTGCTCCATTCCGGGGCGTCTTTTGATCGTATTCTCTCCGTTGCCTCGGATGCTCCAGGTAGGTAGGTAGGTAGGTGCACTCGGTCGTGGAGAGGCGCCCCATGGTTCCCCCTGGCGTCGCCCCTGTGACGAACAGGAAGAGGCTCCGCGCGTGAAGAGGGGAGGCGGCTTACATCCCGCTAGACCTGACTTTTGGCCCCCAACAAAGCGGCCCCGGGCTACACCGGGAGGGCTGATCGCCGCCAGCGTGACGTGCTTGTCTTGCCGGGAGGGTGGGCCCCCGTGCTTGCGCACGTCCCCTCCTTTGGGCGGAACCCTAGGGGTTCACCGGAATTCCTGGCGTATCCCGTTCCCAAGGCATGCATGCATGTTCTTGGTACTAGGGTTCCGAGGCGCTTGGGTGTCGCACGCTCCGCCTCGAGTCCCAAAGCAGCGCTGGCCTTAGGATGCAGCCTTACCCCCGGGCTCCGGATCTCGTTTGGCCGGGTCACCTGCATGCCTCGGGCTGCCTCAGTGCCCGGGCTGTGGGCACTGGGTTTCCTACTGTTGGCTTGTGTTTGTGGTTGGGGCCGGGTTGCGTTTGGTGGTGGGTTTTGTTTACCCCTGCCTGTTGTGGCTGGGGTCTTGGGTGGGTGTGTTTGGGCTCGGTTTGTGGTGTTGTCCCTCTTTTGCCGGCTGTTTGTGGTGTTCGTGGTTGGGCTCTGGTGTCGGCCTGCTTTCGGGACCTTTGTGGTTTCTTGCGCGTTTCCCTTGCCCTCCGCCGTTTCCGGTTTCGGTGTGCGGTGTGGGCGTGCGTGCTGGGCCCGGGTCTCGGCTGTGCCCCGCCCTTCTTGGCTGGGTTGTCGGGCTGTGTTTTTTGCGCTTTTTTTTTTTCCGGTTGCTGGCTGTCCCCGTCCCGGGCCTTGTGGTCTCTCCCCCCGTCTCCTTTCTTTCGGGCTGGGCTGCTGGCTTTTTTTTTACTTTTTTGTCTGCTTGTTTCGGTGCTCCTTTTCCCGCTGGGCCGCTGTTCCTGGCTTGGTGTCACCGGTTTTGGCTGGGTGGTCCCCCTGTACCTGTTTGGGGGTCCTGTCTTCGGTGCCCTCTGGGTGGGGGGTTTGGCCCCCTTCTGTGTTGTTGGCGGCGGTTTGGTGGCTGTGGGCTCTTTTCGCGCGCCCACCCCCCGCCCCCTTTTTTTTTTTTTTTTTTTTGGGGGGGGGGGGCCGCCTGGCTGCTCCTCCCTTTGCCTTTCCTCGGCTGGCGCTTGCTCTGTGGCTGGTGTGTGGTGTGGTTGGTCCCTCGCCACTCCTGACGGAGGTTCCTGTGTGCTACTCCCCGCCACTCCTGGCTGGGTTTCGCTGCCGGTGGTGGTGGGCGGTCCCCGCCACTCCTGGCTGGGGTCTGCCGGCGGCGGTGGTGTGTGGCGGTGGTGTGTTGGTGGGGTTGTGGCTGGTGTGTGGTGTGGTTGGTCCCTCGCCACTCCTGGCGGAGGTTCCTGTGTGCTACTCCCCGCCACTCCTGGCTGGGTTTCGCTGCCGCTGGTGGTGGGCGGTCCCCGCCACTCCTGGCTGGGGTCTGCTTGCGGCGGTGGTGTGTGGTGTGTGGTGTGTGGCGGTGGTGTGTTGGTGGGGTTGTGGCTGGTGTGTGGTGTGGTTGGTCCCTCGCCACTCCTGGCGGAGGTTCCTGTGTGCTACTCCCCGCCACTCCTGGCTGGGTTTCGCTGCCGCTGGTGGTGGGCGGTCCCCGCCACTCCTGGCTGGGGTCTGCTTGCGGCGGTGGTGTGTGGTGTGTGGTGTGTGGTGGTGGTGTGTTGGTGGGGTTGTGGCTGGTGTGTGGTGTGGTTGGTCCCTCGCCACTCCTGGCGGAGGTTCCTGTGTGCTACTCCCCGCCACTCCTGGCTGGGTTTCGCTGCCGGTGGTGGTGGGCGGTCCCCGCCACTCCTGGCTGGGGTCCGATTGCGGCGGTGGTGTGTGGTGTGTGGTGTGTGGTGTGTGGTGTGTGGCGGTGGTGTGTTGGTTGGGTTGTTCTGGTGTGTGGTGTGGTTGGTCCCTCGCCTCTCCTGGCGGTGGTTCCTGTGTGCTACTCCCCGCCACTCCTGGCTGGGTTTCGCTGCCGCTGGTGGTGGGCGGTCCCCGCCACTCCTGGCTGGGGTCCGCTTGCGGCGGTGGTGTGTGGTGTGTGGTGTGTGGCGGTGGTGTGTTGGTGGGGTTGTGGCTGGTGTGTGGTGTGGTTGGTCCCTGCCACTCCTGGCGGAGGTTCCTGTGTGCTACTCCCCGCCACTCCTGGCTGGGTTTCGCTGCCGGTGGTGGTGGGCGGTCCCGCCACTCCTGGCTGGGGTCCGCTGGCGGCGTCGGTGTGTGGTGTGTGGCGGTGGTGTGTTGTTGGGGTTGTGGTTGGTGTGTGGTGTGGTTGGTCCCTCGCCACTCCTGGCGGAGGTCCCTGTGTGCTACTCCCCGCCACTCCTGGCTGGGTTTCGCTGCCGGTGGTGGTGGGCGGTCCCCGCCACTCCTGGCTGGGGTCCGCTGGCGGCAGTGGTGTGTGGTGTGTGGTGTGGTGTGTGGTGTGTTGTTGGGGTTCCTCGCCACTCCTGGCGGAGGTTCCTGTGTGCTACTCCCCGCCACTCCTGGCTGGGTTTCGCTGCCGCTGGTGGTGGGCGGTCCCCGCCACTCCTGGCTGGGGTCCGCTGGCGGCGGTGGTGTGCGTGCTTTGCTTGGCCGGGTCGGGCGGGCCGGCCTCCCGGGCGCGTTCTGGTGCGCCTCACCCTTTCCTTTGGCCGCTTTGTCTTTCTGCTTTGCTTGGCCCCCTCCGGGCTGGGGTTGCCCCTCTCTCTTTCGCTGCTGTTGCCGTTCCTCGTTGGTTGTTTTTCTCGGCCTCCCGCTGCCTGGCTCGCGCCTCGTTTGTGTCTCCCGCTTGGCCGTTGGCTGCTCTTTGGTGGTTGCTCCCCCGCCTTCCCCCACCTTTCTGTCTGGCGGTTTTCGTCGCTCCTGCTTGTGCCCTTTGTGTTTTTTTTTTTTTTTTTTTTTTTTTTCCTCCTCTTCTTCTTCCTCCGTGCGCCCCCGTTGTCTCCGGCTTTCTCTGGTTTCCGGCCCCGGGTGCCCTGGGCCTCGGCGCTTGCGTTGTTTGTTTTGTTGGCCTTCCCCTTCTCGGCTCTCCGTGCGCTTGTCCCTCTTTCGTGCTTTCCGCTTGGCTGTTGGCTGCTCCCGCGTGGTTGCTGCACCCCCCCCCCCCCTTGTGTCGCGCGGTTTTCGTTCCTGCCGCTCGGTGCTGTGTGCCGTGTTGTGCTGTGCGTGCCTGGGTGCGGTGCTGCGCCGCGCTGCTGCGTGTTGTGTCGCCCGGTGTTGTGTTGTCGTGTGCTGTGTTGCGCTCGCTTGGTGCCGCTGCTTGTTGCGCCGTGCCCTCTGGCGCTGCCCGTCGCCCTGGGGCCCTGTGCTCTGCGGCGCTGTGTTTTGCGTTGTTCCCCCGCGCTGTGTGCTCTGTGCTGTGTGTGTTTTGTCGTGGCGTGGTGGTGCGTGCTGTTGTTCGCTGCTCTGCCTTGTGCTGTGTGTGTCTCGGGGTGCTGTGCTGTGCGTTCCCTGTGCTCTCCGTTCTGTGCGGTGCTGTGCTTCGCTGTGCTGGTGCGCTCGCGTTGTGCTGTTCGTGTGGTGCGTGCTGTTGCTGGCGCCTGGTGCTGTGGTGCGCTGCTGTGTGTTGTGCTGTTTCCTGTGGTGTGCCGTGGTGCGGTGCTGGGTCTGGTGGCCCGTGGTTGTCTGCTGGTGGCGTGTTTCGGTGTCGGTGTCCCTGTCTGGCCGCGTGGTCTGCTTCCCTGTGGTTGGTGTGGTTTGCTGTGGTGCCCTGCTTTCCTGTGTTGTGTTCTGTGGTGCTGTGCTGTCGCGTGGTGCTGTGCTGTTGTGCTCTGCTGTCGTGTTGCGGTGCTGTTGGGGCTTGCTTTGCCCTCCTGTGGGCCGTCGTGCTGTGCTGTGTTGTGCTGTTGGTTGGCTGTGCTGTTTTTGGCCCAGTGGTGGTGTCTGCGTGCTGTGGTGCTCTTTTCCTCGCGCTGTGCGTTCCCTGTCTTCTCCGCTCTGTGCGCTGCGGTGCCTTGTTGTGCTGGCTGTGGTGCCCTGCTTCCCTGTGTCGTGTGCTGTGGCGCTGTGCTGTCGTGTGGTGCTGTGCTGTCGTGCTCTGCTGTCATTTTGCGGTGCTGTTTGTGTTTGCTTTGCCCTCCTGCGGCCTGTCGTGCGGCGCCCGTGTGGTCTGCGCTGTTGTTGGTGCCTCGTGCTGTGGCGTGTCCTTGTGCGTTGTGGTGTCTCCCTGGGCGTTCTGCGGTGTGGTGGTGCTGCTCTGGTGTGTCGTGGTGTCTTGCTGTGCTGTGCGTTGTCCTGTGGTGTCCTGCGCTCTGTGCCGTGTCCTGCGGTGCCGTGCTGTCCTGCGGTGCTGTGCTGGTTGGCTGTGCTGTGCGGTTGTCTGCGCTGCTGGTGTTTGTTTTGTCCTCTTTTCTTTTGCTAAAAACCCCTGCCGTTTTTCCGCTCCTTTCAAAACTCTTTTTTTTTTTTTTGAAAATAAAATAAAATTATACACGACCCAACACACTCGCGTGCAGCAAGACCATGTTCGCTGCTGCGCCTTACATGTTACCCGTCGTTCTTGATGTTCTCGGTCTCGTTCTTGTGCGTGGCGTCGTGGAGCGTGTTGGTGTCCATTGCCAAGGGTTTACCGCGTTCCCCCAGGGCCGCCGCCTGAGCTGCAGGGCAAGGGGAGTGATGGGCACGAGGGCGGGGAGGGAGGTGCATGAAGAATAAGAAGAAAAAGGCAGCAGGGCGCGACGTGAGGGGTCGTGGCGAGTTATGAAAATTTTTTTCGAGTTTTACGCGCTGCTCGCGACGCGTTTTTCTTTGCGCCTATAGCGAGTTAGACGACGGCAACGACGGCGTTGGGGTCCCACGAGCGTTACGGTGCTTACGGCGTTAACTATTCACCTATTTCACGGGGCGTCTTTATATCATATTCTCTCCGTTGCCTCGGATGCTCCAGTCCGTGGCACTGGGTTCAACCCCGCATGATCCAGTCCGGGGGCTAGTGCCGTGCTTCATTCCGCCCCGGTTGCTCCATTCCGGGGCGTCTTTTTATCGTATTCTCTCTGTTGCCTCGGATGCTCCAGTCCGTGGCACTTGGTTCACCCCCGGACGATCCAGTCCGGGGGCTAGTGCTGTGCTCCACTCCGCCCCGGATGCTCCAATCTGGGGCGTCTATGTGCCGTATTCCCTCCGTTGCCTCGAATTCTCCAGTGCGTGGCACCGGGTTCACCCCCGGACGATCCAGTCCGGGGGCTAGTGCCGTGCTTCATTCCGCCCCGGTTGCTCCCATCCGGGGCGTCTTTTTATCGTATTCTCTCCGTTGCCTCGGATGCTCCAGTCCGTGGCACCTGGTTCACCCCCGGACGATCCAGTCCGTTGGCTAGTGCCGTGCTTCATTCCGCCCCGGTTGCTCCATTCTGGGGCGTCTTTTGATCGTATTCTCTCCGTTGCCTCGGATGCTCCAGTCCGTGGCACTGGGTTCAACCCCGCATGATCCAGTCCGGGGGCTAGTGCCGTGCTTCATTCCGCCCCGGTTGCTCCATTCCGGGGCGTCTTTTTATCGTATTCTCTCTGTTGCCTCGGATGCTCCAGTCCGTGGCACTTGGTTCACCCCCGGACGATCCAGTCCGGGGGCTAGTGCTGTGCTCCACTCCGCCCCGGATGCTCCAATCTGGGGCGTCTATGTGCCGTATTTTCTCCGTTGCCTCGGATTCTCCAGTGCGTGGCACCGGGTTCACCCCCGGACGATCCAGTCCGGGGGCTAGTGCCGTGCTTCATTCCGCCCCGGTTGCTCCCATCCGGGGCGTCCTTTTATCGTATTCTCTCCGTTGCCTCGGATGCTCCAGTCCGTGGCACCTGGTTCACCCCCGGACGATCCAGTCCGTTGGCTAGTGCCGTGCTTCATTCCGCCCCGGTTGCTCCATTCTGGGGCGTCTTTTGATCGTATTCTCTCCGTTGCCTCGGATGCTCCAGTCTGTGGCACCGGGTTCTCCCCCGGACGATCCAGTCCGGGGGCTTGGGCCGTGTTCCACTCCGCCCCGGATGCTCCAATCCGGGCCGTCTTTTTGTCGTATTCTCTCCGTTGCCTCTGACGCTCCAGTCCGTGGCACCGGGTTCACCCCCGGACGATCCAGTCCGGGGGCTAGTGCCGTGCTTCATTCCGCCCCGGTTGCTCCAATCCGGGGCGTCTTTTTGTCGTATTCTCTCCGTTGCCTCGGATGCTCCAGTCCATGGCACCTGGGGTTTACCCCCGGACGTTCCAGTCCGGGGGCTAGTGCCGTGCTTCATTCCGCCCCGGTTGCTCCATTCCGGGGCGTTTTTTTTACGTATTCTCTCTGTTGCCTCGGATGCTCCAGTCCGTGGCACCGGGTTCTCCCCCGGACGATCCAGTCCTGGGGCTTGGGCCGCGCTCCACTCCGCCCCAGATGCTCAAATCCGGGCCGTCTTTTTGTTGTATTCTCTCCGTTGCCTCAGACGCTCCAGTCCGTGGCACCGGGTTCACCCCCGGGCGACCAAGGGAGTAATCTGCACCGTGCGCTGCAGCCGCGGCAGGTCACAGCGTGGGCAGACATCAAAGTAAAACCATGGCGTGGGCGCCCAAGAGCGGTTAGTGGCTTCCAGCGACCGTCGTTCTGCCGTTGGCAGCCCGGACTGCACGGACAGGACCAGTGCGCCGACGGCGCCTGCAGGACGCACCCCAGGGTCGTTGTATGGGGTGAGGAGGGCAAGTACGACGGTGCCAGTCCAGATCGGCGGGGAAACCAGAAGGTGAGGCGTGAGTCGGTGACCACGTTGCTGAAAGGCCGTGGTCCACAGCTCCAGGATGAGATACGCTTGCGCCAGAGTGACATCCGGGAGCGGCTGCACCACCGAGGACAACTGGGGAAGTTCTGCGACGATGGCACCTCGGAGGGCAACAAGCTGGTCCGGGAGACGAAGCGCGATCGGGAACCAGTGTAAGTGATCGCGCGGGCAGTTGGGCCGGGTGGGCAGGCACGGACCCAATGAGCCACATTGCAAGCACAACGTGCGGCTGCCATCAGACGGCGGGTAGCACGCTCCAGCGCCTCGCGTACTGCGTCCCACAGCGCATCGGTCGACTCGGGCACGGTGCGCCACAGCCGCTGACGCACGCGGCCTATTGCCGCCCTGAGGCCGTGGATGTTCCGCTGGAGCCGGGGCCCAGGCTCGCTGTGGCCCAGCAGAACATGTACCATCACCTCCGGCACCATGTGCGATGCCGGCATGTGCACCGGGAGTCATTGGGACTTGGACTTTCTGCCGGGCGTCTTCTCCACCCGCACTGCCCGGGCCGACGGCCTGTCGGTCCCCGTTGGCCACGCCGTGCCAGGGGGGGCCGTGCGTTCCGCTCTTGCGCCCGCTGACCCGCGTCGCTGTGTCTGATGTGAGTGCCCGAGGTCGGGTGGGCCGAACGCTCGGCGCTCTTGCGGGCTGAGCGTGTCGTGGGAAAGTTGGGGGGTATTGCTGCGCCTGCGTCCCCCGTCGACGGGCGGGGCGTGCAGCGGCGGCGGAGGCACCCTGCGTGGCGGCGTCTCGCGCCGTGGTGGGGTGCTGTACCCTGGGTCCCTATACGTATAGTACGACGGGCGCGCCTGGGTAGCTCGCCAACTGTCACGGGTGCCGGAGGCTCGTTGGCTGCTGGCACAAGTCGGACAGCCACAGCGCAACGACGGAGGCTGGTTGTCGGACGAGGTGTCGCTGCCCATGGGGGGGGACCTGCGACTGTAGCCGTACTTGTGGTCATCGCGACGTGGGTCACGCTCTGGCGCGCGGCGAAGCAGGACATACGCCCCGGAAGCCGTAGGTGCCGGGAAGGAGTCGGCGCCGCGGGCTGCCTGGCGCCAGGCTGTATGTGGAACCGTTACCTTGCAGGAGCCCTCTTTGGTGGCCCAGGGGTGAACATGCAGCGGTATGCCCAACACTGTGATACGGCCGCTGCAACCTCTGCCAGCGGGAGGCCTGTGATGCCGTCTATCTGGTGCTGCGCCATCCTCTCCTCTGGGCTGGGGCTGGTGCGCTTGCGGCAGCGAGCCCGCTCCAAGCTGCGCCCGCGAGGACAATCGTCGTGCTGTTCGGAGGTCCACGAGTCATGCCTGCCTCCGCGCTCGTCGCCGTGCCGCGCCCCTGGGACGCGGTCGTAGTATCTGGCCGCCCAGTGTGGCACCAGGTGGACACCTGCCTGGCTGCGCAGGTGATCGTTGCACTCTCGTATGACCTGAATGTCTGGGACATTGACCACGAACTGAACGTATGCCGGCCAGAAGGTCTCCAGTGAAGTGGTCGCCATGAGGGGGTCGATGAACGCACCCGGAAGCTGGTGTTGTGCTCCTGCCACTGCCACATGCGCCCCCAGGGCCTTCCAGTCCCAGTCCACTGTGTGTGCGGCCAAGATCTCCTCTGCGGCGTCGAGTAGCTCCTGTTTGGGGGTCGGTGTGGCGTGGAGCAGCCGCTTGTTGACCAGATAATCCCGCAATTGCGCCACTGCCCTAGCCGCGGCCCCCGAGTCTGCCCCAAAATACCCCGCTTGTGAGGTCAGGATGGTGCCCAGCTGTTTCGCTGAGGTGGCTTGCCCGATGGGCCGTAGCGAGGCAGACATGGACGGGATGGGGGCCATACGGAGCTGCAGGTTCGTGGCCGCGTCTATCACGTTCTCTGGCGGGATGTCCTGAGACAAATCCCAGGCGGCCTGCAGCTCAGACGCCAGCCGGGCTGTATCGTCTGCCGCAGGACCCGCTGCCGGCTGGAACGGGCGCAGCGTGGGCTGCCGGTGGTCGGCCGGGGGGGCGGCTGCGTTCTGCGGGGCTTCCGCTCGCCTCTCAGGGACTCTCAGATGGGGCAGCATGGCCGGCATCCACGCTTTGATCGCTGTTGATAGCTTCGAGTTGGACACCGGGTTGTCGGTGGGCAGTCCACTTGCATTGGCCGTCGCCCGCAGCCAAGAGACTTTGAGACCCTTTCGGCGGGCCCAGGCGGCGTCCACTGCCTGCCAAAACCGCAGCCAGCCCATCATAATGCTCCCTGCAGATACTGGGTTGGTCGTCTGGTTGAGCCGCCGGCGGAAACTCGAAGGATCCTTCTCAAAGGCTATCCGCAGCTCTTCTTGCGCCTTGGGCCAGCGGTGCTGCGTCACGACGTCGGCCATCAAAGCTATCTCCTCTTTCCGCGTACAGGTCCCCAGAAACGTGGAGACCTCCGGCAGGACCTCGGCGAAGGTGTCCCAAGACACCCCAGGGCACTTGCTGGCGAGTATGCTGCGGTCCATCTCGCCCAGGGTGCCAGAGATGCGTCCCAAGTACAGAGCCAGGGACTGCTCCATCTCGGTCGTCATGCGGAGACCCGACACTTCCGTGACCGGGGGGCCCTGTTCCGCGGTGAGCAACACGGCCTCGGACTCCCGGTCGCCCATGGCTTTGGTCACTGCCCAGAGCTCCGTGGACTTGAGCTGGAGACCCTGCTGGTCGAGACTCATATCAGCAAAGCTTTTTGGAGGCATAATGAGAAGAGCGGCCTGCATCGCGAGAGGAGGGGGCGGCACACGAGGAACACAGATCCTTCAGGGCCCAGTGGCAGAATAGCTGCGGGCCGCAGACGCACTGGTCAGCAGTGTCCGAGTAGCACATCGTATGCGCGGCCGGGGCCCTCACGAAAAATGGATGCCGGATGAGCATGTAGCACAGCACGCCCCGCAGCATAGCAAGGGCAACGATCAATGGCGCACTGATGACCAGCAGGGCTCACACATTGGGCAGCTGCAGCACATAATGACGCACCGCTGCAACTGAGCCCAGCGCTCTGGCAGCTCAGCGTGACCTCCAGCAGCTGTGGGTGCCGCACCCTGGGCACTTCAGAGCAGCGATAGGGCCTGCCACATCTGGTCGTCGTCCGGCGCACCTCCTTGTAGTAGCACGCCGTTCTCATTTTCGCACGTGCGGCACAGCAATCACAATACAACAGCGGCCCAGATGGCAATGACGGCGGGTCTCGAAGCGCACCAGCAGCACAGTCCAGCCCCCCCACTGCACCAACGGATCGCCACCAGCAGCATTCAGGGCCCACCACTCACGGCTGGCCCTGCGTCGAGGCGGAGACCCCTGCTCGCCCTGTCGCACGTCGGCATGGTCACGGGTACGCGGGGGGGATATGGCAGTGCGGCAGGGGCGCTAACCCTGGAAGGGAGAGGACGAGTGTAGCCTGGTGGCTCAGGTGCACGACAGGGGAGGGTGCCTGTCCCTCACAGCACTGCAGCGTCCTCCCTCGGGGGGCACCCTCGGGCGGTGGCAGGGATGGACCCTGGGCTGACTCGGTACGTGAGGACCCAGCACCAACGACTGATCGGGGGTCGGAGAGTGCCCGACCCCGGACGCCGCACACCCAGGCAAGAGGCGCCCCCCCCGGGCGCCCTCGTGCCGCCCCCACAGTGCGCAAAGCCAGCTCGCAAGAGCGCGCGCTGTAGGGTTGGTGACGGGTCCCCACGCCCGCACCCCCCGCACCCACAGCCAGTGGGTGGTGGGCCCCGGCCGCACGCCAGAAACGACGAGTGGTCGGGTCTGGGAGAGCGCCCGACCCCGGACGCCCCACACCCAGGCAAGAGGCGCCCCCCCGGGCACCCTCATGCCGCCCCCACAATGCGCAAAGCAGGCTCGCAAGAGCGCGCGCGCTGGGGTTGTTGACGGGTCCCCACGCCCGAGCCCAGCCCACGGGGAGCGCGCAGCCCCAACCCAGGTAGGGGGAAACGGGACCGTGCCGCCCCCTCTCAAGCAAGCCAAACGGAGCACGGGACCGAGGCAGGACACCCGGAGGGGCACGGACCGCGTGGAACGGCCCTACCAGCGCCCAGCACCGGGACCGCGCGAGGTGCGCGCGCCACACCGACCCGGGGAGGGGGGGGGGGCGCGGACGCCGCGAGACCGCGAGCGCACACACACGCAAAAGACACGCGGGGAAAACCAGAAGGGCAACCGGACCGAGCCTGTGGATTGCACAGACCGCATGGAATGGCGTACCAGCGAGCGAGGATAAGGGACACCCGGACGGGGCGGCCCGCCACACACAGCGCAGAAAACGCGGGGCGGGAAGGGGGAAACGGGGAAGACACAACACCCGGCACCGGCCCCAAACCTCCTGAACCGGCCGCGAGCGCCGCACACACACGACCAGGGCACTGCACCCGCCAAGGCAGTAGTGGCGCACCGCGCCACGCACCAGCCCCACGGCTAGGCAGCCTCCGCGCCAGCCCAAGGGGGTCCCACTGGCGACAAGCCAGTAGCACGGGCCCGGCGGCGCCGGCACCCCGGGCGACCACGCATCAGGCGGGCGACGCGGTGGGTAAGCGCCCGCAGCCACGGCTGCTAAGTGATGCACTGACCGGGGGGTGGCGAAATGGGGAAGCCGGGGAGGGACGGGGCTCCGAGCCCCGTGAACCTGGGGGACTCCGCCACCAGGCAGGAGGTGCGTCATGAGGGGCCCCCCACTAGGACCGGGTGAAGAGGATATCACCTGGCCCGACCAGGTGGCCCCCCTGGGCCGAAAGTCGTCTAGTACCCGCAAAATCAAACCTCAAACCTCAAACCTTGAAAACACACAACCCCCACCCCCTTAGGATGGGCACCGGTTGCATTTCCTGCAATGGTGGGTGCGTGGGTGTGTAGAAAAGCAGCAGGCACCAGGTGATCATATGCTAAAGAGCCCCTTCGGCGCCCTTGCAAGTCATTGAAAAAGTGCCAGCAGCTTTTCTATATGAATAGAGCTGTTTTTTTGAAACACAGATAAACGTTTCCAGGCTTCCAATTCTCTGGGTTGTACTCTGCAAGAATACAAAAGCAATACAAAAGAAATTCATTTCCATGATCAGTGGAACCTTCCGCACTTTTTGACTACTTATCTGTAATTTTCCATTTTTTGGGCATTTTCGAGTGTTTTGGGACGCGTTAACATTGTGCTACATTCCTACTGAGTTCCAAATATCTTGCAGCTAGCATAGAGCTTTGGTTCTTCATGGAATTTGAGAACATTTGTAGCAATACATTGATTTTTATCATAATATTGTGTTTCCAAACAGCCATTTGCCCAAAAATCTTTTTCGGACAGAGTTCTGATTTGAAATCCAGATTCCTAAGCTGTTTATGTTCCATATTCACAGCTTTGTCACGTGTGCATCTACGACCTGCTACATATGACAAGCTGCCAACACGGCAAATGACAAACAAACATTCGGCAGCATTTCACATAGACATTTATCGTTTCAACCCTTCGTTTGTGTGTCCAATATCCAACTATGTAACTCTCTGTTTGTTTTTCAGCCACTCATGTACATCTGAGGAGTCTCTTTCTGTGCTCGAGCTCCTAATCAAAACTTCTGAATCTTCTGGCGGCCCGCTTCATTCCCGTCCAACCTTCATATCGTCGCCTTCTAGCGGTCGCCTGGGTCAGTGATGCAGAGGGTGTTGCGCAGTGAGTGCCCTTGTTGGGTGGCGCATATCCCTGTGGTCCTCCCACACGGCGGCGTTGGCGGCCTTGGAAACGATGAAACAGGGAAAAATCCCGAGAACAGTTAGTGGAAACGCAAATGCGGTGCATGCACAATGCACAACACGGTGCGCACGTGTCTCTCGTAGCCTTCAACCATTAGCCAACCGCTTCCTTGGGGAAGTTTCTGTTGAGGGACTGTGGCGCCGCGATGAGCCGAGGAGATGGACGTGCGAACCGTGGGCGCATGTATCTTTCAGATGGCAGGGATGCGGTGGCCTAAGGGGTAAGCATACAATGACACAGGCTTCAGCTCCATCCTCCTCTCCGCTGGTTGTTGTAGCTGCCCACACCTTGTCTGCTTTGGAGGGCTGTATACTTGAAGACACGTGCGGAAACCCTGCGTTAGCCCTGGCGACTCCGCTCAATTGGAACCAATTGGACAATGTGTATGGCATATGCGCATGGGACAGGGAAAAGAGTGGTCTTAAACTGATGCCTGATATTGGGGCGTGCATGGGGGGTCGGTGGTTGGGATCTGGGGTATGCATACACAAACGTGTCCATGTAGATGCCACGTGCATCCAAGTTAGCGCATTGGGTGGATGGTGTGGAGGCTTGGGGGCCGCATTCCTTTGGTGTGTTCACGTGCCTCAGCCCGGCGGAGCTTTGCCACGGTCCATAAAAGGTGTCCACTTCAAGAACCTTCTTGCAACGTGTGCCAATGTGAGTTGCAGTGGCGTGAGCCAAGCGGTGTATATCTCAAGGGGGGCTTTTATTTTTCTGAAGGAAGGCCTGAGATGTGTGCGGGGAAAATAAGTTCGTGGGCACTGGGCGGGGCAGGGCGATGGCACTCACTGAGGGGCAATTGTCGAAGAAACGACAGCGGCTCTTGGTCTACCAATCATTGTTGAGGGGCGGCACTATGGACCCCGCGCAAATCGGTGATACACCAGTTGCCTCTTTCTCTGAAAAGGGTAATCAGAAATGGAGCAAGTAAAACAATGCTCTTTCTGGGAGAGAAAGCAGGGGCTAGTTTGTTCACCCCGCACCTAGAGCACAACAGGTAGCAGGAAGGTTGTCCCACCGGGGGAAAGTTGCGTCTGCACTATGCACAAATTCAGCCGTTTCAGACGCCCCGGACAGAAATTCCCCTAAACATCCATTTATGCCTGGCGGCTGGTGGTTGAAAGGTGGCCGAACAACAAAATTGAAACGTGGACGCAGCAACCAGGCAAAACCCAAGGGAACATCCAAAAATTGAGAACACTCGGCTTTTGGCCCTTGCAGGTGTTGCTTTGAGTGGTTGGTGGTTTTGGGGTTGGTTCTGGTACAGTCGTACAATGCTCTGTAAGGATATGCCCCCTGCGTTCTGTTGGGTCTCAGAAAGCAATAAACGGTTCTTTGAATGCCTTTTGCTGCAAATGAACAATCACCTCTGGAGGCTGCAGTTACCTTTTGGTCTTGGCACAACCATGCAGCCAGTCCTTCCATTTGGCTGGTGCGCAGGTCAGTAGAGCCCCCAACACCTCTGTCTGCTGTCAATTCTTCAGATTGCAGTCAGAATGAAGGATAAAGGCTGAGGGTTCGGTTAGTGCTTGGACAATGGTCAGAATTCAGGTTCGAATTGTGATCAGGTCAGGCACTGGGTTTGTATGGTGCTTCAAGTATCTGCTTAAAAAAAAGCTGCACCCAGTTCAGGTGCCCACCCCTGGACACGTCTGTCGACTATCTTGGTCTTGTGTCACAGTGGTAACCTATGGTCATTACCTCTGTAGAGTTGAGCGACACAGTGGAGACAAAGGAAATAGAACTGGAGGGATAACTGACACCGCCATCCCCCCATTTCTCCCCCATTCCATCCCAACGATCCCCATGTACGCGAGTAAACATTGTAATTGTACCCTTTTTGTGAAGAGGGCGTTCACCCCCTTCCTGATTCTTTTCACTTCACGGCTACAACATGCCGACGGTGTCTACACTTAGCAGGCTGCATCTACTTGTAGCAGACAGTGTCCACCACCCACAAAAGGCGTGATCATTGTGCCCATCAACCCCCCCCTACCTCCCCTGTTCCCACCCCCCCCCCCCGGCTCCCACCTTCTAAACCCCCCAACTCCCCGTGTAAGGGCCAGAGCCAGAGCAAGGGAGAGCCCATGGCAAGACCCAGCATTTGCGACAAGGTTTGCGATGTGCTAGTGTTCGGGATGGGGGTTAGGGGCATGGTTTAAGATGGGGTTTGGGATCCAGTTTGTGATAGGGAATCTTCAGGGGTTTTAGACAGGGTTGGGGTGGGCTTTGTAGGTGGTTTTATGACCTTGAGGGAGGTAGTGTTTCCAAAAAGCCGTGGTGTCCACCCAAATGATTGGTTTCATCACCATAAAGGGGTGGTTCTATCACCCCTCAAAGGGGTGACAAAACCCCCCGGGGTGGTTTTATCCCCGTGTCGGGACAGCGCTACCGGCTGGGGCATCGGGTCCGAATGGCGGCGGTCCTTGGGTAGTCTGAGTCATTTATGCCGTGACATGCAGCTCATAGTGGCCGAATACTGACGGTGCCCCCGCTGTATTGTCTTATCGGTCAGCCCAAGATTGTTCAAGATACCTCGACACTGTGGGGTACGACATGCGGTACCACCCATTGCTCCGGTAGGGTGGAGGCGGCGATGGCGGCGGTCGCTTGTATCGTCGCATATCTTGTACCTTCCGCACGCAATACCCCTAGCCAGCAAACGTTCGGATGCCTCGCGCACTGCACATCCTCCAACATGTGGTCTGCCATATGCTGCGGCTAGTCCTTGTGGGCCCTGAGGCTCAGAGCGCCAGGAGTGTGTTTGGTATGCTCTGCATGGGCCACTTGAGAAGGATATATTTGAGGTGCCATGGGCAGATATGGTTGCATGGTAATGCACTAGGCTCCGCATGATGAGCACCCTCAACAAGAACCTAGAGCGACCCCGCGGGCACCTGGCCCCACGCAGAGACCGCTCTTGGCGCCACCTCACGGACTAGACATCTTGTGACATCTAGACTGCGCCACACTGCGCCTCACTCCTTTGGGCCTTGGAGCCCATAGCTCCGGTAGTGTCTGTGGCCTGTGCTGCAGGGGGTCCTTGCGACCAGTCTTGTGGAGGTTCCGTGGGCAGATATAGCCGTTGATTCAACGCAATCGGCTGTGAACAATCAGCACCTTCAATGGGATCATGGAGGGACCCTGTGGGGACCCTGACGGCATGCGTAGACCGTTCCTGGTGTGACGGTCGCTGCTGCGGCCAGCGGGATGGAGGTGGGTGTACGCCCAAAGTCGCACGCTAGGTGTCAATATTGGCCAAAGCTTGGCGGAGCCTCGTAGGTAGGTAGGTAGGTAGGTGCACTCGGTCGTGGAGAGGTGCCCCATGGTTCCCGCTGGCGTTGCCACTGTGACAAACAGGAAGAGGCCCCGCGCTTGAAGAGAGAGGCGACCTACATCCCGCTAGACCTGACTGGTGGCCCCCAACAAAGCGGCCCCGGGCAACACCGGGAGGGCTGATCGCCGCCAGCGTGACGTACTTGTCGTGCCGGGAGGATGTGCCCCCGTGCTTGCGCAGGTCCCCCTCTTTGGGCGGAACCTTAGGGCTTCACCGGACTTCCTGGCGTATCCCGTTCCCAAGGCATGCATGCATGTTCTTGGTACTGGGGTTCTGAGGCGCTTGGATGTCGCACGCTCCGCCTCGAGTCTCAAAGCAGCGCAGGCCTTAGGATGCAGCCTTACCCCTGGTCTCCGGATCTCGTTTGGCTGGGTCACCTGCATGGCTCGGGCTGCCTCAGTGCCCGGGCTATGGACACTGGGTTTCCGGCTGTTGTGTGGCGCTTGTGTTTGGGTTTGGGTTGTGCTTGGGTCCGGCTTTCGGCTGCGCTCCAGCGCTCCTGGCTGGGATGTTGGCGCCTGTGTGTGCTTGTGTGTGTGCTCCGCTTGCACCCCACCACTCATGGCTGGGTTGTGCGGCCTGGGGGTCTGTGCTTGGGGTCGGGTTTCGGCTGCGCCCGCCACTCCTGGCTGGGGTTTTGGGGTGTGTGTGTGTTCGTGTGCGCGCTCCGCTTGTACCCCACCACTTCTGGCTGGGGTGTGCGGTGTGGATGTGCGTGTTTGGGCTCGGGTTTCGGCTGCGCCCCGCCACTCCTGGATCGGGTGGTGGGGTGTGTGTGTGCTGGTGTGTGTGCTCCTCTTGTACCCCGCCACTCCTGGTTGGAGTGTGCGGTGTGGGTGTGTGTGTTTGGGCTGGGGTTTCGGCTGCGCCCCGCCATTCCTGGCTGGGGTGTCCGGGTGTGCATTGTTGTGTGCGTGCTCCCCTTGTACCCCGCAACTCCTGACTGGGGTTTGCGGCGTGGGTGTGTGTGCTTGGGTTCGGGTTTTGGCTGCGCCCCGCCACTCCTGGCTGGTATGTTGAGCTTTGTGTGTGTTAAGGTGTGCGCTCCGCTTGTACCCCGCCACTTATGGCTGGGTCGTGCGGCTTGGGTGTGCGTGTTTGGGCTCGGGTTTCGGCTGCGCCCCGCCACTCCTGGCTCGGGGGTCGGGGTGTTTGTGCTGGTGTGCATGCTCCTCTTGTACCCTGCCACTCCTGGCTGGGGTGTGCGGTGTGGGTGTGTGTGTTTGGGCTGGGGTTTTGGCTGCGCCCCGCCACTCCTGGCTGGAGTGTTGAGGTGTGCATGATTGTGTGCGTGCTCCCCTTGCAGCCCGCCACTCCTGGCTGGGGTTTGCGGCGTGGGTGTGTGTTCTTGGGTTCGGGTACCAGCTGTGCCCCGCCACTCCTGGCTGGGCTGTCTGGGTGTGTGTGTGCTCGTGTGCGCGCTCCGCTTGTATTCCGCCGCTCCTGGCTCGGGTGTGCGGTGTGGGTGTGTGTGTTTGGGCTCGAGTTCCGGCTGCGCCCCGCCACTCCTGGCTGGGGTGTTGGTGTGTGCGTGATTGTGTGCGTGCTCCCCCTTGTAGCCCGCCACTCCTGGCTGGGGTGTGCGGCGTAGGTGTGTGTGGTTGGGCTCGGGTTTCGGTTGCGCCCCGCCACTCCTGGCTGGGGTGTTGGGGTGTGTGTGTGCTGGTCTGCCCGCTCCGCTTGCACCCCGCCACTCCTGGCTGGGGTGTGCGGTGTGGGTGTGTGTCTTTGGGCTCGGCTTTTGGCTGGGACCCGCCACGCCTGGTTGGGGTGTTGTGGTGTTTGTGTTTGTGTGCCTGCTCCCCTTGTACCCCGCCACTGCTGGCTGGGGCGTGCGGCGTGGGTGTGTGTGTTTGGGTTCGGGTCTCGGCTGGGCCACGCCACTCCTGGCTGGGGTGTTGGGGTGTGTGTGTGCTGGTGTGGGCGCTTTCCTTGTACCACGCCACTCCTGGCTGGGGTGTGCGGTGTGGGTGTGTATGTTTGGGCTCGGGTTTCGGCTGCGCCCCGCCACTCCTGGGTCGGGTGTTGGGGTGTGCCTGTTTGTGTGCGTGCTCCCCCTGTACCCCGCCACTCCAGGCTGGGGTGTGCGGCGTGGGTGTGTGTGCTTGGACTCAGGTTTCGGCTGCGCCCCGCCACTCCTGGTTTCAGTGTTGGGGTGTGTCTGTTGGTGTGCGTGCTCCCCTTGTACCCCGCCACTCCTGGCTGGAGCATGCGGCCTGGGTGTGCGTGTTTGGGTTCGGACTTCGGCTGCGGCCCGCCACTTCTGGCTGGGGTGTTGGGATGTGTGTGTGCTGGTGTGGGCGCTCCGCTTGTACCCCGCCACTCCTGGCTGGGGTGTGCGGTGTGGGTGTGTGTGTTTGGGCTCGGTTTTTGGCTGCGCCCCGCCATCCCTGGCTGCGGTGTTGGGGTGTGCCTGTTTGTGTGCGTGCTTCCCCTCTTACCCCGCCACTCCTGGCTGGGGTGTGCGGCGTGGGTGTGTGTGCTTGGGCTCGGGTTTCAGCTGCGCCCCGCCACTCCTGCCTGCGGTGTTGGGGTGTCAGTGTGTGCGGTGGTGTACACGCTCGGCTTGTACCCCGCCACTCCTGGCTGTTGGAGTTTGCGTGTTGGTGTGCGTGCTCCGCTTGTACCCCGCCACTGCTGGCTGGGCTGTGCGATGTGGGTGTGCGTGCTTGGGCTCGGGTTTCGGCTGCGCCACGCCACTGCTGGCCGGGGTGTTGCGGTGTGCGTGTGCTGGTGTGCGTGCTCCTCTTGTACCCGGCCACTCCTGGCTGGGATGTGCGTTGTCGGTGTGTGTGCTCATGCTTGGGTTTTTGCTGCGCCCCGCCACTATTGGTTGGTGTTCTGGGGTCTGTCTGTTTGTGTGCGCGCTCCGCTTGTACCCCGCCACTCCTGGCTGGTGTTTGTGGTGTGTGGGTTGGCTTTTGCCTGGCACCTGTTCCTGTGCCGTGGTTTGTTGCGTGTTGTGCGCGCTGCCCAGGTTTGCGGCACCCGGTGGCCGTTGTTGCTTGGCACCTGCCCTTGTGCCTTGGTTGTGGCCTGCGACGTGCCTTTCTGGCGTGCCCCGTGGCCCCGCGTTGGTCCGCCGCGCCTCGTCCGGTCCGGTCGCTCTCGGTGCGCCGGTCGGCTTTCCTGACGCCGTGTCGCCTTTCCCCACCCGGGGGGCGTTACTGGGTGGCTGCCCGGGCCACGCGCAGGCCGGCCGAGAACCGGGCTCATTGTGTCTGCCGCTGGACCCCGCAGAGGCAGGGGCGCTGGGCTCGCTCCGCGTCGTACCCGTTTGGGGCCCCGGGATGGGGCTGTCCCTGGCGGGTCGCTCCGGCGTCGGTCTTGGGCTGCGTGCGCTGCGGTGTTTTGCGTGTGTGGACCCGGTCGCTGACGCGTCCGGTTTCCCGTACCGCCCGTCTTTCGACGGGGGACTCCGCCGGTGCACCGGGGCTGTTTTGTGTGGACGCAAACACCGCCCCTTTCGGGTTGGAGGACGCCACGCCCGAGTCCCGTGGGTGTGTGCGTGTGCGTGCTTTCTTGGCCGGGTCGGGCGGACCGGCCTCCTGGGCGCGTTTTGGTGCGCCCCACCTTTACCTGTGGCCGTTCTTGTTGCTCTCTCTGTCTGCTCGGCCCCCTGCGGGCTGGGGTTGCCCTGCTTGTGTTGTTTCTGGGTTTTTTTTTTCTCCCCTCTTGTGCGCCTGCCTTGTCTCTGGCATTCCGTGTTTTCCGGCCCTGGTTGCCTTGGGCCTTGGCGTCTTGTGGTCCTTCCCCCCCCCCTCTTTTGTTTGATTTTTTTTTCCTCCCTTCCCCCTGCGTGTTTGGTTTTTCTTTTTTTCCTTTTTGTGGGTTTTTTTTCCTTTTTTTTTTCGTGCTGTGCTGGCTGTGCGGTGCCGGGCTGGTGTGTCGTGGGCTGTGGGGCGTGTTGGTGTGTGTTGTTGCGGGCCTTGTGCTTTGGCGGGGGGCGGTGTGCGCTTGCGCTCTGTTATTTGGTGCCCCCTGTCTGTGCCTCCCCCTTTTGTGTTGTTGACTGTTGTGTTGTGTGTGCCCGGTGGCGCCGTGCTGGCGGCGTTGCTCTTCCCCTTGCTGTCTCTGGTGGCTGCCGTGTGGTTTTGCCCGCCCGACCCCTCGGGCGCTTTGCGCGGGGTTTGTTTTTTGCGTCGGGTTTGTGCTGGGTGTTCCCCCCCCCCCGCGGCTGGTTGTGCTGTCCTGTGTTGTGCTTTCTCGTGCGTCGTGTGGTGTGGTGCTGCGGTCTGTGGTGTGTTTTGTGTTGTGTCCATTGTTGCGTGGCGTGCTTGTCTTCTTGCGCCGTGTTGTGCTGGGTCGTGTTGTGCTGTTGTTGTTGTGCTTTGTTGTCGTGCGTTGCTGCGTTCTCTGCTGGTTTTTTTTTTTGCATTGTACCTTGCCTTTCTGTCGTGCTCTGGGCTGTTTTTGGTTCTGTGCTCTGCTGGTGCGGTGCTGTGCTGGTGTGCCTGCGTCATTGCTCTCTGTGCGCTGCTCTCTTGCCCTTGCGGCGCGGCCTGGTGTTTTGTGTTGTTGTCTGTTGTGTTTGCGTGTTTGCTGCTGGGCCTGGCTGTCCTCTGTTGTCTCCTGGTGGGTCCTGGTGGCTCCTGGTGTCGTGATTCGGTGGTGTGCTGTGGTGTGTTCCTGGGTGCCGTGCTGCGCCGTGTTGCTGCGCGTTGTGCCGCCCGGCGTTGTGTGGTTTCGTTTTGCTCTGTTTGGTGCTGTCATGTGGTGTGTCGTGTCCTGGGGCGCTGTCCGTGATCCTGGGGTCCCGTGCCTTCCAACGCTGTGTTTTGTCGTGTCTCGCCGCGCTGTGTGTGTTTTGCTCTGGTGTGTTGCTGCGTGTTCTTGTTCGCCACTGTGCTTTGTGCCGTGTGCGTCCCGGGGTGTCATGCTGTGCGTTCCCTGTCCTCTCCTCCCTTTGCGGTGCTGCTCTGGGGCCCTGCCCTCCCTTGGTGCCCTGCTCCCCTGTGCTGTGCCCCGTGGTGCTGTGCTGCCGTGTGGTGCTGTGGTGTCCCGTCCTGCTGCTTTGTTTGGTTTGTTTCCTGCTTTTGTTTGGTTTCTCCTACTTGAAAAACCGCTGCAAAAATTTTTAAATTTTTTTTTTTTGAAAATAAAATAAAATTATACACTACCCAACGCACACACACTCGCACACTTGCAGGCAGCAAGACCATGTCTGGTTCACTGGCTTACATGTCACCCCGCGTTGGTGGCGTTGTCGTGGCTGGAATCGCCTTGGTGGTTGTGGTGTCCTGGACTTGACGCCGCGTATCTTCCACCTGCAGAAAAGGGAGGCGAAAGCGTCGAGGGTGGGGCACGGGCGGGAGGGGAAGGTACATGGTGAAAGAAAGAGGGCGTGAGGGACGAGTACAGGGGCGCGGCGTGCTACGAAAAAAACCTTTTCCGGTTTTACGCGTTGCTCGCGACGCAGTTTTCTTTAGGTAGACGGCGTATTAGACAACGGGAGGGACGGCGTTATGTTCCTGTTAGCGTTACAGCGCTTACGGCGCTATTTATTTGTATATTTAAGTTCAAAGTTTTTGACGTTGTGTTTTAACGCGTTTCGCCGCGTGCTTTTTGCCCTAAGCGTTTTTTATGCTATTTAGTTTTAATTTCAGCTATGTAGAAAACTTTTTCGTTGTGTTTTACTGATGTTTTTATTTCTATCTGGCAGCTGGGTGCAGCGGGCGCGAGCACACCATGCCATGAACCACCTCGTAGTTGGCTTCCCGTAGCTGCGCCCAACGCTACGGCAGTGGGTACCATTGGTACCGTACCCTGGCAGCCCTCATAGACCTTGCATGCCCGCCCGGGTGCCTAAGGTGGCATGCGAAAGGGCACAGTGACAGGCACCATCTGTGGTGCCACCGCCTGGAAACCATCATCGCGGCTTTCGGCCACTCCGCTTGCGGTCATTTGCACTGTGGTGATACAGAATTGGACGGGGACCGCGACGTTGATGCCATCTCAAGACACCGTGTCCGCGGATAAGAGTTGGGTTCAACATCCGATCTCGAGTCCGCTTTGTCTTTCACCAAGACAACGCCCCTGTCAGAGTGCACCTTGAGCGGTCACTGTCCGCCTCATACTGCCGGGTGCTACCTAGCTGCGAGGTGGTCGCATCCAATGGAGGGAAAAGGTCCGTGTTGTCCAAAGTTTGGTTGCGTTGCTCTGGGTTTACACCAGACAGCTAGATGGCAGCAATGGGTTCCTTTACAAGTGGAGCCCATGGGTTACCCCAGTGGGGTTGGTTTTATAAGCACGACAGGAGCCCAAGCGAGGGCAAGGCCATTATGGGTCCCGAGTTTGGGGGGAGACCACATCTAAGGCCAGAGCAAGGGTAGGCCTTGAGCCAGAGCTCAGGACAAGGCAGTGCCGGGGTCAGGGTCGTAACCCGGGTAGGGCTAGACCCAGGGCTAGAGCCAAGGCCATGGCCAGAACTAGACCCAAGACCAGGGCCCAAGCAAAGCAAGAGCTAGGGCCAAATTGTAGGCAAAACCAAGGCCGTGTTCAGTAGGAGGGCTCGAGCTAAGAGCTGGAGCCGGGGCCACGGGAAGGAGGAGCCAAGGCCAGGGCCCAAGACAAGACAGAGCTAGGGCTGGGGCCATGGTCAGGGTCAGAGCCGAGATGGCTGGGCTAGTCAGGGCTAAGGGAGGGGCAGGTTCCCAAGAAGAGCTAAAACAGCAGCTAGACCTAGGGCGAAAGGTAGGGCCCAAGTGGTGCCACGGGCAGCAGGAGCTGGAGGCAAGCCGGAGGGGAGACAAGACCAAGAATTAGGATCGAAAACCGCCCATGAGCTAGGGCCTGGACACAGGCGAGGGCCTTGAAGCCGAGGCGGAGCAAGTGTCTAGACCAACAACTGAGAGGGGCAACGCCTAAAAGGGTCTCAGCTAGAGCGAGTGCCAAGCTAGGAAGAAGCCTAGTTCCAAGCCACAAGTAGGGCAGGGCAAGACCCAAGAACAAGGCCAAGGTCAAAGACACAGCTAGGAGCAGAGCCAACGTGAGGGCTACGGCCAAGGCCAAGGCCTGGGCCGGAGCCTGGGCCTACGGAGGGTAGGACTAGAGGCAGTGCCTGAATATGCAGGGCTGAACGAGGAGCACGGCGGGGGCAAGGGAAAGGCCAAGGCCACAGCTAGAGCCCAAGTGAGGCATCGCAGCACTAGGGTGAGGGCTAGTGGGGGGGGGGGGGGGCTCCTCGGTTTTGGACGCCAACTAACCCCCCTACTAACCGTTGGCCGGAGGTCCCCTTGGTTTGGGGGGGGGGGTCTAGAGGCCTTTGTTGGGGGGGGGGACTGGGAGCATTGCTGGGACGGGGGGATTGAAATGGATTGGATTCGTGCTTGGATCGTTTTGGCAGGACCATCACGGGGTCACAGGTCTCACGGCCCATTGGACCCGTGACTCTGACATGCGAACGGCCCCTTCACACCTAGGGACCCAAACCGGCGCTCCGTACCCACCCACCGGGCTGTCCATGCTCCCTCGAGTCTGTAGGGACTTCAACGGGCCCCCCATTCATGCTGCAAAGGCATAACGTCGTCACCCACAAAACCTTTGTGGGGTGCCCCGCACACTCCGCAAGAGCCAGAGTCGGCGCCCAAGACACAATGCAGAGGCCCACAATGTGCGCCGCACATACCCTGTAGGGGCCCTAAGCCGGTGCCTCACACACTCCGCACGGGCCTAAGTCAGTGCCCCACACACACCAAGGAGGCCTCAGGCCAGTGTCCCTCACATGCTGATGAGAGCCTAGACTCCGAGCCCCTCACCCGTGTTGCCGCATGCACGGGTCCACCCTTGACCTCCCTGGCAAGAGCGGCCGGGCAAAAACGACAGATTTTCTGGGTACTATTGAGGCGGATCGTCATTGAGCGAGGAAGCGTCACCATGAAACGAAGCCCCGGAGTTCAGCACAAACGAGAGCACACAAGCACGGACACGGAAGTAGGCCAGACAACCTCGACAGTGTGCCGCCCCCCACGGGGCCTGTCACATAAGCCCTGAACATGGCGATAGAAGTTGCAAAACGTGTAATGGGTGGGACGGGAGGGCTGCAGGCTCAAAAGCAAAAAGTGCTCTACAACAAAAACGCACGCATGCACACCACACACACGCCCACACACACCACAAGCAGAGCTAAACAATAGATTAGAACGTGATCTAAGATTTAGCACAAACAAGAGCACACAAACGGGGACACCGAAGCAGACCAGACAAAATTAAAAGGGTGCCGCCTGCCATGGGGTCTAGGTCATGCCAAAAATTGCAGCAAAACATACCCCCACAGCTTGTCCCTTACGGATCAAGCAGGTGGGCCACGCCCACCACCGGCCGCAGAGAGCCTTGCACGAACACATGTGGCGGATGTCTGCTTTCGTGCAGGCAATGCCTACTCCACGTCAAGAAGACGGTGCCCGGCGGGTACTCCACTCGCCACTTGTGGCAGCACAGGTGGTGCTGGCTGGGCGGCTTGACGTTGGGGGTGCCTCGGGGCGTAACGTCTTGGCAGGCTTCCCGTGCAGGCGCCGCGGAATGTTGAGCGTGGCGTCCCGCAGCATCTCCGGCGCGAGGGCCTCTGGCACGTCGGTCCTAAAAAAAATCTTGGCGGCTGTGTCCAGCAGCACCCGGAGCAGCGGCCTGCATGCCACAAGCCCGCGGAGGGCCCTGCGCAGGCGATCTCTGCCCTTCAGCCACATCCGGGCGGGCGCTTCCTGGAAACGCCTGTGCCGGCGTCCCCCACGGTTTCGCTTCTTGCTCTTTTTGTGAGTCATAACGTGGGTAAAAAATACTGGTCAACGCAACACACAACGCCCACAGGGCGGGCTCAAGCACCCAGGCACCCGCACTCCACGTCATTGCCCCAACCAACTCCTCCAGCCTATACTGCGGGAAGACCTCATCGAAGTCCGCCCCCCCCCCCCAAATTTGCAGATTCCCGAACGCCATGCCTGCGGTAGCACAAAGGGTCGCATGGGGACACCCAGGGTCCACAGAAAGATCGTCTTGCGGTCCAAAAAAGCTCAAAGATGGCCTACTCTACGCGTCACAGCCTCGCGCGCCAGGTCCACACTCCCTGCAAACTGGCCATGTAGGCTGGTGATGGGGTCTGCCGGATTCACTGCACCACGCACCCAGTGAATGTACACTGTGAAACTTGGGCAGGACGCCCACAGGTACCTGAAACACTTAAGCGGGCGTTGCTTGGACACAAGCCCGACACTTGCTTTGCACCGCAAAAAGTGCACTGGCGCCGCCGCATTATCACCAACAAGGTGTGCTTCACGGATGTATACGTTAAGAATGAATTTCAAACCCCACAGGACGGCACGCGCTTCCGCGCACTGCTTGTTGAGCGGTTGCAGAGGGGGCACTGCAGATCGCGAACCAAGGTCCATCGAAAAAATTCGAACCCGTAAAGCACCCCGTCGAGCGCCGTATAAGCGTACACAAACCCTGGCTTTCTCCGCACTCCCCTTGGCAGGGGGTCCACTGACCAGCCCGGCAACGCCAATACACACACCACACACATGGAACGCAACAACTTAACCGGCGCAAACTGCAAACGGGCGGGGGGGGCACAACACATGGGCGGAGACCCCTGACAAGTGAGAACTATGCTCAAAGCGAGGTCGACAGATCTACTGCGCTCGCAATAGAAATTGCTGCAAGCGCCGCACACTATATTCACCGACAGATAATCTCAACGGGTGTGCCAGCAGTGCTTCTCACGCATTCCCCGCCGTCCGCAGGCTACCTCTGCTCAAGTCCACGTCTTTACCCAACCATATAAGGCGCGCAAACCGGCTTCAAGGTGCCGTTTGGGTTGATAATGCCACCCGCCGCACGCAACGCCTGCACCGCACGCATAGCCTGTTCACGCACCCGCCCTTTGCCGCGTCCCACAATGAGCACACTGTCAATGTAGATCAAAACCAACACTCCTATCAGCCCTGACTCGTCCACCAAGCGCTCTAAAACCTTCTGGCATAAAATGGGGCTATACGTCTAGCCAAAGGGCAGGCACCTGAACAACAATACCCCCCCCCCCCCACCAACCGGGATACCAAAAGCCCCCTAGAGGCATCCGGGAGGCGCAGCGACCAAAAACAACAAACTGGGGACGATGTGGCACATACAAAGCTCCTCGTCTCCCGCCCCCCCCCCCCCCGGCAGCCCTAGCACCTCACAAATCGGCCGGAGACTCCGTGCTCTACCATACAAAGGGGGGAGAAAAAAGGATGATCCCTGCTGCGCCACCTGCGCCAAGAGGGCAAGGACCTCCACACACGGCAGCGAAAACTTCTCAGGCTTCTCAGGCATTTCCCTATTAACCGGCACCAGATTCACAATCACACTACACTTATCAAGCGTTTTTGAGATGGCAAAAACCCCCCCGTTCGGACCCGGGGACCCCGGCGGAAGGTGGAACAATAGCTTGGCAACGCAAAGCATGCACCATGACTGCCGCCTCATCTGACGGAGGTCCGACCCCTGAGAAATAACGGCTGGCAAGCGACCGAAAGGATTCTGGCACATAGCGCTCCCATATAACTGCCGGGATAGGGATATGACCAACCACCCCAAAACCCCTACTCAACACCTCGTCACGTATGTGTTGCATCAACACCTTTGGCGATGTTGAATCATGTAGCAGGGATTCCTAGACTTCAGAGTCGAGGGAGGACAACAACGTGGCAATTAAGGGCAGGAAAACCGGCTGTCGCAGGTCTCTAGCCGCCTCCAACCTCCCAGTCCCGAAATTGGATTAAGCGCCGCTCCAACAAACCCGGCGGGACCTAGGCAAGCACCTATGCAGTTTACGCAACCACGCATCCGACCCACCGCACCGCAGGCGCTCCCGAGCCAACCAACCCACCACCGACTCGGCAGGAAACTGCCGCTCGGGCAGCTGCACCAACAAGCCTGGCTGGTCCTGCCGCCTTCCTCTTTCCCAAGACAGACGCGACTGTACCCATCCAGTGTGCCGCGATCCGGAGCCGACAAATAGAGGAGGTGCCTGCTGACGGGGGGAGGGGCGGTGTTGGCATTGACGTTGATGACGTCTTCTCTCTCCCGACATCCGCCAGCACGCTCGGACCCCAGTCAGCCCTACACTGCCGCGAAGGCCATAGGAACATCTGGACCCTCGCCTCCCCGCTTGGGACGGGACTGTCTCCACTCCTCTCAGGGCCAACCCCTCCCCCCTGAAAAGCTGTTGTCTCCTCACCCCCCCCCCCCTTCAGCTTGTCGGCTGCGGTCTGCACTGGACTCGGCAGGGGTTTATGCATCTCTCTAACCCCCGAGGACTTCTTCCGGAGCCACATCCTTTTCCCGCCAAAGACCCTCCCGGGAAGATGTCCTTGAGGGATACAACCCTCCACTCCCACTCCATGCCCCCTCGCGCACTGGGCCACGGCAGCTCCACGTTGTTGCCATGATGAAATCGCCTGGGGCGTCGCCATAGTGGGCCGCCACTGACTTTGACATCAAGCGACCCAACCAGCCGAGCCATCTGACCGGCAGACCCAAACAGCGCAAGGCCGGCGACCCACCCCTCCTCCACACATGCCACCTCGCGTGGGCGCTTGCACAACCGCTGAGGGCGGTCCCCATGACCATTTGGAGGTAGGCGGCCCCTTGAGGGCAGAAGTATGCCTGCGGGACGGCTGACGTGGACCCCTCCCGGTCCAACCGTCGTAGCCAGGCCCTGCTGTAGCTCCCCAGCTTCCTGCAAACAAAGTATGGGTCACACTTAACACTGTGGAACCCCAGGCCCCTTGCGCGGGATCTGCCTCGCCCACCCGCAGTGGGCACTTGAACGATAGGACTGTCATCTCATATGCCTTTCATTGTGCCTTGCCAACACAGGCCCTTGCAAAACTCCTGAGCTCCTCAAGACCCGCGTAGGGGCGGGCCACCGCCTGCTATGTGGCCCACTTTGCACATCTCCATACCCTGCCGGTAACGATTTCCGGCAGCCATCCCATTTGGTCCGATTCGCGCATTGCTGATACCGCCCCTCTGAGGAAGCTGCTGGAATACCCTAGGCCCCAGAGCAGGAACAGGTACCTGCAGGCCTCTGACTCCAGGCCATCGATCGGCGTGCATCAGACCCAAAGTGCCCACTTTCGGTAGGGGGTACCACATATGATTTTACGATGTCGCCAGATCCCAAAATTCAGTTGCCGGACTACCCCTGAAACCGCCGCGGTCGCGATTTTCCCGCCGCGGCAAGCATTTTTGGCTCATTTTGGGAGGTTTGTGCCAATTCTGTGCGCAGTTAAGCAGATTTAAGAAGCGCAATCTGCCAATCGCAATCATATCCTGCTCCTGTGATCAAATGACGGTCATCCCATCAACCTTTAGGGAGATATTTCCAAAATACCGCCTTTTCGGGCCTTTTTTGGCACTTTTTTCACGAAGAAAGTAGCATAAGTGGATTTCGGGGAGGTCTCATGAGATTTCAAATGGGTCAAGGTTCTCCCGAAGGTTAGTTTGGCCTTAGCAAACCACAATATTTGACCCTAAATGGTGGTGCATCAAGATAATTGAGTGGCGGGTGCCAAAATTGCCCCAAAACAGCCATATTTGCCCTTTTTAACTTGTAAATCTCGCATAAGTAGATTTAGGGGAGGTGTCATGAGATTTCAAATTGCTCACCCTTGTTGGTAAGGTTAGTTTTGCCTTGGTAAAACACCATATGTGACCCTACATGCTCTTGGATCAAGATGTATCAACGGCGGGTGCCAAAATTGCCTCAAAACAGCCATATTTGCCTTGTTTGACGTCTAATTCTAGTATAAGTAGATTTGGGGGAGGTATCATGATATTTCAAATTGCTCCACCTTGTTCCTAAGGTTAGCTTGGCCTTGGCAAAACACCATATGTGACCCTGCATGCTCTTGCATCAAGATATATCAACGGTGGGTGCCAAAATTGCCTCAAAACAACCTTATTTGCCCTGTTTGACGTCTAATTCTAGTATAAGTAGATTTAGGGGAAGTGTCATGAGATTTGAAATTGCTCAACCTTGTTCCCTAGGTCAGTTGGGCCTTGGCAAACCACCATTTGTGACCCTAAATGCTCTTGGCTCAAGATGAATGAACGGCGGGAGCCAAAATTGCCTCAAAACAGCCATATTTGCCCTATTTAACATGTAATTCTCGTGTAAGTAGCTTTAGGGGAGGTATCATGAGATTTCAAATTGCTCAACCTTGTTCCTAAGGTTAGTTCAGCCTTGGCAAACCACCATATGTGACCCTAGATGCTCTTGGCTCATGATTAATGAACCGTGGGTGCCAAAATTGCCTCCAAACAGCCATATTTGCCCTTTTTAACGAGTAATTCTAGTATTGGTAGATTTAGGGGAGATGTAATGAGATTTAAAGTTGTTCAACCTCGTCCCTAAGTTCATGGAAGAAAACGGCAAAAAATGGCCGCTTTTTGGTGAAAAATTGTGTTTTTTGGCCTCAGCCAAGCAGTTGAAGACCTCCCCACCCCTATTTTGAGGTTGCTGGATGCAAAAAAGCATGTTGTATGGGGACACAGATCGCCCAAACACAATTTACAGCATGCTAACTACTTGAATGGGTGTTTTTTTTTATGTTGCTGGTTTTGGGATTTTTGGACGTCATAAAATCCTATGTGCAGTACATATCCATGGTGCTCTTCGCCCACAAGGATGCTTGCAGGGCATCCATGGAGGTGATCTCCTCCTCCTTCCACAGCCGTCTCCACGCTGCCGATACCAGACGCCGGACCACGTCGTCTCCAGCCCAAAAGTCGGTTGGCTGCAGGACCACCACATCTGGCCGTGACTTGACTGCGTGGCGCGCAACCGGGCCGCACCCCCATCAGTCAAAACCCGGGCACTCATGAAACCAATGGTGTTTCACACCCCTCACCGCACTTTTGCAAGCCCGGCACCAAGCCTTTTTTGTGATACTGGGGGAGGGGGGGGGGTAATTTCTTGGAGTAGGCAGGAACTCTTTTAAGGCAGGCACTGCTTTTGTCCTAACTCTACCCTAGGGTGGGGGGGTCCAGTCAAGGAGGTAGGCACCCACTCAGCCTTGTCCACCGTGCCTACCCAATATCAAACCACAGGCAATGCATCAAGTCGTGAAGGGCTCACCACTGCTTACTCAAGACGCGTATGTAACTCACTCACTGTCGCTGGAGCTGTAGCAATCAGAAATCAAAAGTAGTTGCTTCATAGCCACGTTGGGAAGCATCAGAAGCATCAGCGGCACTACCTTGAGAACCATCGGGGGTAGTGCCTTGAGAGACTGACCCACCTTCATCGGCAGAGGCAGAGGCAGAAGCACCGCTGCCTTGGGAAAGCGCAACATCAGCCGCAGCAGTAGAAGAACCCGCAGGCGACGCATCAACATCATCACAGGGAACACAGGCTGCTGGAGCAAAGGGTACCTGGTTCCCGGCAGAGCTGCTGCTTGATGCTTTTGCAGCAGCTGCTGCTTCTTTGCGATGCTGCCTGGGTGTTGGCGGAGCAGGCTTCCTAACCAGAAGGGCAGCCAGCTGGAAGCCTTGTGCGGCATTACTTAGCCGATCGCCATGCGCCGGGGACTTCAGATGCTAACGCATGGCATTTGGGTGGTCATGCTCCCTCATACTACATTTACAAAATACTTTCATGATGAGTTGTCAAAATAAAAAGGGAGAAAGGTTTTGGCCACTCCTGCACATACCTGTGCCTTCCAGTGTCGTGCTGCCACAACCTGGGAATTGAACCAGAGACACAGTGCTTGGAAGCGCAGCATCCTACCACTAAGGTACCCAGCACCTCTGTCGTATCCAGCTCAGGAGTGGTATAGATATTTCACTTTGAACCTATTCCCTCACAAAATCTCACCGTGGCGCAGCCTGCTGACACTGGCACTTTATTTACCACAGCGCCACAATTGAACCCACGACCTCTGGACCGAAGGCGTAATGTGGTACTGCTAGGGTACTGACAACTCTGGTAACGCACTGCTTAGGGGCACAATGAACATTTTGCCTACAAATATTTTCCCCAAAAAAGGCCAACCTACTCTTGGCCTACCCCCAACGGGGGGGGGGTGATTCAGCTGAGGGCACCCAGAATTTCCAAAAAGACAGGCAGGCACACCCCCCCCTGGGGGAGGGTGTGCAAGCCACTAAAAAAAGGCTTGCGAGGCACGCCGTCGCTGGCGCGCATGTCACATCCACTGGTTCCGCCCCCGGCTTTGTCGTGTACGGCCTGCGGTCTCCCTCGACCTTGAACTTTGCCTTCATGGCAGCCAGCCGTCGCGCCACCACCTCTTCCTCCACTGCTCCTGTACAGCCCTGCGATCTCGCTGGCACACTGGGCTCGTTGTCGTCCGCCTCTTTCTGGTCGACTGCCAGTTTGGGGTCAAGACCCCTTTTTCCCCGATACGTGGGAAAGGACGTTACTGTAAATGTCCACACCGCCAGGATGAAGGCTTTGAGTCTGTCGATGTCGTCATGATCCATCGACTCCAGACACCAGACTTCAGTGTCAGCGGCATCAGAATCCACCACTCGGGCCACATCTTCCAGAGTGACATCTGCAAACTTCTCCTTATCCCAGGTGCGCGACACGTACTCGTGGGGCGGCGCCTCTTTGCGCCACAGCACAGTGGAACACGCGGGGAGGGGGGCATACACCCACTGGGGCTTGGCGTCCGATTCTGGGACCCTGAGCAGCTCTGCCTTGCTTGGAAGGGGAACACCTGCCATCTTCCTCTTCTCTGCGGCCTGTGATTTCGTGTTAACCTTCACCAACTCCTTTCTCAGCCCCTCCATGGCCATGCGTTGGTCTTCCACCAATTTCTTGACCTCCTGCAGCTTAGGCGCTGGGATCGAGGGCCGTGCCTTCTCCACGAAAGCCACCCCTCCCACGGCTGCAATGAATCATTGAGTGGAGGACACCCTTTTATGCATTACCCTAGGGGCTCCGCTCCCAATTAGTAGGGTTGCGGTGAATCATTGAAGGGGGTAGACCATTTAATGGATCCTGGTAGGGGATCGCTGCCATTTACAAGGGCTGCGGTGAATCATTGGAGGGAAAAGACCGTTCAATGAATCATCGCGGGGGTCCTACACCGATTTAGAAGGGCTGCGGTAATTCATTGAGGGGAGTAGACCCCTCCATGAATCATCACAGGGGGCCTGCACCCATTTACAAAGGCTGGGGTGAATCATTCAAGGGATTAGACGCCTCACTGAGTCACAGCAGGGGGTGTAGACCCATTTATAAAGGTTGCGGTGAAGTTTCTCAGGAAGTAGGCCCCTCAATTAGTCATTGTAAGGGGTCTGCACAGATTTATAACGGTTGCGGTGAATAATTGAAGGGAGTAGACTCTCCAATGAATCACTGCCGGTGGTCTATTCCCATTTTCAAGGGCTGTGGTGGATCATTGAAAGGAATAGATCTCCCATGAGACCCACCCCTGGGGGTATTTTCTTCGAACGAAACCTTCGAACGAAGAATATTTCTTCGACGGAAGAAAATTTTTGAACTGTTCGAACGCTCCTGCAGTGGCTGTTTTGCTGCAACCATTGTGATAAAATGCTCAACACAGTTGTTCTTGAGGGTTTGGTTCTTTCGATTCAGCGTGCAACCACCCAAATGCCCTGAAAATGTGTTTTCGAAATGTGGAGGATTTTTCTTCGAACGAAGCTTCGAATGTTCGAACGAAGATATTTTTCGAAGAAAACGACGCGGCGTTTACGAATGCACATACAGGCCTGCAGGCAACAACAGAACCGCACAACATCCAGTGTCCCTGTCAAATGTAGCTTTCTCAGTCCTGGCTCACGACTCACTGCCTGACAATTGTACTGCAACCTCGTCTTTCTTTTCCGTATCCTCTTTGTCTCCCTCTCCGGCATGCTCTTTGTCTCCCTCTCCGGCATCTTCTTCTACCTGCTTGCCACCACTCTTCGTTGGCGTCTTCCCCTCTTTCTTTGGCCTCTTTGCCTTCACTTGCTTCTTCCTGGCACTTGGAGCTGGCACGCCACCGGTTACCGACGCCACTGTTGCCGCATTTTTGCACTCCTCCTCCCTTGCGTAGCTTCGGGCCGCAACACAATACTCCCCCATGGAATGCCACACGGCAGACTTATAGGCTGCAGGGACCCAATAGATTGTACCGGCACGGCCCAGTTTGGTCTTCTGCTGCAGGATGTCTCTGGGTACCTCCATTCGCCAGGGGCGCCACTTCCGAATCGGCACTCCTCTCCACGCTCCCCACTGGTCCTCTTGTTGGAGGGGAAGCCATGCCCACGGCAGTGCCCCTCGGTCTGGAACCTGTGTCTTCTGAGTTTTATCCTCATCGTCATCATCTCCAGAAGGCGGCTCCTCCTCCTCATCTTCTTCAGTCTCTTCGAACTCTGAACTCCCGAACTCTCACCCGGCAGCAGCTTTGCCTTCTTGCCCACCGCGTTTTGGAGCGTAACTCCAAGTTGCACCATTGGTCAGACAGTGACACCCTTAAAAAATACAACAAATGAATTAAAAAAAACCAAAAACTCGTCTTTCTGGCACAAATCTGCGACAATCACCTGTCAATCTGGTGCGCGCGCTGCTGTCGCTGCGCTTCTGCGGCAATTCTCCACAGCAGCTTGGATTTAATTGGATTTTGTTTAAAGCAAATACAATCTTCGAATTCGAATCTTGGTTCGAAGATTCGAATCTTCGTTCGAAGACTGAAGTTCGTTCGAAGAAAATACCCCCCCCCCCCAGTGGAACTCATGGATCCCCACGAATGAACGATGGGTGTGTGTGCGAATTTACAAGGGCCGCGGTGAATGAGCAGCTGGCCTATGGGTACTTCTGAGGGTCTTCGGGGGCCTTTGGGGAGCGATGGGGACCACTTGGGGCCTCTGGCAACCCACAGGGATCCTATGTGTGCCCATGGGGACCTATGGAAACCTACAGGGACTTATAGAGACCTTTGGAGTCCTATGGGGCACTATGGGGGCGTACAGGGGCCTTTGTAGACCATTGGGGCCCCATGGAGGCCAATATAGACTTATGGGGACGTGTGGGCACCTATGGGGACCTGTGGCTTTTGGCGATTCCTCTTTTCGAAGCTCCCCCATTCCCTGCATTTCCTACATTTTTGGCATACTTCGTTTGGTGAGACCCGTGCCAATCATTTTTTGTTTCCCACTTTTTCCGGATTGCGGTTGTTTAGTTTTTTCCGATTGTTCCATGTTGGCTTGATCTTTCCCATGCCCCAGTTTCTCAACCCTTTATCTTCTTTATCTCTTTCTTGGGTGGGGGGCATGAAATATTGGCACACCCATTTTGGCACCGACCCCCCCTCTACGTCCAAGCATCAAACCTATATCAAACATGTCAGACATCTTCTTGTATACAACGTAAACAGAACATGCCACATTAGACATGAAACATCAGATCTTGTACACATACTTTGGGGATAGCTGAGTGGGCCGAGGAGGTCTTCAGGCACTTCCCTGCGCGCCTGGTAACCCCACTTGGGCTCGGCTACCCATACCGCATTGAGCATGGGGGGCAGGCATAGGGGGACAGTATGGGGGTGGGTCTGTACGATGCAAAGACGGGACCCCTTCGCGTTTCAACTAGGGTGTCGTGGATGCTGCAGTTGACCTCCACCTTCCTCCCCTTAACCTCCCCTGTAACTCCTTGTGCTTCCGCGCGTCATGGGATGCCCGTGTGCTGGTCCCGGAGGTGTCTTTGAGCGATGACCGTTGCCTGTTTGGCAGCAAGCCCGGGGGGCTCGACTGAGTGCTTCAAGCCAACTGTCACGCCTGCTGGGCGGCTTAACGCACCCCGAATGCCGTCAAACCAAAAGGCTTCGGCCTCGCGCTAGAGGCGGATGACATACAGTATCAGCCACGGGTTTGAGACTTCTTTGTGGGTCAAGTGGAGTGGGAGAAGGTTGAGTTGCCGATTTGAGGAAACGACTTGGTTTAGTTGGAGGACCCCCCGGACAACCTCTGGCGGATCGAGCAACCACTGTATTGTATCATGCGTGCGTTGCGGTTCCTCCACCCGTTGTGAATGCAAGTGCTGTGTATGGTCGTTGCGTACTTCCTATCATGTCCTAGTTTTGTGTTCAAGGCAGTAGCCGTCTTTCTAGCATGGGTGTCACACACTACACGCCCAATCAAACGGGTCGTTGTGGCTGCCCTATCCCTGCCGCTACGCGTCCCTGGGGCGGCATTGTATGGTCCCCATGCAACCCTAGGGTTTGTACTACCTTGTGTGCTGTCCCGCTTTCGCCTCCTCATGGTGCGTGGGCTGCTCCTCGCCCTGAAGAGCCGGATTGCCCCAGCTAGGAAGACTACATGGTCCCTCTGGTCGCTGGCCACGGTACGTGCTCTACATATCTTTAACTGGTCGTGTCTTGATGCCACCCTAGCCGTGTACTGTCTTTCGGTTGTGTGTGGTGCTGCGCTTGGTGATGCGCCGGTGTGTCGTGAGCATGGCCCGGCGCCGCATGTCTCAGGATGGGGACAAGGTGGGCCAATCTGCGGTCGTAATCTTGTCCCTAGGTGTTGTGGCGGAGGCTTTGTTTGGGTGTGCCAAAGTTGTTGTGTCGTCGGGGGTGGCACATTGGTGCGGCGAGGGACTTGTCTTGCGGCTGCTTGGTGAGCCAGGGGTGCCCCTGATGTCTCTTTGCTCCTTTGTGGCGGAGAACACGGCAACCACTTACGTTGAGGAGCGCGGTCCTGCCTCCCGCTACCCGTGGGTCCATGTGCGCTGCCTCCGTTGCGGCCGCCTTCCTTCAAAGGGGGGGGGGCAGAGATTTACATGCCGGCACAACATACCCCCGGCCCTTAGTCGTCCATTGGCGTTGGTGCAGGTGCGGTCACACACCCGGGCTAGTCAAGGCATGCTCGCAGCCAAGAAAGGGTGCGTTCCATTCTGTGAGTGGTTGGGTGGCCATTTCTGTGTCATGTGGTGTGATATTCTCGCAGCCGATCCCTCAGTTGTTGTGCAGGCCTGCTGCTGTGAGGCTCTTTAATTTTTGTTTCTAGTGTGCGCACTGGACTTTGCACTGTGTGGGTCCGCTGTGTTGAATATCGCCAAGATTCTCCGCGGTCCCTGTCGGTGGCGTTCTAGCTTTGTAACCCCCCACTGCCATGTGGAGCCTGAGCCTATGTTCACGTGTCAGTTCTGTTGGCATCGGTGTGTGATTTTGGGGGCCCAACATGTTGTACAAGTGTCCAAGTGCGGTCTCAGAAGCGAGCTACGTGTTTGCCTCTGCTCTTGCCCTGCTCCCGTGCGATGGTTGTGTGTGGCACCTGTCCCACCACTGCATGGTCTGTTGTGGTCATCGTGTGGTGGTCTTGGCCCTCGCCCATCAGTCGTGCTTACGCGGTCCCCGGCACTCTAGCCCTTGCCGCAACCCGTGCCTATCACCAAGTCTGGTTTGGTGCACTCTCCGCGGGACCCCGCGGTGATACGGGATCAGGAGAGTGATCTCCCCATGGAGTCGTATCTGGCGGCCCTCGGCGCCTGGCTAGTGTCACCTCCGTGCCTCTGGCGCGAACAGCACTGGATGCCCCCCCCCCCCTGACAGGGATTGGTGTGGCAAGTGGGTGCCAGTGGTGCTAGCAGCGGCCCTAGTGCACTGTATGGGGGGCCTCTGGACATGACGTCTGATGTGGCGGGGGATTTGTTGGCGGGGAGCCCGTCCACTGCCCTTGGGCAGGCCCGGTCTCCCCCCCCCCCGCTACGCGAACCATCAGTCATCTCCGTGGCCCCCACCCCCCTACATTGTCATGATGGGGCTACCTGCACGATGGTGCGACCTTTGTCTCTTTTCCTGAGGCTCTCCCTTCTCCACCCCTCAATTCAGCTGTGACGTTGAAGGGGATAAATGAGTGGCCGGAGGCCGCGTTGCGTGCGGCATTACCGCCCGACGGATTGGACGACGGCGCCACAGATCTTAGATCACGTTCTGATCTATGTTTTAACTGTGCCTGTGCTGTATCTGTATGTCTGTGTGTGTGTGTGGTGTGCATGCGTGCGTTTTTGTTGTACAGCATTTTTTGCTTTTTAGCCCGCAGGCCAGACGAGGGTCACACGTAGAGTCAAACTCCGTGATACTAGGAAACAACCCGGCCAGCAGTGATGTCAGTGCCAGATTTCGCGGCATTTGCCAGGGGCAGTATTTGCTCCACCTTCATTGATTCGGTGCCCCTCATCCAAATTGCGAGGGCCACGTCGACAGTTGAGATGGCACTGTCGGTGTTGTTGGACAGGAGAAAGGAGTGCGAGGATACATTTAGCAAGAGTGCCAGTGGATGGCGAGGTGTGGCTGCCCAACATGATAGGGTCCGTCTGTGTGCTCGCCCAGCTTTTGAAATGGAGTACACCCTCTGCCACATGTCGCTAAAACGCACCGCAGCCCTTGTAAATGGAAGTGCACCCCCTGCGATGATGCATTGAGGCATCTACTCCCCTGATACATTCGGGGCACCCCTTGTACATGGGGGTAGATTTCCTATGCTGGGCCATTGAGCAGTCTACTCCCTTCAATGATTCACCGCGACCCTGGTAAATGGGTGTAGACCCCTAGAGATGATTCATGGATGGGTTTATTTTCTCCACACATTCACTGTGACCCTTGTACATGGGTGTAGACCCCCCGTGATCATTCATTAAGGGGTCTATTCCCTTCAATCATTCACTGCAGCCCGTGTAAATGGGTGTAAAACCAGGGCGATGATTCATTGTGCGGTCTACTCTCGCCAATGACTGGTTGCAGCCAATACACAGGGGTGTGGTCCCCCGGCGATGATGAATTGAGCGGTCTACGCTCTACAACGACTCACTGCAGCCCTTGTAAGTGGGACCACATCCCGAGCGGAGATTGATTGAGGGGTCTATTCCCTTCCATGATTCACGGTGTCCCTTGTAAACGGGAGTGGACCCCCTACAATGATTCATTCAAGGGTCTACTCCGTTCAATGATTCCCTGCAGCTGGGACCAGACCCCCTTCACTGGTTGATTGAGGGGTCCACTCCCTTCATAGATTCCCTACAGCCCTTGTAGATGTGTGTGGAGCCCCTACAATGAGTTATTGAGGGTTGGACTCCCTTCAGTGATTCACCACAACAATTGTAAATGGGGGTAGAGCCCCTGCGATGATTTTTTGTGGGGTCAACTCCTTTCCATGATTTTTCGCAGCCCTTGTAAATGGGTGTAGAGCCCCTACGGTGAATGATTGAGGGGTGCCCTCTCTTCAATGATTCACCGCAGCCCTTGTACGTGGGGGTAGACCCCCTGCGATGATTCATTGAGGGGTCTACTCCCTTCCATGATTCACTGCAGCCCTTGTAAATGAGCGCACACAACCAGCGTAGAATTATTGAGGGGTCTACTCCCTTCAATGATTCACTGCAGCCCTTGTGAATGGGAGTAGAGCCCCTACGGTGATTCATCGCGGGGTCTAGTCCGTGCAATGATTCACCGCGGCCCTTGTAAATGGGTGTAGACCACCTGCGTTGATTCATTGAGGGGTCTATTCCCGTCACACAGTCACGGCAAGGCTTACATTGCGCCGATTTTGGGGCAATTTGGCGCCTTTTTGGGCCGTTTTGGGGACATACCGTGGAGTTGAAGGGCACTAGAGGGCTGTTTGACGCGGTGAAGTCAAGGCACACGTGTACTGTGGCCACCGCTTCCCTTCGTTTGGGTGTTTTGCCGGGGTTCGGGGACGATTTTGGCCGAACAATGGCTGTAAATTGATGTAGAAACCCTAAAGTGGTTCATTGAGGGGTCTACTACCTTCACTCATTCACCGCGGCCCTTGTATTGAGGTGTAGAGCCTCTGCAATGGGTCATTAAGGGGTGTACTCCCTTTAATGACTAATCACCGCCCTTGTAAATGGGAGTCGACCCCCTGCGGGGATTGATGAAATGGTTCACTCCCTTCAATGATTCATTGCAGCCCTTGTAAATGAAGGTAGACCCCCCACAATGATTCATTCAAGGGAGTACTCCATTCAATGATTCCCTGTAACTGGAACTACACCCCCTGCAGTGGTGGATTGAGCGGTCTACTCCCTTCATAGATTCACTACAGCCCTTGTAACCCTAGTGGCCCAAATTGAAGTCAATATGTTAATTTTCAATTTTTAATATATCAAGGCGTTACTATATCAATTTCACAAATATTAAGAGGTTAAAGTCAAATGTTTGCGATTGGGCCATTTGGATCCATTTTTCAATGCACATATGCGGACCTAAAAGGGGTGTTACGTGGTATATTGTTGCACAATGGTGTAGTAGAGAGGTTCCAATGTTGTGTTGGCGGGCGTCTTGGACACCCCTCCTGCGCTTGCCCGCAAACCCCCCCCCCCCTCCACACCAACATGTTCCCTTGTATAGTCCTTGTTATGCCCTTCTCTGGGGACACCCTTACCGAGCTTAACATGACGCTCGTGCGTTTGAGCCGGGCCAAGAGTTTGCGGGACCCTTTGGTCTCCCAACTCCTTGGTGAGTGGGTGGCCCCATCCCCTTTGGCCCGGGCCCGATGGTCTCAGGCCATGGAGGTTGGCTACCCCTCCCTTATGCGTACTAAGCAAGTGGAGGAGGTGAGGCAAGATGCCTCCCACCTCTTCCCGGCCCCGGACCTCATCGGCCTCCTCATGCACTTGAACGTCCCCAAGGTTGGCTTCCGCCACATGATGGAGTACATGAGCCGCTGGGGGTTGGTCTACACGGCCGCAACGGGCCTCCCGTTCCCCCGACCCATCCCCATTCGGGAAGCAATCACGGACGTGTGAAAGGAGTTGGTCACCCCCCTTGACCTACAACTTCCCGTGTCCGTCCCCGATCCCCCCGCGAGTGGGCGCTCTTGGCCGCTACCCTCATGGGCCCGGTACGTCCAATCACATGCATTGCTAGTGGAGATCATTGATTGGACAAGGCCCCTCACCTTTATTGTGCGTGGGGATGCGTACCCCTTTACCGGTGGTAGTTGGACCCAACTCTCCATTGGGCTCCTCAATCACGGCGCACGGGGCCACACACCCGCGTACTTGTGGGTGATAGGGATGCCTGTATGTGGGGACAAGGACATGGCGGCACTTGCAACGATATGGGCCGACAACGTGAAGGTTTGTGGCCCATTGGTTGTTGGTGAATGTTTGCTTTTTTTGCGTGAATTTCTCGAGATTAATATCTTGTTTTTGGTTAATATGAATGCCCACTGAAAAATTAACTTAATATTAATCCCGAGAAATTAATGTAAATATTAATCCATGTCCTTTTTGTAGGTATTGCAATCCATACAAGACTGCGAGAAGTTTCATTGGGTGTGGCGCTGGGTGCCAAGCAGGTTGGTCATCGGGGGAGACCAACCGTCCGTGCGGCGCCTTATCGGTGTGTCCACCTCGCCCTTGGTGGGCTCAATTTATAATATGGGGTTGTGGGACAATGTTGCGGCGGCATGGGTCAACGTGGAGACCCGGCGCACCTTGGACCGTGAGGAGGCGGCCCGCCGCTGCTACAGGGAGACCGGCCGTAGCTTGGAGATTGGGGGATGCATAGGAGATCCACACATTGTGGTTGACCGGTGCATGGTTTTCCTATGCATCCTCCATTGTTGCATGGCGACTGGCCGGCTCCAAGTGGCGTTCATCGAGACACGCCTTGTGGACCTCCCCAAGGAGAACACCGACGCCGTGCAACGGGTCCTCTACCGGGCCCGCACGGGTGTGAAGTTGGGTGCGACGGGGGACCCGACAGGGAGGAGGCCCGTGCTTTGTTCCTTGCGTGCGAGGAACCTGGTCCGTTGTTGGACTACGTCCCGGAGAATGGTGAATGGCAAGCGGTCGTGGCCATGTGTGACCTCCTCCGGGAATTGTACACGGGCAAGCCGCCCCGCGGGGACGTACGTGCGGCCGAGGTGGCACGCGCCTACCGTGCACATTTTTGCAGGGAGGCGTGTCAATCAAACTACCTCCTCTATTGGGAGTAGGATGTCACCAAGGCCCTGGCCAATGCACGCTCTTTTGGGGGTTGGGTTGGGTGCCGTGTGCGCAGATGACATTGAGAGCCTCAACGCGATCCGTAAGTGCGCATACAATGACCACTCGGGCCGGGGGGGGGGGATGCAGGGGGCAGCTCAAGTACAACGGGAGAGGGAGGTAGCTTCCCAAGTGTGGGAGTGGTGGTTTTTAAAATTTGACCCCCTGCTACGCAATTACGGGAACCCCCCGTACCGCCCCATGCACCATGAGCAAACACAAAGATAAAAAAGGTAGACAACTCCTCTTGTAACTTGTTAACAATCTAAACATATTCCCCAAAATGGAAAAAGTGTGTCAAAACGAGTGTGTTCATTGCGCGTATATCATGTGTCTGCGTAAACATGCATTCATATATTTTCGGAGTGGGTTTGGTAGCAGACGAGCAAAAAAGGTTTCTCTTGAAAATGTGATAGCAAACATTCAAGCAAACCACAAACAAAGCGAAGCAACAATCAAGAGCAACAATCCCACATTGAGGCAATGCACTCCTCAGTCCGGCATAAGTGCATCTTTATTCTCTATGCCGTACCTGGTTGAACCTCGAGTTTCTCTCCTAGGGACAAAACTAAAAACCAACAAGAAACAAGGAGGTTTGGGAACCTCGGGATTTGTCTGGAAGGTGTGCGGGTGATACCAGCGGTCCTTAGAGACTCGCGATCATCTCAAACCCAACGACGGGGACTTTGTTTCTTCTTGTGCCCAAGTGCAAGCACATCTTGGGACTTGTCATGCGCCCAAGAGGAAGCGCTACACTCGCCGAGCACAAAGAAGTTTTGCAAGAGACAAAACCAACAATACAACCAAAACTCAAGCAAAGATCCCAAACTCAAAACAAAGTGTTTTGGTAAGGAAAGGAGTCGGCACAAGAAAGACCAAATCTTTCGAATTCGTCAAATCAAAATTTTAAAAAATGGGCAAACCAAAGATTTGGCAAACCTCTGCTACCACAAAGATAAAAAAGGTAGACGACTCCTCTTGTAACTTGTTAACAATCTAAACATATTCCCCGAAATGGAAAAAGTGTGTCAAAACGAGTGTGTTCCTTGCACGTATATCATGTGTGTGCGTAAACATGTATTCATATGTTTTGGGAGTGGGTTTGGTAGCACACGAGCAAAAAAGGTTTCTCTTGAAAATGTGATAGCAAACATTCAAGGAAACCACAAACAAAGCGAAGCAACAATCAAGAGCAACAATCCCACATTGAGGCAATGCACTCCTCAGTCCGGCATAAGTGCATCTTTATTCTCTATGCCGTACCTGGTTGAACCTCGAGTCATCCCTATCTACACCAAGAGGCCCCCGTGCCGCGTATCCATTGCGTCGCCCCATGCATGGGCGAGGCTCACCTCCACCTACATGCGTATATAGAGGTAAGGGAAGCAACAAAGAGAAACATATAACAATTGGGATACATGAACACCGATATTATGCATATACTATTTGTATGCATGTGAGGAGAACATGCATGAATGAAAGAACGCATGCTCCGCCCAAACCATTCCACTCGTATGCTTAACCAATCACCAAACTCAGCACGCATGACACGGAACATTGCTAATAATGCGCATTGAATGAATGTACATGAATGAGATGCGCTCAGCACTGAAATTCCGCCCTGAAAATCTACATTCGGGCACCAGATAATTCTATTGATAAAAACACATTCTGAAATTGATAAATCAGCACGATAATTCCACAAAGTCCCCTCAGCATTAAATGTTTCTTGAAGAACTGAGACGTCGGCGATGGCGACGGCAATAGGCCAGGCATCCCAACGATAACAGACCACCGGCACTATCTACAAACAAGAATTAGAAGACAGCATCGCAGATGTAACCAGAGTGCCCTAGACACTGTACCTGGAATTTTTATAACTCCCCCCCAGACGACGCACCAAAGGTAACGATGTCTTAGGGGGCGCTCTGGTCAGGGGCACAGGGGTGTGCAAGCCCTAAGCACTGTACCCAGGCAGACACAATGGCAAACTAGAAAACAACACGACAGTTGGAACAAATTCGCCCGCATAACAAGCTCCTGAGCCTCCCACCACGCCACTGGCAATCAAAGCAATTCACCTAAAGTTCTGCATTTGTCGCAGACTCCGAGAATCCTCCAGCTCACACCCCAGGGGGTTCAGAACACAAGTCTCCAGGTACGTGGTCCTCCTTGAAATATCAGGAATCCTCTTCCTTGGAGGCCCTGCAACTAAAAGTCTTAGGCAAGCCGACAACCAACGGCAGCAGCTGCCAGTACATTTGCAGAGGGAATAACTGGAAACAGAAAATTTGGAGCGGTCATACCCCAGTAGGAAGCTCAGGTGAAACTCTTAGGCATAGGGGTACCCGGGGCTGCAAGCACTGCAAAGCGACCGTCGTTTTAAATCTGCCTAGCAAAATCACATCATCATGTAAGGGCTCTGCATTCTGGAGACCATCAGAAGGGTTACAAAATTCAGTAAGCCTCTTGATATCTGGCATCCGCAAAATGAACACAGGCGTACCTGTGACAGAGGCACAGACCAATGAGGCACAACCTGGAGACAGTCGTGCAGATCTTCTTTGAAGTAACAGAAAAATGAACCTGTCATTGGACTCCAACTGAGCTTGCACTTTCCAGGAACATGCAGCAATCTGTACTCAATTGATCAGTCAAGCTGAATGAAACGTCACCCCTTACGTCCTCAGGGTGAACAGGCAACACCCTGTGGGCAAGCATGCTCTGAGACTGGCTCTCCGCCAACACACCTGACATCGGTCGGGACCAGATAGCACAGAAATTAAATACAGACGGAAGTATGCATACAGTGCATGAAGCAGCTGATATGCTACTATCAACCCGGACAGTATTCAATTTGAGGAACCGCACCAATTGAACATACAACCATACACTCCACATCATGTGACGCACATGAATTACTCCTCATGAGCTAATTCATAGATTTTCTGAGAGGCAAGGCAAACACCAGAGGAGGACTACTAACCTTGAAGAGGATCGGTTCGCTCCTGACACACTACCCACAGTCACACCTCTGACATCCATATACTGATACACCATCAGAACTTAGCCCTGTTTACATTGGTACACAAATTACACAAAATCTAAGGGGTTGTTCGGTATCCTACATTCAGAGGCCATAGAGGTCAGCTCATGTTCACATTAAAACGAACCATGCAAATTCTATAGACCATCAGAGCCACAAGAGGACAGCACAACGTCCGGTCTCGTAGGCATCGTGCATGCACTGAGGTGCAGCCTGAGGCAAGACTGTAGCTGAAATTCCGAGCCAGCAGAATTACCACCACTCTCCAGAGGTAGCTCGGCAGGTGCGGGGATGTGAACCCACACTAAAATGAACCTCCCTCAGCAAGACCCAAGGGGACACCATAGAACAGTGAATCATTGTCGTCAGCGAAGCCAGGCATAGGCAAACGCCTCAAGGCCCATTCCTGGAACACCATACCCGACGGGCATAAACAAAACAAGGCGCATGGTAAACTCAGTGAACATCCCTTCACAGTACATCTAGTATATTCCTGTTAAATGACAAGCAAAGCACATCCTGCTCCCCAAAAACTTAGACAGTGGCACTACAAACACAGCTAGTAGAAAGAGGTGAATCAAGGGTGCCTTGTCGGCTTCTCTTGTACATTTGCAAAACAAGTCACGTGCCATTCCAGTCAGTCCCAAAGAACCATTATTGATGGCCGTCATGACTCGTTTTCAGGCTGTCTGGCATAGCTCACACCACAAAACACAGAAGGTATCACAAGGGGCAGGGACCCGAAACAAGTTGAAAACAGCACGGCGGATACATGACTTAATGGTCATTCACCCCCCAGGTGCAGTGGTGATCAATCACTGCTGGGCAAAGGGTATTTTTCTCACTGGCTGTCTGATATGCTGATCGACTCCCCAACCTGACTACCCTTGCTCCTCCCTTCCTTCGTCATCCCAGACCTACAGAAGGCATTCTAGGGTTATGACAGAAGCTAGGGCTTGGTCTTGTGCGTCCCGTACCTCATGGGTCGTTACTGTCGCACAGACTGATTACATCCAGCCCTTAGCTCAGGGTATGACAGGGGATGACAGCGTCGATAAACCATTGCGGTTTCAGACCTGTACGCACACCTGCTACGCCTGCGATAACTGGCAACTCAGAGGTACTCCTGGATTTCACTTGAGAAGGTTACTGAGTTCGTCGAGTCTCCAGGACAGTCGTAACAGACTTACAATCCTGGATATCTCAACTTGCCGAGTGACCTTGGAGAGTCCTATAAGACTTACACTCCTGGCTATCTCGACCCTGTCTAGACGTAATTGTTCAGCGAGTGACCAGAATAGTCTCGTCAGACTTACACTTCTGGCTATCTCGACCAATGTCCAGACGTGATCCCCGCACCCTGCATCCATCAGAGGTCTCCACAACTTCGGGTACGGACGGGGACTGTAAAATTGTTGTCATGCTCATGGCATTGGGGAGCCCCCAGGTATCGGTATCCCACCGTAGTAATCACATACGACGGCTGCAGCAGGAAAACCTCAGAGGTGGACGCTTAACATGGGTTTCGGCGGGTGTCCTCCGTAACCAACCAGAGTGATAGCTTAACATGGATGGCCGTCAGGGCACCTCAGTGTACACGATACCGAAAGGAGATTATTGTTTGGTTAACATGAACAAACAAGGCAGGACTTCAACGAGAAGAAGGTGGTGTCCTGCGGAAGACTGTGTCTTGACTACTAAGTACAAAACAAAGTACCACTGACAGTCACTTCAGTGGACCCGTGGCAGACAATTCAGGACTGTCCTGTATACGTCACTTACCTCGAATACGGAGAGACGTACGCTCAGGGGGTCACAAAGTACCAGCAAAGAATCAGACATTGGCGAGAGTAATAACTAGGAAATGAACTAGGAGGAGAGAAACTGCTCTGCATGGTAGACGGGGTCAACCTCCACATAACAGAACCAGAAGTCCAGTTGTACATGTCTTCTGGGCCCTCAACCGTGATGAAAACATGCAGACAGACCAAGTTGCACACCCCACTGTCCTCAACAGGGACAAGTCGGCGCCCTCCCAGTGGGCGAAGAGAAATCAGTGCATACGAGATTGACGCATTTTCCGAAGAGAGAAGACTGTGAGCTATTCAGCCGGTAAAACCCAAATGTACTAAGCACAACACCTTGTGGTCGGACCATGGGCTTCAGGTCGTCAGGCCTGGAACATCCAAACCGGGTACCAATGCGCAGCAACTGCTACCTCTCACAGGCCCGCCAAACTCCAGTCTTTTGGGATGAGGCACTCACAGTAGTGCTGTACTGAAAATACCCACTGAAAAGTGAACACGAGTACAGCAGAAGACATGCTGGCCTGGGCCTTATCAACCTGGCAACGCCTACTACTAAGGTCCTTCAGGCATCCATCAGGAGGTACTGCCTGGACGTTGGTTCAGAGCAAGGAGTCCTAGACTCAGTCACCATAAATCAGGTTCAGACAACAGTCGACCCCCTATCTGGACAAAACAGCAGCAGTTTCCCCCCCGCATTCCGAAAGAGATAAGGGGGCTGTCCGGAAGCCAGAGCTTTGGAGCAACCCGGGCACCGCTTCTGTTGCTTTGCTGGTCGTAGGTTTACCATCGCTCCAGCCCCTGTCATCGGCCATTGAACCAATGTTACAGACAAGGCAGTACAAGTAAACAGAGCACAAAAACATGGCTTGCTGGAGCCCTAAAAATGAACGTAAGTAAGTGAGCGCAATGTAGATCAGACTGCTCTCAACCCCTGTAAGCATTATCCAGAGTAGGTTCTCGCTCAGACCCAGTACTCAGTGAGAGGAAACAAAGAGGTAACTGAGCAAGAAGAAAGGTTGGTCAACTCAGTCTATTTCAAAAACAACACAAAATTCTGGCTAGACGGAACTCCCACTTCCATACAAAGGTGGATACAAAATTAGAAAAGCATCAGGACAGCAGTCCATACATAAGACACATGACAGAATAACATACATGCAGGCTCAAGCAGAGCCACAACGAGACAAGCGTAGGCCGTAACCAGTCAACTAAACACAAAATAGTACACCTGACCATAGCACTGATGGTGGTTGTTGAGGCGGGTGACGCGGTCCACTATCTCTGCAGAGCTGGGACCAAGACCCCCGATGATGGTTGTTGAGGCAGATGACGCGGTCCACTCTCTCTACAGGGCTGGGACCAAGCGCCCGATGGTTGTGAGGCGGAGGCTGGCCGGTTCTAAGGACGGTGCCTTCAGGAATTTAACTAAACAAACACACAGGTTGAAGCCGTCCGGCAGAGACGTGACTGTCACTGACTGCCCGGAACCTTCAGACTCAGGGTGGTGATCAACGCCCCATTTTGGAACCGGGACTTATGCACCAATCACCCTCCTCTCCGCCGGTCCTTAGGTCGGTGCCTCTCTGAGAAACAAGCGAAAGGGGACGCTGAGAAAGGCACAGGAAGAATAGGCAGGTAGGGTTATGAGTATGCTGGATTTCTGGATAGCGCCAGTTAGCGCAGACTGCAACTTAACGACGCTATACCTGTCGGACAAACAAAAGAAACAGTCAACCACCCGGACCAAGACAAACGTAACATTTGTGCCACAGACAGGAAAAGCGCATTCACTGCAGACTGTCTGACACGGAACAACGAACAATAAACAGACGACAGAGACAAACAGAGATCGCACAACAGTCACCAATAAACACCCCCACAAACACAGACACGTCCACAGCAAAAACAAAAAAACCAAATCCCAATTACTTAATTTACAGTAACTTCCCACTTAGGAACACGTTACCCTAAAAAAGCCATCGCGAAAAGAAACTATGCTCCGCAAGCGACGGGGGGGTTTCTGCCCCGCTTTGGTCTCCGGGTGACGAGTTTCTCCCCCCCTCTTTTTCTTTTTTCTTTTTGTCTTTCTTTCCGTCCTCCTCATCTTCACCACCTGCGATCTGCACCCCCCCCCCCCCTGACACCAGTTGGCAGATCAATGAGATGGGACCACGTCAGCACTTTTTTGATGCTCCTTTCCAGCTCCGTCTCGCACACCTTCCAGTTAATCATCCAATTTACAGCCTTTTTCCCCAGCCATTGCTGTCATGTGGTACCTCGGCATTCACTGGTGGTATGAACCAGAAGGTTTTGGATACTATCATTGCTGGTTCTGGATACCGGAACCTCGCGAGCCGTCCCCGGAAGTCCTGTGGTACCTGGAGTAAAAGAACACAGCATTCCAGTGCTCCGAGCCCTTACGCTGCATGCCATCAGATGGATAAAGTACCCTGAGATCCTCGTTCCCGTCTCCTTGAACATTGAAGTTGGCCTGTGAGCCCCTAAGCCTGTGAGGTCAATACCGGCAACAGCTCAATTACTTCGGTAAGAACACCTCAGCCACCACTCGGTTCTCAGAGCTTTCCGAACGCTTCTGAAGTCAGTGGTTTCCACTAAACTGGAGGTCCCCTGAAGTTCAAAGGCCGTGACTTTTTTTTTTCTGTTTCTGACTTCTATATATATATAGATAAATATATATAGAGTCCCTTTTTTTTTTTTTTTCGATTCGTCTTGCGTCATAACACCAACCACAGGGCTAATGGCGAAGCCACAGCCCACAGTAACCAGGCCTTTGGTGCATTTTGGAGCAGGGACACACCCCCTGAGTTACTGTACATATGGCTGCTGTCCTTCGATGAACTTCGGCTCGCCATGAACGCTCACTTGCCCGTGGTTAGGCCGCTTTTGTGTTATGCTCGCCGGGGGGCAACCCCCATGCACCAAAAAACAGAGATCGGATCAACCAGACAAAGGTTAGCATGCAAATGTGAACTTTGATAAGTTCCTACACATAAACTTCTACAGGCAAACCATTCTGTGCTGTAACCTACAGAGCTATACTGTGCTGCTGCCTCGCCAGTGTAACAAGCTGCGCTGCTGCTTTGGCAGTGCAACGGGCTGCATTGTACGTTGTATACGTACAGCTGGAAATCGCAGGCAGCACTACCCATCAAAGTTGGTGGCAAGGCAAGAGAGTAAGAGTAAATAAGGCAGAGTAATTAGTCATACGAGAGGAGGGCTCAGGCCTCTAGGTCCTTCGGGCAGTATGTTTATAACAGAACTGCCTAAAATGTGTAAAAAAAACAGAAAGAAAAGTAGCATGGGTGGTCACGGTCAGGCAAAAACTCAGGATGTACTCTTACCATCGGAGGAACACCGAATGTTCAAGAGTAGAATGAATATCGGGTTAGCGGGATGGCTACCTACCGACAAGGGCTGCCACCCAAAACAAGGCAAACATGGTGGGCTGATCCTCCAAGGGCTATCAAGGCCCCCTCAATGACCGCTTTCCACCTCGAGGGTTGGATGTCTCCGTGAACAAACCAGTAGAACCAACCACAGATAGGCAAAACTAATACACGTAGGAAGGCCAGCTTGTATTGCAACCAAAACTGCGGTGCATCACCGCTGACTGAGGGACCACAAATAACCACGACAAACAAACATCCTGTCAACCTAATCGTCCCTGGGGTCATCCACATGGTCGGTTGAGAGCTCAGGGATTCCACGCCGTACTCATAGGGCTCGCTCACTTCTCAAGGGCCGGTCAAGCTAGGCGTTATAGGCTTGCCAATCCTGGCAGCCGCGCCAGGGCAACCGCTAGCCCAGGGTGGCAGTAGATGAAGTCAGCCGCCTCAACCTTGATGAATCAATCGGTTTGACCTCGATTCGTACTGAGCGATGGAATCGTCTCACCCATTGTCCAGGGCAGCGAACATGGCAACCACAACTACCCGCACAGCCGCGGGTGTAGAGATCCATGGAGTCACGGTGCACGGAGGAGGTTGTCCGCAGACATGCCACCACAAAAAAACAAGCCACACACAGAATGTTGACACTTCATGACAGGTTGAGACTCGGTTAGGAGAGCAAATGCCGGGGTTTGCAATATAACGACGTACAAGAAGAAAAGACAAAACAACTAAAACAGACCAACGACAAAACTGACCAATGGACCAAAAAGGTAGTAAGAAAGGAAAAGGAAATTCGCCCGCGGCCCGTCCTGCAGGCTAACCTCCTTCCCGACCTTGCCGGCGAGACACCGGACTTCGCGGTGGTTTTTTAAAGCCACCGGTCTCGTTTCCATTGAATATGAACAAACCTCCAATTATCCCAACTCGTCAAATTCCTCAAACGTGGGATACTTCTAGGTCATGAGACGATAGAACAACCCAATCACGAAGGGAACTCATCACGATTGTCCTTCATGGCGACGGACTCCAACGTGTAGACAAGCTTGGCCTTCAATGGTCGCCGTCAAACAATTTATCCGGAAGCAGTTCGGCTTTCGGAATAGGCTTGAGTTCGTTGAATATGCCGCCTCGCAAGAATTTCCCCATGTTTGCACTCATCAATGCTTGGCAGGGGCAAAAGCGTAGGCTTTGTTGAAGGCTCAATCCTCTGATTGGCCACCCTACTTCAAGATTTATAATCGGGTTGCCACCGAAGGACACCGCCATTGCCAATTGAGGATGATGCGGCGCCGCCTCAAGAGCGGCCTTTATCACGACGGATTCTCACTTATACCGGAAGAGATTGTGTGTTCTTCATCCAAGCCATGGGACAAAGCTTCAATCTCGTATCCGCATGTTCAACTCAGCAAGGGCATTCCGATGGTAGCGCAACTCGGAGTTCAAGTAGGAGTAAATCTCGATGACAAAGGCAAGCAAACTTAATAACGAACAAGCAAGCAAGCACAAAACCCACTCAAAAATGGAAGATTGGGCAAAAGATCCCAAATGTTCCTCTCCTAGGGACAAAACTAAAAACCAACAAGAAACAAAAAGGTTTGGGAACCTCGGGACTAGTCTCGAAGCTGTGCGGGTGATACCACCGGTCCTTAGAGACTCTCGATCATCTCAAAGCCAACGACGGGGACTTGGTTTTTACTTGTGCCCAAGTGCAAGCACATCTTGGGACTTGTCGTGCGCCCAAGCAGAAGCGCTACACTCGCCGAGCACGAAGAAGTTGTGCAAGAGACAAAACCAACAATACAACCAAAACTCAAGCAAAGATCCGAAACTCAAAACGGAGTGTTTTGGTAAGGAAAGGAGTCGGCACAAGAAAGACCAAAATTTCGGATTTGACAAATCAAAATTTCAAAAATGGGCAAACCAAAGATTTGGCAAACCTCTGCTACCACAAAGATAAAAAAGGTTGACGACTCCTCTTGTAACTTGTTAATAATCTAAACATATTCCCCGAAATGGAAAAAGTGTGTCAAAACGAGTGTGTTTCTCGCACGCATATCATGTGTGTGCGTAAACATGTATTCATATATTTTTGGAGTGGGTTTGGTAGCACACGAGCAAAATAAGTTTCTCTTGAAAATGTGATAACAAACATTCAACTAAACCACAAACAAAGCGAAGCAACAATCAAGAGCAACAATCCCACATTCAGGCAATGCACTCCTCAGTCCGGCATAAGTGCATCTTTATTCTCTATGCCGTACCTGGCTGAACCTCGAGTCATCCCTATCTGCACCAAGAGGCCCCTGTGCCTCGTATCCATTGCGTCGCCCCATGCATGGGCGAGGCTCACCTCCGCCTACATGCCTAAAAAGAGTTAAAGGAAGCAACAAAGAGAAACATATCACAATTGGGATACATGAACACCAATATTATGCATATACTATTTGTATGCATGTGAGGAGAACATGCATGAATGAAAGAACGCATGCTCCGCCCAAACCATTCCACTCGTATGCTTAACCGATCACCAAACTCAGCACGCATGACACGGAACATTGCTAATAATGCGCATTGAATGAATGTACATGAATGAGATGCGCACAGCACTGAAATTCTGCCCTGAAAATCTACATTCGGGCACCAGATCATTCTATTGATAAACACACATTCTGAAATTGATAAATCAGCACGATAATTCCACAAAGTCCCATGAGCATCAAATGTTTCTTGAAGAACTGAGACGTCGGCGATGGCGACGGCAATAGGCCAGCCATCCCAACGATAACAGACCACCGGCACTAACTACAGACAAGAATTAGAAGACAGCATCGCAGATGTAACCAGAGTGCCCTAAACACTGTATCTGCAGTTTTTTTTCCTCAAACTCATGACCATTCATAGCCCCCCGCCCTCCACCCTTGCTTCCCCACAACTAGCTTTGTTTTCTCCTTTTTGAATGTTCTTAGCCGCATCAACTTGTTCTCGGGCTGACGTTCCAAACGAAAGTATTTACAACAACATATTATGATATGTACACGGTTGCTCTGATGGTAAGGTTAGATGAAGGCTGAGTTACCCTGGGGGGGAGGGGGGGGGTTCCGGAAGGGGCAGAGGGCTGAAGGGGTCGAGAGGAGGGGACAGAAAGTCGCTGGATGGGCGGAGAAGATTTCGGATGTCCCGGGAGGCGCTGGAGTGGGGGGGGGCAGGGGCAGACGGACCTGGGCACCTAGTAGCGGTGGGCCTAGAGGGGAGAGGTAGGCGTGTTTGACGTTAGCGTGCCTTGGAGTGTGGGGGTGGGAGAGGGGGAGTGGTCTTGGCGCGCTTTGGGGGCGCCCAAACGATTAGGGTTTGATGAGTTTGTGATGATCGATGGCGTTTTTGTGGTTGCCGTGGGCGTGAGTGCTGAGGAGAGCGGGGAATGGCCGAGGGGGGGGGGGGGGTGGTGGTGCGGATGCGCAGCTGGATGGGCGTTTGGAGTTTTTAGGCGCGCGACGAGTGGCTGGTTGTGCTTTGGCTGACGCTGGCTTGGACGGTTTTTTTGAGGCGTGTTTGGGGAGAGGTGGGGGGTGCTGGTATGCGCGGCGGGTCCGAGGGGGCATGTGGACGGAGGTACCAAACGCACCGTGCGAAACCGAGAAGGGCTTGAGAGGGTCGGGGGGGGGTGCGCCCAAAGTATTGGGCCCAAAAGGAGGGGATTCGAACACAGCCAGTCATGTGCTTGGTGGACAGCCTTGTCCAGGTGCTTTACGCGTTCCTCTAGGGCTAAGCCAAGCATGGCCTTGTGCTCGGCGCGAGTGGAGCCCGGGATCGGCCGGGGGAGGCAGGACTATAGGGACTCAGGCACCAGAGTTCTCATGAAGTTCCTGCGGTCAGCCTTTGAGGGTCCAGAGAGCCACCAGTGCAGGACAATGGGGCTGAAAAGGGGCCCCCAGGAAGAGACGTATGCCTGGACGTGCTGGTCTAACGCTTTGCAGAAGGCCAGGCAGGACAGAGGGTCGAAGGGATGGTGCTGTCCGCACCTGGAACAGTGGTAGTCGTGAAGCATATTGCTCGACTGGTACGCGTGCGCATTGTAGCATCCGGACGCCAGTTTGAAAAACAATGACGAAAACCAGGAAGCTTTTTTGTACAGGCTGAAGCTGGGACCGACCGCTATGTTGTTATGGGAATGCTGCGGCAGTAGGTGGCGGAATTGCTGCGCCTTCAACTTGTGGAGGACAGGCAGGTGGTGTACCGCCACTGAACCCAGGGGGGGGGGGGGGGGAGGAGGTTTGGGGTAAATATCAGGCTGTGAGCTGCCCATTCAGAGAAGTGGTCCCAGATTTCTTTGCCAATAAAATTGGCGTGACCTTTAATCCACATGATGTGGAGGGGGTTGGTGATGAGAAGTAGGGCGCTGTGTAGGGCGACGGTCCATGCGTCGTCTTGGAACGGGCTGGGCCTATAGACTTGGCATTTTTGAAGGGTGGACACCACCTGTTCGTTGTCAATCAACAAACATACTTCGTATCGGGAAAGCTCCCTGTGGATCCAGCGAATGGCTGCTACCGCCCCCCAGAACTCCGAACCCAGAGAAGAGGGATGCGGTGAGGATAGGCACAGGACTCTGGTTGTGCCGTCAGGCAGAAAGGCCGTGACAGCAGCCGCATGGCCGGAATCACCGGAGGAACAATCGGAAAAGAGCCACACTTGCTGTAGGCCGGCGGCCGGCGGCCTGGTTAGTGCCTCCGCAGCATCATGGCATCCCCATTCGTCGAGAAACTTTTTCTCTAGGTACTGTTGTGCCTGCAGAGCAAAGAGATGGCCGTGTTGGCTGATCCCCAGTGCGTGCGCGTTGTGCGGTGGCGCTGGGGGTTCGGGGATGGTCTCTTGATGGCGCAAAAAGTCAGGGACTAGCTGGAAGTGAGAGGGGCGGGAGTAATCCATGACGGGGTGGCATGGCATGTGCATGGTGTAGGACGTGTGGGTATCCACCGAGTAGACCCCGTCGTCGAACGCGACGTTGGCCCATTTGGAGGTGGCCTCGGTCACTCCTCCTGTGGCCTGTCCTGATTTGAACCTAACGGTTAGCTTGGTACCAGGCGTTAGATCCCGAATAGCAGTGGGTCTCCACAGGCCTATGCTGTGGAACGATATGCCTAGGGCATTGATGGAGTCCATAAAAGAGTTCTGTACCGGATCCGAAGCCCTCTGGTTCGGGCTGAGTAAAGACTGGACGTACAGGGGGCCAACTGACTTTGGGGTGAGGCCCAAAAGGGCCCGTAATCCATAGTTCACAGTGGCAACGTGGACGCTGTGCGGTACAAATTTCATACCCAACCCTCCCTTTGGGCGAGGCACAAAGCGGTCTTTGGGGGAGACTAGACGTGTGATGCTTCGAGACGCAACTCCCGCCCAGATGAGTGACTGAAGCTTTTCGAGCTGGTTGGGGGAAAGAGAGTGGGTGATTAAGCGGTAGGCGAGCGCTGGGACCAGCTGAGAGTTCGTCAGGCGGACCTTCTCACTAAGTGTAAGAGGCAAGGGAGAGAGTCGGGCAAAATAACTCTGGATCTCCGCCTTGAGCATGTGAAACAGGCCCCTTGCTTGGTGGCAAGTAAAAAGATAAACCCCCAGGTGTTCATAACATGTGTGCGGGCTACCCGTTTTTTCGTTGTACGTGAGGAATTCCGAGCCCCTGGGTGTCAGAAGCTCTTTTTGGGGGGCTCTGCCATTGGCGTGGATCTCGGTTTTAGACACATTCATATCCAGACCCCAGTCCCTGGCTCGCCCATCGAAGTAGTTGAGACTGTTTTGGATGTAGACGACGTCCTCACTTTTGATCAGGATGTCGTCGATGTAAGCGTGGTGGCTAGTGCGGGCATTTGCCCGAGGGGGGGGGGCACAGTGGCAAAAAAATGGTGGAAGAGAGAGTTGAGATAGAGAATGAAGAGTAGGGGGGAGAGGGGACATCCTTGTCGGAGGCCTCTGGTTTGGAGGTGGGGCTGTCTTGAGGGAAGGAGTATAGTTGCTTTATGAGAGAAATTGTGGAAGTAGAAAATTTTGCCCGTTCGAGGACGGTCCAGAGTGTGCCATGGGGCACCGAATCAAGTGCTTTATTGTCCTCGATGAACAGCGAGTAGCACTTCTTCCATTTTGCATAAAGCGCTTTGAGATGATACAGATGATCAGCGGATTGGTGGCCGGGAAGGCCACCGTGCTGTATTTCTGAAAGGATGTTGTGTGCAAAAGCCTGAGCGCGCAGGTGTTTGCAGGCAAAAGTGGCCAAGAGTTTGTAAATACAGTTTAAGAGGGCAATAGGACGGTAGTTTGAGGGGGAGAAAGGGTCGCCTTTTTTATAAAGTAAACATATTTTCGCGCATCGCCAGTGCGGCGGCAGCGGTGAATGGAGGAAGCGGTTTAAAATGGAGTGGAAAAAACGCTGGATGGGTTCCGGACAGAGGGCCAGGATGTACTTGTTTGTTTTGTCCGGTCCCCCGGCTTTTGACGGCTTACTGTGTTTTAAGTGGTTCAGGAACTCCTGCCAGGTCACAGGTGGTATGTGGTCGTTCTTGGCAGAAACGGGGCATGTGAGCGAGTGGGACAGGACCTCTTCGACGAAGTCCTCGGGGGGGGCGTAATCTGGATGCCCTCCAAGATGAAGTAGGGTGTCCCCGTAAACTTTAGCTACATCTGCCGGGTCACTCAGGAGCTCTTTGGTAGCTGGATCTCTGACAACGAGAGGCTCTAGGTCTTTAGGGCAGAGGGTGCGAGCAACAGTGCTTTTCATCTGGACCCCCCGGACTAGACTACTGTGAAGCTTTCTCTTCGCTTTGGTTTCGTCCGAGGACCGTAAGGTGTTTACCACGGACTGAACTTCCGCAAGGTGCTCAAAAATGCCGGGGAAGAAGGAGGCGGGGGTGAGCCTAATAATTTCTCGAGCTTGCCGTAGCCCTCTTGGTCCTTGCGCTGCGGTTTCGGACGTGTAATTTTGTGGTTTGCAGACCCAACCTGCATAAGGAGAGAATCAGTGGCGGCGATGATCTCTTCCAATGGGGCCCTGGCAGGGGCGTCCTGGAGGTCCCGGCACCAGTCGGAGATGAGCTGTACGCTTTTGGAGAATTGTTGCTTTTCGTCACTAGAAAGCTTCCGAAAAATGCAAGGGGGGAGTGGGGGCTGAGACAGAAGGATCGGGGAGGGGCACTGGAAGACCGCAACCACTGGGTGGTGGTCAGAGATGGTGTAGTCCGTGAGGACCGACGCATCCAGGAGGGGAAAGTGCGACACCAGGCGAGGGGACGCAAAGATGTAGTCTAGTCTTGCTTTGCCGTCCCAGCGGTCGCTTGCGTAGCGGGTATACTGCCTGAGGGAGGGGTGCTCTGACCTGAAAGTGCCCACCAACCTAGATGGGAGGTATTCCACTTCCCCTGTGAGCCAGTGCCACTCATGCAGATCGACCAAGCTGTGCTGGTCAAGTTCGGGATCCAGAACGTAGTTAAAATCACCGCTAAGGATGTGATTGGGATGATCGTTGAAATCAGAAACAAGAACGCGCTCTATGGTGTCACGGTACGGAGCTGGGGCCCCCGTACGCACCGGGGGGGAGTAAACTGAGAAGACGTGCAGGGGGGTTGCTTCCGGAAGGGATATTTTGGCACCACAGATAAGGCCGTCGCTGTCTCTGGGCGGGACACAGCTGGTATATCTCGCGATGCGCGGACCTGCAATGACCAACACCCCGCGTTCGTGGCCGCAGACATTGGAGAAGACTTTAGCGCGGTCATTGCCGAAGGCTTACCGCTGTGGGAGGAGAGGGGGAGAGTTTAGCTCTTGAAGGAGTATAATGTCATATCCCTCGTTTAGGAAATGCAAAATTGACGCGGGCGTGTTTTGGCTCTTTGCCGTGTTGAAGGACACAACACGGATGGCCGGGACAGAGGGAAGAGAAGGGGGGGGGGGGCGGCGTAAGCGTCTAGGCTTGAAGGGCTTGTGCACCTGGGGGTGGGGTGGGAAGGAGGGTGTCGGAATGGAGGAATAGCGGGCATCCAAGGGGGAGTCTGGTGTCAGGAGCGCTGGTATGTGGGCAGGGTCCTCATTCTGTATTGAGGGGCTGGGGTCGCACTGTTCTAGTGTAGAAATCCGTGAGTGAAGTGCTTGTGCGTATGCTCTGGGCAAGTGGTGTAGGGCTGTGTCACAGGCAGTGCGAAGAGAGGGGTGTATAGTCAGGTCTGTAGGGACACTTGTGTCTGGGACCAATACTCTCGGGCTGATGTGTGCTTGCTCCACAGGGAGAATCTCCGCGATGCGAGAGACGGTGGCGGTGAGGGAGGCACCGTGCACGCCCAAGCGGGCGAGGACCTCTTGACACCATCTCATGTTACATCTCCTGCGGTGGCACTGATGGGTGGGAGGGGGGCAGAAAGAATATGTGGACGGGTAGCATTCGGTAGGATCATCAGAAGTAAGTAAGTGAGTAAGGGCGGCCGCGTCCGCAGCCTCCTCTGACTCCTCCTTGTTTGTTTTACATGGTGGCCGCCTCTGGCCCGAAGGAGTGCTCTCCACCATCAGTTCCCCTGGCGACCCCTGTCTCACCTCACGGCCGAGGTCTTCAACCAGGTTCCCTTGGGGCATGATCGGTGGTAGGCTCCCTTCAGTCGCTGCTTTCACGGTTTCAGCTCCTTCCGGTCACCCTTTGAAGGATCCCCCGGCCTTCCCCCCCTAGCACAGCCTATTGGGCGCCTGCAGGCGGGTTTCCTGTGGATAGCCCTCGCCGACAGCGGAGCATTTCTCTCTGTCAACCACATCCCCCCTCTTCATCCCTCACGGGCTGGAGTACCCACTCGGCTCCCGGATGCACTTGGTTGTCGTCCATCCACGGCTGGAGGCCAGGGGGCGACCCTTTCCACGTTCCCCCTGGTCCCGCTCACACGTGAACCTACGTGTACTCAGGCCATTGACCCGGGGATCTCAAGGTTAACCCTCACCCCTGCGGACACCTCACGGCCGTCTCCGAGTTCAGGGCATTTTTCCGACTCCATGTGGCCAGGTTCCCCATGGTTGGCCCATGGTTCACCGATCCATGGCGACTGGTTTCCCAATCCCATGGGGCTGTTGCTTGGCGCTTTCGGCCTCCCTGCCCTTCCCATGTCCCATTCCCCTTTGCCTCATCCCGGCACCGGCCCGTTCCCAGCGTCGCATGGACTTCCTACCCCGTCGGGCCGTTGTGCGGCCCTAGCCACACGCCCTTCCCCGCCCCGTCCCCTTGTCCCTGCATCCTGTGTTTACACCCCACCGGTCGCCTGCTACCCTGTGGCGCTGGCCAACTGGGGCCTCTACCCTCCTGGGACCGCTTCGCGCGCTTAGCACGGGTCGCTCACTTCCCGCCCCAGTCCCTTTCCCCTGTGCCGCGGCCCCGGCCTAATCCCCTGGGCTGTCTTGCGGCCCCATTCCATCCCTCATCCTGTGTTTATACCCCACCGGGCCGCCAGCAACCCTGTGGCGCGGGCCCACTGGAAACTCATGCATCCGGGGACCGTTTCGTGCGCCTAGCACGGGTTGCTCCCTTCACGCCCCCTTTCCCCGTGCCGCGGCCCCGGCCTATTCCCCTGGGTTGTCGTGCGGCCCCATCCCATCCCTCTTCCCGTGTTTATACCCCAGCGGGCCGCTAGCAACCCTGTGGCGCGGGCCCACTGGATCCTCATCCATCCGGGGACCGTTTTGTGCGCCTAGCACAAGTCGCTCCCCTCCCGCCCCCGCCCCCCTCTCCTGTGCCGTCTCCCTTGCTGTCCTAGTCACCTTGGGCCGTCGCGTGGCCCTAGCCACTCGTCCTTTTCTGTCCCGTCTCCTTCTGGTGCTGCGGGGTGTTGTCCGCGTTAGTTTCCTTTTTTTTTTTTGCCGTGCTTTCTTCCGCTTGGTTCCCTCCTCCCTGCATGCACGCACAACAACACTGCATCGCCATCTGTCTCGGCTCTGTTCGGTGCTCACGTCCAGTCCCTCCGCCATCCTGCGGCGTTGTCCTTGGCGGTCCCCGGCCATGCCGGGCGACCCAGCCATTTAGCCCGCTTTGCTCTCTCTCCTCTCTACCCTCCCCTCCCTTCTGTCTCCTGCCCGCCCTCTTAGTGTTGTTCTCCTGCCCCGTGTGCTCGCCGCTGGCCGTCTCCGCGCCATGGTTGTATCTTGCGCGCCCTCTTGCGTCTCAGGGCCTCTGCCCTGTCTTCCGACCTGTAGACTTACCTGGGCGGCCTCCCCAGACACCCCTTCGGGGGGACTCCCCCGTCACCCTCTCCCGCCGGCCGCCCCTCCATCAGTTCCCTGATGGTCGGGCGGGGGGGCCGGTACGGCTCTATGCGGGTCATCGGCATGGTGCTTCTCTGTGAGACATTGTATTCCTTTGCGCCCTGGTTGGCCCCCTGTTCCCCCCTCCTCCCGCGCCCTGCCTCCTCTTTGTGCCCTTCCTGTGTGTCCGCCTGTCCTGCTGTTGTTTTTTTTTTGGTTCTGTGCTCCCGTTCCTTGCTGCTCCCGCGCGCCCTGCGTGTGCCCTCTGCTCTTCTCCGTGCTACCCTGGTCCTGCTGCCCTGCGCCCCCTCTCTCGCCTGTCTCCCCTCCCATTCTCCTTCACGCTGTCGACCCTGTCTGTACGTCTACCCTCCCTGTCTGTACCGCGCTGTCACTCGTGTGTGCCACCCTCGTGCTCTACCCCTGCCCCTCCCTCTCGCCCCTACCCTTTCCCCTGGGTGCTCCCTCAGTCCCCTCCTCTCACCCCATCCTGGCTGCCTGGCGCCCTGAGTGAGGGGGGGGGGGTGTATCTGTGGTCCGGACTGTGGCCCTGTACCCACCATGCGCCGGACACGCTTGTCGTATTCCCGCCGCTGCATTCGCATTGTGGAGCCCAGCCGCTCAGCCAAAGGTTTGCACTCCGTTGCACTTCGTAGGTGTCCCATGGCGCCGGTGGCCACCAAGGCCTGGCGTGGTCAACCCCTCTCAGTATGGCGCACGTAAGCTCAATGTTTTCAATGCAGCACCTTCCTGCCACGCAGAGAGCTTTGCCGCCATGTACCAAGTCGGCGGATAGCCCGCACACCCCGGCTGCCAGTCCACTGGTGCGCCACCGTGACGTGGCTCCACTGCACCGGATTCCCCGTTCGCCTCTCCTGCAAGTTAGAGCCCTGGCGCCGTGCTGCACCCGAAGGGCACAGCGCTGCTCCACGCCTTCGCCGGCCGTTCTCGCCAGTCATGACCTCGCGCTCTGCTCCGTCACTGTACCACATTCCGATACTGCTTCCCGTCTGCTTCCCGCTCTGCCCCACACTGCTCGCCGTGCCCACGATACGTCTCGCGTCCCACTGCCCGTTCGCTTCCTCCGCACTCGCCTGCGCCCCCGTACTCCGCCGCCCCATCTCCCCTCTCCCCCGCCGCTGGTCCTGTGCTCTCCGCTTGGGGTTCTCCTCCGCGTCCTCCATCACCCCATCCCCCTCCACTTTCAGCCGTGTCCCTGCCCTCCTCTGCGCACCTGCACCTCTCTGCTCCCCTCCTCCTCTCCTCGTGTCCGCAACATCCCCTCCTCACCCTCCTCCACCTCCGCCGACCCCCGCGTCCGCCTCTCCGCAGCCCATCTGCCCGTCTCTCCGCAGGTACTCCGCTGGTACTCTCTCCCCTCCTTGTCGTACACCTGCGCGCACACGACTTTGTCCTTCCCCTGCAACCTTATCTCCTGGTACGCCACCACGTAGGGGTCCGCCTCATGCACCTTCATCTGCTGCCACGCTGCCTTGTCCGCCCGATACAGTGCCGCGGGGTCATTATGGGTGTACAACTTCATGCGTTGCCACCTGCCCTCCCCATCCACTCGTAGATCCCCGTTGTCTGTCGTGCTTTTCTCTTCCCCTCTGCTCCTTCCCCCCTGTCTTCGTCTGGCTTCTTTCTTCTTCTTCCCGGCCGCCCCCCGCTTCATTAATTGTCACTTCCTCTTCTTGTTCTTCCCCCCTGTCGACACCTCTTGTCCCTCCAAATCTCTCGCCTCCTGCGCCGGAACCAGCTGCCCGTGTATTTCCATCTCCCTACCTTGCGGGCATGCCTGCAACCTTTCCACCGGGTACGGCAGTCTCTCCTTGTCTCCCTCCCCCTGATCCTCCCACTGCACGATGGCTGCCCTCGTCACATTTCCCTTGCGATCTTGTTGTTCGATCATCTCCTCCACTGTTCCCACATACCTACTCCACTTCCCACTCACTTTGTGCGGACCATACACTGTCATCCCTTCCCGCATCGCCCCCTGCTCCTCACGGCCCCGCTGCTCCTCCCCGTACCTGACTCCCCTCGCCCGTTTCCTTCTTGGCCTCCCTTCCCCTTCCCCCTCCGGCTGCTGCTGTGCTTGCAGATCCTGCTCGTCCGCCTCTCTCCCCCGCTTGCCGCCTTCCCTCTCACTTCCCTCTCCTGTCCCCTCCCCATTGCTCCCCTCCTCCACCCTGTCTCCAACTGCACTCTCCTGCCCTCCTCCCTCCGCTTCTCCCTCTTCCACCCCTTCTTCTCCCTCCTCTCTGTCTTCCCGCCCGCCTGCTGCCAGTCCCGGCTCCCGGCCTTCCACTCCCCGCGCTTGGTCCTGCCCCCTTTAGTCTCGTTCCTCCTCACCATCCCCATCCCCCACTATGAACCGCATTTGTCCCCCTCCCCCCCTCCGCATCCCCCTCCACCTACTTAGCGCCGTCATTGCCGAAGGCGTACCGCTGTTGGAGGAGAGGGGGAGAGTTTAGCTCTTGAAGGAGTATAATGTCATATCCCTCGTTTAGGAAATGCAAAATTGACGCGGGCGTGTTTTGGCTCTTTGCCGTGTTGAAGGACACAACACGGATGGCCGGGACAGAGGGAAGAGAAGGGGGGGGGCGGCGCAAGCGTCTAGGCTTGAAGGGCTTGTGCACTTTGGGGTGGGGTGGGAAGGAGGGTGTCCGAATGGAGGAATAGCGGGCATCCAAGGGGGAGTCCGCTGTCAGGAGCGCTGGTATGTGGGCAGGGTCCTCATTCTGTATTGAGGGGTTGAGGTCGCACTGTTCTAATGTAGAAATCCGTGAGTGAAGTGCTTGTGCGTATGCTCTGGGCGAGTTGTGTAGGGCTGTGTCACAGGCAGTGCAAAGAGAGGGGTGTATAGTCAGGTCTGTAGGGACACTTGTGTCTGGGACCAATACTCTCAGGTTGATGTGTGCTTGCTCCACAGGGAGAATCTCCGCAATGCGAGAGACAGTGGCGGTGAGGGAGGCACCGTGCACGCCCAAGCGGGCGAGGACCTCTTGACACCGTCTCATGTTACATCTCCTGCGGTGGCACTGATGGGTGGGAGGGGGGCAGAAAGAATATGGGGACGGGTAGCATTCGGTAGACTCATCAGAGCTCCCCACAAGGGGAACCACAGGACTTTGTGGTCCGGCACACAGTGAGTGCCGATCAGCCCGGTCAGGGCATATCTGGCGGTCACAGGGGTTAAGGAATTCATGTTACGCACAGGGAGAGTGGTAGAGCGATGGCCTTGCCATGCCTGAAAAGATACAAGAATGGTGATGGGGGGTATTCGTGGTCTTGAAGCGCAGACCACATCTCGTGTGCACAGAAGGGTGACGCCGAGCGCAGGTTCATTAAGTCGTCTCATGTTGCCCTGGGTCAGGGGGCTCTGAGGATGTCGTATGGCGGTGCGTTCCTACACCAGTGTGACGGAAGACAAGGGATACCCTGGAGTCTCGGGGAATGCGCCCCTTCTCCACTGTGTCATAGTCGCGGGCTGGGATTTGGTGCCTCCACTTGTCGCGGGCTTCCCCAAAAATTAGGAGGAGGCTGCGGCGCTGTAGGAAGACTTTTTGCCTTTTCTTAAAGAGGGTGGATCCAGGGAGGGGACGCGGTTCGAAAACCATTTCCGCACCTGACCCGAAGGAGCCATGCAGGACATAAGGGCCTAGCTGAGGGACGTCTACGTGGCTCCTCAGGCCACTACCGGGCTCGTATCGAGCTAGTGACCACATATTGGGGCATAAGAAAGAGGAAGGCAGGACCTGGGCGCAGGCAGAGAATGCCCGTAGCCCAATCGCTTGAGGAAAAATCAGGAGGGGTCGGTTCAAAAGGTTCAACTTCTTTTGATTCTGGATTGTACCTGAATCCGAAATGAAGCATTGTGCGGTGCCCCTCAGACAGCCATTGGTGGTTTTCATCTGCACTGAAGGACATCACCAGGGCTTCTTCTTCTTCTGAGAAAACTTCATTGGATATGAAGGCTTCTGCTATTTCCGGGATGGGGTCAAACATTTTCCCCGTTTGGAGGTGGAGCTGTGCGATCTTTTCTGTGAGGGAGAGGGGTTTGCTTGTGGACAAGTAATGGTCCCTCGCGAGACTTAGTTGTTGCAAGCTGCCGTAGGCAGTCGCCGCCTCAATGACACGTGATAGGAAATCCTGGGCTTCCGAAACTAGGGGGTTGGCTGGACCAAAAAGGTTGTTGCGCGCCGCCGTGTCGGGGAACTCAGGGTGAAATACCAGTTGTGATACAGTGAAGCCTTCCGCAAGGAGCGCGGATTCGTGATGAACATATTTTACTCGGTAGACTCGCACCTTAGCCATGGGGGCGATGAACAAGGAAATGTGCTGAATTTTCCCAAGCAGGGAGACCCCGAACATTACATCAACGTCCGGCGTGGATGACGGGGCGTGAACTTCTACAAGTTCTGGATCAGGAGGCTCGGGGAGGGGGTTGAAGCAAGCCTTCACTGGGGAGGGTGGGGGAGGGACATCCTTCTGCGCATTTCGGGGGGAAGCGGATAGGTCCATTTTGTGTCCCGGGTGTTTGGAGCGCCACGAGGAGTATCCTCCCGGAGAGATCATGGCTCCCGTAGTGCCTCGATACGTGACCAGGTTATTTTCTTGGAAGAGCATGTAACTCATGGAAGTCAGAGAATCTCGTTTGGGGAGCAAGGGGATGTTGTGATAGTTCATGCACACGTAAAACTGGTGGTGTGTTCTGGGAATGGATTTCCACACGTCAATTTGTCTGAAGTCCGGCGTGGCCTGTTTGTATGCTTTAGAAGGGACAACTTTGAAAGTTTTGTCCTTCCCTAGATCGGAACCACGGATGCCAAAGACTTTGCCAAGTGTCCACAAGGGGTGTTGTAAGATGGTGGAGAGAAGCTTCTCGGCGAGGGGGGTTGGAATGGTGTAGTCGAAGCGGAACATATGTTCGGAGGATGATTGTAGAGGCTGTATGCGTTCCTCCGGAAAGAAAGCATTTTGGGAGTTGACCGAAATGTGGTCGTTTTCGAAATGGAAAAGGCGGTTGACGAGGACAAAAAGGTCCCGGGCGTTACCACGGCGCCGCCTATACTCTCCTCGTTCCCGCTTGGATTTTTGGGAGATCTCTTTTGGAGAAGGGATGGTGAAGTTCGGGAGCAAATGCCGTGCAACTTCAAATCGTAGCGTTGTGCGCACTGCGGCCACTTGGACGGTGCCGTCCACCTTATTTATAGCCCATTGCAGGGAAGTGTGAGGGTGCACGATGTCGCCGTAGCGGATGTGTGTGTGGTGCTTGTGACGTGTGGAGAGGTGAAGGTGAAAATATGGGTATTGAGGAGAGTCAAGTAAGTTGAGCTGCACGGAGCCATCTGGATTAGGTGAGAGGTTGTACGTGTTGGCATCCGAAAGCCGGTCTACTCCACATACCCAAGGGGCAAGGGAGATCATGCCGGGGTTCAAAGGGTTCATGTAGAGGGTCTCCGCCCAAAGGTTGTCTTCCATTCCCGGGAGAAGGAAGGAACCTTCGTACACAACACCAGAATCAAAGGCTTCTTGCAAGGCTTCGTTGATGGCATGGGCCCACTCGGTCCACGTGTTGCCGTATTTGTATTTTGAGTTGTAGTAATCTTGTGGGTGTGGAAAAATGTAGAATTTTGGGTGGTGATGAAGGATGTCTTTACGATACCTAAAATTGTCATGTCCGATTGTGGAGTAGGCATTGTTGCCGGAGCAATCAATGTCATGGAAAAGGGTGCACCCGTCGCTCGCGCAAAGGTCTATTGTTGGGTGTACTTGGTCATAGATGACTTGCTTGTGGTATTTCTCCAACACGAGTTGATTTGTATCAATTCCTAAGGTATCATGGGCATGCGTTTCTCCCCATAGTGCTCGTTGATCGTGTGTGTTGATCTCACCTTTATGTTTAACCAAGAATTTCGCCAAGACACCATCCGGGGCAAGGGAAGGGTTGACGAAGGGCTTTCCGGCATTACCATCCTCTTCATCAGGAGTAGGGTCTTCCCCTTCTTCGGCCTTTTCGTGTGTTCCTTCGGGAGACGGAATAGCGCTTGGTGTAGACTGCTCCTCACGTGGCGTTAAGAGGGAGTTGTCGGGCTCCATCTCATTGGTTCTCCTTGCGTTGTCGTTGAGAGCGGCGTTGTTGTCCATTGCCTTATCTCCACACAGATCTTCGTGACATTCTTCTTGTTGTTTCAACTCTTCGGCATCACGTGGATGGCTTCCTTCGGTGTTCTCGTGTGTGCCTTTGGGCACAGAGTCTTGCACCTTTCTCGGAGCTGGTTGGCGGTGCGGGCTCTTGGACTTGATGTTGTGGTTCTTGGGCTCCTTTTCCTTTGGTCGTGTGAGCCGTTGTCTCGGCGAGTGGGAAGAGTTCTTTTGCAACATTTTCGGGTTGTTCATCGTCTGAAATGACATTGGATGACGTGCCTTCTTCACGTGACGGGGAAAGGTTGAGTGAAGGGTGAAATGGGTCGTTCTCGTGCTTTGAGGGTGAAAGTGTCGGGAGAAGCCGACTTTGAGTCAGCTTGGCGTCCACTTTAGCCTGAGTTGGAGCAATGAAGTTTTTCACGGCCTTTAGCTGGTTGCTTTCGGTCTTGAGCGTTGCAGAACGCTCCTTGGGCGCAAGTTGCGACATTGCCAAGAAAACGGCGTTGTGAAGCTAGGCAACTAGGACAGCGCTCACGATTGCGGCTTTGCATTAGGCAAATAAAATTGACGTCAAGGTTGTTTCGCTCGCCTCGGCTCCAAATTGCGGCTTTGGGACTTTTGATGGTAATCCACGGCTCCACGGGATCAGCCCAGAACTTGAACAGCCAAGAATTTTCGATAATCACCGAGCAGCCTGGACTGCTGGTGGATGGATCAATAAATTTTGAGGGTCAATAAAAAAAAATAGACACTCAGAAATCGTGCTTTTTTCCCCACCACTAGCTTTGTTTTCTCCTTCTCATGGACGCCTCAGCCATGCAAAAGATGTTGGCCGACATGTTCAAAGCGAACAACGAACCCCTGGTGTGTTTTGCTTGTGCATGCATGCTTGCGTATACGAATTAATATTTCCGTCGATCCGTTTAATATTTCGAGATTAATATTAATAGGCGCGGTCATTAATATTTAATAAAATCAATTTTTCGATAGATAAAATTAATTTCAAGGAATTAAGTTTGGGGCACAAAAATTAATTTTTTTTTCATCCTCTCGCTCTCTTAGATGGCACAAGTGGAGCGACGACTGGCTGCAGCTCCTCCAGCAGCAGCAGCAGCTCGAGCACCAGCACCAACACCAGCACAAGCACCACCTCCTCATCTTGCCACTCAACCGCGAACCGAGGAGTAAAGCAAAGACTCCTCGGATAGGCGGCGGAAAGAGAGGAAGGAGAAGAAGAAGAAAAAGAAGGAGAAAAGGGAGAGGAGAGAGAGGGAGAGGAGCCAGGGGCAGGGGGGGGGGGGTAGACCCTGGCCTGATGGGGGGGGTCAAGGATGAGGGGGAGGGGGAAGTGGTGGTGGACGAGGGGGACGGAGACGGGGAAGTTCAGGTTGTTGACCCCCCCAATGACCCCCCCCCTCCCCCAGTGGCTTCCCAACGCCCTTAGCCCCCGATCTGCCACCCAGCTCAAGGCGGGGCCGATCCTCTGGTCAGCCAAGGTACTGAAGGAGGGGTGCGCGGGGGATCAACCCGTTTTTTCCTCCCCCCCCCCATAGCCACATGACAGTCATGTGGATTTTTCGGCGGTTGATCCGGTGTTTGATCCGCCGGAACGAGGGGGAACACAGAGGCACCTGGGGTAAGGATGCCTCCAGGGGGGGGAGGTCTGGATCTGGAGTCCCCTCCCTGGTGCCCCCCTTGCCCCCATGCCAGAGGCAATCAGTGTGGGCGCCTTGCCCGCAGTGAATTTGCTTTTCAACCACCGCGGTGTCCTCTTTGGGACGCCGCATTACCTGGTGTTGCTGCAGGACTCGGCCCAGCTAGGATGGGTAAGGCAGTGGCGCCAGGGCAAGGCTGTCGCCTTCGGGGTGGACTGGGCCACTGTGCTCGCCGTGCCCCGCCCCATCTACGACCGGGGGTGCCAGCCCTCGTACGAGGGCTACGCCCCCTAGTCCCGCGCCGTTCAGTTGGCAACCGCGACCGCGACCGCGGCCAAACCGGATGCCCAGGCGGCCCCGATGGCCAGCGCGGGAGCCCCTGTGGCCCCTTTGGAGGCCCCGAGTGCCTCTGCGCTCTTCTGGGAGGCCATGGAGGCAGTGCTGGCAGGCGGAGTGAAAGGGAGTTCTGAGGTATGTTGCTTGCCTGCCTGCATTAGTTTTTAGCACGCCACGTTTAATTTCTCGAGATTAATATTCAATTTTTGCTCCGCCGGTCGAAGAATTAAAAGTTAAGAGTTAATATTAAAGTCGAAAAAGTGAAAATGTTGCCGAGGAATTAATTTATTTTTTTTTTCCATTTTTTTTCAGGTTATTGACGTCGTGGTCAACGCGACGAATGCCAGTCCCATCCGGGTGGCCTGGCGACACGCTGAAGGATCCCAGGAAATACCTCTGGGGTCCCTCCACCGGATCCTGGCCCGAGACCCACCCTAGGGCCTTCCTCTCTTGCGAGGTCTCCACCATTCAGAGACTTCCCGCGTGGTGAGCGGCGTATGGGTGGCGCCGCGCCACTTCCGGCCCGCGGAGTTGGCTGTGATGCAGGAGGTGGGGTATGCGGGGAGGGAGGATGAGAAGATGCGGGGGGGCATGGGTGGGGGCGGGTTGAGCGAGGGGGAGGAGGGGGGGGGGCGTCCACCACCACCGCCCGAAACCCCCCCCCAAACGTAGCCCAACCCCCCCCAGCCCGCCCCCAAGAAAGGAAAGTTTTCTTTCGAGTCGTCAGACGAAAGCGACGACATGGCGATCTCCCGGCCCAAAAGGCCCTAACCCCCCACCACCACCACCACGCAGGGTCCACAAAGGCCGTCCCCGCCCCCAAACCCCACCACCACCCCAAGACCGCCTCCAACCCCCCCCCCCCCAAACCAAGACCGACACCCCCAAGGATGCCGAGAAGAAGGACGACCGTTCCGAGGATCCCATCGTTGGGACGTTCCTCCACGTACCCTACCCAAAGGGGGTAGAGAGGGGCACCGTCCGTGGTATCCACGGGCGGAAGTACGGTGCTGTTTGGGTGGAATACCAGGGCGGTACCACCCTCCACGAGGTGAACCGCTCCCTCCTCTTCCCCACCCCCGAGGAGCCCGAGCGGCACCGGGAAGAGGCCTGGGCGGAGGGCCCAAAGAAGACCAAACCCCCCACCCCCACAAACGAAACGCCTAACCCCCTGAACGCAAACCCTACCACCGAACCCACTAACCCAACTAACCCCACTAACCCCACTAACCCCCCATCCGGACCCGCAAAGATGTGGGACCCCACTACTCGGTCCCACGAGGTATGAGGGCCCGGAAAGGGACGCAAAGGGCCACAATGCCCATGGACAAGAAACATAAACACACACATGATGCATTCCATGTTGCGTTGTGCCATTGTTAGGAGGGTTAACATTTTGGGAAAAGAGTTGATATTTGTGCGACTAATATTAATGCCGGCGACCCTTTAATTTTTAACTTTTCAAATATTAATGGAAAAATTAAAAACAAAAATTAAAGCCGAGAGCCATTTGGACATTTTCAAACAACCACATGGGTAGGACCTCCCCACCAAACCCCAGGGGAAAATGACACCCAAGGCCGTAAGGCAACCTGTGGGGGTCATAGATTTCATGGCCAACCCCCTAACACCCCCTAAAAAATTGAAACTTGAGATTGACGTGTTAATTTTTGCCCAAATATTAAACATACTGACTTTAATTTGGGCCACTAGGGAAATGTGTTTTGAGCCCCTACGGTGAGTTATTGAGGGTTGTACTCCCTTCAATGATTCACCACAACAATTATAAATGGGTGTAGACCACCTGCATGCGATGATTCATTGAGGGGTCTACTCCCTTCAAACATTCACGGCAACGCTTGTCAATGGATGTAGAAACCCTAAAGAGCTTCATTGAGGGGTCTACTACCTTCCATGATTCAACGTAACCCTTGTAAAAAGGTGTAGAGCCCCTGCAATGGTTCATTGAGGGGTCTACTTCCTTCAATGATTCACGAACGCCCTTGTAAATGGGGGTAGACCCCCTGCGAGGATTGATTGAAGGTTTTACTCCCTCCAATGATTCATTACAACCCTTGTAAACGAGAGTAGACCCCCGACAATGATTCATTCAAGGGACTACCCCATTCAATGATTTGCCGCAGGCCTCCCAAAGGGCACTAGAGCCCTTGTTGTGGTTGCTTGAGGGTCTACTCCCTTCATAGATTCACGGCAGTACTTGTAAATGGGTGTAGAGCCCGTAAAGAGATTCCTTGAGGGGTCTACTCCCTTCAGTGATCCATCGCAGCCCTCGTAAATGTGAGTGGACGCACTGCGATGATGCATTCAGGGGCATTCAATGATTCACCACAACAATTGTAAATGGGTGTAGACCACCTGCATGCAATGATTCATTGAGGGGTCTACTCCCTTCAAACATTCACGGCAACGCTTGTCAATGGATGTAGAAACCCTAAAGAGCTTCATTGAGGGGTCTACTACCTTCCATGATTCAACGTAACCCTTGTAAAAAGGTGTAGAGCCCCTGCAATGGTTCATTGAGGGGTCTACTTCCTTCAATGATTCACGAACGCCCTTGTTAATGGGGGTAGACCCCCTGCGAGGATTGATTGAAGGTTTTACTCCCTCCAATGATTCATTACAACCCTTGTAAACGAGAGTAGACCCCTGACAATGATTCATTCAAGGGACTACCCCATTCAATGATTTGCCGCAGGCCTCCCAAATGGCACTAGAGCCCCTGTTGTGGTTGATGGAGGGTCTACTCCCTCCATAGATTCACGGCAGTACTTGTAAATGGGTGCAGAGCCCGTAAGGAGATTCCTTGAGGGGTCTACTCCCTTCAATGATCCATCGCGGCCCTCGTAAATGTGAGTGGATGCACTGCGATGATGCATTCAGGGGTCGATTCCCTTTGCTGATTAACAGCAGCCCTTGTAAATCGCAGTAGAGCGGCTACAATGATTCTTGGAAAGGTCTAATCCCCTTCAATTATTCACCAACTGTATTGTAAATGAGTTTAGACCCCCCGCAATGATTCATGGAAGGGTCTAGTCCCGTCAACGATTCGCCGCGGCCTTGTAAATTGGCGTAGACTGGCGGCCATGATTCATTGAGGGGTGTACTCTGTTCCATGATTCATGGCGACCCTTCCAAATGAAGGTAGAGCCCAGGCGATGATTCATTGAGGAGTGTACAACACAGCAGCCCTTCTGAAGTTCAGTACACCCAATGCGAGGATTCATTGAAGTGCCTACTCCTTTCAATCATTCATCAGAACCCTTGTAAATGGGACTACAGCCCCTGCCATGATTCATTGAGGGGTCCGCTGCGTTCAAGAATTTGCCATGACCCTTCTGAATGTGAGTACCAGCCCCACAGTGATTCATTAAGGGGTCTACTCCCTTCAAAGATTCATCACAGCCCTTGTAAATGGGACAGGAGTCCCTGCAGTGATTCGTTGAAGCGTCTATTCCCTTCATTGACTCAGCACAGCCGTTGGAAATGCAAGTAAATTCTTGCGGTAATTCATTGAGGGGTCTATTCCCTTCAATGATCCACCGCGGCACTTGAAAATCGGTGCAGAGCGCTTAAAGTGATTAATGGAAGGATCTACTCCCTTCGATGATTTACCGCAGCCCTTGTAAATGGTAGTAGACCCCTTGTGATGATTCATTCAAGGGTGTATTTCCTTCTACGATTCACCGTAGCCCTTGTGAATGGGAGTAGACCCCGTGCCATGATTCATTGAGGTTTCTACTCCCTTCAATGATTCACCGCAGCCCTAGTGTACACCCGCTGCGATGATGCACTGAGGGGTCGACTCCCTTCAATGATTCACTGCAGCCCTTGTACATGGGTGTAGAGCACCTAGGGTGACTCATCGAGGAGTCTACTGCCTTCAAAGATTCACCGCAACCCGTGTAAATGGGTGTAGACAGCCTCCAATGATTCATTGAGGAGTATACTCCCATCAATGATCCAGTGCGGCTATTGTAAATGGATGTAGACCCCCTGCGGTGTTTCATTCAAGGGTCTAGTCCCTTCAATGATTCACCGCAGCGCATGTAAAAAGGAGTAGAACACCTAAAGTGCTTCATTGAAATGTCTACTCCCTTCAGTCATACACCCCTCAGTTGTAAATGGGTGTAGACCCCCTGCGGTGATACATTGATGGGCCTATTCCCTTCAATGATTCACCGTAGCCCCTGTACATGGGTGTAGACTCCTTGCGGTGATTCATCGGGGGGTCTGTAAATGAGTCTACACCGCCTCCGAAGATTCATTAAAGGGTCTAACTGGTTCAATGATTCACCACAGGCCTTGTAAATGGTTGTAGAGCCCTTGCAGTGATTAATTGAATGGTCTATTGCCTTCAATAATTCACTGCAGCCGTTGAAAATGGGTGTAGACCCCATGCCGTGTCTGCCAAGGAGGGAATGAACACACGGCACAAAACATCAATGGCATGTAACTCAGACTAGGTGTGCCGGACACCAAACAGTGCGAGAAGGGCAGCATTGCTCATAGTGTCCCACTCACAAGGGCCCGTAGGCAATAGTTGAAGACATATCCCCCCTGATAGGGGGAGACAACAACAGACAAGCAGAGAAGTCCCTACCCCCCTCGTGGGTGGGGGGGGTTCGCAGGCAAACAAAGGCTTGAATTGTCTAAAGTCAGGACGGTGCCATCCTTGCCCCTCCGTGGGTGGGTGGGTGGGCAGCCAGACTACAACACAATCCTACCTGCCTAGGTGGGGGGGGGAGACTTTCTGCCGGTGCGGTCTCCGGAAGCCCCGGGGCACAAACATACACAGCTCTCCCGGGAGCGACACAAAAGCTCTCGTGGAAGTGATACGACCAGCCACACGCACACACCACCCCGAGACTCACAACCCGTCGCCCGCCCCCCCCCCCATCCCACTAGACACACCCGCGGGTGGGTGGGTGGGCGGACAGAAACCTGCCTGAAATGAAAGGAAAACAATTGTTTTAAAAACAAGGGTTTGCCAAGGAGGGAAGAAACACACGGCACAAAACATTAATGGCATGTAACTAAGACTTGGTGTATTTCTCTCTAGTACGACCCAGTACATGCTACTGATGCTAATTGGTGCGTGCCACAGTGCAAAGCACGCTGACGCACAACAAAAAGATATGAACTGAGCAAGAGAGAAAGAACAATAAATAAAGAAGTAAACAGACAAGAACCCCCCATACCCCCGACCCCGCCCACCCACCCACAACTGCCGCTAATTCACTGCTGTCTGAGATGGCAGCCTGCCGGCCAGCGCCACTCACACCACTGCCGCCACAGCTAGCGGTCTGTAGGCCAGCGCTGCTCAAATCACCACTGGCAGAGCTGGTTGTCCGTAGGCTAGCTTTTCGCAAACAAGTGCTACCATAGTCGGTGGTCTGTAGGCCAGTGCTGCCTAAACCGTTGCAGCGGGAGCTGGTGGTCCAAAGTGCAGGCCTCCTCAAACCACTGCTGCCTGTGCTGGGGGCCTGTAAGCGACTGCCGCTCAGGCCGCCTTTGCCAGAATTGATGACCCATAGGCCGGCGATGTTCAAACCACTGCTGCCTGTGTTGGTGGCCCGTAGGCCAGTGTAGCTGAAGCCACGGCAGCCATGCTGGTAACCCTGCACCCACCAACAACCCCGGGAGACAAAGGCATGCCCGTAGGCCCCTAGGCATTTCACAAGCCATTGCAGGTTAGAAAGTAACAGTCAGACTGGGTCCTGGCGCCATGTGACAGCCAAGTCAGGTGTAACGACATTAGGCATGGCTGGAAATCACACCAAAGCAAAGGGCAGCGGGGGTAGTAACATGCACAATGTCTTTAAGAGCAGGAGGACTCAAAACAAGCATGAAAACAGCCCCTCTCGGGCAACGCGCTAGCCCTGGCATGTCAGAAAGTGATGGCCAGACTGCGGTCTGGCGCCATGTGACAGCCAAGTCAGGGGAAACGACGCTAGGCATGGCTGAAAATCACACCAAAGCAAGAGCAGTGGGGGGCAGTAACATGCACAGTGTCTTTGAGAGCAGGAGGACTCAACACAAGCATGAAAACAGCCCCTCCTTCCCTCGCCTAAGCCCGCGTTATGATCCGCCCCACACTCCGACAGCATGGGTGTTCATCTTCCGGTGAGCCTGGTGGTGCAAGTCCTTCAGCAACCGTAAGCGCCGTGCTGGGGCCCATCAGTTTCGGCTCCTGGTATGCCTGGTGGTTCAAGTGCTCCAGAAGCGGCTCAAGCCCGCGTCGAGTTTATCAGTTCTACATGATTTTCAGGTCGTCCAGCAATCGTCAGGACCCGGGTGGAGTCAATCAGCTTTGCATTAGGACCGACCCTGTACGCCGACAGCACCTCTGTCTCATCTCCCAGTCAGCCTGGTGCTTCAAGTCCTCCAGAAACGGCTCGGGCCCGCGTCGCGTCCATCAGCCCCCCGTTAGCATCTGTCCCGAATGCCGGAGGCATCGAAGCTACAGCTCGCGGGAGCTCCTCGCGGTTGGCCACCCTGTGAGAGCGGGCCGCGGCATTGCTTAGAGAGCTGTCATGCCTGGGGACATGCGGGTGGGGTGGGGGGAGAGACCCCCCTCCTCCAAATGATACCGACAGTAAACTACCAAAAGAGAAAGGCAAATAATTGTTTTTAGTAAAAACAAGGGATTCATTCAGGCATTTCTTCCCTTCAATGATCCGCCGCAGCGCTTGTAAATGGGTGCAAACCAATTGCGATGATTCATTGAGGTGTCCACTCCCTTCAATGATTCACCGTGGACCTTGTGAATGGGAGTACACCCCCTTCAATCATTCATTGAGGGGTGTACTCGCTTCAATGATTGGCCAAAGCCTTTGTAAATGGGAGCAAGCGCCCTGCGAGAATTCATCAAAGGGTCTACTTCGTTCCATGACACACCAGAACCGTTGTCAATGGATGCAAAGCCCCTGCGGTGTTTCATTGAAGGGTCTATTCCCTTCCATGATTCATCGCAGCCCTTGGCAATAGGTGTAGACCCCGTAGGATGATTTAGTGAGGGCCCTTCAGTGATTTATTGCACCCCTTGTAAATGGGTGTAGACCCCCGCGATGACTCATTGACGGGTCTACTCCCTTCAATGATGCACCGCAGCCCTTGTAAATGGATGGACACCCCGGGTGATGATTCATTGGAGGGTCCGCTGCCTTCAATGATTCACTGCGGCTCTTGTAAATGGGAGCACAGCCCCTGCAATGATTCATTGAGGAGTCTACTCCGTTCAAAAATTGACCGGAGCCTTTCTGAATGGGTGTGGAACCCCCGCAGTGAATAATTCACGGGTCTAGTCCTTTGAAGATTCACCGCAGCCCTTGGAAAGGCGACTAGAGCCCCTACGGTGATTCATTGAAGGGTCTCCTCCCTTCAGTCATGCACTGAGGCCTTTGAAAATTGGTGCAGATCCCCTGCAATGATTTGTCGAAAGGTCTACTCCCTCCGATGATTTACCGCTGCGCTTGCAAATGGGAGTGGACCCGTGCAATGATTCATTGGGGTCTCTACTCCATTCAAAGATTCACCGCAGCCCTTGTTAATGGGTGTACACCCCTTGCAATGATTCGTTGACGGGTCTACTGAGTTCAACGACGCACCATGGCCAATGTTAATGGGGGTAGAGCCCCTAACGTGCTTCATTGAGGAGTTTAGTCCCTTCAATCAATCACGGAAGCCCTTGCAAATGGGTGTCGACCCCCTGCGATGATTCATTGAGGGGTTTACTCGTTTCATCATTCACCGCGGCAATTGTAATAGGGTGTAGACCCCGTGCGGTGATTCATTCAAGGGTCTGTTCACTTCAATCCCTCACCATAGTCCTCGTAAATGGGTGTAGAATGCCTACAGTGATTCATTGAAATGTCTATTCTCTTCAATCATTGACCGAAGCCGGTGTGAATGCCTGTAGCACCCCTGGGGTGATTCATGGAAGGGTCTACTTCCTTGAATAATTCACCGTGGCCCTTGTAAATGAATCCAGAGCCCCTACGGTGATCCATTGAGTGGTGTATTCCCTTCAATGACTGACCGCAGCACTTGTACAGGCGTATAAACCGGCCACGATGATTCATTGAGAGGTCTACTCCCTTCAAGCATTCACCACAGCCCTTGAACGTGGGGGTAGAGCCCCTACAGTGATTCCTTGAGGATTCTAATCTCTTTAATGATTGACCGCAGGCCTCGTACATGGGTGCAGACCCCCTGCGATGATTCATGGACGGGTCTACTCCCTTCAATGATTCACTGCAACCCTTGTAAACGGGTGCGCACCCCCTGCGATGGTTCATTGAGGGGTCTATTCCCTTCAATGAATCAGACACAGTCCTTGTAAATCAGTGTAGGGCCCCTGCAGTGATTCATTGAGGGGTCTACCCCCTTCAATGATTCACCGTAGCTGTTGTAAATGGGAGTAGACCCCCTCAGATGATTCGGTCAGGGGTGTACTCAATTAAATCATTCACCGCCACCCTGGTGAAGGGGTGTACAGCCCCTATGTTGATTCAGTTAAGTCCCCATCCTCTTCCGTGACTCTCAAGTCAATTTAGGCATGTACCTCAGACTGGGTGTGTCAGACACCAACTTGGGTCAGAAGCACAGCACTGCCCATGGTGTCCTACTCACCAAGGCCCGTAGGCAACAGTAGCTGACATCTCCCCCCTGATCGGGGGGGGGGGGGGGGGGTAGCACCAAACAAGAAGACAAATCCCTATCCCCGGGGGGGGGGGGGGCGAACAAACGAAGGCAGACACTGCCCATAGGCAGTGGTCATGGTTGGGGGGGTTGGCAGCCACACTACAACACAATCCTGCCTGCCTAGGTAGGGGGGGGGGGGGGCTGTTCTATTAGTGCGGTCTCCGGAACGCCCGGAGCCCAACCACCCTCTGACCTCGTGCACACAACCAGCCATAGGTACACACCACACCGGCACTAGCGACCTCCGCTCCCCCCCCAGCCCCCCAAACACGCCCCCCCCTATCCCATCAGTCCGCGGGGGGGGGGGCGGACAGAAAACTGCTTGTGAAAGAGAAGGCAAACAATTGTTTGAGTACAAACAAGGTTTTGCCAAGGAGGGAAGGTACGCTCTGTACAAGTCAATATAGACATGTAATGCAAACTGTGTATATTTCTGTCTAGCAAAACCAAATACATGCCACTAGTGCTTATCTGTGCGCGCCACCGTGCAAAGCCTGGTGACGCGCACCCATAATTCACGAACTGGGCAATTAAAGCAACAACCCCCCAAAACCCCCACCCCACCACGCACCCACAGATACCAGCTGTAGCTGCTCAAACCACTGCAGCTAGGGGTGGTTGTCTGATGGTCAGTGCTGCTCAAATCAGAGCTGCAAGAGTCAGAGGTCTATTCGGCAGTGCAGTTGAAACCCCTGCTGCATGAGCGGCAGGTCTGTAGGCCAGTGTGACTCAAACCACTGCTGTGTGAGCCGATGGTCTGTAGGCCTGTGTCGCACAGACCACTGCTGCCAGAGCTAGCGGTCTATAGACCAGTGGTGATCAAACCACTAATGCCCGAAGTGGTGGTCTGAAGGCCAGCACTGCATCAAACCACTGCAGCTTGAGCTGGTGGTTTGCGGGCCAATGTCGCTCGGACCACGTCTGCCAGAGCTGGCAGTCTATAGGCCAATGCTGATCAAACCACTACTGCCAGAATTGGTGGTCTGTAGGCCAGCGCTGCTGAAACCACTGCTGCGTGAGCCGTTGGTCTGTACACTAGTGTCGCTCAAACCACTGCTGCCAGAGCTGGCCGTCTATAGGCCTGTGCTGATCAAACCACTACTGCCACAACTGGTGGTCTGTAGGCCAGAGCTACTCAAACCACTACAGCCTCAGCTGGTGGTCTCTAGGCCAGTGTCGCTCAAACCACTGCTGCCAGAGCTAGTGGTCTATTGGCGGGGGCTGTTCAAACCAGTGCTGCTAGAACTGGTGGTCTGTAGGCCAACGCTGCTCGAAATACTGCTGCCAGACCCGGTGGTCTATAGGCCAGTGTGACTCAAACCCCTGCTACCAGAACTGGTGGTATGTAGGTCAGTCCGCTCAAACCATTGCTCCCAGAGTTGGTGGTCTATAGGCCCCTGCTGTCAAACCATTGCTGCCAAAACTCGTGGTCTCTAGGCCAGCGCTGCTCAAACTACTGCTACCTGAGACCGTGCTCTGTAGGCCAGTATCGCTCTATCCACTGCTGCCGCAGCTGGTGTACATAGGCGAGTGCTGTTCAAACGACTGCTGCCAGAACTGGTGGTATGTAGGCCAGTGTCGTTCAAACCATTGCTGCCGGAGTTGGCGGTCTATAGGCCAGTGGTGATCGAACCACTGCTGCCGGAACCGGTGGTCTGTAGGCCAGCGCTGCTCGAACCAGTGGTGCCTGAGCTGATGGTATCTATGCCAGTGTCGCTCAAACCACTGTTGCCACAACTGGTGGTCTAGAGCCCAGTGCTGTACAAACCACTGCTGCCAGAACTGGTGGTCCGCAGGCCATGGTCGCCCAAAACCCTGCTGCTAGAGTTCGGGGTCTATAGGCTACTGCTGATCAAACCAATGCTACCAGAATTTGTGGTGTGTGGGCAAGCAGTGCTCAAACCACTGCTCCCTTAGCCGGTGGGGTGTAGGCCAGTGTCGCTCAACCCACTCCTGCCAAAGCTGGTGGTTGATAAGCCACCGTTCTCAAACCTCTTCTGCCCCAGCTGGTGGTTTGTAGGCCAGTGTCACTCAAACCACTGCTGCCAGAGTTGGCGGTCTATAGGCCACTGTGGATGAAATCACTGCTGCCAGAATGGGTGGTCTGTAGGCCAGCGCTGCTCAAACCACTGCTGCCTGAGCCGGTGGTCTGTAGGCCAGTGTCGCTCAAACCACTTTTGCCAGACCTGATGATCTATAGGCCAGTGCTGTTCAGACCACTATTTGCCGTGTGCCAGGTTTTGGGAAGACAGTACTGCTAGGGAGCATGCAGATTCACATTGTGTTCCATGTGCACTCGGAAACACTCCTTCCCCCTTGTTGTGGGTCTTGTGGGGATTACGGCTGCGTCTTCTGTATATGCCGGGTAAAAGTGGGGCGGGCACAAGCGCAGCTAGTTTCCTGCGCAAATGGCTGTTTTAAGCATTTTCAGCATGCGGGCTGCACGCAAGAACGGTGTGCAAGCCCTGCCTGTTGAGTGCCCCGTCCATGGGGTTGGCTCGTAGTGGCGGCACAACATGCGCCGCGGTTGTGAGCAGCAACACCCGGACCTCCCGGTGACTGACGGGCGCAAAGCGCGATGCAGCTGGGGCCTGGAGGAGAATGTTGTCTTGGAGGAGGGGGAGGGGGGTTTTCTTGTGACAAAAAAAAATCCCTGTGGACGCAGCCGGAAAAGAAGTAGAAGCGCGAGAAAATGCATTGACCAAAAGGGTTGGCGGAGATCTGTTTCCTCTGCAAGAAGTAGGACGAGGAAACAAAACAGTTTCCGAGCTTCTGCCAGCCAAAAATCTCCGTTGCCGGCTCAGTCAGCTTTCCGGGTGTCTAGTAGTTCCCCTCCCCCCCCCCCCACCGCTGTCTCCTGCCGCCACGCCGCCGGCTTGCTAGATAGGCTGTTGGCAGCTGTGACGCTCTTCATTCACGTCACCATGTCGTCCAGCCCCATGAGCGTGGCCTCTCTAGTGCCCTGCAGCCCCTCCTTTCAAGACGACAACCGGGGCTGAAGGGAGCTCAAAGAACTCTTGCTGCTTGGGGACCAATCTTCATGGCCGCTGTGGGACTCCGATGCTGAGAGGTGTCTCAGCAAATTGGCCTCCTGTTGGTATCCGTATGAAAGGTTGTTTTCTTCATCATAAATTGTTTTATGAAATATGAACACATTTTGCGCTTGCTGGGGTACCCATGAGCAATTTTTGTTGAAGACTTCGGGGGCTCGGTAAACACTCTTGAGGTGAGTTACTTTTTGTCAACCGGGGGCTTATTGTAAAATTTGCCATTTTTGCCAGTTTGTGCAAATTGTGAAATCATCCTCCCCTGTTTATAATTCCATTTATAATTCCATTCATAATTCGTACTCGTTTTATGCACGCGTTGATCATTTTATGAACACATTTTTTTAACGCATCCTATGAACATATGCACAAGCACACAAAAGTTGCTCAATTTTCGATTTCTCTTGTCCACTTCACTGCTCTTCTTTGTCCCTAGTCCTTGCTTGTTCTTGCCGCCCTAAGCCTTAGGGCTGGGGCCTGTCGGGTCCCCCCTAAGGGGGGCCATGGCCTATGTTTAACCCCCATCCATGGCCGGGGCGTGGGTTTGGGCATGGGGCTGGGCTGGGGGTTTGGCGGAGGGTTGCGCTCGGGCATCCACCTCCATGGGGGCGGCTGCAGGGGAAGCTTTGAACTGTGGCTGAGGGGCGTGCTTAGCCTCAGGGTTGGGTTCAGGCATAGCTGGCTTGGGGCCCGGCTTAGCCGCCGGGTCAACGTCCGGCTTGGGGTTAGGCTTCTTTTTGGCATTGGCGGCCTTCTTACCTGCAGCCGCAGCCTTCTGCTGCTCCCAATGGGTGATTGCTGCAGCATGACAGGCATGGAACAAATGCCTTGATGCGGGGGTCCCATTGGGAAGTGTGCTTCCTCCAATGGGCGGAAAGGGGGTGGGTGAACCTGCAGCGCTCCAGGCGCAGGTTGGAGTGCATCCCCCGTTGGGAATCCATTTTGGGCCATGAGGCAACAGATACTGGGCTCACATACGCCCCCGTGTCACACGCGCATGGTCATCACCACATAGTTCAGTGTTTTTCCTTGCTGCACTGTAGCGCAGACCAGTTTTCAACCACACCAGGTGGCTGCTGACTGTGCTGTGGCCTTGGCCATCCGTACATTGAGGTCAGCTCGCACCCACCACCCTCCCACAGTGCCGGTTAGTCTCTGCCCCTTGCTCTGCGGGTCCTGCTCTTGCTGCCCCTATCTTGCTGTTGCTCTCTTGCCGGGGGTGGGGGCCATGAGGCAACGGATACTGGGCTCGCATACGCCCCCGTGTCACAGGCGCATGGTCATAACCACATTGTTCAGCGTTGTTCTCGCTGCACTGCAGCGCAGACCAATTCTGTACCACACCAGCTGGTTGCTGAGGGTAGGTAGGTAGGTAGGTAGGTAGGTGCACTCGGTCGTGGAGAGGCGCCCCATGGTTCCCCCTGGCGTCGCCCCTGTGACGAACAGGAAGAGGTTCCGCGCGTGAACAGGGGAGGCGGCTTACTTCCCGCTAGACCTGACTGGTGGCCCCCAACAAAGCGGGGCCGGGCAACACCGGAAGGGCTGATCACCGCCAGCGTGACGTGCTTGTCTCGCCAGGAGGGTGTGCCCCTGTGCTTGCGCACGTCCCCTCCTTTGGGCGGAACCCTAGAGGTTCACCGGACTTCCTGGCGTATCCCGTTCCCAAGGCATGCATGCATGTTCTTGGTACTAGGATTCCGAGGCGCTTGGGTGTTGCTTGCTCCGCCTTGAGTCCCAAAGCAGCGAAGGCCCTAGGATGCAGCGTTACCCCCGGGCTCCGGATCTCGTTTGGCCGGGTCACCTGCATGGCACGGGCTGCCTTAGTGCCCGAGCTATGGACACTGGGTTTCCTACTGTTGTGTGGTGTTTGTGTGTGGGTCCGGGTTGTGTTTGGGCTCGGGCTTCGGCTGCGCCTCGGCACTCCTCGCTGGGGTGATGGGGTGGGTATGTGTTTGTGTGCCTGCTCCGCTTGTACCCTGCCACTCCTGGCTTGGGTGTGCGGTGTGGGTGTGTGTGCTTGGGCTCGGGTTTCGGCTGCGCCCCGCCACTCCTGGCTGGGGTGTTGGGGTGTGTGCGTGTTCGTGTGCCCGCTCCGCTTGTACCCCGCCACTCCTAGCTGGGATGTGCGGCGTGGGTGCGTGTGCTTGAGTTCGGGCTTTGGCTGCGCCCCGCCACTCCTGGTTGGGGCGTTGGGGTGTCTGTGTGTTCCTGTGCGCGCTCTGCTTGTACCCCGCCTTTCCTAGCTGGGGTGTGCTGTGTGTGTGTGTGTGTTTGGGCTCGGGTTTCGGCTGCGCACCGCCACCCCTGGCAGGGGTGTTGGGGTGTGTGTGTGCTTGTGTGCGCGCCCTGCTTATACCCCGCCACTCCTTGCTGGGGTGTGCAGCGTGGGTGTGTCTGCTCGGGCTCGGGTTTCGGCTGCGCCCCGCCACTCCTGGCTGGGTTGTTGCGGTGTTTGTGTGTTTGTGTGCCCGCTCCGCTTGTACCCCGCCACTCCTGGCAGGGGTGTGTGGCGTGGGTGTGTGTGCTTGGGCTCGGGTTTCCGCTGCGCCCCGCCACTCTTGGCTGGGGTGTTGGGGTGTGTGTGTGTTTGTGTGCGCGCTCCGCTTGTACCCCGCCACTTCTGGCTGCGGTGTGCGGCGTGGATGTGTGTGCTTGGGCTCGGTTTTCGGCTGCGCCCCGCCACTCCTGGCTGGGGTGTTGGGGTGTGTGTGTGCTCGTGTGCCCGCTCCGCTTGTACCCCGCCACTCCTAGCTGGGGTGTGCGGCGTGGGTGTGTGTGCTTTGGCTTGGGTCTCGTCTGCGCCCAGCCACTCCTGGCTGGGGTGTTGGGGTGTGTGCGTGTTCGTGTGCCCACTCCGCTTGTACCCCGCCACTCCTGGCTGGGGTGTGTGGCGTGGGTGTGTGTGCTTGGGCTCGGGTTTCCGCTGCGCCCCGCCACTCTCCGCTGGGGTGTTGGGGTGTGTGTGTGTTTGTGTGCGCGCTCCGCTTGTACCCCGCCACTTCTGGCTGCGGTGTGCGGCGTGGGTGTGTGTGCTTGGGCTCGGTTTTCGGCTGCGCCCCGCCACTCCTGGCTGGGGTGTTGGGGTGTGTGTGTGCTCGTGTGCCCGCTCCGCTTGTACCCCGCCACTCCTAGCTGGGGTGTGCGGCGTGGGTGTGTGTGCTTTGGCTTGGGTCTCGTCTGCGCCCAGCCACTCCTGGCTGGGGTGTTGGGGTGTGTGCGTGTTCGTGTGCCCACTCCGCTTGTACCCCGCCACTCCTGGCTGGGGTGTGTGGTGTGGGTGTGTGCCTTTGGGCTCGGGTTTCAGCTGCGCCCCGCCTCTCCTGGCTGGGGTGTTGGGGTGTGTGTGTGCTCGTGTGCCCGCTCCGTATGTACCTCGCCACTTCTGGCTGGGGTGTGCGGCGTGGGTGTGTGTGCTTGGGCCTGGTCTCGACTGCGCCCCGCCACTCCTGGCTGGGGTGTTGGAGTGTTTGTGTGTTCGTGTGCAGCGCAGACCAATTCTGTACCACACCAGGTGGTTGCTGACTGTGCTTTGACTTTGGTCATCTGGACACTGAGGTCAGCTGGCACCCACCACCCTCCCACAGTGCCGATGAGTCTCTAACCCTTGCCCTGCAGGTCGTGCTGATGCTGCCCCTGTCTTGCACTTGCTCCCTAGCACCTGAGGACGTCTCGTACCTGAACGTCGGGGGCGCAACAGCGCCTGCGGTGCCGCAAAGGCGTCTCAACCTGGCAACAAAGGTTTGGCGGCTGGTCACCGCAACAGGTCATTGCTGTACTGTCTGCGGTGCAAACCTTTTCAGCACCACACCATGCGTGCACTGAAGCGGTACCCAGAACCCCATGGCTAGGTTACGGTCTCCGGTCAACTAACCCCATGCACGGAAGGGAAGACGCCCGTTGACGCTCCGTTCCGTGCCGTGAAGCCCCGCATCGGCAACCGATGCACCGCCAGCGGAGATTTGTGTATCAGAATATCAGGAATCAACAGGGTTTTATTTTCATATTGTTTCGGTCAATTTTTACGCTTCCGTTCTGATACTCACTGTTTTGACTGCTGGCGGTTGGATCGCGACTTTACCGTAACCGCCAGTTTAACTGTAATTAATGGAAATTTTAACGCTATCCGTCACGAAGGCTCCAAAGTCGTCAGGAACTGCATGGATGCTTCCGCAATTTTCACATCTTACACTGGCAACCTTAATCCGAATTTTTCAGGATGTCGAAATCGGATTTTCGACTTCGACATCCCCGCACTTGATTTGACCTCTTTCGAGTGGACCTACGTGCTTCCCTATGCACGAATCAACTTTCCCTTTGTCCTGCCCTCCATTTGTCTTAAAGCTATGGGCAAAACAAAGTTGATTCGTGAGGCCACTTGTGAGGGTCATATCTCGTGCCGCTTGCGAGTATTGACGATAAGGAAACGTGGGATGTATTCACAATACTCCCGACGTAATTTAGGAAGCATTATATGCCCTGCGTTTCCACACGTGCGCGCTAGTGTAATGGATCATGGTCAAGAGGGTAGAGTTTGCGTTGTAACTCTATGGCCATGATGTTGCGTGCGTTAAGATAACTTTCGAGTGTAGCGCGCAAGTGTTGGTGTTGCATAGGAACTCTCCTTGAGTTCCTATGAGCGATTGACACAAGGTTATGCCCTTGGAGGGGCATGACATATCGTGGTGGGAGCTACCTTTTTGGGCAATATGTGGTATGTGCCATGTGTTGTGTTGCGTGCCCATTTGGCGGGTCCATAGCTCCAAGCCGAACCCGCCAATGGACCTCATATTGTGCAAGCCCCTTCTCCATACTCCCCACGATCAATTGCAAGGCTAACCTTCGTGAAGGGAAGCTTGTGTGGTGATCCCGAAGCGATGCGTTGGGAGCAAGGTGTGTATTTTGCAATTTTCCATAATTTCATGTGCCCACTTGGGAAGTAGCGCTCGTAACCTTTCAAGGCGCCCCAAGTGGAGCACATATGTGGGATCGAAGGTCATTGGTGTCAAGTCATTGTGTGTAGAAGGATTAAGGGATTGCACGATCCAAGCCGAAGATATTATAATATAATTATGCACCTTTCAAGGCACTTTTGTGTGTGCTTGTGCCAATTTTGCCATTTTTGGCCCGTCATGATGTCAAGTGGCGACCGTGTATCTCAACGTTGCGCTCAATTGACATCATGACTCAAGTATGATATGAGGGTACATACTTCGGTGCCCAACATATCCTGGACCCGGCGAATAACTCCTCTTAGGCTTGGCATGCCGTGGCCGCCATGTTGGCGATTTGGGACTATCCCAAATCATGGGCTCACTTGGCGACCCTGCCATTCCCAATATTGGGGGAGTTGGGCGACGCCCAAAAGATATGTTGGACCAACATGACTTGATACCAATCCTATGGCACACTCCGGTCCGAGTCGGGCATGTGCCTCATTTGCCTTAACCATGAGTGTGCGCATTTTTGGCCATTTTGAGCAATTTTCCACTTTTGCTGCCCGCCGTGCACTATGCTCTAACCCTCGTGCACGCCGGACGCATGGACCAATGGACCATATATGACATGGGTGTTATGGGTAATGGTCCCCATGGTCCACACACCACGTGGGCAAAGCGGAGCCACCTTCGTTAAGGCGCTAGCCCAAAGTGAGTGTGGGCAATTTTGCAATTTTGACATTTGTGGACCCAGTTGGGATCGTCACCACGCCGAGTGGCATGGAGATCTTTGAGAGCCAAGGGCATGGGAGTCTCCATTGGACTACTGGTGGATGGCGTATGGGATGGCGAATCGGATCTCCAAGCCGGCGTGGAGATATACTATTGGGACCACACCGAATTTTGGCTCATTTCAAGCAGCCAAAATCACCCCATTTTGGGACCCCAATTTCCCCCTTCCGTGTGGTCAATTGGCGGCCCCATTCCTTCAAGCCCATAGGGATCCCGGACCTAATTCCAAGTTGTGCACTCAGATATAAGTCCCAGGTCCTGCCTCCTACCCTGTGAGCCATTGGCCTTACTTTGGCCGGGCGAGCCACGCGTGAGAATGACGCCAATTTTGGTGATTTTGGCATCATGACCCCACTTGACTCATCCGTGTTGCCCTGATGCCGGAACCTCAGAGGGAACCAGGTTGGGTGAGGGCTCCAGAGAGTTCGTACTCGGAGGGCATAGGGTCAGTTGCCTCGTCCCTACCTCTGGCGGGTCCGAACGAGGGGTCCATTCTGGGGATTTTTCAGTTAATTTCAGTTTGGGCTGAAACAGCCCATTTTCAGCTACCAACTCCTGGGTGATAATGGCGGGGCCATATCTCTGACTCAGAGAGGAGTTGGAACCCGCTGTTAAGGGAGCATAGGGAGCCACTGTCGGTTGGCCTTGGAGCACTTGGGTTCTCAGGAACTCGCCTGTGGCTGGGCGGGACACCCCCCCTATTGGCAGGGTTTCAGGGTCCGGACTGAGCAGGGCATGGGTCGTGTTTGAGCCCCCGCCCCCACCAGCCACTGAGAGGGTCGGACCTGGGATTGGGATATGAGTTGGGACTGAGTGTCTATAGTCCTGTGATGCCCTTACCCCAGTCCAGTCTTAACCCCATGTGTACATATCCTGATGTGTTGTTGTACATACTTTTGTTCCCTCTTTGCAGAGTGGCAAGGATTCTGAAACGCTTTGTCACATGACATGAGCGCATTGATGCCCTGGTGAGCGTAGTGCTTTGCCTGCCTGCTCACTTGCGCGTGTCCCGCAGCCTCCCGTGGCCGGCCCCCCACGGGAACGCGTCAAAAGCGTTTCACCGCCGCGGGGTTACCCAGCCCCCGCGTGCCACTCGGGGCCACCAACCCCGAGCAGCGCGGCGCAGCTCGCAGCTCGCAGCGCAGCGCAGCGTCTCGCAGCGCAGCGCAGCGGCTCGCAGCGCCACTCAGCGACAGCGCCGAGTTCGTCACGGAGCCCGCAGCGCCGTCCAGAGCATCGTTCTGACCGCGCAGCAACCGTGAAAGAGGTGCACAGACCAGGACTCCTGCATCAGCCCCATCGGCCGACCCGGAGTCCCATCGGCCGACCAGCAAGGCCGCGTCAACCACCTCCACAACCACCGGCTGACCAGCACCAGCCGCACTTCCAATCCAGTGCTGCAGCACCCTCCTCAACAACCACAACCAGTTCGTTGAGTTGAACGAGTGCACATCAAGGACCTCAAGACCAACTACGCCCCCGCTGCCATGGTGAATTGGCAAGAAGCGGGTACGAGGTGGCCGCAGCCCCACCCCCATGTGGCGCGCCTGCTGCGCGGATTGCTGTGGGACCAGCAGTACCGCTACAGCAATCCCCAGTGCGAAGGCGGCATGCCCGGGAGCTTCGAGCTCCGCGAGGACATGGGGGAGGACCGCCTGCGGGCAGTGGAGGAGTGGCTGCGGGCGGAAGGGTACGAGTACCGCTTCCGCCGCAAGCGCTGGAGGACGTGGACCCGGCCGGACAGGCCCGGCGAAGGGCTGCGCCCTGACGGGATTGAGGAGGACGAGGACCCCAACGCCTACCCGTCGGGCGCCTCGATCAACGTCTCCCCGTGGGACGTGATCGAGAAGAACTTCCCGGAACCGGGGAGCGAGCGCAGGCTGCAGGGCAGCAGCAGCGCGTCTCCGGCGACAGAGAAGCGGTCCGCCGGGGACAGGAGGCGGGACCGGAGGTGGCGGGAGTACCAGGAGTCCCTGGCCGCCGAAGCCGCCCAAGGCGCCAAGGGCGGAACCCCAGCCCCCAGTCCCCAACGGGCCAATGGTGGTCATCACCCCGGCTCCACCACCCTTGGCGACTACATCAAAGTCGCCAGGCAGACCAAGGCCAAGCCCCGTCCGCTGCTCCTGAAGGCCCAGCAGGCCTCAGCAGGCCCCAGCAGCGACGTGGAGTCGGCCCACCGCGGGAGGATGCCCACCGACCAGGCCAGCTCCAGCAGCAGCGCCGCTCCCGCCCAAAGGGACGTGGCGCGCGCCTGTGAGCGCGTCTGTGGGGCGCCCTGCAACCTTCGGGTTGCCCGGCAACGGTCCACGCAGCTGAACGCTGCCGTGGAGGGCGCCGTCGGCATCGCCCATGAGGAGGCCACCGAGTGGGGCAGAGGCATGGACTACCACGCCTCGAAAGTGGCAGCCATCGCGGCCGGTCTCACGGCTGCGGCCGCCCATGAGGCAGTGGCTGCCCGGATCAGGGCAACCGACGAGGAAGCCCGCCGGACGCAGGAGGCCATTGCCTGCAAGGAGGCCGAGGTGAAGGCGCTGGAAGAGGCGCTTGCCCAAGAGAGGGCAAAGAAGGAGGCGGAGGAAAGGGCCCACGCCGAAGCGACGGCCCAGGCCCAGGCGGACGCCGCCAAGAAGGAAGCCATCGAGGCCGCGCGACGGAAGGTCGCTGAGGAGAACGCCAAGACGGAGGCGGAGCTGGCAGCGTTGGAGGCGCAGAAGGCGCGGCTGCAGCAGGCCCGGGAAGCCGAGGCGGCTCGTGCTCGGGAAGAAGCCGAAGTGCGGGCTGCCGCAGCCACCGCCGCCGCAATGGAGGAGGCAGAGGCCAAACTCCGCCGCGAGACTCCCCCGGGAGGATCACGAGTGGAGACCCTTCGAAAGCTTTTCGAAGGGGACGCCTCCTCCAGGATGACGCTGGATGAGGCGGACACGGGCAGCAGTGGGAGCAGTGGCACCACCGCCCATCGACGGAGGAAGGGCAAGGGGAAGACCCCCGAGTGGCCGCGGAGGCCAGCAGGTGGACACCCCCACGACAGTGACCCCTTCTTCACCGCCAGTGACGGGGATGAACGAGGTCGCCGACATCGCCAAGTGGTGGCTTGGACGGGCGGAGGAGGCGGAGACGTCCCCATGGAAGGTGAGGATGAGGATCCCCCTCCTCCCTACCGGAGCTCGGAGTCTTCCGAGACCGAGACGCCCAGGTGGGGCAACATGGACGAGGATGACGACATGGACTTCGGCATCACGCGCCCATCCTCGGACCCACCGAGGCGACCAGGCGGAGACCCACCGGGACCCCCTGGCGGAGGACCATCAGGACCCCCTGGAGGACGCCCACTGAGTGGACCCCCTGGAGGCGGACCACCGGGCGGGGGAGGACCCCCTGGACCGGGCGCACCCGGCGGAGGCCCTCCTGGAGGACCCCCTGGGGACCCCGACGACCCACCAGGGAACGGCGACCCGGATACCACCTGGCGGTGGATTGTCTACCTCCGCAGGAGGGTCTTTTCCCTCGAGTGCGAGGTAGACACGGGCAAGGTCGAGATGGCTCGCATCTCCGGGGTCGCCGCGCGCGCGCAGAAGGAGCTGGACATCGCCAGGGCCGAGACCAAGTCGCTGACCAACGTCGTCAGCGGCCTGCAGGAGAGGCTGGATGCGCTGGAAGCCCGTGGGAGCGTCGGCAGCGACCACCCACCCCTGGAGTCTGGCTCGTCGGACGACGGCTGGGGACCCGGACCAGGTCCAGGCAGACCCCACGCCCCCGGCGGAGCCCCCAGGAGTCGCCCCAGCGCCAGTGCCCCCTCTCTCACCGCCCCCTCTCACCACAGCGCGGGCCGCCGCAACGAGCGCGTGCCGCCCGGCAGTGGCAGTGAGGAATGGCGCGATGAGTGGCTCAGCGCGGACTACCACAACCGCCGTGCTCCACCGCGGACGCCTGTACGCCCCCGACGCCCGGCACCAGCCCCGGTGCCAATCCCCAGGGCTGGAGGACGTTATGGTGGACTCAGGGATGAGGTCCCCAGAGGAGACGTGGAGTGGGATGTCGGCGAAGGTGAGGACCTGGACCTGGACCTGGAGGAGTCCGACATCAGCCCGCCGCGTGGTGTACGACGGGAGGCCGCTGAACGCAGCCGCCGGCGCCGTGATGAGGATGCGTACATGGATGCAGTACGGCGTGAACATTTTGGTTCAGCGTACGTGGAGGAACCGCGGCGTAGCCACAGGGGTTCCATGGAGGAGATGGACGTGGCGGCCGTGGGAGTCCGTGGGCGAGGCCGATGGGAACCTCGGTCGACCTCGCGGCCGGCGTTCATGGTCTCTAAGGCCGCGGATGCCGCCGTGTGGGAAGACTTGAAGGACATCAAGCCCCCCATGTACGACGGCAACCCCCTCAACCTCGACCGCTTCTTGGAGAAGCTGGACGATTGGGGGCTGACCGTCACTGAAGACCTGCCTCCCGCTGATGCGGGGAAGTATGTCTTCAAACGGTTCAGGTACCGCCTGCCGGAAGTGCTCGGAGAGCTATACTTCTTGGCGACCAAGGAGGGGAAAATCAAGACCCTCAAGGAAGCCAAGAAGTGGGTCAACGAGCAGGAGCGGGTGGACGCTCCGCAGGTGGCGGCCAAGCGCTGGAAGTCCATCAAGCTTGAGCATGATGGACGGGAGATCCGCCTACGAGAGTGGCGAGACTTCCGAGGGAAATACACCCTCTTCCGCCGCAACGTGGAGGATTGGAACGAGGGTGACGAGCAGGCTCGCCTGCTCTCCATGCTGCCGGAAGCATGGATCAAGAGGGTCACCAAGGAGGAATCCAAGAGGGCCAAGTCCAGCCACACGGTCAAGATGATGCTCCCCAAGGAGTATCATACGAACGTGGTGGCTTGGGCGAAGAAGAACGTGGCCCGGGATGTCAAACGGCACTCCCTGCGGAACGCTCTTCTCATCACCGTCTCGGGCGATCGCGAGAAGACCGCGATGTGGCGCCTCGACGATTGTGAGTTGAGCGGCCAGACCATCCGTCTGCAGCCGATCCCGGCGCGGATGAGCTGCGACGAGATCCTGGAGTGGGTTGGCGAGGAAGTACTCAAGGAGTACCGAAACCTCCACCACACCCGCGGGTTGAGGCCCGGCGACCGCGACGTCAACTACGTTGGCGGGGGACCTGGCAGGGGAAGATGCCATGGACCCAGCGGGAGCCGGCGGCGATGAGACTCTCGTCGACGATGACGACGACGATGAGCCCGCCGAAGTGGCCGTTTGCGCCTTCGTGGCCAAGAACCTGAACGCGGGGAGCAAACCGGGAAACTGGAAGCCCCTGCAGCAGGGTTGGAGGAAGCAGGAGAAGAGGGACCCTCGCCGTATTGGCGACCCTCCGCTGTCCTTTGGGGAGTTCATACGAGCTCACCCTCAGGGCTGTTTCGTGTGTTATGGGAGGAAGCGAGGCTTCAACCATGACCACCGAACATGCCCCATCCACAAGGCCGACACGGACGCCTACAAGAAGGCGCACGGGTAGAAGAAGCGTGCGCCCGCGGGTATCCGGGAAGCCAAGATGGAGGTGGACAAGGACGAGCTGGCCAAGCTGATGTCGTCGGTGGGGACCGAACTGGCCAAGGAGATCCAGGAGATCAAGCGGAACTGGGTCCCCAGGTCGGACAACAAGAACAAGGAGAACAACCAGAATGACCAGAACAAGGACAAGGACAAGAAGGGTAAAGGAGGAGGTAAGAGGGGAAGGAAGAAGGGCGTCAACGACGTTGAGACCGAGGAGAACACCCCATCTTCAACAACCGACGCCCCCTAGCGGAGCCCCTGCAGCCAAGGGCCCCAGCTAGGGCGGTCGCAGGATGGTGACGTGGGAAGCGCCGAACCATCCCAGTCGGGAGTCGATAAGCACGAGGGGACTGCCGCGGGCGGAAGGCCCGGTCCGGCGCCCAGTCGCGGAGGCGGGGTGAGGGCAAGTGAAGGCACGAACCCTTGCACCCGTCCGTCCTTCGCGACCAAGAATGTGTTTGATGTACTACAGGATCTTTCCGAGAGTATCGGAGGATCACCCGGACCGCAGCTGGATACTGCAGATGGGCAGCCTGAGCCCATTTACCACGACCTGCACCAGTCGCTTGTTGAGCTTCTGGAACGGCCGGAGATCCTGAGTTTGCACGCCGTGCGCCGTGTCGGTCGCGAGCGGCAGTTGCATCTCAAGGTCCGTGCCTTATGCGGGGAAGTGGAAAAGGTTTTCGACGTGTTGGTCGACACGGGAGCTCAGGTCAGCTTGGTCAAGGCTGGCCTACTTCCACCAGAGTGTCTGACCGACAGTCGGAAACCTGTCAGGCTGAAGGTGGCGAACGGCCAGTACATGGTGGGAGGCACAAAGGAAGCGGCCATTGGGCTGCAGTTCGTGAACCATCGTGAGCTGAGCCGCCCAGACCTCGGCAAGGAAATCCTCCTGCACGGTCGCTTCTACGAGGCCGAGATGGACTGGGACATGTTCGTCGGGTACGACTTCATGATGGAGACGGACTCCGGCGTTCTGCCCGCCCAGGCCTCTATGACCCTGTACCAGGACGACCAACTCTCGTGGCTTTCGTCACCTGAGCACCATGTGGAATGCCAATGGATCCACCCCGAACGCAATCAGCTCGAAGTGGCCGCGCTGGACACTGAGCCAACTGGTCCTGCAAACCAGGAGTACGGCGTAAGGCCGGAAGTGGCGAGCCGAGTTGTCGCGGACTTGGGAGCGTCGGATCTGGCCCTGGATGCGTTCTCTTCAGGAACCTCCGCCCATCTGCGGGTATGTGAGAAGTACTGGAGCGCCCAGGACTCCGCGTGGAAGAAGCACTGGGGTCCGCATCAGGGACTGATGTGGATCCATTGCCCCCGCTGGGACATTCCAAGAGCGATAGCGAAGATTCGCAAGGACCGCTCCAAGGCAGTGCTGGTTGTTCCTATGGGATGCACCGAGGCGGAAAGTACCCGACATTGGGTAGCCTCATTGACCAACATGACCTTAAACAAGGTCGTCCTACCGGCTGGAGAGAGTGTCTATCAGGACAGCCCATGCCACCCCAGAGATGGCCAACAGAATTCCACTATGTGGATGGGGGCCTTGATCAGGCCGACACCACGGACTTCGTGTGTGTCAACCGTATCATAGCAGAGCCTTGGAGGCAATGCTTTGCGGTTCCCCCTGTTGACATCGAAGAATCGGACTCCGAAGACCCCCTCACTGAAGAGGAGTGGGATCTGGTTCAGGGGTATATGGATCAGCCCTTTCACGACTGGGGGAACCAGCGTGAGGGCAAAGGCCAGGACAAAGCCTGGTGGGAAGTGGACTCAATCGTCTCCGGTTCCTATGACGGGAATACCTTCGTACAGAGGGTGCTGGATCACATGTCCAGCCAAGACGAGCCGCCTGGCGGTAACGCACCCACCTACGGCGATCTGTTCCGAGGCAAGACCAGGGATGGCCCTTTGGGCCACCTGGGAAGACCACCTGAGCCGAAGGCGAGCGGGGTCGCTACCCCTCAAGTAAGCTCCGTGGTTCAAGTGCCCGGAAAAGCCAAGGCGGAGTCCGATGACTGCCCCAAGATCCAGGCATTGAGGGCCAGGCTGAAGCAGAAGTATGGTGACACCTTCTTCAGCGGTAAGCCTGTGTTTCCCCCACCGGTGCGTGGACCGTATGGCGAGGCCAAGATACGACTGAAGCAGGACCCCCGTGTGTATCGCCACCGGGAGTTTGCCCTAAGGGGCGAGAGGAAAGAGGCCATGGAGAAGATCCTCCGTGACTTCATCCAGAGAGGCTGGCTTGAGCCGTGCCACTCCGAGTGGGCCTCTCCCTGCTTCGTCGTCCCCAAGAAGGTTGCCGCTGAGTGGCGGCGCGTGGTCGACTACCGCGGCCTGAACGCCCAAACGCAGCACGACAGCTATACGCTGCCCCTCATTGAGGACATGCTGCAAAAGCAACACCGGCGGAGGATCTTCACGGTGATTGACCTGAAACATGGTTATCATCAGATGCCTCTCGCCGAAGAGTCCCGTGCCTGCACAGCCATGAGCACTCCACTTGGACCTCTCCAGTGGAAGGTGATGCCCATGGGCGTCACCAACGGCAATGCGGCTTTTCAGCGGATGCTGGAGAACCTGCTTGAGCCGGTGCGCGACTGTGCGGACCCCTTCGTGGACGACGTGATCATCGCGTCCGGGGACCCCAGCATGAGCTACGAGGAGCTCCTGGAGGCACACGAGAGGGACGTCACTCGAGTGCTGGACCTTCTGGTTCGGCACAAACTCACGGGCAGCAGTGACAAGGCCACCATTGCGGTAAGCGAGGTGGTCTTCGCTGGCCACATGGTCGGGAACGGGCAGCGAAAGCCCATACCTGGCAAGGTGGCTGCGATTGAGCACTGGGAAAAGCCCAAAACGGTCTCTGAGCTACGGGCGTATCTGGGGTTCTGCAACTACTACTCGGGGTATATCAAAATGTATGCCGAGTATGCAGCCCCCATGACGACCATGCTCAAGGGCAACCGAGAGGAGACCAAGAAGGGGTCCAAGAAGGCTCTGGTCTGGACACCTGAGTCCGACCGTGCCTTTGAGGGGATGAAGCAGGCGCTGCTATCCGCAGTGGGTCTGCACCTCGTGGATCCCGACCGAGGGTTCGTCCTGCGCACCGACGCTTCCGACTACGCCATTGGCGCTGTGTTGGAGCAAGTGCTTGACGACGGGAGGCACGTGCCCGTGGCCTTCTGGAGCCGAGTCCTGGCGGAAGGCCAGAGACGGACGGGGACGCCCCGTGAAAAGGAGGCGTATGCCATCGTCATGGCTCTCAGGAAATGGGCTGGGTACATAGCCCTCCATCCCGTCACCGTCTGCACCGACCATCAGAGTCTGCAGTCGTGGCACAAGGAGCACGTGGACACCCCCTCAGGTCCTGCCTCCCGACGGGCAAGATGGCACGAGACCTTGGCCAAGTTCGACCTTACGGTTGTTTATAATCCTGGAAAGGATAACACCGTGGCGGACTGTCTCAGTAGGTGGGCCTATCCCGCCAGCAAGGGCATGACGGACATCTCTGCCCATGGCGATGAGGCTGAGACCGCTGAAGCCAAGAGGATCATTGAAAAGGAGCGCCTGATGGAGGAGGAGGGTGCTAAATGCTTCGTCGTCATGGCCGCGGTTGCCCCCCTCGCAACGAGGGTAAGCAGGGCGGTCAGAGTACTGGCCCCTGAGGGAGCCGAGTCCGACAAGCACATCTTCCCAGAGTCTTGCCTCCAGGACGACTGGACCGACGATTACGCCAAGTCTGAGGCCTTTGCGGCCGAGTATAGGGCTGTGACCGACCCTGATGACGGGCAGAAGTGGCCAAAGGGGCTGACTGAGGAAGATGGCAAGCTCTACCGGAACGGTAAGCTGCTAGTACCAGAGTCCCGGGTGCTCGAGCTGTGTGAAGCTTGGCACCACCACATGCTGCACCCAGGGGTCAGAAAGCAAGCTCTTGACATGCAGCGTCGGTTCGAGATCGACCATATCGTTCTCTACACCGCCATCAAGAAGGTCAGGAAGGGTTGCTCGGTCTGTCAGGCCTGCAATCCCGACAACCGGAACGTCAAGGGGGAACCCCAATGGACCCCGGTTCCTGACCAGCCCATGGAGAGCGTGGCCATGGACGTCTTCTCCATGCCCGAAGTGCAAATTGGCAAGGAGACCTTTGACTGTGTGGTTCTCTGTGTGGACCGCCACAGCGGCTACGTTGTAGCCGTTCCGGCACGCAAAAAGGGGTTGCTTGCCAGAGAAGTGGCAGTCATGATGATTCGTCATTGGCTGACCGTCTTTGACATCCCCCGCACCATTTGCAGTGAACGAGGGCCCCAGTTGACTGGTGGCTGGTTCAAGGCTATGTGTTCCCTCATGGGGATACGTCATGCCAAGAGCGTCGCCTATCTCAGCCGGTCTAACGGCCGTGCTGAAGTGGCTGGACGGCAGCTGTTTGAGAAGCTGCGCAAGATCCACATCACCAATCCACGGCGGAACTGGTTTGAGGAGATGTGGCCTGCTCTGAAGGCCCATCATGACACCCCCACACCGGGCGGTTTGTCCCCTCACCAGATTCTGTTTGGCAGGGCCCCCCTGGGTAGGGGACTCCCCTTGTCTGGTGATGGCATGGCTATGGATGCCAAGGAGTTCTTCGCGCGGCAAGAGCAAACGGCGCGGGACATCCGCCAGCAGCTCGAGAAGGAGCACGCTGAGCGTCAGAAGTCCGCCCCGAGCTCGACAGCGCAGAAGTTCAGGGTGGGAGACCCGGTGTGGGTGATCAGACCCCGCCCTATGGGCACCCACCGCACCAAAACCTGGTTCACACCCGGCGAGGTGGTGCGCAGGATTGGTGAGGACACCTACCGCATCAAGGTGGGTCACGGACAGTTCCGGGAGCGCCACGAGAGTCAGCTCCGTGTGCGGGAACCCGACCTCCGTGGCCAACATGTGTCCCTGAGCTACGCCGCACATGAGGCAGATTCGGATGATGACTATGCTGAGCAGGACGACTATACTGTCGAGAAGATCCTGGCTCAGCGTCCGAAAGCCTCGGCACCCGGAGGTCTGGAGTTCAAGGTTCGTTGGCGAGGCTATGGGCCGTCCCACGATACCTGGGAACCCGTCTCCTCGTTCGTGCCGCGGGTCAATACTCCCTTCATGGAGTACATCCGCAAGCACAAGACCAAGATCCACGTCTCGGACTTGGCAGCACTCACCCGGGCGATTGCAGCCAGAGGTGCCTGATCAGCGCCCTGAGCTCTCCCCTGATGCGTTTTGAGCGCTTGTGAGGCCGACGAATCGTCCCTTACTTGCTTGCTCTCTCCCATCTTTCGGTGACAGAGTGGCCATATACCCCCCCCTGCTGTATCCAGAGGAGGATGGCCCCTCTCTTTCAATTCTATTCGTCACTCCCCCCTGCTGAATCCTTGGGAAACCAGGTGGGGCGACTGACCTTCATTTTTCTGAGCTCTTGGGGCCTTGAAGCCCATACGACGTTGCGCAACGGATGCCGCTGTCATCGGCATTGCGATTTTTGAGTGTGTGGTCTGGTTCCATGGCATTTGCGGAATCCAGACCAGTCGACGTGTGTCTCGAGACTATATATGGCCTGAACTCAGGCGTTATCCTGTCCACCCTCCTGCATTGCCTTATCCTGACCGTGGCGTGGTTTGGCGCTCTGTCCAGAGCGTGTTTACACGCCTACTTACCCAGATTATTGCTTGTTTTTCTGCCCTCCAGGATATGTGCAGCTGTATGTTAAGTGTCATCAGCCCATCGCTGAGGGATGGACTGTTTTTCACCACGAATCGGGATACAGAGGCGCCCTGAGTCGCCGTTTACATGTTCATACTGCCTGGTCCAGCCTGGACCAGTACCCGAATACAGATTCTACTGTTTGAGTGCCCGTGATACCGTGTTGCCCTATTCGCTGTGATGTGTGGAGATCCTGATGGCGCCAGGCGGGAAGCCCAGTTGCCTGACTACACTCCCAGCAGTCCGCCACTGTCAGTCCCAGTGTGAGCCTACCGATTCGCAGACGCACTTGCATTCGGATGGCGGCCTCCGGTGCTCCTGACCTCGGTCAGTCTGCCTGGGAAACTGGTGGTTTGAGGAGTAGACGCCTCCGCCCACACTGCATGAGGACTCCCTCATGTATGGCCTTCGTGGCAGTAGGGCGAGGGAAAAGACGGCCTTGATGCCCGATCCCTTCAGGAGGAGTTCCCTTAAGATCTGGGGTTCTTAAGGAGTTCGACTATGGCACTCTGGACTCGCGTCGTATGGATATGGACATGGTGCGCCCGAGGAAGGTCCCGTGGGGACTCTCCCCAGTCGGCGGGCCTTGGGAAGCTTGGGGTAGCCTGATGGATCTTTGTGGTCGCTCTCGACTTGTGGGACCACCTCGGTCGTCGTGTGTCGCCTATGTTGGCCGTGTATGCCACTGCCACTGTGGTGGTGACCGTAGCAGCCGGCACCCGGTGCGCCTGGTATGGGTTAACGGGTCCTTTGGATGCCGAACAATCGCCGCCAGGACCCGGGACTTGATACTTGATCCTATACATGTGCTACGAGCTTACACAGCTCATACCCATCTTACTGTGACTTACTGAAGTGAGGATGTGACACCCCCCCCCCCTTCAGGATATGGTCCTGGGTACCCGCTGCCATGCTTGGGTGTTATCGAGCCCCCCCAGGGTTTGCTCTAAGGAGGGGGGTGAAGCGGTACCCAGAACCCCATGGCTAGGTTACGGTCTCCGGTCCACTAACCCCATGCACGGAAGGGAAGACGCCCGTTGACGCTCCGTTCCGTGCCGTGAAGCCCCGCATCGGCAACCGATGCACCGCCAGCGGAGATTTGTGTATCAGAATATCAGGAATCAACAGGGTCTTATTTTCATATTGTTTCCGTCAATTTTTACGCTTCCGTTCTGATACTCACTGTTTTGACTGCTGGCGGTTGGATCGTGACTTTACCGTAACCGCCAGTTTAACTGTAATTAATGGAAATTTTAACGCTATCCGTCACGAAGGCTCCAAAGTCGTCAGGAACTGCATGGATGCTTCCGCAATTTTCACATCTTACACTCGCAACCTTAATCCGAATTTTTCAGGATGTCGAAATCGGATTTTCGACTTCGACATCCCCGCACTTGATTTGACCTCTTTCGAGTGGACCTACGTGCTTCCCTATGCACGAATCAACTTTCCCTTTATCCTGCCCTCCATTTGTCTTAAAGCTATGGGCAAAACAAAGTTGATTCGTGAGGCCACTTGTGAGGGTCATATCTCGTGCCGCTTGCGAGTATTGACGATAAGGAAACGTGGGATGTATTCACAATACTCCCGACGTAATTTAGGAAGCATTCTATGCCCTGCGTTTCCACACGTGCGCGCTAGTGTAATGGATCATGGTCAAGAGGGTAGAGTTTGCGTTGTAACTCTATGGCCATGATGTTGCGTGCGTTAAGATAATTTTCGAGTGTAGCGCGCAAGTGTTGGTGTTGCATAGGAACTCTCCTTGAGTTCCTATGAGCGATTGACACAAGGTTATGCCCTTGGAGGGGCATGACATATCGTGGTGGGAGCTACCTTTTTGGGCAATATGTGGTATGTGCCATGTGTTGTGTTGCGTGCCCATTTGGCGGGTCCATAGCTCCAAGCCGAACCCGCCAATGGACCTCATATTGTGCAAGCCCCTTCTCCATACTCCCCACGATCAATTGCAAGCCTAACCTTCGTGAAGGGAAGCTTGTGTGGTGATCCCGAAGCGATGCGTTGGGAGCAAGGTGTGTATTTTGCAATTTTCCATAATTTCATGTGCCCACTTGGGAAGTAGCGCTCGTAACCTTTCAAGGCGCCCCAAGTGGAGCACATATGTGGGATCGAAGGTCATTGGTGTCAAGTCATTGTGTGTAGAAGGATTAAGGGATTGCACGATCCAAGCCGAAGATATTATAATATAATTATGCACCTTTCAAGGCACTTTTGTGTGTGCTTGTGCCAATTTTGCCATTTTTGGCGCGTCATGATGTCAAGTGGCGACCGTGTATCTCAACGTTGCGCTCAATTGACATCATGACCCAAGTATGATATGAGGGTACATACTTCGGTGCCCAACATATCCTGGACCCGGCGGATAACTCCTCTTAGGCTTGGCATGCCGTGGCCGCCATGTTGGCGATTTGGGACTATCCCAAATCATGGGCTCACTTGGCGACCCTGCCATTCCCAATATTGGAGGAGTTGGGCGACGCCCAAAAGATATGTTGGACCAACATGCCTTGATACCAATCCTATGGCACACTCCAGTCCGAGTCGGGCATGTGCCTCATTTGCCTTAACCATGAGTGTGCGCATTTTTGGCCATTTTGAGCAATTTTCCACTTTTGCTGCCCGCCGTGCACTATGTTCTAACCCTCGTGCACGCCGGACGCATGGACCAATGGACCATATATGACATGGGTGTTATGGGTAATGGTCCCCATGGTCCACACACCACGTGGGCAAAGCGGAGCCACCTTCGTTAAGGCGCTAGCCCAAAGTGAGTGTGGGCAATTTTGCAATTTTGACATTTGTGGACCCAATTGGGATCGTCACCACGCCGAGTGGCATGGAGATCTTTGAGAGCCAAGGGCATGGGAGTCTCCATTGGACTACTGGTGGATGGCGTATGGGATGGCGGATCCGATCTCCAAGCCGGCGTGGAGATATACTATTGGGAGCACACCGAATTTTGGCTCATTTCAAGCAGCCAAAATGACCCCATTTTGGGACCCCAATTTCCCCCTTCCGTGTGGTCAATTGGCGGCCCCATTTCTCTAAGCCCATAGGGATCCCGGACCTAATTCCAAGTTGTGCACTCAGATATAAGTCCCAGGTCCTGCCTCCCACCCTGTGAGCCATTGGCCTTACTTTGGCCGGGCGAGCCACGCGTGAGAATGACGCCAATTTTGGTGATTTTGGCATCATGACCCCACTTGACTCATCCGTGTTGCCCTGATGCCGGAACCTCAGAGGGAACCAGGTTGGGTGAGGGCTCCAGGGAGTTTGTACTCGAAGGGCATAGGGTCAGTTGCCTCGTCCCTACCTCTGGCGGGTCCAGACGAGGGGTCAATTTTGGGGATTTTTGAGTCCATTTCAGTTTGGGCTGAAACAGCCCATTTTCAGCTACCAACTCCTGGGTGATAATGGCGGGGCCATATCTCTGGCTCAGAGAGGAGTTGGAACCTGCCGTTAAGGGAGCATAGGGAGCCACTGTCGGTTGGCCTTGGAGCCCTTGGTTGGCCACCCGCATTTCCATGTCTACTCCCTCTCAATACCCTCACATGCACTGACTTCCGACACATAAACAGGTGTCGCGCCCGTGCTCCAGGGGCGCAATGGCGCCCTGTTGTTTCATCATTAAACTGCTCTTTGCTGCCATGGCCTCCTATACACCTTCGTCAGCTCGAATCAACCACCATCCATTTTTGGGGGGGGGCGTGTATGACCCTAGGCAGGAGGCCTCGTACGAGGGGGCCGTTGAGTGCCTCACCATCACCCTCCCCATCAAGCCCCTTGGCCGGGCAGCTCCGGCCACCAGCAGCACCAGGTGCCCCTACAGGCGCCCCCGGGGCACCCCTCGCACCGCAACTGTGCATTTCCGGGCCCAGTTCGGCGCCATGGGCACCGTCGGACCGGAGCCAGAATTTGAGGCATCTGCGTTCATAATTCGTTCATAATTCGTTTATAATTCGACGTTCATAATTCAGCGACCCTTCACTGCCCAATTATGAACCATGAACGTGTTTTATGAACGCGTTTTATGAACGGATTTTAGGAATGGCACTATCAGGGGTCATGGACGTGGAAGTGAACGCGGCGGACGTTGCGGGGGATTACATCCGCTACCGGCTGGGTACCACCGAGTTCTGCATCGCCTTGTCCGCCCCGTTCCAGCTGCTGCTCCTCAACCCGCAACCGGGGTGTTGTATCATGTCCGGGTTGCGGGAGTGTGAACGGTCCTGCCGCTTAACGAACACTTGGGCGCCATGCTGGGCTAGCCTGGGTGAGTTGGGGTGGGAGGGGTGTGCTGACGAGGAGATCCTGCTGTCCAATTGTGGGTTGAACCCCCCCCTCCCCCAGCAGCGCCTCCCCAGCAAAGCCCCCCCCCCCCGCCGCCGACAAACACAAACCCCGCCCTGCCTCCCCCCAAATCCACCAAACCTAAAAAGCCCCCCACGCACAAGCGCAAGTCCTTCGGATCGAGCAGCAGCTCATCGTCGGACGAGGCACTCCCCCGTGGACATGGGGAGGGGGTGAAGGGGAAGCAGCCGCAGCAGCAAAAGCGGCGCGAGGAACCCCCCTCTTTGGCCGGGGATGGGTCACCTGACCCCTTGCTTGGTGAACAAGGTTTCGCGCCCTACACCGATGGTGTCTACCCGGGGATGGTAATCTCGGTTGTGGTGGGGGCGGGGAAACAGTGTGGGTGGAACACCCAGGGCAAAAGGAGATGTTTCGGGTTGAAGGGTGCTGCCAGAACTGGTGGTCTGTAGGCAGGTGCTGCTGACACCACTGCTCCTTGAGGTGATGGTCTGCAAGCCAGTACAGCTCAAACCAATGCTGCCAGAATTGGTGGTCTGTAGGCCAGCGCTGCTCAAACCACTGCTGCCTGGGCTGGTGGTCTGTAGGCTAGTGTGAATCCAACCACTGCTGCCACAGCGGGTGGTCTGTGCTCACCAGCGCGTCCACCGGCGTGTTCTTGTTGATAGCCGTGATTCCATTGGAGTTAGTGAACATGACGGTCACATTCTGCCACACAATCACGAGCCCGTTGCTGCCCTCGGTGGCGGCCGTGATTATGCTCGGCACCACAGCATTGGACACGAACTTCAAAAATTCCCACATCCCGACCGCTATCTTTGAGAAGGGCTCCTCCAGCGCCGCGGGTCGGGGCTGAACAGCTTGTACAGCGCCGCCGTGTCCTATTGCAACACGGGCTGCATGACGGCGCGCATGCCCCTGCTGCTGGCGCTACTGAGCACTGACCGGCGGCGCCCGCGGCAGGAGGGCGCCAACATGAGCTGGGGCCATGTGGGTGGGAGGCGGGGAGGGATGCTCCCCCTCCTCGCAAAAATGCGGACAGAAAACTGCCTGGTAAAGAGAAGACAAACAATATTTTGAGTACAAACAGGGGATTCACCGCAGCTGTTGTAAATGGGAGCGCACACCGTGCGCTGATTCATTGAGGGGTCTACTCCCTTCAATCATTCACGGAGGCAATAGTAAAAGGGAGTAGACACCTTGGGAGAATTCGCTAAAGGGTCTACTCCCTTCCATGATTTACTCCGACCCTTGTCATTGAGTGTAGAGCCCCTGCGGTGATTCACTCAAGGGCCTATTTCCTTCAATGGTCGACTTCAGCCCTTGTGAATGGAAGTAGACCCTTTGCGATGATTCATTGAGGGGTCGACTCCCTTGGATGATTCACCGCATCCCTTGCAAACGGGTGCAGACCGCCGGCGATGATTCATTGAGGGGTGTACGCCCTTCAATGCTTCACCACAGCCAAGGTGAACGGGAGCACACCCAATGCGGGGATTCAGTAAAGGGTCTCCTCCATTCAATGATTCATTGCCCTGCTTGTAAATAAGAGCATTGACGGTTTGCGCACTTCAATGACTCACCACAGCCCTTGCCAATCTGAGTACGGCCCTTGCGATGATTTTTGAAGGGTCCACGCCCCTCAATGATTCACTGCGGCCATTGTAAATGGCAGTAGAGTCCCTCCAGTGATTCATTGAGAGCTCTACACCGGAGCCCATTTAAATGTCAATGGGGCAACTGTAGTGACTTGTGGAAGGGTGTACTTCCTTCAAGTATTCCGTTGTAAAGAGGAGTACACCCCATGCGGGTATCCAGTGAGGGGTGTATTCCCTTGAACGATTCACAGCAGCCCTTGTAAATGGAAGTAGTAACCGTGTGGTGATTCATGGAATGGTCTACTCCCTAAGACGATTCACCGCAACCCTTGAAAATGGGTATGAACCCCCTACGGTGATTCATTGAGGGGTCTACTCCTTGCGTGATTCACCGCAACCCTTGAGAGTGGGTGTGGAGCCCGTACGGGGACTCATTGAGGGGTCCACTCTCTTCAATAGTTCCAGCAGCTCTTGTAAATGGATGTACAGTTCCTACAGTGATTCAATGAGGGATCCAGTCCCTTCAATGATTCATTGAAGCAAATATATAGAGAGATAGACCCCCTACGATGATTCATTGAGGGGTGTAGTCCCTGCAATGATTCACCGCACCCCTTGTAAATGGAAGCAGACCGCATGCAAGGATTCATTAAACGGTCTACTCCGTTCAATTATTCACCGCAGCCCATGTAAATGGTTGAGAGTGCTTACGGTGATTCCTTGAGGGATCCACTTTATTCAATTATTCACCGCGGTCCTTGTCAATGGGTGTAAAGCCCCTGCGGTGATTCCTTGAAGGGACCACTCCCTTCAATGATTCGCAGCAACCGTTGTATATGCAAGCACACGCCTGCAAGTATTCGTCAACCGGTGTACTCCGTTCAATGATCCACCGACATTCAGGTGCTGGGTAGAAAAAAACTTCCTGGTACCGGGCTAAAACCCTTTTTTTCGCCGGAAAGGCGCGGGTCCCCCACCCCCTGCGAAAACATTTTCCTTACACATGTACACAAAATTTCCTTTAAACAAAGCCGTTTAAAGGTGGATGTGTGGTTCACCACGGCCCTTGTAGATGGGAGTATACCTTCTGTGGTGTCTCATTGAGGGGTGTATCTCCGTCAATGATTCACCGCAGCTCTGGTAAGGGGACGTAGACCCCCCGCAATGATGCATTGAGTAGTCTACTCCCTTGAAGAATTCACCGCACCTCTTGTAAATGGGAGTAGAGCCCCCTGCGATGCTCTGGTGAAGGTTCTACTCCCTTCAATGATTCACCGCAGCCCTTGCAAATGGGAGTAGAGCACCTATGGTGATTCATTGAAGGGTCTACACCTTTTCATCAGTCAGTGCAGCCCTTCTTAATGAGTGTGCAGCCTCCGCGGTGATTCATTGAGGGGTCTACCCCCTTCAGTGATTCAGCGTGGCCCTGGTAAATGAGAGTACAGCCCCTGCAGTGATTCATTGAAGGGTCTACTTTGTTCAATGATTGATCGCAGCCCTTGTAGATGGGCCATGGGGGGAACGCCCGACCCCCCATAGCCGCACCTCCAGGCGCAGACGGGGGAGCACACATCCCGAGATCTGGGCAGGGTTGCTCCTCAGAGGAACCCACATAGGATGGAGGCCCAGGCCCTTCCGTCGGGCCGCAATACACCTTGGAGGGTGGGGGGGTGGGGGGTTGAGGGCCTTATATATCCGTATACAACTATATATAGATGAGCTCTCACCCACCAATCCCCTCATCCCCTCAATCGCAGTAGCGACCACAACTAAAAGAGGCAGATGCCTTGTAGATGGGAGTACAATCCGTGCGATGCTTTATTCACGGCTCTACTCGGTTCAATGTTTCACGGACGCCGTTGTAAATGGGAGTATAGAGCCCCTGCGGTCATTTATGGGAGGGTTTACTGTCTTCCATGAGTCACCGCGGTCCTGGTAAATGAGTGCACAGCCCCTGCAGTGCTTCATCGAAGCGTTTATTGTCTCAGATGATTCAACGCTACCCTTGGAAATGAAAGTGGGCCGCTTGCCATGATTCTTTGAAGAGTCTACTCCCTTGAATGCTTCACCGCAGCCCTTGTGAATGGGGTGTAGACCCCGGGCATTCATTCATTGACGGGTCTGCTCCGTTCAATGACTTACCGAGGCCCTTGCACATGGCAGTAGACCCCCTACAGTGATCCATTGAGGGGTCCACTCCCTTCAATGATTCACCGCAGCGTTTGTCAATGGGTGTCCATGCCCTACAGCGATTCATTGAGGGGTCTACGCCCTTCAATGCATCAACGAAGCCCCTGTACATGGGTCTAGACCCCCTAGGATACTCCGATCAAAAATATTTCGCAGCCCTTGTAAATGGTGATGCATTGAGGGGTAATGCATTGAGGGGTCTACTCCCTTCAATGTTTGGTGGTAGCCCTTGTAAAGGCGACCTTATGGAGATCTGTTGAGAGCTCTACTCCCTTCAACAAATCAGCACAACCCTTGTAAATGGGTGTAGACCCTCTAGGATGTTGCATCAAGGGGTGTACGCTGTTAGATGAGTCATCGCAGCTGTTGCTAATGGAAGTGTGCCTGCTGCATTGATTCATTTTTTGTTTTTTTTGCTCTGTGGCTCCCAGCTATCCGGGTGGGGCCTCCCGGTAAATCGATTCATTGAGGGGTCTACTCCCTTCAATGATTAACTGTAGCCCTTGTGAATAATGGTGGACCCCTGCGATGATTCATTGAGAGGTCTAGTCCCTTCCATGATTCATCGTACCCCTTGTAAATGGGAGCAGAACCCCTACAAGGATTGATTCAGGGGTGTAGTCCCTTAAATGATTCACCGTAGCTCTCGCAAAAGTAAGGAAAGACCCTGTGCGGATTCATCGAAGGGACTCCTACTTTCCATACTTCACTGCAGCCCTTGTAAATGGGAGAAGAGTGCCTAATTAAAGTGATTTGTTGAAGGGTCTACTCCATTCGGTGATTCATCGGAGCCCTTGTAGATGGAAGTACACCCCCTGAGATGATTAATTGATGGCTCCATTTCCTTCAAAGATTTATCCCGGCCATGGTAAACGGGTGTAGTTCTCCAGTGGTGATTATTTGAGTATTCTACTCCCTGCAATGATTCACGGTAGCCCTTGTAAATGGTAGTAGAGCCCCTGTAGTGATTCATTGAAGGGTCTCTATCGTTGAATGATTCACTGCAGCCCTTGCAAAGGGGAGCAAACGCCTTAATTTCATTGAGGGGTGTACTCGCTTCAATGATTCACCGCAGCACTTGTAAGTAAGGGTGCATCCCCTGCATTGATTCTTTGAAGTGTCTACTGCCTTCAATCATTCACCGTAGCGTACTGGAGTAGACCCCGTGCCAAGATTCATTGAGGGACTATTCCCTTCAATGATTGAGCGCAGCCTTTGTGAACGAGTGTGAACACTCTACAATATTACGTTCGAGAGTCTACAGGTTTCAAACATTCACTGTAGCCCTTGTACATGGGTTTGGATTCCCTGCGATGATTCATCAAGGGGTCTGCTACCTTCAGTAATGCACGGCAGCCCTGGTAAATGGCTGTAGAGCCCCCAAAGGGATGCATTGATGTGTCTACTGAATTCAATGAATGACTGCAGCCCCCTACGATGCTGCATTGAGGGGTGTACACCGCTAAATGAGTCACCGCAGCCGTTGTAAATCCGGGTGGAGCCCCTACGGTGATTCATTGAAGGAACTACTCGCTTGAATGAGTCACTGTAGCCCTTCTAAATGGACGTGGACCCCGTGTGGTGATTCATCGAGGGAGCTGTTCCGCTCAACAATTCACCGAAACCCTTTTACATGGGTGCACACCAGTTGCGATGATTCAATGAGGGGTCTACTCCCTTCAATGATGCTGCGTACCCCTTGTAAATGGGAGTAGACCCCCTATGGTGATTTTCTGACGGGTGTAGTCTCTTGGCTTCATTCAGCGCAGCCCTTATAAATGGAAGGAAACATCTTGCGAGGATTCATTGCAGGCTCTCCTAGTTTCCATTATTCATTGCGGCCCTTGTAAATATGAGTAGAGCCCCTAATTACAGTGATTTATTCAAGGGCCTACTCCTTTCAGTGATTCATCAGAACTTTTGTAAATGGAAGTAGACCCTGTGCGGCAATTCATTGGGGGGTATACTCTATTCATAAATTCACCAACCCGCTTGTAAATGGGAGTAAACCCCATGCGACCGTTCATTGAAGGGTCTACTTCCTTCAATGATTCATCGCAGCGCTTGTAAATGGGAGTACACGCGCTTCATTGATACATTCAGATGTCTATTACCTTCAATGGTTCACCGCAGCCCTTGTAAATGGAAGTACACCGCCTGCGTTGATACATTCAGGGGTCTACCACCTTCCATGATTCGCCGCGGCCCGTGTAAATGGGAGTAGAACCCCTACAATGATTAATGGAACAGTCTACTCCCTTCAATGACTCACCGAGGCACTTGTAAATGCGGGCGGACCACCTACGCTGATTCATTGAGGAGTGTAATCCCGTCAACGATTCAGCACAGCCCTTGTAGTTGAAGCAAACACCATGCAAGGATATATTGAAGGGTCTACGTTATGACGGTGCGTCGTCCCCTCATGGTGGGGCGTGTCCTCAGGGGGAGAAAAGTAGCGACATTTGGCACGACCGCTCACAAAACCTTTGAAATTCGGTACGACATGCCCTGTCGCGCCCTGGAGGCAGCGTTACAACCACAACCCATCATCTGGTATTTCGCAGTGCTCTTAGGCTGTCCTTTCAGCTTCGCTTGTGCCCATCATATGTACACCCCCGTCGGTGCCAAGGCCCCTTGGGTCCCCCTCGGTGCACCCCCGTGCTCCCCATGGGAGCCCCAGGGTGCTGCGCCTGCTCGCTGGTGCGGTGCTCGTGCTTGTGTTCGCCGGCCAGTTGGTTCGGCCCGCTGGGTGGCGGGCCTGCCTCGTGCCGTATTGTGCTGTGTCTTGTGGGTCCGGTGGTGTGCCCGTCGGTGCCTCAGTGCAGTTTCTGGAGGCTAGGGTGGCCTAGCTTGTGCTCTGGTGCCTGGGCGTCCCTTACGGCGCGGCGGGCTGGCCTCGGCGTGACACTCCCGTGTTCGCCGGCAGGAGCCGGCGGGCCTGTAGGTCCATCGCGGTGAGCCCTTGGCACATTGCGTGTTCTGGGGAGGGGTGAGGAGGAAATAAAGGAATACGGGTCAGTGTTGAGGCCCCCCTCTCGCTCCTTGACGCTGTTAGCCTTCAGGGCTGCGGGGAACGTGTCCCTCGCAACATTCTCACAGGTTACATGTCCTGAAGCCGCCCCAGTGGTGCTGCTGTGGGTGCCCTGTGACCTGATGCCTTGGTGTTTAACTTTCTCGGAGGAGGTGCGCGTGGGCTCCAGTGGCGCACGTATCCCTTGCCCCCCTGCCCTTGAAAGTAACATTCTTGATTAAGTGTTCTGATGTCGGGGGATCCCGCATGACGCGGCGGGCTGGGCTCGACATAACATTCCGGTGGTCATCGGCGAGCCCGTGGGTCCTGCGTTATGGGCTGCCTGCTTGGCCCGGCTCATCGTTCGCCCGGCTTGTGGGAGAGGAAGGTTAGGCGGAGGGACAGGTCCGTGTCGGGGCCCTCGTCCTTTTCCCCGACGTTGATGGATTGCGGGGGTCCGGGGAGCACGGCCCTCGCCGGGGGCACGTGGGAGGAATTCGCTGGGCTTCGGCGGGTTCCTTTGGTTAGTGCTCGTGCCCGACATCATGGGTTGTAGGGCCGCCAAGGCTAGCCCGCATTCGTTGGGTGCCCGCTGCATAAGCCGGGCAGCTCGACGCCACTCTCGCCGGCGCGTCCGACCGACAGGCGTTTGTGGAGTGTGTTGCGCGGTCGCGCGTTGTCCGCTTGTACGAGGGGGTCCTCCTGGGGAAGGTCGGCTTGCCCTGGGTCTTCGCGGTTCATGGCCGGTCCCGTAGCCGCTGGTTTGACGTCCATCGTTGGGGCCTCCGGTGAGACGAGGCGATCCCGGGGTTGCCTTGTCCTCTCTTCATCCGCGGGCGGCCGGTGTGGGACTCGCGCCGTGTGTGCGCGGCGGTGTGTCGTCGCATATCGGCCGCAGCACCCCCCCGTTCCTCGGATCGGTATGGTGCCCTTTCACCGCCGGTGATCAGCTGCGGTGGGTAGGGCGGGGCGTGTCGGTCCCGATGGTGCCGCCTCGCCTGTTTATGGGGGTGTGTTCCTGGCTTCGGCTCGCGGTGGTTCAGGGCCCTGGGGGGTTTCCCACACGCCGCACGAGGGCGCTGCGGAGGGCATTGAGGATCTCGTGCACAAGGGCCGCGTGTGCCGCTTGGGCCTCCGTCTCAGTGCGGATGGCGGGCTGCAGTTGCCCGCCCATCGCCAGCGCCCGGATCTGGTGGATCGCGAAGACGGGGCACAGGTCGGTCGCTGTGGGGGTCTCTGCCGTCCGCTCGTGTTGGGGGATGGCCTCCGTTGAGTTGTAGGGGTGAACTTCATGGGGGACTAGGGTTATAACCCTAGTTACTTTGAGAAAGTGTACTTGAAACTTCAAAAGAGAGATAAAAATGCTTGAGTAAGTCTCAGCACCAACAAAAGGGATTTAGGGGGGCTTGGCCTGGATCAAGTCCTCCACGAAAGACATGGCAGTGACTTTTTCTTACTTTTTCGCGCCTTCCCGTGGCCAGGCTCTACATGGTTGGCCCATGGTTCACCACTCCATGGCAACTGGTTTCCCAATCCGATGGGGCTGTTACTCGGCGCCATCTGTCACCCATTGTTCCCTGGTTCGCTACCCCGCGATGTCCCGTTCCCCTTTGCCAGATCCCGTCACCAAACACAGCCCATTCCCCACGTCCGGTGTTTTCCCGTTCTTCAGGGGCTGTTGTGCGGCCCTTGCCACACTCTCTTCCTGGTCCCATTGCCTTTTTGCATCCCTCATCTTGTGTTTATACCCCCACCAGGCCGCCAGCAACCCAGTGGCGCGGGCCAACAGGATCCTCATCCATCCGGGGACCGTTTCGTGCGCCTTGCACGGGTCGCTCCTATCCCGCCCCCTTGTGTTTGGGAGGTTTGATTCCTACTGGACCTGTTGGGGGCCCTTCCTCCCAGCCCCGCTCTCGTTTCCCGCGCCTATACCCCACAGGGCAACCTGCATCCTTTGTCTTTTCTCCACCCTGCCGCTTGCTACCCTGTGTCACTTGCCTGCGGCTCCTTTTCCTGCCCCGTGCACCAATTGCTCCTATGCGTTCTCCCGCTGCCTGTTTGCCCTGTGCTGTGTGCCCTCCTGCGGTGCATTGTGATTTTATTGGGTGTTTTTTTTTACCCCGTGGGCCGCCTCCCCACCCCTTTCCCTCTGTGCGTCCTGTCATGTGGATTCCTGTCCCTGCTGCCTTCGTTTTTTTCCCTCCCCCCTGCATGCACGCACGTTATCAGGGCACTGGTGATGGGGTCACGGCTCCCCTCCGTGTTCCTCTCTGGTCCTCTCGCCCACGCAGGCCGTACCCCTTGGCGGTCCCCAGCCAAGCCAGGTGGGCGCCCCTCCCTCGCGTCACTCTCCTCACTTTTCTTTCTCCTCTCCCCTCCCTGCCCTTGCCCCATCACCTGTCTCTCGCCCGCCCTCTTACTGCTGCTCTCCTACTCTGTGTGCTCTCCGCTGCTCCTCCCCGCGCCAGGGCTGAATCCCCCGCGCCCTCACGCGCCTCTCCGGCTCCGCCCTGTCCTCCGTCTCGTAGGCCGACTTGGGTGGCCTCCCCAGGTACCCCCTCGGGGGGTTTCCCTCGTCGTCCGCCCCGCCGGTCTCCCCTCCATCAGCTCCCTGATGGTAGGGTGGGGCGGCCGGTACGGCTCAATGCGGGTCATAAGCATGGCATCACTCTTTGCGCAATGTGGTGCACCTATGTGCCGCTGTTGGCCCACTGCGTCCCCCTCTCCTCGCGCGGCCCTGCCCCTCGGGTCCGCCTGCATTTTCTGCTGTTTGCCTCTCTTGTTGCACTCGTCGCTGCTCACGCGCGCCCTGCGTGTGTCCCCTGTTCACCTCTGCGCTATCCCTGCCCTGCCGCCCTGAGACCTCTTTCCCTGCAACGTCTTCTCTCCTCTACTCACCACCTCACCGCGTTCCAACCCGCCGTCACTCGGGGGGGCGTCGCTTGCCCCCTTCTGTCCGAACATTACCGTCCGCTATCTTTGCTTCTGCTGTACATCCATCAGAGTATTCCACTGGTGGATTTCACCTATGCCCTACCCCGATGTCCCTACCCTTTTTCCCTGAGTCGTATCGTACCCGAAGGCCTTCTGCTCTCGCCCACCAATGTGGGTGAGCTTCGTGCAGCACGATGTGGCCCACGGAGCGTCCTGTGTGGCTCATCCCTGGCCAGTACTTGCCGCGCCCTCAGAGCGCCGGCCACTCATGCGCCCTACGGTACCTCAGCCGCACCCTCTTTGGTCTCCGTGTAGCGGGCATGCCGCCTCCCAGGGAGGTCTGCCCTGCTTTGGCGCCATTATGCTGTCGTTCGACCCCACTCGTTTGCACGCCTGCTGATACTGCCGCCTGCCGCGTAGTCTACCCAGATTCCGGTGCCAGCATGTCGTAACAACTGCCGGGCGCTCACCCGGACCTCCACACGACGGATGTGGCGCCTCCACGTCATGTAGTGGCTCTCGGGTGTAACACTGCACCCGTCGCCGTTTGCTCCTCCCGGGTGCCGACAGACCCCCGCCGTGCGCCTGCCCTCCATGGGGGCGCCACAGCCCGAGGTGTGTCGGCCGCCCCGGTGCTCTTTCAGGCGCTGTACCTGCCACCTTTCCCTCTTGCGTCACAGTACGCCTCTGCCGCTCTGGTCCCCGGCGCAGACTCCGTCTTCTCCAGTGCCGCTCCACTCATCTGGTGCCTCACACTGGCTGGCACCTCCGGTACCTTTCTGCTCGGCTGCTACGTCCACGTCTGTCGGCGCTCCCCTATCCCACCGTCCCAGCCTCTGCTGCCGCGGATCCAGATCCTCCCTCGGAAGGTCCATGTCCCCGACTTTCATTCCCTCGTCCCCTCCTGCCACGCTGGCCATCCTCCTCTGCTGGCAGTGCCCCTGCCACCTCTTGACACTCTGTGTCCCCTCGCTCGTTTCCTGCTCCATGCTTCCCCTTCGCCTGTCCACGACCATCTCCTTCCCGTGTCCACCTCCCGAGCCCACCCCGCCTGCAGCCTGTAGCCCACGCCCTTCTGCCCTCCCTGTACCCTCCGTGCGCCTGGCTCTGCATCCCGTCGCCCACATGATGACGAAGATGAGCACCTCGGTCCTTCTCCTGCCCTGCCCTACGCCTCGCCTTCGTACCACCCCTGCTTCTGCAACAGCTCCCTCAGCATCCGCACCCTGGGCTTTTTCCCTCCGTTCTCGGGGACAGTCCAGGCTCATCCCCGGGAGCGCCTCTCCCAGGATCCTCCTCCACCTGCCCTCCTCCATCTCAGGCCCCCTTTCTCGGGCTCCCTCCGCACCGGCCGCGGCGCATACCGCCGCGGCAGTGGCGACTCCGAGCCCCAGTCCGTCGACGTCGGCTCCGGGCTGGGGCTGGCGGGCCGCGACGCCCCCGCTGCTTCTCCTGCTCCCCGCTCCCCAATCCGGCGCCCGCTTTCCCCTCGCTTGCCCAGCCTCTCCTCCCTCACCTCTGGCCCTCTTCCCGCACGGCAACCGTCCCTCCACATCCATGGGGGAGCTGCCCCCTTCCGGGTCCGGGATGACCCGGTGTGCCCCTCGGGCCACCGCCCTCTCCTCCTCCCGCGCCCTGCGCTCCCGCGCCGCCACCTCTCTGTCCCTCTCCGCCAGCCTCGCTGCCTCTCCTCTGTTCTGCCTCCATGCCCTTTCCTGCATCTCCCTCTCCATTTCTGGCGGGATAGCCGGCTGCCTGAATGGCTGTAGTGGGGGGCGACCCTCCGACCCCCCGCTCTCCTGTGCCTGCTCTCTGGGCCGCTCGCCTTCCCGGTCTGCCCTCTCCAACTTTACCAGCCTACTCCAAAGATCTGCCCACACTCTCTGCAGCTTCTGGACTGCCTGCGCCCCCCCTCCCCACGGCATGCCCTGCTCCGCTGTTCATCCCTCCGCCACCCTGGCCGCTGCTCCCATGATCCGTGCTTCCCTCTCCCCCAGACTCCTTTCTTCCTCCCCTATCCTCTCCTATGCCCTCCCGTGCTCCTCTCCCTTCCCTGCTTGTGCGCCCCACGCCGCCCCGCTGGCCTGCGGGTGCTGCCGCACGGACGCTGGCGATGGCACAGGCCGGTACGCAGGTGGGCATGGGTACACCATCCCTACCGCAGGGTAAGGTGGTGGCGGAAGCGGCGGGATAGCAGGCGGGACGACACCTCCCCACCATCCCAATCCCTTTTCTGGGAATACCAGTCCCCTGCCCTTTGCCCGCTTGCCCTGCTTTTCCTTGCCCCTTGCTGCCTGCTCCCTGGTGTCCTGCCTTCCCTCGTCCCCTTCCCTGGAGCCCCCCTTGCCCCTCTGCTATTCCTCCGCGCACCTTGTCTACCGTGCCTGTTCTTGCCGCTTTCTTCTCGCCCTGCGGCCCAGCCCTGTACCGCTCCTGCCTGTCCGCTTCGCTGCCTCGCACTCTCTTGCCCTCCCTCCTGCTGGCCGTGGCGCCCCGCCGCTGCTTTGCTGCTCTGCCCAGCCTGTCCTTCCCCTCTCTGCAGTCCGCCACTGGGTTGGCTGCTGTGCCCCCCTCCTGTCCCCCCCTGCGCACCCTGGCGCTCCTACCCTCGCCTCCCTGACCCCATCCCAAGCCGGTAGATGGTGTCTGGCCCAGGCTTTGGGGCCTGGCGGCGACGGCGCTGGCGCTCCATGTGCGCCAGCGCCTCGTACCGCGCCGTCTGCTGGCGGCGTGCCTCCCTCTCCTCCTCCGCCCGCACCGCCACGCTGACCTGTGGGGGCAACCCCGGCGGCGGCTGCTTGAACGAGTGTTTTCTTTAGTGTTCTTAACCGCATCAACTTATGCTTGAACGAGTGTTGGGGCTGCGGCCACTGTCGCCCCTGCCCCCCCCCCCTTTTCCCCATTTCCCTTCTTCGTGCCCTGCCGCCTGCCTGGCCCCTGACGCCCCCGCTTGCCCTTTCCCTCCCTTGCCTGTCTGCTCCCGTCATCCTGTGCGTACCCCGCTGACCCCGCCCTCTGCTGCTCCCGCCACCGCTCGTCCTCGCCTACTCTTGCCCTCCTCCTTCTTCCGAACTTACGGGAGAATTGACTTAATGGCAGCCGCCCGCACATTGGATGCCGTCGGCTGCCCTTGGCCCCCCTCCAGTGCCATCCTCCTCGCCTCCTCCCCCTCGTCCTCCGACACCACGAGGATGTCGGCGACCACCGACCCGCCCAGCCTGTCGCTCTCCGCCAGGTTGAACGGGTCTCCCCGCGGCGACGCTGCTGCGTGCTCCCCCCGCTCCTCCCCATTCCCGCCAGCTCCCGCTGCTGCCACCTCTGCCCCGTCTCCACTTGCCAGCGCTTGCCCTTCCTTGTCCCCTCCCTGCCCTGTCCCTGCCGCGGCCTCGCCCTTCCGCTCCTGCTCTGCCGTTCGCCGCCCCTCCTGCTGCACGGTCTCCGGACTCTCCTGAGACGAGGGTGACGACACCACAGCTGATGCCGCCGAGTGCGTTGGCGAGGGGGGCTGCGGGGCTGGGGCCGCCTGCATTCGGGCCACGTTGACCCTCATGCCCGACTCCGCCCCGGCCCCCCGTACCCTCGCACTGCCTGCGGTGGCGGCATGGCAGCCGCCGCCGGCGACGGGCTGGACTTCGGCTCGCCGTGCGGGATATATTTCTGCAGTACATGGCATCCAGTCCCTAGCCTTGCCGTCTCTTCCCTCCCCTACCCGCGCCCCGCGGTTGGCGGTTCCCTCTGTGCCATAGTTTGCGTGCCCTACGTGTGCTGTGCTCTTGGCCTGTGGTGCACTGGCTTTTTGTTCCACGTCTTCGTCCACGCCTCAGCGTACCGTTGCCGCTTCCCAGTCTGCCACCCGCCCTCTCGGCACAGACTTGACTGTCTCTTCCTTGTCCCCTCACTCCGTGCTATGGTCCAACTTGTCAGCGTGCGCTCCCCGGGCCCTCTTGGCTGCTCCTTCGTCTTGCCTTGCGGCATCCGCCCCATGCGCGTGAGCCCGCAATCACGGCATCCGCCGGGCCACCAACGCGCCCTTCCGCCTCTGTCCGTTTACCCGGGGCCTGCATCTTGCGTGCCCCCCCCCCTTGGGGCCTCGTGCTCCTTCCGTCCTGCCTTGCGACGCCTGAGGCGTCTGCTGCCTGTTCCTCCTGTTCGTTCTGCTCCCCCGCACTGGATGCCCTTTCTGGGGGGCATCCTCTCATTGTCCTCGGCCTTCCTCCTGTGCCGCCCCTGGTCTCCTGGACTGTCCCTCATCTGATGGCCGCTTGCATGTCCCCTGCCCCGCCTCCGACACCCCTGCTCACTCACCAGCTCGTTCGCCTCCTTTCTTGCCTCGGGGCCTGCTTCCACGTCCACCAATGCTTTCGGTCCTCCCCTGCGGCCTCGCCTCTTTCTTTCGCTCCCCCTCTCCGTCCGCCTTCCCCGCGCTTTTTTGGTTCTACGGGCCCAGGTGACCGGCTTGACCGCCTGCCCCGGATGTTCCAGTCCTGATGGCCACCTCTGCGCTTCTGCCTTCCGCTCCGGCCGCCCTCGCCCAGTGGCTCGGTCCACCCCCGTCCCGGATGTTCCACTCCGAGTGACGGGTGACCCTTCGCCCTCGCTCCCCCCGGCCCCAGGCGGCCCGCCAGCAGCTGCCTCCCCTTGAAGCGCCAGATTACCTCCGCTCCTTCTCTCGTTCTCTCCTGTTCTCATGTCTGCCGGATTCCCTTCCGGCTGCGTGCAATCAGGCGTTCCCTCTGCTCGTCATCCTCTGGTACCTCCTCATCCCGCATGCCCTCCGACTGCCGTAGCTGCCAGTATTGCTGTTGCCGCACCTCAATTTCGGTGCTTTGCGGGTTGTTTCTGATCAACGCCATCTCCACTCGTTTGGTGAACGGATCTCTCATGTCCTCCGCCCGTGCCTCCAATTGCGCCTCCCTGCACGCCATGCGCTCCTGCAGATGCTCCACCGTACGCTGCAACAGTCTGTGGGCCACGACTTCCGGCGCCACCGTATGCTCCCGGAGCCCCCTCCATAGTGATTTCATGATCATAATGTGCCACAACCCCTTGCGATGCCCTTCTCTCACCAGCTCCCTCTCCATCGCTGTTCTTCATTTCTCACCCTTTTTGAGCAGCGGGATGTCCTGATCCCTTACCAGCGGCCCCTCCATCCCCCTATACCGCTCACATCGCTTGAAGTGCTCATACCTTTCCAGCTCTCGGCCGCAGTGGCATCGCATGTACTTCTCCGGGAGATCCATACCCCTCTGCCTATACCACCTCATGACCATCTCCTGCACTGGCACCTGACCTGTGACTGCCTGCAGCCGCCTGGTTTGCAGTCTTTTTGGTAAGGTTTCTGGCCTCACCACGTTCGGGAAGTGGACCTGCTGTCCCACCTTGCCCTCCAAGTACTCGCTCAGCTCTACCACTTCCGGCCCCCCTCGCGCCTGAGCTAGCATGCGCACTGGCTGTGGGTACACTCGTAGCTCTTGTCTGCCCCTGTCCTCCTCCACCACCCATCTGGCTCTCTCCTCGTCCCCCACCCTTGGTGGTATATGTACCAAGTGGAGGTGCTCCTTTCTCTCCGGCACCCTCCATTCCGGTTCCTGCCCTTTGTGCACTGCTTGTGCCGCTGCATCCACCTCATGATTCCCCCTCCCCGCTTGATGTGACTCCCGCTTCACCAGGTGTATGACCAGGGGCGCTTTCTTCATCTACAGCTCGTGCCATATCGCGTATACCTGCGACGCCAGCCACGTGCCCAGGGCCTCATGTAGCGGTCTGCTGGCTAGTCCCCTGAGGGACGCCATGTCTGCCTCCACGTCCACCACCATCCGAACTTCCCGTGGGTCCTCCCTCATCTTCCCAACCACATCTGCCACCGCTTGCACCTCTCCATGGGACGCCGCCCCGTACACCATCTTGTCCACCATGCCTTCCGTCTCTTGTCCTACCCCCTTGACCCGTAGAGCCGCTGCCCCGCCTTGGGCGGCTGTCCTTCCACCCCGGACTTGTCCAGAAAGACCACCACCCTATCCTCCGTGGGCTCCGGTATGCGCACCACCTCTCTCAGGTAGTGGCAGTACACCCTGTGCCGTCCAATGTCATACTCCCGCACGCCATCCTCGACATTCAGTTCTTTCACCCGCCTGAACACTGCCCACTTATTGTCTGTTCTGGCCTTCCAGCCTTTTGTCACCACTACCCCGTGACACCATGCCCTGTGCCCCTTTGCCCTGCCCTGTTTTAGGTACGCCTGCACCATAACCAGGTACCGTACCTTGTCCGCTGGCAGCCCGTGGACCATCAGTTAGATCCTCCTCGCACTTTCCCCACACTTGTGGCCCACGGGCACTATGGGCACCTCCTCCTCGGGCCGCCCCGTGTCCGTCAACCAGAAACTCACAACCACCCCATCATCCTCTTCCTGCAGCCCCCGCACCGTGTTCCATCCTATCTGGACTCCTCTCCTTTTCCCCTGCTGCTCCTCCCCCCACCCAAACCTCAATACCCCCCATGGGCCTCCTCGTCCTCCTGCACCTCCCTGGGCAGCCGCAGTACCGGCCCCCACCACTGTCCCCTGGCGTCCGTAGTGCGCATGGTTGCGGTCGGGAACGCCCATGCTGTCATTCTCAGGACCGGCAACGGTACCTGCCCCGCCTCCTTGGTGCATGTCCAGCACTGGTCCCCCTGTCCTGCCCCCACCGGGATGTTGTCTCTCCGGAACATATCCGCATGGACATCGTATCACTGCCCGCTGGTACCTTGCACCTTCCCCCTCGGGCCCTTGAGTCGGAGCGGCGCACACAACAGTATGCCCGGCCTGGCCTTGTCTCTTTCTCCCCTGTCCTGCACCTTCTCTTGTACACGCCCTGCTCCTCTCCCGCGCCTTGGTTTCTTGCTTGTGATCCCCCATTGTGCCACCCATTCGTTCCACACCTTTCGCATCCGTCTTGCCCACCTGGTGCGGGCTTCTTGTCCTCTCGTTCGCCTCATCGTCCACTTGTATAGACCCCATTCCACGACCCCTGAGTCTCTATAGAACTCTGCGTGATGCAGCCCTGCTTTTCTGTACTCCTTCATATTCTTCCTGCGCACGTGCAGCACCTCCCAACTCATTCCTTTCTTCATGACCCACCGTACGGTTCCATCTGCCGCCCCTCCGAAGTCCACGTGCAGCACGAGGACCGGTCCACGCCTGCCACACGTCCTGTTGGTCGCCAATATGTGCTCCTCCCCCGGCAACACCGCCTATAGGACGCGTCACCCGCGCTCCTTCTTCCCCGTCGCCAACCAACTTCGTCTGTGCCACACATAGCGTGGGCACATGTTCTCCTCCTTCTGCACCTCCGCGACCGCATGGTAGCACACTCGGCGCACCAGCTGCTCCTGATTGTGGGACATCCTGTTCAGCGTTCTCGCTGCATGTGCCCTGTACACCTCCCCGGCCGTGGGCATCCCTGCCCATAATATGCCGTCAGCGATCGCAACACACACCATGGTACCTCCGTGAGTACCCCCTCATTGCCCCTGATGAGCCTCCGCACTTCCCCCTCCAGCTCCTCCAGCTGCCCCCTCCAGTACGGGAGGTGCATCCCCTGGTACTCTCTCGCGGCATTGAGCACTGCTCGGAGGTAGTACAGGGTTGTCTGCACCGATGGGGGGTGATTCCGGAGGACCACCATCATCGCCCTGAACCCCCAGAGCAGTTCTTCTGGCAGCCTGACGCCTTCCGCCCCCATGCCCCGCACATGTCCCAGCACCACCGCTTCCTCTGCCCTGTCTAGCCACGCCACCCCGTCTCGCACATCCAGCGCCATACCACCCTCGCCACCCGTCCTCAGGACCGCCGCCTTCTCCCCACTCCAGACCAGGTGGTTATCCCTCCTGTACCTCTGCATCAGGTCCTGCACCACCTGTTGGGCCTTTTCATCCCGGGCCATGGGCATCGCATCATCTACACACGCCTGCGCCGGTGACGTGTGTGGCGCCCTCGCCAGCTGTGGATACTCCCGTGCTATCCAACTCATCAGGGAGAGCATGGCAAGCATGTACAGGAATGGGCCCTCCACCCCGCCCTGTGGCACACCGCTACCTGGGGTTACCCACTCCGCACATCCCTTCCCCGTGGCGACCGTGTACCTTCTCGTGTGCAGGTACTTCCCAACGAAGTCAGCGTACGGACGCCCGAATTGCCGCCAAACCTCCTCAATGAGCCTGTGCAGCGTGTTGGGGAACGCGCCCTTCACGTCGACGGACGCCATGAATGCCTCCACGTCCTCATCATCAAGGTATATGTCATACGAGAAGCTTTCTTCCTGCGTGGACCTGCCCGGCACAGACCCCCACAAATTGTCCGGTGTGACCCCTGCTGCATACAGCCGCCGCTGTATCCTCCCGAAGACCACCATCCACACCAGCCTGGCCGCCGTGACGGCACAGCATACGGGCCTCCAGTTCCCCGGCCTGAGGTGATCCCATTTCTTATACAGGGGCCGCACCTTGCCCCCCCACTCCGCTGGGGGCTTGCCTGTGCGCAACGCCTCCGTGGTCCTGTCTGCCAGACCATCCAGTTCTGGCGCCCCGAGATTCTGGTCTGCCTCCGCCACCAGTTTGTCCACTCCTGGGCTCTTTTTCCTCTTCAGAGCCCTTACGGCCTCCTTTATTTCCCCCAGCGTCACCCTGCCGCGGTGTATGGCCTCGCTCTGTTCTGCTGTGAACACCCTAGGTAACACCTGGACCATCCTCCGCGTGGTTTCGCTGAGCCCCTGCTGCCCCTGGTTGTGTTGCTTACGGAAGCTCTGCACCCCCTCTTCCAGCACGTCCCGTTTGTTGCCCGTGACTCTGCCATCCTGTAGTCTCACTGCCCAGATCTCCTGCGGCCTTCCAGCCTCCGCGAGCTCCCGGATGTACCGCAGCGACTTGTACGGCACTGCTCTTTCCATGTACTGTTCATGTTCTGCCACCACGTTCTGGTGAATCCTGTCATGCTAATCCTCCACTGCCCTTTTTGGCGCCTGCACCCTCTTCTTCGCCTGCGGCACCTCTTCTTGCCACAACGCACCCTCTGCCCTGGCCCTCGCCTTGACTTCCTCCTGCTGCTGCTTCCTCAGTGTGGCCACCAGTCGTTGCAGCTTGGGCTGTGCCTGCGACTCCCCCACCCGTCTGTTAAACGCGCACACTCTTGCTGCTCCTCTCATGGCTTGATGCACGTGGCTCCCCGCCTCATTTGAACGTGCACTTGGTGCCCCCACTGCTGCCACCTCTCATCCCCCTCCTCCTGTCAGCGTACCAGCGGCGGCAGTTTGACCCCCTCCTTGTCCGACCCCTGCTCATCTTCTTCTTCGTCTCCTCGCTCCCCCACCTTCACGTCCACCGTCACCATCAGAAGGCGATGCCCTTTCCTACCCTGCATTTTATTGGGCCCCACCATATACCCCGCCGTCACCGTCTTGACCCACTTTGGGTCCGCGTACACCGCGTCTTTCCGTGACGCCGTGCTGCCTTCCGGTACCGGGTAGTGTGAGGGGCCTGGCGCTCCACTGTATGACACATCATGTAGCCGCATTTCCTCCACAAAGAACCGCACTTCGCGGTCCATCTCCGTCTTCGCGCCTTTCCTCCGGGGATCGTAGTTGAAGTCCCCAACCACGATGACCGGTCCCCTCTCCAGCGCCCTGACATACTCCATCCTCAGCTGCGCCACATACTCCTTGACCCTCTTCCCATGTTGGACGCTCCAGTTGATGACAACCACCTGCCCATGCTCCGTCGCCACATCCTACACCGCCTTTCGTCCCCTCGCTCCCACCTTCTTGTCCTGTACGACGCTGAGGCCTCTGCGCACCAACAGCGGCATCCCTTGTGCCTACTCCCGCTGATACTCTCGCCCCTCCTTGTCGTACATCTGCGCGCACACGACGTTGTCCTTCCCTTTGCACCCGTATCTCCTGGTACGCCACCACGTCCGGGTCTGCCTCTTGCAGCCTCATCTGCTGCCACGCTGCTTTGTCCTCCCGATACAGTGCCGCCGGGTCGTTATGGGTGTACAACTCCACGCATTGCCCCTGACCCCCCCTGTCTTTCCGCACCTCTTCGCGTTCAATCGGGCCTCGCCCTTCCCCACCGCCCTTTCTGCATCGCCATTGCCCGAGGCGTATCTTCGCCACCGCTGCCCCCCCCCCCGCTTCGTTAATTGTCACTTCCGCTTCTTATTCTTCCTCCCTCCCAACACCTCCTCACCTTCCAGCTCTCGTGCCTCCTGCTCCGGAACCAGTTGCCCTTGTATCTCCATCTCTCTGCCTTGCGGGCATACCCGTAATCTCTCCACCGGGTACGGCAGTCTCTCCTCATCCTCGTCCCCCTGATCCTCCCACTGCAGGATGGCCGCCTTTGTCAAATGCCCCGTGCGATCCTGCTGTTCGATCATCTCCTCCACGGTCCCCACATACATCCTCCACTTCCCACGCACTTTGTGCGGACCATACACCATCACCCCTCCTCTGAACGCTCCCGGTTCCTTGCCACGGCCTATGGGTTCTTCTCCGTACCTGAATCCCCTCGCTCGCTTCCTCTTTGGCCTCCCATCCTCGTCCTCCCCTCGCTGCAGCCTCTCTGGTGGCTCCTGTCCGTTGTCCTCCAGTCCCCCCTTGCTTCCGTCCCCTTCCCTGTCCTCTCCTGCCCCCCCTCCGCTGTCTCGCCCCTCCTCTCCTTCCCTCGCAGCACTCTCCCGCCCTCCGCCCTCCGCTGCTCCCTACCCCTCTTCTACCCCCTCTCTGTCCTCCTCTTGTTCCACCCGCCCGTCCGCCTCCTGCCCCGGCTCCCGACCTTCCTTATCCCGTGCCGGTCCTTCCTCTTTGCCTTCCTGTTCCTCCACATCCCCGTCCCCCACTATGAACCTCATTTGTCCTCCCCTTCCCCTCCGCAATTTCCTCCACTTACTTTGCCTTCTCCCCTCTGGGTCTTCCTCCAACTCCCGGCACTGCTTGCGCAGCCCCTCCACGAGCCTTCTCGCCCTCGCCAAAACCTCTCTCCTGGTCTCCTCCTCCGCAGCGGGAGGTACTATCCACCTCAGCTGTTCCCTTTCCCTGCTGTTGTTCACCCACTCAAGCGCCAACCGGATCTGTTCCTTGATGGCCTCAGCTTCCTCTGCTTCGGCTCACCTGCCCATCTGCAACCCCAACGCATTTAGGATGGCCCTCTCATGTATCTTCTCCACTCTCTCAACCCGTACCTCCTCTGCCTCTCCGATGCACCGCATGATTGGGTGTTCCAGCCTTGTCAAGGGGGCCGTAGTATACACAACTGCCGTGCGCCTGTCCCCCCTGGGTTCAACGACCCACCATGTGTGCCCATCCTGTACCAGGTCGGTGACCCCCCTGGTCCGCAGCTCCTGTGGCACTCGCTTGCGGGGACACCACTTGTACAGTATGTCCCTTGGTCCTCCCCATCGCCCTGTCGTAGACCACCATTGCCATAACCTTTCGGACCCGGTGCATTTCTGTGTCTGGATCCCATTCCCCGGCCATTCCCCTGCTTCGGTGCACCGTTTCCCCAACATACAGCGCCACCGCCAAGACCTGCCTTGTGGGCCCCCACACCTCCACGGTTCTGCTTGTGCTGTCCACACACGCCGCGACTCGCGCATCCCGCTGCATCTGCATCCACAGCACCGCCTGCTTAGGCACCACTTTTCGTGCCGTAAGCACCTGCGCCTTCGCCTGCCTCTCGCCTGCCTCCGCACCCTCCTCCGCCCTCCCGCTCTGATCATCGGCATATCCAACGCACATGTGTTTGACTTGGTTGAAGTACACCAGGGGTGCCGGATCATCATCCCCCATCTGTAGCCACATGGGCCCTTGTCACCTGGGCTGCCTCACTCTGATCCCATGGTATCCTCCCTTGGGTTCTTGCGGTACATCCAGCCTGCACAGGCACCTGGCCAGTGTGCATTCTGGCCTGCAGTTGTCCTCCATCGCCTCTGGTCTGGCCTTCATGTGGTACCTTGCCTTGCTCACTGCCTGCCGCACTTCTTCACCCCTAGACCCCTTAATGCGCTCCTGCAGTCCCAGCTGTGCCTCTCCATTTTCTTTCAATACATTTTGCCATGGTGACGCCTTCCCTCTCAGCCTCTGTGCCCATCTCTGAAGCATGTCCTTTCTGTCCCTTTCGTCCCCCAGCATGTCCAGCCCCTAGGCTAATGTCATATTTCTCGGATACGGCCGATTTTAGATGGAATCAAGCCTGCATTGTCGATCTAGGGGCTGGAAAATTTCCAATTTGGAGGGTGGGGGGGGGGGGGGCTAACTCCGGAAAATATGCTCTTTATGGTATAATTTGACAAAAAAAGTAGTATTTCTGACTGTAGCTGGTTTTGAGATTTTTAGACCCCATAAAATCCTAGCTGTCCGCCGCTGCCTCCTTCTGGCGCTTCTCTTTTTCTTGCTCCGCCCTGCCTAGTTCCGCAGCGTCATCCCCATCCGTCTTTCCCTGTCCCTTGTGGACCTCGGCATGTAGCGGCTCCCTCCACGTTGGCTCCGCCGCCCACTGGATCAACGGCTGTCCCTCGCAGTGCCCCAAGGTGTACACCTGTATCGCCTTCCCTTCCTGGCTGAGCCCGATGCGGACCTCCATGCCCTCCGCGGCAGCTGTGGTGACGGCGACGTTAGGCACCAGTACATTCTTCTGGTACCTTGCCCCTTGCCCGTGGCGTACCTCGACCACCACCGTCCCCCCGTCTCCCACTCTGTCATCCGGTGGGAGGATGTGGACTGCCTGCCCCCTCCACTGTGCTGCCCCCAGCCCCTTCGTTGCAACGGGGAATATCACCTTTGTGTCCTCCCGTGTCACCCTTTCTCTTCTGCGGTACCTTGCGCGCCGGATGGCCCCCAGCGTCCACGTCCCCTGCTCTGATCCTCCAGACTCCCGCACCCATTCTTCTGCCACCTTGGCGAGGGGCGATACGTCGCTGCCTTGCCTCTCACATTCGGGCGTGGCAGCTATACTCTCCATGCCGTCTTCCCCCGGGAACGCGTAATGCCACGTGTCCCCCGTGTGTGGGTGCACATGGTATGTGCGGTTGGCCATGTGTGCCGCTGCTTCATCCGGCGCCATTTTGATGGCCTCGGCCGCCTTCAGCGTCATCTCCTCCCGGAACGTATACTCCACCTCCTGCCCCCCGTGCCCCTGCGTAGGTGGGTGCTGGGGCCAAAGCTGCCCTTATGAAGTGTGCGCGCACCCCACTAGTATCCTTTTCTCCTCCTGGCAGTTCCCCTCCCCACTATTTCCTGACCGGGACTCCCTCTCCGCGGTCCGCCTGCCACGTCATATGCCACCCTCACCACCGCTGTTCCCCCGCCGCCACCCTGTACCTACCCATCCAGCCCTGCTCCAGCCACACCGCTCGGTCTGTCCGCATTTGGACTGCTCTTTCTGCCCCCCATCCGGCTCCCAAGTCATCCCTATGCTGCAGCTGTAACAGCACCTCTCCCCCTCTGGTGACCCACACATCCAGCCCTCCCTCCTGCCTCCTTTTCCATTCAGCCTTTCCCGTACGGTACCCCTTGCGGTACCTCCTCATACTCCATCGCCTGTACCTGCACTAATAGCACGCCTTCCCATCCAGCTCCTAGCTTCGAGGCACGTGTGCTGCCCTCCCCCACCTCCCTCCTCTCCCTCATGGGAACCTCTTGCCCCTGGTAGCACCACCCTGCGCCTCTCTCCTGGATCTGTATTTGGTGCACATCCTGCCACACTTGCTCCTCCGCCTGTCCCCCTTGCCTACCTCCCGACCCCTGGCCTTCCACTTCCACCTCCACCTCCAGCCCGACTTCCTCCACGTCCGCCGCCTTGCTCCCATCTCCTTCCTCTGCCTCCGCCACTTCCTCTTCTTCTGGCGGCCACAGCAGCTCATAGTGTTCCCCTCCCCTTCTGATGCACAGCAGCACGGCTGCCGTCCGCCTTCCATCACCAACCTCCGCCATCTTCCGATATTCCCTCTTGGGTCCCCACTCCCGGTACAAGGCTATTTTGGATTCTCTTCTTTGCGCCCGCCTCCCAACTTCACACGCCTCTCCCCATATCCCCCCCGTGCGCACTTTGTCCAGGTACTGCTCCCACGTCCGCGCTCCTGCGTCCTGCATGACCCGCAGCGCCGAGCCCGACTCTGGGAGCCGCGCCAAATCCCTCTCTGTGAGCGCTTTGCGCACCTCGTCCGCTGCTGCTTCCCCGTCTTTCCCATCCACCGCGCTGAGTGCCCAATATAGGCACTTGCCATCCCCTGGTATGACCTGTCTCCTCGCCCTGTCCAGCACTTCTGCGGGCCATTCCTGTCCCTCTTGTGCACTGTCCAGTGCCCGTTGCCACCTCAGCCGGGTCACTCCTAGGACCGCCGACCCCCAAAAGAATTGCATAGACCCGTCGCCTGGTCCACAGGATTCCTGCCCCCAGTGGGGTTCCGTCCCCATATTCCATTAATTTCCTGTACCACTCTCCGCTTTTTGTCTCTCTGTACACCGCCACTTTGTATCCCCCCTCCGTCGCCCATGCTTCCGACTGCGGTGGCCCCCCCATCCTTCTGCCCTGCCTCGTTCTCTGAATGTACTTCTGCCACGATACTTTCTCCCGCGGCAGGCATTCCTCAATCGCGCCCGAATTGTGTCTACTCTTCACCCTGGTCGCCAGAGTTGACGTCCTTCCCGTACATGTGTTCCACTAGCACCCTGTCCGCCGTCCTTTCTCACGCTCCCTCCAAGGCATCCTCTCCCCTCTCCCATGCCCACGCCGCCTTGAACTGCTGTTCCACCTCGTTCCCTTCCGTACTTCCCAAACTCCCCGTGCCACACGTCGACGGCCGGCCATCGCTGGACGTCACCCTGTGCCCTCTTTCCCTTGCCACGTTTGCCGGAGCAGGCGCACCCCTGCATATGCTTTCTTCGTCTCCTTCTCCTGCTGTACTTCCTTTCACCTCTCCTTCCTGCCCCCACACCACCTCGTACACCCTCGTCTTCCTCCACAGGTTACTCCTTTGTCTCCTTCATACGCCTGTATCTTCCTGTGGCCCGCTCCATCCTTCGTGTCCCTGTACACCGTCACCCTGTATCCACCTCCCATCGCCCATGCCTCAACCTCCGGCGGCCCCCCCATCCTTCTCCCTTGTACCATCTTCTGTATGTACACCTGCCACCCCGTTTCCCCCGGTGGCAGGGGCTCCTGCAGCTTCACGGCTTTCCACCTCTCTTCGACAGTGGCGACTACCTTATCTCGCACTAACTTCGCCTGCTCGCGGGTACCTTGGCCTCCTTCGATCACATTCATCACTCTCCATAGGGAGTCCATTTCGTCGCCCTCGATACTCTGTGCCACATCACCTGCTTGGATCCTTTCTCGCTCCCCGTTCAACGCTCGCTCGCTTTGCGCCCACGCGCACGCAGTTCTTCTCCGCTGTGCTTCACTTTCGGTGTTCTCTGTGTCTCCCATCGTCTTTAGGCTGTCAACTAGTGATGTGCATTACAAATTTTGATCGAAATAAAAATGAAAAAATTTTGATTTTCGTTTCAATGAAAAATTCCAAAAGTTGTCTTTCAAAAAAATTATAAATTTTTGATTTTCGTTTCAAATTTTCCGAGAAATTTCATTGAACGAGCATGCCAAAAATCTAGGCTATACAATGCTTTGTTTGAAGCATGACAGGTTCGAATGTTTGTTTTGTTGCGTACAATTTTGCTTACCCTTGCCCCTATTCCCTCTTGCTAGTTGGAGCCAAGACCCTAGACAGGACCACTAGTGAACACTCTATCTAGCCGGTTGAAATGTTTTTCAACACCACTTGCATGCACAAAATAGATGAAGTGAAACGACAACCGGAGGGACCTGAACGAACAGTTGGCAGAAAACAGCAGCGCATCTGCACTGTACAACAACGGCAACAGGGTAAGCAGGGACTGGGAAAGGTTCTGAATGAGCATGGACCACTTGAAATTGTGGATCAAACAACCAAAGAACCCCTAGTGGGGAAAATGCAGGTTTGAATAAGAATCATAACTTCTTCACACCATGGCCTTCAAACGACACAGTCGTGTGTGTGGACAATAGGAGGCAATTGTGATGTGAGCATATGGAAAGGGCTGGGGCATGGGTTCCCGGGTGTTGCAGAGTTAACCAATGCGGGCAGGCATGTCAAACAGAGGGTCAAGCAGGACAAATATGAACAACTGCAAGTGATTGGTGATGCACTCGGCTGGTCCAGTAGGACGCTGAATGCAACACCAGTCTTGAACCCCGTGAGCAGCCCGGTGAGGAACGACACAGGATTGCAGTCGGTGGAGACTGCTGCGCCAAACCACAGCTGGAGAGCAAGGGACTGTCAACAGGTCCCCACCTCAGGCTCAAGTCTAATGGGCTCGTGCAGTGAGATGGCAACTCGGAAGAGAATAGCAACGGAGTACTGCCCTCCAGCATTGTAGTGCCGACGAGCCGATGATGTTGGTTGCTCACTTCGCTCATCTTCTCATTCACTCTCATTGGGATCTCGGCTGTGACACCCTGCGCATCAGAAACCAATGCTGCACCTCAAAGGACACTCAAACGACACTCACAGCATGCGCCAACACTCAAATGACACTGACAGCACGCGCCTACACTCACATGACACTCACAGCACGCGCGAACACTCAAGTGACACTCACAGTGAAGCAGGTCACAACCCTACCCTGGCATTTTACCCCTAAGGGAGCATTATTTGGCCCTATATATGGGATATATGTGGGATAGGGTATATCATATTCCATTTCCTTGTTAGGAACATAGGATATGGGATAGATAAGGCAATCATGGATGTTTAGTAGTTATATCAATTAGTGGATGATAGGGTGGATTTCTCATATGTGCATATCAGGTATTTCATTGGCTATGTGTACCATATCTGTTTGCAGGATACTATTCAGTCAACACTATCGTTATGTCTTCGGTGCCAAGCAATGTTGCTGCCCATGCCACTGCGACCTCTGCTCCTGACCACCCGGTCTGGTTTCATGGTAGCAGAGGCGAAAATTTTTCGTCTCTGTTGGGCGTTTGGCATCGCGGAAAGCGGTCGGTCCAAGACATCATGGACCAAATTCAAGTTAAAATCTCTTCCCCGGGAGGGATAGCTGAGGGTGTCCAGGTCCCCACTCTCAGGACCTCCTCGGCCCTCTCCCCATCGACCGGGCAGGGGCCGCAAAAACGGGCCAAGCCCCAAGTGGCTACAAATCCTAAGTTTCCGAAATCCCCGAATGTTCCCATCGGGGCCCCCCATCCTCGAAATCCAGCTGGTGTACCTGGGATGGTTGGGGGGGAAATAGACGGCCACCCTCAGGGAGCGATAAGAGGACCACAATCGCCTATTATGGGCTCGGGAACCGTTACTAGCGCCGAGAATCGGGCAGTAATCGACCTGTCTACTGGGGTGATCGAGCGTACGAACGCTGCGCCCTCACGCGCTGCCGACTGGGGTACGATGGCTTCGCCAATGGGGCCTATCGTGGTCGACTCTGGCACTCCTCCGTCGCTAGGGGGGTTGCCAGAGCCTCAGGTCAGAAAAAACCTGTTTGCGGCAGGGCCCATCAGCCCCATTGTTGACCAACTCGACGCTGAAAACCGTCGAGTCCTCGCGCTCACGCCTGATCCCCATGGCCATCTGGGTCCGGCTCGAGAGGCCGTGGCCCTGATCCAGCAAGCCCTGTCGGGGACTAGGCAGAACCCCACTGTGGTGGAATCGTCGCCCACTCCAATGAGTGGATCGCGGCGGTTTCCCTCCCTGGTGGAGGAATCTCCTGCCTTGGGAGCGTATCCCAATCCCCCGAGCGGATCCAGGCTAAATCCTACGATCATCGAGGAATCCCCCACGCAAATCGAGGAGGATGAGTGTGACCAGTGGTTCCCCCTGGCGGTGAAGCAGTGGAACGACGATGAGGAGGAGGAGATTGGAGTGTTGGAACGTCATGAACTCCATCATTCCCCTATTTCCGTTGCCTCGTCGCCTGCACCTCCTGAACCTATGTCAGGGACCAGGGATCGCCCCATGCTTGTGGAAGAATCCCCGGCCCCCCACTACATCACGGTGGAGGACTCTCCGGCCCCTCAGTTCATTGTTGTGGAAGAGTCCCCGGTGCCTATGAGCGGCGTCAAAAACCGCCCGTGTCTTGTCGTGGAATCTCCGGAGCCTACGGAGGACCGGGCTGGTACTACATCTCCAGTGCCTATGAGTGGCACGAAAGATCGTCCATCCCTACTGGATGATTCTCCGGCAATGCCGAAGGTCAACAATCTGTGCTGGGGGGGAGGGAATCAGGTGGAGGGAGGTTCAGCAACCCTCCCAATAAATTTGGTCTCTCCCCCCACAAATACATCTCCTACGGAGGACCCCCAACTGCCCAATTGGGGGGGGGATCCAGGGGTTGCAACGGGATCGGAGCCTGTTTTTGCTTCCCATCCGAGAACTCGATCACCTATGGTGGTTCATGAGTCACCACAGTATATTGTGGTGGACGATTCCCCACCCCCACCGCCGCGACCGAATACTGTTGGTCATGTTCCCCCTCCGCCGTCACCCCGCCACCGCCAGGTGGCTTACATCGAGCACGTGCAAGGAATCCCGCACCTGGTTCGGCCATCTAGTGGTGGGGGTTCGGGGGGGGACATCCCTCTAGTGGGGGGGCGCCAGCGCCTGTTGCTGCGCGCCCCAAACCCCCGTCACGCCCTGCGGGGGGGCCCTCTGGTCCCTCCGTGGCAGGGGGGGCTGCCGGGGGGGGCGGTGGTGGGTCATCTCCTCCTCGTGGAGGGGGAGGTCCATCTTTTCGACATTCTGGGGGCCCCACTCCTACACGGGGGGAGGACGACCCACAGCACACCTGTGACTGTCCCCGGTGTGTGGTGCACTACGAAACGTGCCTCCAATCTCTGATGGCACAGGTGAGGGACCTGCGAAATCAGAATCTGGAGTTGCAGCGATCCCATCAGGAACTTTCTCAGGCAGTAGCCTCTACCGTGGGCATCAGTCAGTCCTACGGGGACCGGATGACCCAAATCTTGTCTACATTGGCTAAGTTTGACGCGGTGGTTCAGGCATACCAACGGGATTCTAAGGTGGTGGAGGCTAGCGTGGCAGATCATCTTAAAATGTCCAACGGCAACACGGCTAAGTGCTTTAGCGCAGTGGAGTCGCTCGCTACACGTTACGCCGCCGTTGCATCTAGGATCGATGCGTGGGACCACTGGTACTCCACGCCTGCGGAACCCGTTACGGTGGTCCCACCCCCGCCATCGGCTCCTCCGCCCGTTCCTGATCCTACACCGGCGGCGCCTACGGCGCCCATGGGCGCGCCATCCGGTTCATCCGGTGGTGGGTGTGTCCTTCCTTTCTCCGTCCACCCATCCCACGATTGCATCTACCATCCGAACGCTTGTCCGGATTCGGGGTGGCCGAGGGGGGGGGAAGAACGCCACGAACACCCCCACCCCCAAGAACCTACATCGTGGAGGGGAATCGCCGAAAAGCAGAAGGAACGTGCTGTTCCCGAGTGGAGGGCGACGCCTAAGGGCGAAGAACACCCCACGGAGCCTACGGCCCCGTGGGCCAATGAAGAGGAGAACACCTCTTCGTTGGGGAACATTAATCCCCTCACGAAAAATGTTTTCACTTCCCCTGGGAAACCTTCGTACACGCCCTCTCATCCTACGGATACGTGTACAGTCTCTCCAGTGAAGGTTGCACCAAGTGCAAGTGGAGGTGCACCCCCAACCATGGCTCCCCCTGCTTACCACCCGTACCAAATGCCTATGGTGCAAAATAGTTACACCAAAGCGGTGGAGGATAGTGATATGCCTAAACCGCAATTTAATGGGCAGCTAGAGTGCTACGACGAGTGGGTGGAGAAGCTTCAACAATGGTTGGGGGGGTGTGATCCCATGTACCGAAAGGCCAACGAGGCAAAAATGATTTCGAGTACCTTGCCCCCATGGCTAAAGGCGATCATCAACGCCCGGGTTGCCGAGGCCACCCACCACACACGCACGGCCCCCACCCTCAAAGAGTTGTGGGACTTTTTGGAACAACGTTTCCACGAGTATGACCCCTCAAGGGCTGATGAAAGGTGGCGAGCCCTCACCCCCAGGGTGGTTAAAGGGCAAGTGACCCTCATCGACCTTGAAGATTTCTATGCTCGTTGGCAACGTTTGTTGCCTCTGAGCAATGAGACTCGTCCCCACGTGATCCGGGAGCAGCTCCTAAGCAAGCTCCCGTGGATCAAGGAGAAGGTCGTCAAGCAAGAGGCTAAGAATAGCCCAGACAGCTCTGTGGTGGATTTTAGTGGCCTTGACCCTTCGCCGGGTCGCGCCCCATTCGAAAAAGAACTCAGGAAATATAGCGCTCAAGCTTGCACTACGATTCCTGAGATTGTTTCCTATTCGGGGCCGGGGGTGATAGTTGACTGCAAAGACCCGGCTCTCCAGGAGTGGATCTTGAAGCTCAACAACACACCTCACACACGCGGCTACACTATGAAAGTGGAGCAACGTAGGCCTCGTTTGAAGCCTGCGGAAAGCTACGCCCTTGCCCATAAAAGCGTGTCGGAGAGGGAAGCTCTCGAACGCCTCAATAAAGGAGACAAGACGACGGTGACGTACACTCATCGCCCTTCTCACAAGAAAACCGCGGTGCATGCGGTTAATGCGGAGGCTACGGCGGACCCTGACACCTCCGAACCCGCTGACACCTCCGTCAACGCCGTGGGTCACTCTAAACCTCCGGCAAAGAAACCCGTCGACCCCGGGGCTAAACCGCCACCTACCTTTTGGGTTCCGTGTTCCAAACATTGGAAAACACGTAAACAAACGGATACGGACATGTCTTGGATTGATTGGGGTGCCACCAATACCACCCTTTGGACGTGTAAGCCTAATTCTCCGTGCAATGACACTCATTGGAACATTGCGGGTAAGTCTAAAGGTGGTAAGCCTAAGGGTGGCGATAAGGGTGGCGGTGGTGATAAGGGTGGTGGTGGTTATAAGGGTGGCGGCGGCAAGGGCGATAAAGGAGGCAAGGGAGCGCCGAACGGGCGCGGACGTTGGTAGAGGTGCCCAGAGGCGCCCCCTTCGAAAGAAGAAAACCTCGGGCACCCCTGTGACACTACCGTGGCTCTCGTTCCATCGAGAGTCATGAGGGGGCATATAGTGACTAGTGAGATTCAAACCGAACTTTTCGTTCAGGTTGTTTTGCCCAATGGAGAACGCAAGGCCCTCCGTGTTTTGGTGGATTTTGGGTGCCAAGCGGTCGCTTTGGCCAACCCCAATGTTTTTGGAGACCAACTCTCCGAAAAATATGAATCCCCCCAACGGAGGCGCCTACTCCAAGCGGATAATGAGACGCCTTTGCCAGGGGGGGACGAGCAAATAGACGTCAAAATTCAATTTACGGGGGTTGTGGATGGTAGTGTTTCACTTCCTCGTGTTGCCCAGTATGGCGTGTCCCCGTACCTTGTCCCGAATTTACCTTGGGATATGGTTTTGGGGCACCCATGGGGTTACGAACATTGTGTGAGCCATTTTGCCCGTTTCAATTGTTTGTACTCTCACCATCCAGTGCACTCCCGTTTTTGGATTGAGGACTTCCGTGAAGCTCCACGAACCGGCAAACCATTTTTGGTGAAACCCATTCATGGTAAGGTGTCACGTCAGTCCGTGTGGGGCCTAACCGTTCCAGTCATTGGAGCGGTCGCTCCTACGCACCCTGCCCCGGCCATTGTGGCTACGCCCCCTGGTGGCGAACCGCCTAACCGTGTTGAGGCCGAGAAACACATATCCTATGCCTTGACCGCTTCCTCCGTGGCCCCCGTACAGGACCGGGCTTGTGCTTTGGAGCTCGTTGAATTTGCTCCCGAAACCCTTGCCCGTGATGTTCTACCTACGCGGCGTGATGGGTCCATGTGGACCCAGTCTGACTATGGCCTCACGCCATGTTGGGCCGCACGTGTCAAAAAACAATTTGGCAAAGACCCCAATGTGGACGCCTTCAATAGGGTCCCGGGTATGGCCCAGGCTACCCGTTGGGTTTCGCCGCTTGAAGATTTCTTTTCCACTCCCGCGGACCCCTCCAAATTGTATTGGATGTGCCCTCCCTATCATCGGTTTTCCGATTGTGTTCGGAAAATTCGGCAAGAAAAACTACGAGCCATCGTCGTAGGGCCGAAGTGGACACATAGGGAGTGGTGGAAACCCCTTATGGAAATTACTTTGCGAGGGTACCACCTTCCTGGGCCAGAGACTAAAGCCTGTCTCTATCAGAATGACCACCTCACGCCCCTTCCTCAACGGGGTTGGTCGACGGTGGCGCTATACGTGGACGGTGGTATTGCGGAGGAAAATTTGGCGGCCACTAAATGTCATGTGGACTCCGTTTTGGCACCGGCTGTCTCTAACCCCAACACGGATGGCGAGCCGGGCATGACCTCGGAGGAAGAGTCGGAGGATGAAAGGGTGCCTAACCATTTGGCTTCGGTGCGCACCCTCACGTATCAGGCGACCCATAAAAAACTCCTCGCACCCGTTACTCTTGATCCTACCCCCGAGGATTTGGAGGCACAAGAATGCGTGCGTTCACGCATTGCGAAAATTGAACGAGAGTTATTGGGTGGGAGTGCCACTACCGTTAAGCGTTACCGAAAACGTAAAGGCGCCACACGATTGTTGGCAGCTTCTCGTGTGGGTGGCGTTGTCACCACCCAAGAGCCTATTGTGTCTCCGGAGGTGGAGCTCATGAGGAAACGCATCCTCGCGGACTATGAGCGGGATGTTTTTAGTGGGGAGGTTCGTCTCCGTCCGGACCAGGAACACCCTAAGGTCCGTGGTACGGAGCGGTTGGGGTTTGCTAAACTTGACCTATACCCGAACGCCAAACCCAAGTCCGTGAAGCCTATACGGTTGGGGGGGAGCGTGCTGCGGCGGAGCAAGAAATAGTGGAGGACTTCTTGGCTCGTGGCTGGATTGAGCCGTGCCCTGCCTCCGAATGGGCGTCCAACGGTTTCGTTGTGCCCAAGAAAGAGAAAGGAAAATGGCGCCTCGTGGTGGACTACCGCCAACTTAATGAGGCTACCTTGCCCGACGCACACCCCCTCCCCCTCATAGAAAACATGTTGGAAAATCAATCCAAACACAAGATTTTCACTATTGTGGACTTGAGTAAAGGGTTTCATCAAATTCCCCTTCACCCTGAATCCCGGGCTAAGACCGCCATGAATTTGGCGGGTAAGCGATACCAATGGCGTGTTATGCCTATGGGGATCAAGAATGGGCCCGCTATTTTTCAACGGGTCATGGACCATGTTTTGCAGGGTTTGGATTGTGCGGACGTATATATTGATGATATTATTATTGGTTCCTCCGGTGCGACGGAGGAGGAGCTATTGGCTAACCACGACCGCGACGTGCGTGCCGTGTTGGATAGGCTACGAAAAGAGGAGTTGGTTGCTTCGGTTAGCAAAACCGATTTCTTTGTTCGTTCGGTTGAGTTTTGTGGCCATGTGTTGGAAAATGGCACACGTCGGCCGGCGCCAGGGAAAATGTTGGCGCTTGAGCGTTGGGACAAACCGGATAATGTTCGGGAGCTCCGGGGGTTCTTGGGGCTCGCCAACTATTATTCGGGCTATGTCCAACACTACGCCTCCATAGCTACCCCTTTGATTAATATGTTGAAGGATTTGCCTAAGCATAAGAATGGCAAAAAGATAGGCCTAACATGGAATGCTTCGGCTAACGAGGCCTTTTTGAAACTCAAGCGTGCTATTACGGATATTGTTCCCCTCCAACTAGCCGATTGGGATAAGGACTTTGTCCTCACCCCGGACGCTAGTAATTGGGCGGTGGGGGCGGCCCTACAGCAGGAAGGTCCCGATGGTGCCCTACGCCCCCTTGCCTTTTTCTCCCGCAAATTGTCAGGCAGCCAGTTGAATTGGAGCCCTCGGGAGAAAGAATGCTACGCCATAGTGGCGGCGCTTTTAAAATGGCATGGTTGGGTGGGGAACAAGCGCGTGGAGGTCCGTACGGACCACCGTAGCCTTGAAAATTGGGCTACGGAGGACCTCAAAACCGTGGGGGGTCCCTCTCCACGCCAAGCGCGTTGGCATGAATTGTTCTCTAAATTCGACCTCCATGTGGTTTACACTCCGGGGCCAGTGAACCCCGTGGGTGATTTCTTGTCCCGTTGGGCTTACCCTGCTAACCCGGCGTTGGGTGATGTGTCCATACATGGGACGGCCCAAGCGGCCGGGGATGTGCGGGACATGATGGCGGCCGAGAAGGAGGAACTTCTCGCCTGCCCCCTTGTATTTAGGGCGGTTGTGGCGCCCGTTGTTACTAGGTCTAAAGCGGCGCCTCGGGCTCAAGGGGCACCCGCGTGTGATCCACCCCCTCTGGCTTCGCCTCCAGTGGGGGGGGGGACGAAGCAAAAGAGAAAGCTTCGGAGACTGGAGCGAATTGTCAAGATAAAAAAATCTTGGAAGTCCCACAAAAAAGCAACTCCTATACATGGGGAGGATGCTCCCAATGTTTTTGAGATAAATTGGGCTAACACTACCCAAATTGTCAACGCTACAAACAAATGTGGCAAGATGCCTTGAATGGGAGCTTCCAAGATGGAGTGAGGTTGGTGGATAACAAGCTCGTCCGTAATGGACGGTGGTGTGTTCCTACGCCGCTAGTGCATCGTTTGGTAGCCAAATACCATGATGCATTTCACTTAACTACCTCCAGTGTGGAAAAACACTGGAAGGAAATTAACCATGGCGTGGAAGGTGAGGGGTTGTACAAAGCAGTGGAACTGCAATGTCAAACGTGTCCCTCATGTGCCATTCACACGCATGACACCAAGCGCAAGCAAGGGTACATGACCCCTATGCCTATACCTATGGAGCGCATGGACTCCATAGCGCTTGATGTGTTTCACTACCCTTCCACCTCCCACGATGGAGAGGTGTATGACCGAATGCTCTTATGTGTATGCCGGCTTTCCGGCTACCTCATCGCGATCCCTATTCCTAAACCCCGTCATGGAGACGAGGATGAAGGGCTAACGGGGAGAAGAGCGGCCCATTTGGTAATGGAGCGCTGGGTGGATAGGTTCGGAGCCCCTCGTGAAATATGCTCCGACCGTGGGCCACAATTTGTGAGCCAATATTTCCAAACCCTTTGTTCTAAGATTGGTGCCCGCTCGACTATGTGTCTCGCGGGTAGGCACCAAGGTAATGGCAAGGCCGAAAATACTGGCAAGCAGCTAAGGCGTGCCGTTGCTAAAGCCATTACCTTGAAGAGAAAGAAAACTAATTGGGTAGAGGTTTTGCCCGCCGTTGTACGAGCGTGGCATGAGACTACAGGTCCTTCAGGTTATACACCTAACGAGATTGTGTTTGGTAAACACAACCGTACTAAGGGGCCTCCTCTTGCTGAGCCTAAGGGGGTGGCCCAAGACGCCGCTCACTACTTCCAACGGCGTGAGGAGCTTATTGCTCTTGCACGGAGGGCTATGATTCAAGTGCAAGAGACAATGGCTCGTAGGTATAATAAGAGTAGGAGGATGTCCCCCAATTTCTCAAAAGGGGACCGCGTATGGGTCCGTCGCCAACGCAAAAATCTTGGCGATAAGACTTGTCCCTATTGGGATGGGCCCTATGAGGTTGTGGCCAAGAAGGCGCACGACCTCTATGTTATTCAAGTGGACCAACGGAGGTTAGTTGACGTCCACGTTGATTGTTTAATGAAAACGGTCAACTCCCCTCGCTCCCCCGTGCCTCTAAACTACACGGAGGAGGTTGCTAGGGTGCCCTCCCAGTTTGAGGAGGACACGTATAATGTCAAGAAAATATTAAGTCACCGTACTTACCGCAAGAGACTTCTCTTCAAGGTGCGGTGGGAGGGTTATACCAAAGATTGGGATACCGAGGAACCCGTTGAAACCTTCTTACCGTCCTACAACAAAGTTTGGAGAGATTACTTGCAGAAACAGAATCTCACCCAAACCGTTGACATCCTTGCCCACCTTGGTGGACCGCTCTCATGAGCGTGCCACGAAAAGAAAACCCTAACCAATATGGATATATTATTGTTTGGGGAAGGGAGGAGAGAGCGAGAAGCGGTGGGAGACAGGAAAGAAGATGTGCATGCACGGCGCGCTCCTCGGTTACAAAAATCCCCACCGGAGCAGGGCGGTGGGTACCGCAGGTTTAACCCACCCTCTACCTCTCTCACCGCTAAAGGCTTGAGAGTCCTTGGGGTGGGGTGGCGTGGCATATAGCCTGGGGCGGAAGTGGGACGTGTTCTTTCGGGGGTCTTAATGCCATTCAAACCCCTATCCTTGGGTCTTACTGGAGCACTCCTACCACCACCAGGACTAGTGCCGTCAGTCCTGCCCACGATGACGCCCCCTGTCAAGGGTGCTAGCAACGTGGCAAGCACTTCCTGAAGACTCTGCCGGGTTGTGCGCATGGTGGTGTTTGCAAGGTTTCGGAGTGCCGCCCCGTACCGAAACCACAACCCCACGACCGTCCCTGACCCGTGACCCAAGCCAACGAGCTAAATCATTTGCTCAAAATGGCGAAGGCTTGAAAACTTGATTGGGTTGGCGGGTACAACCCATTTTCCCTTTTTGTGTTGGGCGTGATGGTTTTCCACCGATTTGCCCTTGTCCACACGAGGGTAGGTATACAAGGTACGAAGTACTCGTGTGGCTCACATTACGTGGAAACAATTTCGTGGCGTGCAAAATTGCCACTACATACGGCGAGGACTTAAGCCTAGAGGGAGGGGTCGTCCTCTACGATACAAGTATTCTAATATGAATTGCAATGGGTGCCTTTGCCCCGTCACTCTATGAGTGGGTGGGGTCTTCAAAGGCAAAGAGTGGCGTTGCGGATTTGGGCCGTCTCCGCCGCCTGGGTACTTGTCCCCGGTCGCTATGCGTGCCCGGGTTGGGAGTGGGTACCCTCCATTGCCATTGCATGGGGCCGCATGCTGGCTGGGTGTGCTCTTCATGTCCTTGATGAATTTCTCGGGGGAGTTCCTGCCTGCAACGAGAGGGAACAAACAATATGATGAAAAGGGCGAGTGTGCACATGCATATGTTTATGAGAGAATATGTATATTAATGTTTTCTCTAGAGTTCCCCACGAGTGGACTTGGATTTCCACAACACCCGAGGGGTCCTCTATCCCAACACCCAACCAAACGGGTTGGGATATGGGCGTGGCATTTTTCTTTATAGAGACCCGTGCGTGGACTTGGATTTCCACAACACACACGAGTCTCTCTGTCCGAGACACACCAAAACCGGGTGTGCCCGTGGCCAATGGTAGCGTGTGTGTGCGCATGCCATTAATTTAGTTACGGGATTATATGGTTGCCTATTACGTTGGTTATCACCCGCCCCCCGAACAAGCAAGACCTAGGTTGACACCTACCTTTGGGGTTTTGTAGCCGTGTACACCGGCCCAGGTTTACACACGGAGGTGTAAACATGAATCCGTCATACACGGTGTAGAGGGGTTGGGGGAGTAAAACTCCTTCGGGGCGTGTCATCGTGCCCCCGGGGAGCAGGGTGGGCTGATACACCAGCGGGACCGTACGGGCGACCTCCCCAATTTGCAACCTGGAGGTGACCCCCTGCGCTACGGCCCGCCGGTGGCACACCCACCGACAAAGGTAACACGCAAGCTAACCTAAGTGTTTATACGCACGCCCCCAAGACACACACGAACACCAAGCAACAAGGTGGCGTATCTATACACGTGTTCTATTGTGGATATGCTTACTGTTTGTTGTGTGTACGTGAGTAGTTTGTGGAAGCTCTTGCACGTGCCGTATGTGTGGAGTGCCCCCATCACGTGCCCCAAGGCCGCCACCGCGAGACCCACACTCTGTGATGCCCTCCGGGCGAGTGTGTGCCCCCGGGCCCTGCCAGTGGGTGTGCGCGCACAAGTGTGTCTTGTGTTTGTCGGTGTGCATCGCTCTATTATGTGTATATATGATATATATACGTAGTATGGCTCCTAGGTGAGGGGTTAGCAGTGAGGTCAGGTTATTATTACATGGTTATGAGGTTTGTCTATTTAAGTGTGTCTACTCACACCCTCATCCCATCTCCGTACCTCCTCCTTTACCCTCTACGTGGTGCATCACGTGTGACACACATGCTAAATTAAGCATCCACACGGACACGGCCCTTGGCTGAGCCGTGCCCGTAGCATTTAGCCACAGCCGTGGCTGGTTTCCGGCATCCACAGAAAAGGCACACAGGCCTTCGGTTCATTTTTGTTGTGTGTCGGGTCAGTTTGACAAGTGGGCCTTTGGCTAGGCCTTGTCTCGGTCTTTTACAAGCAAGTAATCAATCAAGTTTACATCTTACAAGCAAGAGCTCACTCATTACTACAAGCGTTACGGGCAAGCACATCAAGAACATTAAGCACATCAAGCCCTCATAAACGATCTAAAGCACGTGGGTGCAAGGTGTGGGCATCGTACCCGTGTTTCTCATTGTGCCTAGTGTTTGCAGCGGTTCTTTTACCCTGAGGCCATCGTGACCTCTTTCCTCTAATTAGTGAGCTACCGCGCGCACGGTGGGCCATCGTGGCCGTGTTTGTTAAGTGGCCTAAGCATGCACAAGGCAGTGGCGAGCACAAGTCAGACATACATCCCTGCCCTCTATTGTTGTTTCCCCACGTGCTCCCTTGTGCAGGCACAGTCCTACGTTACTGTTGGACATTCCCGTCAATACTCCTGGCAGTTTTTCTTTTTCAACATGTGAAATTTTTGCACTTTCGCGTCGCACCGCTTCGCATGTACCATTACCTTCAGTTTTGTTTAAAAGTGTGATTTCACTTTGCCTTTAGTTTTAATTCTTTGAAAAACTACCTGCCCTTACCTGCTGGACCCCACATGCCTCATGCGACACGCAGGGACCGGACTCTACGCGCAACAGCTCGCGATTTCGCCTACTACTTATTGCGGGACCTGCGGGATCCCGTTTGTCAATTTGTGTCCTTTGGCGGTGGAACGATCGGAGCTACTCCAGCGGCCGTGCGGCCGGCTCCGACACCGCCTGCGTAGGTTCGATTCCCGCAGAGAGGGAATCTGCTGACCCTGGATTTGCTGCTGTTTGTGACTGCTACATTCCTCTTGGGCATGTACTTCCTGCCCGTGGCAGTCGTTTTAAGTGGGGGGGTGAAGCAGGTCACAACCCTACCCTGGCATTTTACCCCTAAGGGAGCATTATTTGGCCCTATATATGGGATATATGTGGGATAGGGTATATCATATTCCATTTCCTTGTTAGGAACATAGGATGTGGGATAGATAAGGCAATCATGGATGTTTAGTAGTTATATCAATTAGTGGATGATAGGGTGGATTTCTCATATGTGCATATCAGGTATTTCATTGGCTATGTGTACCATATCTGTTTGCAGGATACTATTCAGTCAACACTATCGTTATGTCTTCGGTGCCAAGCAATGTTGCTGCCCATGCCACTGCGACCTCTGCTCCTGACCACCCGGTCTGGTTTCAACAGCACACGCCCACACTCAAATGACACTCGCAGCACGCGTGAACACTCAACTGACACTCACAGCACGCGCCGTAACTCAAATGACACTGACATCACGCGCCGACACGCAAATGACACTCACAGCACGCGGGAACACTCAAATGACATACAGAGCAAGCAGCAGCAGCAGCAGCAGCAAGCTGTAGCAGCACCACCAGCAAGCAGCAGCAGCGCTAGCAGCAAGCAGCAGCAGATCCAGCAGCACGGCGGCAGCGGCAGCTTCAGCAGCAGCAGCAGCAAGCAGACCTTGAATTTTGGCTCCGTCTTCTTTTCTTTTTCTTTTCCATCTTCTCTTCTCTTGTTTGTCTTCTTCTGCTCCCTCTTCGTCTTCTTTGTCACCTTCTTTCTCTCTTCATATTCTTCCCTCCTGTTCTTCTTCTTCTTCTTCTTCACTTGCTTCTTGTGTCGCCCTGCACAAGCAGAACAGACGGAAAAATTCAACGGCTAACCTTAATCAAACGGAACAAACACAAAATGAAACTGAAGAGTTGTAAATTGCATACCTGTAAACCATTTTCTTCATATCGGGCTGCGGATGGGGTTTCGGGAGTACGCGTCCGTTTCCTCGCTCTGACAAGCTGGCTATTCCCTTAAACCATCATTATTTCAGAGGGCAAAGATATTTTTCTGTTGAAGAAACATTCTTCGGCATTTCCGGCCTTAAAGCACTCTAAAGAATGTTCACAACATCTCATCAGGTTTGTACCTTAAACAACATTTTATCTTTTCTTTGTAACCTAATTCTGGTAAGTATCGACCCCAGGAAAAATCAAGAGGAAAGCCCGAAGTTCCATTCATTTTCGAAAAAATTGGCAAAATTTCGAAAATGACAAAATTTTAATTTTTGTTTCAACGAAAATGAAACTCAACCGCTTTTAGTTTCATAAATTTCAAAAAATTCAAGTGTCATGCACATCACAACTATCAACTGACTCCCTGCTCTGCAAGCTGACCTCTTGTTCGTTCTTGCTCGTTCTGTGTCTCCTGCGTACACATGAGCATGCCTCGCCCCCACTAATCCCTCTGTTCCCTTCCCCATCCGCCTCCAGTCGCCCTCCACACCTGCTCTCCATGCTGCCCTCTTCGGACAAAGAGAAAAAATCCCCGGCATCCGAGCGTGCTTGTATACCTATGTGGCCTCTCGTGGACCTGTTGCCAGAGTACAATCGCCATGACCCTTGGACGAGGCTCGTCTTCAAGCGTGCCTGAGGAGCGCTACTAGTGGGAATCGAACCATCAACTACCGCTCTTGCAGCGGAGCGTCTGGCTGCTGGGGTACTCCTCAGCTCACTCCATCCGCCACAACTTCGCCTTATACTCCTTTCCGCCTCCGCCTTTTATATCTCTCTCGCCTTCCCTTTAGTGTCCCTGTTCATCCCCTCCACTCTCTGCTCTCTGGCCTTTCCTTCTGCCTCAGCCCCGCCCCGACCGCTGGTCCAGTCTGTGGTCGCTCGCCTCTGCCTCTCCCCCTCTCTTGGCCTTCTTCTCCGGCTCCCGGCACTGGGCCGCTCTGCCCTGGATACTCCAGCCCGAGGGATCTCCCCTCCGGCTGATCCCCCAATTGTTGCGCAGTCTCCTTCTTGCTGTGTCCGTCCTTTTCTCACCTTCCTTGTCTTGACCTTCATCTCCTTCCCCACCGATGTTGTCCCCAACCTTGCTTTCGCTCTTGATCGCCCCAGATGACCTCACGCTTCTCTGCTCTCCCCTGCTGCTCTGTCCTTCCCGCTCCTGTCCTTGCTGCTACTGCCTGCTGCCCTCTCCTCCCCCTTGTGCCGACCCAGACTCTCCAATCCCCGCATGCTCCAGTCTATGGCCTCCGTCCACCCCCCGGATGCTCCAGTCCGTGGGGGTTCTGTTCGCCGCCTTGATCGTCCCCGGACGCTCCAGCCCGGATTCCGGCTGCGTGTCTTCGTGGCTCCTTGGTTCCCCGGATGTTCCAGTCCCGGGGATTTCCTGTTAGTCCCCAGTTGATTTCCATTCCATCCTGGATGCTCCTGACCGGGGGGCGTTCTGGCTCTCTTTCCTGGCTGGCCGTCCGTTTTTGCTTCGACCGGATTGAAGGTAGGTAGGTAGGTATCTTCGGGAGCTCGGGATGCCTTCTTTGACATTGCAGGAGGAAGGTCTTACGAAGGGGACGTCCTGTCCCTCCCACTGCCCTATGTCAGGTGCCTCTTGAGCCGCTCCCGCATGTGCTTGGGAAGGCATTGTCGCGGCCACCCGGTCCATGTGTCCGAGGTGGGAGGGTGTCCCCACATGTGTCCATGGGTAGGGCCACATGCCCCCTCCTTTGGGCGGCAGCTCTGGGGGCTGCCCAGCCGTGTGGAGTATCTCTCACCACAAGGGGTATTCCTCCCGCTAGTCTACGGTACGACCGCCTCACCCTGGTGGCTTGAGTTGCGGGGCCACTCTGCTTGGCAGGCGACCCCCTCCTGGACTGTGTACCGGCTCGCCTGTCACCGGTTGCTTCCATGGCTCCGGGTGACGTTTGCCATGGTCCCCGATGCAGCCTGGCCGGGCTCGGACCAGTGGCCTTGGAGTGCCGCTCCTGCCACTGGCCCGGTGGGTCGGCTGGGTCGCCCCAGTGCGTCCGACCCATGGGGTGTTGGTTCTTTCCTGTCCCTCGGCCGCCCTACGTGTTTGCAGTGTCCTGGGCCGCTTGGCTCCTGTTCACCGGTGTGCCTGCGCAGTTTGTTGTGTGGCGTCTGCGGTGTCCTGGGCCACTTGGCTCCTGTTCACCGGTGTGCTCGCTCGGTGTGTTGTGTTGCGTGTGCGGTGTTCTGGGCCACTTGGCTCCCGTTCACCGGTGCGCCCGCTGGGTGTGTTGTGTTGCTTGTGCGGTGTCCCGGGCCACTTGGCTCCTGTTCACCGGTGCGCCCGCTCGGTGTGTTGCTTTGCGTGTGCGGTGTCCTGGGCCACTTGGCTCCTGTTCACCGGTGTGCCCGCTCCGTGTGTTGTGTTGCGTGTGCGGTGTCCTGGGCCACTTGGCTCCTGTTCACGGGTGTGCCCGCTCGGTGTTTTGTTTTGCGTGTGTGGTGTCCTTGGCCACTTGGCTCCTGTTCACCGGTGTGCCCGCTCGGTGTGTTGTGTTACGTGTGCGATGTCCTGGGCCACTTGGCTCCTGTTCTCCGGTGCGCCCGCTGGGTGTGTTGTAGTGTGTGCGGAGTCCTGGGCCACTTGGCTCCTGTTCACCGGTGCGCTTGCTCGGTGTGTTGCTTTGCGTGTGCGGTGCCCTGGGCTACTTGGCTTCCTGTTCACCGGGGTGCCCCCTCCGTGGGTTGTGTTGCGTGTGCGGTGTCCCGGGCCACTTGGCTCCTGTTCACCGGTGTGTCCGCTCGGTGTGTTGCTTTGCGTGTGCGGTGTCCTTGGCCACCTGGCTCCTGTTCACCGGTGCGCCTGCTCGATGCGTTGTGTTGTGTGTGCGGTGTCCTGGGCCACTTGGCACCTGTTCACCTGTGCGCCCGCTCGGTGTGTTGCTTCGCGTGTGCGGTGTCCTGGGGCCCTTGGCTCCTGTTCACCGGTGTGCCCGCTCGGTGTGTTGTGTTGCGTGTGCGGTGTCCTGGGCCACTTGGCTCCTGTTCACCGATGCGTCCGCTCCGTCCTTTGCTTTCCTCGTGCGGTGTCCTGGGCCACTTGACTCCCGTTCACCGGTGTGCCCGCTCGGTGTGTTGCTTTGCGTGTGCGGGTCCTGGGCCACTTGGCTCCTGTTCACGGGTGTGCCCGCTCGGTGTGTTGTGTTGCGTGTGCGGTGTATTGGGCCACTTGGCTCGTGTTCAGCGGTGCGCCCGCTCCGTCCTTTGCTTTGCTTGTGCGGTGTCCCGGGCCACTTGGCTCCTGTTCATACTCCAGTCTATGGCCTCGGTCCACCCCCCGGATGCTCCAGTCCGTGGGGGTTCTGTTCGCCGCCTTGATCGTCCCCGGACGCTCCAGACCGGATTCCGGCTGCGTGTTTTCGTTGCTCCTTGGTTCCCCGGATGTTCCAGTCCTGGGGATTTCCTGTTAGCCCCCAGTTGATTTCCATTCCATCCTGGATGCTCCTGACTGCGGGGCGTTCTGGCTCTCTTTCCCAGCTTGCCGTCCCATTTTGCTTCGTCCGGATTGAAGATCGGATGCGACTTTGGATTGCTTCGTCCTCTTGCTTTGCCCGTTTGCCCCTGTCCGGGCGTGACAGCCCCTTTTCCGTCCCCATCTCTCCTCCCCTCTCTTGTGCTGGCCTTCATCTCCTTCCCACGTTGCCTTGGACCTTGATCCTGATCTTGTTCCCCGCTCTTGATCCCGGGCGCGCTGGCCCCCCTGATTTTGTGGCACCCTGGTCCTGCTGCCTTTGCCTTCTCCTCCTCCCTGTGCAGCCTCTGGCGGGCCGGGGCCGCTCGCTCCTTCCCCGGCCGCTCCAGGCTGGTTTCCGTCCGCCGCCCCCCGCTTTTTGGCTCTCTCCTGTTGATCGTCCCTGTCACGATGTATGCTTGTTCCTGCCGCCGCCGCGTCCTTCTCCTCCTTGTGCTGCCCCGGGCTACTTGTTTCATCCCCGGATGTTCCAGTCCGGAGTGTCGGTCCGCCTCCCCTCGAATGATCCAGTCCGGGGGGCCCAGTTGCACTGACGCTGTTGCTTGCCCCAGATATTCTCTGGGGTTGCTTGCCTTTCCGTCCTGGCTGCCCGAGTCCTTGGCGGGCGTTATGGCTCTCTCCCCCGGCTGCTCCTTCATGTGCGGCCTCTTTTTCTCCTTGCATTGCCGGGTGCATCCGTCCAGGCCGTTCATTCGTCTTCTTCTCTCCTCGCCTCTCCCTCCGTCTTGGTCCCGTTCCTTGCTCTTGATCTTTTTCGCCTTGGCCGCTTGTTCTTGTCGCCTCCCTCTCCTTGCGCAGCCCCGGACGCTCCACTCCGAGGCTACTTGCTTTGTTCCCAGATGATCCGGTCCGGGTTACTGTCCACTGCCCCCCGGATGTTCCAGTCCCATGGGCCTTGCGCCCTGCCTGCTCATTCTTCACCTGATGTTCTAGCTCGGGCTCCTTGCGCTTGTCTTTCTTTTCTCTGCGGCCCCCCGGATGCTCCAGTCCAGGGGGCTCTGGTGCTTTGTTGCTTGTTCCTGGCCTACCCCGAATGTTCCAATCCGTGGCACCGGGCCAACAATCCTTCTCCTTCTTGCTTTGCCGGTTGTCTCCTTCTGGACCGCTCCGTTCTCCCCTTCTCTTCTCACCACACTGACTGTGGCATTGTTCTCCTCTCCCACCTTCGTGGTCGAGTTCCTGGTTCTTGTTCTGATCTCCCGCTTGTTCTTGCCGCCGCCGCGTCCTCCTCTTTGCGCCCCCCCGGACATTCCAATCCGGTGTTACTCGCTTCTTCCATGGATGTTTCAGTCCAGGGTTTCTGCTGCCCGGATGTTCCAGTCTAGGGGGCCCTGTTGCTTTGCCGCTGTTTCTTGCCCCGAATGGTCGAGTCCGGGGTTGCTTGCCCTTCTGGCCTGGCTGCCTCAGTCCTTGGCGGGCGTTCCAGCTCTCCCCCCCGGCTGCTCCCTCATCCCCTGCCCCTTCTCCTTCGTGCTTTGCCGGGTGTCTCCCTCCGGGCCTTTCTTTTGTTCCCTTCCCTTCTCGCCTCTCTTGTCGTGGCCTCATTCTCCTCTCCCACCGTCTTGGTCCCGGTCTTTGCTCTCGACCTTGTTTGCCTGGGCTGCTTGTTCTTGCCGCCTCCTCCTCATTATGCAACCCCAGACATTCCAATCTGCTTCGTCCCCGGATGGTTCAGTTCTTGGTTTCTGCCTGTCCACTGCCCCCCGGATGTTCTGGTACAGTGCGCCCAGCAATTTGCCTGCTCATTCTTCCCCAGTTGTACCAGTCCGGGCTCCTTGCGCTTGTCTTCCTTTCTCTGTGGCCTGCCAGATGCTCTTGCTTTGCCGGGTGTCTCTGTTCGAGCCCCTCCGCTGCTTGGTCTCTTTCTCTTCTCACCTCACTTTCCCTCTTCCCCTCTCCCACCTTCGCCGTCCCGTCCCTTTGCTCTTTTTCATGTTTGCCTTGACGGATCTTCCCCTTGTTCTTGCCGCCGCCGCTCCCTCCTCCTTGCGCAGCCCCGGACTTTGCAGTCCGGGGCTACTGTCTTCTTCCCTGGATGCTCCAATCTTCCAGTCTAGGGTTTCTGTCCCCCGGATGTTACAGTCTAGGGGGTCCTGCTGCATTGTCGCTGTTTCTTGCCCCGGATGGTCCAGTCCGGGGGTGTTTGCCCTTCCGTCCTGGCTGATCCAGTCCTTGGTGGGCCTTCCAGCTCTCTCCCCCGGCTGCTCCTTCATTTGCTGTCTCCTTCGTGCATTGCTGGGTATCTCCCTCCAGGCCGATCATTCGTCCCCTTCAGTTCTCGCCTTTCTCGCCGTGGCCTTGTTCTCCTCTCACCCTTTTGGTCCCGTTCCTTGCTCTTGATCTGGTGTGCCTTGGCTGCTTGTTCTTGCCGCCTCCTCCTCCTTATGGATCCCGGAACGCTCCACTCCGGGGTTACTCGCTTTGTCCCCAGATGGTCCAGTCCAGAGTTTCTGCCCACTGCCCCCCGGATGCTGCAGTCCAGGGCCCAGTTGCTTGCCTGCTCCGTCTTCCCCAGATGTTCCAGTCCGGGGTCCTTGCGCTGGTTTTTCTGTCTCTTCAGCCCCCTGGATGCTCCCGTCCAGGGGCCTCACTTACCGTTGTCTTCTTCTCCTCTCCCGTCCACGTGGTCCCATTCCTTGCTCTTGTTCATGTTATCCTTGACTAACCTCCCGCTTCTTTTTGCCGCCGCCACTTCCTCCTGCTTGTGCAGCCCCGGACGCTCCAATCCAGGGCTACCCGCTTCTTCCCCGGATGTTCCAGTCCAGGGTTTCTGCCCCCCGGATGTTCAAGTGCCGGTGGCCCTGTTGCCGGCCTGTTCGTTCTTTCCCGGATGCTCCCGTCCGGGCTGCCCCTTTTTTCCCTTGCATTGCCGGGTGCCTCCCTCCGAACCGTTCATTCGTCCTCTTCTCTGCTCGCCTCTCCCTCCGTCTTGGTCCCGTTCCTTGCTCTTGATCTTTTTTGACTTGGCCGCTTGTTCTTGCCGCCTCCTTCTCCTTGCGCAGCCCCGGACGCTCCAATCTGAGGCTACTTGCTTCGGTCCTGGATGATCCAGTCCGGGTTGCTGTCCACTGCCCCCCGGATGTTCCAGTCCAATGGGCCTTACTGCCTGCCTGCTCATTCTTCCCTCTGATGTTCTAGCTCGGGCTCCTTGCGCTTGTCTTCCTTTCTCTGCGGCCCCCTGGATGCTCCAGTCCAGGGGGCTCTGGTGCTTTGTTGCTTGTTCCTGGCCTGGCACGGATGTTCCAGTCCGTGGCACCGGGCCAACAATCCTTCTTCTTCTTGCTTTGCTGGTTGTCTCCTTCTGGGCCGCTCCGTTCCCCCCTTCTCTTCTCACCTCACTGACCGTGGCCTTCTTCTCCTCTCCCACCTTCGTGGTCAGATTCCTCCTTCTTGTTCTTGGTTGCCTTGACTGATCTCCCGCTTGTTCTTGCCGCCTCCCCGTCCTCCTCTTTGCGCCGCCCCGGACATTCCAATCCGGTGTTACTCGCTTCTGCCCCGGATGTTCCAGTGCAGGGTTTCTGCCGCCCGGATTTTCCAGTCTAGGGGGCCCTGTTGCTTTGCCGCTGTTTCTTGCCCCGGATGGTCGAGTCCGGGGTTGCTTGCCCTTCCGTCCCGGCGGCCTCAGTCCTTGGCGGGCGTTCCAGCTCTCCCCCCCGGCTGCTCCTTCATATCCTGTCCCTTCTCCTTCGCGCATTGCCGGGTGTCTCTCTCCGGGCCTTTCTTTCGTCCCCTTCCCTTCTCGCCTTTCTTGCCGTGGCCTTCCTCTCCTCTCCCACCATCCTGGTCCCGTTCTTTGCTCTTGACCTTGTTTGACTGGGCTTCTTGATCTTGCCGCCTCCTCCTCATTATGCAACCCCAGACGTTCCAATCTGCTTCGTCCCCGGATGGTTCAGTTTCTGGATTCTGCCTGTCCACTGCCCCCCGGATATTCCGGTCCAGTGGGCCCAGTAGTTTGCCTGCTCATTCTTCCCGAGTTGTACCAGTCCGGGCTCCTTGTGCTTGTCTTCCTTTCTCTGTGGCCCGCAAGATGCTCTTGCTTTGCCGTGTGACTCCGTACCGGCCGCTCCGCTGCTTGGTCTCTTTCTCTTCTCACCCCACTTTCCCTCTTCTCCTCTCCCACCTTCGCCGTCCCGTCCCTTTGCTCTTTTTCTTGTTTGCCTTGATGGATCTCCCGCTTGTTCTTGCCGCCGCCGCTCCCTCCTCCTTGCGCAGCCCCGGACTTTGCAGTCCAGGGCTACTCTCTTCTTCCCTGGATGCTCCAATCTTCCAGTCTAGGGTTTCTTTCCTCCAGATGTTCCAGTCGAGGGGGCCCTGCTGCATTGTCGCTGTTTCTTGCCCCGGATGGTCCAGTCCGGGGGTGCTTGCCCTTCCGTCCTGGCTGCTCCAGTCCTTGGTGGGCCTTCCGGCTCTCTCCCCCGGCTGCTCCTTCACTTGCTGCCTCCTTCGTGCATTGCCGGGTATCTCCTTCCGGGCCGATCATTCGTCCCCTTCAGTTCTCGCCTCTGTTGCCGTGGCCTTGTTCTCCTCTCCCCCTTTTGGTCCTGTTCCGTGCTCTTGATCTGCTGTGCCTTGGCTGCTTGTTCTTGCCGCCTCCTCCTCCTTATGGATCCCGGAACGCTCCACTCCGGGGTTACTCGCTTTGTCCCCAGATGGTCCAGTCCAGAGTTTCTGCCCACTGCCCCCCGGATGCTGCAGTCCAGGGCCCAGTTGCTTGCCTGCTCCGTCTTCCCCAGATGTTCCAGTCCGGGGTCCTTGCGCTGGTTTTTCTGTCTCTTCAGCCCCCTGGATGCTCCCGTCCAGGGGCCTCACTTACCGTGGTCTTCTTCTCCTCTCCCGTCCACGTGGTCCCATTCCTTGCTCTTGTTCATGTTATCCTTGACTAACCTCCCGCTTGTTCTTGCCGCCGCCGCCTCCTCCTGCTTGTGCAGCCCCGGACGCTCCAATCCAGGGCTACCCGCTTCTTCCCCGGATGTTCCAGTCCAGGGTCTCGGCCCCCCGGATGTTCCAGTTCGGGTGGCCCTGTTGCCGGCCTGTTCGTTCTTTCCCGGATGCTCCAGTCCGGGCTGCCCCTTATTCTCCTTGCATTGCCGGGTGCCTCCGTCCGAACCGTTCATTTGTCCCCTTCTCTTCTCGCCTCTCCCTCCGTCCTGGTCCCGTTCCTTGCTCCTGATCTTTTTTGACTTGGCCGCTTGTTCTTGCCGCCTCCTCCTCCTTGCGCAGCCCCGGACGCTCCAATCCGGGGCTACTCGCTTTGTTCCTCGATGATCCAGTCCAGGATTGCTGTCCACTGCCCCCCGGATGTTCCAGTCCAATGGGCCTTGCTGCCTGCCTGCTCATTCTTCCCCGGATGTTCTAGCTCGGGCTCCTTGCGCTTGTCTTCCTTTCTCTGCGGCCCCCCGGATGCTCCAGTCCAGGGGGCTCTGGTGCTTTGTTGCTTGTTCCTGGCCTGCCCCGGATGTTCCAGTCCGTGGCACCGGGCGAACAACCCTTCTCCTTCTTGCTTTACCGGTTGTCTCCTTCTGGGCCGCTCCGTTCTCCCCTTCTCTTCTCACATCACTGACCATGGTCTTCTTCTCCTCCTCCATCCACGTGGTCCCGTTCCTTGCTCTTGTTCATGTTATCCTTGACTAACCTCCCGCTTCTTCTTGCCGCCGCCACTTCCTCCTGCTTGTGCAGCCCCGGACGGTCCAATCCAGGGCTACTTGCTTCTTCCCCGGATGTTCCAGTCCAGGCTTTCTGCCCCCCGGATGTTCCAGTCCGGGTGGCCCTGTTGCCGGCCTGTTCGGTCTTCCCCGGATGCTCCAGTCCGGGCTCCTTGTGCTTGCCCACTTGTCTCTTCCTCCTCCCAGATGCTCCAGTCCAGGGGGCTCTGCTGCTGTGTGGCTTCTTCCTGGCCCCGGATATTCCAGTCCTTGGCACTGGATCCACTGCCCCGGACGATCCAGTCCGGGGGCTGTGCATCACTCTGCCCAGGATGTTCCAGTCCGGGGCGTCATATTATCCGTCCTTGTCGACATTGGCCGGCAGCGGTGGTGTGTGTGCTTCCCTTTGTTTCTTTTTCCGCGCGCCCTTTGCTGCTCCCCTCTCCTCACTCCTCCCTGCTCTGCTCTGCATTCCCTCGTGTTCTGCTCACTTCCCCGTCCTCTCTTTCTCGCTTCCCTCTACCCCGCCCTTTCCCTCTCTCCCTCGGTCCCGTCTCCTCCCTTCCCTCGGCTCTCTTTTCCTCCCTTTGCGGTGGCTTTGCTGGGGCACGCACTCAAGCTCCTAGTCTCTACGCGTGCATGTTGCTGAGTTTTGGGGCAGGCACACACGCATAAGCAGGTTTTCCGGTTTTCTCCTCTGTTCTCTGTTCTTTCCTGCTTGCTCAATGTTCTCTTGCATTGCAATCTCCTTCAACGCAGTGTTCTTTTGTTTTCCCTGCCTTTCCGTCGTCGCATGCACTTTGTGGTGCTTTGGGGCGCGCACTTTTGTTCCTCTTCTCTATGCCTGCACTTTGCTCCCTTTGTGGTGGCTTTGTTGGGGCACATATCTAAGCTCTTAGTTCCTACGCATGCACGTTGCTATGTTCTGGTGCACGCACTCTCCCTGTTTATTCCCCGCATGTTCTTGCTCTCTTCTTCTCTTGTCCCTTCCCCCTTTGCACGCACTTTTTGTTTCTTTGGGGCACGCACTCCAGAGGGGTGGTCTACAGAGTCTACAGAGGTACCATGATAGTAACCGTATACCGGTATACAGGTATACAGGTATACAGGGTCTACAGATAGTCTACAGATGTCTACAGGTCGGTATACAGGTCCACAGGTCTACAGAGAGTCTACAGAAAGTATACAGGTACCGTACTTGCGCTTTGACACAAGAGGCAGAATCACAGCAAACAAACAGTGAAGCACAAAAAAAAAAACCACGTCAACGTCGTGGTTTTTGTAGCTCAGCCTTCAATGTTTTTTGATCTCTTAGACTTAGTTTATACATGCCTTGCTGGTGTTCCATCTTAGTTAAATGTACCGGATAAATGACTTGCCAATTCGAGTACCAGTTGAAAGATTCTTTCATTTCCAATGGCAAATGGTATTGCACTACTCCCGCGTTTTGGTACCCCGATAAGATTCGCCCGTTGCGGCCAACTTCATCATACCATCGCAACACAAAAAGGGCATCACCGTCATCGACCGGCACTCTGGATCGATATGTCTTCTCCAGCCGGATCAAGTATGCACAATCATCTAACTTGTTTTTGTCAAACTCACTGTTCGAATGCGCAAGATCTTCCACATTACCAAGGGCAATGCAAGCACCGTCGGCATCATCCGTAAACATGACTGCGACATCATCATCATCGGAAATATAGTCACCGTCATCGTTGGTTCGCATCACAGCGCCAGGTAAAGCGCGCTTCTTGAACAAAAGCTGCACCTGTGGCAAAGGCATGTTTGGCATATTGCAATCTCTGCTAAAGGTGGTGGCCCTTTCCCATTCCGGCATCATACCTTAAAGCGATACTTGCGTTCGTGGGCTTCCTTTTGGATTGAAGCATTTAGCTCAACAATAACTGGACCAATGTTCTCGAGCAATGCGTTGAAGGGGTCTCCGTTGGCCAACGGCGGTGCTGCACCTCGGCGACCAGGAGGTAGGCGCACCAAATGATCAGTAAGCATAGCGGCTTCTTGGTTATCTTCCTCGTCATGGACATCAACGTCAATTGGCTCGTCACTTTCATCATTTGTTTCATTGCACACTTGGTAGGTACCATGATGTCTCTGACACCAAGTTCATTCATCCAAAGAAGCATGGCCTCGTTCAACCCTTCATTTACCCAAGACATCAAATCGGCATCCGTAAAATTTAGTGGTATTGAGTTTGAATGAGTAAGAAAAATTGCCTTTCCTGAGGGATGCCTTCTGTTCTGTTGAATGTACATAACACTGCATCGCTGCAGTGTCTGGTGTTGCTGCTGTGCGTGTTAATTCCGCAACCTGAGTCGCGGCGACATTTCCTGTCGACGATGATATTTTCTCTTCATGAAGAACTGATCAGAAATCGACTGTAGACTTCATAGAAATTTACTATGTGTGATTCGAGAATTTTCTGTGGATTTGAAAATAGTGTTAGAGAACAAACACTGTTAATTCGCTCCGCAATCTGTACTGATGTCCATTCCCGATTGCATCGCTCATTGAGTTGTTATGTGCACTATGCATTGCATGCCATTATTGAATCTCTGAGACTTGTCATACATACGCCGTGCTTATTCTTTAGCCATGGTGTGACATGTATGGATCAGTGCATGGGGATATCTTGGGATGTACAAGTGGAACGATACTCGTGGAGTATCTTGCAAGACGATGTTGGATTTGTACGAAGAGTGTGCATACCAATGGTTGGAAAACAAGGAGTTGACGGACGTTGCGGTCCTATGGTGATCATGGCCATCTTATCTTGTTGTCTTTGTCTTGCTTCGCTTTGTTGTTGTTGTTGTTGATTTAATGTAGGAACATACTCTTTGGGAAAACATGTTCATCAATTCTTTTCACCTTTTTTAGTTAATATCCAAGCATTCTTTATGATATGGAGTTATCAAATATTTTGTTAACAATTCTTTTGGGAAATGCATCCTCAAATAGATAGCCTTTCATTTTTGTGGCAATCGAATCTTTTATCAAGGAGCCGTGAGGGTGCTTTTTCTTTGTGGTAGCAGAGGCTTAGGTGAGTGGAGACCCACACCCATCACCCCATATGGTTTCGAATTTTGTGAGTTTTCCTCACCTCATGATCGTGTAGAGGCTCCATCAAGGGGTAGCGCCAAGGACCAAAAACATGCCTTTTTTGGGCACCCAAAGATGTTCCTACGATATAAATTTTCCCTTGTTGATTACCTTGTTCCTTGAATTGTTTCGATATCTTGTGGTTGATTGCCATCTCCGTTGGGATATTCTACGAAGATTTGATTTACGAACAAGGATTACGGTACAAAGTCCCCATGCACTGAATCCAATGGGTGCCCCCTTTTCTCCTCAACTCAATATGGGATCAAACTATCTAAAGTCCTTCAAGACCGATACGACAATGATGAGGCGGCGCCACGGACAAATGCGTAGACACACCTATCATTGGTCCTTTGAGCGTTTTCGGGAACGCATAACATTAAGGAAGCCTTGGGGTCGCTGCACTTTTGATTTCCGAGTTGTTCATTTGGTGCTCGATACCATGTCCTCTTTCCTCGTTTCTCTCAAGGGATTTGGCTTCATCAAATTGGGAGAAGAATTATTTGCGGGGCTCCGTGGAGGACCATGGTTGTTCGACACTACATGGGAATTGACTTCGGTGGTCACATGCACGATGATACCAATAACAAGTTTGTGCTCGAGCATCCTTGCGAAAATGGAGATTGTGAATTTCGAAGACATGTACGAAGGATGATAAAATGAGTGGTATTTATCACGAATCTTGGATCCCCGATGAGTTCTAAGACTTTGCAACAAGAGGTGCTCGTCGGTCGGCGGTGGGGTGTCAGCCAAAACGGTGTTGATTCGTTGGTCAAAGTGTTTGAATTGGTCCCAACCACCGATGAGAGTAGGAACACTGGTAACCGATGGTGGCACTCGCGAACGTGGACACTACCTATGACGGCCCTTTGTTGCTTTGTATGGACGATCATCGTTTGAAGCAAGTGACGGCTTCTTGCTTTCATTTTGTTGGGATATCCCGAAGCGCGTGTGAAGCGCGGACTTCGAAGTACTGCATATTTCGGGGAAAGGGAGTTCGTTACATTCATACGACGAATTATTTTGCAATTGACGAAATTGACGAATCAAGATTGTGGATTTGTTATGTCGTTATTTGTGCTCGTCCCTACCTTCGAGGCATGGCATTACCGTACCTACTTATGACAGGGTGGTTGTGTAGGCAAGGATTCGTGTGTCGTCGCTTGGTTTCATCTCTTGGCACGAGCATCGCCTTTGCATGGGCTTGGGGCCGTGACAATCCTCCTTCCCAATATATCCACACTCGAAGTGATGGATCCGGTTGCAATCACGAAGCAAGGACCGTGGTTACCCTAGAGATTTTTGCCTTGCCTACCATCGGTGTCGTACGGACGGAGTGCGTTGCATTTGTCACGTTGAATTGAAACGCTGTCCCGTTGTCCACGTACCGCATACCATTGATTACAACGCTGGCAGGAATGACGGCGCTTCTGGTGTGGTGCATTGAGATGGTATTCATTCTAGGAGTGACCGACAGACCCTACATGTGCCTCCAATGCCAAAGCGGCACTCGGTATGGCGGGCAGTGCCTAGCACCTTTTGGATGCTGTACTGGTCCCTGGGTATTACCTGGCAGCGTCTTTTAACTCACTGTTCCCACTGCGCAGTGCAGAGCAGACTAATGACTATTTGGACCCAGGGGCAGAGCCCGAGCGATCACCTTCTACACCATGCAATGGTGGTTTCGAGATGTGGCTATTTTCTGTTGCCCTGCCGACTCCATTTGCCTAAGCTTTCGTTCATCTGTGCGCGGGCGTTCGTCACTTACAGGCGGTACAATTTATGCCTTCGGGCGGAGTGCTACGCAGGATGGGCACTGCTGGAAAGGATCCATGAATAGCAAACTTCCGTTCCTCTCGAGTGATCAGTGGTCCAGTGAGCTCTGCAAACTGACTGCATGCTCTTTCCGTTGACAGGAATTTCTGTCCCTACCTCAATGCCACAAGAGGTCGCAATGGAGAAGGGTTGGCTACATTTGCTATGTCGATGGCGCCGCATTCATTGGCGCTGTGGACCAACTTCGATTCTGAGGTGTCCCGTATCATGAAGGAGACTCAAAGGAAGGCTTTCACGAGGTATCTGTGCGAGGTCATATTTCATGCTGACACTCCAACTGCGACCTGCCGCAATTGTGCCATTGGGCCTGTCTGGAGATTTTCGCTCCGTGGTGTCAAAACAAAAACCTCTTAGCAACTTCTGGGTCTGAGATTTCAGCAATGTTTGTCAAGAATCCTCTCTAACCGAGCCGTCCAAAATGGAGTACTTGTACAGTGAGTGATCAATAACGCTTGCATTATGCGTTGGACACGGTGGTATCCAGTTGGGTATGAGACCACGTGCATTGATTTTCACAAAGTCCTGAGATGGAACTGGGTACACGTATGAGGTCAACTGTGACTGTTTATCTTTCTTTTGGTCACGACTACATGCTGCACTTCGCCACCATCAGCGAGACCACCTCGGAGTTCTTGCAGAATTTGTGCCGCTGGCGTCTGCAGAGCCCCTTCTCTGGTTTGATTGCCAGTAGCCAGTTAAGCCCACGACTTGGCTGGAGGATGGGAGAATTTTGTGTGGTGGTGTCATTCAGACTATCAGGCCTGGTGTATTCAAAATTTCAAAGTTACAAGTGGACCAGTTCAACTTGCAGAAGGCAAATACCGGTACCCACGTGGTCTGTTTTAATTCGGTGTGATTAATCTGTACATCCGACCCATTGGTGCGTGGATGTCTGACCAGGCGCCAGCCCGACACTACCTACTCGGACGCTTGCGAGTATGCATGAATGGTGAGACCCGTGGCTGTGGCCAGGTGATACACTGCAACTGCGTTTGAGTGCTGTGGTTGTCCAACGCTTCTCAATATATTCTCCTGCTACGTGGAGACCTTTGAGGATGGTACTTATGGCCTTGTTCCCTTTTGCTGACTCAATACACCGGTATCATATCTGGCTCGGTTACCATTGGATCGCCAAGACTTCCGTACTCCCGGAGAACTCAGAGTACATGTTCTATTACGTTTGGCAAGCTCATGGCGTATTATAATGACCACCTTCCCACCTGTCGGGTCAGCGACTTGGCTGGTTTTGGACTTGCCACCTCGACTGAAATTCCAGCTCGACTATTGCGCCTACTACCTGTTTACTGTCTGGAACAGACTCCTGCGAGGGGACAGGACTGGGTGTGCTCGTACTCACGTTTGCGCTTCCAGTGATGTACTATCCCTTGAGCAAGCTGCTGCAAATGTGAGGTCCCACGCTTTCCTCGGCTGTATATCCGTCAGGATGATTTTGAAGGAGATTTGCCTGTGTCCAGCTATCATTTGCAGACGTCCTGGAACTGAGCAACTATTCAGTGGGCCAGTTTCAGAACCCTGTACCACAGTACCAGTGTACAGTCAATGGCTTATCCCCTGACTGAACCACAGTGGGGAGCATGTCTGAGCAATTGTTGGAAATGCTGACGCCACACCACGGGCTGGATAATGCGTGTGTGTGACAACTGGACCAGCATCCGAAAACCCGATTCCTTACGTCCCTGTGGAGGAAACGCTCCGAGCGGCCCAAAGGGTCCGTATCCACTGAATGCACACCCCGTCAGTGACTTCAGACAGGGAAGCCCTAGGGCGGAGGAGGGCCGGCAGCAAATGCCCTGGCCCCTGCCCCATGCGGTACAGTGCTGTGGAGATCACAGTGACACGGACAGTGAAGCCCTAGGGCGGAGGAAGGCCGGCAGCAAGTGCCCTGGCCCCTGCCCCACGCGGTACACTGCTCGGGAGATCACCGTGACGGGTCAGTACGAATCGACCCTAAGGAGGGGAAGCAATTTGAGAGGTCATCATTTCACTGGTCAGCGCAACGTCGTTAGCAGGAGTTATGTCTGCAGCACTATTCTTCTGGTGCGCTTTGAAGGAGAAGAGATGCTTGAGAAGGAGCGCTGCAGTTGTGAGGCTATTGGTATATTTGTGCGTTATGGCAGCCTTAGGCTCTCCTTCATGGCGCTTCTTTGTAAGGTGGACTCCAAGACACGGCCAGTGAGCCATACTGAATTCCATGACAAAACACCAGAGATGGTCGTAAACCTCACCCGGAGTGATACGCAGGAGGAGGCTTTGAAGGATGGTTTCTGAGATCAGTGGACCCCGAAAAGTTACACAAGTTCAGGGGTTTTCTACATGAGAGCCTAGTTTATGTTCAACTGGTTTCAAGCTGTACTGTTGTGTCTCCGGCCTTTCCCAAGGTTTATCATGATGCATCCCATGCAATGGACAACCTGGCTGCTTGCTATGTAGTGTGGAATGTCAATGCCATGCCTAAGGAAAAGACTGAAGCCTTTATTTGAAATCTGACGATTGGAGGCTATGCGGGCTGTATTTGACCAAGACAAGGATGTCATATGATTAAGTCCAGAGACGAGAATAATGATTGACTGTGCTACGCCCTTGCAGAGCGTTGGACACGGGACTGAATCTTCAGTACCCTTGGGAGGCAGACATGGTTGTCTGCTCAACATTCACCTGGCTTCGACCTAATGTTGTCCGGGCGCGACAAGTATTCCAGCAGGTGTGCCGCATGCAGGCTATCTTCTGGGTGTCTATGTCACCTTAATGGAAATGCAGCTGGACCCGTTGGACTGGCGTTTCGGCGCCTAGGAACCTGAGGTTGAACTTCACCGCGAAGCTGGGACCTCCTCCTTGACACTGCCCAGCGAACCAGTGCGTCGACATGAACTGGGAGCGGGAAACTAGTCTACTGTGGGTGCCTTTGGAGAGAGCGCCTTCAACAGCGACTCCATGGTCAGTACGCCACCAACAGAGACCAAGCCAGTGCCTGCAACGGGACTATGAGGTTCTGGAGATCGTACAGACGCTCATAATTGTTCTGGGAGCTGGAACTGGACTTCGTCGACAATGCCAGCCAAATTGGGTGCGGATTCTTCCTCCCCAGGATGCAATCCCTTGCTTGCTCAGGAGTTTGCTTGTTTGCTTGTTGGTTTCCTTGCAAAAAACCTGTTGGTGCTACAACAATTTTTCGTGTAGTCTCCACTGACCTGAACCAGTCTGAACTTTCGTTCATTGAAGCCTACTGTTTATGTGTAGGTGTGTGTATGTGTCAGTGTCACCCAGTGTCCCACAGGAATACTGAGATTGTCTCTCAGGCCTTCGTGGCTGGTGATGGGGCAGGACGGGTATGGGCACTGACACGGCACCAACAAAAGACAGCCTACTTAGTGGGAGGATGTGCGCGTCCTCTGATCCCCTTCACCCAGTGTGTGTGTGTGTGTGCGAAGTTTGAATGCTTACTTCCCCTATAAAACAGGGTGCCAGTCCCCTATGTTTGCTGCTGCCGAGGTCTGCCAAGGCCAGGTTCAGGTGTTTAACTGGACAGCCGTTGGCGGTTGATGATCTCAGGTCTGGTGTACAAAGGGCATACGAGGTATTCTTGTCTGGACCCTTTTTCAGATGTGTGCACTTGCGAATATTCCTTACGCTTCATGTGTCTAGAGCACACGGGGACGCTGTTACCCCCAACATTTGTTGTTATCACAGTCTAAGGTTTGATGCAGCGTGAAGTACCAGGATACAATACAGGGTTCCCACCTTTTTTTTGCTGAGATTTTAGAAAGGCAGGTAACTCAGGAGAAAGCACGCGGCTTGGGGAACGATGCAAAGTACGCAAGCCGAGACTACCCTGGGTGACCCCCCTCTCACAACAAGGGGGGGGCGTCCACATGAAGACACAGTCTCTACTCCGTTCTGGGCCCCTCATGCTGTGCTTTCCGCTGTCTGTCTTTGACCCTGCGGTGTTGCGACACTGGGAAGCTTACGGGCATGGCCGTTTCGCAATCTGGTATTTGACTCAGCTAATCCGCACCACGTGTCAGACCGGCCACCACAGTCATTTTTGGGATCATGGTAGAACTGGACAGCTCTTCACTTGGATCTGGACAGTCATACACGACCTTCAGTTGGCACCTGTTGCTGTAAGGTATGATGGTCCCCGCTTCCTGTGTACACAAGGGTGTCCAGCATGCATGACACGCCTGAGGCCAGTGAACAGCAACATGTGTTTACACCATGTGCAGGCCAGCGTCAAACTGTTCCGCTTCTGTGGAGATAGCCAAGAAGGAACCTGCAGTTAATGTTGTGTTTAGATACTGAGTTTAGCCTGACATTTTGCTCCCCACCTCCTTTCTTCCTTTGTTTGGCCGAAAATGACACCCAGGGCCGTGACCGTCCGGCCCTTGCTGCTGAGGGTAGGAGCAACGACAAGCACTCTCCCGGTTGTAGGTACTACTGATCGGACCCCTTGTCTCTTCTCAAGCGCTAGCTGGAGCGCTATCCAACAAATCTAGTGTGTCCTGACTTGACCCCCTGTTCCTACTCTGGCGCTAGCTGGGGCGCTATCCAGAAAAACCAGCGTGCAATTCACTGCTATGGAAACCTGTACCTGGGATGCGCTGAGAATACACCCAGTGGTAAAGCAATGCTGCTACATGGGACGGAAAGAGTGCAGTCGATCAGTACGACAAACCTACTGTAGGTGAAGGGCCGCATGATTACGATGCTCCTCTCGAGCTGTGCTATCCCTTTGTCAGTTTCAGTCTCCTTTGTTCGCTGGCTCTTGAGTGGATGTAAGTTTACCAGCACGCATGAAGGTGGATTGGGGTTTGTCTATTCTCACCTGCAGGTAATGGTATGATACCCCCCTATTTTATAACTGGTGGAGGTCGCCTGGGGCGTATTGCTTTATTTTGCAGGAACGCCTGGTGGGGTATTCTTCGTTGTGCGTGCGGTTTTCAACCAGCTCTCCAGGCTACAACCAGTGCTAGGCAGAAAAGCCAGAAGAGTACTCAGGCTTCGATTTTAGACAGGCGAGTGCAGACGTTTCCTACGATGCAGGTCTGCATGGCATGCAGCTTAAATCATAAATGAGAGTTGATTCTGACCAGACATACTATGCACCACCCAGAGGAGTCATGTCCAACGGTAGGATGCGCAGCCCGTTTTCGTGTGCGATGTACCTTTGCTGTGTGTGGTGTGGAAAAGTTTGCGGGTGATCCTGAAAGTGAAAGATGTCACACGGACTGACGCAGATTTGATTTGAAAGTCTACTCGCAACCAATCATCTCACGCTCGTGGTCCCTGGAGGACCATTGAAAGCGCACCCGAAGGCCGTGAGCCGGTGCGTTGTAAAGAGTACGGTGTACAGTACTTGCTCTCTACCGCGGTTATTCGTGCATGACAATGTCATGAAAGCCATCAATGACTGAGATGGTGCGTGACTCGCTCTGCCAATGTATTATAGGGTTCCATGTTACAGCCATGGCGTGCACCACTGAGTTCCCCTACGTCATCTGTATTCCTTCAGTTTGCCTATAAGTACCCTCACCGAAGGCGAAGCCGGGCTCGCTGTTCAGGATAAACAATGATACCCCTTATCTGTTCGGGTTAAACAGTTACCTAGTCACAGGCCTTCAACACTGTAAGATACCTCAGACACTGTTGGCTTGTAGACTCATACCTTCATCCTGCAGGCAAGGGTACACCGAGCACACCCCAAGTTCAAGCTTACACCTCTGGGGTGGTACCCGGAATCTATGGCAGGATGTGGTATGGAGTGATGTGGGAGATAAATGCTGTGTGACACAGAAGCACCCCTTGCAGGGAGTAACCTCTGGAGGCTGGTTCAGGTATCAAACCCTTTCTGCCGGTAACAGTTTTGCCCTGGCACCAGACCGGGGAGTCCCTGGGACTGTTCGAAATGGCCCGCAGGGTTTCCGGGACGAGACATGTGTTCTTGCGTCGATCAAACTGTCAAAAGGTTGTGAACGCCTGAGCCTCAGCCGCAAGTTTGCCTCACACAGTACCCCCAATATCACACTCCACCTGAAGGATATGCGGGCCGTGTATGCCCGTAATATTGATCTCAGAAGTTACCTTTTTTCAGGTGTACCTGAGACGCACTGAGGGAACATTCTCCCTTATATATAGGAATCCACAGTGGATTCCCCACAGCGTGAAGAAAAGCAAGGAGGAATTAGGATAATGTAAGCGAATGAAGCAAGCCCACTGATATCCACTAGGAGAAAAATATTCCTTTACCCGCAATGTGAAGAGCTCCACAAGGGGGAATAAGCCTGTGCTTGTATCCATACGGTGGTGGGGTGGGCAGCACATTTCTCCTGGTTAACTTGTTTTGATGATTGACAGTTTGATTTGCCTGCAGCCAGTCCAGTTGAATTCTGTGCTTCTTCTGTTGTGCTTTTTCACTGTACAGAACACCGTGCAGTGGACATGATCCTCATTTCATTACGGTGACACTACTTTCAGTATGAAAAACGTGGTCGCGCTTTTCTGACAATTTATGGCGGAAACCTGGGATTGGTTAGACCAAACTGTCAGTGGTCTGGACAGTCAGTGGTCTGGGCAGTCAGTGGTGTAAATATGTCAGTGTCAGTGTCAGAAACACAGCTCTCCGTTGTTACACCCAATCTCTGTCTTTGTACGGAACATACCCTGCTGACCTCAGTGTACCTTTGAAGGAAGGGTTATCACAGGTTCCGCAGGATACAACTTCAGTTCTGTCTCTTTAACAATTAAAATTGCCCTGAATGGGGGGGGGGGTCCCCTAACGTGAACCACCCCTGAGGCGATAAATGACACTTTGTTTTTTTTGTGGTCCTGGCGAAGCTACCCCTGAAATAAGATTATTTCTTTTTTTTGAGCCCATTTAGCTGTCACTGTGCTGAGAGATCACCAGATTTCTCTGGCTTATCAAATTTTGCAAATGTTAGGTTTAGCTTCTGTTTTGTTGTGCTTATCCAGGGTTTAAAAGACACAGTCTTCTGGTAAGTATTTGAATGTTTTGTTGTGTTGTGGCAAAATGAATCACCTTCTTCTGATGTACCAACCCAAATGTGTATGTGGGATGGTAGTACACGTGCATTGCGTTTGGACTGAGCCTTGGTGTTCGGATTGAGAAGTGGTAGGTGTGATGATTACAGAAGTCACCCCCTGAAGACATGCCAGGTGAGTCATGTCCTGGGGGGAGTAGGAAAAATTGCCTTTCCTGAGGGATGCCTTCTGTTCTGTTGAATGTACATAACACTGCATCGCTGCAGTGTCTGGTGTTGCCGCTGTGCGTGTTAATTCCGCAACCTGAGTCGCGGCGACATTTCCTGTCGACGATGATATTTTCTCTTCATGAAGAACTGATCAGAAATCGACTGTAGACTTCATAGAAATTTACTATGTGTGATTCGAGAATTTTCTGTGGATTTGAAAATAGTGTTAGAGAACAAACACTGTTAATTCGCTCCGCAATCTGTACTGATGTCCATTCCCGATTGCATCGCTCATTGAGTTGTTATGTGCACTATGCATTGCATGCCATTATTGAATCTCTGAGACTTGTCATACATACGCCGTGCTTATTCTTTAGCCATGGTGTGACATGTATGGATCAGTGCATGGGGATATCTTGGGATGTACAAGTGGAACGATACTCGTGGAGTATCTTGCAAGACGATGTTGGATTTGTACGAAGAGTGTGCATACCAATGGTTGGAAAACAAGGAGTTGACGGACGTTGCGGTCCTATGGTGATCATGGCCATCTTATCTTGTTGTCTTTGTCTTGCTTCGCTTTGTTGTTGTTGTTGTTGATTTAATGTAGGAACATACTCTTTGGGAAAACATGTTCATCAATTCTTTTCACCTTTTTTAGTTAATATCCAAGCATTCTTTATGATATGGAGTTATCAAATATTTTGTTAACAATTCTTTTGGGAAATGCATCCTCAAATAGATAGCCTTTCATTTTTGTGGCAATCGAATCTTTTATCAAGGAGCCGTGAGGGTGCTTTTTCTTTGTGAATGCGGCAACAGCCGATGTGGTGCAGCCGCGCTTAGAAGAGTGTGTTTTCCATTGACCTTCGGCCACAAGGAACTGTTGACATGTATAATGCCGCACATGTGTTAGAAACCCCTTGACACCGAAAGAAGGGGCATTCTTTTGCCGCATACGGCTGAATTGAAAAAAATACTCGTCGAAACCTGAGGCAAAGCGATTTCCAACGGGTGCGTAATTGGGATAATGGTCGCGAAACAATGGATAACGATAGATTGCGGTGCCTGCAGATGTTACCACATCAAAGAAGGTTCCACGAGTGATGAAATGAATCACCAAAGTTTTACCCCGGACCTGTTAGCACCAGAACGCACGTCGCCAACAGACACAAACACACACACATACACACATACACACACACACACACACACACAGCAACATACAATGCAATGTGAATAAGTTCTGGTCTGGGTGGTCATTTGTTCGTACTCCAGTTCGGATTCCTGGGGGATTGTAATGTAAATCCTGAATTTTGCCACAAAATTTGATTTCAAAAAATCTTAGTCAAAGCATACCTACTGCATTTTAAGGTGCAGCTACCTCCACAAGACGCCTGCCGGATGCCGCCCACGGGGCTGGAGCCACAGGCACCATTTCGGGGGAGGGGGGGGTAACACTAGCATGCATGCATGTATGCAGTCAAGCTGCAACATATGACTCAATGTGTTAAGGAAGGTGGGTAGGTGTGTAGAATACATACCACTCCTCTGCAAACAAATATTGTTCCCTCCATGAAAAGTTACGTTAGAGACTATATCAACACATATTGCATGGCATACATATGTGATATGTCCATTGTTCCTTGTATCCATACACCAATAAACACCTATGTCCAGTCATGGGCGTTCGCAATACATATTATATATAGGACTTGGATCCATGGTCTACAGGTCTACAGGTCTACAGCCAAATGTCTACAGACGCGGTCTACAGATCCGTATACCTGTAGTATACAGCTAGTATACACAGGTATACAGGTATACAGGTCTACAGGTCGACAGGTGTACAGTCTCCGTATACCACAAGTACACAGCCAGGAAGCCGTATACGGTATACAGTCTACAGTGTATACAGAGTATACAGGCCGTATACAGTTGCTATCATGGTACCAGGTATACAGTGGTATACAGGTCTACAACCACCCCTCTGACGCACTCAAGCTCCTCTTCCTACGCATGCACTTTGCCAGCTACCCGTTCCTTGTTCCCTTGTTTTCCTCTTTCACATACTCCCATGAGTAAGCGCGTTGTCTTAATGCATACATGCCACAATTTCAATTTCAATGTCACAACTTAATTTGCGACTTACTATTAATGTTGTCTTTATGCATTCATGACACATGCTATTTACCTATTTACTCGTTGGGTCGTGGACCCCTTGTACTTGGCGACGCCCAAGAGTAGGCGTGATGTCTTAATGCATTCATGACACATGCTACTTATTCTTTGTGTTGCGGACTCTCCGTTTTTGGCGACGCCCAAGAGTAAACGTGTTGCCTTAATGCATTCGTGACACATGCTACTTATTCTTTGCGTTGCGGACTCTTTGTATTTGGCGACGCCCAAGAGGAAGCATGTGGTGCCTTCCATTTCCCTTTTGTGCACTTTGTTTGTTGTTGGAGCATGCACTCAAGCACTAATTCCCTACTTGCGGGCACTTTGCTATTGTTTTGGCGCGTGCACAGGCAAGTTCCTTCGTTTTTTCTCTTTGTTCGTGTTGTGCTGCTGTGTGTGGTGGATTTTTCGCCTACCTCGCCAAAAAGTGGCGCAAAAATCGTGGAGGGTTTCTGAGGTCGGAAAATTTGATTTTTTAATTCTTTTATTACAAGGGACAACATCATCAGCGAGGAATCCAGGATGTACAATGACAGCGTGCGAACAGATGACAGGCCGTCGACGACGCTGGCGCTGAAGAGTATGGAGAAGTGGTGGCGCCTCTTTCTTCGTCGCTACCTTGAGGTGTCTGGTCGTCTTGGGGGGTGAAGCGGTACCCAGGACCCCATGGCTCATAGAGTGAATATCTAACGTTCCCTGTCATATACGGCTATTCCCCGTCCTGCTTGTGGGAATAGGTTTTCTGGGAGTGCTTTCGGAACCAGCATGGGACCGATCCCGTCCCTAACCTTCCGAATCGATGAAATCCATTTGGATTTTTTCTAATTTCAATTTGATTATCGAATCTTGCAGGAAATCGATTCAAATTGATTATTCTGACCCGATTTCTCGCTGCCGTGAAATTGCCGTCCGTTGTCGCCTGCGCGCGGTTCGGCGTCAACTTTCCGTGGCGTGTTTTGTGTCGACTTTTTGTTGTGTACCTTTGAGCTTGGAAAGGAAGTTAAAGGCTGGAGCTGTAGGGTATTTCATGTACTTTCATCTGGTGTACTCACCAGAATATTTCGCCGTCACGTCTGGGAGACAATCGACCTGCAAGCTTTTCTGTCGAGCGACCGAACTCATGGTTACCATACACCATTAGTTCGTCGGGAACTCTACACTCTCCCCCCTTTGCCTTCCTTTCATACCCCTTTCACATGGGCATGTCGCTTCATTTTGGGAAGCGGCTTACAAGGGTATTTTGGGACACGTATGGGTGCGACAACCCCAATTTTTCATCGTGTGCAAATCCTAACGTTTTGTACTTGTGAGCAAGAATGTGACTAACTTAACACAAGCTCACAGGACCAAAAGCTCGAGGGCATTTTCCATTTTCGAGCTCACTCGGCGATGGCTCCACGCAATTGAGATGCGTACCAAAACATGGTCCTTTGGAAAGACAACGTTTCCTCTAAACTTTGGCTAAATTGGCCGTGGCGCCGAGGCTCCTTCTCAAAGCCAACGGAGATGTGAGCCTGGATTCAAGGCAATATGGGAGGTAGAGACCACGAAGAACATCGTGCATGGCTTGTTTGATTCTTCCAAGCTCATCTACTATTTTATATAATATTGCGTTGTGGGCACGCGCGCCATTTCTGCCTTTCGCACACGTGCCACATGCATGCATGATTGACAGGTGATCCAAGGGGGATTGACCCATAGTAAGCACGTTTGTAAACACTTACTATGGGTCCTTCAATTTGGCCATAAGCCATATTATATGGGCTTTGGTGTCCCATGGGTATATATGTCCCAATATTGGCATTTGGGCCATTTTTCGCACTTTTCGTGTGCTCCAAGGGTCGACATGTTAAGAGTGGTTTTCTTGTGCTTCGAAACCGAACCATTGTTAATGAAGGGACTTAAGGCCTTGGGTTGCTTCCATGCAAAACCTACAGTCCGTCTCCCTTGGGAACCGGATATACAATTTTTGGAGTAAACACTTTGCGCACGACTAACACTCTTTTGGGCCACAATGGCCCCCAACTCAATCTCCCCCTTGGTATTAGCCCCGAGGTTGTGTGCGCCCGATATCCAAGCTTAAGGGCGATATGGAAAGGGTACAAGAGCTCGCCTCAAATGGGCTATGTCCCCATGTATCCTCGCCTTGGGATGGGTGAACCATGAGTGACCCAATGTGGGGGATGTTGCTATTTGCCATTTTTGGGGTACCATTTTTCCACTAGGGGGAAAAATGGCTAGGGGCAATTTCGAGGGTTGACATGCAGCACATATTGGGACCTAAGTACCATGTGTCTCTGGCAATTTTGGTTAGATTGTTGCTCGCCATGGTCATGTAGATATGGGATTGTTGGTTCGGGCCGTTTCGGCCAAATTTTTATCTGTTTTCGCCATTTGGGGCCAGGTTGGAAACACCATATCGCCATGGTGCAAGGGACCTAGCAGGATGTAAGTTCGGATTCTTGTAGCATATGACCAAGGGTCAATTGTCCTAGGTTTTTGTAGTTGCTCCTCCAGCCTAGCCGGAGTCATGCAACTTACAGTGCGTGCCACCCTGCCCAATTTCGCATTTCTTGCTGTTTTCTGCCCCATCGTGTGACCATACCCTCAAGGAATAGTAGGCAGCCAACGTGACAGCGAGCCAAACCCCGATGCACGGGACCAAAGGCGATATCAAGGCCCGTGAATCAAGTCTTGGCTCGACAAGATCCCCACGAAAGCCAACCCTGGCCAAGACGGCCGATTTTGCCAATTTTGCCATCCTGACCCCACGCGGCGACCCCGTGGCGCCACGATGGGAGGGAATCTTGGGGAACCAAGTTGCATAGGGCCTTTAGGGAGTTTGTACTTGAAGGGCACAAGGTTGGTTGCTTCCGCCCTGCCCTCGTACGGCCCAGCCGAGGGGTCAAATCCGGGAATTTTTGACTCAAAGTCAGAATGGGCTGAAACAGCCCATCTTCAGCCCCCAACACCTAGGGGATAATGGCGGGGCCATATCTCCGGCTCAGCCTGAAGTTCGGATCTGCCTTCAAAGGAGCATTGGGAGCCACTGTCCCTCTATCTTGGAGCGCATTGGCTCTCAGGAATTTGCCCTTGGCTGGTCGGGACGCCCTTCCCTTGGCAGTGTTCTAGGGTATATTTTGGGCAGGTACGTGGGTTGTGTTTGAACCCCCATACCTGCGTGTCACTGAGGAGGTGGGACCTAGGCATGGGATATGGTTGGGGACTGAGTGTCTATTGCCCTGAGGTACCCTTACCCCAGTGCTGCAATTAACCCACCTGTGTACATACCCTGGTGTGTTTGTGTACATACTTTTGTTTTGTTTCACAGTGGCAAGGATCCTAGAACGCTTTGATCTATGAGGATGCCAGTGTGAGCGCAGTGCTTTGCCTGCCTGCTTGCTTGCGTGTCAATTCCAAAAGCTTCCATCACCTTGCGATTTTCAGCATTGTTGGTTTCCCTCACCGTGCTGGAAGGATTTGACAGATATAAAGACAAATCAAAAAAAATAGTTTCAAGTTTACACCTATAGACACTTCCTTGATTATTTCAAATGCCGTATGGACAAAAAGCAACGGAGCACGCAAAATGACCAATCGACACACAAACCATCAGGTCTGATCCCCGTATAGCCCTCGTTGGGCCTTCATTCATAGCATTGTTGAATTGAATCTTTGGACTTGATTTCATCTAAGAGGGCGGATAACAAATACAAGGGTAGCATAAAGCAAACTACCAATGGCCAATCGATGCACATTGTTATTATTGTGATTGTCAATGATCATCACCATCTGAGTGTCACCGCGCATTGTTAAAACTGAAATTTTTGGAACTTAGTGATAAGGATTCCTCCGCGTGCACCGAGCCGGGAGGAGTAAGGAGGGTACCAAAATAAAGGGTAAGCAAGAGAGAACACGTTTTGACAGTCGAAAGGCGAGGGAGAGAAAGTTCAACATTAAAAGTTAGCGACGCGTTTTTCTCCAAACTGGTGGAGTTCTAGAGGGAATGGAGGGCAGCGTCGCATTCCATGGAGCTAGGCGGACACATCGGTGTGTTTGAAACTGAAAATCAAAATTTTTCGAAAATGAATATGGAGGCACCGCACAACAAACTGAGTGGCTCCACCGAAGCCGAATCATCATCAATTTCATTGTGCTAAGTCAAATACTTAATTGCATGGCACAATGCAAAGTTAGCTTTTGATGTGCACAAAAGACGGCGCAGGCGTGATCATGTTGGGGTCGCCTACGAATTCGCAAGCTCAATTCGCCCCGAGTTCGTGTTCCTTTAACCTTCACAGCAAATTTGCAGCAAATTTGCAATGCGAATCAATGTGCGTCGAAGTTGGCGAATTGAAATTAGATTCGCTGCGAATCTTCGTCCCATCCCCACCTATATCATACAATAAAGCTAGGTCTAGGTGTGTGTTCAACCCTATTGCTGAGCAAGACTGTTGTGATTGCTGCCTGTTAGAGCGAGTCCCTCTGATCCTGCCCGTGGTTGACAAGGTGGCGGTGGCCCCGTCACGAGTGGTACTTAGGGGGGTTCCAAAGCACTTTGGTTGGGACCTCAGGAGGAGAATGAAGACATAGTGATGGATATGTTATTACGTGTGGGTAGAGGTTGGTCGGGTGTGACCCCGCAGAGAACCCCTTAGCCAGTGGTGGCCGGGCTGGCAGGTCTCTCGGAGGGGGGTCTGGGGCTTTTACTTGTTCCTTCGGCCTTCTCAGGCCGTCGACCGGAGGTTTACATTATACGATACAGAGGTTCTTTGTTGATACAAGTACTTTACTTAATACGTACACATCTCCAAAGGCACACAGAAAACACATTCCGATGAACTCCAATGAATTCTACGAACACGTGGGGGGGTGGCGCCCCCACGCGAACCGGGAAGCAAGGGGCCTCCTCTTCCTTCACGTATCAACCAATAACCGATTCTTCTGCCAATGGCCGTTCTTGGGGGGATGGCACCTCCCGGCAATATGTGACTCGGGGAACCTCCTCTTCCTTCACTTATCAACCAACAAACCAATTGCCTTGTCGATGGCAGACCTTGCAGGGATAGTGCCCCTTGGCAACAAGTGCACGAAATTGGGGGGCCTCCCCTTGTGTGACGAAGTAACCAATATTTTCCGTCCCTTGCGAACACAAACGTGTGGCTCAGAGAGCCCCCCCTTTCTTCACAGATCACCCCTCTGCTTAGCCCAGAAAAGCCTGGGGGGCCTCCCTTTTTTTCAGTAGTTCACTCTCACCGTCCCCACTGCACGTATCAGCTACGGGAAACGGGCCAAGATCCCCATCGGTGCCCCCCCCCCCCCCCCTTGTTCCCATGGCAGAGGGGCCGCGAGGGCCACCACACCGCACTGGGTCCCAAACCCGGGATGCACCTGTACAGGAACAGGGCGAGAGCAAAGGGACGGGTGGGTGATAGAGTGCAAGCCCTCGGGTGGGGTGGGCCACAGGGAGGCCTTGAGAACCCACGCAAACCGCCACCCGCCGGTGGAGCCCGCCCTGTTCCATCGTGGCTCACCCAGGGTGGCAATTGAGGGGTGGGGCACGCGATCTTGCGACCCAGTCGCTGGGGCTGGACTGTGTTGGGCCCTATGGGGACCTATGAGAACCTATGGGCGCCTCTTGGGGCCTATGGGGACGTGTGGGGACCTATGGGGGCTTGTTGCAACCTTTGGGGAGCTATGGAGACCTAAGGAAGCCTATGGGGACCTATGGCGGCCGGGGGGGAATGCCTGATAACACAGTCAGTTATAAATATACACCGACGAGTGATAGTATCTTTAAAGATGAGAGTGAGTTCCATGGGCTCTAGCCCGGCAGACAGAGAAAGAACTTGAAAACACACAACCCCCACCTCCTTAGGGTGGGCACCGGTTGCATTTCCTGCAACGGTGGGTGCGTGGGTGTGTAGAAAAGCAGCAGGCACCAGGTCATCATATGGTAAAGGGCCCCTTCGGGGCCTTTACATCTCATTGAAAAAGTGCCAGCAGCTTTTCTATATGAATAGAGCTGTTTCTTTGAAAGGCAGATAAAAGTTTCCAGACTTCGAATTCTCTGGGTTGTACTCTACAAGAATACAACAGCAATACAAAAGAAATTCATTTTGCAGGACCAGTGGAACACTCCGCACTTTTCGACTACTCATGTGTGATTTTCCATTTTTGCGCATTTTTGAGTGTTTTGGGACGCGTTAACATTGTGCTACATTCCTACTGAGTTCCAAATATCCTGCAGCTAGCATAGAACTTTGGTTTTTCATTAAATTTACTTAGACGGCTGAACCCCTACCTACAAATTTTAATTTCTCTGGAAGAAAACACTCGGAAAAAACACGTTTCAAAATGGTATTTCAAATCAAAAATATTTGAAATAAAAACCTACCTAGCGAAACCCCATCTCATCAGGCGAAATGCATTGCCAACACGCGAAACAACCATTTGAGAAAATGTGAACAGAAATGGTCTATGAATGTCCCCTCTGCAAAAAATCACATAAACACTTGTTTCATAAACATCAGAAGTTACCAAGAGATGAACAGAAATGCATGGTGTGTAATATGAACTGCCCTAATTGAAATAGCTTCTACGATCTGAAAAAACAAGACTTGCCGAAATTTCGGGAGACAACTTGTCTGCCGAAATTTCGGCAGACATTCAATACGTCCGAAAATCGGATGAGATATGAATGACATCAATGGAGCAATCTCTGTAATCATACTTACCACAATATCCAAAATTAACTCGTTTGCTGAAATTTTGGAATCTTTTCATCTGGTAAAATATTGGCCATGGACACCATTACATCCGAAGCCACCAAAACAATACATGATGTACTGGTAGCAATTAAATAAAATGTCATACGTGACCCACTACCGTAAAAATTGAAGAAACGCATGTTGTATGCAATGAGTAGCATAAATACAGAGTGACAAACAGGGAATACGAGCAACGCAGAACAATGCAGTAAAAAATTTAAAAGTCGTATAAGATTACTCTGTCACAAATGTAGCGCAGAAGCACCCCGGCCCGTCCAAGACAGGTCAAAGTAAGTGATGGAGAAATAGACGGGACAAAAATTGATATATACCAAACCACGCAGACCATTCTGCAAATCCAAAGTGACACATACACTTCTCGGTAGCAAACATAACGCAATGCACGAAACGACGTGTACTGCAGTAGCCGAATACACATTACCTGACAACATATGTCACCTGCAACATATGCAGTGGTATGACAGCAGAAGGCTGCACAGCCCATATATATGAAAAAAGGAGGTGCACCAGGAAGATCCGCAACAGAGAAGTGCATCTAACAACAAAATTTCAAAAGGCTGTTGTAATCCACATTCTCGACCAAAGAATTGGACGTATTAATCCGACACGAAAAAAAGGGTTGTATAGATCACAAACACAATCATTGCAGAATCCAGATAAACCAATAACGCAACTATTGACCAACAACCTGCAAAGAGAGAAAACGAAGGGAAAATGTAACAAGCGGATGCGAACATAAATTTCGAGAATGCAGCGTACCACCGCTAGGACCATCAGTTCTTGCGGGCCAACTGGCTTTGAAATGCAGCAAAAGACTTTGGTCCAGATTTACCCTTCTTTTCAGCCTGGCAATAGCGAAGGGCATGTTGCAACACCAACTCCGAACGTCACAGTATTGTATATGCAGGGAGGCCGGCAACATGCTGACACGCAGTGCAGCATACCTCTTTCTTCTGTTTGGCCTCTGCAGCAGCAGCTTTCTTGGCGTCAGCCTCCTGCTTCTTTTTCTCCGCGGCCTCCGCTTTTGCCTTGGCAACGGACTCCTTCTCCCTCTCGGCGGCCTCCTTTGCGACGGCCTTCTGCTGCCGCTCAGATGCTGCCTTCTCCTTGGTGGTAGGTTCCTTGCCAGCTTTCTTAGGAGCCGAAGTGGCCCGAATGGGTTGGGCCTCTGTAACATGTTACATAGACAAATCCAAGAATGCGGTAGCGATAGTGTCTTCCGAAATTTCGGAAGACAATAGATGATAACATATGTTGAAAAGACGTAGCACTGTGGCCGATATTGACTAGATGAATGCCGGGGTCATGCAATATATTCCGTCAGCACACAACACCTTCTTCTTCACTCTCCTCAGAAGACCATTCATCGACCCCTTCTGGAGGATACAAAAGCTGACCATTCAGCAAATCTCTGGCCGATCAGTGTCCAAGGAGGCCGATCCTGATTGTCACACTCCACCAGATTGGTTGTAATCTCCGCCTCCAGAGTGTTCGTAGTTGCAGAATTCAGCCCCAAATGTACAATACTCGCCGGAGTATGAAGCCGCACGCACAAATCTGCCGTCAGGATGGGCTTATCGGAAACCACAAGCGCCCGCATGACAGGACTTTTCTCGGCCCCATATGCGTTGATAACCGTTCCCACTATTTCGAGCGGCAGATCTGACGTCACAGTGTCACAGAAAGTGACATACCTGGGCAGGGTATACTGAAAGAAGATGCATAAGGAACGGAAGGATAAGGTTTGATGGGAAGGAGCAGTACATTGTACGCCAACACACCCGTGGAAGTTTGTGGGCGAGGATGAGCATCGTCGTGGCGTGCATGCTGTAGTGGAGGGTGAACATTCCAGTGTTGTACACTGCCAGTCGGAGCACATGAAGACTCTCAACATTGCAGGCAGCCTCCAACTGGGAACCATAGCTGGTTGCATCTGACTCAGAACAATGCATCACAACGGTGGTGCCATCGCAAAGTGCTTTGCTGATCAAATTGTGAAATCCACCAATGTGGTTCTTCAGGACCTCAACCAATACCACATCGAAGTTCAGAGTCGCAACCTCAGCAGGAATCGGTGCACAAGGGGTTCCATCCTCAAGATAAATGATACCTTCGCCCTGTGATCCTTCGCCACATGTGATTTTGGTCGGGTGTTTGTCGTCTGCAACCAGAACCTGTAACGTAACAATGTGACAGAAATATTTGACGATGTCTCATCTTCTACTTGCAGTGCATATCGAAAGTGGAGAACGAATAACATCAGTTGTAACTAAATTAGGGTACACAATTTGCGTACAGAAATTTTGGAAGACAATTAGTCTGGTAAAATTTCGACGGCAAAATTGTCTGGCGAAATTTCGGTAGACAAATTGTCTTCCGAAATTGCGGCAGGCAGCCGCATCGGTTACGATTCGGCTTTTCCAAGTGTGGCATTACCTCAGGAGTAATCATAGATTGTCCCAACTGTGTCCGTAACGCTTCCCATTCCTCATCAACCCAAAGATTTGCTTTCTTCACAACACTCCACGGCGGGCAAGGATTACCCTCAGTAGGAAACCACGTCGGACCAGGACGGATGGCGATGTCGCTGGATCGCTTGGCTTTCTTCAAAATCCTGAGGATCCGCTCCCATTCACCCAGATTCCCTGCACAGTGCAGGAAAATGTGTGGGGAAAATAAAGAGGTGCAAAAAATTTCATTGTCGAAGGCGCAAACTATACTTCTGTCATTGTGGACGTAGGGATTCTCAGGGTTCAGCATATGATACTGATACAGTCTCTGCGCCTTCAGATTCTTGCACACCCTTCGCAAACCTGTGAAGCGGTACCCAGAACCTATTGGCCATGGCCCAGAGACCTGGGAGCCGTCACACCCCTGCGGAAGCCGTTGACACCGGCCGTCAGCGGGATATCCCTGTCCTCTAATCCGCGACATCTGGAATCCGATCCCTAACAATTAAATCGATGTAGAATTACCATAATTTTATTGTCTTGGTCCATTTTCGGTTAGAAATCAGTGAAATACCCGATTTCTACCGCGATTTCTAATTGTCGTGAGATCGCCGCCTGTTGTCGCCTGTTCGCGCGCTTTCGTCGCTTCTCTGTGGCGAGTTTTATGATGGATTTTTCTCGAGTACCTTTGAGCTTCTAAAGGAACTCAAGGGCTGGATCTAGAGGGTTTTTCTTGTACTTTCATCTGGTGTGTTCACCAGAATTTTTTGCCGTTGCGTCTGAGAGAAAATCAGCGCGCAAGCTTTTCCGTCGATCGCTCGAACTCATGGTTCTCAAGGACCATGAGTTCGGACGGAACCCTACATTCCCCCCCCATGCCTTTCATCCATGCCCCTTTCACACGGGCATATCACTTTGTATAGGAAAGCGGGCAATAGGGATGTTTTAGGCAGCATATGGGTGTTGTAAAGCCAAGTTATTTGCGTGCGCAAACGCCAACTTTGTGGCCTTGTGAGCGTGCACGTTAATAACCGAACACAATGCTCACAAGACCAAAGGCCCCAGGCCATTTTCGTTTTTCGAGCCAACTCAACGATGGCTCCACGCAATTCAATGCGTACCAAAACTCGTTTTTTGAAAAAGGGCAAATTTTGGTCGAAAATTAGGCCAAAATGGCCAAACCCCTGAGGCTGGTGCTCGAAGCCTATGGGGAGTTGAGCCTTGAACCAAGACAATATGTAAAGTAGAGACCGCGAAGAACATCTTGGATGGCTTGGTTGATTTTTGCAACCTTGTCTTCTATTTTATATAATGTCGCCTTGTGAGCACGCGTGCCATACTGCCTCTTTGCACACGCGCTCATATGGAAGCACTAATGACATGAATGGGCGGAGACGATCTAACCATAGTGGGCATATGTGAGGGCACCTACTATGGGCCTACTCCAAAAATGTTTACTCACATTTTTGCTCCTCAAGGTCCCAAAGATATGTACATACCAATATCGCCGATATATGCATTTTTTTCCCATAAATAGTGTGCTTCAAGGATGGAGGTGTTAAAAATGTTTCCATTATGCTTTGAACCTCAACCCTTGTTGCAAAAGGGAAGCAAAGCTTCGGTTTGCATCCATGCAAAAGCCCGAGGCTCCTTTCTCTTGTGATACGGAGTTACCATTTTTCGAGTGACCACTTTTGGGTGAATTTTGGCCGTTTTGCCCAGAATGGCCACAAACCCCTTCTCCCCCTGATTTCACCCCCGAGGTTGCGTGCGCCACTTGACCAAGGGTAAGGGCAATTTGGAGAGGGCACATAAACCCGCATCAAATGGGGTGTTTCCCCATGTGGCCTCTCCTCTCGAAGGGAGAGTTGTGAGTCACCCAATTTGGGGTATGTTGCCATTCTGCCGCATTTGTGTGTCACTTTCCCTCCAATGGCGAAAATAGCTAGAGGCAACCATGAGGGTTGGCAAGCGGCATATATTGGGACCTAAGTCCCATGTGTCTATAGCATCTTTGGTTGAAAGAATCCTCGCCGTGATCATGGAGATATGGAATCATGAGTGCGGGCCATTTTGGCCAAATTTCGCTGTTTTTGCCTTTGTATGCCATATTGGAACAACCATATCTCCATGGGGCACGCGATCTAGCCAGGTGGGAAGTGCGAATATTGTAACATATGACCAAGGGTTGAACACCATTGAGTTTTGTATTTGCTCCTCTGGCTCAGCCGGAGTTATTCAACTTTTGATGCGACCCATGATCTGCCCCATTGCACCGCATGCTGCTTTCTGCCCCATCCACGTGTTCATCCCCTCGATGAACAGCAAGCAGCCAGTGTGACAGCAAGCCATAAGCCAGTGCATGGGACCAAAGGGGATATCAAGGGTTGTGAATCAAGGCTTGGCGCGTCAATATCGCCAAGGTTTCCTACCCTGGACGGTCCACCCAGACGACCGAATTTGCCATTTTGGCATTTGTGGACCCAGTTTGGATCATCACCACGCCGAGGGCCATGGAGATCGCTGAGAGCCAAGTACATGTGAGTCTTCGTTCGACTCCCAGTCGATCGCATATGGAATGGCATATCCGATCTTCAAGCCGGCGTGGAGATATACCATTGGGGACACCCCCAATTTCGGCTCATTTTGAGCAGCCAAAATGACCCCCTTTTGGGACCCCAATTTCACTCCCCTGTGTGGTCCATTGGCTGCCCCATATCTCCATGCCCATGGAGAGTCCGGACCTAATTTGAGGTTGGGAACTCAGATATGGGTCTGGGGCCCCCCTCCTACCCTGTGAGCTGTTGGCCATGCCCTGGCCGGGCAGATCACCCCTGGGAATGACGCCAACTTCGGTGATTTTCGCATCATGACCCCACTTGATGAACCCGTGGTGCCCTGATGCCGGGGGCTCAGAGGGATCCAGGTTGGGTGGAAGCTCCAGGGGGAATGTACTTGAAGGGCATAGGGTCAGTTGCCTCGTCCCTACCTCTGGCTGGTCCGGACTAGGGGGTCAATTTTGGAGTTTTTCGAGCTAATATCAGTTTGGGCTGAAACACCCCACTTTCAGCTACCAACTCCTAGGGGATATCGGCGGGGCCTTATCTCTGGCTCAAAGAGGAGTTGGGACCTGCCGTTAGGGGAACACAGGGAGCCACTGTCGGTTGGCCTTGGAGTCCCTTGATTTCTCAGGAACTCGCCTGTGGCTGGGCGGGACACCCTCCCCCATTGGCAGGGTTTCAGGGTCCGGACTGAGCAGGGCATGGGTTGTGTTTGAGCCCCCGCCCCTGCCAGCCACTGAGAGGGTCGGACCTGGGATTGGGATATGAGTTGGGACTGAGTTTCTTTTGTCCTGTGATGCCCTTACCCCAGTCCAGTCTTAACTTCATGTGTACATATCCTGATGTGTTGCTGTACATACTTTTGTTCCCTTGTTTCAGAGTGGCAAGGATCCTGAAACGCTTTGTCACATGACACGAGCATGAGGATGCCCTTGTGAGCGCAGTGCTTTGCCTGCCTGCTTGCTTGTGTGTGTCCGCCGCAGCGTCCCGTGGCCAGGCCCCCCACGGGAACGCATCAAAAGTGTTTGACCGCCGCGGGGCTACCCATCCCTCGCGTGCCACTCGGGGCCGCCTGAACCCCGAGCACCACGGGCTTCGCTGCGCCGCCCGGAGCATCGCCCCGAGCGTCAGCAACAGCGCCGAGTCCGTGAAGGAGGTGTAGCGACCGGAACTCCGACATCAGCGAGTTCCTTCGGCCGACCAGTACCGACCGCACTCCCAGCTGCATAACCCACCTCCACAACCACCATCGGGCGTCTGGGTCCCAGCCCTGTAGATAGAGTGGACCGCAACAACCACTTCAACAGCCACCCTCAGGACTAGTCCATCGAGGGGAACGAGCGCCGATGGTGAACTGGTAGGAGGCGGGCAAGACGTGGCCGCTGCCCCACCCCCATGCGGTGCGCCTACTGCGTGGGTTGGTGTGGGGGCAGCACTACCGCCACAGCAATCCCCAGTGCGAAGGCGGCATGCCCGGGAGCTTTGAGCTCCGCGAGGACATGGGCGACGACCGCCTGCAGGCAGTGGAAGACTGGCTGTGGGTGGAAGGATACGCCTACCGCTTCCGCTAGAAGCGCTGGAGGGTCTGGACTCGCCTGGACAAGCCCGGCGAAGGGCTGCGCCCCGACGGGATTGATGAGGACGAGAACCCCAACGAGTACCCGTCGGGGGCCACGATCAACGTCTCTATATGGGACATGATCGAGAAGAAGTTCACGGAACCGGGGAACGAGCGCACGCTGCAGGGCAGCAACAGCAGCGCCCCCCCTGGGAAGGAGAAGCGATCCGCCGGGGACAAGAAGCGGGACAAGAAATGGCGGGAGTACCAGGATTCCCTGGCCGCCAAAGCCGCCCAAGCCGCGGAGAACGAGACTAAGGGCGGAATCCCAGCCCCCAGCCCCCGACGGGCCAGTGGCGGTCACCACCCCGGCCACACCACCCTTGGCGACTTCCTTGAGGTCGCCAAGAAGGCCAAGGCCAAGCCCCGTCAGCTGCACCTGAGGAAGTCAGGCCCCAGCAGCGACCCGGAGTCGGCCCACCGTGGGAGAATGCTGGCCCACCAGGCCAGCTCCAGCAGCAGCGTCGCTCCCGATCAAAGGGACGTGGCCGGCACCTGCGAGCGCGCCTGTGGGGTGCCCTGCAACCTTCGGGTTGCCCGGCAGCGGGCCACGCAGCAGAACGCTGCCGTGGAGGGCGCCGTTGGGGTTGCCCAGGAGGAGGCCACAGATTGGGGCAGAGGCATGGCCTTCCATGCCTCAACCGTGGCGGCCATCGCGGCCGGTCTCACGGCTGCAGCCGCACAGGAGGCAGCGACTGCCCGGGTCAGGAGTGAGGTGGCGGCAGCCACCCAGGAAGCCCGCCTGGCCTAGGAGGCCATTGTCCGTAAGGAGGCCGAAGTGAAAGCGCTGGAAGAGGCGCTTGCCCAAGAGAGGGCAAGGAAGGAGGCGGAAGTAAGGGCCCACGCCGAAGCAACTGCCAAGGCCCAAGCGGGCGCCGCCAGGAAAGACGCCATCGAGGCCAGGTGACGGGTGCCGCTGAGGAGAGGGCCAAGACGGAGGCGGAGCTGGCAGCATTGGAAGCGGAGAAGGCTCGGCTGCAGCGGGCTTGGGAAGCCGAGGCTGCCCGTGCCCGGGAGGAGGCCGAAAGGCGAGCTGCCGCCGCCATGGCCGCCGCAAGGGAGGAGGCGGAGGCCAAGCTCCAGCGCCACACACCCCGGGGAGGATCCCGAGTGGAGACCCTTCGAATGCTCTTCGAAGGGGACGCCTCCTCCAAGATGACGCTGGATCTGGAGGAGGTCGACACAGGCAGCAGTGGGGACAGGGGCCCCACCGCCTACCGACGAAGGAGGGGCAAGGGGAAGACCCCCAAGAGGGCAGGGAGGCCAGCGGGCGGATATCCCCACGACTCCGACCCCTTCTTCACCGCCAGCGATGGGGACGGACGAGACCGCCGACATCGCCGGGAATGGCTGGCGGAGGAGGCGGAGATGTCCCCATGGAGCCGGAGGGTGAGAGTGAGGATCTTCCCCCTCCCTCCCGGAGCTCGGAATCCACCGAGTGCGAGACGGAGACGGCTAGGTGGGGCGACATGGACGAGGATGAAGACATGGACTTCGGTTACACGGAGAAACCCCCGTCCTCGGACCCACCGAGGGGACCCGGCGGAGGCCCACCGGGACCCCCTGGTGGCGGACCATAAGGACCCCCTGGAGGACGCCCACCGGGAGGCAGACCCCCTGGCGGGGGAGGAGCCCCTGGACCGGGCGGGCCTGGCGGAGGCCCTCCTGGAGGACCCCCTGGGGACCCCGACGACCCACCAGGGAACAGTGACCCAGATGCCACCTGGCGGTGGATTGTCCACCTCCGCAGGAGGGTCCAGGCCCTCGAGCGCGAGGTAGACACGGGCAAACGCGAGATGATCAGCATCGCCAGGGTCGCCGCGGGCGCACAGAAAGAGCTGGACATCGCCAAGACGGAGATGGTCAAGATCGCCAAGGTCGCCACTGCCGCCCAGAGGGAGCTGGACATCGCCAGGAGCGAGACCAGGCTGCTGAACAAGGTCATCAACAGCCTGCAGCAGAGGTTGGACGGGCTGGAAGGCCGTGGGAGCGTCGGCAGCGACCACCCACCCCTGGAGCCCGGCTCGTCAGACGACGGCTGGGGACCTGGACCAGGTCCAGGGAGAGCTCAAGCCCCCGGCAGAGCCCCCAGGAGTTGCCCGAGTGCCAGTGCCCCCTCTCTCAGCGCGCACTCTCATCACAGCGCGGGCCGCCATAACGAGCGCGTGCCGCCCGGCAGTGGCAGTGAGGAGTGGCGTGATGAGTGGCTCAGTGCGGAGTACCACAACCGCCGTGCTCCACCGCGGACACCGGTACGCCCCTGACGCCCAGCACCAGCCCAGGAGCCAATCCCAATGGCTTGCGGGCGTTATGGTGGACTGAAAGATGAGGTCCCCGGAGGGGACGTGGAGTGGGATTTCGGCGGAGGCGAGGAAGACCTGGAGGAGTTCGGCATTACCCCGCCGCGTGGTGTACAACGGGAGGCCGCTGAGCGCAGCTGCTGGCGCCGTGATGAGGAGGCATACATGGAAGGAGGACGGCGTGAACATCTAGGTTCAGCGTACATGGGGGAACCACGGCGTAGCCACATGGATACCGTGGAGGAGATGGAAGTGGCGGCCGTGGGAGTCCGTGGAAGACGCCTATGGGAACCTCGCTCGACCTCGCGGCCGGCGTTCATGGTCTCTAAGGCCGCGGATGCCGCCGTGTCGGAAGACCTGAAGGACATCAAGCCCCCCACGTACTATGGCAACCCCCTCAGCCTCGACCGCTTCTTGGAGAAGCTGGAGGATTGGGGGATGACCGTCACTGAAGACATGGATCCCGCAGAGGCGGAGAAATATGTCTTCAAACAGTTCAGGTGGCGCCTGCCGGAGGTGCTACAAAAGCCATACTTCGTGGCAACCAAGGAGGGGAAAATCATTACCCTCAAGGAAGCCAAGAACTGGCTCAACGAGCAGGAACGGGTGGACGCTCCGCAGGTGGCTGCCAAGCGGTGGAGGGCCATCAAGCTTCAGCATGATGGTCGGGAGACCCGCCTACGGGATTGGCGAGACTCCCGGGGGCAATACAGCCTCTTCCGCCGCAACGTGGAGGACTGGAATGAGGGTGACGAGCAGGCCCGCCTGCTCTCCATGCTGCCGGAGGCATGGTTCAAGAGAGTCACCAAGGAGGAAGCCAAGAGACCCAAGTTCAACCACACGTTCAAGATGATGCTCCCCCGGGAGTATCATCCAAAGGTGTGGGCTTGGACAAATAAGCATGTGGCGCGGGATGTCAAGCGGCGAGAGCTGCGGAACGCCCTCCTTATCACCGTCACGGGCGATCGCGAGAAGACCGCAATGTTGCGCCTCGACGAGTGCGACGTGGGCGGCCAGACCCTCCGTCTGCAGGCCATCCCGGCGCGGATGACCTGCGACGAGGTCTTGGAGTGGGTCGGAGAGGAGGTGCTCAAATAGTACAGGAATCTCGACCACACCCGCAGCTTGAGGGCCGGTGACCGTGACGTCAACTGTGTTGGCGAGGGATCTGGCGGGGAATCTGCGATGGACCCAGCAGGAACCGAAGGCGGTGAGGCCCTCGACGATGATGACGATGACAATGAGCCCGCCGAGACAGCCGTTTGTGCCTTCGTGGCCGAAAACCGGAACGCGGGGAGCAACCAGGGAAGCTGGAAGCCCCTGCAGAAGGGTTGGAAGAAGAAGGAGAAGAAGGAGCCGCGTCGCATGGGCGACCCTCCGCTGTCCTTTGGGGAGTTCATACGAGCTCACCCTCAGGGCTGTTTCGTGTATTATGGAAGGAACAAAGGGTTCAACCATGACCAGCGAACATGTCCCATCCACAAGGCCGACACGGAGGCTTACAAGAAGGTGCACGGGTCAAAAAAGCGTGCACCCGCGGGTATCTGGGAGACCAAGGTGGAGGTCACCAAGGACGAGCTCTCCAAGCTGATGCCGGTGGGGACCGAGTTGGCCAAGGAGATCCAGGAGATCAAGAAGTCCTGGGTCCCCAAGTCGGACGACAAGAACAAGGACAAGGACAAGAAGGGTAAGAAAGGGGGAAAGAAGAAGAGTGTCAACGAGGTTGATGCGGAGGAGAGTACCCCTGCTACCACAAGTGACGCCCCTTAGCGGAGCCCCTGCAGCCAAGGGGCCCAGCTAGGGCGGTCGCAGGATGGTGTCGCGGGAAGCGCCACACCATCCCAGTTGGGAGACAATGAGCACAAAGGGATTGCCGCGGGCGGAAGGCCCGGTCCGGCAACCAGTATGAAAGGCAGTTGCAGTAGCAGGGTGAGGGCAAGTGAAGGCACAAACCCTTGCGCCCGTCCATACTTCGCGACCAAGAAGGTATTTGATGTGCTTCAAGATCTGTCCGAGAGTATCGGAGGATCACCCGGACTGCAGCTGGATACTGCAGATGGGCAGCCCGAGCCCATTTACCACGACCTGCACCAGTCGCTTATTGAGCTTCTGGAACGGCTGGAGATCCTGAGCTTGCACGCCGTGCGCCGTGTGGGGCGTGAGCGGCAGTTGCACCTTAAGGTCCGTGCCTTATGCGGGGAATCGGAGAAGGTCTTGAACGTGTTGGTCGACACGGGAGCTCAGGTCAGCATGGTCAAGGCTGGCTTACTTCCGCCAGAGTGCTTGACCAACAGTCGGAAGCCTGTCAGGCTGAAGGTGGCGAACGGCCAGTACATGGTGGGAGGCACGAGGGAAGCGGCCATTGGGCTGCAGTTCATGAACCACCGTGAGCTGAGCCGCCCGGACCTCGGCAAGGAAATTCTCCTGCGAGGTCACTTCTACGAGGCCCACATGGACTGGGACATGATCGTTGGTTACGACTTCATGATGGAGACGGACTCCGGCGTTCTCCCGGCCCAGGGCTCAATGACCCTGTACCAGGACGACCAGCTCTCGTAGCTTTCGTCACCTGAGCACAATGTGGAGTGCCAATGGATCCACCCCGAACGCAATCAGCTCAAAGTAGCCGCGCTGTCGACTGAGCCAGCTGGGCCAGCAAACCAGGAGTACGGCGTAATGCCGGAAGTGGCGAGCCGAGTGGAAGCGGACCTGGGAGCTTCGGATCTGGCCCTGGATGCGTTCCCTTCAGGAACCTCCGCCCATCTTCGGGTTTGTGAGAAGTACTGGACTGCCCAGGACTCTGCGTGGAAGAAGCACTGGGGTCCGCATCAGGGTTTGATGTGGATCCATTGCCCCCGAGGGGACATTCCAAGGGCAGTTGCGAAGATTCGCAAGGACCGCTCCAAGGCAGTGCTGGTTGTCCCTATGGGATGCACCGAGGAGGAAAGCACCCGAGATTGGGTGGTCTCACTGACCAACATGACCTTAAACAAGGTCACCCTACCGGCTGGAGAGAATGTCTATCAGGACGCTAAGGGACAGCCCATGCCACCCCAGAGATGGCCAACGGAATTCCACTATGTGGAATGGGGGCCTTGAACAGGCCGACACCACGGACTTCAAGTGTGTCAACCGCATCATAGCGGAGCCATGGCGGCAATGCTTTGCGGTTTCCCCTGTTGACATCGGAGAATCGGAGGACCTCCTCACTGAAGAGGAGTTGCATCTGGTTCAGGGGTATAAGGATCAGCCCTTTCACGACTGGGGAAGCCAGCCTGAGGGCAAGGGCCAGGACAAAGCCTGGTGGGAAGTGGATTCCATCGTCTCTGGTTCTTATGATGGGGATACCTTCGTAAGGAGGGTGCTGGACCACATGTCCAGCCAGAACGAGCCAATCGGCGGTAGCCCACCCACCTACGGCGACCTGTTCCGGGGCAACACCAGAGATGGCCCTTTGGGCCACCTGGGAAGACCACCAGAGCCGAAACCATGCGGTGACACCCCGCAAGTAAGCTCAGTGGTTCAGGTGCCCGGCAAGGCCAAGGCGGAGTCTGATGAGTGCCCCAAGATCCAGGCACTGAGGGCCAGGCTGAAGCAGAAGTATGGGGATACCTTCTTCAGCGGAAAACCTGTGTTTCCCCCACCGGTGCATGGACCGTATGGCGAGGCCAAGATACGACTGAAGCCGGATCCCCGTGTGTACCGACACCAGGAGTTCGCCCTGAGGGGCGAGAGAAAGCAGGCCATGGAGAAGATTTTCCGTGAATTCATCGAGAGGGGCTGGCTTGAGCCGTGCCACTCCGAGTGGGCCTCCCCGTGCTTCGTCGTCCCCAAGAAGGTGGCCGGAGAGTGGCGGCTCGTGGTCGACTGCCGCGGCCTAAACGCCCAAACGCAGCATGACAGCTATACGCTGCCCCTCATTGAGGACATGCTGCAAAAACAACACCGGCGGAGGATCTTCACGGTAATTGACCTGAAACATGGTTATCATCAAATGCCTCTCGCCGAGGAGTCCCGTGCTTGCACAGCAATGAGCACACCACTTGGACACCTCCAGTGGAAGGTGATGCCCATGCGCGTTACCAACGGCAATGCGGCTTTTCAGCGGATGCTGGAGAACCTGCTTGAGCCGGTGCGTGACTGTGCGGACCCCTTTGTGGACGACATGATCATCGCGTCCGGGGACCCCAGCATGAGCTATGAGGAGCTCCTGGAGGCACATGAGAGGGACGTCACCAGAGTGCTGGACCTCCTGATTTGGCACAAACTCACGGGCAGCAGTGACAAGGGCACCATTGCGGTAAGCGAGGTGATCCTCGCTGGCCACGTAGTTGGGAACGGGCAGCCGAAGCCCATACCTGGCAAGGTTGCTGCGATCGAGCACTGGGAAAAGCCCAAAACAGTCTCTGAGCTACGGGCGTACTTGGGATTCTGCAACTACTACTCGGGGTATATCAAGATGCATGCCGACTATGCAGCCCCCATGACGACCATCTTCAAGGGCAACCGAGAGGAGACCAAAAAGGGGTCCAAGAGGCTCTGGTCTGGAATGAGGAGTCCGACCGTGCCTTTGAGGGGATGAAGCAGGCGCTGCTATCCGCAGTGGGTCTGCACCTCCTGGATCCTGACCGAGGGTTTGTCCTGCGCACTGATGCTTCCGACTACGCCGTTGGCGCTGTGTTGGAGCAACTGCTTGACGATGGGAGGCACGTGCCAGTGGCCTTCTGGAGCCAAGTCCTGGCGGAAGGCCAGAGACGGACGTGGAGGCCCCGAGAAAAGGAGGTGTATGCCATCGTCATGGCTCTCAGGAAATGAGCTGGGTACATAGCCCTCCATCCCGTCACCGTCTGCACCGACCATCAGAGTCTGCAGTCGTGGCACAAAGAGCACGTGGACACCCCCTCCGGTCCCGCCTCCCGACGGGCAAGATGGCATGAGACCTTGGCCAAGTTCGACCTCACGGTTGTGTATGTTCCTGGCAAAGACAACACCGTGGCGGACTGTCTCAGTAGGTGGGCCTATCCCGCCAGCAAGGGCATGACGGATGTCTCTGCCCATGGTGATGAGGCTGAGACAGCTGAGGTCAAGAGGATCATAGAAATGGAGCGCCTGATGGAGGAAGAGGGTGTTAAATGCTTCGTCGTCATGGCTGCGGATGCCCCCCTCGGAACGAGGATGGGCAGAGCGGTCAGAGTACTCGCCCCTGAAAGATCCTAGTCCGACAAGCACCTCTTCCTTGAATCGTGCCTCCCGGGGGACTGGGCCGACGACTACGCTAAGTCTGAGGCCTTTGAGGCCGAGTATAGGGCTGTGACCGACCCTGATGACGGGCAGAAGTGGCCAAAGGGGATGACTGAGGAGGATGGCAAGCTCTACCGGAATGGTGGGCTGCAAGTCCCAGAGTCCCGAGTGCTCGAGCTATGTGAGGCTTGGCATCACCACATGATGCATCCAGGGGTCAGGAAGCAAGCCCTGGATATGCAGCGCCGGTTCGAAATCGGCCAGATCAGTCTCTACAATGCTATCAAGAAGGTCAGAAAGGGTTGCTCGGTCTGTCAGGCCTGCAATCCTGACAACCAGAACGTCAAGGGGGAAGCCCAATGGACTCCGGTGCCTGACCAGCCCATGGAGAGCGTGGCCATGGACGTCTTCTCCATGCCCGAAGTTCACATAGGCAAGGAGACCTTTGACTGTGTGGTCCTTTGTGTGGACCGCCGCAGCGGCTATGTAGTAGCCGTTCCGGCACGCGAAAAGGGATTGCTTGCCAAGGAAGTGGCAGTCATGATGATTCGTCATTGGCTGACCGTCTTTGACATCCCCCGCACCATTTGCAGTGACCGAGGGCCCCAGTCTACTGGTGGCTGGTTCAAGGCCATGTGTTCCCTCATGGGAATACGTCATGCCAAGAGCGCCGCCTATCTCAGCCGGTCCAATGGCCGGGCTGAAGTGGCTGGAAGGCAGCTGTTCGAGAAGCTACGCAAGATGCACATCACCAATCCACGTAAGAATTGGTTTGAGGAGATGTGGCCCGCTCTGAAGGCCCATCATGACACCCCCACTTCGGGTGGTTTGTCCCCTCACAAGATTCTGTTCGGCAGGGACACCCTTGGTCGGGGACTTCCGTTGTCTGGTGATGGTATGGCCATGGACGCCAAGGAATTCTTCGCGCGGCAAGAGGTAACGGCGCGGGAAATCCGCCAGGAGCTCGAGAAGGAGCATGCTGAGCGTCAGAAGTCCGCCCTGAGCTCGACAGCGCAAAAATTCAGGGTGGGAGACCCGGTGTGTGTGATCAGACCCCGCCCTATGGGCACCTACCGCACCAAAACCTGGTTCACACCCGGAGAGGTGGTCCGCAGGATTGCTGAGGACAGTTCCGGGAGCAGCACGAGAGTCAACTCCGTGTGCAGGAAACCGACCTCCGTGGCCAACATGTGTCCTCGGACTATGCCGCACATGAGGCTGATTCGGAGGACGACTACGCTGAGCAGGACGACTATACCGTAGAGAAGACCCTGGCGCAGCGTCCGAACGCCTCGGCATCCGGAGGCCTGGAGTTCAAGGTTCGTTGGCGAGGCTATGGGCCGTCCAACGACACCTGGGAAACCGTCTCCTCGTTCGTGCCGCGGATTAACACCCCCTTCATGGACTACATCCGCAAGCACAAGACCAAGCTCCACGTCTCGGACTTGGAAGCACTCACCCGGGCGATTGTAGCCAGGGGCGCCTGATCACCGCCCTGAGCTCTCCCCTGATGCAGTTTGAGCACTTGTTTGGTCGACGGACCATCCCTCACTTGCTTGCTTCCCTCCATCTTCCGGTGACATGCCATCTGAGTGGCTATATACCCCCCCCTGCTGAATCCAGGGGAGGATGGCCCCTCTCTTCCACTCCTATTCGTCACTCCCCCCCTGCTGAATCTTTGGGAAACCAGGCGGGGCGACTGACCTTTACACTTCCTGAGCTCTTAGGGCCTTGAAGCCCATTCGACGTTGCGCAACGGATGCCGCTGTCATCGGCATTGCAATTTTTGGGTGTGTGGTCTGGTCCCATGGCACTTGCGGGATCCAGACCAGTCTAGGTTTGTCTGCAGACTATATATGGCCTGAACTCAGGCGTCTTTCTGTCCACCCTCCTGCACATTCCTTATCCTGACCGGGGCGTGGTTTGGCGCTCTGTCCAGAGTGTGTTTACACGCCCATTACCCCGTTTATTGCTTATTTTTCTGTTCTCCAGGATATGTGCATCTGTATGTTGAGTGTTAATGGCCCATCACTGAAGCATGGACCGTTTTTCCCCAGAACGAACACGCATAAGGGATACGAAGGCGCCCTGAGTCGCCGTGTACATGCTCTTACATAAGGTCCAGCCTGGACCAGTACCTAAGTACAGATTCTTCTGTTTGAGTGCCCGTGATACCGTGTGCCCTAGTGGCTGTGATGTGCTGAGATCCTGATGGGGCCGGGCGGGAAGCCCAGTTGCCTGACTACACTCCCAGCGGTCCGCCACTGTCAGTCCCAGTGTGAGCTTACCGACTCGCAGACGCACTTGCAGTCGGGTGGCGACCTCCGGTGTCCTGACCTCGGTCAATCCGCCTGGGAAACTGGTGGTTTGAGGAGTCGACGCCTCCGCCCAGACTGCATGGGGACTCCCCCTTGCATGGCCTTCGTGGTAATGGGGCGAGGGAAAAGACGGCCTTGATGCCCGATCCCTTATGGAGGAGCTCGTTCGGCTTTACCACTCTGGACTCGCGTCGTGGATATGGACATGGTGTGCCCAAGGAAGGACCCGTTGGGACTCCTCCCCAGACTGCGGCCTTGGGAAGCCTGGGGTAGCCTGATGGATCTTTGTGGTCGCTTTTGACCTGTGGGACCACCTCGGTTGTCGTCTAGCGCCTTTGTTGGCCGTGTATGCCACTGCCACTGGGGTAGTGACCGTCGCAGCCGGCACCCGGTGCGCCTGGTATGGGTTAACGGGTCCTTCCGATGCCGAACAATCGCCGCCAGGACCCGGGACTTGATACTTGATACTATACTTGCGGTTACTAACAACTACAGCACCGTACCTGTCTTACTGTGGGATTGTAATGGGCAACCTAACCCGCAAATCGGCCTGAAGTGAGGATGTGACACCCCCTCCCCCCTTCAGGGGATGGTCCTGGGTACCCGCTGCCGTGCTTGGGTGTTATCGAGCTCCCCCCCAGGGTTGGCTCTAAGGAGGGGGGTGAAGTGGTACCCAGAACCTATGGCCCATGGCCCAGAGGCCTGGGAGCCGTCACATCTGTGCGGAAGCCGTTGACACTGGCTGTCAGCGGGATATCCCTGTCCTCTAATCCGCGAGATCTGGAATCCGATCCCTAACCATTGAATCGATGTACAATTACCTTAATTTTATTGTCTTGGTCCATTTTCGGTTAGAAATCGGTGAAATACCCGATTTCTACCCGATTTCTAATTGTCGTGAAATCGCCGCCTGTTGTCGCCTGTTCGCGCGCTTTCGTCGCTTCTCCGTGGCGAGTTTTGTGATCCATTTTTCTCGAGTACCTTTGAGGTTCTAAAGAAACTCAAGGGCTGGATGTAGAGCGTTTTTCTTGTACTTTCATCTGGTGTGTTCACCAGAATTTTTTGCCGTTGCGTCTGAGAGAAAATCAGCGCGCCAGCTTTTCCGTCGATCGGTCGAACTCATGGTTCTCAAGGACCATGAGTTCGGACAGAACCCTACATTCCCCCCCTATGCCTTTCATCCATGCCCCTTTCACGTGGGCATATCACTTTGTATACGGAAGCGGGCAATAGGGATGTTTTAGGCAGCATATGGGTGTTGTAAACCCAAGTTATTTGCGTGCGCAAACACTAACTTTGTGGCGTTGTGAGCGTGCACGTTAATAGCCGAACACAATGCTCACAAGACCAAAGGCCCTAGGCCATTTTCGTTTTTCGAGCCAACTCAACGATGGCTCCACGCAATTCAATGCGTACCAAAACTCATTTTTTGAAAAAGGGCAAATTTTGGTCGAAAATTAGGCCAAAATGGCCAAACCCCCGAGGCTGGTGCTCGAAGCCTATGGGGAGTTGAGCCTTGAACCAAGACAATATAAAAGGTAGAGACCGCGAAGAAAATCGTGAATGGCTTGGTTGATTTTTGAAACCTTGTCTTCTATTTTATATAATGTCGCCTTGTGAGCACGCGTGCCATACTGCCTCTTTGCACACGCGCTGATATGCAAGCACTAATGACATGAATGGGCGGAGACGATCTAACCATAGTGGGCATATGTGAAGGCACCTACTATGGGCCTACTCCAAAAATGTTTACTCATATTTTTGCTCCTCAAGGTTCCAAAGATATGTACATACCAATATCGCCGATATATGCACTTTTTCCCATAAATAGTGTGCTTCAAGGATTGAGGTGTTAAAAATGTTTCCATTATGCTTTGAACCTTAACCCTTGTTGCAAAAGGGAAGCAAAGCTTCGGTTTGCATCCATGCAAAAGCCCGAGGCTCCTTTCTCTTGTGATACGGAGATACGATTTTTCGAGTGACCACTTTTGGGTGAATTTTGGCCGTTTTGCCCAGAATGGCCACAAACCCCTTCTCCCCCTGATTTCACCCCCGAGGTTACGTGCGCCACTTGACCAAGGGTAAGGGCAATTTAGAGAGGGCACATAAACCCGCATCGAATGGCGTGTTTCCCCATGTGGGCTCTCCTCTCGGAGGGAGAGTTGTGAGTCACCCAATTTGGGGTATGTTGCCATTCTGCCCCATTTGTGTGTCACCTTCAGAAAGATGTCCTTGATTTATGCCCTAGATATTTTGATGAAATCCTGCAGGTTTTGTAGTTGAAAACCCAAACCAAAGCAGCAAGTAGAGCAAGAACAGGATGTGGATCGAATCAATGATTGGTTTTTGGAATCCAGTGTAACACAGAAGGGCTGCAGATAGACAAAGCAGGTTTATACGGAAAGATTGAATCACAAATGGATAATACAAAAGACTTTATATGAAAATTGGTCTGGCTCTTGCCTCAGAGATAGCATTAGGCACTTCATGTGCACTCTTTTGGGTGAAATGGTGCTGGTTAGGAATGTGGGGCATAGATGTCAGGACCACACAGAAAATGACTTGGCCAAGCAACTGAATTCAGAAACAGTTACAAAGTAGGACCACAAGAAGTGGTAGAAACAATTGAGTATAGGGGTCTTGGGGTGGGAGACCACTAGGCTTAACCTCCAAGGCCTAAAGCATGACATGCCTATTTTATTTCGGTATATCCTCCATGAAGGAAGGTACCTCCGCTCAGTTGAGTGGTAGGGGTGAACTTCATGGGGGGCTAGGGTCACAACCCTAGTTACTTTGAGAAAGTGTACTTTAGGCAACAAAAGAGAGATAAAAACACTTAAGTTTGTCTTAGCATCAACAAAAGGGTTTTAAGGGGGGGCTTGGCCTGGATCAAGCCCTCCAAGAAGGACATGGCAGTGACTTTTTCTTACTCCCCCCTGGAGTACTAATTAGCTAAGCTAGTAGGACCAAGGAAAAGGGCGCAAATATTCCCAAAATCACCTCAGAAAATGCATTAAACTTACCAAAAACATCCTCATCACTTCATAGAAGCCTATCACCCTGTACGTACCCTTGAAAAACAGTGTAATGTACCGTGAATGATGTCCCTTCGATGGGGCACTCCTCAAAAGTCGCCGGCGTGCGACGAAAACTTTTTGAAACAGTTTGGGGGTAGTGTGGTTTGAACCCAGGACTCCCTCCCTAGAGCACATGTGCTTGCCCACTAGGGTACAGTCGAACGCTCTAATGCGGACGGCTATCACTGTATAAACAGCGTTTGAGTAAACGTAGTGACCAAGGGCCAGGGCGGAGCAATACTCCCAATGGAGGACACAAATCTCGAGGAGCTGGAAAAAATAGAAAATGTAACCAACAGGGAGTGATTCCTGAGGTTTAGCGAAAGGGGTTGCGATTTAGAAAGTGAAATCGTTAAAAATCGACGAAAACACGCGGGAAATCGTCATTTTTACACATAACTCAAAGTTGCAGACAAGCGCAAAGGAAGCGGACTTCAAAAATAGGGTTGCGCAAGCGTAAACGGCTTTTGAAAAAGAAGGTATGAGCCGTAGTTTTTAAAGTTCTAAAGGAAATTTTTGCACAGTTGCATCAAAATTTTTATAAACTTCAGAGAAAAATATTCAAATTCAACCCACACCACAGAGCAGGTCAACAACCCATCTCTCAGGTATGTCAGTGTCATCTGACACGCACGCATTGCGTTCGTGTTGGTTGTTTCGTCAAAACGTTAGGGTTGTCAACGCTGTGTTCGTTGGGGGGTCGGGTGTTCCTCTCTCGTGCTCTGCACAGGTCAAAACAGGAATGAAAGGTATGCGATGCGAATGGAGCGCGCAGCGCGCACGTACGGTTAGAATATGCGCTGTGCTCGCGATGCATGTGCCTAATCAAGGCATTCACACGCTGTGACGCTTTCCCTGTACCCCAATTCACCCTTGTTTTCTCTTCACAGGTAAGTAAAAAAAGTGTTTGTTCGTGTGTGGCCGTAGCTTTAAAGTAGGGTTGCTTGAAACGCTTAGGCTTGTTTTGTGTTCGCTTTACTTCGGCATTCACACGATGCATGGTGAGTAAGGTAGGTTAGCCCAGGAGGAGCTCACCTCCTGGTTGAGTCAGTGTGGAATTGGTCTGCCTCCCTTCCCTGCTTGCACATGATGCATTAAAGGGTAGGCCACGCGAATTGCGCTCGGTAAACCTTGTTTAGGTTACCCAGGGGCTCCTCGGTACATTCTTTAAGAGAACCTGAGGAGTCACTTAACGCTTGCTTGCTTGACAGGGCGTGTTTGCGGACAGTGTATTATAGGTCACACTGAGAAGCGTATAATACGTGGAGTGTGGCTTGGTTCCTCCGCTGCAAACACCCCTTCATTTGCCTCTGTTGTACAGGTGGGAGAGGTTCAGGGTGATTGGTGCACGCAGCAGCTGCCTTCGGCGGCTACCCATTTTTCTGCCCCAGCAAAACAGGGGCGCTGATCACAAATCAATTAACTGTGCCTCAGCCGGGATTGGCGAGGGCAGTTCGACTTCATCGACATCCGCGCTGTGCACACAACAAGAGCACCCCTTCCCTCCAAGCCCTAGCAGGGGAGACGCGTTGTGGCGTCCCCTATTAGGCCACAGTTGCTTAGCAGCGCTCTGTTCTCTTGTCTTCCTCACAGGAGGGTCATTAGGGCCCTTGACATCTTCGACAGCAGCACCCAGTAGCGTGTGTGGGGGTGAGGGTCAGCAGGCCTGGCAGGAGTTGAGTGCAGGTGATGAGTGCTCACCCTGCCTTCGAAGGCCGGTGCTGGCGTTAGTGAGTGTAGTGTAGTGGTGTCTCCTGTCCCGCGTGCTTTTCCTCGTGGGCAGGGGAGTGCGTTAGCTTTTGGCCTGTAGCAAAAATGGGCGTTTCGTATGCCCTTAGCACACTTGGCCACCCCTCCCCTCTAGTAGGTAGAGCTTTTGCCGTCTTCCCCAAAGGATAGGCGCCAGCACAGAAATTGGGCGCCATAGGATTGGTAATAGTACCTGATTAGGACCTTCGGTCCCACGTCAGCGAAGCCCGGTCTCCGGGAGCCACGCCGGGGAGAGAAGTGAGACACACACAGACATACGTAGTACACATAGGGGTATGGTAAACCCTGTAAGGAAGGGTAGAACCCCATGGGTCTGGACCAGTCAGGGGTCCTAACTGTGGGCTTGCTTGTCCCCAAGGAGGGAAGACACACCTTGCCTCATAACACCTTGCTTGTCATTCCCGCCTGGTGTAGTAAGCCACCGTTCTTCGTTGGCTCCCCAAGGTCATTACATCAGGGCAGTCCCCATGCAACACATGGTCAACAAGGCATACACTCGCTGGGTGGCTGCAATCCTGATAAGCGGCCACCTGGCCCACGCTGGAAACCATAGGCATGGGTCTGCAGGGCACAGACAGGGTCAGTGCAGTGCTCAGTAAGCAGTAGTCTGTGAAAAAACCAATGGCCTACGGCCAGGGAGTGGTTGTCACGGGGGGCTAACGGTCCTGTCCTGCGATGCAATGCGGGGCAACTGTGACAACTGCTCTTACACGCATACACAGGCATGTCTGCAGAAGAGTGCTCACTGCACCTGTCAGTAGACTGACACAGGGAAATTAGTTTCACTTCTTACGCTGGGACATAGTCTCAGCAGGGGCTAGGAGCTGCCCCTCGTTGTTCTCAACGAGGTAAGTGCGGAAGATGGGGTCGATACTCCCATCTGGTTGTATGAAGGCTGACATAGGTTCCCAGGTCGCCTCAGATAACCCATAGCCATCCCACAGGGTTAGGAATTCCCAGCCCTGTTTATACTCGTGGCGAGCAATACCTGCAACCACGTAGTAACCATTGACTGCCATTTCATCGGCAGTCATCTCTTCGAGTTTGTCTGCCTCCTCTGGACTGGCAGCGTTCTCTAGGTCTATACGCTCGACCTCACCGTCGCTGAGGCGCCACTCATCCCAAGACAAGTCGTCAGGGAAGTGATAGTGACCTCAACTGCTTAGGTGCACGCAGCAGTTCACCACCTAGACGTGGACTGCACCTGACATGGATCCTGGATCCATCTATCCTGATGATACGATAGGGTCCACAGTAAGGGTCCTGTAGGCAGTTACGTGGCCAGGAGCGTAGGCGTGAATGGTGTACCAAAACAAGGTCACCAACCTTGAAGCTGGCAGGTCGCCGTAGGCGGTTCCGTCGGCTCTGTTCACGGTCACTAATGTGTCTCAGGTTAGTACCAGCCTGGTTAGCCAGAGACTGCTTGTGTTCCAGCCAATCTCCCACAGGGCTCTTGAAGTCCTCAGGAAAGGGGGTTTTGAAGAACCAAGCAGGTCGTCCTCCATGGAACAGTTCGTGGGGGGTGAAACCCGTAGAAGAGCTCCGCTGTGAGTTCATGGTCAGCACTGCCCAGGGCACTAGGCGTACCCAATCCTTGGTGCGCTCCTATTTCATCAGGATTCTCAAGTTTTGCTCCACCACACGTTTCTGTATCTCACAGAGAGGGTTAGACGTGTGGATATAGGGCACACCTGTGGTTACCTCCACGTTGAGGGCATTTAGCACTTGTTTGTACCACCCAGTGTCATTGCGGATGCGTACATCCTCATCAGAGTGCACCTGCTTAGGTGCTCCATAGGGTTCGAACCATTGTTCGACCAACATTTTCACAGTCTGCTCACCTGTGATTTTCCTATTGCAAGGGAACACACGGGTGAAGCGATATAGACCACAGGTGACCACGAGGCAACTATCATAGCCGCCAAAGCGTGGTAAGCCGTGGATGAAATCCACGTAGAGAAGAGAGTTAGCACAATAGGGTATGGGTAAGCTGGAGATCAGGCCCCTATCCCTACTGTCGCTCTGCTTGCTGGCATGACAGCCACAAGCATCCACAATGGTCTGCATACGCGACGTCAGTTCAGTCAGGGTTAGACCAGAGTAGAAACACTCACGGAAGAAGTCCACTGAGCGATTAGCGCCAGTGTGACCAGAACTGAGATGGGACCACTGTAGGCACCCATCCAGTCGTGCCTCAGGCACCACAATTCCGTCCTCGTAGAAGAGGTACTGATTGTTTTTATACCAGTGGTGCCCGTCAATGACACGGGGTTCGAGACCAGTGCTGAGGGTTTGGTGAATTTCTTCATACTCTGACTGATAGTCGGTTAGACTCCAACCCTCCGTGATTCCAGCAGTGCGCATGGACAGGTCAAGCTGGACATCCATACGCTGGAAAGCCTCTCTGGCGAGTGCCTCAGAGCTCTCACCAATAAGCGCATCGAAGTTGTTGCGCGATATATAGTCAGACAGTTCATTCTTTATCCCTGGGATATGATGCACTGTCAGCCTGAACTGGCTCAGGTAAGTCCACCACCGTTTTAGCTTTGCTTTCTCTGGTGGTCGGCCCTTCTGAAAAGACTTCACAGGCTCCTGGTCACACAGCCAGACAATAGGGTTAGATCCCAGGAGTCGGGATTGTGACGATAGCACCAACATACCGGCCAGGAGTTCCTGGTCATAGGTGCTGTAATTGGAACGCGCTTGGTTCCATTTCCAATTCCAGTGTCCCAGTGGCACCGGTCGCCACTCACTGGTAGGATAGTCATGTTTCAACGAACCATCACGGTTCAGTCCAGTAGTACGATAATGGCAGTGGGTTAGTTCAGCGGGGTTAGGCTGTAAGTGCGGCTAGCCCCATCTGCTCAGATTTTCAGACATTCTGCCCAGATTGGCTACATTTTGGTCATTTTCTTTGCTTCGGCGGAATCGCCGCCTCGCAGCTCAGTCTCAGGATATTTCCTATATATTTCTGATATGCCAGATTTGATTCCGCGGTCCATTCCCCGTAAATCCGCCGCGTTCCGCTATTTTAGCTGGAATCGCCATTTGCCGCTGACGCGCGCTCGCGGGCCAGATCGGCCAAACATTTTTACATAATTGGATTATTTAAATCTTTTCAGACAGTTTTGGATACTCAGATGTATTTAGAATAATCCGCGTCAATTTTCTTCATAGACTGGGATTTTCTGCCGGATAACAATCAGCATGGACCTTGCTTCTGTTGTCGCTGCTCTCGCCTCCGTTGGTGTTCGAGTATCCGGTTCTACCCCCAATAACAACATCCAGGGAGACTCCTCGCGTGCCTGCCCCACTGGTCTTGCCATCCCCGAGCCCTCCGGCACCATCAACGACCCAGGGCAGCACTTTCATGGTAGCAGAGGCTACCTGAATGTTGTTCCTTTGGTGTCCCAACCACAGTTAGCTCCCCAGTACCGCCCCGTAGACTCCACCGCTCCTGGAGACGTAACAATTACGCTGCCGTGGTGCTGTGCGAACGAGGCCTTGAGAGGAATGCCTTGCGCAAGCCCAAGCTGCCCAAGAAGGGCACAAATCAGCAGCTGTGGGGACCCAAATTACAATCCCAATCCCAGTCGAAATTGGCCATCAAGCAGCTGGAATCTCCCAGCCTACGCCGATGGCAACGCTCCGGTGGAGCTTACGGACCTGGCAGGTACTAATACTCCTTACCAATGTCCACATTTTGAGACCATCGACGGCGACATTGACGACATTGAGATGGGTGGTCCAGGTGAGGTACCTACCTATAATCGACCAGCCTCTTGGGCACAATGGGACAACCATTTGTCTTCAGAAGTGACCCGTAACCTTGAGGCGCTTGAGGCCCTTTGTCTATTAGCCACGTCTAAGCTGATAGGACAAGAAAGAATCGCCTCTGATTTTTTATTCGAATATTTTTTCCTCCTTCAAGAAGAAATTAATACCAGGATGTGGTGGTGTTCTCAAGAAGATGACTCTTTTGCCATTTTTTTGCAGATCTGGGAGGCAAGCCCCTTTCCGAAGGAGAAGACCAAGGCACCTGTTGCCGGGCCCTCCGCCCCTCATCCCTCTGTTTCCATCCGCGACGATCTAGCCGCCGCGGTTGAGGAAGGAATTTTAGAGGCAGCCAGGCAGGCAAGCCTGGAAATTAGGGCTGAAGGAGCTCCCCAAGTGGACTCCTGGCTGCGAACCACTGAGATTAGCGGTCCGACAGCCTGCTCAGGCCCTTCAGGACACGGTATGTACTGTCCTGCCGACTGCTCATGCAGATGCCAGCGAGATACCGAGCTCCAATTGCTCAAAGATCAAATGCAACTCATCATTCAAACGCTGGGAATTAAAGACCTTTTCAAGACACACATGAGGTCTGAGGGCGCATCATCGGTGGAACAAACAACAGAACCGTCGGAGGAGGCGACAGAAATTTTTTCGATTGCTCCTTCGGTGGACTCTAAGACCACCGATGCAAGGATCAGCATGACTAAGCTAAAGGAAAGGGTTACAATCTCTCGATCTCAGAGTAGGACGGCGAAGGCTAGGACTGAGGCTCAGAATGCCAAGCGAACTGCCTCCCGTACTGCCCTTCCTGCTGCTGATTCCAATGCATTAGCCCAGATGTTAATCGCCCAGACCCTCGCCGGAGCTGGTGTGGCTAATGATGCCGCCAAGGTGTCTGCCATTACGGCCGGTGTTGGGCTGGATTCACTTCTAAATCCTACTTCATTGCGACTTCGTCAGGTTGCCAAGCAACCGAAGTATAATGGGAACCCCAGACGTTGGCCTCAGTTCCAACGGGAATTTAGACTGTGGGTTAAGACTCAAAAACTTCAAGATGATCAGTTCCTGATGGCCCTCTTGGACTGCCTTGAGGGAGCGCCGGCCAACACTTGGCTCAGGACCTGGAGTGATCGTGAGGATTCAAGTTCCCCCCTTACCTTTGATGAGGTGTGGGAACAGTTGGAGGTACGTGGATCCCGACTGCCAGAGGACCATTACCACCAGATGTTGAAGAATTCTCCTTCATTCTCGCGATTAATCTTGCACGAAGTGCAAGACAAGAGACAGCGCTTCTGGAACTTAGTGGAAGAATCTGAACATTCAGGCGAAAAATTTTCTAGTGCCGAGCTGAAAAATCTGATTTTTGACAAGATCCCCTCAGAAACCGCCGCCACCCTTCGGAATAAACAGTCCGAAGAAAAGGTCAAGACCTGGTGGGCGGAGGTCGATGGCTTCGATGCCTCGGCCAACAGGTTTTCCGTCAGGGAATCACTTCAAAAGTGTTCCCCCACGTCGTTTACCAAGGTGAAATTCACTGAAAATACGTGGAAAATCAAGTTTAATGAACACGAGGATCGGGACTTGTTTGTCCAAGTCCTCAATAGGGGACTAAGTTTCCATGGCCATCGCCTGAAGGCCAAGAACTGGGTGTTTTTGTTCACCCCACAGGAACTCTGGCAAGAGGTTGAGCGGCTCGCTGACGCCGCCAATCAAAATTTCCATGAGGGTCTTGGGGGAAACAAGAATACCCAGCAAAACACCCAAAATGGGGCCCAAAAGGGCAACAAAAAGGTGAATGACACCCGGAATGTCCAGGATCATTGTAGCATCTGTCTTCTTTTAGGTTCCACGAACCGAGCTAAGTCGCATTCTACTGGTAATCACCGATGGTCTCCTTACGATCACAAGGTGATTGGTGAAAACATCAGTAATCCTCAGAATTCAGACAGGAATGACAGACAGGTGCATGGTGCAAAGGGGGGAAAAGGTAATCCGACCCCCTCCGGTGGAAACAAAAATACCGGAGTCCCTGGCGGGTCCCAAGGCAAAGGAAATCGGACTCCATCCGGCTCCGGTGGGCAGCCAAACGGCCAGACAAGTCCCAATGGCAACGCCGGAGGCGGAAATCGAAATCCAGGCCGAACCCCTCAATCCGGTACAAACAAAGGAAATGCTCCAGGATCACAGGGTAAAGGTAAGGGAAATCCTTCTGGGACCCCTTTCTCTGGTAAGGGCAGAGGGCGTGGCGACGGTGGTGGTCCATCATCCGGCGGCCGTGGCCGTGGACGTGGAAAGGGCAACCATCGTGTGGATCAGGTCTCAGGTGCAGATCAGGTGTCCGATGCGGATCGAGATTATGTCGAAAATGCCCTGAATCCAGCAGATGATCCGTTCCAAGATGAGTGGATCGACGAATCAGGCTGTGTTCACAATGTTAACGCAGCCACTGGAGGTCAGAACGCCTAGGGGAGCCACGAAAATCGTCCCTCCCCAGGCGATTTCAGGCATGATCCCCAGATTCCTGATCGACCATTACTTGATGTAGGGTCGCTTGTCTCCTCTCCCCTGGATCCGGCAGCGGATCCTTCTGTTGTAGTGGACGAGGTTGGTGTACAGTCCAAGCACAGGGCCCGTCAGTTTGTCACAAAGCTGTGGGTCTCTGATTGCAAGGGAAATTTCCACCTCGCCACTTGTTTGTGTGACGATGGATCAGAGGTAAATCTCCAATCCAATTCTTTCTTACCCGACGACTGCGTGTTTGAATCGCCTCATCCTGTTACCCTCGAGGGAGTTTCTGGACATTCTCTCGCAGGTGGGCAACGCGGTTGTTATATATCAACTCATTTGGTCGCTCAAGACCTTTGGGAAGAAGGTAATGTGGAGGAAATTGTCCTTAAGGATGATTACTTCTATCGTGCCGACATAAAGTATGACCTTTACTTGGGCCATCCTTGGCTTCGCAAGAACAGGGTGGCGCCCGTAGGTCATCGGCGTTGTTTTTTGCTGGAGTCAGGTCCCTTGGAGCGTCCTGAATTTCGTTTTTTGCACGCAGGGTTTAAAAGTGCAGAAGAATTTTTGAAGCAAAAAGTTACACCAAAATTTGGTGAAGATGTCACCATTGCAGAGGTGAATGGGAGTGCCCATTACTCCCGAGAGTTAGAATGTCTTCGTAGGGACTCCCAGCCACGACGCCCTTCGCGCTGGCACTCTTCATCCTACAGAGTTGTCGACAAATGGCGCGATGCAATTTGTGAATATTTTCATGAACACCATTCCTTTTGGCCACAGTATGATGCCTTTGCTAACCGTAAGAACAAGCGCTTTGACAAGCACTTTAACGACGCTTGGACCTATAAATGGGACAAGAAGTTGTGGATTAATCCTCCGTTTCACTTAATCCAGCAGGTCATCCACAAAATCAAGCAAGATAAAACCCAGGCAATTTTAGTTGTGCCCTTGTGGGACGACAAGCCTTGGTTTCAGGAATTACAAGACATTTGTGTAGATTACATCGAACTTCCCAGGAAGATTAAGCTGTATGCCAGGGACGACACAGGTCCCCTGCCACAGCGGTCCTGGAGTTCGCTTGCATTCCTGGCGGATGGAAAGCTTTCTGACTCTAATTCTGCTGATTCTGGTACTGATTCTTGTGTTGGGTCTGAATCTGAGGTTGAGCGTGGTACTGATGATGAATCTTTTTTTTCTGATTTTTGTCCGTCAGATACCCAAGGTGATCCAACGTCCAATGGATCCGCCTCGTCTCCCTCTTCCCCAATACGATCGACATCGAAAAGAATCTTCAGTGCACGGGCGAAGAAAAATTCCAAATCGCGCCGCAAATTCAGAGTTTTTTATGAAAAACCCCCTGTGGAAGCTTTCATGGATCCTTTTGAGGAGCTGGATCACGAAGAGAATCTCTCGGATTTCGACACACGACCCACCTATCTTCAAGAGGCAGTTGATACGGACCTGTTTAGGGACATCCGTAAGAAGATTCTTCCTGCCAAGGCCGAAGAAGTTGCCAAATTTTTTTGGACAGTAATTGCTGGTGATCAGGTGGACACTGAGTTGTGTTCTAAGTCAAGAGAAAAGATTTTTGAGGAACGGAAGAGCACAACCCTTTCGGGGAAGTTGATCAAAGACCCCCCTGTCCGTGGGCAGTTCGGTGAAGCCTTCATCGAGCTTCGTGAAGGGTACAAGGCAAAAAAACAGCGCCCTTATGAAAATCATGGACACAAACATGAGATACTCAGAAAAATCATCGAGAGAAATCTCAGGGAATTTGGTTGGCTTGAGGGTTGTATGACCAGCGAATGGTGCTGTGCACCCTTCACAGTCCCGAAGCCACCGCCTGCAGACCAGAACACTATTGATGGTTGGCGAATGGTTGTTGATTTTCGCAATCTCAACGCCGAAACCAAGGCGGATTCACACCCCCTGCCCCTCATTGAAGAGGAAATCGCCAAGAGGGCAAGAGGTCGTTTGTTTTCTGTGCTGGATCTCCGTCACGGCTTTCACCAAATGCCGTTGAGGAAGGACAGCCGACCTCTCACCTGTATGTGCACGCCATGTGGCCCAGTCCAGTGGACGGTCATGCCCATGGGCCTGAAGAACGCCCCCTCATTTTTTCAAAGAATGATGGAGGATGTGCTTTTTACAGCCCATCCTGAGCTTCGTGCCTTCGTGAGTGTGTACATAGATGACATAATCATCGCGACGGAGGGGGAGGGACTGACCGAAGCCGAGCTGGTGGCCCTACATGAGAAGCAGCTGAACCAAGTTTTGGACATTCTTGACGCCAATCAGCTGATTTGTGGGCCAAAGAAGGGAAAATTATTTTTAAAATCAGTCGAATTTTGTGGTTCTCTCCTAGAGAATGGCACCCGACGACCCAGTCCAGGGAAGCTCGTCGCTATTCAGAAGTGGAAGCGCCCTGAGACGATCACGGAGTTGAGAGGATTCCTGGGTTGTTGCAATTTTTACCACACTTTTGTGCCGAATTATGCCAAATTTGCTGCCCCCCTCACTGAATTATTGAAGGTAGGGAGAGATGCGGGCAAGGCAGGTTCAAAGGTTCGTGTCAAGTGGACTGACGAGTGCGAGGAGGCCTTCCATCACTTGAAGGCAGCCCTCTGTGAAGTCGCCACGTTGCATGTGCCCCAATTTGACCGACCCTTCTACATTAGAACCGACGCTTCTAGGTACGCGATCGGAGCTGTCCTTGAACAGGTTGATGAAGCCACCGGCGATCATTACCCTCTTGCATTTTGGTCTCGGAAGCTAGCCCCACGCCAAATGCAATGGTCGCCGCGTGAGCAAGAAACATATGCCATCATCTGTGCTTTAAAAAAGTACCAATCGTGGGTTGGCACCAATCGAGTCGAGGTCCTGACGGATCATCGATCTCTGGAGTATTGGGCCACCGAACACATTGATACTGTCGCGAGCCCAGCTGGTCGACGGGCCAGATGGCACGAATTTCTCAGTCTGTTTGACCTCCATGTGTCGTATTTGCCTGGAAAACACAACACGGTAGCGGATGCTCTGAGCCGATGGGCTTACCCCGCCTCAGAGGGGCTGCAAAGTACCAACATCCATGGTACGGAGCAGGACCGCCATGTCATCATCGAATGGGATCAGGAAGAAAAGAAACTCATTCGACGTGCATGCATGCAATGCGCTGTTAAACAACACGCATTACCGTGTCACGACATCACGGCCATCTCAGATCCGGCGCATGCTCATGAGATCTGCACCAAAACACTGAAAGTCGTGGAAAAAGTCACCGATCCCTCCTCAGGGAGTGTGAAACGGTTTGACTACACCCGACGAGTAAGTCGATTTCGGTTGATCCAGGGCATTAAGCGTCGAGATCCGGCCAAAACTCCACCCCTGCCTAAAGATTCCCTGATAATCCGTGACTGGACGTCCGATTACCTGCAGGATCCCATGTTTAAAGAGGTCTTTGGAAATCTCAAATCCAAAGATGCTCACAAGGATGGGATTTTTTCTGAGTACTCGTTGGATGGGGGGAAACTGTGGATGGAGGGTAAATTGTGCGTACCAGACGCCCTGGCCCCCCGAGTGTTAAACTGGTGGCATAAATGGGAGTCTCCCCACGCACATGGCCGTCGACTGTGGTCGATGATTAAACATAGGTTGTTTGGCTCACGGCTATATACTCACTGCATGAAAGTAGCTGCCGGATGCGCCCAATGTGCTGTCTCGACGCCCCCCAGCGCGAAGAAGCACGGCCATCTGAGAGCAAATCCTATTCCGGAGCGCCTCTTTAACAGAGTCACCAGTGATTTCTTCTATCTCGGTGAACTCGATGACGAAGAGTGCCATTGGACTAATAAAAAAGTCAATGGTGTGCTCCTTATTCAGTGCCGTCATTCCGGCTACATTCAAGTGTTGCCTTGCAACATTGAGTCGATGACTGGCAAGGCTGCCGCCAAATGGTGCGCGCAGACCTGGATGGGAGGTTGGGACGTCCCATCTGAGGTGGTGACGGATTCAGGCAAAGAGTACACCTCCGAATGGTGGAGAGAATTATGTGCTCGCCTTGGAATCCACCACCTGCGATGTGAAATCCACTCGCATCGAGCGCTGCCTGGTGAAAGAGCCGGCCGCTCAATTATAAATATGCTTCGTAAGGAGCTCGCGAGTGAAAAGGATTTCCATTGGATGGAAGTTCTCTTCGCATTGCTTCGCCGTTACCACAACACGCCTTTGTATCATGGCCTTTCTCCAAATGAAATTGTCTTTGGACGAAAGAAGTGTTGGTGGAACATGCCGTTGAATAATCCTCGCCCCTGTAAAGATGCTTCGCTGTTTTTGGACGAAGTCCAACGAGCAGATAAAACTGTGTCGAAATTAATTGAGAAGCATCAAGCTGACTGGCTTTGGGTTCAGAATCAAGGCCGAAAAAACCCCCACAATTTTGAAGTCGACGATCGAGTTTGGCTTCGAAAATCCGAAACCACCCTGGACGGAGATGACAAGCTTCTTCCCTTGTGGGAGGGGCCATTCGCTGTTACAGCGCGTCTTGGTGAGAACAGGCGGAGGATTCGTGTGGATGTCAGCAGGGAAATTGACGTTTCGGGCGATCGCCTCAAGAGAGAGATCCCCTCCCCCAAGGATCGGGTCAAACCCCTTTTTTGGACTGCGAAACATTTGTCTGATCGGGTCATCGAAGGGGGGAAGTACGAACTCAAGAGGATTGTTGAAGCAAGACGTGACGCCAAGGGCGAATGGGAATTTCTGTGTGAGTGGAGGGGCTTTGATTCCAGTCACAACAACTGGGAACCAGCCCAATCTTTTGTCCATGGATACACCAAGGGGTTCATCGACTTCCTGAAGAAGCACCCCGATATTGGAGTACTCCTGACAGACTGTCTGTCGAAACCAGACAGACAAGTGGAGAGCGACGGAAAACGACCTGTGGTGAATCGAGATCCAGCCTTTTACGGCCCTCAGCAGCCACATTCCAGGGCTGATCCGTCGATCCCCCCTCCTGCGGTCAGGCCAGCCCAGGAGCCAAATGAAGACCAAGCTTCGAGTTTGGCCGCTGATTTGCAGCGCCCAAGCCGTACGAGGGCCAGGCCAGACAGGTTGGTGGTCACATGTATTCGTGCTTGGCCGAATTGAGGAAGCCATCCCACCACATTCTGCTCAATCCACTGTTCATTCTTTCTGTTTATGTCATGATGTGGAGAACTGCGAATGTTTGATAATTTGACGTCAATCAATCAATTTTTCTTTGGTCTCCGTTCGGTAGCGTATCGAAAGTCGAAAACCGAAAGCCACGGAGTGTGCTGCCGTGTTCAGAAAAAACCAAACTCAGGCTTAATTCAGGCAGATTCGGGGTAATCTTGTCTCTGTTGGTCTGTGCATCTTTGGAATTTGGCTACTCGTGCAGATGGAAGCAAATGTACATAATCAAAACGCTGGCCAGCGACATTCACCCCTACAGGCAGCCCCTGTAGTACTGGCTGCACCAGATGCGACGCCAGGAACTCAGATCTTACCTTCATTTGCTGTGATGCTAACGCCAAAGTCCAGATTCAGATCCAGGATCCTCAAATTTACCTTGAATTCCTCAGGTTTGTCCATCATTCTGCCACTGTTGTACGAAACCCAGACGTCAATTGTTCAGACAATCTTCAGATAGGAGCTCTAGGGACTTCTAACAGCAACCTCTGAAGTCCGTAAGCTTCGTTGTATTTTTGGCACACGCCAATGTGAGCTCAATCCGACTTGAAACTGTCGAAAATGGTGAATCCAAGTGTCTTGTGGGACCCCATCGAAAGATTGGCCTTGTCCAAGTCGATTGACACCACCGCCACTGTAAATTCGGTGTCTCTCAGTTATATACTGTCAGTAAAGCGCCTTCAGCGAACCTTCGGCGCGTTACATGCCAAGGATCCAGGGCTATCATGTCCCATCATGATGCATCATCACATGATCCGGATTTTCATGGAATCTGTTGGATGCTCGCGAACCAACGTGCCGGAAAGCACAATTGAGCTGAATAAACGACAATATATATTAACTCTAGTCTAAACGAAAGTATTAGTAGTTGCAGTTCCAGACATTCCGCTTCATTTCATCTTCATTTTAGGGAATTTGCTGATTTTAGGACATTTTGGGTTGATTTCCTTGTAATCTCCTCACATTCCTCGAAGATCTGTCGACGGCTTTGCCTAACTTCGTTGACGCTTATGATCTTCTGTGCACATGGGGTCTGTAGACAACATTTGTATTTGTTTTCCCACTCTGTGCTTGTTTAATATCCTTCATCTCTGCCCAAATTCATTCTCAATTTTGCTGAATCTTGTGATCATCCACCAGATGCGCCAAATCTGAAGCACATGCTGCACTTTTCAGAACGAGAAAAGCGGGACTAACACGATGTAGAGTTCGGCGAGGACACCGTAGCGTGCCCGCGACAGCGAAGCTGTGCCAGAGCGCTGAGATGTCACTCCAATTCTTGATCCCCCCACTCAATCCACCTATAATCTACCTCATTCTCAACCAATGCATGGTTTGGTATCGATTCTCGATACGTTTACATGCTTTTTAGCCCTTAACCTAATGTTTTACTGCACGGAGGACTGTTCGTCACTCCTCATTCTGTCTCATTTCAGGTTCATCCATCCTGATTCAGTGCCAATTCAGCCCAAATCAGGTCAGATCAGGCAGATTTCGCCCCATCGAGGCTACATTTCTATTTTTTTCTGGGACTTACCCGCACTACGTTCTTCGTTGACGTAGCGACACACCCCAGTGTGTTTTTGGAGGGGGAGTGTAAGTGCGGCTAGCCCCATCTGCTCAGATTTTCAGACATTCTGCCCAGATTGGCTACATTTTGGTCATTTTCTTTGCTTCGGCGGAATCGCCGCCTCGCAGCTCAGTCTCAGGATATTTCCTATATATTTCTGATATGCCGGATTTGATTCCGCGGTCCATTCCCCGTAAATCCGCCGCGTTCCGCTATTTTAGCTGGAATCGCCATTTGCCGCTGACGCGCGCTCGCGGGCCAGATCGGCCAAATATTTTTACATAGTTGGATTATTTAAATCTTTTCAGACAGTTTTGGATACTCAGATGTATTTAGAATAATCCGCGTCAATTTTCTTCATAGACTGGGATTTTCTGCCGGATAACAATCAGCATGGACCTTGCTTCTGTTGTCGCTGCTCTCGCCTCCGTTGGTGTTCGAGTATCCGGTTCTACCCGCAATAACAACATCCAGGGAGACTCCTCGCGTGCCTGCCCCACTGGTCTTGCCGGCCCCGAGCCCTCCGGCACCATCAACGACCGAGGGCAGCACTTTCATAAGCTACTGCCATTGGTAGATCGTACCACCCCCCCCTACATCACTGGCATCAGTGATCAGGACTATCTCGCCCTCAGGGCAGGGGTACTCCCAGGCAGTTGGAGGAGGCAATCTTCTTCTTCAACTCCTGAAAACACTCTTCCTCTCTGGCGGTCCACCTCCAGGGAGTAGTTTTCTTGATTACGTCAGTGAGGGGGGCAGAAGAGTACGTAAAATTGTGGATGGGACGCCTATAGAAATTACAGGCGCCCACAAAACTCCTCACATCATGTAGACCCTTCTTAGGGTCATCGCGAATCTGCATGTCGTGTAGGGGCTGCATCTTAGACGCGGCTGGTTTCCACCAGCCATACCCCACGTCGAAACCAAAATACTCCATCTCCTCTTTCATAAACTCACATTTTTCGAGTTTGATTCGGAGATGGCTTTCTTGACAGACAATGAAAAATTCAAAGAGGAGAAGGAGATGGTCCTCTTTGGTATTAGTACCCAAGCTCACGTCGTCGATGTGAGCCTCCATTTCTGCACCCCGAGAGATCAACTCTTGTACTAGAGGCCTGCGCCTCAGTATGTACAAAATTTTGTTCATAAGCTCCTGGAAGAGAGCTGGGGCATTAGCCACCCCAAAAGGCATAACCTTCCACTTGAAGACACGACCCTTAGGGGTTATAAAGGCCAACAGCTCCTGAGCTGCAGCGGTTAGGTCAACCTGCCAGAAACCAGAGTGTTTGTCCATTTTGGTCTTGTACCTGCATTTGGCAATACGCTCCAGGGTGTCTTCCATGTTAGGAATACTCCCTGAGTGGTTCTGGGTTTTCTTGTTGACCTCACCATAGTCTACAACCAGACGTAGGGCATTCGACCCTGGTTTGGCAACAAGGAAACAGGGACTGCAGTGATGGGGATAGTCCCCGTGCTTATACTCTTCAACGAGGCCAGCATCAATGCATTCCTGGATCTGGCGCTCGATTTCTTCAACCTGTTCCTGTGGAACGGGATAGGGACGACGCCTCACTCGCGTCTTTGCAAATTTTGGTTTCAATTTCAGGTCCATCTGGACCAGTTTGTTACAAGAAAGGGGAGGCGGCAAGGCGCCGAACACCTCCTCATAGGTTATCAGCAGTTTCTTCAGGCGGGGGTCAAGGTTAAGACTCTCGAGTTTCTGAAGGAAATCCTCCTCAGCATGGAGGTTGCTTTTTCCATGTTCTTTCTTTTTCTGCCGATCAGCAGTTTCGGCAGGCACAGAACCATCGTCCCACTCAGGGGAACATTGCTGCCCATAGTGCAGAGAATACACTAGAGGTATCTCAGGATCAGGCAGCGTATAGGACTCATCGTCCTCCTCAGACCAGATGGAGGATTTCCAGGTCTGTCTGAGGTATTGCAGCCGCTCTTGGCGCTCGATACCTTCGGCCTTCAGGTACAACAGCTGCCGGAGTTCCTGAGTGTCATGCTCAGACGATGGCATGTTATTAGCAGCAGGCCGCGCCAGAGCATCAGCACTCCGGGCCACGGGTTCACCTGTGTGCATAGGCTGCATGTGTAGCACTGGCTTCCCAACGGGGGAAGCGGGTTCAGAGGTTGACTCTAGATCTACCTCCTCTAGCAACAGCTGGGCTAGGAAGGCACTATGTTTTAGGTCAACACAGCTGGGATCAACAGAAGGAATAGTGCTGGCGATCTCAGACGGTTGGTCGTCAGCATCCTCTTTTACAGCTGCAGGTTCCAGATAGTCATCAGGAGACTCACACCCTGTAAGTGTGGCAGATAGGTGCTCAGGAGATCGATTTTTGAGATCATAAAGGGTCAGGCCACGATTTTCGGCCATGACCTCTTTCAGTAGCACCTGGTCTAGGTCACACAGGGGTACAGGATTGAGAGATCCATCGACGATGGACAGGAAGCTGGCCCACTCAGGGGCCTGCATAGCTGTGTCTGAGTCCTCAGGCACATAGATGGGGCCGTCGGGGAGTTGCACTCTTCCCACGGTCATTCGATCTAGCGTACGGCACCAGTAAGCATGTTCACCAGAGCAGCCCCAGTCAGGGGTGCACATAACAACCCTTCCTCCCTCATAAGCAATTTTGGTTAGAACCTTCGCGAGCAGTGAGAAGGGAGGGTTAGCATACGCTAGGCCCATTGCTTTCCAGAAGAAACGGAAAGCATTGTTCAGTTGTTTCGAGCAGTACAACTGCATGATGTGCTGTTGTTGGCTCGCAAACAATTCCACCTGGATCTCATCCAGGTTTACCTGAAGGGCCGCCAGTCCATTTTCAAGAACGTGACGGGCCAATTGGTAGTTTTCAGTACGATAGTTAGTCTTGGATGCGTAGTGCAGCCCAGATTCTTTTCGTCCTGACAGCTCCAAAGGTACGGAGAATAGCCCACTGCCAAAGTCGCAGTGCAAAGAATAGGGGCGCTGGAGGGACAGCATTTTTACCTGGGGGTTTCTTCGTAGGAAGTCGGTGCCAATGACGATGTCAAAGGCGTCGGTGTCCAGCACTCTGCAGTGTTGGGTCACGGTTCCGTCGCCCAGACATATAGTCACATCGACACCCCCCTAGGAATGAGTAAGAAAAAGTGCTTTTCCAATGCTTGGAGGCATACTCTAGTTGTATTAGAGATGCACTGAGCATCCATGCATTTTTATCTTAGTATTGGTCCCATCAAAAGTGGTGATAACACATTTTGACCAATGGAACCAAACACCCAATCAGGATATGGAGTGGACCCCTTAATCCCCTTTCAATGTGAAGCTATGCATCTTTTCCTGAGTTGACTGAGCACTGACATATCTAAAGTAGAGCCTATGAATTTATCTATGTTTTTCGATGAATTCTTAGCTATCCTAGTGGTATGCACACTAGGGGGCTGGGCACCTCTTTTTGAGAGGTCCTGGGTTCAATTCTTGGTCAGCCTAGCTAAGTAGGAAGATCCCATGTGACATGGCAGTGACCTCATCGCCACATGCCCTGCCACCTCAGCACATATGGGACCCAAAACAAAGAGTGCACATTTCCTGAGATGGCACTATGGAGATAGAGTGACCATGGGGCAGTTTTCTAACTCTTTTCCCAAAATATTTCAGCTGTCTTTGTGAATATGCATTCATTTGTGACCTGAGTTGCAGTTTCTGTGAATATCCAATCAGCTTTCACTGTTTACACTGCAGCCCTTCATGCTTTGATCCTGAATCCTCTTCTCCTTGCATACTTCTGACTTGGGTTATCCTGGATTGACTCTATTGAATCTATTTCTGCAAACAAAAGGTCTTCATCATCCAAAACAAGCAGCAGGAAACCCTACAGCAACAGCAAGCAGCAGGAGAAGCAAAAACACAGTGCTGAAACCACTATAAACTTTTCTGGTAGCAAGAGGCAGCCTGTCTCTGCGCACCGGCAGCAAACCCGTGCCGTACATCCAGTGCGCCGAGTACGGGCAAATATAAGCAGAAGGGTGAAAGAAGATGGATCCAAGAAAGGAGGACGCTGACGTGAAGACAGCGCCAGCGCCTGAGGCACCGGCAAGGCCGGCACCTGGCGCTGTACCTTCGGCGGAGCCCTTACATGGGCCAGTGGATGCGGCTGAGGACTCCCTGGATGGACTCCAGACGGCCTTCGGGGCCCTGTCTGTCGAGGAGGTGGTCGTGGTCTCTCAGCCTGTGAAGAGGAAGAGAGGAGAGAGCGCGAAGGATGCTGGAGAAGGTGCAGACGAAGGAGAGGAGCAAGGGCAAGACCCGACGCATGACCCTACCTTCGAAGGCGCACCAAGCGCTTCTGGCCTCCACGCATCACCCTCTCCTTTAACCACCACACTCCCAGCCGCTGCAACATCCACTTCCTCAACCAACCCGCCTATGGCAGAGGGCACAGGCTTTACTGGCATGCCTCCCTACCCCGCCTATGGTATGGGCCCACCTACCACTGCGCTCCATGAGGCAACTACTGCCAGTGAGCCTGTGGCTTCCAGCGCTGCGCCGCGATGGTATGCAGCTGATTATCCCCATCCACTACACGCTACTGGAACCTATGTGGATGTGCCTGGGTAAGCTCCTGGGTATGCACCTGGGTATGCACCCTTGAGTGGGTTGAGGAGAGGACCAGAGTCTCTTGGAGGCAGGAGTAGAGGATCGGGAAGATCCTCCAACAGGTCCCTGACGCGGTCGGAGATCAACGAGGTGCTCCGAGGAGCCACTCCAAAAATCGTGGGCGACCTCAGACAAGAGATCCGTGAGAAGCTGGAGCCCCTGATGATCCCGCCCCAACCGTCACCTATCTCGGTGGGAATGTCACCCCACCGAGTACAGGCTAACCACCTGACGGCAGGGTTGACAAATACCCTGGGGAGCCTGAGGAGCAGACCGATGCCGACGCCTGCAGCTATTCGGGGAAGTCCCTTCGTGCCGAGAACTGCCCAGCAGCCCTACAGCCACGTGACGAACTCGACGAGGGCCGAGCTGGACCGGCTGGGGCTGACAGCCTAAGGGCTATGGTGGACGTGGAGCCTTATGGCTCCAGTGATCTAGGCGGAGACCCCTCCAATGACGAGCCGCCGTCGATGGATTCTTCTTCGCCCTCAGATGACGATGACCCTGAGGACCCTGAGGACCCCAAGGGTAAGAAGAAGAAGAAGAAGAAGAAGAAGACCCGACGCCCTGAAGGACGCAGGACTCAGGAGGCGAAGGCTATCGCCACCTCCAAGATAGTGGTGAACCTGCCTGAGTTCACAGGCAAGGACCTCAGCGAGTTCGCTGAGAATTTTGGCCGGTTCCTACGACTGACCGGCCAAACCCACGCCAGTGGGCGAGTGAAGTGCGATCTGCTCCTGCAGTGCTGCAAGACCAAGTACCTGGAGAAGCAGGTCAGGCAGATCGTGACTAACCTCGCCACCTTTGCCGATGTGTTGGTTGCCCTGGAGAGGCAGTACCCAACCTACGAGACCGACCTCTCCATCAGGGTCGAGATCCAGAACCTACCCGTACTGCCCAACAACCCCAAGCCTGGCAGGGTATCTGAGCTGTTGGCTGATCTGGACCACTGGGCTGGACGACTGACGCCCAGCTCGTACAGCAGCGACGACCTGCTATTCTGGTTGGTGGCCAAGCTCCCTCGAGAGCTATGGGACGAGTGCCGTTCGACGGCTGAGCGCAAGGCTAGATCCCTCCACTACGAGGATCTATGCGTGCTGCTCCTGGAGCTGGCGCTGGAGAAGGAGAGCGACCAACACCTGAACAACTACCGTCCTGGTGGTGGAGGTTCTTGAGGCAAAGGGTACCAAGGGTCCCGCCCTGGGCAGGGGACTACCCCCAAACACGCCCACGCCCGTACCATGGAGAACGTGAAGGAGCTTTTCTGGTGTGATGCCAGAGATGAGCAGGGCCACCTGCAGCACGCCTCTGACTGCGAGCAGGGAGACTGTTTCGTCGTCCAGGGGAAGCAGCAGGAGAAGAACACCGGCGCCAAAGCGAAGCTGCCGGATCATTACCGCTCCACCATCACGTGTGCATTCTGCGGCAAGCGGAAGCACTACGAGGATGAGTGCTACCATAAGCAACGCCTATCGGCGAAGCTTAAGGGGGAAGATCCTGGCAAAGGCTCAGGCAAAGGTGGAGGCAAGGCCAAAGGCAACGACTCCGGCAAGGGCAAGTCGAAAGGACGTGGTCAAGGGCAAGACAAGGGTCAAGGTGGACGAGGAGGAGGCGCTAACCGCCAGTCCGACAACAAGAACAAGGACAAGAACGGAGGCAGCCCCAACCCTAATCCAGGGGGGAACTCCGAGCCCTCTGGAGGGCAGTCTGGACCTACCACACGCTCACAAACGCAGGCCAAGCAAGAACAAGGAGCCAAGCGTGAGCATGAAGGTGTTGATGACGGCAACGCTAAGAAGAGGAGCCGTTTCATGAGGATGGCCCGCAAATTGCGGAACAAGGGGTTCGAGGTGACCTGTCCCGCGGAGTTCTGACGGGGACGCTCTGGTGGCACCCGAGATCTGGTGTTTTGGGTACGTATCCGACTAGGGGGACGTGAATACCTGGGGGTACTGGATACTGGCGCCACAATATCTATAGTGGCCAAGAAAACTTTACCTTGTGGGAGCCTGAAGAACACCATGACCACCGCCGCTATACGCATGGGGGATGGACATGTGGTGCACAGCTGCGGGGACTGTGAAGTGGAGGTACCTATGGGCTCTCGAACTATCGCCCATCGGTTCTATGTGATGGACACTGAGGCCTTCGACTTTGTACTGGGTACTGACTTCTTCGTACAGCACTCCCAGATACAATCCCTGACGCTGCAAGCGCCCTACCTCCTCTACGTGGACCACGGCAGTGGCAGAGAGTCTGTGCCACTGCAGCAGTCGGAACATACCTCGAGTTACCTGAGACTATCGAAGGAGGAGCCCTCGAACATGATGGCGGCCTCCAAAACTGAGGACTATCAACTATTGGGGGAAGTCCTAGACCAAGGTCTGAAGGAGTTGGGTTACTCTCGAGAAGACCTAAGTGTGGAGCTGTTCGCCAGCGACAAGCAGCATGTACTGGACCTATACTGCAGCAAGGGGAAGAACTGCAGCTACAAATTTTACTGGCCCTCTTTCGGGATGGCCTACGGGAACCCCAGATTCAGTGAACTGGGGAAGGTGCTGACCAAGGTGGCCTTGGAACGTTCCCGTATGGTCCTGTGTTCCCCCGATTGGGGAGCCCATGGGGGCAACGAGTACTGGCGAAACCTCCTGGACAGGCTGACTATCAGCTCTGTTCGTTTGCCTGATGAGGCCATCTACGTGCCTCTGGGACGCAAGACGCCTATTGGGAAGCCCGGATGGGGGAGTATGCTAAGCGTGGTGGACGGAGGTCTTACCTCCATTCCCTGGGAGGATCTGGACCCGACTCTGGTCCAGGCTATTCAACGAGAAAGCGACGGACTCGCCTTGGGTGACTTGAAGGATCGCCTACGACCTCAAGATGCTGTAGAGACTACACCCGGAGGAGATGAGTACGTCGTGACTGACACCAACGCCCCCAACTCTCCCTGTCATGTACCTGTTACTGATGGAGTCTCTGAGTGTGGACTATCTGAGCTACCTAGCTCTATCCACTCAGATGACGAAACTGAGCACGACGCCTTCTTCGTGCAGACCTGTGTGGAGGAAGTGGAGAACGCCGAGTACGTCGCCCCACTAAAACCCCTACTCTCCATGAGGGTGGAAGACCCCGTGGACGAGGAGCTGGACCCTCGATCCAGGCTCAGGGAGTATGTGGATTCCAAGAGGAAGTTGGTGGCGAAAAAGCTATGCTACGCGAAGCCTACCCGCAGCTCGTGGCCACTGAAGCAAGGACGTATGGGAGACCTATCCCAATTGAAGGAGGACCTCGAACAGAAGATCACCACCTGGCAAAGGGAGGTAGATCTCAAGCTCATGAAGAGCGTGTGGGGCGCCCATGTGAGGACCCCAGAGGAGGACGACCTCTCGGAGGAATGTGTATGTGAACCCCCTCGAGCGTCCCTATGTTGCCATCGTCCATCGGAGATGGTTGAACAAGACCTTCTGTATGCCTACCAAGGGCTGAAGGATACTACCACGGGCGAAGAGTCGGTGGAGGACCACCTCCCGACGTCTATTACTCAGGGGGCAAGCAACTTACACTCTGACGAGGACATGGAGGACAAGATCAAGGTCTTGGACCCGCGGGTACAGACGCTTATGTGGACCTATCTGGAGGTGTTCGGAGAACTACCCCCTGCAGCCTCATGTGACAAGCTGGTACAGATGGACCTCAAGCTGAAACCCGAGTTCGTGGGTCACAAGATCCGGAGGAGACCCTATCCAGCTCCTAAAGAGCAGGCCGACGAGATCGAGCGACAGATACAAGAATGTATGGACGCTGGCCTAGTCCTGGAGTACAAGGACGGGGACTACCCCCTACACTGCAGCCCCTGTTTCCTGGTGGCTAAACCTGGGTCTACAGCCAAACGCCTGGTAGTGGACTATGGAGAGCTGAACAAGAAGACGTTGAACCACTCAGGGTCCATTCCCAATATGGAGTCTACCCTGGAGAAGATAGCCTCCTGCCGCTACAGAACCAAGATGGACAAGCGAAGCGGATTCTGGCAAGTAGACCTGACGCCCAACGCACAGGAACTACTGGCCTTCATCACCCCTCAGGGGAGGGTGTTCAAGTGGAAGGTCATGCCGTTTGGCGTGGCTAACGCACCCGCTCTATTCCAAGAGCTGATGAACAAGATGTTGTCAATCCTACGAAGGAGACCTAAGGTGCAGGAGCTCATATCCCGTGGTGCCCAGATGGAGGCTCACATCGACGATGTAGGCCTCGGGACCAATACCCAGGAGGACCACCTAATCCTCTTGGGTGAGTTCTTTGCGGTCTGCCAGGAGAACCACACACGACTCAAGCTGGAGAAGTGTGAGTTCATGCAGGAGACCATGCAGTACTTGGGGTTTGACGTTGGCTATGGGTGGTGGACCCCAGCAGCCTCTAAGGCCAAACCCCTGATGGATGCCAAGGTACGACACGAAGACCCCAAGAAAGGACTTCATGATGTACGCAGTTTCATTGGGGCGTGCAACTTCTATCGCCGCCACATCAAAAACTTCACCTATACCAGCGCCGTACTGACGGACTTGATCAAGAAGAGTACTACTTGGCGCTGGGGCCCACAAGAGCAACAAGCGTTTGACGAGCTCAAAGAAAAGGTAGCCAACGCCAAATGCTTGGGCGTGCCTAAGGCACAAGGGGAGATTATCCTGGTGACCGACGCCAGCAACGTGGGCGGTGGTGGAACGTTGTTCCAATGGCAAGCACTAGAGAAGGAGGAGTTCGACTCGGCCATTTCCCAATGGGGGACGGAAGGTCTCAACCAAGATGGAACCCTCAAGCACAGCTACCCTGACGACAAGTGGGTCCTAGTACCTCTGGGCCACTGGAACTGGAAGTGGAACCAGGCCAGGGGGAACTACTCCACCTATGAGCAGGAATAGCTCGCGGGTATGCTAGTGCTATCCTCACAAGCACGACTGTTGGGGAGTAACCCTGTGGTCTGGCTATGCGACCAAGAACCGGTCCGCAGTTTCCAGAAGGGTCCCCCACCTGAGAAGGCCAAGCTACGGCGCTGGTGGACCTACCTCAGTCAACTACGGCTGACGGTACACCATATCCAGGGAGTGAAGAACGAGTGTGCCGACTACATCAGCCGCAACAACTTCGACGCCCTGGTTGGTGCCCGGTCTGAAGCGCTGGCTAAGGAGGCGTTCAGCCGTATGGACTTACACCTGGACCTGAACACGACCATGATACGCCCCCTGGATGGACTCCAACAATCGGAGTACCTGAAGGAGTTTGGGGATATCTACAAGCGCCTGGAGAAACGCCTGGAACCCCTCCTGGTCAACCAAGACCAGTGGAAGAGAGACAAGAGCTACCTCTGGCACGAGGACCGCATCGTGGTGCCAAGTGACCGAGTGCGAGCGCTGCTGAAGTGGACCCATGAGTCCAGTGGTCATGTGGGTGCTGACCGTACCCTGAGGCTGTTCAAGCAGTGGTTCCACACACATAGGTTTTTAAAGGCAAAAGTGTTAGTTTATTCCGAAAACTAAGAAAATGGCGGAAAGACTTGTTTTGGGGCTTAAATATCATGCCAACCATGCTGCAAAACCTATTTTGGTGAGTTAGGCACCTCCAAAATAGGGTGGGGGGGCCTTGAAGGGAGCCCCCAAGCCTAAAACATACCGATTTTGTACAAAATATTGTCAATTTCAGGCCATTTTTTGACACATAATGTCCTTTTTCAGGTCGAAGAGGCCCTGAAACACCTATTTGCTGGCTCCAATGGTTTTGAATACATGTTTCTTTGCGTCAGGCATCTGCGAAATAGGGTAGGGGGGGGCTTGTACTGACCACCCAAGCCCAAAAATCACTTTTTTTTCCCCAAATTTGGCATTTTTAGGCCATTTTTGGGCAAAAAATGGCCATTTTTTGGGGGGGGGCGGCCCTGAATCACCCATTTTCCGGCTCCCTAACCCTGCAACACATGTTTTTCTGAGTCGAGCACCTGCGAAATAGGGTGGGGGGGCGTCAAACTGACCACCCGACCCCAAAAACCACTGTTTTCGGCCCAAAAATGGCATTTGAAGGCCATTTTTGGGCAAAAAAATGGCCATTTTTGGGGGGGGCGGCCCTGAATTAACCATTTCCTACGTTCCTAACCCTGAAACACATGTTGTTTTGAGTAGAGCACCTGCGAAATAGGGTGGGGGGGTGTTGAACTGCCCACCTGAGCCCAAAAACCACTGTTTTCGGCCCAAAAAGGGCATTTTTAAGCCATTTTCGGGCAAAAAAAGGCCATTTTTTAGTGGGGGCGGCCCCGAATCAACTATTTTTTAGGTCCCTAGCCCTGCAAGACATGTTGTTTTGAGTCGAGCACCTGCGAAATAGGGTGGGGGGGGGGTCGAATTGACCACCCGAGCCCAAAAAACACTGTTTTGGCCCAAAATTGGCATTTTTAAGCCATTTTTGGGCAAAAAATGGCCATTTTTTGGGGGGGGCGGCCCACAATCAACCATTTCTTAGGTTCCTAGCCCTGAAACACGTGTTTTTTTTAGTCGAGCACCTGCGAACTAGTGTGGGGGGGCGTCAAACTGACCACCCGACCCCAAAAACCACTGTTTTTGGCCCAAAAATGGCATTTTAAGGCCATTTTTGGGCAAAAAATGGCCATTTTTTGGGGGGGCGGCCTTGAATCACCTATTTTCCGGCTCCCTAACCCTGCAACACATATTTTTTTGAGTCGAGCACCTGCGAAATAGGGTGGGGGGGTGTTGAACTGCCCACCTGAGCCCAAATAACACTGTTTTCGGCCCAAAAATGGCATTTTTAAGCCATTTTTGGGCAAAAAAAGGCCATTTTTTGGGGGTGCGGCCCTGAATCACCTACGTGGACTGACGACCAACTGCGGAAAACCCTCCAGCCTATCGTGGACAACTGCCCGTGCAGGTCCTGTAAACCAGGGGATATCAGGGACAGAGGTCTCTACTCGACCTTGCCCATCCCTCACTGTGCTAACAGTGTTCTATACGTGGACTACACGGAGATGCCGAAGTTCGGGGGCTATGACTTCGCCCTCGTGGTAACCTGTGGGTTGACCAGGTTTACCAGGGTGTTCCCATGTACCAAGCACATTACCGGGGAGGAGACTATCAAGATACTCCTGGAGGAGTGGTTTTGTGTCTATGGGGCGCCCAAGGAGATCAACTCCGATGAGGACGTGCGAGTACGCTCAGATACTGGCTGGTACAAGAGGGTCCTGAGATCCCTCAATGTCCAGGTGTCTACGGGGATTTCCTACTCTCACACGAGCAACCCCCTATGTGAGCGACAGATTCGTGTCCTGAAGGAGAACGTACGGATATGGTGCAAAACTGAGCGCACCAGAGACTGGGTGAGACTACTCCCCGTCATATCCTTGATGATGAACTCCCAAGAGAGTGCAGCTACTGGCTACTCGCCCCATGAGCTATTCCTGGGGCGCCCGGCATGGTTCCTACATGCCCCCTATCCAGAGGACACCCATTCTTCTGTGGGTGAATGGGTCCAAGAGCAACAAGCGAAGGTGGACAAGGCCAAGGCAATGCTCCAGAGAGTGAGGGAGCGTCAGTGGAACAAGAAGAACAAGCACCGTGTACCGGCCACCTACCAAGAGGGGGACTGGGTGCTGGTGCACCACAGTCGACTATCCGCCTGGCCACGCTCTACCAGCGATGACCCATACTTCGGGCCGTACAAGATCCTATCAGTGGATGGACACCGTACCACCGTGCGGTGTTCTCCCCGTCTAGGGGGGACCCTGGTGTGCGCTGCTCAACACCTGAAGCGCTACTATGATCCTGAAGACCTCTGTGGGGAGGAGTGGGAGCTGAACGACGAGGAAATCGCACGCTCTGGACCTACAAGGGGCTGCCAGCCCTATGGAAGTTGAAGGTGAACACCCCGACATCAACGCCGAGGAAATAGCTAAGGAGGGCTTCTACCTGGTGAAGTCTGTCCTACGCCACCGCTATCGCCAGGGTTGGCGCTTCCTCACCCTCTGGGAAGGGTTTGGAGTCGAAGAGGCCACCTGGGAGCCCTTCTCTGCATTTGTTCTACCTGAGGGACGCCTAAACTCAGTTCTGGTTGACTACTTGTCCCAGAACAACCTTGGTGAGTTGCTGAGTCTCGCTGAGACGCTTGCCTCCAAGACTAAAGCTAGGGACTGAACCTTACCCTTACTGGCCAAAGCGTATGTGTGAGTGTGCTATTCCTAAGGTCCTGAGAGCAAGCCGCAGAAGTGGTGTCCTAATCATACCTAAGTCTGCACGCTTGCTAAACCTGGAGGGTTGGCTTATTGATGCCACGGGGTACGCCCTGGGTCTCCCCTCCCCTATGGGCCCAATTTCCGTGCTGGCGCAAAACCTTGGGGGAATACCCAGCGTGCTAATCCAGGTATTGTTTTCCCTACCTATCTGTCTACTACAGGGAGGGGTGGCCAAAAGCTATGAAGGCTTGAAAACGCCATTTTGCTATATGGCCAAAACACTGACCTAACCACTGCCACAGCCCACCAACCCTGCTAAAATTGCAGGAAACGGGTGGAACAGTGACACACGCACTACAGGTCCTACACACCCTACAGTGGCACCATCCTGGTGGGCGAGCACTGGGCAACTGGCTCTAGCCCCCACAAAGGACTACCACTCCTACACGCACACTCTACTGGGCGTTGCGAAGGCAAAGGTGTCGTGGGTCCTAGCGACCCTCCTGTGAAATGACAAGAGAACACAGCGCTGCTAAGCCACTGTGGCCTAACAGGGGACGCCACAACGCGTTTCCCCTGCAAGGGCTTGGAGGGAAGAGGTGCTCTTGCGTGCACGGCGCAGAAGTCGAAGAAGTCGGACTCCCTGCTCTGCCACAGGCAGAGGGGAGTTATTTGTTTGTGTGATCTGCGCCCTTGTTTAGCAGGGCATAAAAAAAAATGCTGCTGCACCAATCACCCTACCTGCCCACCTGTAAAACAAAGGCAAATGAAAGGGCGTTTGCGGCCGAGGAACCAAGCCACACTCCAGGTATTATACCCTTCTCAGTGTGACCTATAATACACTGTCCGCAAACACGCTGGAGGACCAGCTACCCTTGTCAAGCAAGCAAGCTTTAAGGGACTCCTCAGGTTCTCTTAAAGAACGTACCGGGGAGCCCCTGGGTAGCCTAAACAAGGTTTACCGTGCGCACTTCGCGTGGCCTACCCTTTAATGCGTGTGTGCATGCGCGAGTATGCACTACCTTTTTGGGCAAACCTGCCCATCTCATCCGCGATCACGAACTCCACCAGGGGGTGGCCCCGCCTGGGCTTACTCACCTTACCTACCGCTGGAGGGAGAGAGCAAGTGAGGGGCGCACGCGAAGAACGTTGCTATGCACTTGTGTGTATGTCTAATCACCCTGATCTGACCGCTAATCATCTGCAATCTTTCTAATCAATCCCTCTATCGCGTTCTATCTTTGTTAGCGCTGCTACAAGGCTCGTTCACGGAGACACGAGACGAGCAATGTGTATGCGGCATACAAGACGAGCATACCTGTAGTTTATACCTGATTCATTGAAGTCTTTTCGTTCATTTTCGAATTCTTGAATTTTTGAAGCTTCTATTAGTGTGGGTGGAATCTGTATGTTTATTTATTAATGTGTGTCTCGTCATTTTCAAGACTACCTGAGGCATACGTTTATAATCCCATTATTTCTCCATTTTCCGGCGCTTCGCTAGGAGCCGCTCCTGCGCGCCGCCATTTTATGCGTATGAATTTCTGGATTTAAAAAATCCAGAGATGACTATAATTTCTATAAAAATGTGCTTCTGATGCACAATTGGATTCTGCTCAGGTGTGTCGTTTCAGAAAAATTCTACGCCGTCATTTGACGGATTTTGGTGTCGTCGCTTCGTTTTTGCGTGGATTCGTCCATAATTCTCCCATTCCTGCCTCTGCAGATACCCACGCGCAGCCTCGCTGAGTAAGCCGTGTTCGGGCCGAAACGCAGGTGCCTGGAGAGACTGAGCAGAACCAAGACCCCACCAAGGGGCAATTTTAATTTTCTCACGACTCCCTTCGCCCTAACACAGGTCACATTTCCAAAAGGTTTACGAGAACCCATGCGAGTGTGTATATTGTGTCTTGCGTTGGGTTTGTGTCGACGTTGCGTCTTGGAGGGAGGGATGCATATGCACATGTTTGGCATGCTCCCATACTAACCCAACCAAGCCACAGGAGCCCCGGCAGCGCCATGAGCGCTGAGTCTTCTGTAGGATATGATACAATCAGAGCAGCAAAAGAGCGCCAGCCATGGTGAGCGCCCATTTTTCAGTGTGAGGGAGACTATAGGTATTTTAAAGTAGATGTGGAAACCAAGGAAAGGCCAAGAAAAAATCCCTTTTTCCTAAAATGCGACACTGGTGGCCACCACAGCACAAGGGGGGAGTAAGAAAAAGTGCTTTTCCAATGCTTGGAGGCATACTCTAGTTGTATTAGAGATGCACTGAGCATCCATGCATTTTTATCTTAGTATTGGTCCCACCAAAAGTGGTGATAACACATTTTGACCTATGGAACCAAACACCCAATCAGGATATGGAGTGGACCCCCTAATCCCCTTTCAATGTGAAGCTATGCATCTTTTCCTGAGTTGACTGAGCAATGACATATCTAAAGTAGAGCCTATGAATTTATCTATGTTTTTCCATGAATTCTTAGCTATCCTAGTGGTATGCACACTAGGGGGCTGGGCACCTCTTTTTGAGAGGTCCTGGGTTCAATTCCTGGTCAGCCTAGCTAAGTAGGAAGATCCCATGTGACATGGCAGTGACCTCATCGCCACATGCCCTGCCACCTCAGCACATATGGGACCCAAAACAAAGAGTGCACATCTCCTGAGATGGCACTATGGAGATAGAGTGACCATGGGGCAGTTTTCCAACTCTTTTCCCAAAGCATTTCAGCTATCTTTGTGAATATGCATTCATTTGTGACCTGAGTTGCAGTTTCTGTGAATATCCAATCAGCTTTCACTGTTTACACTGCAGCCCTTCATGCTTTGATCCTGAATCCTCTTCTCCTTGCATACTTCTGACTTGGGCTATCCTGGATTGACTCTATTGACTCTATTTCTGCAAACAAAAGGTTTTCATCATCCAAAACAAGCAGCAGGAAACCCTACAGCAACAGCAAGCAGCAGGAGAAGCAAAAACACAGTGCTGAAACCACTATAAACCTTTCTGAATGGATGGTACGCCCATCCCCTACTCTTATGGCCACGGTCTTAGTTTTCTTGAAAGTCTTTAGCAGGCGCCGGGTAACCATGGAAAGTGTTGCACCGGTGTCAAGCACCGCTGGAAAAACCTAATCCCCGATTTTCACGAGGATCCAGAAAGCCAAGTCCTCCTCTTCGGAGCTGCCCCCCTACTCCTCATCAGGGAACTTGACATCCACCCCTGCAGCAATGAGGGACTTGGCCATCCAGGCCAAGCGCCTCTTCTTGGAATTATTCCCCTCAGGGGTAGCGTTATCCCCTTGGGGGCGCTTCTTGGGGTCACCTGCGGCAGGAGCGGGTGTAGCAGCAGGAGTGGGTGTAGCAACGGGCGCTAATGAGCGCCTCTGGGGGTTAGGGGGTCCATTTTTGCCACGCCCCTTGCCACCTCCTTTACCACATTTATCCCCATTCGGGGGATTTCTGGCAGGCGTTTGGGTCTTCTGGCGTTCCGCTTCCTGACGCTTGAGTTTGTCACTCTCGCCTTTCTTGATGTGGCATTCGTCCTCGTAGTGACGACGTTTGCCACAGTAACCACAGGTGATGGTACACCTGAAAAAATCCTGATGGGTCACAGGTTTCCCATCTTTGGTATGCTGCTGACGTTTCATCTGCAGCATACAGCCACTGCGGAGATCGCAGTCAGAGGCATGACAAGGTCCCCCCTTGTCATTGACAAATTTGCAGTAGAACAGGGGGGGTGTACCTGCACCAGGTTTAACCTCATTCATGGCACGTAGGTTACCCCTCCCTTTACCACCTCCCTGGTTGGTGTTAATGGGATTTTTAGGCCCTTTCCCTTCGCCACGTTCAGGGTTAGGGGTACCTGCTCGACCCAAATGCTTCTTGAGGAATTTCTCCATGTGGGAGTCGTTCTCTCTCTCAAGAGCTAGCTCAATCGAGAGGTCCACCAGTTCATCGTACGAGTGGGTCCTGCTCTTCCCCTCAGAGATGGAGCGGCAATCATCCCACGTACGTTGGGGGATCTTACTCATGAGCCACAGGTGGTGCTCAGTGGCTCCGTAGGAGCCCACGTTCATCCTCGAAAACAGGTACTCCAAGTCGCACACATATTCAGAAATTCGCGCAGCGGATGGAAACTCAGGGAGCATAGGTAGCTCCTCCATCCGTGTGCGTACGCTGAGGTCAGTCTCATAGACTGGCAATGTTTTCTCCTACCTCAGGAGTACCTCTGCCCAGGTAGAACAGGTTTTCACAATCTGTTTCACCTGTTTTTGCAAAAATTTCTTTTTGCATGAGCGTTTCAGCAGTGAGCATTTGGTGGCCACATCCACATCGGATTGGCCAGTCAGCAAAAGGAACTCTGCAACTTCTTCTGCCCATTCGGGCAGATTTTTGGGGTCGAACTCCGGCAGTTCCAGCTGGATGTTCGCCTGGGCAATAGGTCTGCCCGTCTTCCCACCCCCCGGAGTTAGGCCTGAAGGCGACACGCCGGCAAGAGGTGCCAGGGCTGACAGCCCTCTTTTCTCAATCTCTGTGACAGGCACGTCCTGTAGTTCAGCCATGGGCACAGTCCTGGCACGGTCGTGAAAGGGGCTGGGGCAGGTGACCTTAGGCAACAGCCTTGAGACCCTTGATCTCTTAAGATCTTCGGCCAGGGTACTCAGTCCTGGAGAGAGAGAGAGGGCAACTCTGGCTTGGGTAAGGGTTCTGCAATACCCAGTTTAGCCTTAATGGCCTCCGATAGGGCCGTCACATCTGGATCTTCTGATCCAGACAGGAGTTTGGCCAACAGTTCGGCCGTATGATCCAGGGCACCGTAGGTTGGCCTTGGATGATGTTGTTCCTCAACTCGCGTCGGGCCCACTTCGGGAGCCCTTGGGGTTGGACAACATGCTCTTGGATACTCAGGTCTTGGTCGTCTTGGCAGGGATGCTGTCTCGGCTCTGTCGGACGGCGGGCCAGAGTGCGCGTCAGTAGGACCCTAGGTCTGTACGTGGTCTGGATCCATGTACTGCCAATGGCTCCTCTCCATCTTCTCCAGGAATGGATTTGTAGTACTCCTCATGGAGGATGTATTCATCCATTTTCTTCCTCAGTACCTCATACTCCTCAGGGCCTTCAATCGCTGTTGAGGATGAAGCCGGACAGTTGGATCTGGATACTGAGGCTGCTACACGTCTGTGGAGATGACTGAAGCTGTCTCCACCGTGGGCCGCTAAGGCCTCGGTGGTAAGGCCTTTATTTTCTTCCGCCCTTCTGCGTTCTGGATCCCCTTGGGACCCAGATGCGCCACTGAGATGTTGTGGAGCTCGGTAAGGTGGTTCACTCATTGGGTGGGCCATGCTGCCCATTTGCACTTGGACAGTTCTGATGGGCCAGGTCCTGACGCTTGGCGTGGACATGATGAACTTGTTGTTGAGCTTTGTGTGCTGCACTTCTTCTCAGGGTCGGTTCAAAAGGTCACAAGGGACTGCCTCTGCTACCAGAAAGATGTCCTTGATTTATGCCCTAGATATTTTGATGAAATCCTGCAGGTTTTGTAGTTGAAAACCCAAACCAAAGCAGCAAGTAGAGCAAGAACAGGATGTGGATCCAATCAATGATTGGTTTTGGAATCCAGTGTAACACAGAAGGGCTGCAGATAGACAAAGCAGGTTTATACACAAAGATTCAATCACAAATGGATAATACAAAAGATTTTATATGAAAATTGGTCTGACTCTTGCCTCAGAGATAGCATTAGGCACTTCATGTGCACTCGTTTGGGTGAAATGTTGCTCGTTAGGAATGTGGGGCATAGATGTCAGGACCACACAGAAAATGACTTGGCCAAGCAACTGAATTCAGAAACAGTTACAAAGTAGGACCACAATAAGTGGTAGAAACAATTGAGTATAGGGGTCTTGGGGTGGGAGACCACTAGGCTTAACCTCCAAGGCCTAAAGCATGAAATGCCTATTTTATTTCGGTATATCCTCCATGAAGGAAGGTACCTCCGCTCAGTTGAGTGGTAGGGGTGAACTTCATGGGGGGCTAGGGTCACAACCCTAGTTACTTTGAGAAAGTGTAATTTAGGCAACAAAAGAGAGATAAAAACACTTAAGTTTGTCTTAGCATCAACAAGAGGGTTTAAAGGGGGGGCTTGGCCTGGATCAAGCCCTCCAAGAAAGACATGGCAGTGACTTTTTCTTCATCTTTCCCTCCAATGGGGGAAATAGCTAGAGGCGACCATGAGGGTTGGCAAGCGGCATATATTGCGACCTACGTCCCATGTGTCTATAGCATCTTTGGTTGAAAGGATCCTCGCCGTGGCCATGGAGATATGGAATTATGAGTGCGGGCCATTTTGGCCAAATTTCGCTGTTTTTGCCATTGTATGCCATATTGGAACTACCACATCCCCATGGGGCACAGGATCTAGCGAGGGGAGAAGGGCGAATATTGTAGCATATGACGAAGGGTTGAACACCATTGAGTTTCGTATTTGCTCCTCCGGCTCATCCGGAGTTATTCAACTTTTGGTGCGATCCATGATCTCCCCCGTTGCACCGCATGCTGCTTTATGCCCCATCCACGTGTTCATCCCCTCGATTAACAGCAAGCAGCCAGGGTGACAGCAAGCCATAACCCAGGGCATGGGACCAAAGCGGATATCAAGGGTTGTGAATCAAGGCTTGGCGCGTCAATATCGCCAAGGTTTCCTACCCTGGACGGTTTGACCGAGACGACCAATTTTGCCATTTTGGCATTTGTGGACCCAGTTTGGATCATCACCACGCTGAGGGCCATGGAGATCCTTGAGAGTCAAGTACATGTGAGTCTTTGTTCAACTCCCAGTGAATCGCATATGGAACGGAGGATCCGATCTCCAAGCCGGCGTGGAGATATACCATTGAGAACACCCCGAATTTTGGCTCATTTTGAGCAGCCAAAATGACCCCCTTTTTGGACCCCAATTTCACTCCCCCGTGTGGTCAATTGGCGGCCCCATATCTCTTTGCCCATGAGGAGACCGGACCTGATTTCAAGTCGTGCACTCAGATATAGGTCTGACATCCTGTCTCCCATCCTGTGAGCTGTTGGCCATGCCCTGGCTGGGTGAATCACCCGTGGGAATGACGCCAATTTTGGTGATTTTCGCATCATGACCCTACTTGATGAACCCGTGGTGCCCTGATGCCGGGGGCTCAGAGGGATCCAGGTTGGGTGGAAGCTCCGGGGAGTTCATACTTGAAGGGCATAGGGTCAGTTGCCTCGTCCCTACCTCTGGCTGGTCCGGACGAGGGGTCAATTTTGGAGTTTTTCGAGCTAATATCAGTTTTGGCTGAAACAGCTCACTTTCAGCTACCAACTCCTAGGGGATAATGGCGGGGCCTTACTACTCGCTCAAAGAGGAGTTGGGACCTGCCATTAGGGGAGCATGGGGAGCCACTGTCGGTTGGCCTTGGAGTCTCTTGGTTCCCAGGAACTCGCCTTTGGCTGGGCAGGACACCCTCCCCTATTGGCAGGGTTTCAGGGTCCGGACTGAGCAGGGCATGGGTTGTGTTTGAGCCCCCGCCCCTGCCAGCCACTGAGAGGGTCGGACCTGGGATTGGGATATGAGTGGGGACTGAGTTTCTATTGTTCTGTGATGCCCTTACCCCAGTCCAGTCTTAACCCCATGTGTACATATCCTGATGTGTTGCTGTACATACTTTTGTTCCCTCGTTTCAGAGTGGCAAGGATCCTGAAACGTTTTGTCACATGACACGAGCATGAGGATGCCCTTGTGAGCGCAGTGCTTGCCTGCCTGCTTGCTTGTGCGTGTCCGCCGCAGCGTCCCGTCGCCAGGCCCCCCACGGGAACGCGAGGTCAGCTTTTCGCCCTGTTGAAACAGATGAAACAATCAGAAGCAAGTCGTCCGAAATTTCGCCAGCAACGTAGGCCATGCAAACCTTCAGGTAGGCAATCACACTTTTCATATCCAATGAATTGATGCCCTCAACACATTTGAAATGGTAAAACACCGGATGCTCCTCATTGGGCGGATACATGGACGCAATAGCGGCAGGCATCTCCGTTCCTCCAACGCGGACGACTTTCGCAACGGTTATCCAAGATTTCACCATGTTTGCCTGTACAAAAATATGTTGCAGTAGGCGATTTGCGACAACGTTTGGCGGTGTGTGCCTGAACGCGTCATACCCGCGTTCCTGCTTGGGCCGTGTGCCCAGCCTTGGCAAGCATGAGGTCGGTGATCTCTGACAGTGAGGATTTAGGTAGTTTTGTGAACTCTCGCGCAAGAATCTTGCAGCGTTGCAAAATGGTGTGCGAAGTACCGCCATGTTGGATACTATTGTGGTGTCCTGCTAGAATCTCTCTCACAGCAAGGGGGGTGTCGGCGCGCAGTCTTGTCTCTGTGAAACGGACCATCCGTGGCTTTGGCTTCAGGTGTTTCGTCTGTAGTTCCTTTTCAAGTTGCTCGCAGGCAGCGACTGCATGCTGCCCACCCAGTGTGAGTATCTTGCCAGCTGATGAGACAGACAACAAGGTAAGTATAAAGTGCTATGCTTGCACAGGCACGTGGTAGGAGAACAAACCAAAGGGAAACGTAAGTACATCAATACGATGGTCATCGGGCGGCGTTGCGGCAAGGATGTTGGACTTCACAAGCTCAGTCTTCACAGGATCAACGATACGTGTTTGTCCGTGTGCTGGTACACCATCATGGTTGTCGAACTGCAGTTTCGATCTGTGCACCTCCTGCACGAAATCAGTGTACTGCTGGATGGTCACCGTGTCCGGGTTCACGTATTCGTACGACGCTTCTGCAGAGAAGGCAGCAGGAACATGTAGATTGGAACAGCCAGAGCACTCGCACGGACACAGCACACATATACCTGGTTCGCCAACTACCTTCTGTTTCTTAGCTATTGGTTCTTGCGTCAGACCGCTGTCTTCAACATCCGAGGCTGGAGCATCTGGAGCGTCTGGAGCATCTGGAGCGTCTGGAGCGTGTGGAACAGCTGCAGAAACCACGTCCTTCTCAACTTTCTCATGAGCAGCTTCTTGTTCTTTGGTGCTGTGGTCCTTCGTATCGTGGTCCTTAGAACCCTTCTGACGCGGAGGTTGAAACGGTTTCATACGTCGAAAAAACGGTTGAATATTAACCTGAAATGGTATTCGGTGTCGAGATAACGAAAATTAGCAAACTGCAGTCCAAAACGGGTGAATCTTGTGTTGATTTTGGTACCCTTTTTGGGTACGCACATACATGACCATTCTGTCTCGTTGTGGCACATATCTTATGCGGGACTGAAATTATGTGAAATGCTCGTAAACATTGTCTTACCAAAAATAAAGGACACCAATGTATGAAAATTCTCTTCCTAATCTTCAGAAAACATGGCTTCAGGAAATTCCAGATGGCGGAAAGGGTGTCCTCCGTATTTTTGAAGGTCTACATCTGTAACGCTGGAAAAAAAGAAACGCAAACCACGGGCGAATGATTGTTCTGAAATGCTGTCAACAAACAATTGCATGTGTGCACTAGCAATCCGCTCCTGGACGTTGGTGGTGATAACGATTCATTTATCGGCCTTCCGTTCCCTAGAAATTACCACAACGCTTTCCTCAGTAGAACTGTTATCAGCGGTACAAGCATGTGGCATTGGAACTTCATACCTACGTTTGCAAAGACCCGTGTACAGGTGGGACAATGATGCGAGAACCTGTGAAGACGTTGTTTCCGAAATTTCGAAAGACCAAAGGCGATGAATGGTGCCGTAGCATGTTTCCGAAAAATATCACCATTTTACCCGGTTGTGCTTCGTGATGCAGTCCCTTCAAATTGCGCAGTGGGCATCAATGAACGCAGAGTGCAGGACACATTGGGGTCATTTCGTTCAAGCGAATTCACCATGCATTATGGTAGCGCAAGAATGTAGCATCCGGGCGAACTTATCAGGTACTGGGCTGCATCGTGGTTAAATGTACGGCCAGGGGTTTCACCATTCATTTGGTTGTGGGAGCATTTCTGAATATTTACAATTGGGGACACATGGTTTACTGTCTGCGAGGGAGATACACCACATGTGTGTTTGGTGACATTGCGTAATCTCTTCCGAAATTTCGTCAAACATTAAACAATCAGACAACCGTCGTTATCAGGTGCATGCAACACAAAACGTTCAGCGCTGACATGTCCATTGCAGAATCAATCACAAGTGCAGGCGAAATGCATGAATCTCTTCCGAAATTTCGGAGGAGATTACTCCAAATCTTCATCATCTCTCGCATGTAACACGAAAGGTTCATTGCTTACTGAAATCTCATCATCAGGCACTGCATCAACATACTCTTCCTTGATCGCGCGACGTGTGTTCTGTGGCCGCATGTCCACTCTCGCCTGTGTTCGAGTCCCTGTTCGCTGTCGTTTGGCTCGTGATTGCTCGTTCCGGGTGGCAACTCTTTTTTTTCGCCTTGCATGATCAGCGGATTGTGTGGTGTTTGGTTGGTCGTTTCTGACACGTGCCGCATTACTTCATGTTTCTGCGGCCATTGCACGGCCAACATTGTACTTTCTTTGTGTACCTCTCGTATTTCGCCAGTGCATCTCGATGCGTCGATACTCAATCTTGTCCAACAACACCTCCCCCCGGGGTTTACGTCCAATCCCATGTTCCTGTAGCAGAGCATGTTCCAGACGTCCAGCTGTGCTGCGGGTTATCAGATACAGACCGTGATAAAGTATTCTGGTTAGGTTTTGTGTATTACAACTCAATGAGGGGGGCGCACACCAGTCGACGTCCCATTAGGCCTCCGGTTTAGTCGTTTTGCCTGACTTGTATTCAAGAAAGGGTGTGGTAACGTTTGCGGCATTGCTCAAAAATCGTCGAGCAGAAATACGCATGAATACAACAAAATGGGAGGGAACGGTCTCGCGGGCGTGTGTGCTCCACTCTCGTAGTGTGGGTATCGTTATGAAGAGGTCATATGTGCCCTGTAGGGAGTTAACGTTTGGATGTTTTCGCCATGCTGCACCTAAGTGACTCAATTTACTTTCGTTCGATTCCTCATTGTGAATAACTGCGCATGTTCTTTAGCACCATGGATGTGAACACAGGAGACCCTGTGCAACACTCTCAATGTATTCCACTTTCCGTGCATCTCCGCCACTTATGCTGGTCAGAAGAATAAAACAGTAAAACAGAGATTCACGAGCGTGTCGTGCTGACCCAAGTTCGCGTCCCTCCCATGTGCACTTGCGTACAAGGTGGCCAATAACGAACAGAGCCGGTGCATATGATGACATCAGCCTTTGTACTGCTGTGACCCTTTGCAGAGTCATCCGGTCCCGGGCGGTGGGGTGGGCAATAGCTCTAATGCGCTGTACAATGTTGTTTACAAGATCTTTAACGTAGAACTAGGCAAGCAGCAAGCCTGCAAACACCTTCTCCATGAATTGTACGCGGCGATTAGCTGGTACATTCTGTGTTGCATTCAGTTCCCGGTCCAAGAGGACTGCAATTGCAGGCAGAAATTTCTTGTATGTCACTGTTAGACAGTACCTGTACGGGTGCCACACCCCGTACACGATTGGTATATGCTGCAGAAAATGCCTGAAATTAAAATGCAGATAATCCTTCCCATACAGAAATCTCATTAAAGCATTGTGTACCTTCATGTCAATCAGCAATGGCATTGTTTTCCTGGTATGGCGCTGCACCTATGAGACCATGCCTAGTAGATCCCACAAATCTGCAGTACAACCACATCTTGTCCCAGAGATTTGAAAAGGATGCCACACCTGTCGTTTAACAACGTCACGAACAATGTCCAGAGGAATGCGAATCCAACTTCTATCGGCTGTCAGAGCAGTTGCAATGGAATCTTTCAATGCTTGAAAAGACTCTTTGATTTTAAATGCCAAAGCTGGTACTGCCAGACGCATTTCTCGCAGTTGTTCAACTTTATGGAACAAAGGAGACATGTAGCAGTTGCATTGTGTGAGCGGTCTGAGTAGAAAAGATTCAACACAAAATGTTTGATGTAGACATTGTCAAGCCACATGCAGGTGCTCTTACCATCAATGCGATCACATAGTTGTTGTGCCTTGTTCGCAGCTCGTTCATACAGAGACACTTCCTGTCGGGCGACAATTCCGTAGTTCTTCAACACACGCAGCTGTGCGCGCGTGGCCGAGATGAACAGTTGTTCCGGTTGCAGCTGCCGGTATGGGACAACACGAGCAGACATGGAACGCCAGATACATATCACCTCTTTGGCAAAAATTGTAATCCACCTCTTCCTTGGTGTCACACCGACATCAGCCAGAAATTTGTTCCAAGATGGGCGTGTACTTTTGGAGACAGAACAGCACAAATGTGGGACTGACACCACCGGCAGCCGCATCATGCAACATGTCAATGCCTGTGATCCACACATGTCCCTGAATGAAGCTGCGAAGTGAACATACGAGATCGTGACCCGTAAATGAATTCATTCATGTGGATAGAAATCACTGTGGGACAAGGTTCCTTACACCGTTGACGTATGACATGTACATGACATCTGAAATTTTTTGGAATTCATTCAGCAATTGTAGCATTCACATATTTGTTGATTAATGTTCAGTGGGATGTGTGCAATTTGAATTACTTCGGGTGAAGCAATGAAGGTAATTCTTCCGAAATATCGGTAGAGGAATTGCTATCTGAAATTTTGGTATTTGGGTTGTCTGTAGAAATTTTGTGACGGAAATTGTTTGTTTGTTCGGGTAAACGTAATGTTTTACGAAATTTCGGCAGACAGTTTACGATGTGTTTGCCTTCCGAAATTTCGGAAGACAATTGGGATTCCGAAATTTCGGAAGACCGTGTGTGTTCTGTGTTCACTTCAAAGAATGAGGTGCCTTTCGAAATTTTGACAAGACTGAGGTCTTCCGAAATTTCGGTAGACATTTCCTTTTCTAAAAAAACCACACAACTTTTTCTCTACCGATATGCGGACGATGAACGTGCAAATGCGTATACAATGTAGTACAATGCAGAACAAGCAATACAGTTCTTCTACATTGAGAGATTTGATTTTGTTGTTGCTCTCCTTTCACACAGTATCAGGTCAAGTTAACTTTGTTACCTGGGGGTTTTGGGGTGTAATGTGCTAACTGATGCGCTTCTGTACTGTGCCCACCTCCCTTAATTTCTACCCCTGCCTTCGTTATGCTCCTGCATTGGCTACATACCTGCAATCCATTTTTCCGAGTCATTCATACATTTTCATAACCTTCATCCTCATATCATATGTTGCCCTATTTTCTCTATGGTCAAATACCCATTTCTACACCACTTTTGAAAATGTCCGCTTTTTGCATTTTTGGGTTTAAAATCGGGGTTGGAGTTCAGCCGTCTAAGATTTAAGAAAATTTGCAGCAATTCATTGATTTTTATCATAATATTGTGTTTCCAAACAGCCTTTTGCCCAAAAAAAAAATTCGGAAAGAGTTCTGATTTGAAACCCAGATTCCTAAGCTGTTTATGTCTCATATTCACAGCTTTGTCACGTGTGCATCTATGACCAATTACATATGACAAGCTGCCAACACAGCAAATGACAAACAAACATTCGGCAGCATTTCACACAGACATTTATTGTTTCAACCCTTCGTTTGTGTGTCCAATATCCAACTATGTAACTCTCTGTTTGTTTTTCAGCCACTCATGTACATGTGAGGAGTCTTTGTCTGTGCTTGTGCTACTAATCTAAACTTCTGAATCTTCTGGCGGCCCGCTTCATTCCCGTCCAACCTTCATATCGTCGCCTTCTCGCGGTCGCCTGGGACAGTGATGAAGAGGGCGTTGCGCAGTGAGTGCCCTCGTTGGGTGGCGCATATCCCTGTGGTCCTCCCACACGGCGGCGTCGGCGGCCTTGGAAACCATGAAAGCGGGAAAAATCCCGAGACCGGTTAGTAGAAACGCAAATGCGGTGCATGCACAATGCACCACACGGTGCGCACGTGTCTCTCGTAGCCTTCAACCATTAGCCAACCGCTTCCTTGGGGAAGGTTTCTGTTGAGGGACTGTGGCGCCGCGATGAGCCGAGGAGATGGACGTGCGAACCGTGGGCGCATGTATTTTCCAAATGGCAGGGATGCGGTGGCCTAAGGGGTAAGCATACAATGACACAGGCTTCAGCTCCATCCTCCTCCCCGCTGGTTGTTGTAGCTGCCCACACCTTGTCTGCTTGGGAGGGCTGTATACTTGCAGACACGTGCTGAAGCCCTGCCTTAGCCCTGGCGACTCCGCTCAATTGGAACAAATTGGACAATGTGTATGGCGTATGGGCATGGGAGAGGGAAAAGAGTGGTCTTAAACTGATGCCTGATATTGGGGCGTGCATGGGGGGTTGGTGGTTGGGATTGGGGGTATGCATACGCAAACGTGTCCATGTAGATGCCGCGTGCATCTAAGTTAGCGCATTGGGTGGATGGTGTGGAGGCTTGGGGGCCGCATTCCTTTGATGTGTTGCAGCATTGCGCCACAATGTGCGTTCACGTGCCTCAGCCCGGCGGAGCTTTGCCACGGTCCTTAAAAGGTGTCCACTTCAAGAACCTTCTTGCAACATGTGCCAGTGTGAGCTGCAGTGGCGTGAGCCAAGCAGTGTATATCTCAAGGGGGGCTTTTATTTTTCTGAATGGAAGGCCTGAGATGTGTGCGGGGAAAATAAGTCCGTGGGCACTGGGCAGGGCAGGGCGGTGGGACTCACTGAGGGGCAATTGTGGAAGAAACGACAGCGGCGTTTGGTCTACCAATGATTGTTGAGGGGCGGCACTATGGACCCCGCGCAAATCGGTGATACACCAGTTGCCTCTTTCTCTGGAAAGGGTAATCATAAATGGAGCAAATAAAACAATGCATTTTCTGGGAGAGAAAGGCAGGGGCTAGTGTGTTCACCCCGCACCTAGAGCACAACAGGTAGCAGGAAGGTTGTCCCACCGGGGGAAAGTTGCGTCTGCACTATGCACAAATTCAGCCGTTTCAGACGCCCCGGACAGAAATTCCCCTAAACATCCATTTATGCCTGGCGGCTGGTGGTTGAAATGTGGCCGAACAACAAAATTGAAACGTGGACGCAGCAACCAGGCAAAACCCACAGGAACATCCAAAAATTGAGAACACTCGGCTTTTGGCCCTTGCAGGTGTTGCTTTGAGTGGTTGGTGGTTTTGGGGTTGGTTCTGGTACAGTCGTACAATGCTCTGTAAGGATATGCCCCCTGGGTTCTGTTGGGTCTCAGAAAGCAATAAACGGTTCTTTGAATGCCTTTTGCTGCAAATGAACAATCACCTCTGGAGGCTGCCGTTACCTATGGGTTTTGGCACAACCATGCAGCCAGTCTTTCCATTGGGCTGGTGCGCAGGTCAGTAGAGCCCCCAACAACTCTGTCTGCTGTCAATTCTTCAGGTTACAGTCAGAATGAAGGATAAAGGCTGAGGGTTCGGTTAGTGTTTGGACAATGGTCAGGATTCAGGTTCGAATTGTGATCAGGTCAGGCACTGGGTTTGTATGATGGTTCAAGTATCTGCGCAAAAAAAAGCTGCACCCAGTTCAGGTGCCCACCCCTGGACACGTCTGTCGACTATCTTGCTCTTGTGTCACAGTGGTAACCTATGGTCATTACCTCTGTAGAGTTGAGCGACGAGCACATGGCAACAGAGGTCTTTGATCGATAGTGGCAATCTGTCCCATCGTGCTCGGCTGCATTAGTGTGACAGAGACTACTCTAACACAGTGGAGACAAAGGAAATGGAACTGGAGGGATAGCTGACACCACCACCCCCCCATTTCTCCCCCATTCCACCCCAACGATCCCCATGTACGCGAGTAAACATTGTAATTGTACCCTTTTTGTGAAGAGGGCGTTCACCCCCTTCCTTATTCTTTTCACTTCACGGCTACAACATGCCGACAGTGTCTACACTTAGCAGGCTGCATCTACTTGTAGCAGACAGTGTCCACCACCCACAAAAGGCGTGATCATTGTGCCCATCAACCCCCCCCCCCCACCTCCCCTGTTCCCACCAACCCCCCCCCCCCCCCCCCCCGGCTCCCACCTTCTAAACCCCCCGACTCCCCGTGCAAGGGCCAGAGCCAGAGCAAGGGAGAGGCCATGGCAAGAGCCAGCATTTGCGACAAGGTTTGGGATGTGTTTTGCGCTAGTGTTCGGGATGGGGTTAGGGGCATGGTTTAAGATGGGGTTTGGGATCCAGTTTGTGATAGGGAATCTTCAGGGGTTTTAGACAGGGTTGGGGGCAAGGCTTGGGGTGGGCTTTGTAGGTGGTTTTATGACCTTGAGGGAGGTAGTTTTTCCAAAAGGCCGTGGTGTCCACCCAAATGGGTGGTTTTATCACCATAAAGGGGTGGTTCTATCACCCCTCAAAGGGGTGACAAAACCCCCCGGGGTGGTTTTATCCCCGTGTCACGACAGCGGTACCGGCTGGGGCATCGGGTCCGAATGGCGGCGGTCCTTGGGTAGTCTGAGTCACTTATGCCGTGACATGCAGCTCATACTGCCCGAATACTGACGGTGCCCCCGCTGTATTGTCCTACCGGTCAGCCCAAGATCGTTCAAGATACCTCGACACTGTGGGCTAGGACATGCGGTACCACCCATTGCTCCGGTAGGGTGGAGGCGGCGATGGCGGCGGTCGCTTGTATCTTGGCATATCTTGTACCTTCCGCACGCAATACCCCTAGCCAGCAAAGGTTCGGATGCCTCGCGCACTGCACATCCTCCAACATGTGGTCTGCCATATGCTGCGGCTAGTCCTTGTGGGCCCTGAGGCTCAGAGCGCCAGTAGTGTGTGTGGTATGCGCTGCATGGGCCACTTGAGAAGGATATAGTGGAGGTGCCATGGGCAGACATGGTTGCAAGGTAATGCACTAGGCTCCGCATGATGAGCACCCTCAACAAGAACCTAGAGCGACCCCGCGGGCACCTTGGCGGCACGCGGAGACCGCTCTTGGCGCCACCTCACGTACTAGACATCTTGTGACATCTAGACTGCGCCACACTGCGCCTCACTCCTTTGGGCCTTGGAGCCCATAGCTCCGGTAGTGTGTGTGGCCTGTGCTGCAGGGGCTCCTTGCGACCGGTCCTGTGGAGGTTCCGTGGGCAGATATAGCCGTTGAGTCAACACAATGGGCTGTGCACGATCAGCACCTTCAATGGGATCATGGAGGGACCCTGTGGGGACCCTGACGGCATGCGTAGACCGTTCCTGGTGTGACGGTCGCTGCTGCGGCCCGCGGGATGGAGGTGGGTGTACGCCCAAAGTCGCACGCTAGGCGTCAAGATTGCCCAAAGCTTGGCGGAGCCTCGTAGTTGGCTTCCTGTAGCCGCGCCCGACGCTACGGCAGTGGGTACAATTGGTACCGTACCCTGGCAGCGCTCATAGAGCTTGCATGCCCGCCCTGGTGCCTAAGGTGGCATGGGAAAGGGCACCATGACAGGCACCATCTGTGGGGCCACCGCCTGGAAACCATCATCGTGGCTTTCGGCCACTCCGCTTGCGGTCATTTGCGCCGTGGTGTTACAGAATTGGACGGGGACCGCGACGTCGATGCCACCTCAAGGCACCGTGTCCGCGGATCAGAGTTGGGGTGAACATCCAATCTCGAGTCCGCTTTGTCTTCCACTAAGACACCGCCCCTGTCAGAGTGCACCTTGAACGGTCACTATCCGCCTCATACTGCCGGGTGCTACCTAGCTGCCAGGTGGTCGCATCCAATGAAGGGAAAAGGTCCGTGTTGTCCAAGGTTTGGTTGCGTTGCTCTGGGTTGACACCACACAGCTAGATGGCAGCAATGGGTTCCTTCACAAGTGGGGTCCATGGGTTACCCCAGTGGGGTTGGTTTTATAAGCACGACAGGAGCCCAAGCGAGGGCAAGGCCATTATGGGTCCCAAGTTGGGGCGAGACCACATCTAAGGCCAGAGCAAGGGTAGGGCTTGAGCCAGAGTTCGGGACAAGGCAGTGCCGGGGTCAGGGTCGTAACCTGGGTAGGGCTAGACCCAGGGCTAGAGCCAAGGCCATGGCTAGAACTAGACCCAAGACCAGGGCCCAAGCAAAGCAAGAGCTAGGGCCAAATTGTAGGCAAAACCAAGGCCGTGTTCAGTGGGAGGGCTCGAGCTAAGAGCTGGAGCCGGGGCCGCACGAAGGAGGAGCCAAGGCCAAGGCCCAAGACAAGACAGAGCTAGGGCTGGGGCCATGGTCAGAGTCAGAGCCGAGATGGCTGGGCTAGTCAGGGCTAAGGGAGGGGCAGGTTCCCAAGAAGAGCTAAAACAGCAGCTAGACCTAGGGCGAAAGGTAGGGCCCAAGCTAGCAGTAGAGCCAAGGCCCGAGGTGGTGCCACGGGCAGCAGGAGCTGGAGGCGAGCCGGAGGCGAGACAAGATCTAGAACTAGGATCGAAAACCCCCCATGAGCTAGGGCCTGGACCAAGGCGAGGGCCTTGAAGCCGAGGCGGGGCAAGTGTCTAGACCAACAACTGAGAGGGGCAACGCCTAAAAGGGTCTCAGCTAGAGCGAGGGCCAAGCTAGGAAGAAGCCTAGGTCCAAGCCACAAGTAGGGCAGGGCAAGACCCAAGAACAAGGCCAAGGCCAAAGACACAGCTAGGAGCAAAGCCAAGGTAAGGGCTACGGCCAAGGCCAAGGCCCGGGCCGGAGCGGGGGCCTACGAAGGGTAGGACTAGAGGCAGTGCCTGAATATGCAGGGCCGAACGAGGGGCACGGCCGGGGCAAGGGAAAGGCCAAGGCCCAAGCTAGAGCCCAAGTGAGGCATCACAGCACTAGGGTGAGGGCTAGTGGGGGGGGGGGGGGGCTCCTCGGTTTTGGACGCCAACTAACCCCCCTACTAACCGTTGGCCGGAGGCCCCCTTGGTTGGGGGGGGGGGTCTAGAGGCCTTTGTGGGGGGGGGGGGGTCTGGGAGCATTGCGGGGGGGGGGGGGATTGAAATGGATTGGATTCGTGCTTCGATCGTTTCGGCAGGACCATCACGGGGTCACAGGTCTCGCGGCCCATTGGACCCGTGACTCTGACATGCGAACGGCCCCTTCACACCTAGGGACCCAAGCCGGCGCTCCGTACCCACCCACCGGGCTGTCCATGCTCCCTCGAGTCTGTAGGGGCTTCAACGGGCCCCCCATTCATGCTGCAAAGGCATAAAGTCGTCACCCACAAAACCTGTGTGGGGTGCCCCGCACACTCCGCAAGAGCCAGAGTTGGCGCCCAAGACACAATGCAGAGGCCCACAATGTGCGCCGCACATACCCTGTAGGGGCCCAAAGCCGGTGCCTCACACACTCTGCACGGGCCTAAGTCAATGCTCCACACACACCACGGAGGCCTCAGGCCAGTGTCCCTCACATGCTGATGAGAGCCCAGACTCGGAGCCCCTCACCCACGTTGCCGCATGCACAGGTCCACCCTTGACCTCCCCGGCAAGAGCAGCCGGGCAAAAAAGACAGATTGGTGGGTACTATTGAGGCGGATCGTCATTGAGCGAGGAAGCGTCACTATGGGACGAAGCCCCGGAGTTCAGCACAAACGAGAGCACACAAGCAAGGACACCAAAGTCGGCCAGACAAACTCGACAGTGTGCCGCCCACCGTGGGGCCTGTCACATAAGCCCTGAACACGGCGATAGAAGTCGCAAAAAGCGTAATGGGTGGGACGGGAGGGCTGCAGGCTCGAAAGCAAAAAATGCTCTACAACAAAAACGCACGCATGAACACCACACACACGCACACACACACCACAAGCAGAGCTAAACCATAGATCCGAACGTGATCTAAGATTTAGCACAAACGAGAGCACACAAGCGGGGACACCGAACCAGGCCAGACAAAATTCAAAAGGGTGCCGCCCGCCATGGGGTCTAGGTCATGCCAAAAATTGCAGCAAAACATACCCACACAGTTTGTCCCTTACGGATCAAGCAGGTGGGCCACGCCCACCACCGGCCGCAGGCAGCCTTGCACGAACACATATGGCGGATGTCTCCTTTCGTGCAGGCAATGCCTACTCCACGTCAAGAAGACGGTGCCCGGCGGGTACTCCACTCGCCACTTGTGGCAGCACAGGTGGTGCTGGCCGGGCGGCTTGACGTTGGGGGTGCCTTGGGGCGGAAAGCCTGGGCAGGCTTCCCGTGCAGGCGCCGCGGAATGTCGAGCGTGGCGTCCCGCAGCCGCTCCGGCGCGAGGGCCTCTGGCACGTCGGTCCTAAAAAAAATCTTGGCGGCTGTGCCCAGCAGCACCCGGAGCAGCGGCCTGCGTGCCACAAGCCCGCGGAGGGCCATGCGCAGGCGCTCTCCGCCCTGCAGCCACCTCCGGGCGGGCGCTTCCTGGGAACGCGTGTGCCGGCGTCGCCCACGGTTGCGCTTCTTGCCCTTTTTGCGAGTCATAACATGAGTAAAAAATACTGGTCGCAGCAAAAGTAAACGCAACACACAACACCCACAGGGCGGGCTCAAGCACATAGGCACCCGCACTCTACGTCATTGCCCCAACCAACTCATCCAGCCTATACTGCAGGAAGACCTCATGGAAGTCCGCCCCCCCCCCATATGTGCGGATCCCCGAACGCCATGCCTGCGGTAGCACAAAGGGTCCCATGGGGACACCCAGGGTCCACAGAAAGACCGTCTTGCAGTCCAAAAAAGCCCAAAGATCGCCTACTCTACGCGTCGTAGCCTCGCGCGCCACGTCCACACTCCCTGCAAACTGGCCATGTAGCCTGGTGATGGGGTCCGCCGGATTCACTGCACCACGCACCCAGTGAATGTACACTGTGAAACTTGGGCAGGACGCCCACAGGTACCTGAAACACTTAAGCGGGCGTTGCTTGGACACAAGCCCTACACTTGCTTTGCACCGCAAAAATTGCACCAGCGCCGCTGCATTATCACCAAAAAGGTGTGCTCCGCGGATGCCTACGTTAAGAATGAATTTCAAACCCCACAGGACCGCACGCGGACCGCATGCTTGGACACAAGCCCGACACTTGCTTTGCACCGCACAAATTGCACCAGGCCGCCGCATTATCACCAAAAAGGTGTGCTTCGCGGATGCCTACGGTAAGAATGAATTTCAAACCCCACAGGACCGCACGCGGACCGCATGCTTGGACACAAGCCCGACACTTGCTTTGCACCGCAAAAATTGCACCAGCGCCGCTGCATTATCACCAAAAAGGTGTGCTTCGCGGATGCCTACGTTAAGAATGAATTTCAAACCCCACAGGACTGCACGCGCTTCCGCGCACTGTTGGTTGGGCGGCTGCAGAGGGGGCAGTGCGGATCGCGAGTCAAGGTCCATCGAAAAAAGTCCAAACCCGTACAGCCCCCCGTCGAGCGCCGTATGAGCGTACACAAACACTGGCTTTCTCCGCACTTCCCTTGGCAGGGGGTCCACTCACCAACCCGGCAACGCCAATACAGGCACCACACACATGGAACGCAACAACTTAACCGGCGCAAACTGCAAACGGGGGGGGGGGGCACAACACATGGGCCGAGACCCCTGACAAGTGAGAACTATGCCCAAAGCGAGGTCGACAGATCCACTACGCGCGCACTAGAAATTGCTGCAAGCACCGCACACTATATTCACCGACGGATAATCTCAACCAGTGGGCCAGCAGTGCTTCCCACGCATTCCCCGCCGTCCGCAGGCTACCTCTGCTCAAGTCCACGTCTTTACCCAACCATACCGGGCGCGGAAACCGGCTCCAAGGTGCTGTTTGGGCTGATAACGCCACCCGCCGCACGCAACGCCTGCACCGCACGCATGGCCTGTTCACGCACGCGCCCTTTGCCGCGTCCCACAATGAGCACATCGTCAATGTAGATCAAAACCAACACTTCTATCAGCCCTGACTCCACCACCAAGCGCTCTAAAACCTTCTGGCATAAAATGGGCCTATACTTCCAGCCAGAGGGCAGGCACCTGAACGACAATACCCCCCCCCACCCAACCGAGATACGGAAAGCCCCCTAGAAGGCATCCGGGAAGCGCAGCGACCAAAAACAATTACTGGGGTCAATATGGCACATACAAAGCTCCTCGTCTCCCCCCCCCCCCCCCCGGGAGCCCTAGCACCTCCCAAATCGGCCGGAGACTCCGTGCTCTACCATACAAAGGGGGGAGAAAAAAGGATGATCCCTGCTGCGCCAGCTGCGCCAAAAGGGCAAGGACCTCCACAGACGGCAGCGAAAACTTCTCAGGCTTCTCAGGCATTTCCCTATTAACCGGTACGAGATTCACAATCAGACTACACTTATCAAGCGTTTTTGCGATGGCAAAAACTCCCCCGTTCGGACCCGGGGACCCCGGCGGAAGGTGGAACAATAGCTTGCCAACGCAAAGCATGCACCATCACTGCCGCCTCATCTGACGGAGGTCCAACCCCTGAGAAATGGCGGCTGGCAAGCGACCCAAAGGATTCTGGCACATAGCGCTCCCATATATCTGCCGGGATAGGGATATGACCAACCACCCCAAAACCCCTACTCAACACCTCGTCACGTATGTGTTGCATCAACAACTTTGGCGATGTTGAATCATGTAGCAGGGATTCCCAGACTCCAGAGTCCAGGGAGGACAACGCCGTGGCAATTAAGGGCAGGAAATCCGGCTGTCGCAAGTCTCTAGCCGCCTCCACCCCCGTAGTCCCGAAATTGGATTCAGCGCCGCTCCAACAAACCCGGCGGGACCTAGGCAAGCACGTACGCAGTTCAGGCAACCACGCATCCCACTCACCGCACCGCAGGCGCTCCCCAGCCCACTGACCCACCACCGACTCGGCAGGAAACTGCCGCTCGGGCAGCCGCACCCACAAGCCTGGCTGGTCCTGCCGCCCTCCTCTTTCCCAAGACCGACGCGACCGTACCCATCCGGTGTGCCGCGATCCGGAGCCGACGGATAGAGGAGGTGCCTGCCGACGGGGGGGAGGGGGGGGGGCGGGGTTGGCATCTACGTCGATGACGTCCTCTCTCTCCCGACATCCGCCAGCACGCTCGGACCCCGGTCGGCCCTACATGGCCGCGAACGCCAGACGGAAATCCGAGCCCTCGCGTCCCCGCTTGGGACGGGACTCTCTCCACTACTCTCAAGGCCACCCCCTCCCCCCCGAAAAAGATGTTGTCTCCTCACCCCCCCCCACCCTTCAGCTCGTCGGCCGCGGTCTGCACTGCACTCGGCGGGGGTTTATGCATCTCTCCAACCCCCGAGGACTTCTTCCGGAGCCACATCCTTTTCCCGCACGCAGAGGGCCAGAGACTCTCCCGGGAATATGTCCTTGGGGGATACAACCCTCCACTCCCACTCCATGCCCCCTCGCGCACTGGGCCACGGCAGCTCCACCTTGTTGCCATGATGAAATCGCCTGGGGCGTCGCCATAGTGGGCCGCCACTGACTTGGACATCCAGCGACCCCGCCAGGCGAGCCATCTGGCCGGCAGACCCAAACAGCGCAAGGCCGCCTGCCCACCCCTCCTCCACACATGCCACCTCGCGTGGGCGCTTGCACAACCGTTGAGGGCGGTCGCCATGACCATTTGGAGGTAGGCGGCCCCTTGAGGGCAGAAGTGTGCCAGCGGGACGGCTGACGTGGACCCCTCCCGGTCCAACCATCGTAGCCACGCCGTGCCGTAGCTCCCCAGCTTCCTGCGAACGAAGTATGGGTCACACTAACACTGTGGAACCAGAGGCCCCTTGCGCGGGATCTGCCACGCCTGATGGGGGTTGCCTCGCCCACCCGCAGTAGGCACCTGAACGATAGGATTGTCATCCCATATGCCATTTATTGTGCCTTGCCATCACAGGCCCTTGCGAAACTCCTGAGCTCCTCAAGACCCGCGTAGGGGCCGGCCACCGCCTGATATGTGGCCCACTTTGCGCATCTGCATACCCTGCCGGTAACGATTTCCGGCAGCCATCCCATTTGGTCCCATGCGCGCATTGCTGATACCGCCCCTCTGAGGAAGCTGCCGGAATGCCCTAGGCCCCAGAGCTGGAACAGGTACATGCAGGCCTCTGACTCCAGGCCATCGATCGGCGTGCATCAGACCCAAAGTGCCAACTTTTGGTAGGGGGTACAGTACATACCCATGGTGCTCTTCGCCCACGAGGATGCTTGCAGGGCATCCATGGAGGTGATCTCCTCCTCCTTCCACAGCCGTCTCCACGCTGCCGATACCAGACGCCAGACCACGTCGTCTCCAGCCCAAAAGTCGGTCGGCTGCCGGACCACCACATCTGGCCGTGACTCGATTGCGTGGCGCCCAACCGGGCCGCGCCCCCATCAGTCAAGCCCCGGGCACTCATGAAACCAATGGTGTTTCACACCCCTCCCCGCAGTTTTGCAAGCCCGGCACCAAGCCTTATTTGTGATACTGGGGGAGGGGGGGGGGGTGAAATCTTGGAGGAGGCAGGCACTTTTTCAGGGCAGGCACTGCTTTTGTCCTACCTCTACCCTAGGGTGGGGGGGTCCAGTCAAGGAGGCAGGCACCCACTCACCCTTGTCCACCGTGCCTACCCAATATCAAACCACACGCAATGCATCAAGTCGTGAAGGGCTCACCACTGCTTGCTCAAGACGCGTATGTTACTCACTCGCTGTCGCTGGAGCTGTAGCAATCAAAAATCAAAACTAGTTGCTTCAGAGCCACGTTGGGAAACATCAGAAGCATCAGCGGCACTGCCTTGAGAAGCATCGGGGGTAGTGCCTTGAGAGAGTGACCCACCTTCATCGGCAGAGGCAGAGGCAGAAGCACCGCTGCCTTGGGAAAGCGCAACATCAGCCGCAGCAGTAGAAGAACCCGTAGGCGACGCATCAACATCATCACAGGGAACACAGGCTGCCGGAGCAAAGGGTACCTGGTTCCCGGCAGAGCTGCTGCTTGATGCTTGTGCAGCTCCTGCTGCTGCTTCAAGATGCTGCCTGGGTGTTGGCGGAGCAGGCTTCCTAACCAGAAGGGCAGCCAGCTGGGAGCCTTGTGCGGCATTACTTAGCCGATCGCCGTGCGCCGGGGACTTCAGATGCTAACGCATGGCATTTGGGTGGTCATGCACCCTCATACTACATTTGCAAAGTACTTTCTGATGAGTGGTCAAAATAAAAAGGCAGAAAAATTTTGGCCACTGCTGCACATACTTGTGCCTTCCAGTCAGGTGCTGCCACAACCTGGGAATGGAACCAGGGACATAGTGCTTGGAAGCGCAGCATCCTACCACTAAGGTACCCAGCACCTCTGTCGTATCCAGCTGAGGAGTGGTATAGATATTTCACTTTTACAAATATTTTCCCCAAAAAAGGCCAACCCACTCTTGGCCTACCCCCACCGGGGGGGGGGGGGGGGTGATTCCGCTGAGGGCACCCAGAATTTCCAAAAAGACAGGCAGGCACCCCCCCCCCGGGGGGAGGGTGTGCAAGCCACTAAAAAAAGGCTTGCCCAGTACACCGTCGCTGGCGCGCATGTCACATCCATTGGTTCCGCCCCCGGCTTTGTCGTGTACGGCCTGCGGTCTCCCTCAACCTTCAACTTCGCCTTCATGGCAGCCAGCCGTCGCGCCACCACCTCTTCCTCCGCTGCTCCTGTACAGCCCTGCGATCTCGCTGGCACACTGGGCTCGTCGTCGTCCGCCTCTTTCTGGTCGACTGCCACTTTGGGGTCAAGACCCCTTTTTCCCCGATACGCGGATAAGGACGTTACTATAAACGTCCACACCGCCAGGATGAAGGCTTTGAGTCTGTCGATGTCGTCATCATCCATCGACTCCAGACACCAGACCTCGGTGTCAGCGGCATCAGAATCCGCCACTGGGGCCACATCATCCAGAGTGACATCTGTAAACTTCTCCTTATCCCGGAAGCGCGACACGTACTCGTGGGCCGGCGCCTCTTTGCGCCACAGCACCGTGGAAAAGGCCGGAAGGCGGGCATACACCCACTGGGGCTTGGCGTCCAAGTCTCGGACCTTTAGCAGCTCTGCCTTGCTCGGAAGGGGGACACCTGCCATCTTCCTCTTCGCCGCGGCCTGGGATTTCGTGTTAACCTCCGCCAACTCGTTTCTCAGCCCCTCCGTGGCCATGCGTTGGTCTTCCACCAACTTCTTGACGTCCTGCGGCTTAGGCGCTGGGGTCGAGGGCGGTGCCGTCTCCACGAAAGCCACCCCTTCCACGGCTGCAATGAATCATTGAAGGGAGCACACCCTTTTATGCATTACCCTAGCGGCTCCACTCCCATTTACTAGGGTTGCGGTGAATCATTGAAGGGAGTAGACCCTTTAATGGATCCTGGTAGGGGATCACTGCCATTTACAAGGGCTGCGTTGAATCATTGGAGGGAAAAGACCGTTCAATGAATCATCGCGGGGGTCCTACACCGATTTACAAGGGCCGCGGTAATTCATTGAAGGGAGTAGACCCCTCCATGAATCATCACAGGGGGCCTGCACCCACTTACAAGGGCTGCGGTGAATCATTCAAGGGATTAGACGCCTCACTGAGTCACAGCAGGGGGTGTAGACCCATTTACAAAGGTTGCGGTGAAGATTTTCAGGAAGTAGACCCCTCAATTAGTCATTGCAAGGGGTCTGCACACATTTACAACGGTTGCGGTGAATAATTGAAGGGAGTAGACTCTTCAATGAATCACTGCCAGTGGTCTATTCCCATTTTCAAGGGCTGTGGTGGATCATTGAAGGGAATAGATCTCTCCACGAATCAACGATGGGTGTGTGTGCCAATTTACAAGGGCCGCGGTGAATGAGTAGCTGGCCTATGGGCACCTATGGGGGTCGATTGGTACTTTTGAGGATCTTTGGGGGCCTTTGGGGATCGATGGGGACCACTTGGGGCCTATGGGAACCCACAGGGACCCTATGTGTGCCCGTGGGGACCTATGGGGACCTACAGGGACTTATAGGGACCTTTGGAGTCCTATGAGGACCTATGGGGGCGTATAGGGACCTTTGTAGACCATTGGGGCCCTATGGGGGCCAATATAGACTTATGGGGACGTGTGGGCACCTATGGGGACCTGTGGTTTTTGACGATTCCCCTTTTCGAAGCTCCCCCATTCCCTCCATTTCCCACATTTTGGGCATACTTCGTTTGGTGAGACCCGTGCCAATCATTTTTTGTTTCCCACTTTTTCCGGATTGCGGTTGTTTAGTTTTTTCCGGTTGTTCCATGTTGGCTTGATCTTTCCCATGCCCCAGTTTCTCAACCCTTTATTTTCTTTATCTTTTTCTTGGGTGGGGGGCATCAAATTTTGGCACACCCATTTTGGCACCCACCCCCCCTCTTCGTCCAAGCATCAAACCTATATCAAACATGTCAGACATCTTCTTGTATACACCGTAAACATAACATGCCACATTAGACATGAAACGTCATATGTTGTACACATACTTCGGGGATAGTTGAGTGGGCTGAGGAGTTCTTCGGGCACTTCCGTGTGCGCGTGGTAACCCCACTTGGGCTCGGCTACCCATACCGCATTGCGCATGGGGGGCAGGCATAGGGGGACAGTATGGGGGTGGGTCTGTACGATGCATGGACGGGGCCCCGTCGCGTTTCAACGAGGGTGTCGTGGATGCTGCGGTGGACCTCCACCTTCCTCCCCTTAACCTCCCCTGTAACTCCTTGTGCTTCCGCGCGTCGTGGGATGCCCGTGTGTTGGTCCCGGAGGTGTCTTTGAGCGATGACCGTCGCCTGTTTGGCAACAAGCCCGGGGGGCTCGACTGAGTGCCTCAAGCCAACTGTCACGCCTGCTGGGCGGCTTGGGGCACCCCGAATGCCGTCAAACTAAAAGGCTTCGGCCTCGCGCTAGAGGCGGATGCCATACAGTATCAGCCACGGGTTTGGGACTTCTTTGTGGGTCAAGTGGAGTGGGAGAAGGTGGAGTTGTCGATTTGAGGAATCGACTTGGTTTAGTTGGAGGACCCCCCGGACAACTTCTGGCGGATCAAGCAACCAGTGTATTGTATCATGCGTGCGTTGCGGTTCCTCCGCCCGTTGTGAATGCAAGTGCTGTGTATGGTCGTTGCGTACTCCCTATCATGTCCTAGTTTTGTGTTCAAGGCAGTAGCTGTCTTTCTAGCATGGGTGTCACAGACTCCACGCCCAATCAAACGGGTCGTTGTGGCTGCCCTATCCCTGCCGCTCCGCGTCCTTGGGGCGGCATTGTATGGTACCCATGCAACCCTAGGGTTTGTACTACCTTGTGTGTTGTCCCGCTTTCGCCTCCTCATGGTGCGTGGGCTGCGCCTCGCCCTAAAGAGCCGGATTGCCCTAGCTAGGAAAACTACATGGTCCCTCTGGTCGGTGGCCACCGTACGTGCTCTACATATCTTTAACTGGTCGTGTATTGATGCCACCCTAGCCGTGAACTGTCTTTCGGTTGTGTGTGGTGCTGCGCTTGGTGATGCGCCGCTGTGGTGTGAGCATGGCCCGGCGCCGCATGTCTCAAGATGGGGACAAGGTGGGCCCATCTGCAGTCGTAGTCTTGTCCCTAGGTGTTGTGGCAGAGGCTTTGTTTGGGTGTGCCAAAGTTGTTGTGTCGTCGTGGGTGGCAGAATGGTGCGGCAAGGGACTTGCCTTGCGGCTGCTGGGTGATTCAGGGGTGCCCCTGATGTCTCTTTGCTCCTTTGTGGCGGAGAACAGGGCGGCCACTTACGGTGAGGAGCGCGGTCCTGCCTCCAGCTACCCGTGGGTCCATGTGCGTTGCCTCCGTTACGGCCGCCTTGCTTCAAAGGGGGGAGGCAGAGATTTACATGCAGGCACAACATACCCATGGCCCTTAGTCGCCATTGGCGTTGGTGCAGGTGCGGTCACACGCCCGGGCTAGTCAAGGCATGCTTGCAGCCAAAAAAGGGTGCGTTCCATTGTGTGAGTGGTTGGGTGGCCATTTCCGTGTCATGTGGTGTGATATCCTCGCAGCCGATCGCTCAGTTGTTGTGGAGGCCTGCTGCTGTGAGGCTCATTATTCTTCGTTTCTAGTGTGCGCACTGGGCTTTGCACTGTGTGGGTCCGCTGTGTTGAATTTCGCCAAGATTCTCCGCGGTCCCTGTCGGCGGCGTTCTAGCTTTGTAACCCCCCACTGCCATGTGGAGCCAGAGCCTATGTTCACGTGTCAGTTCTGTTGGCGTCCGTCCGTGAGTTGGCGGCCCCACATGTTGTACAAGTGTCCAAGTGCGGTATCTGAGGCGAGCTACGTGTTTGCCTCCGCTCTTGCCCTGCTCCCGTGCAATGGTCGTGTGTGGCACTTGTCCCACCAATGCACGGTGTGTTGTGGTCATCGTGTGGTGGTCTCGGCCCTCGCCCATCAGTCGTGCTTACGCGGTCCCCGGCAATCTAGCCCTTGCCCCAACGTGTGCCTATCACCAAGTCTGGTTTGGTGCACTCTCCGCGGGACCCCGCGGTAGTACGGGATCGAGAGAGTGATCTCCCCATGGAGTCGTATCTGGCAGCCCTCGGCGCCTGGCTAGTGTCTCCTCCGCGCCTCCGGCGCGAACAGCTACTGGATGCCCCCCCCCCCCCCCCCCCCCCCACCCGACTGGGATTGGTGTGGCAAGTGGGTGCCAGTGGTGCCAGCGGCGGCCCTAGTGCACTGTATGGGGGCCCTCTGGACATGACGTCTCATGTGGCGGGGGATTTGTTGGCGGGGAGCCCGTCCACTGCCCTTGGGCAGGCCCGGTCTCCCCCCCCCCCCCCCTACGCGAACCATCAGTCGTCTCCGTGGCCCCCACCCCCCTACGTTGTCGCGATGGGGCTACCTGCACGATGGTGCGACCTTTGTCTCTTTTCCTGAGGCTCTCCCTTCTCCACCCCTCGACTCACCTTTGACCTTGAAGGGGATAAATGAGTGGCCGGAGGCCGCGCCGCGTGCGCCCTTACCGCCTGACGGATTGGACGACACCGCCACAGATCTTAGATCACGTTCTGATCTATGGTTTAACTGTGCCTGTGGTGTATGTGTGTGTGTGTGTGTGTGGTGTGCATGCGTGCGTTTTTGTTGTAGAGCATTTTTTGCTTTTTAGCCTGCAGGCCAGACGAGGGTCACACGTAGAGTCAAACTCCGTGATACTAGGAAACAACCCGGCCAGCAGTGATGTCAGTGTCACATTTCGCGGCATTTGCCAGGGGCAGTATTTGCTCCACCTTCATTGATTCGGTGCCCCTCATCGAAATTGCGAGGGCCACGTTGACAGTTGAAATGGCATTGTCGGTGTTGTTGGACAGGAGAAAGGAGTGGGAGGATACATTTACCAAGAAGTCTGGAGTGCCGGTGGATGCGGAGGTGTGGCTGCGCAACATGATAGGGGCCGTCTGTGTGCTGGCCCAGCTTTTGAAATGGAGTACACCCTCTGCCACATGTCGCTAAAACGCACCGCAGCCCTTGTAAATGGAAGTGCACCCCCTGCGATGATGCATTGAGGCATCTACTCCCTTGATACATTCGGGGCACCCCTTGTACATGGGGGTAGATTTCCTATGGTGGGCCATTGAAGGGTCTACTTCCTTCAATGATTCACCGCGGCCTTGGTAAATGGGTGTAGACCCCCAGAGATGATTCATGGATGGGTCTATTTTCTTCACTGATTCGCTGTGGCCCTTGTACATGGGTGTAGACCCCCCGCAATCATTCATTAAGGGATCTAATCTCTGCAATCAATCACTGCAGCCCGTGTAAATGGGTGTAAAACCGGGGCGATGATTCATTGAGCGGTCTACTGTCGCCAATGACTCGTTGCAGCCAATGTACAGGGGTGTGGTCCCCCGGCGATGATGAATTGAGCGGTCTACACCCTACAATGACTCACCGCAGCCCTTGTAAATGGGAGCACATCCCCAGCGGAGATTGATTGAGGGGTCTATTCCCTTCCATGATTCACTATGTCCCTTGTAAACGGGAGTGGACCCCCTACAATGATTCATTCAAGGGTCTACTCCGTTCAATGATTCCCTGCAGCTGGGACTAGACCCCCTTCACTGGTTGATTGAGGGGTCGACTCCCTTCAAAGGTTACCTACAGCCCTTGTAGATGTGTGTGGAGCCCCTAAAATCAGTTATTGAGGGTTGGACTCCCTTCAATGATTCACCACAACCATTGTAAATGGGAGTAGAACCCCTGCGATGATTTTTTGTGGGGTCAACTCCTTTCCATGATTTATCGCGGCCCTTGTAAATGGGTGTAGAGCCCCTACGGTGAATCATTGAGGGGTGCCCTCTCTTCAATGATTCACCACCAGCCCTTGTACGTGGGTGTAGACCCCCTGCGATGATTCATTGAGGGGTCTAGTCCCTTCCATGATTCACTGCAGCCCTTGTAAATGAGCGCACACAACCAGCGTAGAATTGTTGAGGGGTCTACTCCTTTCAATGATTCAGTGCAGCCCTTGTGAATGGGAGTAGAGCCCCTACGGTGATTCATCGCGGGGTCTAGTCCGTGCAATGATTCACCGCGGCCCTTGTAAATGGGTGTAGACCACCTGCGTTGATTCATTGAGGGGTCTATTCCCGTCACACAGTCACGGCAAGGCTTACATTGCGCAGATTTTGGGGCTTTTTGGCGCCTTTTTGGGCCGTTTCGCGGACATACCGTGGAGTTGAAGGGCACTAGAGGGCTGTTTGACGCGGTGAAGTCAAGGCGCACGTGTAGTGTGGCCACCGTTTCCCTTCGTTTGGGTGTTTCGCCCGGGTTTGGGGGCGATTTTGGCCGAAAAATGGCTGTAAATAGGTGTAGAAACCCTAAAGTGGTTCATTGAGGGGTCTACTACCTTCACTCATTCACCGCAGCCCTTGTATCGAGGTGTAGAGCCTCTGCAATGGGTCATTAAGGGGTCTACTCCCTTCAATGATTAACCACCGCCCTTGTAAATGGGAGTAGACCCCCTGCGGGGATTGATTAAATGGTTTACTCCCTTCAATGATTCATTGCAGCCCTTGTAAATGAAGGTAGACCCCCTACGATGATTCATTCAAGGGTCTACTCCATTCAATGTTTCCCTGTAACTGGAACTACACCCCCTGCAGTGGTTGATTGAGGGGTCTACTCCCTTCATAGATTCACTACAGCCCTTGTAACCCTAGTGGCCCGAATTAAAGTCAATATGTTAATTTTTAATCTTTAATATATCAAGGCGTTAATATATCCATCTCGCAAATATTAAGAGGTTAAAGTCAAATTTTTGCAATTGGGCCATTTGCATCCATTTTTGCATGCACGTATGCGGACCTATAAGGGGTGTTACGTGGTATATTGTTGCACAACGGTATAGTAGAGAGGTTCCAATGTTGTGTTGGCGGGCAACTTGGACACCCCCCCTCCGGTTGCCCGCATTCCCCCCCCCTCTCCACACCACCATGTTCCCTTGTATAGCCCTTGTTATGCCTTTCTCTCGGGACACCCTTACGGAGCTTAACATGACGCTCGTGCGTTTGAGCAGGGCCAAGAGTTTGCGGGACCCTTTGGTCTCCCAACTGCTTGGTGAGTGGGTGGCCTCATCCCCTTTGGCCCGGGCCCGATGGTCCGACCGAGGCCATGGAGGTGGGCTACCCCTCCATTATTCGTACTAAGCAAGTGGAGGCGGTGAAGCAATATGCCTCCCACCTCTTCCCGGCCCCGGACCTCATCGGCCTCCTCATGGACTTGAACGTCCCCAAGGTTGGCTTCCGCCACATGATGGAGTACATGAGCCGCCGGGGGTTGGTCTACACGGCCGCAACGGGCCTCCCGTTCCCCCGACCCATCCCCACTTGGGAGGCGTTCACGGACGCGTGGAAGGAGTTGGTCACCCCCCTCCCGTGTCGGTCCCCGATCCCCCCGCGAGTGGGCGCTCTTGGTCGCTACCCTCATGGGCCCCGTACGTCCAATCACACCCATCGCTAGTGGAGACCATCGATTGGACAAGGCCCCTCACCTTCATTGTGCGTGGGGATGCGTACCCGTGCGCCGGTTGTAGTTTGACCCAATTCTCCATTGGGCTCCTCAACCACGGCGCACGGGGCCGCACACCCGCGTACTTGTGGGTGATAGGGATGGTCGTATGCGGGGACAAGGACATGGCGGCACTTGCAACGATATGGGCCGACAACTTGAAGGTTTGTGGCCCATTCGTTGTTTGTTAATTTTTGCGTTTTTTGCGTTAATTTCTCGAGATTAATATCTTGTTTTCGGTTAATATTAACGCCGACTGAAAAATTAACTTAATATTAATCTCCAGAAATTAATGTAAATATTAATCCATGTCCTTTTTGTAGGTATTGCAGTCCATACAAGACTGCGAGAAGTTTCATTGGGTGTCGCGCTGGGTGCCAAGCAGGTTGGTCATCGGGGGAGACCAACCGTTCGTGCGGCGCCTTATCGGTGTGTCCACCTCGCCCTTGGTGGGCTCAATTTACACTATGGGGGTGTGGGACAATGTTGCGGCGGCATGGGTCAACGTGGAGACCCGGCGCACCTTGGACCGTGAGGAGGCGGCCCGCCGCCGCTACAAGGAGACCGGCCGTAGCTTGGAGAATGGGGGATGCATAGGGGATCCACACATTATGGTTGACCGATGCATGGTTCTCCTATGCATCCTCCATTGGTGCATGGCCATTGGCCGGCTCCAAGTGGCGTTCATCGAGACACGCCTTGTGGACCTCCCCAAGGAGAACACCGACGCCGTGCAACGGGTCCTCTACCGGGCCCGCACGGGTGTGAAGTTGGGAGCGACGGGGGCACCCGACGGGGAGGAGGCCCGTGCGTTGTTCCTCGCGTTGGAGGAACTTGGTCCGCTGTTGGACTACGTCCCGGAGAATGGTGAATGGCAAGCCGTCGTGGCCATGCGTGACCTCCTCAAGGAATCGTACACGGACAAGCCGCCCCGCGGGGACCTACGTGCGGCCGAGGTGGCACGCGCCTACCGTGCACATTGTTGCAAGGAGGCGTGTCAATCAAACTACCTCCTCTATTTGGAGGAGGATGTCACCGAGGCCCTGGCCAATGCACGCCGCTTGGGGGTTGGGTTGGGTGCCGTGTGCGCGGATGTCGTTGAGAGCCTCAACGCCATCTGTAAGTGCGCATACAATGACCACTCGGGCCGGGGGGGGGGGGGGGGATGCCGGGGGCAACCCAAGTAGAGCGGGAGGGGGAGGTAGCTTACCAAGTGTGGCAGTGGTGGTTTTTAAAATTTGACCTCCCGCTACGCAATTACGGGACCCCCCATACCGCCCCATGCACCATGGCCAAACTCATGGCCATCCATAGCCCCCCGCCCTCCACCCTTGCTTCCCCACCACTAGCTTTGTTTTCTCCTTGCCATGGACGCCTCGGCCATGCAAAAGATGTTAGCCGACATGTTCAAAGCGAACAACGAAGCCGTGGTGTGTTTTGCTTGTGCATGCTTGCTTGCGTATACGAATTAATGTTTCCGTCGATCCGTTTAATATTTCGAGATTAATATTAATAGGCGCGGTCATTAATACTTAATATATTAATTAATTTTTCGATAGATAATGTTAATTTCAGGGAATTAAGTCGGGGGCACAAAAATTGATTTTTTTTTTAATCTTCTCGCTCTCTTAGATGGCACAAGTGGAGCGACGACTGGCTGCAGCTCCTCCAGCAGCAGCAGCAGCTCCAGCACCAGCACCAACACCAGCACAAGCACCTCCTCCTCCTCCCGCCGCTCAACCGCCAACCGAGGAGTGAAGCGAAGACTCCTCGGATAGGCGGCGGAAAGAGAAGAAGGAGAAGAAGAAGAAAAAGAAGGAGACAAGGGAGAGGAGAGAGAGGGAGAGGAGCCACGGGCCGTGGGGGGGGGGGGGTAGAGGCCAGCCTGAGGGGCGGGGGGTTCAAGGATGAGGGGGAGGGGGAAGTGGTGGTGGACGAGGGGGACGGAGACGGGGAAGTTCAGGTTGTTGACCCCCCCAATTACCCCCCCCCCTCCCCCAGTGGCTTCTCAAAGCCCTGGGCCCCCAATCTGCCACCGAGCGAAAGGCGGGGCCGATCCCCTGGTCAGCCCAGGTACTGCAGGAGGGTTGCGCGGGGGATCAACCCGTTTTTTCCTCCCCCCCCCCAGAGCCACATGACAGTCATGTGGATTTTTCGGCGGTTGATCCGGTGTTTGATCCGCCGGAAGGAGGGGGAACACAGAGGCACCTGGGGTAAGGATGCCTCCAGGGGGGGGGGGTTGGGTTTGGAAACCCCTCCCTGGTGCCCCCCTTGCCCCCATGCCAGAGGCAATCAGTGTGGGCGCCTTGCGCGCACTGAATTTGCTTTCCAACGCCCGCGGCGTCCGTTTTGGGACGCCGCATTACCTTGTGTTGCTGCAGCACTGGGCTGAGCTAGGCTGGGTCAGGCAGTGGCGCCAGAGCAAGGCTGTGGCCTTCGGGGTGGACTGGGCCACTGTGCTGGCCGTGCCCCGCCCCATCTACGACCGGGGGTGTCAGCCCTCGTACGAGGGCTCGGTACCCTAGTCCCGCGCCGTTCAGTCGGCGACCGCGACCGCGACCGCGGCCAAACCGGAGGCCCAGGCGGCGCCGATGGCCAGCGCGGGAGCCCCTGTGGCCCCTGTGGAGGCCCCCAGTGCCTCCGCGCTCTTCTGGGAGGCCATGGGGGCAGTGCAGGCAGGCGGAGTGAACGGGAGTTTTGAGGTATGTTGCTTGCCTGCCTGCATCAATTCTTAGCACGCCACGTTTAATTTCTCGAGATTAATGTTTAATTTTTGCTCCGCCGGTTGAAGAATTAAAAGTTAAGAGTTAATATTAAAGTCGAAAAATTGAAAACGTCGCCGAATAATTAATTTACTTTTTTTTTCATTTTTTTCCAGGTTATTGACTTCGTGGTCAACGCGACGAATGCCAGGGCCATCCGAATGGAATGGTGAGATGCTAAAGGATCCCAGGAAGTACCCCTGGGGTCCCTCCACCGGATCGTGGCCCGAGACCCACCCTTGGGCCTTGCTCTCTTGCGAGGTCTCCATGATTGGGAGACTTCGCGCGTGGTGAGCGGCGTATGGGTGGCGCCGCGCCACTTCCGGCGCGCGGAGTGGGCTGGGATGCAGGAGGTGGGGTACGCGGGGGGGGGAGGATGAGGAGATATGGGGCAGCATGGGTGGGGGCGGGGTGAGCGAGGGGGAGGAGGGGGGGGGGGGAGGTGTCCACCACCACCGCGCCAAACCCGGCACCCAGCAAAGCCCAACCCCCCCCAACCCGCCCCCAAGAAACGAAAGTTTTCTTTCGAGTCGTCCGACGAAAGCGACGACAGGGCGATCTCCCGGCCCAAAAGGCCCGAACCCCCCACCACCACCACCAGCGCACGGCCTACAAAGGCCATCCCCGCCCCCAAACCCACCAACCCCCCCAAGACCGCCACCACAACCCCCCCCCCCCCCCCCACCAAGACTGACACCCCCAAGGATGCCGAGAAGGAGGACGACCGTTCCGAGGATCCGATCGTCGGGACGGTCGTTCACGTACCCTACCCCAAAGGGGTAGAGAGGGGCACCGTCCGTGGAATCCACGGGCGGAAGTAGGGTGCCGTTTGGGTGGAATACCCGGGCGGCACCACCCTCTACAAGGTGAATCACTCCCTCCTCTTCCTCTCCACCCCCGAGGAGCCCGAGCGGCACCGGGAAGAGGCCCGGGCGGAGGGCCCAAAGAAGGCCAAACCCCCCACCCCCACAAACGAAACGCCTAACCCCCCGAACGCAAACCCTACCACCGAAACCCACTAACCCAACTAACCCCACTAACCCCACTAACCCCCAATCCGGACCCGCAAAGATGTGGGACCCTACTACTGGGTCCCACGAGGTATAAGGGCCCGGATAGGGACCCAAGGGGCCACAATGGCCATGGACAAGAAACATAAACACACACATGATGCATCCCATGTTGCGATGTGCCATTGTTAGGAGGGTTAATATTTGGGGAAATGAGTTAATATTTGTGAGATTAATATTAATGCCGGCGACCCTTTAATTTTGAATCTTTTCAAATATCAATGGAAAATTAAAAACAAAAATTAAAGCCGAGAGCCATTTTAACATTTTGAAACAACCACATGGGTAGGACCCCCCCACCAACCCCCAAGGGAAAATGACACCAAAGCCCGTAAGGCAACCCGTGGGGGACATAATTTTCATGGCAAACCCCCTAACACCCCCTAAAAAAATTGAAACTTGAGATTAACGTGTTAATTTTTGGCCAAATATTAAACATATTGACTTTAATTTGGGCCACTAGGGAAATGTGTGTGGAGCCCCTACGGTGAGTTATTGAGGGTTGGACTCCCTTCAATGATTCACCACAACAATTATAAATGGGTGTAGACCACCTGCATGCGATGATTCATTGAGGGGTCTACTCCCTTCATACATTCACGGCAACGCTTGTCAATGGATGTAGAAACCCTAAAGAGCTTCATTGAGGGGTCTACTACCTTCCATGATTCAACGTAACCCTTGTAAAAAGGTGTAGAGCCCCTGCAATGGTTCATTGAGGGGTCTACTCCCTTCAATGACTCACCAACGCCCTTGTAAATGGGAGTAGACCCCTTGCGAGGATTGATTGAAGGGTTTACTCCCTTCAATGATTCATTGCAACCCTTGTAAACGAGAGTAGACCCCCGACAATGATTCATTCAAGGGACTACCCCATTCAATGATTTGCCGCGGCCCTTGCAAATGGCACTAAACCCCCTGTTGTGGTTGCCAGAGGGGTGTACTCCCTTCATAGATTCACGGCAGTACTTGCAAATGCGTGTAGAGCCCCTACTACGATTCCTTGAGGGGTCTACTCCCTTCAATGATCCACCGCAGCCCTCGTAAATGTGAGTAGACCCACTGCGATGATGCATTCAGGGGTCAATTCCCTTTGCTGATTCACCGCAGCCCTTGTAAATCGCAGTAGAGCGCCTACAATGATTCATTGAAAGGTCTAATCCCCTTCAATCATTCACCAACTGTATTGCAAATGGGTTTAGACCCCCTGCAATGATTCATGGAAGGGTCTACTCCCTTCAACGATTCGCCGCGGCCGTGTAAATTGGCGTAGACCCGCGGCCATGATTCATTGAGGGGTGTACTCCGTTCCATGATTCATGGCAACCCTTGCAAATGAAAGTAGAGCCCCGGCGATGATTCATTGAGGAGTCTACAACACCGTAGCCCTTGTGAAGTTCAGTACACCCAATGCGAGGATTCATTGAAGGGCCTACTCCGTTCAATGATTCATCAGAACCCTTGTAAATGGGACTACAGCCCCTACCATGATTCATTGAGGGGTCTACTGCGTTCAAGAATTTGCCATGACCCTTCTGAATGTGAGTACGAGCCCCACAGTGATTCATTAAGGGGTCTACTCCCTTCAAAGATTCACCACAGCCCTTGTAAATGGGACAAGAGTCCCTGCAGTGATTCATTGAAGCGTCTATTCCCTTCATTGATTCGGCACAGCCGTTGGAAATGCAAGTAAACCCTTGCGGTAATTCATTGAGGGGTCTATTCCCTTCAATGATTCACCGCGGCACTTGAAAATGGGTGCAGAGCGCTTAAAGTGATTAATGGAAGGATCTACTCCCTTCGATGATTTACCGCAGCCCTTGTAAATGGTAGTAGACCCCCTGTGATGATTCATTCAAGGGTCTATTTCCTTCCACGATTCACCGTAGCCCTTGTGAATGGGAGTAGACCCCGTGTGATGATTCATTGAGGTTTCTACTCCCTTCAATGATTCACCGCAGCCCTAGTGTACACCCGCTGCGATGATGCATTGAGGGGTCGACTCCCTTCAATGATTCACTGCAGCCCTTGTACATGGGTGTAGAGCACCTAGGGTGACTCATCGAGGAGTCTATTGCCTTCAACGATTCACCGCAACCCGTGTAAATGGGTGTAGACAGGCTCCAATGATTCATTGAGGAGTATACTCCCATCAATGATTCAGTGCGGCTATTGTAAATGGATGTAGACCCCCTGCGGTGTTTCATTCAAGGGTCTATTCCCTTCAATGATTCACCGCAGCCCATGTAAATAGGAGTAGAACGCCTAAAGTGCTTCATTGAAATGCCTAATGCCTTCAATCATACACCGCACAGTTGTAAATGGGTGTAGACCCCCTACGGTGATACATTCATGGGCCTATTCCCTTCAATGATTCACCGTAGCCCTTGTACATGGGTGTAGACTCCTCGCGGTGATTCATCGGGGGGTCTACCGCCGTCAATGATTCCCCTCAGCCGTGGTAAATGAGTCTACACCGGCTTCGAAGGTTCATTAAAGGGTCTACTTCGTTCAATGATTCACCACAGGCCTTGTAAATGGTTGTAGAGCCCTTGCAGTGATTCATTGAAGGGTCTATTCCCTTCAATGATTCACCGCAGCCGTTGGAAATGGGTGTAGACCCCATGCCGTGTTTGCCAAGGAGGAAAGGAACACACGGCACAAAACATCAATGGCATGTAACTCAGACTAGGTGTGCCGGACACCAAACAGTGCCAGAAGGGCAGCATTGCCCATAGTGTCCCACTCACAAGGGCCCGTAGGCGATAGTTGAAGACATATCCCCCCTGATAGGGGGAGACAACACCAGACAAGCAGAGAAATCCCTACCCCCCCCCCTGTGGGTGGGGGGGTGGGCAGGCAAACAAAGGCTTGAATCGTCCAAAGTCAGGACGGTGCCATCCTTGCCCCTCCGTGGGTGGGTGGGTGGGCAGCCAGACTACGACACAATCCTACTTGCCTAGGTGGGGGGGGGGGGTCTTTTCTGCCGGTGCGGTCTCCGGAAGCCCCGGGGCACAAACATACACAGCTCTCGCGGGAGCGACACAAAAGCTCTCGTGGAAGCGATACGACCAGCCACACGCACACACCAGCCCGAGACTCGCGACCCCTCCGCCCGCCCCCCCCCCATCCAACCGGACACACCCGCGGGTGGGTGGGTGGGCGGACAGAAAACTGCCTGAAAAGAAAGGAAAACAATTGTTTTAAAAACAAGGGTTTGCCAAGGAGGGAAGGAACACACGGCACAAAACATTAATGGCACGTAACAAAGACTGGGTGTATTTCTCTCTAGTACAACCCAATACATGCTACTAGTGCTAATGGGTGCGTGCCACAGTGCAAAGCACGCTGACGCACACCAAAAACATATGAACTGAGCAAGAGAGAAAAAACAATAAATAAAGAAGTAAACAGACACGAACCCCACATACCCCCGGCCCCGCCCACCCACCCACAACTGCCGCTAATTCACTGCTGTCTGAGATGGCAGCCTGCCGGCTAGCGCCACTCACACCACTGCCGCCACAGCTAGCGGTCTGTAGGCCAACGCTGCTCAAATCACAACTGGCAGAGCTGGTTGTCCGTAGGCTAGCGTGGCGCAAACCAGTGCTACCATAGTCGGTGGTCTGTAGGCCAGTGCTGCCTAAAGCGTTGCAGCGGGAGCTGGTGGTCCAAAGTGCAGGCCTCCTCAAACCACTGCTTCCTGTGCTGAGGGCCTGTAGGCGACTGCCGCTCAGGCCGCCTTTGCCAGAATTTTTGACCCATAGGCCGGCGATGTTCAAACCACTGTTGCCTGTGTTGGTGGCCCGTAGGCCAGTGTAGCTCAGGCCACGGCAGCCATGCTGGTAACCCTGCACCCGCCAACAACCCCGAGAGACAAAGGCATGCCCCTAGGCCCCTAGGCATTTCAGAAGCCATTGCAGGTTAGAAAGTAACGGTCGGACTGGGTCCTAGCGCCATGTGACAGCCAAGTCAGGCGCAACGACATTAGGCATGGCTCGACATCACACCAAAGCAAAGAGCAGCGGGGGTAGTAACATGCACAATGTCTTTAAGAGCAGGAGGACTCAAAAGAAGCATGAAAACAGCCCCTCTTGGGCATCCCGCAAGCCCCAGCATGTCACAAAGTGACGGCCAGACTGCGTTCTGGCGCCATCTGACAGACAAGTCAGGAGAAACGACGCTAGGCATGGCTGAAAATCACACCAAAGCAAGAGCAGTGGGGGGCAGTAACATGCACAGTGTCTTTGAGAGCAGGAGGACTCAACACAAGCATGAAAATAGCCCCTCTTTCCCTCGCCTAAGCCCGCGTTATGATCCGCCCCACACTCCGACAGCATGGGTGTTCATCTTCCGGTGAGCCTCGTGGTGCAAGTCCTTCGGCAACCGTAAGCGCCATACTGGGGCCCATCAGTTTCGGCTCCCGGTATGCCCCGTGGTTCAAGTGCTCCAGAAACGGCTCGGTCGCGTCGAGTTTATCGGCTCTACGTGATTTTCAGGTCCTTCAGCAATCGTCAGGACCCGGCTGGAGTCCATCAGCTTTGCATTAGAACCGACCCTGTACGCCGACAGCACCTCCGTCTCATCTCCCGGTCGGCCTGGTGCTTCAAGTCCTCCAGAAACGGCTCGGGCCCGCGTCGCGTCCATCGGCTCCCCGTTAGCATCCGTCCCGAATGCCGGGGGCATCGACGCTACAGCTCGCGGGAGCTCCTCGCGGTCGGCCACCAAGTGAGAGCGGGCCGCGGCATTGCTTAGAGAGCTGACATGCCTGGGGACATGCGGGTGGGGGGGGGGGGGGGGGACCCCTCCTCCCAATGATACCGACAGTAAACTACCAGAAGAGAAAGGCAAATAATTGTTTTTAGTAAAAACAAGGGATTCATTCAAGGGTTTATTCCCTTCAATGATCCACCGCAGCCCTTGTAAATGGGTGAAAACCCATTGCGATGATTCATTGAGGTGTCCACTCCCTTCAATGATTCACCGTGGACCTTGTGAATGGGAGTACACCCCCTTCAATCATTCATTGAGGGGTGTACTCCCTTCAATGATTAGCCAAAGCCTTTGTAAATGGGAGCAGGCTCCCTCCGAGAATTCATCAAAGGGTCTACTTCGTTCAATGACACGCCGGGGCCCTTGTCAATGGATGCAAAGCCCCTGCGGTGTTTCATTGAAGGGTCTATTCCCTTCAATGATTCACCGCAGTCCTTGGCAATGGGTGTAGACCCCGTAGGATGATTTAGTGAGGGCCCTTCAATGATTCATCGCACCCCTTGTAAATGGGTGTAGAACCCCGCGATGACTCATTGACGGGTCTACTCGCTTCAATGATCCACTGCAGCCCTTGTAAATAGATGCACACCCCGGGTGATGATTCATTGAAGGGTCCGCTCCCTTCAATGATTCACTGCGGCTCTTGTAAATGGGAGTACAGCCCCGGCGATGATTCATTGAGGAGTCTACTGCGTTCAATGATTCACCGGAGCCTTTGTGAATGGGTGTGGAACCCCCGCAGTGATTAATTCACGGGTCTATTCCTTTAAAGATTCACCGCAGCCCTTGGAAAGGGGACTAGAGCCCCTACGGTGATTCATTGAAGGGTCTCCTCCCTTCAGTCATGCACTGAAGCACTGGAAAATGGGTGCAGATCCCCTGCAATGATTCGTCGAAAGGTCTACTCCCTTTGATGATTTACCGCTGCCCTTGCAAATGGGAGTGGACCCGTGCGATGATTCATTGAGGTCTCTACTCCCTTCAAAGATTCACCGCAGCCCTTGTTAACGGGTGTACACCCCTTGCGATGATGCGTTGAGGGGTCTGCTGAGTTCAACGATGCACCATGGCCCTTGTGAATGGGGGTAGAGCCCCTACCGTGATTCATTGAGGAGTTTAGTCCCTTCAATCAATCACGGAAGCCCTTGCAAATGGGTGTCGACCCCCAGCGATGATTCATTGAGGGGTTTACTCGTTTCATGATTCACCGCGGCAATTGTAATAGGGTGTAGACCCCGTGCGGTGATTCATTCAGGGGTCTGTTCACTTCAATGATTCACCGTAGTCCTCGTAAATGGGTGTAGAACGCCTACAGTGATTCATTGAAAAGTCTATTCCCTTCAATCATTGACCGAAGCCGTTGTGAATGCCTATAGCACCCCTGGGGTGATTCATGGAAGGGTCTACTTCCTTGAATAATTCACCATGGCCCTTGTAAATGGATGTAGAGCCCCTACGGTGATCCATTGAGTGGTGTATTCCCTTCAATGACTGACCGCAGCACTTGTACAGGCGTGTAGACCGGGTACGATGATTCATTGAGAGGTCTACTCCCTTCAATCATTCACCACAGCCCTTGAAAGTGGGGGTAGAGCCCCTACAGTGATTCATTGAGGATTCTAATCTCTTTAATGATTGACCGCAGGCCTCGTACATGGGTGCAGACCCCCTGCGATGATTCATGGACGGGTCTACTCCCTCCAATGATTCACTGCAACACTTGTAAATGGGTGCGCACCCCCTGCGATGATTCATTGAGGGGTCTATTCCCTTCAATAATTCACACGCAGTCCTTGTAAATCAGTGTAGGGCCCCTGCAGTGATTCATTGAGGGGTCTACCCCCTTCAATGATTCACCGTAGCCGTTGTAAATGGGAGTAGGCCCCCTCAGATGATTCATTGACGGGTCTACTCAATTAAATCATTCGCCGCCACCCTAGTGAAGGGGTGTACAGCCCCTATGTTGATTCAGTAAAGTATCCTTCCTCTTCAGTGACTCTCAAGGCAATTTAGGCATGTACCTCAGACTGGGTGTGTCAGACACCAACAGGGCCAGAAGGGCAGCACTGCCCATGGTGTCGTACTCACCAAGGCCCGTAGGCAACAGTAGCTGACATCTCCCCCCTGATCGGGGGGGGGGGTTAACACCAAACAAAAGACAAATCCCTATCCCCGGGGGGGGGGGGCGAACAAACAAAGGCAGACACTGTCCATAGGCAGTGGTCATGGTTGGGGGGGTTGGCAGCCACACTACAACACAATCTTGCCTGCCTAGGTGGGGGGGGGGGGGGTTGTTCTATCAGCGTGTTTTCCGGAACGCCCGGAGCCCAACCACCCTCTGACCTCGTGCACACAACCAGCCATAGGCACACACCACACCGGCACTTGCGACCTCCCCTCCCCCCCCCGATCCCGCAAACACGCCCCCCCCTATCCCATCAGTCCCCCCCCTTGGGGGGGGGGGGGGGGGGGCGGACAAAAAACTGCTTGTGAAAGAGAAGGCAAACAATTGTTTGAGTACAAACAAGGTTTTGCCAAGGAGGGAAGGTACGCACTGTACAAGTCAATATAGGCATGTAATGCAAACTGGGTGTATTTCTCTCTAGCACAACCAAATACATGCCACTAGTGCTTATCGGTGCGTGCCACCGTGCAAAGCCCGCTGATCGCACCCCCAATTCATGAACTGGGCAATAAAAGCAATAACCCCCCCAAACCCCCACCCCACCACGCACCCATAGACACCAGCGTTAGCTGCTCAAACCACTGCAGCTAGGGATGGTTGTCTGATGGTCAGTGTCGCTCAAACTAGAGCTGCAAGAGTCAGCGGTCTATTCGGAAGTGCAGTTGAAACCCCTGCTGCATGAGCCGAAGGTCTGTAGGCCAGTGTGACTCAAACCACTGCTGTGTGAGCCGCTGGTCTGTAGGCCTGTGTCGCACAGACCACTGCTGCCAAAGCTAGCGGTCTATAGGCGAGTGGTGATCAAACCACTAATGCCCGAAGTGGTGGTCTGTAGGCCAGCACTGCATCAAACCACTGCAGCTTGAGCTGGTAGTTTGCAGGCCAATGTCGCTAAGACCACGTGTGCCAGAGCTGGCAGTCTATAGGCCAATGCTGATCAAACCACTACTGCCAGAACTGGTGGTCTGTAGGCCAGCGCTGCTGAAACCACTGCTGCGTGAGCCGTTGGTCTGTACACTAGTGTCGCTCAAACCACTGTTGCCAGAGCTGGCCGTCTATAGGCCAGTGCTGGTCAAACCACTACTGCCACAACTGGTGGTCTGTAGGCTAGAGCTACTCAAACCACTATAGCCTCAGCTAGTGGTCTCTAAGCCAGTGTCGCTCAAACCACTGCTGCCAGAGCTAGGGCTCTATAGGCCGGTGCTGTTCAAACCAGTGCTGCTAGAACTAGTGGTCCGTAGGCCAACGCCCCTCGAAAAACTTTTGCCAGAGCCGGTGGTCTATAGGCCGGTGTGACTCAAACCCCTGCTACCAGAACTGGTGGAATGTAGGTCGGTCCGCTCAAACCACTGCCCCCAAAGTTGGTGGTCTATAGGCCCGTTCTCAAACCATTGCTGCCAGTCTCGTGGTCTGTAGGCCAACGCTGCTCAAACCACTGCTACCTGAGCCCGTGCTTTGTAGGCCAGTATCGGTAGATCCACTGCTGCCGCAGCTGGTGTGCTATAGGCGAGTGCTGTTCAAACGACTGCTGCCAAAACTGGTGGTATGTAGGCCAGTGTCGCTCAAACCATTGCTGCCACAGTTGGCGGTCTATAGGCCAGTGGTGATCAAACCACTGCTGCCGGAACCGGTGGTCTGTAGGCTAGAGCTACTCAAACCACTATAGCCTCAGCTAGTGGTCTCTAAGCCAGTGTCGCTCAAACCACTGCTGCCAGAGCTAGGGGTCTATAGGCCGGTGCTGTTCAAACCAGTGCTGCTAGAACTAGTGGTCCGTAGGCCAACGCCCCTCGAAAAACTTTTGCCAGAGCCGGTGGTCTATAGGCCGGTGTGACTCAAACCCCTGCTACCAGAACTGGTGGAATGTAGGTCGGTCCGCTCAAACCACTGCCCCCAAAGTTGGTGGTCTATAGGCCCGTTCTCAAACCATTGGTGCCAGTCTCGTGGTCTGTAGGCCAACGCTGCTCAAACCACTGCTACCTGAGCCCGTGCTTTGTAGGCCAGTATCGGTAGATCCACTGCTGCCGCAGCTGGTGTGCTATAGGCGAGTGCTGTTCAAACGACTGCTGCCAAAACTGGTGGTATGTAGGCCAGTGTCGCTCAAACCATTGCTGCCACAGTTGGCGGTCTATAGGCCAGTGGTGATCAAACCACTGCTGCCGGAACCGGTGGTTTGTAGGCCAACGCTGCTCGAACGAGTGTTGCCTGAGCTGGTGGTATGTATGCCAGTGTCGCTCAAACCACTGTTGCCACAACTGGTGGTCTAGAGCCCACTGCTGTACAAACCACTGCTGCCAGAACTGGGGGTCTGCACGCCAGTGTCGCTCAAAACCCTGCTGCCAGAGTTGGGGGTCTATAGGCTAGTGGTGATCAAACCAATGCTACCAGAATTTGTGGTGTGTAGGCAAGCGGTGCTCAAACCACTGCTCCCTTAGCCGGTGGGGTGTAGGCCAGCGTCGCTCAAACCACTGCTGCCAAAGCTGGTGGTCGATAAGCCACCGTTCTCAAACCTCTTCTGCCTCAGCTGGTGGTTTGTAGGCCAGTGTCACTCAAACCACTGCTGCCAGGGTTGGCGGTCTATAGGCCACTGTGGATGAAACCACTGCTGCCAGAATCGGTGGTCTATAGGCCAGCACTACTCAAACCATTGCTGCCTGAGCCGGTGGTCTGTAGGCCAGTGTCGCTCAAACCACTTCTGCCAAAGCTGATGGTCTATAGGCCAGTGCTGTTCAAACCACTATTTGCCATGTGCCAGGGCGTGGGAAGACAGTACCGCTAGGAAGCATGCAGATTCACATTGTGTTCCATGTGCACTCGGAAACACTCCTTCCCCCTTGTTGTGGGTCTTGTGGGGATTCCGGCTGCGTCCTCTGTATATGCCGGGTAAAAGTGGGGGGGGCACAAGCGCGGCTAGTTTCCTGCGCAAATGGCTGTTTTAAACACTTTCAGCATGGGGGCTGCACGCAAGAACGGTGTGCAAGCCCTGCCTGTTGAGTGCCCCGTCCATGGGGTTGGCTCGTAGTGGCGGCACAACATGCGCCGCCGTTGTGAGCAGCAACACCCGGACCTCCGGGTGGCTGACGGGCGCACAGCGCGATGCGGCTGGGGCCCGGAGGAGACTTTTGTCTCGGGGGAGGGGGAGGAGGGTTTTTTTGTGACAAAAAAAAATTCCTGTGGACGCAGCCGGAAAAGAAGCAGAAGCGCAAGAAAATGCATTGACCAAAAGGGTTGCCGGAGATCCGTTTCCTTTGCAAGAAGTAGGGGGAGGGAACAAAACAGTTTCCAAGCTTCTGCCAGCTAAAAGGCTCCGTCGCCGGCTCAGTCAGCTTTCCGGGTGTCTAGTAGTCCCCCCCACCCCCCCCCCGCCGCTGTCTCCTGCCCCCACGCCGCCGGCTTGCCAGATAGGCTGTTGGCAACTGTGATGCTCTCTATTCATGTCACCATGTCGTCCAGCCCCATGAGCGTGGCCTCTTTAGTGCCCTGCAGCCCCTCCTTTCGAGACGAGGACCGGGGCTGAGGGGATCTCCTAGAACTCTTGCTGCTTGGGGACCAATCTTCATGGCCGCTGTGGGACTCCGATGTTGAGAGGTGTCGCAGCGAATTGGCCTCCCGTTGGTATCCGTATGAAAGGTAGTTTCCATCATCATAAATTGTTTTATGAAATATGAACACATTTTGCGCTTGCTGGGGTACCCATGAGCAATTTTTGTTCAAAACTTCGGGGGCTCGGTAAACACCCTTGAGGTGAGTTCCTTTTTGTGGACCGGGGGTTTTTTGTAAAATTGCCATTTTTGCCAGTTTGTGCAAATTATGAAAACATCCTCCCCTGTTCATAATTCCATTTACAATTCCATTCATCATTCGGAACTCGTTTTATGAACGCGTCGATCGTTTTATGAATACGTTTTATGAACGCATCACATGAACATATGCACAAGCACACAAAAATTGCTCAATTTTCAATTTGTCTTGTCCACTTCACTGCTCTTCTTTGTCCCTTGTCCTTGCTTGTTCTTGCCGCCCTAAGCCTTAGGGCTGGGGCCTGTCGGGTCCTCTCTAAGAGGGGCCGTGGCCTATGTTTAACCCCCATCCGGGGCCGGGGCGTGGGTTTGGGCAGGGGGCTGGGCTGAGGGTTTGGCGGAGGGTTGCGCTCGGGCATCAACCTCCATGCGAACGGCCGCAGGGGAAGGTTTGGGCCGAGGCTGAGGGGCGTGCTTAGCCTCAGGCTTGGGTTCAGGCATAGCTGGCTTGGGGCCCGGCTTGGCCGCCGGGTCAACGTTCGGTTTGGGGTTAGGCTTCTTTTTGGCCTTGGCGGCCTTCTTACCTGCAGCTGCAGCCTTCTGCTGCTCCCAATGGGTGATTGCTGCAGCATGAGAGGCATACAACAAATGCCTTGATGCGGGGGTCCCATTGGGAAGTGTGCTTCCTCCATTGGGCGGAAACGGGGTGGGTGACCCTGCAGCGCTCCGGGCGCAGGTTGGAGTGCATCCCCCGTTGGGAATCCATTTTGGGCCATGAGGCAACGGATACTGGGCTCACATACGCCCCCGTGTCACACGTGCATGGTCATCACCACATAGTTCAGTGTTTTTCCTTGCTGCACTGCAGCGCACACCAGTTTTGAACCACACCAGGTGGCTGCTGACTGTGCTGTGGCCTTGGCCATCTGTACATTGAGGTCAGCTCGCACCCACCAGCCTCCCACAGTGCCGGTTAGTCTCTAACCCTTGCTTTGCGGGTCCTGCTCTTGCTGCCCCTATCTTGCTCTTGCTCTCTGGCCGGGGGTGGGGGCCATGAGGCAACGGATACTGGGCTCGCATACGCCGCCGTGTCATAGGCGCATGGTCGTAACCGCATTGTTCAGTGTTGTTCTCGCTGCACCGCAGCGCAGACCAATTCTGTACCACACCAAGTGGTTGTTGACTGTCCTTTGGCTTTGGTCATCTGGACACTGAGGTCAGCTTGCACCCACCACCCTGCCACAGTGCCGGTGAGTCTCTAACCCTTGCCCTGCACGTCGTGCTCATGCTGCCCCTGTTTTGCACTTGCTCTCTAGCACGTGAAGACGTGTCGTACCCGAACGTCGGGGGCGCAAAGGCGCCTGTGGTGCCGCAAAGGCGTCTCAACGTGGCAACAAAAGTTTTGGCGGCCGGTCACCTCAACAGGTCATTGTTGTACTTTGTGTGGCGCATACCTTTTCACCACCACACCATGCGTGCACTGGCCACCCACATTTCCATGTCTACTCGCTCTCAATACCCTCACATGCACCGCATTCTCGCTGACCCTGTCTTGCTCGGGTTTTCCGACACGTAACGACGTGTCGCGCCCGTGCTCCAGGGGCGCAATGGCGCCCTGTTGTTTCACCATTAAACTGCTCTTTGCTGCCATGGCGTCCTATACACCTTGGTCAGCTCGAACCAACCACCATCCATTTTGGGGGGGGGAGGTGTATGACCCTAGGCAGGAGGCCTCGTACGAGGGGGCCGTTAGTGCCTCACCATCACCCGCCCCATCAAGCCCCTTGGCCGGGCAACCCCGGCCACTAGCAGCACCAGGTGCCCCTACAGGCGCCCCCAGGGGACCCCTCGCACCGCAACTGTGCATTTCCGGGCCCCCTTCGGCGCCATGGGCACCGTCGGACCGGAGCCGGAATTCGAGGCATCTGCGTTCATGATTCGTTCATGATTCGTTCATAATTCGACGTTCACAATTCAGCGACCCTTCACTGCCCGTTTATGAACCATGAACGTGTTTTATGAACGCGTTTTATGAACGCATTTTAGGAACGGCACTATCACGGGTCATAGACGTGGAAGTGAACGCGGCGGACGTTGCGGGGGTTCACATCCGCTACCGGCTGGGTACCGCCGAGTTCGGCATCGCCTTGTCCGCCCCGTTTCAGCTGCTGCTCCTCAACCCGCAACCGGGGGTTGTATCATGTCCGGGTTGCGGGGGTGCGAACGGTCCTGCCGCCTAACGAACACTTGGGCGCCGCGCTGGGTTAGCCTGGGTGAGTTGGGGTGGGAGGGGTGTGCTGACGAGGAGATCCTGCTGTCCAAATGTGGGTTGAACCCCCCCTCCCCCCGCAGCGCCTCCCCAGCAAAGCCCCCCCCCACCCCCGCCCCCGACAAACACAAACCCCCCGCCCTGCCCCCCCCTAAATCCAGCAAACCTAAAAAGCCACCCACGCAGAAGCGCAAGTCCTTCGGATCGAGCAGCAGCTCATCGTCGGACGAGGCACTCCCCCGTTGACATGGGAAGGAGGTGAAGGGGAAGCAGCCGCAGCAGCAAAAGCCGCGCGAGGAACCCCCCTCTTTGGGCGGGGATGGGTCACCTGACCCCTTGCTTGGTGAACAAGTTTTTGTGCCCTACACCGATGGTGTCTACCCGGGGGTGGTAATCTCGGTTGTGGTGGGGGTGGGGAAGTGTGTGGGTGGAACACCCAGGTGAAAAGGAGATGTTTCGGGTTGAAGGGTGCTGCCAGAACTGGTGGTCTGTAGGCCGGTGCTGCTGAAACCACTGCTCCTTGAGGTGATGGTCTGCAGGCCAGTACAGCTCAAACCAATGCTGCCAGAATTGGTGGTTTGTAGGCCAGTGCTGCTGAAACCACTGCGGCCCGGGCTGGTGGTTTGTAGGCTAGTGTGACCCAAACCACTGCTGCCATAGCGGGTGGTCTGTGCTCACCAGCGCGTCCACCGGCGTGTTCTCGTTGATAGCCGTGATCCCATTGGAGTTAGTGAACATGACGGTCACATCCTGCCACACAATTACGAGCCCGTTGCTGCCCACGGTGGCGGCCGTGACTATGCTCGGCACCACGGCATGGGGCACGAACTTCAAAAATTCCCACATCCCGACCGCTATCTTTGAGAAGGTCTCCTCCAGCGCCGCGGTTCGGAGCTAAACGGCTTGTACAGCACCGCCGTGGCCTATTTCAACTCGGGCTCGATGACGGCGCGCATGCCCTTGCTGCTGGCGGTACTGAACACCGACTGGCGGCGCTCGCGGGAGGAGGGCGCCAACATGAGCTAGGGCCATGTGGGTGGGAGGCGGGGAGGGATGCTCCCCCTCCTCGCAAAAATGCGGACAGAAAACTGCCTGGTAAAGAGAAGACAAACAATTGTTTGACTACAAACAAGGGATTCACCGCAACCGTTGTAAATGGGAGCGCACACCGTGCGGTGATTCATTGAGGGGTCTACTCCCTTCAATCATTCACGGAGGCAATGGTGAAAGGGAGTAGACACCTTGGGAGAATTCGCTAAAGGGTCTACCCCCTTCCATGATTTACTCGGACCCTTGTCATTGAGTGTAGAGCCCCTGCGGTGATTCAATCAAGGGCCTATTTCCTTCAATGATTGACTTCAGCCCTTGTGAATGGGAGTAGACCCCTTGCGATGATTCATTGAGGGGTCGACTCCCTTGGATGATTCACCGCAACCCTTGTAAATGGGCGCACACCGCCGCCGATGATTCATTGAGGGGTGTACGCCCTTCAATGCTTCACCACAGCCAAGGTGAATGCCAGCACACCCAATGCGAGGATTCATTAAAGGGTCTCCTCCGTTCAATGATTCATTGCCGTGCATGTAATTAAGAGCAGAGCTCATGGAGTACTTCATTGACGGTTTGCGCACTTCAATGACTCACCACAGCCCTTGCCAATGGGAGTACGGCCCTTGCGATGATTTATTGAAGGGTCCACGCCCCTCAATGATTCACCGCGGCCATTGTAAATGGCATTAGAGCCCCTCCGGTGATTCACTGAGAGGTCTACACCGGAGCCCATGTAAATGTCAATGGAGCAACTGTAGTGACTCGTTGAAGGGTGTACTTCCTTCAAGTATTCCGTTGTAAAGAGGAGTAAACCCCATGCGGGTATCCAGTGAAGGGTTTATTCCCTTGAACGATTCACCGCAGCCCTTGTAAATGGAAGTAGAAACCGTGTGGTGATTCATGGAAAGGTCTACTCCCTAAAAAGATTCACCGCAACCCTTGAAAATGGGTACGAACCCCCTACGGTGATTCATTGAGGGGTCTACTCCTTGCGTGATTCACCGCAACCCTTGAAAATGGGTGTGGGGCCCGTACGGGGACTCATTGAGGGGTCCACTCTCTTTGATAATTCCACCAGCTCTTGTAAATGGATGTACAGTTCCTACACTGATTCAATGAGGAATCCAGTCCCTTCAATGATTCATTGAAGCATATATATATATATATATATATATATAGACCCCCTACGATGATTCATTGAGGGGTGTAGTCCCTTCAATGATTCACCGCACCCCTTGTAAATGGAAGCAGACCGCATGCAACGATTCATTAAACGGTCTACTCCGTTCAATTATTCACCGCAGCCCATGTAAATGGTTGAGAGTGCTTACGGTGATTCCTTGAGGGATCCACTCTATTCAATGATTCACCACGGTCCTTGTCAATGGGTGTAAGACCCCTGCGGTGATTCCTTGAGGGGACCACTCCCTTCAATGATTCGCCACAACCGTTGTATATGGGAGCACACGCCTGCAAGGATTCGTTAACTGGTGTACTCCGTTCAATGATCCACCGCCATCTAGGTGTTGGGTAGAAAAAAAATTCCTGGTACCCGGCTACAACATTTTTTTCGCGGGAAAGGCGCGGGTCCCCCACCCCCTGCAAAAACATTTTCCTTACACATGTACACAAAATTTCCTTTAAACAAAGCCGTTTCAAGGTGGATGTGTGGTTCACCACAGCCCTTGTAGATGGGAGTACACCCCCTGCGGTGTCTCATTGAGGGGTGTATCTCCGTCAATGATTCACCGCAGCTCTAGTAAGGGGATGTAAACCCCCTGCGATGATGCATTGAGCAGTCTACTCCCTTGAATAATTCACCGCACCCCTTGTAAATGGGAGTAGAGCCCCCTGCGATGATTCGGTGAAGGTTCTACTCCCGTCAATGATTCACCGCAGCCCTTGCAAATGGGAGTAGAGCACCTATGGTGATTCATTGAAGGGTCTACTCCTTTCCATGAGTCAGTGCAGCCCTTCTTAATGAGTGTATAGCCTCGGCGGTGATTCATTGAGAGGTCTACCCCCTTCAGTGATTCACCGTGGCCCTGGTAAATGAGAGTACAGCCCCTGCAGTGATTCATTGAAGGGTCTACTTTGTTCAATGATTGACCGCGGCCCTTGTAAATGGGCCATGGGGGGGACGCCCGACCCCCCATAGCCGCACCTGCAGGCGCGGACGGGGGAGCACACATCCTGAGATCTGGGCAGGGTTGCTCCTCACAGGAACCCACATAGGATGGAGGCCCAGGCCCTTCCGTCGGGCCGCGATACACGTGGGAGGGTGGGGGGGTGGGGGGTTGAGGGCCTTATATATCCGTATACAACTATATATAAATGAGCTCTCACCCACCAAACCCCTAATCCCCTCAATCGCAGTAGCGACCACAACTAAAAAAGGCAGATGCCTTGTAAATGGGAGTACAATCCGTGCGATGCTTTATTCACGGCTCTACTCCATTCAATGTTTCACGGACGCCGTTGTAAATGGGAGTATAGAGCCCCTGCAGTGATTTATGGGAGGGTTTACCGTCTTCCATGAGTCACCGCGGTCATGGTAAATGAGTGCACAGCCCCTGCATTGCTTCATCGAAGGGTTTATTGTCTTAGATGATTCAACGTTACCCTTGGAAATGAAAGTGCGCCGCTTGCCATGATTCTTTGAAGAGTCTACTCCCTTCAATGCTTCACCGCAGCCCTTGTGAATGGGGTGTAGACCCCCGGCATTCATTCGTTGACGGGTCTGCTCCGTTCAATGACTCAACGAGGCCCTTGCATATGGCAGCAGACCCCCTACAGTGATCCGTTGAGGGGTCCACTCCCTTCAATGATTCACGGCAGCGCTTGTCAATGGGTGTCCATGCCCTACGTTGATTCATCGAGGGGTCTACTCCCTTCAAAAATTCACCGCAGCCCTTGTAAATGGTGATGCATTGAGGGGTGATGCATTGAGGGGTCTACTCCCTTCAATGTTTGGTGGTAGCCCTTGTAAAGGCGACCTTATGGAGATCTGTTGAGCACTCTACTCCCTTCAATGAATCACCACAACCCTTGTAAATGGGTGTAGACCCTCTAGGATGTTGGATCAAGGGCTGTACGCCGTTAAGTGAGTCATCGCGGCCGTTGCAAATGGGAGTGTGCCTGCTGCATTGATTCATTGAGGGGTCTGCTCCCTTCAATGATTAATTGTAGCCCTTGTGAATAATAGTGGACCCCTGCGATGATTCATTGAGGGGTCTAGTCCCTTCAATGATTTACCGTACCCCTTGTAAATGGGAGCACAACCCCTACAAGGATTTATTGAGGGGTGTAGTCCCTTGAATGATTCACCGTAGCTCTCGCAAAAGTAAGGAAAGACCCTGCGCGGATTCATTGAAGGGACTCCTACTTTCCATACTTCACTGCAGCCCTTGCAAATGGGAGAAGAGTGCCTAATCAAAGTGATTCGTTGAAGGGTCTACTCCATTCGGTGATTCATCAGAGCCCTTGTAGATGGAAGTACACCCCCTGAGATGATTAATTGACGGCTCCATTCCCTTCAAAGATTCATCCCGACCATGGTAAACGGGTGTAGTTCTCCAGTGGTGATTAATTGAGTATTCTACTCCCTGCAATGATTCACCGTAGCCCTTGTAAATGGTAGTAGAGCCCCTGTAGTGATTCATTGAAGGGTCTCTTTCGTGGAATGATTCACTGCAGCCCTTGCAAATGGGAGCAAACCCCTTAATTTCATTGAGGGGTGTACTCCCTTCAATGATTCACCGCAGCCCTTGTAAGTAAGGCTGCATCCCCTGCATTGATTCTTTGAAGTGTCTACTGCCTTCAATGATTCACCGTAGCGTACCGGAGTAGACCCCGTGCCAAGATTCATTGAGGGACTATTCCCTTCGATGATTGAGCACGGCCTTTGTCAACGAGTGTGAACACTCTACAATGTTACGTTCGAGGGTCTACAGGTTTCAAACATTCAGCGTAGCCCTTGTACATGGGTTTAGATCCCCTGCGATGATTCATCGAGGGGTCTGCTACCTTCAGTAATGCACCGCAGCCCTCGTAAATGGGTGTAGAGCCCCGAAAGGGATGCATTGACGTGTCTACTGAATTGAATGAATGACTGCAGCCCCCTACGATGCTGCATTGAGGGGTGTACGCCGCTAAATGAGTCACCGCGGCCGTTGTAAATCGGGGTGGAGCCCCTACGGTGATTCATTGAAGGAACTACTCGCTTGAATGAGTCACCGTAGCCCTTCTAAATGGACGTGGACCCCGTGCGGTGATTCATCGAGGGGTCTGTTCCGCTCAACAATTCACCGCAACCCTTTTACATGGGTGCACACCAGTTGCGATGATTCAATGAGGGGTCTACTCCCTTCAATGATGCTGTGTACCCCTTGTAAATGGGAGTAGACCACCTATGGTGATTTATTGAGGGGTGTAGTCTCTTGGATTGATTCAGCGCAGCCCTTATAAATGGAAGGAAACATCTTGCGAGGATTCATTGTAGGCTCTCCTAGTTTCCATTATTCATTGCGGCCCTTGTAAATATGAGTAGAGTGCCTAATCACAGTGATTCATTCAAGGGCCTACTCCATTCAATGATTCATCACAACCCTTGTAAATGGAAGTAGACCCCGTGCGGTGATTCATTGGGGGGTATACTCTATTCAAAAATTCACCAACCCGCTTGTAAATGGGAGTAAACCCCATGCGACCATTCATTGAAGGGTCTACTCCCTTCAATGATTCATCGCAGCCCTTGTAAATGGGAGTACACGCGCCTCATTGAAACATTCAGGAGTCTATTACCTTCAATGGTTCACCGGGGGCCTTGTAAATGGGAGTACACCGCCTGCATTGATACATTCAGGGGTCTACCACCTTCCATGATTCGCCGCGGCCCTTGTAAATGGGAGTAGAACCCCTACAATGATTAATGGAACAGTCTACTCCCTTCAATGACTCACCGCGGCACTTGTAAATGCGGGCGGACCACCTACGCTGATTCATTGAGGGGTGCAATCCCGTCAACGATTCTGCGCAGCCCTTTTAATTGAAGCAAACACCATGCGAGGATTCATTGAAGGGTCTACTACTTTACACAATTCACCGCGGCCTTTGTAAATTCGATCCAATGATTCATCACAGCCGTTGTGAATTGAAGTACACCCCCTGTGATGTTTCATTGAGGGGTCGACTCCCTTCAAAGATTGACCACGGCCATTGTAAAGGGGTGTAGATCCTCAGCACTGATTCATTGAATGGTCTACTCCTTTCAATGATTCACTGCAGCCCTTGTAAATAGGTGCACACCCCCTACAATGGTTCATCGAGGGCTGTACTCCCTTTAATGATTCGCCGCGGCCCTTGTAAATAGGTGTAGAGCACCTGCGGTGATTCATTGAGGGGTCCACTCCCTTGAATGATTCACTGCAAACCTTGTTAATAGGAGTAGACCCCCTGCGAGCATTCATTGAAGGGTCTACTCCCTTCAAAGATTGAGCGCGGCGATTGTAAAGGGGTGTGGATCCCCAGTAGTATTCATTGAATGGTCTACTCCCTTCAATGATTCACCGCAGCCTTGCAATGGTTCATCGAGGGGTGTACTGCCTTCAATCATTCACCGCGGCCCTTGTAAATGGGAGTGGAGCCCCTACGGTGATTCATTGAGGGGTCCACTCCCTTGAATGATTCAATGCAACCCTTGTAAATGGGAGTAGACCTCCTGCGAGGGTTCATTGAAGGGTCTACTCCCTTCAAGGAATCACCGCAGCCCTTGTACGTAAGAGTGCACCCCGTGCATTCATTCATTGAGGGGACTACTCCTTTCAATGATTCACGTAGTGTATCCGAGAAGACCCTGTGCGGTGATTCGTGGAAGGGTCTACTCCCTTCAATACTTCACGGCAGCCCTTGTAAATGGGTGTGGAACCCCTATACTGATGCATTGAGGCGTCGAGGCACTTCAGTGAATCACTGCAGCCCTTGTGGAGGGGGGTAGACCCCCTACGATGATTCATCAAATGGTCTACTCCCTGCAATGATTCCTGGTAGCCATTGTTAATAGGAGTAAACCCCCGATGCAATTCCTTGACGGGTCTACTCTTGTCAATGATTCACCGCAGCCCTTGTAAATGGGTGTGGACGCCCTACATTGCCGCATTGAGGAGTGTATGCCATTAAATGAGTCACCGTAGCCGTTGTAAATGGGTGTGGAGGCCCTACGGCGATACATTGAAGGGACTACTCGCTTGAATTATTCACCGTAGCCCTTCTAAATGGAAGTACACCCCGTGCGGTGATTCATTGAGGGCTAGTTTTCCCTCAACAATTCACCGCAACCCTTATAAATGGGTGCACACCCCTTGCGATGATTGCTCGCAGGGTCTACTCCCTTCCATGATTCATCAAAACCCTTATAAATGGGTGCATCCCCTTGCGATGAATCAATGCAGGGTCTAGTCCCTTGAGTGATGCACCGTAGCCCTTGTAAATGGGACTGCATCCCCTGCGATGATTCATAGAGGGGTCTACTCCTTCAATGAGTCACGGTACCCCTTGTAGATGGGAGTGCACCTGTGCGATCGTACATTGAGGGGTCTACTCCCTTCAATGATTCACCGCAGCCATTGTAGGTGGAAGCAAACACCCTACCAGGATTCATTGAAGGGGCTGCTACTTTCCACGTTTCACCGCGGCCCTTGAAAATGTGATTAGAGGGCCTCATTAAAGTAATTTATTCAAGAGTGTACTCCATTCAATGACTCAACACAGCCCTTGTAAATGGAAGTACACCCCCGGCGATGATTCATGGAGGGGTCAACTCCCTTCGGAGCTTCACTACGGCCATTGTAAAGGGGTCCAAATCCCCAGTGGTGAGTCATTGAATGGTCTACTCCCTTCAATGGTTCACCGGAGCTCTTGTAAATGGGTGCACACCCACTGCAATGGTTCATCGAGGGGTGTACTCCCTTCAATGATTCACCGCGGCCCTTGTCAATGTGTGTAGAGCGCCTACGGTGATTCATTGGGGGGTCCACTCACTTGCATGATTCACCGCAGCCCTTGTAAATGGGAGTAGACCCGTGGCGAGGATTCATTGAAGGATCTACTCCCTTCAATGCTTCACCGTAGCTCTTGAACGTAAGAGTGCACCCCCTACATTGATTCATTGAGTGCAGTACTCCTTTCAATGATTCACCGTAGCGTATCCAAGAAGACCCCGTGCGGTGATTCATGGAAGGGTCTACTCCCTTCAATAATTCAGAGCAGCCCTTGTAAATGGGTGTAGAGCCCCTGTAGTGGTGCATTGAGGCGTCTACTCCCTTCAATGAATCACATCAGCCCCCTATTATGCTGCATTGAGGGGTGTATGCCGTTAAATCAGTCACCGCAGCCATTGTAAACGGGTGTGGAGCCCCTATAGTGATTCATTGAAGGGACCACTCGCTTGAATTATTCACGTTAGCCCATCTAATTTGAAGTAGACCCCATGCCGTGATTTATTGAGGGGTATATTCCCCTCAACAATTCACCGCAACCCTTATCAATGGGTGCACACTCCTTGCGATGACTCAATGTGGGGTCTAGTCCTTCAATGATTAACAATAGCCCTTGTAAATGCGAGTGGACCCCGTGCAATGATTCATTGAGGGGTCTACTCCCTTCAATGATTACCATACCCTTTGGAAATGGGAGTAGACCCCCTACGGTGATTTATTGGGGGTGTAATCGCTTCAATGATTCACGGCAGCCCTTGTAAATGGAAGCAAACACCTTGGAAGGATTCATTGAAGGCTCTCCTACTTTCCATTATTCGTTGCGGCCCTTGTAAATGGGAGTGGAGCGCCCGAGTACAGTGATTCATTGAAGGGTCTTACTCAGTTCAATGATTCATCAACCCTTGTAAACAGAAGTAGACCCCGTGCAGTGATTCATTGGGGGGTATACTCCCTTCAACAATTCCCCCACACCCTTGTAAATGGTAGTAGACCCCCTGCTACCATTGATTGAAGGGTCTACTGCCTTCAATGATGACTCGGAGCCCTTGTAAAAGGGAGTACATTGATACATTCAGGGATCTACTACCTTCGAAGATTCACCGCGGCCCTTGTAAATGAGAGTACAACCCCTACATTGATTCATTGGACAGTCTACTCCCTTGAATGACCCACCTTAGCCCCTGTAAATGGGTGTAGACCCCCTACGATGATTTATTGAGGGGTGTAATCCCTTCAACGATTCCCCGCAGCCGTTGTAAACGCAAGCACAAACCATGCGAGGATTCATTGAAGGGTCTAGTACTTTCCATACTTCAATGCGGCCCTTGTAAATGGGAGTAGAGTGCCTAATTACAGTGATTCATTGAAGGGTCTACTCGATTCAATGATTCGTCACAGCCCTTGTCAATGGAAGTAGACCCCGTGCGGTGATTCATCGAGGGGTCCACTCCCTTCAAAGATTCACCGCGGCCATTGTAAAGGGGTGTAGATCCTCAGCACTGATTCATTGAACGGTCCACTCCCTTCAATGAGTCACTGCAGCCCTTGTAAATGGGTGCAGACGCCCTGTGCTGGTTAATCAAGGGGTGTACTCCCTTCAATGACTCACCGCGGCCCTTGTAAATGCCTGTAGAGCGCCTAAGGTGATTCATTGAGGGGTCCACTCCCTTGAATGATTCTCCGCAACCCTTGTAAATGGGAGTAGACCCCCTGCGAGGATTCATTGAAGCGTCCACTCCCTTCAATGATTCACCGCACCCCTTGAATGTAAGAGTACACCCCCCGCATTGATTCATTAAGGGGACTACTGCCTTCAACGATTCACCGTAGCGTATCCGAGAAGACCCTGTGCGGCTAGTGGGAGGATCTACTCCCTTCAATAATTCACAGCAATCCTTGCAAATGGGTGCGGAGCCCCTATATTGATGCATGGAGGCGTCGACTTACTTCAATGAATCATTGCAGCCCTTGTGGAGGGGGGTAGACCCCATGCGATGATTCATCCCATGGTCTACTCCTTGCAATGATGTGTGGCAGCCCTTTCAAATGGGAGTAAACCCCCTATGCCATTCCTTGACGGGTCTACTCCCTTCAATGATGCACCGCAGCCCTTGTAAATGGGTGTAGACCGCCTACCATGCTGCATTGAGGGGTGTATGCCGTTAAATGAGTCACCGCAGCCGTTGTAAATGGGTGTGGAGCGCCTACGGTGATACATTGAAGGGACTAGTCGCTTGAATGATTCACCGCAGCCCTTCTAAATGGAAGCACACCCCATGCGGTGATTCATTGCGGGCTGGTTTTCCCTCAACAATTCACCGCAACCCTTATAAATGGGTGCACACCCCTTGCGATGATTGCTTGTTGGGTCTACTCCCTTCCATGATTCATCAAAACCTTTATAAATGGGTGGACACCCCTTGCGATGAATCAATGCGGGATCTATTGCCTTCAATGATGCACCGTAGCCCTTGTAAATGGGACTGCATCCCGTGCGATCGTACATTGAGGGGTCTACTCCCTTCAATGATTCACCGCAACCATTGTAAGTGGAAGCAAACATCCTGCCACGATTCATTGAAAGGTCTACTACTTTCCACGTTTCACCGCGGCCCTTGCAAAAATGAGTAGAGCGCCTAATTAAAGTGATTCATTGACGGGTCTACTCAATTCAATGATTCATCACAGCCCTTGTCAATGGAAGTACACCCCCGGTGATGATTCATTGAGGGGTCAACTCCCTTCAAAGCTTCACGGCGGCCATTGTAAAGGGGTGTACATCCCAAGCAGTGATTCATTGAATGGTCTACTCCCTTCAATGGTTCACCACAGACCTTGTAAATGGGTGCACCGTTTTCTTTATCAAATAGGCCGAGTCTAAAAGTGCGAGGTGCCACATTGGTCGAGTTCAATGACAAATACAGATTTTGGTTGTGCCAGGGTGAGCATACGGGCTTGAATTCTTGGCTGAGCCCCATGACTCCCATTGATGTGGGTGTGGTCATGGTAGGGGGATTTCCCACTCGTTGGGATCCCAGAGCGCTTTTTGTCGTTTCGGTAGTGGCTGCAAAGGAACTTCCCACAAAGTGGGGTCCCATTGCTCACTTGGCCGTTTCCGTATGAAGTAGATCGTTTTTCTTGCGTGCCTGGATGCGTCCCAGTAAGGGGCTATATTTAGTTGGTAAGTTTTTGCGGTTTCTTGCGCCAATTCTATGATGCGCTCCCGTTGCAGCAAATGTGTATAGTGGCTGTTGCGTATGGCCCATGAGTAGCATAGCCGTGTCTGTGCGCAGTCTCTCGAACCTCTTGTATGCTTCTTGGTTGGGGAACACACCTAACTCGCATCGGTTCTCGTTCGTGACGCTCGGCAGCCTCCGGGTGGACTCGGGGATCCCTGTATTGCATCCCATCGTTGCCGGCGTAGGGCGAGTATTCCTTGTCGTACCAGCTGTAGTCAATGGGGTACTCCGGGTCGTAGTACTGGGCAAGGATCTGAGACCGCTTATTGATGTCGTTGGTCATGGAGGGCTGGTCATCGGCGGTACATTGCTCAATAGGCTACATAATGATAATCTCATTTGCTAGAGGAGTACCGACGCTCAACTTGCTAAATATGCCTGCGGAGGGAGTCGTTCCAGTATCAATAGCGCTGTCCGGGCTCGTTCTTGTCCCAGTGAGCCTTGTCACCATCTCGGAGTCGGCGTTGTCGCAATCGTCGAGGTAGTCCATGTGGGATTTCTTGGTCTTTGTGTTTTTCATTCTCTTGAACACCATGTCCTGCCCGGGGCCGTGCTCTCCATTATGTTGGGCCGTAGTCATCATGGAGTTGGTGGTCTCGTGAAACGAAGACAAAGAAAAAGTTTTCTATCGCCGTTCTAGCGCCGTTCCAATGTGTTCGCTAGAACGTCGCTAGAACGTTGTAGACTAGAACACACCCACAAGAAAAACATTCATGCATGTGTTGCATCTAAAGGACACCAAAGTAAGGCTGGGATGGGGGGGCAATACACATACACTCATGAAAACCACTACACATGATGCATGCATAGGCATATGTGCCCCCACCCCCACACACACACATTTTGGCACAGCCATAGGCACAACACAACACACAACATAAGATGTCAAGGTTGGGGAGAGTGGGATAAGAGGCCGATCACAAGCACCGCAGAAATACCCCCTGAGTTTCGGGCTATCAACCCCCCCCCCCTTGCATGTTGTGGTGTGGGTTGTGGACCTAATTTGCTTGTTGTGCTTAAGGTTGGGGAGGGTAGCTATTTCCTTTTTGCAGGTGTGCTTTTGTTTTGGAAAAGGGTGAAGAAGTGCGTACACAGTGACACCAAGAGGTAGGTGTGGTACCCCTTCCCAACTCCCCGCCATGTGTGTTTCGGGTGTGGGATTGTCTAGTCTACTGTTGTAGCGTCGGGAGCTCTGTTGTGTGGGTCAGTAGTATGTTTTGTCCCCCCCTCCACCCAGATTATGTGGACCCCCCGGCTCTATGTGCACTGGTGCCTGGATTGTTGTTTGCTTGGCTGTTTGTTTTCGGGTTGCTTGGTTGATTGCTCGGTTGGTTGGTTGGTTGTTGGGTGATGGGTTCTTGGACGGCGGAGTATGGCAGGCTGGTTGGTTGGTTGGTTGGTTGGTTCGTTGGTTGGCTGCTTGGTTGGTTGGTTGGTTGGTTGGTTGTTGGCTAGTTGCTGGGTATATGTGTGTGTGTGTGCATAGCTGTTGTAGCATTGCAGCCATTGCAAAGGTCCTAGGGGGGGGGGGGTGTGCACATTTCATTTCGGCGTGCTAGCGGCGTTCTAGCAACGTGTTCTAGCAGCATTCTAGCGTAGTTCTAGCGGCGCCGCTTCGCTTGCCAGAACGTCGCTAGAACACCTCGCTAGACGCCACTAGAAAGGCAAAATGAAATGTGCACAACCCCCCCAAAGACCCTTGCAATGGCTGCAAAGGCATGCTTGCACACAAACACACTGTGCAACAACACCACACAGCATGTGTCTAGGCAACGCAGGCACATACACCACTACAACTAGCCAACAACCAACCAACCATGCAACCAACCAACCAACCAACCAACCAACCAACCAACCAGCCATTATTAGCTGTCCAAGAACCAATTAACCAACAACCAACCAACCAACCAACCCAAGAACCAACCAAGCAACCCAAAACCAACAGCCAACCAACCAACATTCTACGTACCAGTACACACATCGGGGGGGGGGGGGGGCAGATTACATAACCTGGGAGGAGGGGGGACAAAGCACACCACTGACCCACACAACACGGTGCATGAGGCAGGTGGGGGGGTTGGGGGGAGCAAGGGAGGGGGGACGGTGGGAAGGGGGGGCCTGTAAACTAGACAACCCCACACCACATACCCACACCGCAAGGAGGAGGGAAGGAGAAACACACCTACCTCTTGGTGTCACCGTGTACGCATTTCTGCAACCAACTCAAAAACAAGAGCACACCTGCAAAAAGGTAATGGATACCCTCCCGAACCTTAAGCACAACCAGCGAAGTAGCCCAATAACACAGACCACAACATGGAACGCGCCGGGGGGGTGGTAGCTCAACAAGCTGGGGGTGTTTGTGCGGTGCGTGTGTTTGGCCTCTTACCCAGCCTCCCCACCCTTGACATCGTATGTTGTGTGTTGTGTTGTGCATATGCTCCCGCAAGACTGCATGTATGCTGGCTTCAATTAGTCAAGTGTGGACCCGCCACTCAACTCCAGCCGCGCCTGCCTCACGGCCTTCATTGCCAACTCGGTTCCATGAATGTTCGTGTCTCGCGGACAGTGTCTTGCAGTTCTTTCCTTTCCCTCCTCCCTGAATGGGGCAAGAGTCGGGCTGCATTTACTAGGTTCAGGGCATTCTCGCCGTCGGACTGAGTTCGGGGCGTAGCGTTGATTGTGTCCCACTTTGGCGGCCTGTTCGTCCTGGTATGCTTGCGCGAGTTGGCCCCTCTCGGCCACATACCCGCAGTTCGGGTGTGCCTGGTCATGGGGGGTGGGGCGGTCAGAGGTCATCCGTGCGGGCCACTGCCACCGGCCCTGGGATATTCAGGTCCTTAGGATTGAAAAACCCCAGTGGGTACTTGCTTTTGCGGAGGTCAACATACAGCCATACAGGGGAGGGGTGCGGGCAGCGCCTGGGCGCCTGCATGTGCAATCTGTGTGTGTGCCGGTGTATACGTCATGTGTGGCCTGGCGGAAAAATGGCTAGCCTAACGATGAACGGGCTGCCTCCTCCGTCGCCTCCACGGTGGGCATCGAACCTACGCCCACGTGACGAGACCCCCGTGCACTTCCAGTATGCTGTGCTGCCGATGTGGTGGGAAACCCCACCCATACCACCAGGTGTCGGTATCTGGCTATCTCTGGGGGGGGACTTGGTTCTCCCCCCCCCCCGCCAAGGAGGCCCGCTACACAAACATCAACGCGGTATGCTGGGGGGGGGGGGGGGCATGTGTGTATGCATGCATCAAGTATGTTGGCTGCTATGAGTTTGTGTGTCATACACCCCCCAACCGTCTGTGTTAATTTGTTTCTTTAGGTTCTACCTATTGTACGAGTCCAGGCTGCAACGATTTGTGTTCTAACCTACAACGGTTCTAGGCTAGAACGTTCTAGCGAAGCGTTCTAGCCTAGAAAGAAATTGGGTGTTCTAGGGTGTACACACGGTACTCCCCTCAATGAAACACCACAGCCCTTTGATAGTGCGGTAGCCCCGCACGGATGATTCATTGAGGGGTCTACTGCGTTCAATGATTCGTGGCAGCCCTTGTAAATGTGAGTAAGCCCCTCTGGTGATTTGTTAATAGGTCTACTCCCTTCAATGATTCACCGCCGCCCTGGTAAATGAGTGTACACCCCCTACATAGTTGCGTTGAGGAGTGTACGTTGTTAAATGGATCACCGCATCCGTTGCAAATAATTTACAACAGCCGCAGTGAATCAGTGAAGGGAGTACACCCCTCCATCAACCATCGCAAGGGGCTTGCGCCCATTTACAAGGGCTACAGTAACTCATTGAACCGAGGAGACCGTTGAATGATTCACTGCGGGGACTCTGCTCCTGTTTACAAGGGCTACGGTGAATCATTGAAGAGAGTAGACCATTCTATTAATCACCGCTAGGGATCTACTCCCATCTACCATGGCCGCGGTGAATCTTTGAAGGGAGTCGAGCCCTCAATGAATCGTCGCCCAGCGTGTACTTCCATTTACAAGGGCTATGACCAATCATTGAATGAAGTACACCCTTCAATCAATCACTGCAATTAGGCACTCTACTCTCATTTAGAAGGGCCGCAATGAATTATAGAGAGTAGCAGACCGTTCAATGAATCTTCACAGCGTGTTGGCTTCCATGTAGAAGGGCTGCGGTGAGAGACTACAACCCTCAATGAATCACGGGAGGGGGTCTACTCCCACTTACAAGGGGTATGGTGAATCATTGAAGGGATTAGACTCCTCAGGGAATCCCCGCACGGGGGGCACTCCCATTTACAAGGGCTACGGTGAATCATTGAAGGGAGTAGACCCCTCAATGAAACATCGCAAGAGGTGTGCACCCATGTATAAGGGTTGCGGTAAATTGTTGAGGGAATATACCCCTCAATAAATCACCGCACGTGGTCTAATTCTATTTAGGAGGGCTGCGGTGAATCATTCAAGCGAGTAGTCCCTTCAATGAATCACCGTAGGGGATCCACACCCGTGATTCATTGCGGGGTCTACTCCCTTCAAAGATTCACCACAGCCCTTGTAAATGAGCGTCGATCCCTAGCGGTGTTTCATTGGGGGGGCTGCTAGCTTCACCGCAGCCCTTGTATATGGGTTTAGACCGCCTGCGATGATTCATCGAGGGGTCTACTCCCTTCAATGATTCACCCCAACCCTTGAAACCGGGTGCACACACCCCGCGTAGATCTATGGAGGGGTTTACTCCCTTGAATGATTCACTGCAGCCCTTGTAAATGAAAATACACCCCTACGAGGATTCATTGAAGGGTTTACTGCCTTCAATGTTTCACCGCAGCCCTTGTAAGTAAGAGTGCCCCCCCTACATTGATTCATTGAGGGGTCGACTCCCTTCAACGATTCACGGTAGCGTACCGGAGTAGACCCCGTGCGATGATTCGTTGAGGGACTATTCCCTTCAATGATTCACTACGGCCCTTGTAAACGGGTAGAGACACCTTGTGAATGATTCTTTGAGGGGTGTACTCCTTTCAATGATTCAACGCAGCCCTTGTAAATGGGCATAGATCCCCTAAGGTGACTTCTGGAGCGGGCTACTCCCTTCAATATGGGTTTAGACCCCTACGATGAGTCATTGAGGAGTCCATTCCCTTCAATGCTTCATCGCAGCCTAGTGAATGGGTGTAGAGCCGCTAAAGTGATGCTAAAATGAATCACGGCAGGTTTTGTGTAGGGGGTAGACCCCTTGCGATGATTCATTGAAGGGTTTACTCCTTGCAATGCTTCGTGGAAGCCCTTGTAAATGGAAGTAAACCCGACCTGGTGATTCGTTGACGGGTCTACTGCCTCCAATGATTCGTGGCAGCCCTAGTGAATGTGAGTAAAACCCCTGTGGTGGTTCATTGAGTGGGTCTACCCGCTTCAATATTTCACCGCACCCCTTGTAAATGGGTGTCCACCCCCTACGATGCTGCATTGCGGTGTGTACGCCGTTAAATGAGTGACCGCGGCCGTTGTAAATGGGTGTGGAGACCCTAGGGCGATTTAGTGAAGGGACTACTCCCTTGAACGATTCACCGCAGCCCTTGAAAATGGAAGCAAACACCCTACGAGGATTCATTGAAGGGTCTACCAGTTTCCATACTTCACTGCGGCCCTTATAAATGGGAGTGGAGCACCGAATGGCAGTGATTCATTGAAGGGTCTACCCCACTCAATGAGTCATCACAGCCCTTGTAAATCAGAGTACACCCCATGCGATGATTCATTGAGGGGTCAAGACGCTTCAAATATTCACTGCAGCCATTGTAAATGGGTGTGGATCCCCATTAGTGATGCATTGAATGGTCTACTCCCTTCAATGATTCACCGCCGCCCTTGTAAATGGGAGTACACCGCCTGCATTGACTCACGGCGGCCGTAGTAAATGCGCGCAGACACACTGCAATGGTTCATCGAGGGGTGCACTCCCCTCAATGATTCATCCCGGGCCTCGTAAATGCGTGTAGAGCCCCTACGGTGAGTCATTGAGGGGTCTACTCCCTTCAATGATTCACCGCACCCCTTGTAAATGGCTGTGGACCCCCTGCGATGATTCATTGAGGGGTCTACTCCCTTCAATGATTCACCCCAACCGTCTTAAATGGGTGTAGACCCCCTGCGATGATTCATTGAGGGGTCTACTCTCCTGAATGATTCACCAAAGCCCTTGCAACTGGGTGCAAACTCCCTGCGATCATTCGCTTGGGGACTATTCCCTTCAATGATTCACTGCAGCCGTTGTAAAGGGGTGTAGACACCCTGCGATGATTCATTGAGGGGTCTAGTCCTTTAAAAAATTCACCGTAGCCCTCGTAAGTGGGCGTAGACCCCATACGGGGGTTTATGGAGGGGTCTACTCCCTCCAATGATTTACTGCAGCCCTTGTTAATGGCTGTGGACCCGCTGTGATGATTAATTGAGGGGTATACTCCCTTCAATGAATCACTGAAGCCCTTCTGCAGGGGAGTAGAGATGTTGTGATGATTCATTGAGGGGTCTACTGCCTTCAATGATTCGTGGCAACCCTTGTAAATGGGTGCAGACCTCCTACGATGCTGCATTGAAGGAGATTTACAAGGGCAACGGTGGATGGTTAAAGGGAGTAGACCTGTCAATAAGTCATGGTAGGGGGTCTACACCCATTTACAAGGGGTGTGCTCAATCATGGAAGGCAGTGGACCTTTCAATGAATCACCGCAGGGGGTCCACTGCAATGTACAAGGGCCGCGGTGAATCATGGCAGGGAATAGACGCCTCAATGAATCACCGTAGGGGCTCTACACCTATTTGCGAGGGCCGCGGTGAATCATTGAAGGGAGCAAACCCCTCGATGAATCATCGCACAAGTCTACACCATTTACAAGGGCTGCAGTGAATCATTGAATGCAGTACACCCTTCAATAAATCCTCGTAAGGGGTCTACTCCCATTTACCAAGGGTGAGGTGATTCATTGAGGGAAGTAGACCCCTCAATGAATCCTAGCACGGGGTCTACACCCATTTACAAGGGCTGTTGTGAATCATTTTAGGGGGTAGTCCCGTTAAAGAATCACCGCAGGGGGTATACCCCCACTACCAGTGCTGCCGTGACTCATTGAAGGGTGCAGACCCCTCAATGCATCACCGTAGGGGCTCTACACCTATTTGCAAGGCCGTGGTGAATCATCGAAGGGAGTAGACCCTTCTATGAATCATGGCAACATGTCCACTCCTATTTACGAGGGCCGCGGCTCATCGTTATATACCCTTCAATGAATTCATGCAGGGACTCTACTCCCATTTACAAGGGCTGCGGTGAATTTTTGAAGGGAGGAGACCATTCTATGAATCACCGCTGGGGATTTACACCCCTTTCCAATGGCCACGAAGAATCTTTGAAGGGAATGGACCCCTCAATGAATCATCGGAGGGGGTGTAGTGGCATTTACAAGGGGTGTGTTGAATCATTGAATGGAATAGACCCTTCAATGAATCACTGTAGCTAGGCGCTCTACGCCGATTTACAATGGCCGCAGTGAAGTATGGAAAGTACTAGACCCTCCCATTCATCCTCGCAGGGTGTTTGCTTCCATTTACAAGGGCTACCCCGAATCCTTGAAGGCAGTAGATCCCTCCATTCAGCAATAGAGGGGGCGTACTACCATTCACAAGGGATGAGATGAAGCATGGAAGGGAGTAGACCCCTCCATTAATCATCGTAGGGGGTATGCACCCATTTAGAAAGGGTGTGGTGAATTGTTTCAGGGAATATACCCCTCCACAAATGACCACACGGGGTCTACTGCGATTTACAAGGGCTTCGGTGAATCATTCAAGCGAGTAGTCCCTTCGATGAATCACCGTAGGGGCTGCGCACCCATTTGCTACGGCCGCGGTGACTCATTTAACAAAGTACCCCCCTCAATGGCGCACCGTAGGGGGTCTACACCCATTTGCAAGGTCTGCGGTGAAACATTGAAGGGAGTAGACCCCTCAACGAACCACCAGAGGGGGAGCACACCATCCATGGGGGTCTAAACCCATTTACAAGGGTTGCCACGAATCATGGAAGGGAGTAGATCCCTCAACCAATCATCGCAGCGGGTCTGCCCCCCTGCACAACGGGTGCAGTGATTCATTGAAGGGAGTAGACCCCTCAATGAATCATCACAGCGGGTATACACCCATTTACAAGGGGCGGGGTGAAGCATTGAAGGGAGTAGACCCCTCCATAAATCACCGTAGGCGGTCGACGCCCATTTACAAGCCGTGCAGTGAATCATTGATAGGAGTAGACCCCTCAATGAATCATCGCAGGGTGTCTACACCCATTTGCAACAGTTGCGGCGAGTCATTGTAGGGAAAAGTCCCTAAGCGAATCATCACAAGGGATTCGCTCCTAGTTGCAAGGGTTGCTGTGAATCATTGCAGGGATTAGAACCCTGAATGAATCACTGTAGGGGGACTACACCCATTTACAAGGCTTGCGGTGAATCATTGAAGGGAGTATACCCTTTCATGAGTCATTGCACGGTGTCTACTCCGATTTCCAAGGGCTCTGGTGAAAAATTGAAGGGAGTGGTCCCTCATTGAATCATCCCCCGCGGTCAACTCGTGTACACCAAGATGAATCATTGAAGGTTGTAGTGGCGTCAACGAATCAATGCAGGGGGTGCACTTCTACGTTCAAGGGCTGCGGTGAATCATTCAAGGGAGTAGTCCCTTCAACGAATCCTCGTAGGGGGTCTACTCTCATTTACAAGGACTGCGGTGAATCGTTCAAGAGAGTAGTCTCTTCAATGCATCATTGTAGAGCTCCACACCAATTTACAACAGCTACAATGCAATGGGTGTAAAGCCCCTACGGTGATTCATGGAGGGGTCTCCCACCGTTAATCAATCACCGCAGCCTTTGTAAATGGGTGTAGACACCCTGCAATGATTCATCGAGGGGTCCACTTCCTTCAAGTAGTCAGCGCCGCCCTTTTGAATGGAAGTAAACCCCCTGCGATGAACCATTGAGAGTCTATTCCCGTCAATGATTCGCCACATCCCTTGTAAATGGCAGTAGAGGCCGGGCAGTGATTCGTTGAGGGGTCTACTCCATTCAATGATTCACCGCAACCCATGTAAATGACAGTTGGCCCTCTGCGATGATTCATTCCGGGGTCTACTCCCTTCGATGAATCACTGCGGCCCTTGTACATGGGAGCAGATCCCGTGCGATGAATGAATTGAGGGGTCTACTACCTTCGATGAAGCAACGCACCCCACTTGAATGATTCACCGAGGTGCTTGTAAATGGGTGCAGAGCCCGTACGGAGATTCATTAGAGGGTCTCCTCCCTTGAATGATTCACGGCAGCCCTTTTAAATGGGAGTAGACCCCCCTACCGCGATTCATTGTGGGGTCTACTCCATTAAATGGTTCACCGCGGCCCTTGTAAATAAGAAGTACACACGCCTACACTGATTCATTGAGGAGTCTATTGCCCTTCCTTTCAATGAATTCACCTCGGCGCTTGTAAATGGGTGTACACCCCTGCGATCCGCGACCTACGGGGTCTACTCCCTTCAATGATTCACTGCAGCCCTTGTAAATGGGAGAACATCCGCTGTCATGATTCGTTGAGGTGTCTACTCCCTTCAATGACTCACCGCGGCCCTTGTAAATGGATGTAGAGCTTGTGCGGTGATTCATTGAAGTGTCTACTTCCCTGAATTATTCCCCGCAATCCTTGTAAATGGGAGTAGACCCACTACGGTGATTCATTGAGGGGTCTAGTACCATCAATTATTCACCCCACCCCTTGTAAATGGGAATAGACCCCCTAGGGTGATTCATTCGGGGGTATACTCTCTTTGACGATTCACCGCAGCCCTTGTTAATTGGAGTAGACCCCCTACAGTGATTCATTGAGGGGTGTACTCCCTTTAATGATTCACTGTAGGCATTCTAAATAGCAATACATCCTCTTCAATATTTCATTGAGGCAACTACTGCCTTCAATGATTGACCGCGGCCGTTGTAAAGGGCTGCCAAGTCGCTGCGGTGATTCATTGAAGGGTCCATTGCCTTCAATGATTCACAAAAGCCCTGGTGAATGGGTGTAGACCCCCTGCATTCATTCGTTGAAGGGTTTACCCCCGTGAATGATCACCGCAGCATTTGCAAATGGGTGTCGACCTGCTGCAATGCTTCATTAAAGGATCTACTCCCCGCAAGGATTGACCGCAACCCTTGGAAATCGTCGTAGACTTGCGGTGATTCATTGAAGGGTCTAATGCCATCAATGATTCGAAGCAGCCCTTGTAAAAGGTTGCAGAGCCCCCTGCGGTGATTCATTGAGAGGTCAACGCCCCTCAATGAGTCACAAAACCCCTTGGAAATGGGTGTAGACCCCTTGCGGTGATTAATTGAGGGGTCTACTCCCTTCAATGATTCACTACAGCCCTTGTAAATGGGTGCACACCCCCCTATGGCGATTCATCGAGGGCTCTACTGTCTTCAATGCTTCACCGCATCACTTGTAAATGGCGCCCCCCCCCCTTGCGATGATTCAGGGACGCGTCTACTCCCTTCAATGATTCACTCTAGTCCTTGTAAATGGCTATAGAGCCCATGCGGTGATTCATTGAAAGGTCTACTCCCTTTAATGATTCAGCGCAGACCTTGGAAATGGGAGTACACCGCTCAGATTCATTGAAAGCAGTAGACCGTTCGATGAATCATGACAAGGGGTTTACACCCATTTACAAGGGCTGCGGTGAATCATTAGAAGCATTACACGAATCGATAAATGATCGCAGGGGGTGCAGCCCTTGTAAATGGGAGCAGACTCCCTGCGATCATTCATTGAGGAGGCTGCTCCCTTCAATGACTCACTGCAGCCGTTGTAAATGGCAGCACGTCCCCGGGATGATTCATTGGGGCGTCTAGTCCCTTCAATGATTCAGCCTTGCCTTTGTAAATGGCTGCAGATCACCTGCAGCGATCCATTGAAGGGTCTACTCCCTTCAATGATTCACCGCAGCCATTGTAAATAGGAGTATAGCCCCTGCGACGATTCATCGAATGGTCTACCGCTTTCAATGAATCACCGCAACCCTTGTAAATGAATGTGGACCCGCTGTGCTGATTCATTGAAGGGTCTACTCCGTGCCATAATTTGCCGTAGCCCTTGTGAATGGGAGTAGGGTGCGTGCGGTGATTCATTGGATGGTCCACTACGTTCAATGAATCATCAGAGCCCTTGGAAATGGGTTTAGAGCACTGCGCTGATTCATTGAGGGGTTTACTCCCTTGAATGATTCACCATAGCCGTTGTAAATGGGACAAGACATCACTATGGTGATTCATTGAGGGGTGTACTCCCTTCAATGATTCACCGCAGCCCTTGCAAATGGCGTCACGTCCCGTGCGATGATTCATGGAGGCATCTACTCCCTTCAATGATTCACTGCAACCCTTATAAATGGCTGCAGAGCCCCTGCAGTGATTCATTGCAGGGTCTACTCCCTTCAATAATTCACCACGGCCCTTGTAAATGGGAGTACACCGCCTGAGATCATTCATCGAATGGTCTAATACCTTCAACTATTCACCGCAGCCCTCGTAAATGGTTGTGGACCCCTTGCGATGATTCATCAAATGATCTGTTGCCTGCAATGATTTGTTGCAGCCCTTGAAAATGGGAGTAGACCCCCTGCGATGATTCATTGAGGGGTCTGCTCCCTTCAAGGACTCACCGCAGCCCTCGCAAATGGAAGTACGTCCCCTACGATGTGCCATTGAGGCGTTTACTCCCTTCGATGATTCACCGCAGCCCTTGTAAATGGCTCTAGAGCCCCTGCGGTAATTCATTGAAGGGTTCACTGCATTCAATGACTCACCGCATCCGTTATAAATGGGAGTACACGCCCTGGGATTATTCATCGAAAGGTGTACTACCTTCAATGATTCGAGGCGGCCCTTGTAAATTGATGTAGACCTGCTGTGGCGATTCATTGAAGGGGTCCCTTCCATGATTCACCACAGCGATTGTAAATGGGAGTGCAGTGATTGCGGTGATTCCTTGAATGGTCTAGTCGCTTCAATGAATCATTGCAGCCCTGGCAAATGGGTGTAGACCCTTGCGCTGATTCATTGAGGGGTCTACTCCGACCAAAGATTCACCGCAGCCCTCCTAAACGGGTGTAGACCTCCAACAATGATTTGTTGAGGGGTGTATTCCCTTCAATGATTCACCGCACCCCTGTAACTGGTTGTAGATCCCCTGCAGTGATTCAATGAATGCTCTACTCCCTTCAATAAATCATCGCAACCCTTGTAAATAGGTGTAGATCACGGGCGGTGATTAGTTGAAGGGTCTAGTCCCTTTAATGATTCGCCGCAGGGGGCTCGCTCCCATTTACAAGGGCTGCGGTGATGCATTGAGGGGTATACTGCCTTCAATGAAGCCCTTGCAAATGGGAGTAGCGCCCCCACAGGGATTCATTGGGGTGTCTACTTCGCTCTTTGATTCACCAAAATCGTCCCAAAAACCTCCAAATTTCACGAAAAGGCCCGGTGTGCCCATGAGTGGAACGGCCAGAAGCATCCGGAAGGCCCTCCTTAAAACCGACAACTTCGTCCAGGCGTCATTCTGACGCCCATCAGACGACAGCCTGGCGACTGTCTGATGACAACACGTTTGTTTCCGCCAGACAGAAAGTGGTCGCGGTTTTTTTTTGACACTGCTATTCTTTGCCAGCAGTGATACCAACATTTTAGGGCACCGAATCAGCCCCATGTGAGGGCCCTACACTTGCGGCCCGGTTCCTGGCATTGGATGCTTTTCATATGGCAGCAGATGCTTTGCCAGCAGACAAGTGCACTGGGACCGAGAGATGCTGGTAACAGCAGCAGGGCCGAGGGCTTATGAACGCGTCACAAAGACATGCCGAAACTGGAAACACACCAAGACACAGGCTTTATGTTCAGATGGTACTCTGGAAAGGGATGGTATCCCCTGAGCCATATACAGCATGAAGCCTCCCACCGATACCTGGGAGGTATGGAGGGGTTTTGGGGGGATATGGTGTGATAGGGGATTTGGATGTGCAGTTGGAGGCCACTCTTAAGACTCACAAGCCACCCAAGGGGAGCACGATGGCATCACTGGCAACTCTGCATATCGTCCAGCCTTGCTGTATGGATTCTTAACTCTCAGGGCTCTTGACAGGAGCTAGGGAAGAACACAAGGCAGGGCTGTGGTCGGGTCACGAGCAGATTTTAGGGCCAGGGCCGGGATGGAGCCGGGGGTCAAGGCGGATTTCAGACCACTGTGTGGGTTGGGCCAGATATGGGTTCAGTTAAAGTCAGGACAAGGGGGCATTGGGAGGCAGCGTTGCCAAGTACGGAGGCGGCGTGTGGCTGTGTGGCCGCCGACCCCCGCCTCCTTCCAGTGACCCCACTGATGCCATTGGGGGAGCACGATCAGCATCTGGAGCGCCGTCGGTGCGCCCCGATCAAGGCGTTAGTGGTCGCAATAGGTGGGGGCGGATAGGGGGAGGGCTGCCAAAATGGGGGCGTGGTGTACACCGGTCAGATTGTTAGTTTGAGAGGACCTCCCAACTCAGGGGCTGCCTGGGGTTTGGCCTCAGCCTCATCTTGCCCTGGGCCTCAAACCCGCCCCAGCTCTGGCTCTACTCCACCCTGGCCCTGGCCCCAGGTCGTGTGCTGCCCCTTCCCTATCCCATGGAGGAAGGGGTGGATGGTGGAGGCGGCAGTGGCGGCAGTGGCAGAGGAGGCGGAGGAGAGGAGAGGGAGTAGCCTAGGCCCCAACCTCCGCCTTGGCGCTTGCTCTGGCTTTGGCCCCGGCTCTGGCCCTTGCTGTTGCCCACCCTCACTTGGCCTTGGGTCAAGCTGCAGCTAGGGCTCTGGCCATGGCTTTGGCCCTGGACATGGCTATGGCTGGGCCCTTCCCGAAGCCTCAGTGCTTTCCCCAGTCCTGCCTCTACTCCGGCCTAGGTTGTGTCCTAGCTTGGGCCCTAACCCCCTCCCGGTTCGCAAAACAACCGCTTGTCAGAACAACACTAGGTGTTGTTCCGCATTCTTTAGAATTTTACCGTTGGGGGGTAACTTTGGCCCTGCCCCTGGCCGCCGCCTCGCCCTAGCCCTAACCTTGCTCCTTGCCTCCGCCACGGCCTCACTCCTGGCCCTGCCCTTGCTATTGCCTTGGTGATGGTGACCATGAATCTGCAGGTGCTGGACGCCACCCCCCCCCCCCCTCAGGGACCTCCGGCCAACAATTAGTTGCCAAAGGTGCTGCCCTTAGGAGTCCATGGGTGCTAAAGGCATTTGACGCTCCATGGGCAAAGTTGTCCATTCTGCACCCCAACACTATCCTTAAAAGCAACTCTAACCCGAACCTCACCCTTCTGCTACCCCTACCCCTAGGTCTACCCCTAACCCAAGCCGTAACCCTAACCCTACACTTAGCCCTAACCCTAACCCGAACCCTAACCCTAAGCCTAAGCCTAGCCCTAACCATTGCCCTCGCCCGAATACTAGGCTAGGGTTAGAGATATCGTCAGGGTCTAAAATGGAGAGCAATGATGTGACAAAAAGGCCCATGTCCGAAATTTTGGGGGATCTTGTTTAGCCTAGTCTACATGGCTGGCATGGCCAAACCAGGTCGCTGCAAAGGTTGGAGTTAGGTTTAGGGTGATGGTATGGTTAGAGGGAGCGCAAGGGGAGGAAAGGGGAGCCTACGATGGACCAACGCTTGGCGTTTGGGGCATGTGCCCCCCTAATTGCCCCAATTGGACCCCCCCCCAACCAACCCTCTTGGACCCCCCCCCCCAGCAAAAGCCCTCCAGAACCCCCACCCCACCCCCCAACCCCCAAAGGGGGCCTCCGGCCAACGGTTAGTAGGGGGGTTAGTTGGCGTCTACAACTGAGGAGTCAAAGCCCACCTTGGCGGTCACCGTAGTTCCGTGCTGCCTCACATGGGCTCTAGCTTGGGTCTTGGCCTTTCCCATGCCCCGGCCGTGGCATTAGTTCGGCGCTGCCCATTTTGGCCCTGTCTTTGGTCCTACCCTCCCTAGGCCCCAGCTCCGGCCCAAGCCTTGGTCTGGGCCCTAGTCCTCACCTTGGCTCTACCCCTACCTGTTGCTTTGCCCTTGGCCTGGTTCTTGGGTCTTGCCCTGCCCTACTTGTGGCTCGGGCTCAGGCTTCTTCTTGGCTTGGCCCTCGCTCCAGCGGAGACCCTTTTAGGCGTTGCCATTGTGAGTTGCTGGTCTAGGCACTGGCCCTGGCTCTCGCCCCACCTCGGCTCCAAGGCACTCGCCTTGGCCCATGCCCTAGCTCCTAGGGTGGGTTTTTCGATCCTAGGTCTAGATTTGGTCTCACCTCCAGTTCGGCTCCCGCTCTTGCTGCCCGTGGCACTGGCTCTGGGTCCGGCTCTAGCGCTAGCTTGGATCCTGCCCTAATTGCCCCACTTGGACCCCCGCCCCCCCACCACTGGCGGCCGCGGCGGCTGAGGTGAATGGCCCGTTATGGGTCTGCGTCTCATTTCGTTTGTTACCGGTGGTACACCGCCAGCCCGCCCCGCAGTGGCAAGCAGAGGCGGTGGGTGAACTCCACTGTTCGTGGAGGAGTGTGTCCACAACAGCCCACTTTCCACCACACTGTGTCAACTTGCACCACACACCCTTTCGGTCCATCCTCGGTGTGTTCCCCTACCTCTCCACCTCTTGGTGTGGTCAGGGTTTTTCCGTGTGCATCATGTGCTTTCCCTTTCCACTTCCCTGCCTAGAGAGGCCCTCAGTAACGGCCTCCGAAAGCCGCCAGAGCTCCGCCACGAGTCAGCCACGGGACCGTGGCGGCCAAACCCCATTTTCTGCAGCTGTGTGTCCCTGTCTCCGTGTTTAGACCTACCTATATCTCCCCTTTCTTGTAGATGTGTCGGCGCTATCGTGCAAGCGCGTAGGGTGGAGTGTGCATTTGAGAGAAGTGATGGCGTGAGAGGAGGCCACCCCCCCCCCGTCTTGGGCGGCGTGGCCACCTCAGAGTGTGATGAGAGTTGCGCGCATACAGTTCTTCGCCAATGTGCTGGTGCCTATACTGTCGCGAAGGGGCGCCTGCCTTTCGTTGCTGCCGCCCTGTGTACGGTGTACATTGGGGCCTGCTCCGCCTGAGGAAGCTGCCTTGTTTTTTGCTCCTCTCCAAGTGGAACATTCCCAGCAGCTCCGTCGATAGAGTCCGGGATGCGGCTACCAGTCAGCCGCCGCTCACGGTTGCCCGGGCGTCCTCTCCTTACCCTGGACCCGCCTAGGGCAATGCACCCCCTACCGGCGGCACGTGGCCTCGTTTGCCCATTGTTTGCTTTCGCCTGGGGATGCCCAGGGGCCGTCTCTGTATGTCCGGCCCTCTGCGGACTGTGCGCCCCCCGCCGCATCGGATGCAGCCCTGTCCGGCTTGCCTAATCATGGCGGAGCAAGTCCCATAGGCCCACCGCTAGTTGCACGCCCGCCTCCCTTGCGCCCTCCGCCCCGTGTGGCTGACCGCGAGCGTTGAGAACGCCCACCACAAGAAGGGCGCCCACCTCGGCAACCCCTAGTTATGGCTCCTCCCCGGTGGCCGCGCCGGCCGCTCCACCTGCATCACCCTCTCCCCCACCATGTGTCACACGGCTCAGTAGTGGTGCACGCTCTCGGCATCCTCAGGGCTAGTCGATGTGGTGTAGAATGCCCTCTGGCTGGCTTGGGGCCCTAGCAGCGACGCCCTTGAACCCCCGTCAACGTAGCCCGGCACCCGTGCACCCGGCTCCGTACGTGGTGCGGCGCTTTTCCGTTGCGCGCCGCCTGAGAGGCCCCCGGTGCCGCCCTACTATGAGGAGATCTTGGAGTATTTGGCGCCAGATGGGGCGCTGCTGTACCACATGCTCTTCTCCTACCGGCGAGTGGTCTGCTGCTCAAAGGGTTTCGGTTTGTCTGTTGACTTGCCCCCCTGCTCGTAGAATGAGGGGCTCCAGCGGTGTGGCCCGCGGTCTTTACATTGCCCCCCTCTTTGCCTGCAAAACCTATGTCCTTTGGGTGCCGCGTAGCCTGCACACGGCTCCGGTCGCCTGCTGCTCAACTATTGCGCGACCTGGTGACCCCATGCACATGGGAGTACTACAAGGGCCTGCGGACTAAACTCAGCTCCACCTCCACACTCCTACGCAACAGCCCGAGCATTGTGTCACACAGTTCCTCGTAGGCTATCCCCTCTACCCTAGTGAACTTTATCGGCACTTGGGAGCGGCCATCGTCGGAAAAAATACGGACACGGGGCTGGGGGGTGGGAGCTGAAGGTTGAGAGGGCACGGCCCTTGGGGAGGGGGGGGGTCGTATCCGCGTTGTGGTTCACCAGGAACGAAACGGGGGGGGGGGTGGGGGCCGGCGGGGGGGCCTTCATCGGCGCCAGTGACTCCAGAGGCCGGGCCAACGACTTTGCCGAGGACCCCCAATAAGTGCTCCTGGTCCGCCCCAAGCTTGTCATTGGGGGTCATGGCCACCGCGAACACGAGGGGTCCCGTAGCTGGCTGCGTGTCGTGGCCACCATGGCTGCTCGGTAGGACCTACGCGGAAGACAAGAGATCCACCACCGGGTGTGCCCCGACCCCAAACCAGGCATCGTCCGGGGCCAAAGTAGCCAACTGGGACACGATGCGCTCATAGAAGGTCTCATGAGAGCCTCCCACAAAGATGGCGGCAGGGACCCTAGACTCGAGATGGGACTTTCAGGCACACAACTACCCCATGACCGCCGGCCTGTCAGACCCGAAAGAGGGGGCTTGCGCTAGTAGCAGGCGAGCCAGCTGCGGTCGGTCCCGAGTGCTGAACAGCAGGGGAAGGAGTGAGGCCGCGCTGGGAACACTCCCCTAGAAGAGATGGAGGCTTCACCCGTTGCATCAATGGACGCTGCAAGCAAGCGCTTGCAGAGAGCCCCGGGCGCATTGACCAGCAGTTCTAGGTCCCTGGAAGCGGACGGCAAGGGCGCTGGCCCTGATCCGGGGCCTCTCTCGGCGGCGGAGCCTGATGGCGAGCCGGCTAGCTATTGTGAGTGGGCGGCCGTCCACAGCAAGAAGAGGGCGGCGGGTAAAACCATTGCGAGGAGACAAACCTATTGTGGACGGCGGGTTGTCGGGGTTCGCAGGGAGTTGTGTCGGGAGGCCGCCATCATCCACACACTTGTCCTAGAGCTGAGCGAAACCTTGCTGATTGGCCCAGGCGAAGTGGAGGCCTTATGAGAAGGCCATCTAGGACGCGGCCACCTTCATCGGCGGCCAGGCCGATGGGAGACGGGCCTAGTGGAACATGAGGCGGAAGGCGCCGGGGTCATTGTCGACAGCAACCCAGAGCTCCTCCGCCCCCTGCCGCCTCGAGTAGCTCGCACAGATTTTTGTCAGGAATACGAGCTCCTCGTCGTGGGACCACGTCGCCATCTTGTTGTGCAGCCCGGTTAGCAGCTCCTTCAAGGAAACCCAGAGCAAGATCACGTAGGCGGCCTGGAAGACAAGATCTAAGGGCGCACCCGCCCTTCCGTAGCACAGAGAACCACACCCAAGATCCGCAGACCAGCGCCTTTGTCAGTGAGACTCTCAGCACCACCTAACAGGGAATGATGGTGCGCTGTGTGCATGCACCCAACTTGCAAACCGGCGTCAACGCCCAAGCATTTTTAGCTTTGGTGGCCGAGCGCTCGCGGTCAACTAACAAGTTTTTGAAGTCATACATGAGCTGCACATGGGGGGGGTGGTTTTGAAGGCACACACTGCACACAATGCTCACGGGAACATGAGGTAGGCAGGCGAGGAGCACGGTGCTGCGGAAATGGAAGTCTCCGGCCGGCCTGCGATCTTGCCCGGGCCCGTGCTGTTAGGCGTTTGTTAGCTGCTCTTGTCCGCAACAATTTCCCGCTCGGGGCGGGACATTCACACTTGTGAGCGGGAGGGCTCCAAGAGCCGCCAACCGGGATGGTGCACTGAGACTGAGCAGGGGACCAGGGACAACAAGGGGAGGGATGACACTAATGCTCACTCGGCCAGCTGGGCAAAGCGGGAAAGCAGCAGCCGCTTGAAGGAGGTCAGGGGTTCAAATTCTGAAAATTGCAAGGGGGTGAATTGCGACGAGTGGCCACGTGTTGGCGTCCCCTCGGGAGGGCCATTTGAGAGTAGTTTAGACAAGCATGGACCGAGGCCGGCCCCAGCTGCGCCCTCCACGGAGCCTCCTTAAGCCTCAATAGGGCCATCCCTACTCCGCCCCGGACCACTTCGCCAGCCTAGACGTGAGGACACACCAGTCCCCCACAGCGGACCGCAAGCACACGAGGCCGAGATTGCCAAGGAGCGATGGGTAGGAGGGCTCACAAGGCAGAATGGGGGGCAGTCACACCGACTCCTCCTTGACACCGCCACCACCAGTGAGGAGTAGGGACCCAGGCTCGCCCGCGGGGTAGGGGACCTGCAGGTCGCCCAAGGGGGGCGCTGCAAGCTGAGGTTGGGCCTCTCGGTCATGGGACTCAGGGGGGAGTGTGCCTTGGCCCACGATGACGTGTCACAGGGGTGGTACCGTTGCTGCTACAGGGAATTCCGCACAGGCTCCGCACCGGACCCATAGGATTGTGGCACATGCACTGGGTGATGATTGTCCATGGGGGGATATGGGGGCGGGGGGGGGGGGGTGCAGGGTGTGCAGAGGGGAGTAGCCCAGTACGGGGTGTGAGGTCAGCAGGGGGCTGCCCCATCGTTTAGAGCAGCTGAGGCACTAGCACAACTTTCGAGGGGATGGGGGGCTGGCCGAATAGGCTGCGGGGCCAGGGGACTATGGGGCCTTCTGCTGCCTACCCTTACGGTGCAAGAAGGCATTACCAGACTCTAGGGGAGCGCCATCGGCTTTGGTGGTATGCAACATAAACCATCTGACCGACCAGAGACTCTTGACCGCCTATTTGCCCTCGCCCGTAGACAGCGCATCCAACGCTACAGTGCGTAGTAGTTGTGCGTGCAGGTGTGGGTGCGTCTGGTCGGGCGTCGTAGAGCACGCTTACAAATGATGCTGCCTTCGGTACGCGTACTTGCAGGCGGCAGGGTGCTAGCTCTCTGCGCCCCCGCGGCATCTGCGCCGTCTGTGGGTGGTTCCCCCGGATGGGGATACCACTATCACGGGGGGTGGTAACTGCTGGCTGCGGTCCCATTGCATCTATTGGTGGTCTAGAGATCACAGGATGCTTGAGCCTCTTGTGGGAGCCTGTCGGGGCGCTCCGCTTTGTGGTGCCTACCCTTTGGTGAGCCTACTTCTGAGCAGCTCGTCTGCCCCCCGCGCACTTGCTTGCATCTGCCGCTGTTTAACCTAGTCCCCGCGGCTCTTGCCTAGCGATCCCAGTGCTCACTAGCAGGCCAATGGGAACGGGCTCTGTTCTCCATATCCGGAGCGGGGCGCCACCCGTGCACACCACCTATCAAGGATGGATATAATTTTGGCGCCACTTCGGGGGTCCCGGTCCGGGGGGGGGGGGGGGGGGTCATGTTCAGTGTTTGGTCACAAAAACCATAAAAAGCCATAATGGGAAAGTGCAAACCCGAAAGATATCGTGACCAAATAAGGTGTATACGGTGGAATATCGTGTGAGCCTGCTGGTACTGTAATTGTTGGTTATTGTGTTTGCTGATAGTTGTATACTATTTTTGTATGCTCTTATTTCAGGGCTTTTCTGTTTTTTGTCACAATGGGCCGTAAGAAAAATTCCTTGCCCATGTGTTCCAACCTGCAAGACTGATGATGCATGTAGGCAGAAGCGTAGCCAAGCAGCAGGCAATGGTTGACCAAGCTTTTGCACTGGCTGTCTCTGCTTGTTCTGCTGCGGGTGTGGCGGTTGTTTGTGGTGCTGTTGTTACTGCTACGGCCCTTCTTAAATGGCCTGACAATCAGTCCCCACAGCCTTTTTTGTCACCGTGAGCGATGACAGTGGATGACATTGGAAATGCCCCATACACAAGGCATTGTGCGTGTCAAATGTGCTGTGTATCCCATTTCCACCAACCCCCCCCCCTCCCAAGCACCTGTACGGGCAGAGGGTTGCACAAAACGGCCGGTTGTGGATCACATTTTTTGTGACCAAACATCGTGACCATTTTGTGACCAAAGTTGGGGGGGTCTGGGCCGGACCCACGCCGCCCGTTTGAATTAATCGTGCCACCTATCCCCCCCCCCCCCCCCCACCCGTGTCCGTGCATTCTAGTGTCTGTCTCCTCTCGAAGTTCTTCGCTACCTTGCCCATGCAGCCTTCCCCATGTGTGGGGTTGGGTGTCTGAGCGTTGGGCATGCTGGGTGTGAGCTGCACCACCATAGTGGGGAAGCGGGGTCGACTTCTGGCGTACATAGTGGTGCACGACCCCGATTTTGTCTTCTTAAAGGAACTCTAGTTGCACATGGACCCGGCTAGGCTGGTGGGGCTTCTGTATAAGCTCTTCTCGGTTATCACTTTTTGGGGTGGTGTCGTGGCGGTGCTGTTGCATCTGCGGAGGGAAGGTCGTGCCAAAGTAGAGGTGTGCAGCGAGAGGCATGCACTAGGTGTGTTCATCCTGATTTGCTGGAGGCGGTAGCTGTAGTGACCGCCTTCTTCCTGCCCAAGACGGACCCTGAGGAGCGGGCATGTGTGTGCAAGGAGGCTGCTGGGTTCGTTGAGCACTGTGTGGCCATTTTTAGTTCCTCTGGGGTGATCTTAACGCGGCGCCGGAGAGGGGAAGGGGGGGGCTAGTTTTCCCACACCCTGGTCCCCAAAAGGCCTTGGGCGTCTTTGGTGTGCCCCTCCCCCTGCTTCCCCTACGAACAATGTTCCGCTGCCGGTGGGGCATGCCTTTGGCAAGCAAATGTACTGTCTGCTAGCGCACAAGAGCACACAGGTCGCTGCATGTGGTTGCGCACTCGTGCCTGTGCTTAGTTTCCCACCAGGCGATGATAATCCATATCGGCGTCGGGTCGGAGCTTCTCCAGCTACAAGACCCGACTGCGCGCCATTTCCATCTCTACCTTGCGTATGAGCGTGAATCGGGTTGTACCCGCTAAAGAAAGGTCCCTTTATGGCGGAGATGGAGTGGCAGGCCTGAGATATGCAGTGTGCAAAGGAAGGTTTCGGCTATGACGTGAACAGGTTCTAGAGTGGCATTGCTTTCTGTTCTTACCTTCCTCACTTTCGCTCGCGGATGCAGCTCCTTGGACGGGGGGAGCGGGGATGCCGCCTTTGGCTCAGCGCGCCAGCTGCCGTTCCACCGAGACTTTAGGGAGGGTGTGGCCTGCAACACCTCGCAAACTACGTCGACGGATGAGCTACCGCCGTCCCTCTTGTCGCGCATGCGCGGCAATCCGTGGTTCGCCTTGTGCTGGCTACTAGGGTTTGGTCCGGGGTCTGGAAGCTGCTGGCGGCTCTCCACCCGTGCCTTGTCAAGTGGTTTCCTAGGTGGTGCCTCAAGAACAGTAGTGCCACTGTGCTTGAGCCCTACATCTGCACGCTAGGGTCGGGGCTTGTGTTCCACCGCATAGAGTTTATGGCCGAGGCCACTCGCTGGAACGTCTTCTCTTCTTTTGCATACCCAACTACCCTGTCCCTTGTGCTATGTGCCCTGCCGTGTCACTAGTTGGTGGCCTTTTGGCAAATCTAGCATGGCGGAATCTATTTGGGGGACTGGGATGAGAAACATGCTTTCTGCAATACGGTCCGTCCAAACCTAGGAGCTGTCTGCTCGTTGTTGGGTACGTTGGGGATAGTAGCCTCGTGTATAGCGACCAACTTGGCCAACAGACATCAGACATTCGGCTTTTACGGACCACCATTAACCAACCACAAACCCACCTTCCCCAACGCCTCTCATGCTGCACTACATCATTCTCTCTCCCCCTCCTACAACCCACACCAGACATCAGACGTTCCCACTGGAAGATGCCCCGGCCAGCCCCACAATGGTCAGTCCCCCCCACTTGCCCCCCCGCCCCCCATCTCATGATGCTGACCCTTGAGGCAGCACAGCCCCTTGTAGGCTTGGCCTTGGCGCTATGCTCCAAAATGTGTACGAATTCCTTTGTGCCTCTCATGTCCTTTGCTGTGCATGCATTGCGTGTTGTGCTTTCCTTTGTGTGTGTCGTTATTTTGCATCTAGTATGGATAATGATTTGGAGAAGACCCTCCTCTTTTCAAAAACAATGACAACACACCTCACGTGCTTTGCATGCTTTGCTTTGCTTTGCTGTCGATTTTTGTCTTTATGTAGAATGGAAAACGAATTGGAGAAGACCTCCCTCCCCCCCTTGTGGAAAGGCGTATCCCCCCAAAAGGACACCCCCCTCCCTCTCAACCCTTTATTCGCCCCCCCCCCCCCAATCCATGGCTCCAATCTATGCCGGTGATTTGGGAGGGTCTTCCACCTGTCTTCTTCACGGGTCTCATGGTCGTTTTAAGACGTGCATTGTGTTTTGAGAGGGGATGCTTTTTTTTTGTTTCATAGGTTGTTTTGAGTGTGGTTGGTGGTGTGGTTGTGGTGGTGATGCAGTGCTGGTGGTGTGGAGGTGCTGATGTGGTGCTTGTGGCATAATGGTGGTGGTGGTGTACTGCTGGTATGGCAATGGTGGTGTGGTCGTGGTGGTGTGCTGGTGGCGGCGTGCTGCTGGTGGTGAGGGGAGGTAGTGTGGTGCTAGTCGTGTAGTGGTGTAGTGTGTGGCGGCAAAGTCATGGTTAAGTGGTGGGGGTGCAATGTAGTATAGGGGAGTAGCCCCCGTGCGATGATATCTACAATGGTTTGCCCTGTTTTGTATATTGTTGCAACACTTGTACAGGGTGGTGGACCCCATGCGCTGATATGTAGAAGGGTTTGCATCCTTCCGTATATCAGCGGAGTAGTTGTACAAAGGCGTATCCCCCCTACGCTTTTATGCAGAAGGTTTTTGACTTTTCTATATATCAACGAAGGACTTGTAGAAGGGAGGATAGCCCGTGCGCTCATATGCATAAGCATTTGCACCCAGAAGCAGAAGCATTTGCATATATCAACGCAGCACTTGTATACGGGACTACACCCGCTGCAATGACATGTAGAAGGGTTTGCACCCTTCTATATAGCAACACAGGACTTGTACACAAGAGTACGCCCCCTGCGCTAATATGTAGAAGGGTGTGCACCCTTGCGTGTATCAACGCACGAGTTGTACCGGGGTGTAGACCCCGTGTGCTGATATGGTGAGGGTCTACACCATTGTACATATCAGGGCAGCACTTGTGAAGGGGTGTAGACCCCCTGCGCTGGTGTGTAGAATATTCTGCACCCATCTCTATCTCAGTGCAGCACTTGTACAACGCTCGAGACCCGCTTCCCCGATATGTAGAAGGGTCTACACCCCTTTTTTTATACCAGCAGAGCCCTTGTAGAGGGGTGCAGACCCCCTCCACTAACACGTACAAATGTTTGCACCCTTGTCAAAATCAACGCAGCACTTATACACGGGAGTACACCTCCTTAACTGATATGTAGAAGGGTTTGAACCCTTCTGTATATCACCACAGGACTTGTACAGTGGCGTAGACTCTCTATGCTGATGTGATGGAGGGTTTGCACCCTTCCAAATATTAGTGCGGCACTTGTACAACGTTGTATACCCGCTGCGGTGATATGTATAAGGGTCTCCATCCTTCCATACATTACAGCACCCCTTGTAGAGGGGTGTTGACCCACTGCACCCATATATAAAAGGAGTTGCACCCTTCTAAAAATCCGTGTAGGTAGACGCCCCGCAATGATATTTGGGAGGGTCTGCACCCTTCTATACATGAGCTTAGCACTGTTACAGGGGTGAAGACCCCGTGCACCACCGTCTAGAAGTGTGTGCACCCTTCAATACATGAGCGTAGCACTTGTCTTTATCGTTATTTTGCAGGGGTTTATACCCCTTGCGGTGATATGCATTAACTACTACATATCACCGCTGGTCTCTATACTTTTTCCACAGGGGTGCACGCCCCCTATGGGGATATGTAATGGCTACTACATATCACCACAGGTCCTTATCTTTATCCTACACGGGTGTCTACGCCACGCGGTGATATGCAGTAGCTACTGCATATCAGTGCACGCCCTTATATGTATTCTTCAGGGGTGTATACGCCCTGCGGTGGTATGTAGTAACTACTACATATGACGAATGGTCTCTCTATTATTCTACGGGTGTACTTATTGTGCGGTGATATGTAGTAGCTACTACATACCACCGCAGGTCCTTATACTTCTTATACAAGGGTGTACAGCCCCTGCTTTGATATGCAGTAGCTGCTATATATCACCGCAGGTCCTTATACTTATTCTATAGGGGTGTACACCGCCTGAGGTGATATGTAGTAGGTACTACACATCATTGCCGGTCCTTATACATCTTCTACAAGGGGGTACAGCCCCTGCTGTGATATGTACTAGCTGCCACATATCGCCGCAGGTCCCTATCTTTCTTCTACAAGGGTATACACCCTCTGCTGTGATATGCAGTAGCTGCTACATATCACCGCGGGTCCTTATACTTATTGTATAGGGGTGTACACCCCCTGCGGTGATATGTAGTGGGTACTACATATCACCGCAGGTCCTTGTACTTATTCTATAGGGGTGTACTCACCCTGCGGTGATATGTAGTGGCTACTATATATGGCTACAAATCCTTTTCTTTCTTGTACACAGGTGTTTACCCCATGCGGTGATATGCAATAGCTTTTCCATAGCACCGCAGGTCGTTATACTTATTCTGCAGCGGCATATACCCCCTGCGGTGGTATGTAGTAACTACCACATGTCACCGCTGGTCTCTATACTTATTCCATAGGGGTCTACACACCCTGCGGTGATATGTAGTAGCTACTACATACCACCACAGGTCCTTATATTTCTTCTACAAGGGTGTACACCCTGTGCTGTGATATGTATTAGCTGCTACATATCACCGCAAGTCCTTATACTTGATGTACAAGGTTGCGTACCCTTTGCGTTAATACGTAGTAGGTACTATATATCACCGCAGGTCCTTATACTTACTGTATAGGGGTCTATATGTTGTGCGGTGATATGTAGTAACTACTGCATATCAGCACAAGTCCTTGTACTTATTCTCCAGGGGTGTACACCCCCTGCGGTGATATGTAGTGGCTACTGCATATCACCGGAGCTCCTTATCTTTATTCTATAGGGGTGTATACCCCGTGCGGTGATATGCAGTACCTACGGCATATCACCATAGGTCCTTATACTTATTCTTCAGGGGTGTATACCCCTTATGGTGATACGTAGTAGATACTACATATGGGTGCGGGTCTTTATACTTATTCTACACGCGTTTATTCCCCCAGCGGTTGTTTTTAGTGGCTGCTACATATCACCGCGGGTGTACTCCCATTTACAAGGGTTACAATGCTTCATTGCAGGGAGTAGACCCTTCAATGAATCATTGCAGGGGCTCTACTTCCATTTGGAACGGTTGCGGTGATTCATTCAAGGGAGTAGAGCCCTCAATGAATCACCGCACGGGGTGTAGTCCCATTTACAAGGGCTGCGGTGCATCATTGAAGGGAGTAGACCATTGAATGAATCGCTGCAGGGGGCCACTCCCACTTACAACGGCTTCGCTGAATCATTGAAGGGAGTAGACCTTCAACGAATCACCGCAGGGGCTCTACTCCGTTTTTACGAGGGCTGTGGTGAGTCATTGAAGGGAGTAGACCGTTCAATGAATCACTGAATCGGATCTACATTCATTTACAAGGGCCCCGGGGAACGATTGAAGGGAGTAGACCCCTCAATGAATCACGGCGAGGGATCTACTGCCATTTCTAAGGGAATGCGGGTCATTGGCATGGCGTCGCTCTCTGGGCGATGTGGTGCACCTGTTGGCCGCTGTATGCCCCCTGCGCCCCTCCCTCGGCGGGCTGCCGTGTCCTGGGCCCGCGCCCGCTCCTTCCCCTTTGTGCCTCTCGTGCCGCGCTCGTCGCCGCTCACGCGCGCCCTGCGTGTGTCCCCTGCTCTCCGCTTCTCTACCCTTGCCCTGCCACCCTAACCCCTCTCTCTCTGCCACGTCCTCTCTCCTCCGGCCACAACCTCACCGTGTCCCAACCCTGCGTCACACGGAGGGGCGTCGCTTGCCCATCGCCATCTGGATATTACCGTCTGCTATCACCGCCCGTGCTGTACACCCTCCCGAGTAGTCCACTCGCGGGTACCACCTATGCGGCCGATGCCCCTACGGCTACGGCTACGGCTGGTGCCCCCTCCCCTCACGCCCCTGTGAACAGTCCTGGGCACTTGCCCCAAAACTCGATGGCCAAAGATAATTTTTCCTCCAGTTGCAGTGGAGTTGCAGTGGAGGCTTGGGTCCTCGCATATGGTCCCGTGTCGCGTGTTGTGTATTCTGGGGGGACCATCCATGAGGGCGGGGGGATTAGTCTTTGGTCAGGTCATTTCCAGTCAGATTCAGACAGCTTTAATTGGGTTGCAGGATTGGCTGAGACCAGTTGAGCTTTGGCCGGCATCTGCACGCGAACATCGCACATTTTGCCCCCCCATCAAAAGAGACAAGTCAGAGTGGTCAGTACTCAGAACGATCCATTCTCAGTGTTGAGGTTGCTGTTCATAATAAAGCGCTGATAAATGTTCCGGGGCTGTGCAGCCGGTTTGATGACCGTAATGTTTGCGGCTGCAGGCACTGGCTTGGCCCCGAGTCCCGCCCGATTCGCCCCACCCCCTTCGCTTTGGCTGGAGCTGCTTGGCCTGTCTCTGGTCGAGGCCTTGGGGCGCTGCTCATCCTCGTCTGAGTCCTCCCCAGCTTCTTCGCGCATCCGCCGCCGGCGTTCTCGCCGGCGCTCGCGCTCGGCCAGCCACTCCTCCGACGTTTTATCGTGCCACCCGGTGTTGATGGCGTCGGGCCGCACCGCCTCTTTGCGCGAATTAGGATTGACCCGGAAATGCGCCAGATCGACGGCCTCCGTGCCGTAGTCCGGGTAAATGGAGCGGTAGAAGCTGCCAACGGCATCGCGCAGGACGTCGGACATGTCCTCGGGGTTTGCGGGCCCCGCTGGCGGCGCAATCGGAGGGATGTGGGAGGGATTGATGGGGGTGTACGCCACGTTGATGGTCTTCTGCAGCGAATGCAACAGCCCCACGGGCATTGTGTCTGACGTCAGCGGCATCCTCATCCGGAGGTCTGTGTTGCGTTCCGTGGTGATCCGGGTCACCATCGGGGGCCTGGGAGGCGCTGAGCCTGCGGACGGTGCTGCTGCATCTGGGGAGGGGTGCAGGTATGCATGCGTGTGGCTGGGTGGCTGGGTGGCTGCGGCGTGTTGGGCATGCGCCCGCACTGCAGCCTCGATCTGTTCGGGGGAGAGCTTGGCCCGGATGCAGTGCTGCCTCCAGCGGTAGTAGTCGTGGTACGGGTACCCCGGGCCCCAGAGGAACACGTAGTGGGGGTTGCCGGCCTGCGTGCGCCGCGCCGTCTCCTCCCAGGTCACGCCTCCCTGCACAAAATACTCTGCACACTGGTCGACAAGCTGCCGGAGGGTGTCATCTTGTGGTGGGGGCGTTGGGCTGGGGCTCAGGTTGGAGGAGGTCGACGGCGTTGAACTGGGGTCTGAGGCACTGATGCGGGCCTTGTCTGGCGCGCTGTGCCAGGGCATTGCGGTCATCATGGATCTGGGTTCCAGTCTTAATCAGAATTCCCTGTGAGTGCGCAGTGTGAGGGCCAGGGTTTTCGAAGAAGGGACCAACATTGGTATTCTGATTGGCCTACATCACACTGTATTCTTCTTCTCCCGGTGATTCATGCGCACCATAACTTGGCACTATCTTCAAGCATAACTTAAACCCAAAACACTCATCTTAGCGGTCATTACATTCAGATGCACATGATGCATCGGCCGCATAAAAAGCAAGACACTGCCTCACAGACAAAGCGGGCAGCACAACGAAGGTCTGCCGGGAGTTCAAATGTCCCGCTTTCCTGATACACCAGATTCCACATCAACAACGTGATCCAACAGTGTGATTCCCGTGACCAAACTGATTGGGTCATCTTGGATGAGGTGCAGCACACAGGGCGTGTGTCTGGGCGGCAGACATCATCTTTGCAGATGATCGCCTTTGTCATTCCACCCTGCCCTGGCCTCCTCGGGGTTAGGGTAAGGCTATTGCTTGGGGACCTGGGGGGGGGGGGGGGCGGTGGCTCAAGGGCTGGAACTGACCCACCCACCCACCCACCCACCCTTCAACCCAACCACCCACTTCCTATATACCTTTGCTCCGTTGGCCCACACTGGCTGTGGTTTGTGACATTTTCTCATTGGCACTGAGGTCAAACGAACAATGACAAAAAGGAAACAAATATGAAAGTAGGGGGCACAAAAAATAGTGGATCATGTCAGGCACTGAAGGTGGACCAACCCAGAATCAAACCCAACACCTTTCATTCTGAAGACCATGCTGTTAACCATTCAACTACCTTCCTTATCTGACAAATGTTGTGCAACAGGTGCCTCATTGGGTGAACACTATATCAAAATTGTCAGTGCCCCTGAGTCCCGAGGCTCGCACACCCAGCACCCAAGAAAATCCCACCCCTACCCCCCGGGGAGGGGTCCATGCCTCCCAAAAACCACTGAAAAAGGCCTTTGGCCCCCCCGGGGGAGGGTGTCCGACACACTAAGCAATAGCCTGGTTAGGGTCCCCCACAGCGCTACACAGCGTGTATGCAAGGCGCTGGAGATGCGCTGAAAAACTGCCGGGGGCGACTGGCCATCGTTCGCCGCCACCCGCCAGAGGGCATTCTCAGGGGTGCTGCCCAGAGGGCAGGGTGGATATGGTTGGGGATTGGTCCCAGCCTCTCCCGGCCGCCACCGCATGTGGCAAGGGGAGGAGGGGGGGGTTCCTTCCGTGGGCTGTGCACCCCCGCACTGGGCTATGCGGTCCATCGCGATGTGCTGAGCTGCATGTTGCGCTCGACGCGCAGTGCCCACATTACTGTACCGGCCAGCCTCCAGCGTTGGGGGGTTGGGCAGCTATGGGCCCAACTGCCGTGGCACTGAGCGGTAGGGCCGCTGCGGCGGTGTCTCCATGGGGGGTGGGGGGGCTAGTACCTCCGAGGCCGGCCAGGCCTGGCCAGCGAGGCTGCCAGCGCTAGCGCTGCTAGCCCCACCTTACGTATTTGTAGGAGCGGCATGTGGTACCCCGGATCCTGGCGTGGTGGGGTTGTTGGCTGCCCTTGCCAGGCATGCCCCTCATGGCCCGCCGTGCACCACCCGCTGAGGCCCAATCCCAGCAGCTGGCCGCGACTACAAGAGGAAGCGTTGTGCTCCGAGCATAGTGCCCCGTACGTCCCTCGCCCATCCCTGAAGAGCCGCGGCGGCTGCTCCACCACGTCGCACATTGATGGGGCTTGCGCCAAGGGGGGGGGGGGGGGGGGTGGAAAAAATTCCTGATACTGGGCTACAACGTTATTTTCGCAGGCAAGGCCTAGGACCCCTACCCCTTGCGAAATTTTTTTCCTTACACATTTCCCCGGGATTCCCTTTAAACGAAGCCGTTTCAAGGTGAATGTGTGTTTCATCAATGAAAATATCCTATTCCAAGGTTGATGAGGAGTTTCCAACTTTCTAGGGTGCAAAGGTTTGCTTGTGCCTACTTTTGTGCTCCGCTACCTCCACAAAATTTCAGTGACCTTCTGTGGAGGCTGCCCCGGCTACCATGGCCATGCGTGGCCAATCAAAAGCCCTCGATCCTAGGGCCGACTCACGGAGCGTTGGGTTCCCAGCCCCCCAGCCCGCCGACAATCCCCCTGCCCTGCGCCCTTCCCTCTGATCCACCACCTGTCCACCATCTGTCCCACCCACTGTTGTCGTCTTCCCCCTATCCTTTGCGGCAGGCCTACCCCCTTCCCCCTTCCCTCCTACCTCGTGGGGTGCCCCTTCCCTAGAGGTAATCGTTTCAAGAGTTTCGCGTTTCAGTTTGGGGTAGGCACAAGGGTGGAGTGCCTACCCCTACCCCATGAGGTGGCCCATTCCCGGAGGTAATCGTTTTGAGATGTTTCGCCAGTGCTGCTGAGAAAAACTGTGTCAATTGGCGTTGAGGTTTCTGTGGTATGGATGTACCGGCCCCGTGTTTCTTGCCTTGGCAATGAATGGCGAAATTCTGGGTGTCAGGACCCACCAAAATCAATAACCTCTCCCTACAAATACAATGCCACCCACTTGAAGAACATTTCGCCCATGCTAGGTTCAAAAGGGGAAGAAAGCAAAGGAGATGACATGTGATGAGGTCTAGGGCAAAGGGAACAATAGCACGAAAAAGGGAAAGGAAATATAAAATTGTGACATGCTCGTACATTCTCCTACAATAACCCTCCCCTTGCATTTAACATCTCCTCTACACCACAACACAACGCACAATATCCAAAAGAATACGAAAACAACTCCAAATCGATCATTGTGAGCAATGTGACAAATGGTAGTGTAGTCACATTCACTGCTTTGCCGCACAAAATTTTCTCCTTCTACACCTTGCGAAAACAAATTTCAAATGCTATAAAAATAATGTGACGCTGTTTTTTTTTCGCAGGCAAGGACCGAGACTCTAACCCCCGGCAAAAAATTTTCCATGTGCGAATTTTTTTCACCCCCCTCCCCTTGCCTTGCACTCATTGCGGCTGGTGGGCGGACGGGGGTAGCGCCGGGCCCCCGTTTGCCAACCATAGGAGTCCATGAGGAAGTACCCCGCCACCCTAGGGCACACACACAAGTGCTTGAGCTAGGACTCCTAGCAGTGGAGCATCAGCCACTGCAGCTACAGCACCATTTCAACCCTCACCGCCAAATACGCCTAGGCCTACAACACTGCGCATAACTGGCCGCACAAGTGGATAAGAGCCCAGCGCCGGTCTAGCCTCCCGCAAGCCACACAACCAGGCGAAGCACTTGCGCCCGCTGCACCCTTGCAGTTTCTGGTGTGGGGACGCCAGACGCCCTACCCACATGAATCGCGAACTCTAGGGCCAACTCGGCACGGTACACATCGACCGTGCCGTGTCTCGAGGTGAGGGCACTCGTCTAGCACACCAAGTAGTGCACAAAGGCGGGTTCCCACAGCCAGCCTATAGGGACACCTGGTATCTAGTGGGCCTTTATTTTGTCCATAAACCGTGCTTACATCACACGGTACACGTAAGGCGCCCTTTTAGAACGTGGTTTGCCTACATAAGATGGCCACTTGGGAGCAACCACCACCCTAGTTTGGCGTCCCCCTATCAGAATGTCCATTTTTCGTCCCACGTCCAAAATGGCGGGGGGAAATTTGAGTGCTTCCGGCCTGCCAACGGTTAATCTACAATTGTGTAGTCAAGCCGCACGGCTAAATCTCCATGCCGCACGCACGCACAACCCGTCAAGTGCCCCCCCCCCCCCCCCCCCCCCCCAAAAAACTGTGGAGGTTGAAGAACGGTTACCAAAGGGGAAGGTTCAATGGTAATTATCTCGTATGTTCAACCCACAACTCCTCTTTTTTCGGAATCATGTGAACGTTGTGAACCGGCTATTTTCATGTATTTATTTATCACGATGCCATGCAGTGGCAATCATGAACAATATCACAGTGTACTGATTGTGGAAACAACAAAAACCTGATTCTACTTCGTGCAAAGCGTGCCAGGGCAGGTAGGGGCGAGTGTGGCAACACGTGGCGATGCATTGGGGGATAGAGGAGGAGGAGGAGGAGGAGGAGGAGGAGCGCCTGCCGCGGTCCCACGTACGGTGAGCCTTGGCGTCGTCCCCCGGGGGCCCCACGCAGGCACAGCCGAGGGAGTCCTCCGTCTTACCTCCGCTAGAGTAAGACGAATCTCGTCGCGCACCTGAGAACGCCCCTCCCAGCAGGCCGTCTGGGTCAAAGCGCCGGTGTACGACAACGCTACGGTCCGATCTGCTCTCCGGTCCCGGCCACCGACCGCTCCGACCTGTCGTGGGTCCACCCGAGGTAGCGTCCCACGATCAACGGGCACGGAAGGTGTGGGTCTCTCGGGGCATCACCCCCGACTTGCAAACGTCGCCGGGCTAAATAGAGCGCGGCCCAGCACGACTATGCGCACTGCCGGCGGGCTGAGTACCGCCGGCGTCGCGAGTACGGCCACGCTACACGATCACGCGCACCGCCGGTGGCCTGGGTACCCCCGGGTTCTGTGAGTGCGGGACGTGCGTCACAGCCATAGCACCACGGTGGTGCACCGCTGTGGAGGTCACCGACGACGCCCTGCCGCAAAGGCCGAGCCCAAACGACGAGCCCTACGATACGTGCACCGAGACGGTACGTGACCGAGAAAGTGGCACCACGATGGTGCCCGAGCGAAACGGCGACGTTCGCCGATGGCACGTGAGGAGGTGAGTACCGCCGATGACTCGTCACCTCTGCACAGGGTGTCACGGAGGGTGGCGGAGCGCCAAGTGCAGACCCCGCCATGGTGCCTCGAGTATTGGCCTGGAGGACACACCATGGCCAGGCTGGCGCACGAAGAACGTTTGGGCAGCGCCACGGTGGCGCTCTGCCCTGAAGGTTGCGCCACGACGGCGCACGTGTACGTTGACTGCACCATGGTGGTGCCACGTCACTGAACTGGCGCCACGTCGGCTCACGGCTGTCTGGGCAGCGCCGCGGTGACGTTCTGCCCTGAGGATTGCGCCACGATGGCGCACGTGTACGTTGGCGGCACCACGATGGCGCTCAGCCACTGAACTGGCGGTCCGGGCAGTGCCACGACGGCGCCGTGCCCCGAACACTGCGCCACGGCGGCACACGTGCACGTTGGCAGCACCCCGGTGGTGTGTTGCCACTGAAGTGGCGCCACGTTGGCGCTGGATTGTTTGGGCGGCGCCGTGGCGGCGCTCTGCCGAGAAGGCCGCGCCACGACGGCGCTCTGCCCTGAAGGCCGCGCCACGATGGCGCACGGGTACGTTCGCGGCACCACGATAGTGCCCTGCCACTGAGCCCGCGCCATGTCGGCGGAGAGCTGTCGGGGCAGGTGCCACGTTGGCGTCCGGCGGTCGGGGGGAGGCCACGTATGTGCATCTGTCCCCCACAGGACTGCATGTCTGGCCCAGGGAGGGGTCCTGGACGGTTGGCGGGCGGGGTGGGCCCGGCCTGACACAGGGAAGACGCACGAGAAATCGAGACGTATCACGACTGGCTTCGAGCGTGGCAGTGCGTGTGGGCAATCCGTCCCACAGCTACCATCCTGAGGGTTTTTAGACTGGTGCCAGGTCACCAGTATAGCGTGAAGTGAGTAGAACAAGTGGCAATGGATTGGGATAGAGTGAAGTGAGTAGAACACGTGGCAATGGATTGGGAGAGAGTGAAGTGAATAGAAAACGTGGCAATGGATTGGAAGAGAGTGAAGTGAATAGAACACGTGGCAATGGATTGGGAGAGAGTGAAGTGAATAGAACACGTGGCAATGGATTGGGAGAGAGTGAAGTGAAAGAATACATCCGTGGTTTCTCCCGAGGTGTCTTGTCATGCGCTGGACATCGGGTCCGCTACCCGCGCGGAAATGTGCTCACAAACTTGAGCACGCGCACAATCGGCAGGGCTACTCCCTGCTGGAAGGGGCAAAGAGCCCAGTGCAAGTGTGGGAGTACATGCTGGACCCCATCTTGCATCTCATGGAGCGCAAGCTAGTCAAGAACAGGAAGGGGCACTTGACGGGGTATCTCCCAAATTATGTCTCTTTCCGCATGGCCTTGGGGATGGTCAACCCTCTGCATATTGATGACATTTGGGACCCGGACGCCCTCGCGTACAACCCCCGGCTGAGCAAACTCATCAGCCGAAAAAAATTTTGGGAGGTGCACCGGTATGCAAGGCCCAATGTGGCCAAGCTGCCAGCAAGGTGCAACAAGCAGTGGGCGGATGCGTGGGTGGTGGGGGCCTTTGTGGCGGCCGACGAGGCCATCGCCCCACACAAGGGGAAGGGGCCGATGCGGATGTTCATCCCGCGGAAACCCCATGCAACGGGGGTAAAATTGTACGTGCTGGCCGACTCCACCGCCCCCTACGTGGTGGACATGTACATGCACCAGGGGAAATGCCACGTCCGAGGTGCTCGCAAGTATGGGTGCGTGGGCCGCTACACGTCCCGCGAGGTGGTGAACCATTGGGCGGAGCAGGTGCCCAAGAACACCACTCTAGTGTGCGACAGCTTCTTCGGAAGCCATAGGACGGCCGACAGCCTGGCCAACAGCAAAGTTGGTTACTTGGTCCTCGTGCCCAAGGACACCAAGGGGGTCCCCGAGGCGGGTGCACAGTTGCCGGAGGGTACGTATCGTGTGGGACACAACAAACGAGCAAGGTGCTCGCTGTACGCTTTCAAAGCCCCCAAAGTGGGTAGCAAGGCAGGCCGCGTGGTGCCATTTTTAACAAATTGCGACATTGATGTCGGCTACATTACACATGGACGGGGCTACCAGTTGCCCACCGTGGTGTCCGCGTACCGGCAGAACAGCAATGGTGTGGACCGGTGCAACCAGCTGGCTTTGCAGTTGCGGGAATCCAACCGGATGCGGAGTTGGAGTGCGGCAGTGCGCGCCCTCATTATGCGATACGCTGCCGGGAACGCTTACACGGCATCGAAATGCCTTGGTGTGCGGGATCCGGACATGACGATGGCCCAGTTCCAGTGGGCCATCATTAAGGCACAATTTCCGGATGTTGGAGGGCCTCTTTCGAACGTGGTGCACGTGCATGTGCAATGCGCTAGGACACGGATGCGGTGCAAATGGTGCGGCGGCGACACCTACTGGTAGTGCAACGTGTGCGGGGTGCCACTCCATGTGAAGTGCTTTGGTTCCTATCACAATGAACATTGAACAATAACTTGACCCATAACCCTTAACCCCAAGAAGCACAAGAGCCCAATGTGTAACCTGGGAACAGAACAAAGTGGCCTGTAGAAGAACAATGGGTCGGACACGGACCGGAAGCGTGGAAGACATTGAAACGTCTTGGGGGCTGTGTCGTGGGGGGTAAATGAGTTCATACAACCCCTCCCCCAAAGAAACACGTGTACCCCGACCCCATGATTTGTTCCCATGTTGTTGCCAACGTTGCGTCTTCCGGGTACACGTGTACCCGCATTTTGTACCCGGGTACATAAAATGTTCCCACGCATTGCAGTGTAGAAGGTTCCAGACGCCGGGGACGTTCTGCACGCGGGGGAACATTTTGTGTACCCGGGTACAAAACGCGGGTACACATGTTCCCATGTGTTCCCCAACGTTGCGGATCGCCTGCGTCCTCGACGTTCTGTAGCGCGCCCTGTTCCCCAACGAGCATTTTCGGGGGTACCGTTGTACCTAACGTACCCAGTAGCCAAAGGAATATCCCAAATTAGGCGGGGTAGCACGATAACCATGAGTCCTCATGGGATAGTGGGAGGCCAAAGGGCACCTGCACCCCTCAACAGCCCGAAAAATCAATCTAGCATAAATACAAGCTGTCATCATTGTGTCGGAACATTTCAAGTTCTGCAAAATCATACTGGTGTTGGTTACTTGCTCATAATACGCCTACTATGGCGTGAAAGGTGTGGCCTTCTGGTGGCGGGCCATTGACAAGGTGGAGCTAGCAAGATTTGTGTGTGACGTTGACATATGGATTATCCTCGTGGATCTTGTACTTCTTGGGCGCCGGTAGACGGTGCGATGAGATCCCCTATGTCAACGGAGCCGGGAATTGCTGGAGCGCGCTTGGGTGTTGTGTTGGACGACGCTTCCATGGTATTCAAGGGGGGCGGCTTGTTCCAATTCCCGACCCCCCCCCCCTCCGGACCCCCCAAAGTTTTGGAACCCGCCTTTCTCCAAATTGAGATTTTGGGCAAAACGGGCGGCACCGCAGGCACCGAAAATTTTTTTTGCGGGCTTGCGGCATGCAGCAGAATTCCTTAACATCCCTATGTATGTATGCTCAAAATGTTTAGTTCGCACTAGGGATTTCGGGAGTACTCCCGGGGGGTTGCCGGGCCCAGTCCTCATGCTTCTTTTTCATCAAGCCATCAAGGCTTTTGAGCGCCCGATATCGCAAGACGAAGCGCTATACAAATGTCGTTTGTTGCGAGGTGCTTTCCAGTGGATATGAGCAAGACGGGCCGCCATACAAATGTCATTTGTTGCGAAGTGAAGATCCTGTATTTGGAGCAAAACTCCGGCCCAAATGCAACACCACATTCTTTCATTTGCTGCTTCAATTATTTTCGAGTAACGCGTGCCTGCAATTGCAAGACGCAGTAAACTAGACTTCTAGTCGCACTGCTTATCATGTGTCCGGGCCAAAGCTAGCAGCCCATCGGGCGATGCCGTTGGCAGCGTGTGCCGAAGGCTATCGGCGACCAACGAACACGTGACTGTGCGGCAGCAAAAGATTGACATATGTCCCTGGAGTTCTGCTGCCTGTCCGTGCCTGCCCCTGCCCGCCGGCCCCAGCACATAGCAGGCCCTCCACGGCGGTGTGGCGGTGTCGCGACCCCGTCAGGTCCATAGTCAACAACCACCTCCCAAATGGCAGGAGTAGTTAGACGAGTACCCTCCGCCAGCAAGCCCTGTTGTGTGTTCCTAGGGGAGGACGCGCTGCCGCGCGTAAAGAACAGGCATGCCGCCGCAACACCGCAACACCGCAACATTCTTTCAGGGGCAAACGTGGTACCACGTTCTTTCTTTCTTTCGTGTTTTTATTTCCCACGCTTTGTTGTGTGGCCACTTGAGCTGGGGTTAGGGACTCGCAATCCGCGTTGTGTTGCGTGCCCCTCGAGTTGTGGTTAGGGACTCGCAATCCATGCTTTGTTGCGTGGCCCCTTGAGTTGGGGTTAGGGACCCGCAATCCACGCTTTGTTGTGTGGCCCCTTGAGTTGGGGTTTGGGACTCTCAATCCACGCTTTATTGCATGGCCCCTTGAGTTGGGGTTTGAGACTCTCAATCCACGCTTTGTTGCATGGCCCCTTGAGTTGGGGTTAGCGTCATATTGCCCTTGCTTGTGCTCGTATGCATGTGGTTTTTTCGAAGTAAGTGGTAGCAGGGGCGGAGAGTACGCGACCATGCCCGGGTGCGCACCTTCATTGTCCATCATTTGCCTTCGCATGCAAGTAGGTCTTTCGGCAAAACTACTGGCGAGTCTTCGGTCGGGGCAGCACCATCGCATTGGTCCTTTTCTCGATCAGCAGTTGTCTCGTGGCCGTTCCCTTCATTGGTGTGTGTCGCAGTTGCCAGAGGCCATGGCCCCGCAGATGACCCGGAAATATACCAATGAGGATCATCACATGGCCATGCTCACCTGGTGCCTTGGTGGTTGGCAACTCCTACACGCCTTCCACAAGGCCGGATACCTCCCCCACAGCCCTTTTGTTCAAAGGCCATGAGGGTGCTCCACAACCCTATAATCTTTTTGGCATCATCACAATCACTATTGTGGCCTCAATTCTTGGTGTGGTTTGTGATGGTTTGGACCGGTGCCCCTGGGCATTGCATTTCGATAAAACCGCCCTGAAACCAGGGTTGTACGTGGCAAGTGGCCGCAAGACGGAGCCGCCGCGGATTATTGGGCTTTGCAAATGTGCGAACGGCACAACATAGAGCACAATGGGGAGCGTAGACGACCTGTTTGCACTGCAAGCGCGCCAAGAAGCAATGTGTGTGCCGATTTGGTGACATCCTTTCCTAGCCTAAACCCTTACCCCTTTGTTGGTACAACTGTGGTGACTCTCTGATGTGCATTGTGGTTTGAAGCATGTTGGCGTTGGGGAACCATCCTTCCCCATTTTTTGAACAACCAAAATTTGGCCTCAAAAATAGTACCTTTTCTCACTCCTTTGTGTACCACCAACCCCTTGTTGCACACCTCACCCCATGAACGCCCCACTCCCTTGTATATCGCGAACCCCATGCTGTGCACCTCACCCCATGACCGCCTCAAGACCCCTCCCGGCAGGTTTTTGGTACCCATTTCCGGAAATACCCAAGCCGATGACACCGTATCCATTTGATTAAGGGCGGTGCGTGAGTCAGGCTACGTGGGCCGCATACCCAACTGTTCGGAGGTGTTTGAACCCCCCCCCCCCTTCATACCCTTGGGACCCCCGGCACCCCCCACCCCTCAACGGCCTCCCTAACCCGCCCCCCAACAGCACCCCCCCCCCTCCAGACCCCCAAACGTTTTCGCACCCGGTTGGGGTTATAGAAGTCGAACAGGCCGCCCCCCTCGATGCTATTGACTGGCCGACCAAGCAAACATAAGACATGATAAAGGGGGAAGTTGCCCATGTCTTGTCCTCTTCTGCTAGACTGTTCGCTCTTTCAATCCCTAGATATCATTCTGACTGCGTACTGGTAGCCACCGGATAGTGGTGTCCACAATGTCCCACAAACGCTGGAGGCATTATCATTTTAGGAGTTTGATTCACACGTGATGTGAGTTAGGCGGCCTGGCTGCATATATATATAGTGTGTGGTTGTGCAGACAGTGTCCTTGATGAAGCCAAATCGTTCACATGATTCCGAAAAAAGAGGAGTTGTGGGTTGAACATACGAGATAATTACCATTGAACCTTCCCCTTTGGTAACCGTTCTTCAACCTGTCAGGCCGGCAAAAACCGGTCAGGGTTAGGCACCGGGACTTCGCGCACTTCGCTTGGCATGCACTTGCGCCGCACGACTTTTCCATCCTAACTACGCACAGCACACACACGCTGTCTACCGCTGCCCGACGCGTGCACAACATCCGTCCCCTGTCCCCTTCTGCTCTGGCTTCTTCTTCTTCTTCTTGTTCCGGCTTGAGCAACAAGGTTTGTGTCGGGCGTTGGGCATGGGCGTGGGGAACAAGGGGGTACGCGGGTACAAAACGCGGGTACACGTGTTCCCGCTGTTGTAGAACGTTGGCAACGACGGGGAACAAGCGGGTACAAAACGCGGGTACATGTGGGAACACGTTCTCCTACGTGTCACAAACCGCAGCCCTGGGCTTCATCTTGGGTCAGCAGTGGCTGCCCGGTTGCCGGTGGTGGTGCTGGCCGCTTGTGGGCGGCGAGGAGAGCGGCCTGCTTGGCCGCAAACTGCTGCTGCCGCACGTCCACTGCCGTCCGCCACTTCTTGGGCTTGGGTCCTTCCTGTGCAACATGCAGAACGTTGGGGAACACAGGGAACAAGCGGGTACAAAAGGCGGGTACAAGTGTACCCGGTGCTGTAGAATGTTCCCAACGACGGGGAACAAGCGGGTACAAAATGCGGGTACACCTATGAACATGTTCCCTGTTGACGACGCGCAGACAACACGCTGCAAACAAACACAGACCGATGACATGCTGCTCTCGTTGCGGGTCCTGTCCGCCATCACCATGATCTCCGTCATCGGCACTCCGCAGCACTCGCCCCATGGCTCCTCCCCTTGCCGCCACAGGTGCTTCATCCGGCATTGCGGGCACACCAGCACCTGGTACGGGCGTTGCTCCAGCTCTTCTCTTTCCTTGAACGCCGCATAAGCCTCTGCGTATGCCTGTGCCTATGTGTCTGCCTCTGCCTCTGCCTCTGCCTCTGCCTCTGCCCCTGCCCCCGGGATGACCTGTGGGGTCGGCCCACACATGCAGAGGAGGAGGCGAAAATCCCCGCAAACATCCTCCACGCTCCGGCCACTGAGGTGCGACGTGTCGTTGGGTGGTCCTTCCTTCTCCACACCCCGGTTCTTGTCCGGGTCCTCGTCTCGGTCACCAGGCTCCATGTCCGCGTCCTCCTCAGCGTTCACGTCCCCACCTTGGTCCACATCCCCACCACCTTGGTCCACGTCCCCACCTTGATCCACATCCCCACCACCTTGTTCCACGTCCCCACCACCTGGCTCCAAGTCCCCACCACCTTGGTCCACGTCCCCACCCACGTCCCCACCACCTTGGTCTCCGTCCCCTCCACCTTGGTCCCCGTCCCCACCCACGTCCCCTCCACCTTGGTCCCCGTCCCCACCCACGTCCCCTCCACCTTGGTCCCTGTCCCCTCCACCTTGGTCCCCTCCCCCACCCTGAGCCTGACCCGCACCCTCACCCTCACCCGAGCCCAGGAGAAGCCTCTCCCTGGCACGCGCCCGTTCTCCCCTCACCATGGCGTCCCGCAGCGTCTCCTGCTCCAGCCGCAGGATATGCTCGTCCTCGCCCTCCTTCCGGCTGGAGATCTCGAAGTCAATGTGCTTGATCCACTTCACACACTTCCTTCGGATCTCCAGCAGCTTCTCATCATCACAAGTGATGATGTCCTGGAAGCTCTACCCAAACGCCGTGCTGGTGGCGCTGGCCTCCAAGGGCAACCGGCGCCTCTGGACACCTGGTCGTGCTGCTACTGCTGCCGCTGCTGCTGGGAAACCTGACTGCTGGCCCCCGAGGCGCTGCAACGCACTGTGGGTAAGGCGGGGCTGCTCGGGGGACACTGGCACTGACACTGACCCTGCACTGGAGGCACCAACCTCTGGTTCGGCGAGGGGCTCGGCGTCTAGGTCCTCCACTGCGTCCTGGCAGCCAGGGCAGAGCGCCACTGCGCGGAGAACTTCGCCTGTACACGACAAAGAATGTGTGCAGAACGCTGGGGAACACGGGGAACAAGCGGGTACAAAAGGCGGGTACACGCGTACCCGCGGTCTAGAACGGTGGGAACAACGGGGAACAAGCGGGTACAAAACGCGGGTACACGTGTACCCGCGTTCTAGAACATTGGGAACAACGGGGAACAAGCGGGTACAAAACGCGGGTACACGTGCACCCGGCAGACACTGGGCACACACACACATACTTGGAAACCAGTATTCACCCAAGGGCGCACACCCCTCCTCTTGAGCGAGCAGGGCTTCTGCCCTGTCCTTGCCGTAGCGCTACTCGCCGCGGATCCCACAGCAGAGGTCCAGTACATCGGTCTCCGCGCCGCAGGCGACGATGAGGGATGCTGCAAGAGACAAAGGGGGCATGGACCAATCGCACAACGGGCCAAGATCAACCAAAAAAAAAAACATACCCGCCAGCAGCACACGGTTCTGGCCTTGATTCTTCTTGTCCCCCGAGGCCAGGCAGGTCCGGTAATGGGCCCTGATCCGTGCGGGCTCCATCTGGAAGAGGTCTTCCAACTTCTTTAGAAATCGGACTTGAACAGGAGGACAAGGGGATAGTGAGAACTCATAGATGCAATGGCAGGGGAAGGGAATGGAAGAGACACACCTTGCAGCGCTGATGCCCGTCACTTGCTGCCGTCAGATCACGGCGCGTACCCTTTGCTAGGACCGTACTGGCCCCGCCCGACTTCAACGGCTCCACGGTGGCAAAGCGGGGGACCTACAATGGAGGAGCAGTGCAATGGGACAGCGGGGACACGGGGGAACAAGCGGGTACAAAACGCGGGTACACGTGTACCCGGGTACAAGAACGTCGGGAACAACGGGGAACAAGCGGGTACAAAGCGGGGGTACACATGTTCCCCTGAGACATACCTTGGCGACCGGCACTTTGCCCTTTTTGGGGGTGTCCTCCTTGTCTTGTCCCTCTTTCTCCTTCTATTTCTTGTCCTTCTTAATATTGACTCCGGGGCTGGCTCTGGCTCCTTCGGCTTCTTCTTCGGTGCCGGCACCGACTGTTCCACCTGCAGGGTGTCACAATGTGTAGAAAAGGTAGTTTGGGGCAGGGTGACAATGGCAACGGCGTGCACATGAACACAAACCACCTTTGGTTCCTTTTTCTTCTTTGTCTTCTTTGTGTCTGGTGGTGTATCTGGTGGTGCATCAATTTGTTGGACTTCATCAGAACTCTCCTCCAAGGAGCTCGTGAAATACACAAAGAAAGGACACATGCGTTATTGTTTCTCAAAGGCTGGCATAGAGACGGATACTTGGCTAACCGGGTACCCCCGCTCACAGGATCCGGCTCCGCACAACTCTGTTCCAAGGGGTCGAACCCTGTCCATGTCACATACAAATGCACAGCACATTCTCTACATACAGTAGGTTAGGCACACTTGATCTCTTATGGATGGCGCCCAAGCGAAGCGCGGTGTGGGAAGTTTGGGCGAGGTCGCGTATCCCTCCTCCAGGCGCTGGTTTGTTTGTTTGTTGTGCCGGCTTTGTGGCTGGTGCGTCCTAGTTAGGGTGCAGCGCCATGTGCCTCAGCGGAAGCATCCTGGACGCCAGCGCCGCTGGTCCCAGGTTCGATTCCCACTGTCCGAGCCGGCGCTCCGCAAAGGCAAGCAACGGGTGGGGTGGCAGCCTCCCATCGAGAGAGGACGGTGGTGGGGCACACTGCTGCAGGTGGCTGGGCTCTTTTTTGTTCATTTACTATGTGGCCGTGCACCCGTGTTCTGTCGCTGCCCGTCACGGGATCACTGTGGTGTGGTTACAAGAAACAAAAGCGGGAGGGGCCCCAGTCCCCGGTCGGGCGAGGCCGGTGGGGGGAAGCACTGCTACAGGCCGGGTTCGAACCGGCGATCTATGCGACGACAGCCAACGTTGGTAACCACTATGCCACACTGCCTCCCTTATCACGTAGTCCGGTACGAAGACGCACCAAGAGGTTTCATCCCATGCTCTCTATCTACTTCTCTCTGGCCCCCCTCCCACCGGGTCCCTCTCTCTCGCGCTCTCTCTCTCTCTCTCGCATAAAGGGGTTTTCGGGACGTTCGTTGGGTCTCTATCCCCCCCGGGGCTCGAACCCATCTGCACAGGACAGAAGAGGTGCGGTATACCCACTGTGCCATGACGAGTTGTTACCTGCACTCTGGTCTAGGCATTCAGCACATCAACGCTGCATCGCCTCATGCGTCGCCCTTGCGCCGCTTGGGACTCAGTCCCAGGAACCGGGTCAGGAACGCCTCGTATTCATCTACCGGGGGCTCGTCCCTTGAGCCCAAAGACTGCTCGTACCCCCCCCCCCCCTCCTCGTCCTCCGATATGGTTATCACACACAGGCCCCGTGGGGATTCCCCTCGCACATCAGGCAGCCCCTCCTCCTCGCCCTCCAACAACCGTTATTGTTTCTCAAAGGGGCAGGGGGGGGGGGGGGGCAAGGCACACCCGCTGCTGGAGCTTGATGCAGAGTCACTGCCGCTGCTACTGCTGCTGCGGCTGCAATTGCTGTCGCTGTCTTTCTTCTCTTCCTTCTTCACCCCCTTCTTCTTATCCTCCGCCTTGGCGGTCAGCACCCAATAACAATTGATGCGAGCACGCTTGCTTTCAAGGTGCGTGGTTCGCCTGTGAGACACACAAAAAAAGAAGGGGCAGTGACAATGCAGGGAGACAACGGCACGGCTGGAACCATACATACCAAACATTTGTGGGGTTTCTTTGTGAACCATTGTATTGCACAACCTCACTCATGTGCACTTCTTTTGAATTGATCTGCAGAGACAAAGTGGTAGGGTGGGTAGTGGGCAAAGAAACCCATGAACACGGAAAGAACAGGACAAACAAACCTTTGAGGTCTTGCCGTACGCCACACCGCCGCGGGCACTCTTCTTTTGATAACAATACTTCTTGCCCGCCGCCAACTTGGCCTCCTCCGCCACTACCAAATGGTATTGTGTGGCGTTGAAGCCCGGCGGTGGGCACGGCATGACAAAAAGAGAAGTGGCCTGGGGCGAAAGGGGCAGGAAGGGGGGCACAAACCCCCACCGATAAATTTCTACAGATTGGCAATGAGCAACAATGCAAAAAACAAGAGTTGGGGTACAAATTGTCGTCTGGGAACATGTGTACCCGCGTTTTGTACCCGGGTACACATAGATGTTCCCCAACACACTGCTCGTTGAGGACGCCGAGAACGACGAGCAGTGTGTTGGGGAACATCTGGGAACATGTTGGGGGAACATGTGGGAACATTTTCCATTTCACATGAAAAACATGTTTTTTAGAGGTAACCGACATTTCAAACGAACTCAGCACACTCAAAAACCAATTTTACCAACAAAAAGTGGGGGGTTGATGTAGCGCATTGGGGAACATTTTCGGGGGTAGCCAAAGGAATATTGCTTGGCAGGAACATTCATCTACACCAAGGTCCCACGCTGGGCCTCCACTTGCATGCTCTTCACCATTGCTTCCACCACTAACAGCTCCCTTCCTTCCTGTGCCCTCTTTTTCTCAGGTTAGGTCCACCCGGGCTGTGTGCCCCAAGCGAGGGCACTTGCCCACCGCATGAAATGTGTACAAAGGCTAGTTCCCACGGCAGACGTTGAGGGACGCCCGGGCTCAAGCAAGTGAGGGGGGGGGGGGGCATGCCCCATGCACGCAGCAAGCCATGCACCACCTACCACAAATACGCATCCAACCACCCCCCCCCTCATCAGGGGCGCAATCCCTCGGGAATAGCGCATCGCCTTGGCCCCGCCCGCCCTCCTTTGCTTACAACCATGCGTGCAAGCGGCACGGCCAAATACTTGGCATATAGCAGGTACATGTACCTATCAAACACAGCACCGACCATGATTTCCTCTCCAATTTGTCCACAGCCACCAATGAGTCCACCAGGGACCGTAGTTATGAGTCCTCCTAGCACACTTTTTGCATTTTGCTCGTGAATCGGATGGTGAAGAATATGTGCCTTATAATTGTCCGTTTATCAGTTTGGGCAATCACAAAAGCCAAAAAAAAATTCAAAACCTTTGTGGTGGGGCTATGAAGGTTGCTAAATGCCTAAACAGCTTGTGAAGTAGCCCTTTGTCCCCCTGCACCATGCATGCCATGGCTTGACAGGGGAGGAGCGCAGTTGCAGGGTGCTAAAATACGGGGGGAAAAAAACAATTTGCAAGTGTTGCTTGAAATGCTTGGATGGTCACAATATTATGGAATGCTGTGCTACAATGAACCATTTTTAAGCCACTGAGGTTGAAACATGCCTCAAAAGTTTGCACCCAGGCCCCATATGCCTCGCCCATATGCGGACCACCCAACACCCAAAAGACACATGCAATGAAAGACAAATAAAGAGTGTGTAAACAGTGCCCAACATATGAGGTTTTGGTTTATCATTGAAAGCGGTTACAGTATGAAACCTGCAAAGTTTAAATTTTGGAAACAAGGGGAACTTGGGGTTGAAAATTGATTCAGCGGTCTGTCCATCGGCCCCCAATACTTAATGGCCGAATGTAGTCAAAAAAGAATGAAGAGGGTTTCGATGTTGTGTGAATTGTCATGTTGATGAAAAAAATAGTTTTGTGAACCTTTTCCATTGTGAAGCCAAAAAGTTGGAAAGTTCCTCCGCAATTTGTGCAGTGCACTCGCCGCAACTTAGAGTGTGTTCTAGAGATTGTGGAGTTGGATCGTCCTAGCCCCAAGGTTCAGTACTTGCATCCCTGCCTCCCTGCAAGCAGTAGCAGCACAACGCGGGTTCCTCCATGGATCGACTGCACCTCCCTGGACCGACTGCACCCTCAGGGACCAATGGCACCATGGATGATGTTCTCCTGGTCCGGCTTCCCCGCACTGTGGTGCGAGAAGTAGACTATTAGGCCGGGGGGGCTGGGCCTAAGCAATCATATAGAAAAAGGTTGTCCGAGGGAGAGAGGTAGGGTTGGACAGAGGGGAGGAGGGGAATTGCATGGTCCGTGGTGTGCAATAGACCAAGTGAGCGACGGAAACAAACTCATAAGCTTAGGTTTAGTTTATGGCTCTGGCTAGTTTCTCCATTTACATTCTTTGACGTTTGTGTTCTTCGGTCCCGTTGCAGCATCTAAAACAAATTTTGAAGCACTTCGCCAATTGTACGGTGTGTACTCATTTGCACGGCATGTTCCAACACCCCCAAAAGCAATGTTGCCCTTTGTTTGCCTCGCCCATCAACAAGGCACACACACGGAAGCCGGTGAAAGTTCAGCTGCTAGGGCTAGAACAACCAAGGGGCTGGATGTGGGATAGAGGGCAGAGGGGAGGGGAATCGTAGATGGCAAGACTTGATCTTCAGAATGCTTTTTGGAGCATCAAGCTCCCAAAAGAATGGCACACCACCGTCATTCTTCAGACGGACGACGACAGGTCGTACCGTTACACTACACTCCTTTCTGGCTAGCACTTTTCTCCATTGATTTGTCAAAGCTTGGTACACCGTATCATCGAAGGCGCCTTGCCAGGCGTCAATGCCACGGATTGGGTGTGTATCAATGATACATTAATATGGGCCCATTGCCGCTTTGATTTGAGGCGGGCCACGGGATCCATCGTGAGGCACCTCTGCAAGTCGTATTTACTTATCATCGGCAAGAGTTCAACCGCCCTAGCCTAGTAGGGTGTCCATGCATGCCGTGTGCGGGCCGCGTGGGAGTGCTAGGGTGGGCGGTAATGCTATGCAAGGCTCTCGAGGGGGAGCTCAAGAGAGCGGACACACAAGAGGAACTACAACACATCAAATTGGCCGAAAAGGTGTGGAAGATCAGGCAAGTCGTGGCCATACAGTCCTTGGAGTGCAGTTTTAGAGTCTTAGATAGTGATTTTTCGTTCATGTTGCTACCAAAGAGACAACCTCTCGGTCTCGAAGGTCCGAAGGTCCTAGACCGCAACAATTTTGGGATTGCAGTTGCATGCCACAGCGTTGGCTACACATAGCCTTGGGAGGTAGGGTGCTACCTGAGACGTCATTGGGCGCCATGAGCTGCAAAAGTTGCATGACAGAACAAAGGAACAAGCAGAGCTGCCAAGAAAACAAATGCCGCACAAAGGAGCACAAGCGCAAGGGCAAGGGGAAGAAGCGCCCCTCGAGCTCCGATAGCAGTGGATCGTCCGCAGGTGGTAGCGGCGACAGCTACTCTAGCTCCGGCTCCCCTTCGTCATTCTCGGACCAAGCCCAAAAGAGCAAAGCCAAGTATATCTTGAGGATATGCGCAGCGGTGGCGGGCCGCTAGGAGGGCACGATTTGGAGAGGCACGGGAGGAAGGGACTTGAAACGCAAGCGGTGACGAGCTTAGGAAGACTGCACAGAGGATTTGAAAACCAAGTGCGCCGACCGCGGGCAACCCCACTGGTACTTCAACCAGGACAAATGGGGCTGCATGCATGGCAAAGGGACCAAGTGACTTGAGAAGTGAGAGATCCCCATCGTGGACGAAGCTGAGCGGCTAGGGAAGGCGAAGCAAAACGCCTCGGGAGCAAGATTCGATGCATCGGTGGTACCAAGGCTAAGCCAAAATACCCTTGAAGGCTACGTGCACGCTCTCAGCCATTTGCGCACACGGGAATGCTTGTAGTTGTGACATCTTAGAAGAGGAACCGCATGAAATCACGTGCAGAGGCTTGGGCGAAGGGTTGATCAAGAAGGTCTGATCGAGCGTGTGCCAACTAGAAAACTGGGATGACTCTAGCCGATGGTCCGCAAAGGAGACGAGTCCCTCGTGTTGGGGGTTGATAGGGCAAACAATAACAAAGGGCGTGCCACAACGAAGCCGATGTCCATCATGCCCCCATTCGTGGGCCCGCCATCTCCCCTTCTTGTAGGGGGGCGCACAGCTCAAACGCCTCCTCGAGTTGCGGCTAGGAGGGCTCCAATTTTGGCACTTCGATGCCCCACGCCAAGCCCAGCCCGACAAGGAAGGCATCTTTGTTGGCCGGCAAGAAGTTGCACACCAGCCATACCCCTAGCCCTTTGTTGAATAGGACCACCAATCGCGACGTGTTGAGCTCGGCTGTGCAAACCCACTGGCCCAATCACGTCTGCAGTACTGCTGCTCGGCGCTGCACTGGCACCTAGACAGCTCTAAGGTGTGGCTGCAACAGCCCACACCAGGCTTCATCAATGATCGACTTGTCTTGCGCCATTAGCTTTTCCCCAACCCAGGCGCCATCTCCTTCAAAAGTCCCCGTGGACCGTCCTACCCCTAGGTGCCTAAGCACTCAAATAGAGAAAAAGGTTGTCTGAGGGACGAAGGAATGGTTGGAGAGAGCGGCGGGTGTGCTAACATGGTAGCCATGTTCCACCACCGGTAGGCAGTGGTACGCATGGGACGCTACAAAAAGATGTAAAAAGAAAGCCCAGCTACACAACTCCTAGTGACAACCCCCCACGGCGTATGTGTAGGATGCGATTGAACACGAACTGAAGAAGCTCAACCCAAGTCACATTGCTCCATAGTAGCGTAGGTTCAGTCCGCAGTGCGGCCCATATCGTAGACCCCATCCATTGGTAGTAACAGGATCACAAGGAATTCAAAAGGCTACTCACAAAACGTGTACTTGCCAACTCGAACCCTTGGTGTGACACTTGCGTTCAGAGAGAAGAAAACGGGGTACATTATGGGAACCACATGCTCTCAGAAATGTCTTTGCACCCAAGATAAAGCCCGCATGATACCAAGCGAGGGAAGAAAGAGACATGTGCCACTCACCATGCCGTATGCCAAGCACAAAGTCCCTATCAACCCCCAAAGCCCCGAGTTTCATAGGATGCTTGCTCCACAATGCCCAATCGCCAATGCCACAAATGACAAAAAAATGCCCCGGGGAAAGTTTTTGGGCTACATACACACTACATGCACAACGTGCACATTGCCTTGAAACCGCGAATGCAACCACCAACACGGCAGGCAACAAAGGCATCATGACATACATTGATCCACTGCGGCCCTAGTACTAGGATGTAACTACGAAGATGTGAAGAAGTATTGTAGAGTACATCTTTGTAGTGGCCAGGTTTCACTAGCAAGTGCCGCACTCGAATATATCACTGGGTTGGCGGCCACAAATCTAGCAATTGACAACACCATAATTTTCCTCCTCTTCCTCATCTTCCTTGTCCACACGAACTCACGCACATGAGGACAAGGTCCATATGGCCGACACTTGATCGGCCTGCGACCAGAAAATGACTTTGATGAAGCTAAATGCGTGCAAACTTGTACTACTAATCAAAAGGGCCTGTCCACATACTTCGGACAACCCTCCGGTGACACATGGCAGCAAATAGGTGCTCCACACTGCACAACCCATGCACATCAATGTATTCTTGTTGGAGACCAATCAACATCTTGTGCCGCTATAAGGTACAACACTGTGGAAGCTGTGCAAGCGGCCCTTGTAAGCTGAATTGTGCTTGCGGGTTTCATCATCAAACAATGTCCATGCGATCATGAAGGACCGCATTGAAACCCAATCAGAGCATTAGCCCCTATTCCTATCATGGGATGACCTGCCCATACTATGTTCCAAAGGTTGTCCACTGGAAACATTATCCCCCGTGTGGTGGACATTGCATACGGTCATCGACAAAAATCCATTCAACAAGCACATGGGCATGCTATCCCTTGAATGAGTTACGAAATAGGGGAAATAAGGATTATGATTGCACGGACAGAACCTTTCATCCCAACAAATGTCAACCAATACTGCATTCAAGGGTGTGCCAACACGTGCAACATTGCACATATCAACGTCATCCGAACAATCTGCATGAGACATACAAGCGTAGTTGCCCCAGTCGGGGCCACGGGGAAAAAAAAGAGGTATTGGAAGAGGTCCTCAGGGACTACAAACCATCCGTGCCATTCCTCGAATAGAATTTGCCCGCTATGACACAGCTAATTGGATGCACTGCTCTAGGGCATGTTGTGAAACCCTAGTTAGCACGTAATTTCTAAAACATCCACCTAGGGGCTTTTTGGTCACCCACCTGAAAATTGGATTCAGGTTCCTCAAAAGCCATCCATCCCATCTCATTCCCCAAGGTACCCTAGATGTAGGAGTGGTTGGGGGGGGTGGGGGGCAAAGTGCACTTTGGATATAGGGCAGAGTCAGTGCACCTTGCACCCTGTGTGAATGGGTAATGAGGTTCCTTTTGAATGCGCGTTGAACGTGGTGTGAATGTGGCCACATTTTGCCATATAGTCCCCCTTGTCGCCCCTCTTAAAGAGTAGCGATGCGCTGAAAAGTTGTAGAAAAATAATTCCCAAGGTACCACAAACAGGGATGACCGATCCTTGGTGCACTATAGCCCCACTATCCCCACTTTTCTTCCCTTCACCTGGGTCCAAACCTGTATCCTCGCAGTTAGGTTGTGATTGACCTCAAGGTGAATTCCCTGGGAATTTCGTCCGGAATTCGCACCAAGTTCCCACATGACAAACCACAAGACAACATGGTATGGTAAACAAGAGATACCATTTCTTGATACAATTCCTGTGTGAACGCGGCGTCTTGCAGGCCCGGGATTGCTGCTACAAAGTCTTAACGTAGCCTAGGCCACTAAGTGCCTGAAGCTCAAACGGCAAGGACTGGCACATTTATGGGCCCTTGGCCGCGCATACTCCGGTTGGTGGAATCCCATCCCTCAGGGTGGAGACTGTCATCAATGGTGTGGTTATCCACAACCACCTAGGCTTGCCCCGCAAGACGCTTAGGCCCCCACTATTGTGCAACGTGCACTTCAATCGCCGGTGGCTCCCCTCCATTGCACAACATGCAAATTAGGAGAGGATTCGCCGCAGACAAGAAAAAAAGTACATGTGGTCTATCCACAAGTGAAACCACAAAAGTATCCCCCACTGCAACTGTAGAAGGGCATTACCCGTTGCATTACTATACTCCCTCAAGTTCATTGGGTGGACCCCAGTAAACCACATGTCTGCCATGCAATCACACACATGGCACTAAAATTGGTCCACCACTTGCAGCATGGGTCCCCCCACAGCTATCCTCCAATAGGTTCCCCTTCCATCCCCCCCTTATGGACACACTCATCTGTTAGGGTTTCCCACCCCTTGTTCCATATCAGGTGCACTGTTGTAGCACACTCAAATTGTATGTTCCCTTTTACGTTGGCCCCCTCAGCATTCACAGTCCCTAGGGTACACATTTTCGTCGCCAGCCGGGCCACGTTTAGCAGCTATGTGTATAAAGTCTCATGTCTGATGTCTGATAAGGGATGTTGTGTGTGCGGTCTGTCCAAGAAGATGTCTGATGTTCTTATCTACGGGAGGTGGGTCTAGGGTTCTAATGCCCGGAGGAAATTGGGAGAAACTATGCCTAAATCTAAATCAACCCCCCCCCCAAATGAAAAAAAACAAAAAGGGAGGACACAATTGAAAAATCATTGGGGAACCACCTTGGACAATCAGAAACATGGCAGTACAAAAGTAAAGAAGACTTTGAACACCAAAATGGGAAAATGGGGAAAATGTGTGAGCAAGGAAAGTGGCAAACAAAAAGGTGCCCATAGGCCCCCATAGGCCCCCATGGGCCCCCAAAGGTGCCCATAGGTCCCCAAAGGTGCCAATAGGTCCCCATAGGCCCCCATAGGCCCCCATAGGCCCCCAAAGGTGCCCATGGGTCCCGAGAAGTGCCCATAGGTCCCCAAAGGTCCCCCTAGATGCCAATGAGTCCCCATCAGCCCCCATAGGTCCCCATAGGTCCCCAAAGGTGCCCACAGGTCCCTGTAGGTCCCCACAGGCCCCCATAGGCCTCCACAAGCCCCCATAGGTCCCCATGAGCCCCCATAGGCCCCAATAGGCCCCCATAGACCCCCAAAGGTGCCCATAGGCCCCGATAGGCCCCAATAGGTCCCCATAGACCCCCAAAGGTGCCCATAGGCCCCGATAGGCCCCAATAGGTCCCCATAGACCCCCAAAGGTCCCCATAGGCCCCCATAGGCCCCCATAGGCCCCCATAGGCCCCCATGGGTCCCCCTAGATGCCGATGAGTCGCCCATCCCCATACGCGCCCATAGGTCCCCATCCCCATAGGTGCCCATAGGTCCCCAAAGGTGCCCAAAGGTCCCCATAGTTCCCCATAGGTCCCCATAGGTCCCCATAGGTCCCCGTAGACCCCCATAGGCCCCCATAGGTCCCCATAGGTCCCCATAGACCCCCATACGTCCCCGTAGGTCCCCATAGAACCCCATAGGTCCCCAAAGGTGCCCAAAGGTCCCCATAGGTCCCCAAAGGTCCCCATAGACCCCCAAAGATGCCCATAGGTCCCCAAAGGTGCCAATAGGCCCCCGTAGGCCCCCATAGGCCCTCATAGGCCCCCATAGGCGCCCATAGGCCCCCAAAGGTCCCCATAGGCCACCATAGGTCCCCAATGGTGCCAATAGGCCCACATCGGTCCCCATAGACCCCCATAGGCCCCCATAGGCCCCAATAGGCCCCCATAGGCCCCCGAAGGTGCCCATAGGCCCCCATGGGCCCCAATAGGTCCCCATAGACCCCCAAAGGTCCCCATAGGCCCCCATAGGCCGCCACAGGCCCCCATAGGCCCCCATAGGTCCCCCTCAGATGCCGATGAGTCCCCATCGGCCCCCATCCCCATAGGTGCCCATGGGTCCCCAAAGGTGCCCATAGGTCCCCAAAGGTGCCCAAAGGTCCCCATGGGTCCCCAAAGGTCCCCGTAGACCCCCATGGGCCCCCATATGCCCCGATAGGTCCCCATAGGTCCCCATAGACCCCCATAGGTCCCCATCGACCCCCATAAACCCCAATAAGTCCCCATAGACCCCCATAGGTCCCCAAAGGTCCCTAAAGGACCCCATACGCCCCCAAAGGTCCCCAAACGTACCCAAAGGTGCCCATAGGCCCCCATAGGCCCCCATAGGCCCCCATAGGTCCCCATAGGCCCCCTTAGCTCCCCATAGGTCCCCATAGGTCCCAATGGCCCCCATAGGCCCCCAATTGTCCCCCCAAGCCCCCATAGGTCCCCATAGGTCCCCATAGGCCCCAATAGGCCCCAATAGGCCCCCATAGACCCCCAAAGGTGCCCATAGGCCCCCATAGGCCCCAATAGGTCCCCATAGACCCCCAAAGGTCCCCATGGGCCCCTATAGGCCCCCATAGGCCCCCATAGGCCCCCCTAGATGCCGATGAGTCGCCCATCGGCCCCCATCCCCATATGTGCCCATAGAGCTCCATCCCCATAGGTGCCCATAGGTCCCCAAAGGTGCCCAAAGGTCCCCAAAGGTCCCCGTAGACCCCCATAGGCCCCCATAGGTCCCCATAGGTCCCCATAGACCCCCATAGGTCCCCGTAGGTCCCCATAGACCCCCAAAGGTCCCCAAAGGTGCCCAAAGGTCCCCAAAGGTCCCCATAGACCCCCAAAGGTGCCCAAAGATGCCCATGAGTCCCCAAAGGTGCCAATAGGCCCCCGTAGGCCCCCATAGGCCCTCATAGGCCCCCATAGGCGCCCATAGGCCCCCAAAGGTCCCCATAGACCCCCATAGGACCCCATTGGTCCCCATAGACCGCCATAGGCCCCCATAGAGCCCCATAGGTCCCCAAAGGTGCCAATAGGCCCCCATAGGCCCCCATTGGCCCCCATAGGTTCCCATAGGTCCCCAAAGGTGCCAATAGGCCCCCATAGGTCCCCGTAGACCCCCATAGGCCCGCGTAGGTCCCCATAGACCCCCATAGGCCCCATAGGCCACCATAGGTCCCCATAGGTCCCCACGTGCCCCCGTAGGCCCCCGTAGGCCCCCTAAGGTCCCCATAGGCCCCCATAGATCCCCATAAAGCCCCATAGGCCCCCGTAGGCCCCCTTAGGCCCCCATAGAGCCCCATAGGTCCCCAAAGGTGCCAAAAGGCCCCCATAGGCCCCCATTGGCCCCCATAGGTCCCCATAGGTCCCCAAAGGTGCCAATAGGCCCCCATAGGTCCCCATAGACCCCCACAGGCCCCCATAGGCCCCCATAGGTCCCCATAGGCCGCCATAGGCCCCCATAGGCCACAATGGGTGCCCATAGGTCCCCATTGACCCCCATAGGCCCCCATAGGTCCCCAAAGGCCCCCATAGGCCCCCATAGGCCCCCATGGGCCCCCATAGGGCCCCATAGGCCCCTATAGGTCCCCATAGGCGCCCACAGTTCCCCAAAGGTGCCAATAGGCCCCCATAGGCCCCCATAGGCCCCCAAAGGTCCCCATAGGCCCCTATAGGCCCCTATAGGTCCCCATAGGTCCCCATAGGCAGCCATAGGCCACCATAGGTCCCCATAAGTCCCCACGTGCCCCCATAGGCCCCCTAAGGTCCCCATAGGCCCCCATAGGTCCCCATAAAGCCCCATAGGCCCCCATAGGCCCCCATAGGCCCCCATAGAGCCCCATAGGTCCCCAAAGGTGCCAATAGGCCCCCATAGGCCCCCATTGGCCCCCACGGGTCCCCATAGGTCCCCAAAGGTGCCAATAGGCCCCCATAGGTCCCCATAGACCCCCATAGGTCCCCATAGGCCCCCATAGGTCCCCATAGGCCCCCATAGGCCCCCATAGGCCACAAAAGGTGCCCATAGGTCCCCATAGACCCCCATAGGTCCCCATAGGTCCCCATAGGCCCCCATAGGCCCCCATAAGCCCCCATAGGCCCCCATAGGCCCCCATAGGGCCCCATAGGCCCCTATAGGTCCCCATAGGCCCCCACAGGTCCCCAAAGGTGCCAATAGGCCCCCATAGGCCCCCATAGGCCCCCATAGGCACCCAAAAGTCCCCATAGGCCCCTATAGGCCCCTATAGGTCCCCATAGGTCCCCATAGGCACCCATAGGCCCCCATAGGTCCCCATAAGTCCCCATAGGCCCCCATAGGTCCCCATAGAGCCCCATAGGCCACCATGGGTCCCCATAGACCCCCATAGACCCCCATAGGTCCCCATAGGTCCCCATAGGTCCCCATAGGCCCCCATAGGCCCCCATAGACCCCCATAGGTCCCCATAGAGCCCCATAGGCCCCCATAGGTCCCCATAGGTCCCCACCGGCCCCCATAGGCCCCCACAATCTTTCGGGGGTCTACACCCCCAAAATATTTGACGCATCTGTGTCCGTCAAATATTTGGGGGGTCTACACCCCGAAAATATTTGATGGATGTATGTCCGTCAAATATTTGACGCATGTCCATGCGTCAGTTACGTGGGGGGTGTAGACCCCCAAAACATTTGACGGATGTATGTCCGTCAAACATTTGGGGGGTCTACACCCCCAAAGTATTTGACGAATGTGTGTCCGTCAAATATTTGGGGGGTCTACACCCCCAAAATATTTGACGGATGGGGTTCCGTCAAATATTTGGGGGGTCTACACCCCCAAAATATTTGACGGTTCGGGTTCCGTCAAATATTTGGGGGCTGTACACCCCCAAAATATTTGGCGGATGGGGTTCCGTCAAATATTTGGGGGGTCTAAAGCCACCAAATATTTCACGGATGGGGTTCGGTCAAATATTTGGGGGGTCTACAGCCCCCAAACATTTCACCGAACCCCATCCGTCAAATATTTGGGGGGTCTACAGCCCCCAAAAATTTCACGGAACCCCATCCGTCAAATATTTTGGCGGTCTACAACCCCAAAATATTTCACGGATCGGGTTCCGTCAAATATTTGGGGGCTGTACACCCCCAAATATTTCACGGATGGGGTTCCCTCAAATATTTGGGGGGTGTACACCCCCCAAATATTTCACGGATGGGGTTCCGTCAAATATTGGGGGGGTCTACAGCCCCCCAATATTTCACGGAACCCCATCCGTCAAATATTTTGGGGGTCTACAGCCCCCAAATATTTCACGGATGGGGTTCCGTCAAATATTTGGGGGGTCTATAGCCCCCAAATATTTCACGGATGGGGTTCCGTCAAATATTTGGGGGGTCTATAGCCCCCAAATATTTCACGGATGGGGTTCCGTCAAATATTTTGGGGGTCTACAGCCCCCAAATATTTCACGGAACCCCATCCGTCAAATATTTTGGGGGTCTACAACCCCAAAATATTTCACGGATGGGGTTCCGTCAAATATTTGGGGGATGTACACCCCCAAATATTTCACGGATGGGGTTCCGTGAAATATTTGGGGGGTCTACAGCCCCCAAATATTTCACGGATGGGGTTCCGTCAAATATTCGGTGGGTCTACAGCCCCCAAATATTTCACGGATGGGGTTCCGTCAAATATTTGGGGGCTCTACAGCCCCAAATATTTCACGGATGGGGTTCCGTCAAATATTTGGTGGGTCTAGAGCCCCCAAATATTTCACGGATGGGGTTCCGTCAAATATTTGGGGGCTCTACAGCCCCAAAATATTTGACGGATGGGGTTCCGTCAAATATTTAGGGGGTCTACAGCCCCCGAATATTTCACAGAACCATATCCGTGAAATATTTTGGGGCCGTAGACCCCCAAAATATTTCACGGATGGGGCTCTGTCAAACATTTGGGGGGTCTACACCCCAAAAATATTTGACGGATGTATGTCCGTCAAATATTTGACCCATGCCCATGCGTCAGTTACCTGGGGGGTGTAGACCCCCCAGATATTTGACGGATGGGGTTCCGTCAAATATTTGGGGGGTGCACACCCCCAAAATATTTGACGGATGCATGTCCGTCAAATATTTGACGCACACCCATGTGTCAGTTATTTGGGGGGTTTAGACCCTTGAAATATTTGACGGATGTATCCTTCAGCGCTGCAAGCGCCTGTGCCGCAATCTCTCCCACAGAATTTCCACAAAGATTGAGGAACACGGTATGCAGTGAGGCGGCATCCTTCAGCGCTGCAAGCGCCTGTGCCCCACTGTCTCCCACAGAATTTCCACGAAGATTGAGGGACAGGGTATGGAGTGAGGCGGCATCCTTAAGAGCTGCAAGCGCCTGTGCCCCACTGTCTCTCACAGAATTTCCACAAAGATTGAGGGACAGGGTATGCAGTGAGGCGGCATCCTTCAGCGCTGCAAACGCCTGTGCCACAATGTCTCCAACGGAAATTCCACAAAGATTGAGGGACAGGGTATGCAGTGAGGCGGCATCCTTCAGCGCTGCAAGCGCCTGTGACCCACTGTCTCCCACGGAATTTCCACGAAGATCGAGGGACAGGGTATGCGGTGAGGCGGCATCCTTCAGTGCTGCAAGCGACTGTGCCCCCCCTGTCTCCCACAGAATTTGCAGAAAGATTGAAGGACTGTGTGTTCGTCAAACATTTGGGGGGTCTACACCCCCAAAACATTTGACGGATGTATGTCCGTCAAATATTTGAGGATGCCCATGCGTCAGTTATCTGGGGGGTCTACACCCCCAAAATATTTGACGGATGGGGTTCCTTCAAATATTTGGGGGGTCTACACCCCCAAAATATTTGACGGATGTATGTCCGTCAAATATTTGACACATGCCCATGCATCAGTTATCTGGGGGGTGTAGACCCCCAAAATATTTGACGGATGTATGTCCGTCAAATATTTGGGGGGTCTACACCCCCAAAGCACTCGATAGTGGCTTTAGCAACACCGCACCATACCCCTCTTCGCGCAAATACCGATCCGCATCATCCGAGAATGTCGCACATCGGCCTTTCGTGGATAGCATCCCGGCTGCACGAAAGCTGATGAACACCTCCAAATTGAAGAGCAGGTTTACTCCCACCGCCACGGCCACCTCACAGTCATGCGCATACATGGCCTTGCATGCAGCATCCGTTGCCACCAACGAGAATGAACATGCAGTGTCAATCATCATTGAGGCTCCCACCAACCCAAACACATACGCCAACCAACTAGGAAAAAAAAAGCTGAAAAAGAAAAACAGGCATACCCTCCCTAACCTCAACCATACAAGCAGGGAAATGACAGGCTGGGAGGGAGGGAGGGAGGGGAGGGAGGGAGGGAGGGAGGGAGGGAGGCTCTCTTGGGCGGCCGTAGGGGCTGTGTTGTGCTGTGTTGTGCTGTAATATGCTGTGCTATGACGTATGTTGTGTTGTGCTGTGGTGTGCTGTGATGTGCTGTGATGTGCTATGGTGTGCCGTGCTGTGCTGTGCCGTGCTCGAAACCCACTACCCCCCCTCTCCACAGTTCCGGCCCAACCCGATGAACCCCCGACCACCCACCCCACCAGCAAAACTGACCCGATTAGCTCAGGTGAGGTTGCTTGGGCCAGACATCAGGATTCTGTTCCCACTTGTCTTCAGCCACATATGAGCCCCCCGATCGGTTTGAGTCAGAGAGATGGGGTGGGTCGGCGTGGGGGGGGGGGGGCACGTACCATCATTGAAGGGGTTCCAAGCACTGGTTGGGTTTCAGACGCTAGGGTCGAGGCCACAACCCACTTCTACACCTCAAGGGTGTGGTGACAATGGGACAAGTCTGATATTGGGGGGGGACACGGGGGGGGGGGGGGCGAAGTCTGACACCGGAGGGGGGGGGGGGGTAGAAAGGGTGTTGGGGTGGGGGGGGGGGGGTTGGGGGTGATGGTCCATAAAAGTCTGATGTCTGATGTCTGATAGCCGACTAGGTCGCTATACACATAGCTGACGTTTAGTGTACGTTCGAGAAAGGGGCGCGCCACCTGGCTAGCGACTTGCCAGTAGCGTCCACTATAGAATCCCTTGTACCATATATACCACAAATACAAAAGTGCATAACACCGTGCAACCCGTAATTGGGGATGCGCCGTGCGGGTGAGATGTGCTCGGTAAACAGCAATGAAGGGGAGGTTGGCATCCCACATCATTTCTATGGTTTGCTTCGTACCAAATTTGGCCAAGCAAGCCGCCCTATTATGACCACATACGTAACAAACAATTGCGTGTGCTGGGTTCAGCCACGGAACCAACCCTATGGGACAAGAGTGTTTGCGAAGTATGGCACTTCCGGTCACTCCAACTCTCGCAGACGGAGACCGAGAAGCTCACACCGCAGCTAGCAGTTGGCGTAACGTGGCCCGATATTGACGACACCCTATGGCAGGTTGCTAAGCCTCCCCCTCGAGCCCTCGAAGGGACAAATTGGAATGGCACCGTCATCTATGGCGCAGCATGCCCCCTGCCCACGCGGGTGAGGCATTTCTACGAGTGCCGCCTCGTACCTCTTGTACATGTACAACAGCCTGGACCCACCCAAGTACCATTGGCTTCCCAAAGCCAAGGAAGGCACCAACCGGCACGAGGCTAGCTACGTGCATTGCACAATCGGGGTACCACTAGTCACCACGACCTGCCCTGATGGTCGCTAATGGCAGGCTCCGAGCAATGGAGCACGATCTATGTGCTAGCGCAAGAGGTGGATTTCAACTAGGAGGTTGTTGACCCAAGCAGGGTCACCACGGTAGACGCCGCATGGGCAACGGGGCAAGCCCTCTTTTTCCTTTGCGTCGATGGAAAGGGGCAATTCTTACTAAGTGGGTGCAAGAAGTGAAATACGGAATCCCCACAAGACGTGATCTTCTTCTCGGGGGTTAGCACTATTTGCCCCGTCTCCGGGATACATTGGCATGTGTAAGGGGCTCCCAACTCCTTCCCAACTATCCCCTCAAGTGAGTGAGTCAGTCTACAGTGGATGTGGGTTCGGGAACAGATGGTGAGGAAGGGACCGGGGGCCTTGCTTGCACTGTGCAGAGTGCCATACCACTTATGGACAACTTTCAAACAGTTGGATGTTTGCACCTCACGAGTTGTGTTCATCGGACCCCCCCCCCCCCGGAATCATGGTTCAATGGCACAAAATTTGCACGAGCAAAATTGAAAAATGCTCATTTAATTCGCGCAAATTGGTGCAGAGTTCCCGCAACATTCCCACCAAGTCCACATTCACAGCCACATGCCAGATCACATGTGAATCTGCTGTGGATGCGAATTTGGCACGACATCGCTTCACACAACAGGATTGTTTATTAAGTCTGATGTGTTGTGTGCGCAGTGTATTCAAGAAGATGTCTGATGTTCAGGTGCGTTTGATGCTAGTTGGAGGTGGATTCGGGTCCGATGCTTGGAGGAATCTCTTGGGGAGAGGGGGGGGGGGTTGCAGGAAACTACGCTATCATGACAGCATCACCTTTCGAAGAGGTATGCAGTGTGCCACTTGCAAGCAGGTGGTTCGGATCTGGTGCAACGCATGTTTGGTGTGCTTTTCATGCTTTTCTATAGGTCCACACCCTTGTACAAAGGTGGTGGTGAATGTTGCTGATGATGTATGGGAGGATGGGGAAAACAACAGCGCAGAAGAAATTGGCAACACCACGGAAGCGGGACAAGAGGCGTGGTGTCACCGGGATGTAAGCAAAGTTAGTAACGGCGGCGCAAAATGGCAAGCATCGGGACTGGAAACGGGGAGCATTGTCGCAGTGTCTTGATGCGCTTGGTGTGAAAGTACCAAGTGGTAGCAATTGTCGTCAAACAAGGGACCTGGCCATGCGGCATGTGTTGCCTTGTTGGCACAGTGGGATGCCTTTGTCCGGATACAAACCGCGTTATCTGTTCTTCGGCACCGCCAAGTAGCTCCCGACCCGACCGCTCCCAACCTGAGGATGACATGGACGGACTCTTCAATGAATAAGATGAGGGTGCCCACATGTGCATCTGCATGTTTGTTGTTTTTTGCTATTGCACCTTTTTTTTTGCGGCGTTGTTTTCCTAGGTGTCGCGATTCATTTCTCGTGGTTAATCATTTTTTTGACTTTTCGTGCTCCCACATTTTCCCCATTTCCCCCTTCTGGTTTCCGATGTTGCACATGTCTTTTGTGGGATTTTGTAACTACGATGTTTCTGGCCTTCCAAGGTGGTTCCCCAATGATCAATGGTTTGTCAATTGTCTCAAGGCCTCCCATTCTCCTCTTCACTTTTGTTTTTACAATAAGGGGCGGGGGGGCATATTTATAGCAACCGTGACCACACCTACCTTGTGCCGTTCCGTACCCTTTCCAAAGGGTGCCGTCGAGGTTAGTGGTGTACCTCGCCCTCCAAAGAAGGGCAGGATGGCACCATCACCAGCCAGTTCTTCATTACCTTGCAGACATTGAAGCATCGTAGCTTCCACAGATTCTCGTGCATTTACGTGGTGTGAGACGCTCCGTCTTGAGCCCAGAGCAAAACGTGCACGGGCAGCAAGGTGGCGTGCCACTGTAACACCTTGTCCCTTTGCCCATTGCTGTAAAGGGGGCAAGTTGGAATGCAATGCCATGCACTTGCTAAGGACATGTGTCTCCACAATGTCTTGCATATTACTGCTGAACCTCCCGGGCAACGAGATGGCACCCTCTTTAGCACCTTCAGTAGGGCACAATGTTCGCCACAACGCAAGGACACGCCACACATTCACCCACTGTGCATGCGCCTTTTCAGGGGCCAAGGCCTCCCACATCTTGGACATTTGCACATTTGCAAAGTGTTGTACCATGTGCTCCTTAAGGCCTGCCCACTCTCTCAAGGCACGGTCGCAGTTCCCATCTGCTGCACTCAACTCATCTTGGTGTGAAGCCATGAATTGACGCAACTGCTATACGCCATATGTGGCATGCTCATTGACCGGCACAGCCAGCCAACGGCCATGCTCCAACAACGCTGCACACCCTAGCACCCCCCGTGGGTCAATTGTTGCTTGCCCCTCCTTCATGCCTGCAAGCAACACATCACTTACAGCACGTGCCTCAGCGCTGGGAAAAGGGGGGGATGTTGCAGACGTCTGCCCACCTAAATCAAACGGGACCGACTGCACACCATGCCATGCACCTGCCACAGCTTGCTCGTTGAGCTGCAGCCAGCCTAGGCCATCCCCTCGAGCCACCGTCTACAACCGTGCCCGTAGCATATCTGTAGCAGTGGCTGAATGTGCAGTTGTGGGCGCACGTAGTTGTGCCACATAGTTAAAACGGTGCATGTCATACACGATGTCCCCATAAAAAAACCCCCCATGCAAGCAAACTAACATCATGGCAATAGTCCCACACATCCTCCTCTTTGGTGGAACATTGCACCTTCAAATCCAAATGCCTTGCCACCCACAAGACAATGGCCAAAAAAAGCCGTGTTGCGACGCGCATTTGCCTGCGACTGTCCGACACGATGACTTGTGCAAATGAGTTGCAAACCACTACGTTTATGAGGCACATGGTCTTGCACACACTTTTGCAACTCCTTCCATTGCCCTGCCCCATTGTACAAGGCCCGTTGGCGATCCGGGGCTACCATGTAACCAGCATGGGTAGGGGCAGCAGCCTCCAATGCATGACCCGGCTTGCACTGGAACACATGGCAGGGCTCAGCCGTTGGGGGTCATCAGGACCAACCATGTTCCAATCAGGGCAAACACATTGTTCTCAATGGTGGAGAATTCAACAACTTGCCGTGCACAGGCACCAGGCATCCAAAGGTTGGAAGCCCCGTCCGGTGCAAAAGTCACCACGCTCTTCACCCACCAACCGCGGTCCGGAATCCAGGAGAGCTGGACACATTCCAGGTGCTTTGTAATCTCCTGCGCATCACCACAAGCCACATCCACCATACCAAGGAACACTTCACACATGCCACTTGGCCCAGCCCGAGGGTAAACAAGCAGAATGGCATACTTAGTGATGTGATGCCTCTGCCTGTTTGAGCCGTGAAGCAACAGTGCAATGAAGGTTATCATGTATAGGATGTGTGTTACATCCTCTTGCATGGCATCATGCATTGCTGCAATAGCCTTCTCCACTATCCAACGTTGTAAAGCATCGTGCGGAGGGGCAGATGTTAAGAAGCAATGAAGAAGAGGTCGCCCACTTAGGGCACGGATGGAAGTGCACATGCGCAACCCAATATAAACCTCAACCCACCGTAACAAAATGGCTGCCTGAGCATCAGTCACTGGCATACCTATGTCCATGGCCTCCCCCTTGATCAACACCATGTTCCTTCCCACCACGTCAGCTGTGGCAGGAGTGGGGCGCAAACCATGATGTCGTTCTGCACAATGATGCCTGAAACTCTCCTTGGGCAATGGGGGTGCCCACCGCCTGTGACCGCCTACCACCGCTTGCGACTGCCTGCCACCGCTTAAGAAAAGTTTGGTACACGTCTACGGATGGCATACCCCATACACTCACTCCCCCAATCCCTCCAGCCTGCACTACCTCCCTCCCTCCGTCCCTCCAAGTGTGCAATGCATTAACCCATTGAAGGAAAGACATATCACAATTGTCTCTTGGACTAAATAGTAGCATTGGCAATGGCTTGTTGTCTGCCTCATTGTCAACACAAGTGGTTAAATGCAGGGAGCCTTGGCCTTTTGCCACTTGGCGCGATGAACACGCACCTTGTTAGCTTTCATTGGATGTGTCGCTTGCCCCTTTTGTTTGGCCGCCTCTTGTGGGGCATTGCGCGTGCGCTTAGACTCATTCCTATCTTTTCGAACATTCAAGATGCCTTGCAACGCCGGCGACCTTGAGACGGCCTAGTGGTCATTGTGTCCCTCTTCCTCGAGGATAGTTCCAATAAAACTCATCGTGGCCACCAATTGTACTTAGTGCGATGGAAGGGTTGTGGGGAAGAACATGACTCTTGGGAGCCGCTTGCACACTTGACAGGTTGGGAGGAGTTGGTTGAAGCTTTTGCAGCAAGTGAGCAAGATCGTGCCTTGGCGAGAAGTGTTCGCCTTGGGCTTTGGCGCTAATGTCAATCCAAGACCTATTTGTTGGAATAGTGTGTCATACTACCCCCAACATTCAATTTCCGAGCATGGCATTGAAAGTGTCTTGTCATATTAGGGCTTGGACTTTGGTTCACATTCCCGGGTCTCTTATACTTTGTACTTTTCCAAGTAGGTGTCTCATCGTTTTGGTCGGGGACATGTGCGAGATTGGACTGGGTCTCTTAAAACGAGTTTTGCTAGTCGATCTGCTGTCATGCGGGAGGAAGTTTGACAATTGCGTGGAGCCCGCAAAAGGGGGTTTTGGCCAAAAAAAGTCATCCCAAGTGCTGACAACCGCCAGCGACCGCCTGCGACCGCTTGCGGCGGTGGGCACCCCCAATTGGTGGTGGTGCCCTAGCGTGTGCACATTCTTGCGTGATGATGTTGGGCCACACGGCAACCCCAAGTGGCTTTCCAAAACTTCCCTCCGCCATGTGTTTTGGCTAGGGGTCTTGCTACGCATCCCTGCACCGTATGCTCCGTGTACCAGGGCATCACTAGCCCGAGGGAAACGTGCCACCCCAAGAATGCCACACACATTAACCCATGCACAACATACACACTCAACAGCCCCACATGTTGTAAACTGAAACTGCCAATGAGCGTCCACAAACGCTTGTAGTGTCTTCGGACCTCTGTCGGTTTGTCCCGGAGCAGCCTGCATCTGCCTGCACAACGCATCCCTGCGTGCTGCAGCCAATGCAATGGACCGCATCCTGTCTTGCTCCACGTACTGTGCCACTGACGATTGTGACATAGCATGCTCCGCATGCCGCTCATCCCACTGCTTTGCATGCCGTATGCCAGGCTGGATCTAGTGTGCCTCAACACGCACTTGCAAATGGCTAGCTACTCGCACCTTGCGTTTGTGCAACGATTGTGCCACCGCCTCAACGAACTCTAATGATGGCTCGTTCGCAATAGCTGACGCCATGTCTTTCTGGTTAATACAAACATGAGGTTACAGCGCCAAGGCAGCTAAACACATGTCAACAGGCATGCTCTGGGCATGTGTATTCCTGTTCTTATACCCAACCCTTGATGGACCCTGTGTTGCATGTGGGGGAGGGGGGGGCGAAGCTCCCGGTGACGGCGCCAAGGTTGGCGGACAAGTATCCGGTGGTTTTCTTCCACTCAGGTACCACACCCACCAATGTGGTCCTCCTTTTCACATCATTTCACTGTTGCATAGTGTTTCCGAGTCAAATGTGTAAAATGTGCCTCAATGCCTTCTGGTCATTTATTGGCTTCATGGTTCGGCTCTGGCCTCGAGGGCTCAAGTACCCTACTTTACAACATTCAAACATCGTAATCCGCAGCAAAATATACCTTACCAGAAGATACCCAAGTATTCTACGATCACAATACCTATATCACACATGTTGGGCCATCCTCAAGTCAGGCCACAACATATGCCAAGCCGCCTCCACACAGGCCGCTCGTCTCGAACCGGCGCCCCTGTGCCGATGGATGTAGCGCACTACGGTTGAGCTAAGACGACCATTACCTGCATCGTCCCCCCCGGCAATATACAAATTTCCAACACCGAAATCCGCAAAATCTAGTGACAGTCATGGGGACGGTGTGTCTACTTGATACACTGGTGTAATGATCTACCTCACTGGCGTCGTGGTCGCAGACTCTGATGTGTGCCCTGTGGTGACCCCCCTTCTGACATAAGTATAACGGAATCCGGGCTCCAAGGCACAAAATCACTGTGCTCACGCGAGCGTTGCGGCGGTGTGACTGCCGGTGTATTCAATAACTTCATGTCCGACTCTCCCTCTGGTGTTGTTGGAGCAAATTTCAACAATATTGTGTTCATTGTCCATAGTGCACTCCTCATGCGGCCCTCCCCTGTGAATGCATCCACTACCTCGTTTTTTGCCAGCCCTGCGTGTGAGGGTACATGATGCACTGTGACATGTGTGTGGCATAAAACTCCAAGAGTATCAAGACTTGTTTCCAAAAATATGTATGTTTGACTGGGCCCGAGGTCGTACGCCACTTGTTCTGCTTCCATTTCATGGCCTGCCCATTGCAGCCATCCACAATATATTTTGAGTCGCACATCATGGACAAGGGTCACAACATCGTCACTTCATTGAGTGCTCTCAGTACCCCCTTGAGTTCTGCTCGCCCTATTGTTTCAAATTCCCCTACTCGTAGAAATGCACTCACATTCATTTCCGGTCGGGAGGAAAAAAAACCCCCGAACTCCCCCCACCCACGGTTCATCCTGCTGTGGTCTGCAAGACGACCCATCTGTCCATATCATTTCCCTGCCCTTCTGTTGTAAGGACTCCAACAAGAAACACACTTGTTCCACTTTTTCAAGTTTTCACACGGTTCTACGGTGTGACTTCTCTTGCTTTGGTGTGGGCGAGGAGGGCCGTGTCCGGGACATTGCAGTGTAGAGCCACTGCCCTGTCCACAACGGATCCTGCAATATAGTAAGAAATTTTCGCACTTCACTCATGTTCACACTCACTCCAGAAAGCTCCGACCAGGTTTTCATTATATGGGACGAGCCTTTGACAAAGTGGGAAGTATAGGATGCAACGTTCTAGGGCGCGGTGCGGAACCCCTAGTTAGAGCACAATTACCGGAACACCCACCTAGCCTCAATTTTGGGGCAAACCACCTAAAACAATGGTTTTGGCACCCTCAAAATCCCCATCCCCTTTCTTTCCCGACACAACCCTCATCGTAGGGGTGGTTTTTAGGGGGGAGGGGGTCAAAGAGGTAGAGCAGAATTAGAACAGAGTTAGAGCACAGTTAGAGCACTTTGCTCTAACTAGTTAGAGCACTAGTTGTCGCGCGATAACTCAGTTATCGCGCAGTTGCTGCGGGTAGCTATCACGCACCCCTCCTCCATCCCTCACTAGGACCAACAACACAAAACACTTGGCACAAAGCATTTATAGTCTTTCTTCACACAAACTCGTCAATGTATGAGGCTCTGGCTGCCTCCAGTCCCAAAAGCCCTTGCTCCAGGGCGTTCATGGACATGCAATGGTGCATGTGACGGAGGGACATACTTGGCCTCACCAAGGACCAACCCTTGAAACAATCTTTGAGCCTCCTCTTGTGAGGCCCATGCCGATACTCCGTTGGGATAGGAAAGCTGAAAAATGTTCCTCCATTTCTCGGTAAAAAAAGTGGAATGTGCCAAGCACCAATGGATTCACCTGGTGGGGGACAAACCTGAGTCTCCCAATTGAAAATTTTGTGGTCAACGCACGGTGGCGTTCCACTTGGGTTAGAGTGTATATCTCCCTCGGCCTCCAAAGCTCATACAAACCCTCAATGCATTTTACCATGACATGCACAACACCCCATAATGGAGGTCCACTAGGGCTCCTCACTGTGTGGACGTGATCTTTGAAGCAATCCACAAATTGCCTTTTGGAAGGGGGGGTGAGGTTAAAAAAACTTTGGTGCTTGTAAGATCAAAATTTTTTTCCTTGGCCCTTGAGGCCACGGGGAGACGTTCTCTCAGAGGATGCCTGGGGTTTCATCCTTGAGGGCTTGTTTGAACGCCTGCAAAGCTGCAAGAGCTTGGGCCTTACCAGGGGTACGAGGGGGGGGGGGGGCGTGAAGGGTGGTCTCAATGCGCTTTGCAATGCCATTTACAATGCGGCATGTTGCATGTTGGTAGTCCCCCGTCTGTGAGGGGTCACACATCACAAAAATGCCCCACATCTGGAGCTGGACTCCAACCCCATTTGCTCAACAATACCATTGGGGTCTTTGCACAACCAACACTAAGACCCAGCCCCCCCCATTGCTTGCATCCCTTTCCCATCCCCCGTCAAAAGAACATTGCAAGTCAAAAAATGGTTTTGAAATAGGACAATGCCCTCCTCCACATCCCTCACCTCTTGATTGAGGCTGCCGGAGATGTCCATTTTTCTCCAAAAAAAAAAACCTGTTCATCCCCGCCATCCATGCAAAACCATGAGGCCCATAGCTTCCCCTTCGAAGCATACTTTGCCCCCCCCCCAACATTGACCCGTACATCCGCACCGGTAGAGGATACCTTCCACAAGGAAGTCGCATCAACTGAAATGACAACAATGGCAACGCCACTAGGGGGGGGGTTTCGCAATAACTCGGGCCATAGATATCGCATTCTGCACGATTGATTGCAAAGGCACATGGGCAACCGCCCTGTTGCGGCCTGTGGTGGACCTTACAATAGTTGCTTGGGGAAGGTAGGGCATGATCTGTTGCCGAACGGTGCTTAGGTCCCGTTGGGTACAACGGCAGGGCATTCGCAAAAGGGCCCGCTTGGAAAGATGCATGCTGCAACCCATGCGTAGCATGCTCAGGGCCTCATGCTCCTAAGCTGTGAATGCAAGATGGCCACCGAGTGGGGCAGACAGCGGAGTGGACGACCCACCACTTAAACAAACTTCTGCTTTGGTGTTGGTGCCACACTCAACGTTGGGATCCCCTAAGAGAACTCGAACAAGCCTCTGAGCAGCCTTCAACCCGCGCCGCGGGGCCTTGGGACATTGCAACTCGGTGTACCGCCGCTTAGCACAATTCACCTTGGCCTTCTACCTCCCCTCTTCGGCCACTTTCAGGGCCCCTCTTACCGGTCTCCAGCCCCTCACCCCTTTTGTTGGTCAAGTTGAGGGCCTGGTCCAGGGCACGCCGAGTGTTGCCCTGGACCTTCTCGGCACTCGACAAGGCCGACTTGTGCTCGGCCGCCCCCCCCTTGGCAAGGGCGGCCTCGACCCCCATGACGGCCACTTGCTCGACCAAAGTCTGGCAAGGCTCCGTCACGTGGGTGGCCACAGCGGCGGCCAAGGCCTCCAGCCTAGGGGGAGGGGGGGGGCTGGGCCGTCACCTTGGCCACCTTCGACGGCTTGGGGGAGGGGGTGGGGGCCTTACCCTTAGGGGTGGGGGGGGGGGGCATCCGACTCAACGACCACCACTTCCGCCCCCACTTGGTGTGCTTCGTGGGCCTTCCCCCCTTGGACGCATACGACTAGACCCACGAAGTGGTTGCATCACACACAGATTGGGCGGCCTCGTACCCCTTAACCTGGTGGACCCCCCCCCCCCCTATTGTGCAGCTTCTGCCACACTTCCCTTCCAGGGTACTCCCCCGATGCTTCATCAATGAAGTACACCCTGAACAAAAAATAATTTTTCTTTTCCTTTCACTCATCCCAAACAAACACAAAAAAGCCGCAACCGTTTCCCGCTCAGCGGCATTCGGCCTTTTGGCCGTTTCCCCCCACACCCACACATGGGAGGGGAGGGTGAGGTTGGTTTTCCTCTCCACCCCCCTCTCTTAGTTCGTGATGGTGAATTGCCGGTACCATCGGGTCCCCCCCATCCGGCAGGCCTCGTCCGCCAGCTCCCCCCACCGCCAGGCTGCCCCCTCCGGCAGCCTCTTCTCCCCCTCCAGCTCCGCACGTGCCGCCACCGGCTTAGCGGCCCGTGCCCCTGCTGCTTCTGCTCCTCGTGCCCTTGCTGCCTCGGCTGCCTCTTGGACGAAGAGACGCGGCAGCTGCACGATCGTAGCCTCGGAAGAACAAAAGAAACAAAAAAAACGCGTGAGAATTACTGCGATAACTCGCGCAATAACCTAGTTACAGTGCGATACCCCACGCGATAACCCCCGCGATAACCCCCGCGATAACTAGTTAGAACGTGATAACCAAGCGCGATAACTCGTTAGAGCACCTAGTTACAGCGCAATAACTGTCGCGATAACTAGTTAGAACAAAGGTTGGAGCAGGGTGTATGGCGCACTTTTCACACCCGGTGACATGGGCACATGCCTTTGCCCGCCTCCTTCTTGGGGTCGTCCAGGACCAAGTTCAACCTCCGCACTCACACGAACTCGGTGGGGGCCGCATACTCCTAAACTTGCCTCCACTCCATCACCTTGGCCACCCCCTCGAGCTGAGGGGGGACCCTTGCCACTCCTCCATACATTCCCTTCCTCACCACCAAAATGGTGCCAGCCGGCACCTCAATCCCAACATGCCCTCGCAAGGTGGGCCACGGCAGTGCCTCCCCATGGCACACCTTGGCCAAGGGGCACCAATCGGGGTGGCCGACGACCCTCCCCCCCACCTCCTCATTAGTGAGGGGGGTAACCATTTCCCTCCAACCCCCCCGGCCCAACAACGAAAAATGCCCGGTGGTTGTTCCCACCGGGAGCAAGCACTGAGCACATTCCTCAATGCTGACCCCATTGTGGTACTCCACCAACTCCTCCTCCTCCCCCCCCTCCTGCTCCTCCCCCTCCTAGCATACAAAGACCATCTTTTTGTGCGGCGCACAAAAGAGCCTGCTCACAACCGTAGCACTTGGCAACAACCTTCCCCCTACACCTAACCGCCCCGTGACAAGGGACCGTCTTCACAACCCGGCCACCAGGCGCCCCCAGCCGGGGCCGCTTAATGGAATGGTTGACATGCAGGTTGGAGAATTGCAGGTTAGGCCCTTGGGTTAGCTCAATTGTAAAAAATGCCATGAGGCGAGGATGGGTCACACTAGTGGGCGAGGCCTTTGGATCGCCTGACCCCCCGTGAACATCAGGGGCATTAAAAAAAAAAAGGCAGTGCCCCTCTTGAATGGCACAGCCCTCTCCACCCAAGGGTCAAGGAATCCCGAACTGCTGGAGGGCACAAAAAGAAAAAGCGACCAATCCTCGGCGTAATGATTATTGGTGAGCATATGTGCTGTCGGGCACAGTGTAGGGGGGGGGGGGGGCATCGCGATGGAGGTGCTGCGAACTGTAGTCATAGCTCGAAATTTCTGCAATGTCAAGAATGGTGCAACTCCACCCAAACCTCCCCCTCCACACTCTTCTTGGCAGTCTCAAGCACACGATCTGCGACCCTTTTGAGGACCGGCAGATCGTGCAGCTTGTGGGGGTTGTGCTTGTGGTTGTTGCGGCCCCCATAGTTGCCATACACAGTGCGGCGGGTCCCTAAATCTTGGGGCCTGCCCACAATGGGGGGGTTCTCATTGAAAATGGCTGCCCTCTCTGAGAGAGGCACCCTCTCAAGATCATCTAAGAGACTCTCGAGCTGCACAACACTCAAAAATTCGTGCTCCAGCAAGTGGTTCACCACCAACCTCTCCCCGACAGTGAGGACAAGATGATTTGGATCCCTATTAAAAGCCCCCATGGCCTCGGCCGCAACCACTTCCTCGGCCTCCCCACAAAGGGGGGGTGTTGCGCCAAAAGGAAAAAGAATCACCCCCTGGCCAGAAACAATGTTTGGAGAGGTGACCCCATATCACTCACACTCCCACTCCCTTGTGGGGCAAAGGGAGTGCATGGGGAGCTTGGTTTCGGGGTCGTCAGTGCAGACCCGGCGGGTGTTGTGGGTGAGGGCTCGGGGGAACCTACCATCGGACTTCCCCTTCCCCTTACCAGGTCATATCCTTACCTTCTGAACACTAATCATGAGGGGGTGGTGGGGCTTGTCCTTCCCCCTCCCACCGCCAACCTCCTCCACCTCCTCCACTTCCTCCTCCACTTCCTCCTCTTCCTCGTGAACCACATAGAGGATCATCTTCGTCCCCGCACCCTTCTCCGCATGGGCGGTGACGGACTCCACCACGGCGTCCACATCGCCCGAATGAAGCCGGATCAAAAATACACCAACTCCTGGATTTACCTCTAGCAACTCAAAGATGTAGCTGCTGAGAACCAGGGGGTCCTTCTCGTCGGCCATGAAGGGGGACTTATGGATGATGAATCCAAAGTCCACACCCTTTTGGAAATGACTGGCCACAGGGCGCCTCACAGTGGTGTCACCCATCGTAAAACCCTCCGGTCCGTCAAGGCGACGGATCCCAAGGAGCTTTTGATGGTGCTCGCATCAAGCGTGGGCAGCAGCAAGGGCCATTGTAAAGTATTTGAGAGCTAAAGTGAAAACGAGGGGAAACATAGAACAAGAGAAAATGAAGGGCGATAACCTACGCGATAACTCGCGGGATACCTCGTTATCGCGCGATAACTAGCGCAATAACTAGGTTATCGCGCAATAACCCCCGCGATAACTACTGCTCTAACCCCGTTCTAACTAGTTAGAGCACAAAAAAACCAAATCGCAAAAAGTGCAAAACAGGCAATACCGAGCAAACGACACATGCAAAGCACATTGTTGCATCATAGTGCACCAATGAACATGTGAAAGTCCGGGTTCCAACCATATTAACAGCCCAAAAAATTGGGGGGGTTCCGCACGACGCCCCAAAACAGCGCATCCCATATTTACTGACCGGTTGGAAAAACGCACACAACTCTGTACGCTCCAGTTGGCCTGTGAGGCTACCCTAAAAAGCAATGCTGGTGGAGTGGATAGTGTCTGGAGATGGTCGGGCAAAATCTGATGTACAAATGTATTTGGGCACTTGGTAAGAGTGTCACCAGCGAGCAAGAGAAAATTGCAATGAAATAGTGCATGTGGTACCGTCTCAACTTCGCCACACGGACAACAATGGTGTTGCCGTGGGAGCCAAGACTTCAGTCTGTCCCCCAACTTCAGCTTGGCCCACAAACTCTCTCTGATGAATTCTTTACTGGAGTCCGGCAGCATCAGCTTATTAAAAGCATGCCATACCTCCACTGGTTGTCGTCCGGCAATCTCCGGAGACGCCAAGATGATGGGAAAAAACGTTTTAGGGGAGCCCTGCAGAATAATGGATGCCCATTAAATAAGTGACTCATTCGAGAGTGCTCCGGAAAGTGTCTGTGCATGTTCGGAATAAGTTGAAGGAAACGATGGAGGTATCAAACCCCAATTCCATGGACTATGCAAAAGATTAGAAACAGTGATCCATCCCTCCTTGACCAAATGGTTGGAGTAATACGAGTACCCGTGTTGATTGCGGAACTGGGCACTGTGGTGCAATGGGACCTCTCCCACTGTCATGTGTTCATTCAACGACAAAGGTAGGTGGCGTGTGAGTTATGAATATGCTTTACAAGACAGCCCAATCATGTTAAGAGAATCCCAGGTACCAAACTTAATTGTAACGTTAGTAAATGTTGCAGGTCCAGACAGGACCCCACAAATTTCCCCCATCGCTCAAATGCCTCCACACATTGTGGGGCGAAGCGGTGAGCTTTCCCCGAAAAAAATTGAAACAAAGATGCATGATGCAAGAGAAGGAAGTTTCTTGGCAAAATAAGATCGAAGCCCCCTTTACCGCAAGAGTGACCAAGCTGTGATAGTGTCAAACCCCAAGAGTCAAGCCCCAGGGCCGTCTGCACCATTGTGCACATCTGGTGTACAATCTGCTTGGTGGGGTAACAGGGAGTATCCGCATCGTGTAAACCCATGATTTCAAAAGTTGCACCTTTTCCGTTCCTGTCATATCCATGTCACAGATGGTTTGATCACGAAGGAAGGAATTCGAGATGGCTAACGCAAAAATGTTCTTCTCTGTGACATGTCCGATCATGACCCCAAATATTTAATTTTGTCTGCCACTTTCAGCCCCAACAACAACACAAACGATTGTATGTGTACTCCGTTCAGTAGTACTTTAGACGTGGACACATTCATGCGCAACCCAGTATGGAGCCCAAATGTGTGTAACGCATGGACAATGTCCTCTAATAGGGGTTCTGCCTCATCTTCCGAAAAAGCAATATATACAACAAGGTCATCTGCATACATGCACACGCATAAATCCGGATGCCTTGTCTGCAAAATGGGGATAATCACCGAAGCCAAGAGTACAAAAAGAGCCGGGGCAAATGGGTCCCCCTGCCTGATTCCTACTCTGGGGATCCAGACGACATCCGGTATCATGATGCCTTGAATACCAAAAAAAAACTGGTGACTGCAACAGTTGCATCATTAGGGCAATCATACTTGTTGGTAACCAACACATCACATGAGCATATTTAAATGTGATGGTGTTGTATGCTTTTTCAAAATCCACCGCCAACACAAAGCCCTCTGGCATGGCTTCCTAGAAAGTCCTGCAATGATGTAGGTTTTGGTACATGTCTCGTCCCTTCATGAATCCGGACTATTGTGTTGGCACCAACTGCACAAAAACGTCCTCAAGCTGAAGAAAAAGGATTGTAGAGATCCACTTTAGCATCACATTAACAAGGGTCAGTGGTCTCGGCTCGGTGATTGAATCCGTGAAACTGCGTTTGGGAATGTTTATTTGCACCCCCATTGACCAACTTTGGTCCAGCAAGCCCCCCCCAACAAAAATGTGTATGTGTGGTGCATGAGAGGCACAAAAAATTAGACGGCCCAAGTTGCCCCCTCCCCCCCCCCAAATGGACCCCCGACAAAAATGTTGCCAAATGACGGTCATCCAAAAAGCGTTCTACAGGGGTGAAATTTTAGCAACAAGCAGCGCACGTCTGTTTCCCCTCGTTTTTGACTACCCCCATATACGTTTTTGGCACTTTGCGCACAACACCAACTTGAGGCTGGGCCCTGTGAAATATGGGGAAAATAGTCAAATTCTAAGGAGGAACCCCACGGAATGCATGTGTGTCTATGCACGCTTCAATATCACTACACCAGCGGAGGCACTACTGGTTGACGCGTACCATGTTACTCAAATTTTGTTCTACAGACAGTGAAATACTGAAGTTTGTCTCGAAACAGACAGATCTTACCAAAACCGGCTGCAGAGGGACAGTAATCACAAAAAAATTTCTGGTTCCAAACACAAGACGAGTAACCTGGTGAAAAATTCATCTGTTCCACAAAAGGAACTGTGGTCCGCAACAAAATGTCACAAAAGAGTGACAAAGGACTGTGAGTCGCGTGTTGGTGAAGGGAAAATCGTCCAAATGAACCACTGCGACCGAGAGAGCAGACTGTGCAGGCCAACAGTGTGCCACAGTGATTACATGTTATGAATAGATACTGTGGCCACTGAGCAGGTTCACAACAACACTGTACAACCAACGGCAATTGCAACAATGCAGGTTCAGTTCTTCTTCGAGCCATTGGGTCGGTCGTTCCATGCCGGAAACGCAATCTTGGCCCTCTTGAAAGCAGACGACTGAGAATCGGATCCCACGTCTTCCACTTCATCTTCAGACTCGTGCTCTCCCTCTGCCTTCTCAGGCACACAGCTGCATTGCACAGGGCAACCCTCCGTGAAATTTTCAAACACTGCATTCCAGGGAATGGGGCTCAGCCCATGAGCGATGCGTAAATTGCTGCATACGAGGGCACCAACGGCTGCAATAGACTCCTGCTCCGGGGGCAAACACAACACCACACTGATGGGTACCGGCATGCACACTGCCAGACTGAAGGCCAGTTGTACAGAACCACTGATAACCAAGAACCACAGGGTAGTTGCTTCTGAGGGTAATGCATCTACCAGGGGGTGCATGACAAACCCAACAACCTCCGTACACAGCTTGTTCATCATCGGACCACGAGAAAAGGCAAAGTAGCGAGGCACCTGTATAAGGGAACAGCGAGTCTTACACCCCTACTGGTGCAGCTAGACTGGCCGATGTGGTCTGGTTCCAGACACTTTCCCACAGTTCACCCTTCTCAGGACGCATTCTGCCTCGTAAGTCTCTGGTTCCAGACAAACTTTAGGATTTAACGGTGCATACAACGTGACTGTGGTAGCAGACAGCAGGTAGCAGGAGCTGACAGTAATATGACACTAATACCTTCTTGGGTAGCGGATTTTTCGAAACGACCCAAAGCTCAGTGAATCCCATTAAGTACTGCTGTGTGAGATATCCCAGAATAAAGCAAGCCACGCGAATTGTTGTCAACCCCTCATTGTCGTGCAACTTTCGGAGACCATCCAGCACTCCCAAGACGTCACAAGCCTCGCCAACAATGAGAACAGGCGTCCCAGACACCAAATTGCGACCGACAACGCAATGGATGCCTTCCATATGTCCCTTTGAAACTTCAACAATGATCAGGCAATACGGCATGTTGACCACCGTAGAGTGCAGCGGAGTACCAGGTGCCATCCCAGTGATATGCATGACCCCATCCAGGGACTTGCTGTCAGTTACCCCCGCCTCTGGGGCCTCAGACCCAATGTTCACGGTGAAAGTTGACATCAGCAGCAATCTTGATCTCAGGGTTCACAAGGGAACGTCTAAGGGCATCAAAGAGGGGAGCATACGTGGGGTCACTCTAGATTGCAGCAGTTACGACATACTTCCAGGGGGGCCAGCAGTTCTGCTCACACCACTTCCAAGTGTACGTCTTGAAGGTGACATGGCTCTTCGACAACAGGCACTCTTCACGACGGGCCCGTTCTGCAAGCGTATTGCGACTGGGGTCAACCAAGTCGTTGTCCGGGTGGCAGAGATGATATTCCCACAGACGTGCAGCATTCAGCTGCTTTGCCTTCTTTGTGACACATTGCTAGAGCCCATGAACTGCGTAACCTCCTCAAGGTCTGGTGGGATGAGGCCGTCCAGTCACTTCCAAAAGTGCAACTTTACTAGCAGTCCACGCCTCTCCAATCCATCGACAGCAGCCACAGCCTTATCCCCCATCACTTGCACCCAGGCGGCAATCACAAACCAGGCTTTTTTGACAGTGTCGTGCAGAGCGAACATTGCACATGCGTCCCTGGCCAGGAAAGTTGTCCCATGCAACAACGAACGCTGTTACAGCTGTCTGGAACCAGACACCTGACGTATTTCTACCATCACTACACTTCACTTACGTTCTGTTGCGTTTGGTACCACACATTTAGCGCAATTGGATCATTCGCACACCAGACTGTGTCCCGTTTGCGTTTGGAATCAGACACAACTTGTTTTAGCCGCGTCAAAGTGTGTGCCTCGACCTCCGTGTCCGGAACCAGACAACAACTCACTGATGTGGCCTGGTAAAGCATCATTCCTCCTGTTGTGTTTGGTACCAGACCACACCTAATTATTGACACCCATGAAACGGAGATCAGGTCCTCTTGTGTCTGGAACCAGACAACAGTCTACTAAACAGCCTTGTCATTCGAAAATTGGCTACCACCACACAGTTCGCGTACTGCCACCCTGTGCAGGCCCAGGCATACCAGTGTCCCCTCCTTCAGTGTATAGCCACCCTTCACGTACAGCACTCCCAGGTGTTCTCGTATGGATTTCTCCTCCAGTTCATCGCAGTCCAGCTCAACACGCAGGAGTTCCATCCGTGTAGACAGCTTTGGCAGGGTTGTGGCAGACTGCACAGCCTGTGATACGACGGGTGGTCACAGCAGTCAACCCACGGCCCCAACAAACGAAGGGGCCGGTCACGCAGGACAACGGGCAGGTCATGATGGTCGTCACAGGCGTAGGATATTTCCCCGTTGTGGGAAGGTAGCATGCAGTGTCACGGTGCACTGTCACGGCCGACATACCTGTGACATGCTAGGGATTGACTCCCGTATGTGCAAAGTGACATCCGTACGAACCACTTGAGCAAGAAATTGCACTGACCATGATGGCGGTTCCAGATGGGCATTCATATACTCCCTTGCAATTCGTCGACAGGCCTCGGCGATATAGTGGCCCAATAAGATCCAGTACTGCCCCACTGTGTCACGCCACACTATGATTCAGATTTTTGCTGCACCTCGGGGATTCCTGCGTAGCTCTGTCATCTTGTCATGGACAAGATCTTCATCCATCACTCTGATTTGACCATGCTCCCTTTTTTTGTCCCATTGCAGTCTGTTGATGGGCAGCAGGACCTCCTGGTCTTCAGTATGGTCACCAATTTTCCGTTGACCATCTTTTCCCTTCGGTGTGTCACCACGTCTCCGCTTGGACTTGGATGGGGCGTCGTCCACGGCACTGAATGGGGATGCTAGATCAATTGAGCGGTCTGCAGAAGGTGCTACCTTGCGTAAGGTCAGACATGTTGGAACCAACTCGGCGCAAGACGCAAAATGACACAAGGGCAGGCCGTTGGGCAATGTGATTTCAACTTTCCAAGATTGCCAACGTGAGCATACCGTTTCCACACTAAGACCACATCATGTTCAATACAAAGGGTTGTAAAAAACACACTGTGTCTCGTTCTAGACACAACAGCTTGCTTTTGGAGTGTGCAACCGGTGCGAAACAATTTATTTTCTCGTTCCAAACAAGCATGTAATGTTCTGGCAATTGACACGGCATAAACAGTCAGTGTCTGTTTCTAGACACATATGCAGTATAGTTCAGACTTAGCAGGCTACCCAATGTGATTCTGGCGTTTCCAGAAACAGACCAGATGGCCGTGAAGACAATGGAGGGCGCAAAACACAGTGTGTCTGTTTCCACACACAACAGCTTGCCCTCAGGATATGATATGGGTGCAAAACCATTAATTGTCTAGTTCCAGACGGCCATGTCCTTTTCCGGGCACTGGATGGGGCACAAACAGTTGGTGTTCCGTTCCAGACACACATGCATGCAGTGTTTATTCTGCTGCCTTCCTGAACCGCGTATTCGGTTGGTCAAGGTCGCATGCCGAGGTTTTGCGGTGAAAAAGGGATGTGCAGCAATGCAACAAGGCACGTACGCGCGCATCCCATCAGTCCAGCGCCGCGTTGGATGACAATAGTGGCCTCTGCTCCGGTACCCCGGTGCAGTAGTAACCAACTACAGCCTTGTGTCTGGTGCCATACACACACCTTTGACGCATCCTGGCCACGTGGGTGGGGTGTCGGCAGTCCGTCGGATCATCCTCCAGACTCACAACCTCAAACTCCTCCACTTCTTGCAGTAGGACAACAGGTGGTGGTTCATCGTCCTGTGCATCCATGTCCACTATCAAGTCCCCAACAGACTGGTGTGAACTTGAATCCGAGACAATTGCAGCTTCCGGGGCCTCATCATCATCATTTGCTACTGCAATTGCTGCATCTTGCACCCGCTGAGCCTGTGCATCTCGGCCTGCATGATCGTGGGGGTCTCTGCCTAGAACAATGGCTCTCAACAGCCATAAGACCTCATCCGTGGGCGAATGCGCTTCACGTGTCAATGTGGAGAGGGATCTAGTCAACACTCTCTGGTACAGGGCCTCAGCGCCGTTGTCCACTGGTTGTGCTGGGAATTTCACGTCCTGAGGGACAGCCGTAAATGTTGCCTTCTTTCCACTGTTCCACTCAACATGGACCATGCAGTTCGTTGTAATGGCCAACTGGAACCTGCGTAGCCGTGATGACATAATCGCAACCAGTCCACTGCAAATCTGCCCCCGCGTCTTCTTTTCCCCTCGCTTTGGTGGTGCCATGCTCAAAACCAGGTCCCATGTCTGGTCAAAAGTCTTCATCCCGGGGTATGCGCATCACCTAGATCCGACACGACTCAACATGGCCTCCAGGGGCTCCTCAGCATAACAACAGCCCGGGACGGCGTCATTTCAGGGTAACCACAACATAAGGGCAACACATAGGGTGCGTACGTAGGGGACGTTGCACGAAGTGTCCATTGCCAAGGCTACAATCAATACTCAACTCAACTCCAATATTTTGCGGGCCGTACGGCTTGTCCCTGTTGGTCGACCATCCCAGTTGCAGTTACGAACTAAGTTTCCAAGGAGCAACGCAGCGGGAATGTAGCAGTGCAAGAGGTTCTTCATTCCACTCAACCATACGAGCGGTAGCTTGCGGGCTGCCTCTGGAAATTGCATAATTGAAGTCTCCTTGTGTACGATGCGGTCCTCAGCGTTGTGTGTGGCTAACAGCAGGGCACAAAACTGCTTCTCAATGTGCAACAGCTTCGGGTGGCACATGATCTCGTCATCTACCGCGGGCACTTGCTGCCCAAGGTACCCCAATATGGGGAAGAACTTACAGTGGATGATGGTACACACATACTTATAAGGGTGCCAGCAGCGGTACAGCATTGGGAGAGAGGCCTAGTGTTCGGCCAACTTAAAGGGGTTGTATGAATGACTGTACATGAACTAGGCGAGTCTGTAGAATATATTTTCATCCATCAGGAGGGGCATGACGTGGCGTGTGTGAACCTTAATGGCTAGGCATTGTTCCACGATGTCGAGTGTCAAGGGGTACCATTGCAGTGAACGAATGCTGTCTCCGTGCACATCTAGTGGAACCCGTACGTATTGAGCCTCTGGTGGATCTCGCCTCAAAGCGTCCACCGCTCGTGGGGACTCCCGGAAACTGGCTACTATGGTCTGTGCTATTTGCGGGATGCATTGGGGAAGATCGTCAAGTGTAGGGAAACCCGGGTACATAGCAATCGTAGTTGTACGCAACACTGACATGGCAGTGACGTTCAGACAGCAATCACGTCGTACCGGGTCACTATAGTACCGTGTGCAATACCAGTTGTCAAACTGCACCACCACCTGCTTCCCTGCCATTGATCTCCAAATTAGCGTTTGTTCTGTCACGTGCCTGTTGCCCCAAAGGCACTAACCGGCCAGCAGCAAGACCTGCATGTGACAATTGTCTCCGCATCCCCCTTGATGCACTTATCAGTGAGCCAACAGCCTTTCTCTTTGGCATAGCCATCTCCCTACAAAGTTCCACATTGTGTGCACCTGGCGTGCAAACACTCCATACCACCTTGGCAACGGTGATTGCCCATGAGCTTTACTCAACGTTGCCATACTTCGTCTGGTTCGCCGGTTGACCCTCATCAATGCGCAAAACTCCACAAGAAGGGCTGCACCTGATTCCTCATCGCGTAAAGCGGCATCCATAAGCTCCAGCAGTGTACCATGTACCCTTCGTGAACGGCAGTTAAGTGGCCGTTTCAATAATTGCGTGAATTTCACGTGAATTTACCCAAATTTTGAGGTTTTTGGGGGAAAATGCCGTATTCTTGGTTCATTCCGAGGGCTTTGAGGGGCCAAAATTCCTCCCCTAGCTTTGTTACGCATCATCCAGTGAAAGTCCCGCCCCAAGAGCATCCATCATGTCCGAACCGTGCCCAAAACGAGAGGTGCCGGAACCCGGCAAGCCTGTAGCCGATGCACGGCCGTGAATTCACGTGAATTCGTACGAAATTCGCACGAATTTTGCACGAATTTCGTACGAATTTCACGTGAATTCACGTGATTTTACACAAATGTTACCAGTGTGCATCCCCTGATTTGTCCTCACACCCCTAGTAGGCCCCCCAGCATGCACCCCGGTCACAGGCAACAATGGTCTGGGTTTGTAAGGTGATCTCATGTCCGTCTCTTGCGGCACCGGAACCGCCGCTGTAGAGTCTAAAGGTGCTGCATGTCGGTTAGAAGCCGTCTTCTTGTGCGGCTTGCATACGTTTGTACACTTATGGGCCCTTGCCCATGTTGAGCCCTTTTGGTCGCACCCCACCCATGCAACCAAAGGCTATCGTCAATGGTGTGGTTGTCCACAACCACTTGCACCCCCAGTCTCCACCGGAGGAGGCTTAGGCCCCCACTGTTGCGCAACATGCGCTTCAGCCTCCGGTGACTTCCCTCCATGGCGAAGCAGGAGAACTTTGACAAGATTCTCCACTTCTTTGCAAAATAATACATGTGGTCCATCCAAAGATGCGTCCACAGAAGTTTGCCCCACTGGAGCTCATTGTGGGCAGCGCCCATGGCTATGCTATGGTTCCGGCGCCACCCCAAATCGGCCCCGGAGAACCATGTGGAACGCCACGCGTATACACACATGCTTGCAAAATTCTCCCACCACGTTTTGCACACCGACTCCCAACTTTTTCCCCCTACTTGATGCTGCCTCACACTAGGCTGCTCTAGGCAAGCATCTATTATCTTCTCCCAACCCCTATTCCGCATGAAATGGATGGCAGCAGCACACTCCATCCTCACCTTCCCCTTGCTGTTTGCCTTGTCATTATTCAATGAGGCACGGGTGCAAGTTCGTGCAGCAAGCCGTGCCTCATCTAGAACCGGTTGCCGCATGGTGCGTGCCACAGTGGCCGGTGCCTTCCCTGTCAATTGTACAACTAGGTCCCGTGTCCCGTTGACTGCACACAACAGGACACGAAGGACCCCATGGAGGCCATAATCAGGCACTCGCCTACCACTCGTAATGGTCCTATATATAGCATTTATGGCAACGGCCGGTTCCCGGTTGCCGTCTATCGCACTTGCTGTGCCAAAGGTAGCAAGGCACAGAGCACGGTTACGCATGCGAGCTAACACACAGTGGCACCAGGGGATTCTGCCTTCCAGTTTTGGCAGCCCGCCATGAGCACCTCTGCTTTACCATCTGCACACAGAAAAAAAAGGGGCTGCCTATCGTTCCCTCCCGTATCCTTAAAACTTACGGTTGCGGCCTTGCGCAACTCATCATCAAAATCAATTTCCTGGGAGGCCGCGTAGAGGGTCTCCCACTTTTCACTGCCCCCTAGTAGCCACCAACTAGATAGTTGGTTGGGGCTGGCGGTGCCACCAAGCGTGCAATGGACGTACGAGGCCTCATACCTCGATGTACCGTCCACCGCAATAGGCAACCAATGCAGCCGTCGGTCCCCGGGCTGCATGATGTCCGAGGGTGGGGGTGGTCGACACTTGAATAGGTGGCCGATGCGGTCAGGTAGGTAGCAGGCCGCACCATTGATGGCCGTGTCGTCTCACATATAGGCGGTGAACGCCCGGGACTCCGGCAACACTAGCTGCCGAAGCATGCCGTACACCTGGTCCCATACCACACCGTACATCATGCTCCCCACTAGGTACCGGGACTCCGTCCTAGAGAGGTGCAATGACCGGATCCTCCAGACGGCCATAATTAACCTCTCCTCCATGGTGGGCTCAGGCTGGACGGTGGCTACAACTCTTGTTTCGAGGGTAAGCACTATTTGCCCCGTGTCGGGCAGGTACTTGACGGTGCAGGGTGGTGCAAGCTCCTTGGTAACAACCTCCTGGAGCTCTTGTAGGCGCGGCCGTCGTGTACGATCCGCTAGCAGATGGAATGGCTCCTTGGGCCGCGGCATGGTGTGAGATACAACACCTGTTGATTGCAGAGGCAGTCATCGCAAGGTTTCTACCATCCCCCTCCCGGAGACAACTCTCTCTACTGTGATTCGCATGCAATTGGAAGAAATTCACATAAATTCGCACGAAATTCGTACGAAATTCGTGCGAATTTCGTGTGAATTTCGCGCGAATTTCACGCGAATAGATTTGTGTGAATATTTTGAAAATGTGAAATTTGCTCGAAATTCGCACGAAATTCGTTCCCATTTTGTACGAATTTCGTACGAATTTCACATGACCATCACAGAGTTTCTGCCGAAGCCTCATCCTTCTGCCCTCGTTGACCCTCACAAAGCAAGCTCAGGATGGTGCTCGTGGGTTATCACACACCCAGTCCAGTGGTTGTCATTCCGGCTGACACTCAGCCAGCAGTGTAACACGTCAGGGGGCATAGCATACCCCAAATAAAATACAAACAGTTCCGCAGAAAATATCGCAAACAGGTCACGGGGCATAGCGTGCCCCAAATAATGTACAAACAGTGCTGCAGAAAATTTTGCACAGTGGGGGGGAAATGCCCCACATGTCGGTCCAACTGCCCATGCTTGGCGGGGGGGGGGGGGAGGATAACATTTGTGGTGGTTAGAAAGGACAGGTGGTCCGGAGGGTAAAGGGTGAGCTACCCACCCCCCCCCCCTGGAGCAGAGCTCCGACTAGCGGAGCCCTGGGAGCTCTGCTCCCCCACCGCCTCAACAAAGGAGGGGTCCATGGCCGCCGACGTGAGGCGGTGGGGGGGGTACTGCCGGCGCACTTCCTCCATTGCGGCAGTCACCTTGGGGGCGTTGGGGGTCACGCTGTCCACATCGACCTGCTGGCCACTGACCATCATGGCCATCCGCAGGCCGGTGGACACTGCCGACATCTGGCCGGCGCAAGCCTCGGCCTCGGCGTGCCACGCCTGTGCGCCGGCCAGGAGGTACCGGACACCGACGGCACTGCCCCCCCCCTTGTCACCCGGGGGGGCCTCGGCACCCTCACCCCTCTCCACTGCCTCTGCTGGCTGTGCCGCTGCCTTTGCCTTGCGCAACGTCGCCACGTCGCGCTCAAGAGTTTTCACCTTGGTGGCCAGAGGTCACGCTCCTTGGTGACGTCCGCCAACCGCGACTCGGAGTCCCGCCGGTCCTCGTTGGCCCTGGACAGACGGGCCTCGAGGTCGCGGTTGGCGGCCTCCGCGCTGATAGCGCGTGCCTCCCACGCCCCCGCCCGCTGCTGGTCCACCCACTCCTGCACCACCCCCCTCTGCCCCCGCCCCCCCACCGGCTCTGCCTGCTCCGCCCGCACTACCCGCTCCGCCGGGGTGGCCGTACGCGGGGCTTTTGGGGGGGGGGGGGGGCTCCGTGTCCCCTAGGGGGCGCCCTTTCCGCTTGCGCGTGGGGGGTTCGTCCTCCTCGACGTCAATGACATCAGCCACCCCCATCTTCCGCTGCCTCCCCACATGGACGCGCATGGCAAGCCATGCCACGTCCGCCCACGCCGGCCTCCGCTGCTCCCAACCCGTGAGCACATTCAGTCCAAAAACCCCAGCCGTGGTCACCGTCCCCTCCTCCCCGATCCGCGACACCCCGGTCTGCACCCGCCAATGCCCACTCACAAGCCGGTAGGCAAACATGCCCACCAGCTCCTGCCCCACAGGATGGTGGGCCTCCCCCCTGACCACAATGGGGCAGGGAAAGGAGATGCGGAAGGTGCCCTGCACCCCCCGGGACTCCAACACCATGTCCCACACGGCACTGAGATGCCGCTACCGCCCATCGGGCCCGGGCGGCACCTGCTGGGTCCAGGCCGGATCCGGCTGCCTGGCGGCCAGGGTGACCCGGTCCAGGGGGGGGTCGGTGTGGGCGTCGCCCAACTCGTTGCAGGACGGCATGGGCACCACCACCTCGCGCGCCACATGCCCCGTGGCGGTGCTGGCCTCGCTGCCTCCCGAACGTCCAGAGCGCCGCGACCCCTCACTGCGCACACTGCCGGCCTCGCTCGGCGGCCGTCCTCCACCGGAGCCTGCGGGCTGGTCGCCGGCGGGGCCTTCGGGGGGCTCGGCGTGCTCCTCAGGAAATCGGGGCCGGGGCTTGTACTTGCGCTTGGTGTGGTGCCGAATATTCCGCGACCAAGCAGTGAACGGGAGCTGCAAACTGTGGGGAGGTGTGCAAGGCACAAATTGAGAAAGGGGGAGTGCACACGAGGCAATGCCAGAGCAAAAGGAGCAAATTGGACGAAATTCACAGAAATTCGTACGAAATTCGGACGAAATTCGTGCGAATTTCGTACGAATTTCGTACGAATTTCACATTTCCAGAATATTCACACAAATTTATTCACGTGAAATTCGTGCGAAACTCGTACGAAATTGCATTCCATTTCCCCAGTGACAATTTGGCGGCCCTCGGCGACTTTGCTAGCAGTTTGCGGACTCTTTGCATTTCATGCACGTTCACTGTTAGAACAGGAGACCAGTGGTACCACTGGGATCGAAACAGCCTTACGTCCTGGGTCCGGGGGGGGGGGGGGGTCAACAGCGATCGCGCCAGACCCTGCCGCCCCATAAACATACGTCGAGAAGGATGGATGAGCGTGTTGTCCGGGTGTAGGTACAGCATCTCCCACAGGCGGTCCCGCTTCAACAGTCTGGCCTTGGCATGTAGTCCTGCGATCTTGGCCCCATCTCCAGCCATGGACAGCAGTATTTCATCCATCTGGTCACCATGCAGTCCTGTCAACAGCCGCAGAGTGTAGGGGTTGAGCACTGCAGTGCAAAAATTAGGGTCGCATCGAATTTGGGCACTGCAGTTCCCATGATCACCAAAAGACGACGAAAACAGGTGCTCAGAGGACATAATACCTTCACCGGCAGTCTTCTCAAAGGTGTCAATAACCTCAGCCACGCGGCCACCAGATATCTGCAGTAATGATACCAGCGGTCTCCAATTTTTCCAGATTGAGTCCTGGCAGGGATACAGTGTTGGACAGGCCACAGGTACGCAAAGGACTAACAACGGTGGTCTCATCGTGCATCTCTCATACCACAGATGTTTTCCCCCCAGCCGGCCACACTTCCGCAGAGCCACCAGCAGCATCTCTTTCGCTTTGCCCTTGTGCACTTCAGTCCGAATTCGAGCGGCCACTTGTCCCATACTCAGCTTGCTCACTGGGTGTTGTACCGCATTGTGATCGCCTCCAATAATCTCTCTAATGTCAACAAGACAGTCGTGTCTGATCTCCTCGCAGTAGACGTGTTGTAACCAGTCCGGCAGTGCCCGTGACTTCTCACAGTATTCTCGGTGAAGTCTTTGGAGTGCCGTCAGGATATGAGCCCCGCCCAAGCAGTAGGGAATTTCAGCTGATAGAAAAATGCACCATAGGGAGATGGGAGATGGGAGATATCAGCGAGATGGGCACTGCAGTGCCCAAACGACCAAACTGTGTGAAAATAACAACGGGCGTGTGACAGGATGCTAGTGTACCTTCGTTTCGCCATATGAGAATGTTTGAGATAGGCCGGCAGGGTGGATTTGTCCTCAGGCTTGCGATCCGCGATAGTACTGAGTCCTCGTCCCTCTCTCTCGTCTACCCACGCGTGAGGTCGGTGTCAAACTTTATCTTGGTCAGCTGTATCTGGACCAGCTCCTTTTTGATCCATGTTGTCCGGAACGTTTCCGTTGCACGGTCTGTCCCCGTCCGCTTCACTGGAGCCTGCCCCGACTGCGCCCGTGTCTTCTCTGCTGTGTGAACGGCTTGCGATGCGGTCTGCAACTCATCCCCTTCCGGCAGTTTGGTATCCGAAGGCATAGCTTAGCAAAGGGGCTAACAAAGGGTCACACGACACACTGTAAAAGGCCGCAGGGCTGCAAATTGTTGATTTACAGGCTTCTAATGTTGATGACTACTGGCAGCGCAGAAATAGCATCACAGTCGGATGCACCTGGTAAAAATCGAGGGTCAAACTCATTTAGCTCTGAAAGGACAGCTACGGGGGCGTCGGAATGATCACTGTGAACAGACACTGCTTCTGGAGGGGGGGGGTCTGGGTCCCATCCATCATCACCCACAAAATCAGCAGCCCTGAGGTCTGGATCTGCGGCTGCCCCACCAGCGGGGGGGGGGGGTCCTCATCACTGTCACTGTCGCCATCAGCATTGGGGGGGGCGGGTATCCGGGCGGGGTCCCTTTGCGCAAAAGCGCGTGCTGGCCGGCGTCGCTTGTACCGGTCTGGTGTATTACATGCGCGTAACATGTCCTGTGCATGTGCTACTGTTTTGTCCATATCACCTGGAGGACGTTGTGGCACGTGTCTACCCAGCTCTGTCATCACGTCGGCATCAACCTTAACAGGTTTAACAAGTGTCCGCAATGTCTTGGCACATAGATCTCGGTAATGTTTGCAGTGAGCACCGTATCTAGTGCGCAAGGAAAATCCATCTTGGCAGGATCGCACCTGTCTTGCACGATACTCGACTTCTGACTGGACCAGACCAGGGGGGGTATAACACCAACATCAAATCGCGCCATCAATCTTTTGAAACGACGATCAACCAGTTGTGGCAGTCCCTTGGGAACATTAACGTACTGCAGGTCCTTTGGGGTCTGGTCTGCAACGGGAGGGAGTATAAACAGGTCATGCACCTGTTGCAACGTACAGTTCCCAGGGTGTTGTGCCATTAAGTGCACAACACGGCTTAACAGGGCCTCACACGGTTCCTCACTGTGTGCCACACCAGGTAAGCGGGCAAACCACTGGGACGACAACAGCCTAGCAACAACAATGGTGCGCACATATTCAACCTTGTCCTCATAACCTAGGGTGAGCGTCAGAAGGACGTGTAGGCAACGGCTCAACAATGGCCGTGCAGCGTGCTGCTCTCCCTCTGCAGACCAATGACAATCCCACACTTGCGACCCAATAATAAACAAGGCTAGAATGTAACCATACAACAATGTTACCAACCCTTGCACCTGTGTAAGAAGTGTGCTGTGATTAGCGTTACCCGGTCGGTGCAAACCCCTTAGAGTCTGTAACTTCTGTTCCAAAGGTTGGCGCCACTTGTGGGCCAAGTGCAAGAGAACCAGAATCATGCGCTCCATATAGATGAGTTTCGGAAAGTTGGGCACTGCAGTGCCCAAATTGAGTGAACCATAGGAAAAATAGGTAAATAAAGGGAAGAATCTTCTGTAGCACAGGGTTACACAATATTTATATGGGTGCCATGTGCCATACACTACCGGGGTAAGTGTAACGAACAAGGGCACGTTGTACCAAGCATAGCTGATGCTGTAAACGAGCTTAAGGACACGGTAGTGGATATTTTCGTCGACCAACAATGGAAGACGGTGATGTGTGTGATGCTGCACCTCCTGGAGCCCGTGAATAATAGAGACAAGGTCGGGGGTAGCGGACACAGTTAGGTCTATGAGAAAAAAGGGGGTCCAAGCTGGGCTGGCAACATTAGCCTGTCGTATGCCCGAGGGACAACGAACATGTTGAAGGCGGATGGGGTCGTCCATCAACCCTTGCAAGCCTTCAATGAAGTTTTTAAGGCTCTGCACCAACAAGTCTGCAGTGTACCCAATCCTCTGCCGCAAGACCGAGAGGCTAGGAAAAGACGGCATAACGTCAACAGGTCGTTTCAAGAGTATGATAGCACCAGCTGTACAATTAAGGGACCGGTTCTCATTACCAGGCACAGGCCGGAAGTTACGTCTATAAAAATTGTCAAACAACAGAACAACAGGTTTACCTTCCAAGGTCTGCCAAAGACTGGTGCACGCAGTTGCTCCTTGAACTGCAAAGGAGGGTATATTGTAAGCACATTGACCCATGTGAGCCAAACACCTACGTTGCACACGACTCTTGGGTTGAACACCTACAGCCCTCTTGGCACGTGGACGACACCTCTTGTGTAGAACAGACCATATATTAAAAATCTCTTGCTCTGCAACACGGAACCATTGGTCCGGCAGACAATTAACGGTCCGCCTGTCCCTTTGTTGGATGTATTCACCAACAGACCGCCTACTTCTCAACTCCAACCGGAGATCTAACACCCACGTACAAAACGCATCGGCACCCTTATCCACACCCACAGCCTCAGACAGATCCTCCTTTGAAGCATATACCTTCGAACTAAGGAACTGCCGGAAGGGAGCCGCATCCATGGACAAAAGTCCTGTTCGCAGGCAGCAAAGGTAAGGGGACAAAGAAAACAGAGACACTATCACAAAACAAACCTGATGCGGCATAGACCAAAAGCAGCTAGCGAAGATCCAAACAATGTATCCCCCAATGGACGTGGAACGTTCCAAAGCCTGCGTACACTCCAAGGTGGCAGTCAGACAACCGGCAATATATTTCCAATGAGCAAAGGATGAGTACCAACGTCCGATGATTCATACGTCCTTTGTCAGGTGTTACGCAATGGGAACCAATAGGAGTGAAATACGGAGTTTTCAATTTTTTGGACACTGCAGTGCCCAAAAGTACTGGAAGTCCATTTTCAAGTGCACATTTGGACAGGAATGAAGGTGATTGGGCAAGGTACATTGTACATGGCCTTCCGAGTATAAGACCGCGGTGCGATGACCCATGGATAACGGGTATGCCAAGTTTTGATGCATGTTGCTGCAGTATGACATCACCTGTGGAGATGACTACAGAGGTGTACTGGATAACCCACTGAAAAAAGCCATTTCAAATTTTTGGGCACTGCAGTGCCCAAAAATTTTAAATGATACAATTTTCAGCCCGGAATAGGGGGTGTATACGTACACCTCTGGAAGCAACAAAAGGCGACGTTGTTGTATCCCACGATGAAAATCCACGTGGGGTTGGCCGAAAAAATGATATGCTTTTTTTAGGTGCAAAAAACGGATGTTGAAATCGCCATGAATTGTGCCTTTTAGCAACGAAGTCTACGTGCGTATAGAGCCGCCTAAGGTACTTGAAATGAAGGGGGAGGCGCATGAGGCACCACGGTACGATTGCAAAGAAGTTGTGCTATAGAAGCTTGGGTGGGTGACGTCGGGGACGTGCACCTGGGGGGGGATGGTGGGATGGAAAGGGGCGATGCCCAAATCATCCCACCACCGGGGGTTGGCAAGTTGCCAAGAAAAGGGGAAAAAAGATTGATTTGGCGGTGCACCTGCAGCAAGATCCTGCAGGCACACCATATCGCAGTGGGGGGGGGGGGGGGTGGACGAGGTTAGTGGTGGGGTACACCTGGACGTGGGCGTCCCTAGGCTTCCCCACAGGGTTAGTCCTCATGGAGTTGAGGAGCTGGTCAACACTGGAGGGGAGAGGGGTTAGATGCAGAAATTTAAGGGAGGGGAGTTGGCGGCGCAGTTCCCTCCACAAGGTTGTGGCCCATCCCCTCCCCCCGAGGTAGGTGTTGCGGGTGGGGCTGCGCAGGTCAATGTGGATGACCTCGGGGGAGGGGTCGAGGGAGGCTGCCCAGCCCACGACGTCATCCGTCCCCAGTGCCCCCGACCCGTACGTCGCCTCCTCCAATTGATGGTGGGCGACGGGGAGGGCTTGGTAGTGGGCGAGGGTGTCGGCTGCGGGGTCGGGGCGCGAGGCCAGGTTGGCGAGCTGGGACATAGTCTGCTGGGACATGATTCAAAGAGAAGAATGCGAAGGCTTTGAGAGCTGTAACAAAGCGAAAGAGTGGAAAGGAGGGTAAATTCGTGCGAAATTCGTACGAAATTCGTGCGAATTTCACATTCTCGTGAATCTGTGAATCTAGCGTGACTTTGAGCATGAATCTGGGTGCATGAATTTCACATTCACGCGAATCTCACCAAATGTATTAAACCATGCGGGGACTTCAAACCTCTAAAGTGCACCTATTTGTTGGATCTTACTTTGGGCGAAGGTAGCACGACAAAAGCACACGATAGCACCAAGTTACGAGCAACACACAGCAAAATTGGGTGAAATTCACGGTACCGTGAATCTCGGATTCAAACGGCCGGTTCATGAAGGGTACACATACTTCGCTCCGCGTAAGAAGTCACGCACGAGACCAAAGGGATCTGTTGCAGCACGCGTCACCTGGCTCATCAACAGTGCAACAGAACCACACTAAAAAAAAACGGTGAACAACAATGACACAAACCTGCTCAGTGACCAAACAATTAGTGGTGAGTGTCAAACACCGTTCAATAAAATGTGCATCTGAATCACTGAATTTCACCAAAATGTCTCGAACCAGACACATTCTCCATATCATGGGGGTGTAGAGAGGAAGTTTGACACTGGGAGCAGAAACTTGGTGACCCCTCCCCCCTGAAAGGGTGTAAATTGTTTAGTTTGTCTGGAACCAGACACTGCTGCCTCAAAAGCTGGGTTTGACAGGGGTGGAATTTCAAAGAGTGTCTGGTTCTAGACACTTTTCGAAATTCCAAGAGAAGGGTACATAGGTGGACACATAGGTGGACAAAGACAACACAACACAGAGCAAAACTTGTTCATTGAAGCGTAAAAATTGACCATACGCAGTCACCTGGGTTTGTGTGCATGGATGTGAGAACCACAAAAACAGGCTGTCAAGCAGTCAAATTCAGGTACGCGTTTGAATGACTAAAGAAGAGGCTATGAAATTTCCCACCGGCCGGAATTGTAATGTTTAGGTAGCAATTCTAGACGTTCCGAAATACCCTCTATCAGATTGTAGTCATCCACGAATTGAAGTGGCATGCGGTACCGGCGTCTGCCCTCTATGGTCACCGGGGGTGAAAAGGTTGCTAGCACCATCAAGTGATCGGCCTGTATATCCACCCGTTTGGGATAGAGGGAGGTAATTGCATTCAATAAAGATGGTGGCAAAGATCTTGTCAATGCGTCGCTCCCTGCCACTCTCCAAGACTGATTCATTGAATTGTCCCGGAAAACCCCGTATCCAAATAGAAGGAGATTCAAATGACTTGTCATGCTCATCCGGAGGTGTATGCACCTGTAACCACCAGTCATGTAGCTGTGTATTCCTTAGCCACTGAAATTCGAAAACCCCGGCCACCAATACTGCCGGGGTGCTGTGCGCTGCAGGCTGTATAACGCCTCCGCTGTGGGAAATAGCAAAGAGTTGTTGTCGCATAGTGTCAAGAGATGTCCTATCAAAGAGGAAGACCGTTGTAGCAACAGTCGCCATTGTCGCCGGCTGTCCTCAACTTGGTCACTAAAATGTGCAGACAGTATTGTCAATTTTTCATTTTGATTTATCCATGACTTCCGCAATTAAGATCCTCGGCTTTATTTGTTCATAGTGCATGACGCGCCATTGCTTGGTCAGTAGGAGGAACACCCCTCCCTTGTCCGGTGAGATTGAGCCACCTACTTGGTGGCACTCTCTTTCTCGGAGTAACTCATCCAATGCCGCAGAGCCTAAATGAGCAATGCTAACACACCTAACTTCCATGACAAAGATTGTTTTTGGCGTAAACCCCCGCCCACCCAAACAAACAATGAACAAAGGCTAAGAACCGTGCTAGGACCCTTTACCACTTGCTAGACGTACCTCATAAGTCTCTAAAGCAACCAACTTCACTGAAAAACAAAGCAGTGGTACAAAGTTGTTGAAAAGGAGGTTTTGACACTCAGTCTCATTTGCTAAGGCAAGCACCAAAAACAGCACTGTGGAACACCCAAAAATTTGACCAACAATCAAATCCATTTGACGTAAATTTAAATAGTGGACCGGGTGGACCAACAGTTGGAAACACGTTCCCAGCTCCTCGCTTTGCAATCTGCCAAAAATTTCGACAAATTTGTAAAACTTCAGAGCCCGCGCGCAAGTCGCATTTGCCGAGGTTTTCTCTTAGGAAAGTACTTCGAGGTACTTTACCGCATGACTGCCGAGGATTCATCCCATTATCAGAGGGAATAGGGTTAGGGTTACTAACCATAACTCGCCAACCCTGTCACAATGAATATTGTCTGCAGATCCTAAAAGCAGCCTGATTCTAGGAGGGTTAACTCGCCGCTGGGAACCAATCGCTAGCTGGGTGGCGTGGGTTTGCGCGTGGTTTGGGTTACATGAGACAACCTTGGGCTGCGGTTTGGGAGCGAGCAAGGGGCGTAAGGGGGTTGCACACCAGCAACCAAAGGCGCGTGTGGGTAGGAAGAGGAAGTAGACGGTGGGATAAGGGGAATGGGTGCAGTACGGGCCCACATGTGGCCTCTAACCCCATGCATCACCCCAACGCACTACGTGCCAAGGGAAGACGCACGATGGGAGCGCGCCCCTTGTCATTGGTCCCCAAGCAGGGACATATTCCATCCATTTGGGGGGGGGGGGTGTAGTACGGCCCCATATGTGTCCTCTAACCCCATGCATCACCCCAACGCACTACGTGCCAAGGGGAAGACGCACGATGGGAGCGCGCTTCTTGTCATTCGTTCCCAAGCGGGGACATATTCCATCCAATTGGGGGGGGGGGATGGGTGCAGTACGAGCCCATATGTGTCCTGAAAACCCCATGCATGAACCCAACGCACCACGTGCCAAGGGGAAGACGCACGATGGGCGGCGCCCCTTGTCATCAGTCCCCAAGCGGGGAAATATATATGAACAACCACCAAAATTGGGGGGGGTTCCGCACCACGCCCTAGAACAGCGCATCCCATACCCTTTGTTTCTCTCTGAAAAAACAGCAAATTTGTGTTTCAAGGTACGGTTACAAGTGCGGTTACACACGGTAATGCACGCGGTAACGGGTCTGGTTACACGTTGTTGTGTGTTACCCGGTTACAACTAAGTGCGGTTACGCACCCGGTAACAGGTCCGATTACAGCATTCAACAACTACTTCTTCTGCTATCTTGTCATCCCTGCCCTGTTACCACAGTAACCAGCAAGTGCACAACAAAAAAAACATCTTCACAGACTGTTGACAATACTTGGTGTCAAAGCATCTCTTGTGCATGGGGATGCCACATTGTCCACAATAGAAATAAGTGCACCCGTGGCACACACTACATACGCCACGGGTCGCCATGCAAATCCTGAGCCGGTGTTTTAAAGTGGTCTGGCACAAGGTGCTCAGCAAGGTTCCACTGCAAATCCCAAAGGGATGTCTTTGCTGGGACCAGACCACTTCGTCGACTGATCATGAAGCCGCCTTTTTCTTTCCCCTTTTCATTGCGCTCCTGCGTGGAGGCATCTCCTGGACCTCCGGCTCCTCTTCTTCCTCTTCTTCCTCCTCTTCTTCTTCCCCATAATCGACCTCTTCGTCGCCCTCTTCCTGCTACTGCTGCTGCATGCCTGGGCATGCCTGTGCCCTCTGAGACGTGGCGTCTTTCACTTGTTGCGGGGTCCTCGTCCTTGGTGCCTTACCTGGGACCCCGGTATGTCCTTTTCCCCGTCCTGCTTTGGAACCTGCTGCTGAAGCTGATGTTGATGCTGATGCTGATGCTGATCGTGTCGTTCTGCCCTTCACGTGCTGCTTTGTCGCTGCCTTCGGTGCCACCTTCTTTGGTGCCGCCCCCGGCTTGTCGTGCCTCGTCCTCCACATTTCAAAACGTCCAGCACGTGTTTACCTCACCAGTGTGGATGCTCTGGTCCTTCGAATCCTTCACATCAACACACCCATCATCCCACACATTCCAACCGATCACGTCCGTCACACGGAGGTTCCCCTCCTTGTCTCTCCCACCAATCCAGCATCCGATGAACCGAGTATACCAATCCTTCGGGTGCTCTTCATCTGCAATAAGAGGTGGGAACATGATTACGGTTGTTATATCTGGTATACCAGACCTGTAACGGTGTGCGCAACCGCGTGTAACCGCACCATAGCAGCCGAACAAGTGCATAAGCACTAGAAAAAGTCACAGAAAACTACACCCGAAACACTGTTGGGGCATCGTCGGACAACGTCCTCAACTGTTGAGTGTAGAGGCGGCTGTTTGGTGCCAAATTTTCCCGGAACTTGTCGGGAACCGGAGGCACTGGCATCAATAAAGCCAAAATAAAAGGCTGCACAAATAGAGCTTGTAACCGGACCCGTTACCGCGTGCGTAACCGCGCCATGTAACCAGGTTACCTCATTTATCACCATTTGTGCTAGGAAGCCTCTAGTTGTGGTAGCAAGTGGGCACAAAACGGCACAAAAAGGCCATGCAAATGCAGCGTGCATGTAGTTCAAGGTGAAATTGTTGTGTAACCGCACGTTACCCAACTCCGGGAGGTCAAAAAACCCTTGTATACCCTAACTTCGAAAAAGTGACCCGTGACCCAAAAATTGACCCCGTTACCCCAGTAGATAAAGGAGGATCTTGTATCGGACATTGCTTAGCACGGTTTTACTGCGCCAAGGCCATCTGCTTCACCTGCTCATCCATGCCCCACGTCGTGAGACGTTCTTTCATGGCCGCATAGGGTTGGGGGTAGATTTTTCCATGAGGTCATGCCGCTGCCGGTACGAACCGGTTGTCCATGCTTCCTCTCTCAACCCCCAAACAATGAGCTCTGACACAATGACCATCAGAACCTCAAACAATTGCCATATTTTTTTTTCTGGTTCAAACGGCCCTTCTTGGTCCAACGGTGGATGCCCTCAACCAGTTGGGTGGAGACAATGCCTCTTGTAAAGACCCCCTCCTGGAAACAACGCGCCCACTTCTGCAGCTTGTCCCCCCCCCAAGTCGGAAGAAGGTAGTCACGTGCGGCAGCAAACTCCGGGTCCGAAAGGATACCACTCCAAATGGCATGGAAGGCCGCGATGGACAGTTGGCGCCGGGCACGGGACATTTGCGCCGCAAGCCGTTTGAACGCCTCATCCCCAAGCGTACCCTTTAGGTTTTTCGCGACATTTTTGGCAATATGCCAATAGCAACAGAAGTGTTTGCAATCGGGGAAAACTGTTTTAGCCGCGTTACTTGCCTTGACACAGGCGTCGGTGAAGAGCACAACAGGGGCCATACCAACAGCCGTCAACCAACTAGCTCAGCAAGCACGTAGGCACCAACTCCTCAGCCCATAACAATATTGCTCATGGTAGGGTCTGAACATGAGTGTCTGCAATGTGCATACTTCTCTGTGGAGAAATTGTCACGTCAAGTACATCCTGAAATTTTCACTGCATACACAACCTGCCCAGCCCACCCTTTCGTGGCACTGCAAAATGTTGCTTCCATCATTTTATCCTATAGGGCGACTTTGGGTCATGTGTGTCTGGGCTTGTGCGTCTACTTTGGGAGCTAAAAAAAGTCCCGCAAGGCTTCAGCAACAATTAGAAAATTGAAATTCGAAGTCTCTAGTTTTCTCCACCACAACCATCGCTTGGGCCAACAAAAGAGACTGGCCAAAATTGTTCACCCCAACAAAAAGGCCCACGTTCAAATCGTATACCTGTTGCTTTGATACGTATTGTCGTGAAGAAGGAGGTATGGGAAGCGCCGTGCCAATGTGATTTGCTCCTTGGACATCCAAAACACATGGCTTAGGCGGCCCGCGCAATCCCGTTTGTAATCCACGTACCAATTAGTAATTGGTTAACCCTCGGCGTCACGCTTTTTTTCGAGGGTGGTTAGGAGTTCATGAACATCGTAGACGGAGTTGCACCCGTGCTCAACAAAAAGGTGGTGGATGTGTTTCGCCGTGATGTTGTGGTATCCACGCTTGCGCATGAACTCCACAATGTTGCGGGGGGGGCACAAAGGACTTTCCTAGATCTAACATCATGCATAGATCCTCGGGGGGGAGTTCAAGCTTGGCAAGGGGCTTCTTTTGTGATGGGGTTTGGGTCGGATGGTTGTGCTCAAGTAGGAGAGCGGATTCGCTCAAAACCCAATGCCCCTTCATTCCCGCCTGCCTTTTTGGATAGTTGAAGACTAAAAGGGCATTTGTCAGCTTTCCCTTGGGCTGCTGTGGTTGCGCATGTTTGGCTTTGTTTGGGGTCAATTCCTCTTTCCGCAGGTGATTGTAACTACGAAGTAATGTTTCTTAGTAAATGGCAAAAAAAAGAAGTAAAAATGGGGTAAAATTTAGGATGTGGTCAAAAACATCATTTCGGTCAAAAATGAGTATGAAATTCAAATCCGGCATGCTAAGAATACCCCGCCTATTTCATGTTCTATGTTGGAAACACCCACAGTGTCCCCTACCCCTACACGCAGTGTTGTCTTGTACTCTCGAGGCCTGGTACTATGCTTCATGGATTTTGCTTGGTTTTTGCGTGCGTAAAAAGGCCCTTTTGAGTGCGTAAATTGTCCTTTTTACTTACCGGGGTTTTTTCACTCGGGACGCAAAACACCCCTTTTACCTACGCAAAATGCAGGTAAATCCTTGCTTTTAACCCCCCCCCCCTACACCCCTTACACCCAAAAACAAACCCAAATCCCGGGTCCAATGCACGCCATGCGTGCAAGCAAACATGGAGGCATCTTGTTGTTGTTGTTGTTGTTGTTGTTGTTGTTCTTGTTCTTGTTGTTGTTGTTGTTGTTGTTGTTGTTGTTGTTGCTGTTGTTGTTGCTGTAGCTGTTGTTGGTTGTTCTTCTTGTTGTTATTATAGTTGTTATTGCTGTTGTTGCTCGTGCTGCTGCTGCAGTGGTGGCGACGGCGGTGGTGTCGTTGGTGCTAGTGGTGTTGCTGTTGTGGTTGTTGTTGTTGTTATTGTTGTTGTTGTTGTTGTAGCGGTGTAGCGGTGTAGTGGTGGAGCGCCTAATTGCTGGGATCTTTCTTTGCATTGTTCCAATCATACAGTCACACATGTCCAAGTGGTATTCCACCACCAAATCAGCAAAGTATGCACAAAAAAATTGTAAGATTGTAAGACAAACATGCGAGAAACCCTACAACTTCCCCTTATGCATAACCCTTTCCATGTACTGCTTGGCATTCCCATAAGCCTCTTGGCGGGTCCAAGAAGGCTACCAAACGTTGAACCCCCTGCTAAACAACCCCGAGTCTAAGTTGTCGTTCCGAAGCACTTCGGCCCACCCCTTCCTCAGTGCTCGGCGTGCCCCCCGTAGGCGAGACCCCCGTTTCTTAATTCCGGCCCCCCTTGAAGCTCCTCTTCCTCATCTCAATCTTCAACGACTCATGCCTCCCCTCACCCCTGAAAGCATTGAATGCGGACAGGGTGCCCCATTCCCTCGCAATCCCCCACATGTGGTCCACCCAAAGGTGGGCCCACAAGGTCCACACAAACCCACAAGCTTTGTGGACACTCCCCATCTTGGACAAAGCACCTCAATTTCAACACATTTGTAACTACGAAGCAAAGAGACATTCGCCAACTTGCTTCGGAATGCAGCCAAATCATGGCGGATGTCTATTATGTTGTTACACTGGCTACCTAGGGATTTTTTCCTCCTTTTTGGTGTAAATGGAAACTTTTTACCCTGAAAAACCCCGGGTTTCATGCCCCTCTCGTGCTGAAAACACTCGTACACGGTACAAAAGTCCCAAAGTTGGCTTCCCGGGCCTGGGCTCGCGCAAATTCACAAGTTGGCGCGCCAAGTCGCAAGTTGGCGCGCCAAGTTTGGACTTGGGGCGCGCCAACTGTCCAGTTGGCGCGCGCCAACTGGGGAGTTGGCGCGCGCCAAGTCCGGACTTGGCGCGCGCCAAATGTCCCCCCACCGATCAAGCCATCGACTTGCATACCATTGTTGTCACTGGAAATTCCGTCCCTCACCTGCCCTTGCACACTTGGCACGAAGAAAGCATTGTTCCATCTTTTTTTGATGAATGTGCAAAAGACTGTGAATGTGCAAGAAGCTGTCATATCAATCATATCAATCATATACAGAGGTCACATGCCTTGGGACCCCTGTTCAGCCTGGACGAAGACCCCCTTATTCTCTATGTACCCCCTTTGCTTCGTCCACGACGACTCCCAAACGGAAAATTTTTCATTATACAACCCCCAGTCCAGATTATCTGAGCCGATCACTTCCCCCCACCCCTTCCGCGTGCGATCCCCCTTGCCCCCCTTCACCCGCACTGTGGCCCCCCGCAGTTTGGACACCCGGCCGCCTTTACTTCCACCTCGAAAGCTGCGCTTTGAGATTTCACATTTCAGGGCTTTGTGCCGCCCCTCTCCTTTGAAGGCGGCAAAAATGGCAATGTGCCCCCACCTGCGGGCCCATCCTCACAGGTGGTCAATCAACAGATGGGCCCACAGGGTGACGTTCATTTCACAGGCCTTATGGGCCTCCCCCATTTTTTTCAATTCTGCTCGCAGAATTCTCATGTCGGGCAACTGCAACGGTCCGGATTTCCACACGACATCGCTTGTTGCCAACAGGGATTTCCCCATTGCCGGAAGGCGTCCGTCCAGGACACCTGGACCCCCCCCATGTCAACGACATGCTGCAGGAGGCCCTCCCCCTCCAGATGGTCACACATGGTGTCCCATTCCTCACTCTTCTGAATCACCCACTCGGCAGCCGCCGTCTGCTCGATTTTCAGGGGCACCTTCTTCTTATCCTTCCTCTCCTCTTCCAACGCCACCCCGGTGGCGGTCCGTGCCTGGATCCGAATGAGATCCAGGAACCATTGCACCCACCTCACGGCCTTTCCCCTTTTCCACCGATGCACCGTGTGGAGGCTGTTCACAAGGGCTCAAAGCCCATTGTGCACTTGCCGGTGCACACCATGCAGTCCATAATCGGGGGCCCGCTGGGGGGGGCGCACGATCGGCCAAATCATCCCCGCCCACAGCCAATCCTCGACAATCACCCCCATCCCGCAACCAAATTCGTGCAGAATGGTTGCCCGATTTTTCCCACACAGCCAACAAACGGTGGCTGCGGGGTTTTTTGGCTGTGAAGGAGGAGCAACCCCCCAAAATGACCTGCGCCTTGGTGTCTGCTATAAAAAAACAAATCACCTTACGCAGGTAACCCCCATTATCGGGGATTTGCTGCTGCGCCACCTCGGTAAGGTCCGCGTTGAGGTCATAGACCTCGGCCAATTGGGAAATGATGGCCTTCTTCTCGGATCCGCGCATCAAGATCCAAGAGCCCAAGGGCATATGACTCCCCACGTCTCCAACGGCAAAATGCACGAAGGAGGACTGCCAAAGCTTTGTCCCGTCGAAGGAGATGCCCACCCACACGTTCTCCGTCAGGAACGTGGGGCCGTCACGGTGCCACATCACCTGTGCCAGAAAACAGGCCGTGTGTACCGGGTCACCGTGTACGGTCGCCGGGAAACGCTTTGGTGTAGGGTGAAAATACCTGCAGTTTCTGCCACAGATTGCATGCGGCCCCAAAAATGTCAATGTACTCGTCCGTCTGAAAATGGACCTCCGTGACACGGGGGGCGGACAATGCCTTTCGCACCTTCATCAGGGTTCCCCATGGGCACTTCCATTGGCTCTGTGCCCGGCTGTACTGCAGTTTGCGGAAGCTGTCGCCCTTTTTGCGGCTCTCCCACAGAAAGGCCGCGGCCAACAGCTCCAAATCGGGGGTGGGGGGTTTGCCCTCCCCGCAAACGAGGTGGATGCGGCGGCGGCCGGGTTTGACGTGTACTTGCCAATGTGGCCCCAAAATCTCCCCCACGCCTTGCGCGCGCCTGTCGCGGTAGTTTGAGGGCGCCAGCTGCTCAAAGGGCCGCTGCATGGTGCACAAACAAAGACCTGCGGCACGTGAGGACGTGGCAGGTGGGTTGGATCATACAACGGAACGGTGTTGCACGTTCGCACACAGATGGCACACAGTTGGCACGCAGTTGGCGCGCGCCAACTTAGGATGTGGCGCGCGCCAACTCGTCAATTGGCGCGCGCCAAGTCCTGACTTGGCGCGCGCCAAGTGGTAAGTTGGCGCGCCAACTTCCCATTTGGCGCGCGCCAATCCCCCTGTTGGCGCGCGCCAAATCCGGATTTGGCGCGCCAACTTACCACTTGGCGCGCGCCAGAGCCATGCCCAGCCACTGCCTGCTCATTTCCTCGACCGCTTGCTGCCCTGACTCTGACTCCCCTCGCCCTCTTGCGCCCGCCTGCGATTGGGGTCAAGCAGGTGCGCAACCGGGTGCTTGTCCAGCAGGCCCTTCAGCTCCGCGAGGGTGGCCTCTTTGACCCCCATGTTGATGGCCACATGGCGTTGGGCGCTGAGTGCAGAGTGCAACTCCACCGCCGCCGCCTGCAGGTACAGCACATTGTACCCTTCGTGAACGGGGGTTAAGTGGCCGTTTGAATAATTTGCTTTCATCGAGGGTATGTGTGTGTTTTGTGCATGGGTGTGTGTGTGTGTGTGTGTGTGTGTGTGTGTGTGTGTGTGTGCGTGTGTTTGTGGGTGTGTGTGTGCAGGGGGGGCAGGTACAGGGAAATGTGTGTGGGTGTGGGGACTTTGTTGCATGCATAGGTGGTGTTGGTGTGGCTCTTCGTGCAGTGTCCTGCAAAAATGGTACGAAATTCGTACGAAGTTCGCACGAAATTCGTGCGAAATTCGTACGAAATTCTTGCAAATTTCGTACGAATTTCGTACGAAATTCGCCCCCAAAGTACCGTGAATACGTACCGTGAATGTGGTTGTTACGAATTTCGTACGAAATTCGTACGAACTTTGTACCAATTTCGTACGAATTTCGAACAATTTGCATGAATTTGTATCATTTTTCTCCAGAACAAACACACTCAGCCCATAGCACACAGCACAGCAACACCACAACAACACAGAAGAAAAACACATTCAGCCCATAGCACACAGCACAGCAACACCACAACAACACAGAAGAACAACACATTCAGCCCATAGCACACAGCACAGCAACACAACAACAACACAGAAGGACAACACAGTTAGGTCATCAGCAACAGTCACCAATGAGGAGCAGCAGACACACAAAGCACAACAAGCAGCAAGCAAAATAGCGATACCAACACAGCCGAAAAGCAGGCATTACACACACATCATGACAATCAGCAACAACAAACACAAACGACACACAGTCACAAACCACAAACAGCACAAAAGTATTGTCCCACATGATTCAACAACTGGCAGCCACCCATCCAACCATCCACACCCACCCATAGCACATAGCACAGCAACACAACAACAACACAGAAGAACAACACAGTCAGGTCATCAGCGACAGTCACCAGTGAGAAGTAGCATACACACGAAGCACAACAAGCAGCAAGCAAAACAGCGATACCAACACAGCCGAAAAGCAGGCATTACACACACATCATGACAATCAGCAGCAACAAACACAAACAACAGACAGTCACAAACTACAAACAGCACAAAAGTATCGTCCCACATGATTCAACAAAATCACCCAAGAACCCAAGAACCACCAATACATGCACATGTTACCCAGGCACGCACACACCATGCACCCACGCCCACACAAACAACAACCCCTCTGACCAGGCACACCCACACACACACAACAATGACACAAGTTCATGCAAATTGTTTGAACTTCGTGCGAAATTCGTACGAAGTTCGTACGAAATTCGTACGAATTTCGTAACAACCACATTCACAGTACCTATCTGTGAGGCACTTTTCGTACGAATTTCGTACGAATTTCGCACGAATTTCGAACGAACTTCGTACGAATTTCATACGAATTTCGTACCATTTTTGCGGGACACTGTGGGATGCAGCGTTCTAGGGCGTGGTGCGGAACCCCTAGTTAGAACGCAATTTCTGGAACACCCACCTACCCTCAATTTTGGGGCAAACCACCTAAAAAAATGGATTCAGCACCCTCAAAAACCCCCCATCCCCTTTCTTTCCCCACATAACCCGCATCATGGGGGTGGTTTTTGGGGGGGGTGTCAAAGAGTTAGAGCACAGTTAGAACAGAGTTAGAACGCAGTTAGAGCACCTTGCTCTAACTAGTTATCGCGCTAGTTATCGCGCGATAACTCAGTTATCGCGCAGTTATCGCGGGTAGTTATCACGCACCCCTCCTCCCTCCCTCCCTAGGACAAACAACACAAAACACTTGGCACAAAGCATCTGTGGTCGTTTTTCATACAAAGTCATCAATGTCTGAGGCCTTGGCTGCCTCCAGTCCCAAAAGCCCTTGCTCCAGGGCGTTCATGGACATGCAATGGTGCATGTGGCGGAGGGACATACTTGGCCTCACCAAAGACCAACCCTTAAAACAATTTTTGAGCCTCCTCTTGTAAGGCCCATGCCGATACTCCGTTGGGATGGAGGAAAACTGAAAAATGTTCCTCAATTTCTCCATACATTAACCCATACATCCGCACGGGTAGAGGATGCCTTCCACAAGGAAGTCGCATCAACTGAAATAACAATAATGGCAACGCCACTAGGGGGGGGTTTCCCAATAACTCGGGCCATAGATATTGCATTTTGCACAATTGATTGCAAAGGCACATGGGCAGCTGCCCTATTGCGGCCTGTGGTAGACTTTACAATGGTGGTTTGGGGAAAGTAGGGCATGATCCGTTGCCGAACGGTCCTTAGGTCCCGTTGTGTGCAACGGCGGGGCATTCGCAAAAGGGCCCGTTGGGAGAGATGCATGCTGCATGCCATGCGTAGCATGCTCAGGGCCTCATGCTCCTGAGCTGTTAATGCAAGATGGCCGCCAAGTGGGCCAGACAGGGCAGTGCACGCCCCACCACTTAAACAAACTAGAAGATGCGGGGCAGCTGCAAGATGGTGGCCTGAAAAAAACAAAAGAAACAAAAAAAAAACACGCGATAACCCGCGCGATAACCCCCGCGATAACTAGGTTATCGCGCGATAACCCCCGCGATAACCCCCCGCGATAACCCCGCGATAACTAGTTAGAACGCGATAACCTAGCGCGATAACTAGTTAGAGCACCTAGTTAGAACGCGATAACCTAGCGCGATAACTAGTTAGAGCAGGGGTTAGAGCAGGGTGTTGTGGGAGGTTTTCACACCTGGTGACATGGACACATGCCTTGGCCCTCCTTCTTGGCGTCGTCCAGCACCAGGCCCAGCCTCCGCAGCCACACGAAGTCCGTGACGGCCGCATACTCCCCCACCTGCCGCCACTCCACCACCTGGGCCACCCCCTCCGCCTCAGGGGCCACCCTTGCCACTCCCCCATACAACCCCCTCCTCACCACCAAAATGGTGCCCGCCGGCACCTTCATCCCAACATGCCCTTGCAGGGTGGGCCAGGGCAGTGCCTCCCCATGGCACACCTTGGCCAAGGGGCACTGATCGGGGTGGCCTGCGACCACCCCGGCTCCTCATTAGTGAGGGGGGCAATCACCTCCCTCCCAACCCCCCACCCCGACAACAAAAAATGCCCGGTGGTTGTTCCCACCGGGAGCAAGCACTGAGCAGATTGCTCAATGCTGACCCCATTGGGGTCCACCACCACCTCCTCCTCCTCCCCCCCCTCCACCTCCTCCCCCTCCTGGCATGGCACACAAAGGCCATCTTTGTGGGCGGTGCACAAAATCAGCCGATTGCATCCGTAGCAATTGGCTACCACCTTCCCCCTACACCTAACCGCCCCATCACACTGGACTGTCCTGGCCACCCGGCCACCAGGTGCCCCCAGCTGGGGCCTCTTAATGGACTGGGTCACGTGCAGGTTGGGGAATCGAAGATTCCCCCCCACGGTAAGCTCAATGGCAAAAAATGCCATGAGGCGGGGGTGGGACACCCCCGTGGGGGAGGCCTTGGGAATCCCCGACCCCCTGTGGACATCAAGGGCATTAAAAAAAAAGGCAGTGCCCCTCTTGAATGTCACAGCCCTCTCCACCCAAGGGTCAGGGAACCCCGAACTGCTGGAGGGCACAAAAAGAAAATGTGACCCATCCTCCTCCTCATGATTATGGGTTAGCATAATAAGGCAATTGACAATCAATGTGCCTTCAGGAATGGTGTAGGGGGGGGCGTCGCGATGGAGGTGCTGGGGGGTGTGGTCATAGCTCGAAATTTCGGCCATGTCAAGGATGGTGCAGCTCCATCCAACCCCCCCCACCACAGTCTTCTTCGCCGTCTCAAGCACACAATCTGCCACCCTTTTGAGGACTGGCAGATCATGGAGCTTGTGGGGGTTGTGCCTGTGGTGGTTGGCACCCCCATAGTTGCCGTACAATGTACGGCGGGTCCCAGAATCTTGGGGCCTGCCGACAATGGGGGGGTTCTCATTGAAAATGGGTGCCTTCTCTGAGAGAGGCACCCTATCCAAATCATCCAAAAGACTTTGGAGCTGCACAGCACTCAAAAAATCGTGCTCCAGGAGGTGGTTGACCACCAGCTTTCCCCCCACCGTGAGCACAAGGTCATTGGGGTCCCTATTAAAGGCCCCCAAGGGCTCGGCGGCAACCACCTCCTCCGCCTCCCCAATAAGGGGGGGTGTTGCCCCAAATGGAAAAAGAATCACCCCCTGCCCCGAAACAATGTTGGGAGTGGTGACCCCATACCACTCACGCTCCCACTCCCTTGTGGGGCAAAGGGAGTGCATGGGGAGCTTGTTTTCGGGGTCGTCAGTGCAGACCCGGCGGGTGTTGTGGGTGAGGGGTTGGGGGAACCAACCATCCGACTGCCCCTTCCCCTTACCCTGTCGGATCCTTACCTTCTGGACACTAATCATGAGGGGGTTGTGGGGCTTCTCCTTCCTCCCCCCAGCCCCCACCCCCCCCGCATCCTCCTCCTCCTCCTCCACTTCCTCCACTTCCTCCTCCTCCTGACCCACATAGAGGGTCGTCTTCGTCCCCGCACCCTTCTCGGCATGGGCGGTGACGGACTCCACCACCGCGTCCACATCGTCCGGATGAAGCTGGATCAAAAATCCAGCAACCCCTGGATTTACCTCTAGCAACTCGAAGATGTAGTTGCTGAGAACCAGGGGGTCTCGGTCGTCCGCCATGAAGGGGGACTTATGGACAAGGAGTCCAAAGTCCACACCATGTTCAAAGCGGGTCGCCACAGGGCGCCTCACATTGGCATCACCCATCGTAAACCCCTCAGGACCGCCAAGGTGACGGACCCCAAGGAGCTTTTGATGGTGCTCGCACCAAGCGTGGGCAGCAGCAAGGGCCATTATCAAAGAATACGAAGGCTTTGAGAGCTAAAGCGAAAAGGGGAAACATAAAATGAAGCGCGATAACCCACGCGATAACCCACGCGATAACTAGTTATCGCGCGATAACCCCCGCGATAACCCCCGCGATAACTAGGTTATCGCGCGATAACCCACGCGATAACTAGTGCTCTAACCCCGTTCTAACCCCGCGATAACTAGTTAGAGCACACAAAGATCAAATCGCAAAAAGTGCAAAACGGGCAATATCGAGCAAACGAAACATGGAAGGCACATTGTTGCATCATAGTGCACCCATGTAACATGTGAAATTCCGGGTTCCAACCATATTAACAACACCCAAAATTGGGGGGGTTCCGCACCACGCCCTAGAACGCTGCATCCAATGCACGAAGAGCCACACCAACACCACCTATGCATGTACCGAAGTCCCCACACCCACACACATTTCCCTATACCTGCCCCCCCGGCACACACACACACATACACACACACACACACCGCACAGACACACACACACACACACACACACACACAGACACACACACACACACACACACACACACACACGGCGTGAGGTTACCAAAGAACCAAGCACACACATTTCCCTACACCTGCCCCCCGGCACACACACACACACACACACACACACCCATACACACCCGTACCCGAATCATCCGATTAGTAAAGCGGCTATGGAGGTAGTGGTATTTCATTGCAAGCTTGCGCGTAGCAGCGCGGAGCCTCATCCAGAAGGAAGAGCCGACAGTCGAGATGGCCGCGAAGGCCATGATCAATGCCATGAGTTGGCGCGCACTTCCCACGTGTGCTACACCCTCCATGCTGCTGCACTCTGTCAGACTAGAGTCAAACTCAACAGGGTCTTCTTTCCCCGCTGGAACACCCAAGCCCGTTCCCTTGGCGGTTGGTTCACCAGCGAGCATCTAGGGACAGTAGGAATCTCGTTGATCCATTCATGCGCGTCAATAATCAGTCGGCGAGGCATTTGGCTACCTTAAGAGAGTCATAGTTACTCCCGCCGTTTACCCGCGCTTGGCTAAATCTCTTTGCATTGACAATCAGAGCACTGGGCAGAAGTCACCTCGCGGAACCAGCCAGCGGGTCCCATCGCAAAGCTGTGTTTCAATTAAACAGTCAGATTCCCCTGCGTAGTACAGAGTTCCCAGTAGACACGGGAGCATACCGTAAAGTCGGCGCTGACTTGATTATTTGCTGCCAAAGCATGAGCAACTAGCACATGAGAGCCATGGGGATACACAAAACCTGTGAAGAGAAAAAGGATACTCTCCCTAACCTTAACCGCACTGCAACAAGCAAGACACCCTCATAACCCCACACCCAGACACTCAGGGGCTGTAAGTGGGGGGTCTCCTTGCCCCCCCCCCCCCTCCCAACCCTAGACGTGGTTGATTACGCTCCTATGGTTTGACCCAATGGACCCCCCCACCCCACCCTCATGCATCTACTAGCCACTATAACCTTTGCCCTTCCAAACAACTGTGTGAGCAATGCAACAATGGTTTGACCCCAACGGACCCCCCCACCACTGCATCCACTATCACCTATAACCTATGCCCTTCCCAACAAATTTGTGAGCAATGCAACAAAGATTAAGAAATGTAATGTGCATTGTTTTGATTTGTTATTTGTGTTCTAGTGTAGAATACATCTAGGCTAGAATGATTCCTGTTCTAGTCTACGTTCTAGCTAGATGTTGCGGGGTAGATTCCCCTCGCGATGTCGTTTTAGGATAGAACGAAATTGTGCGTGCTAGCGTGTATCTAGGGATCTACAAAACAAATTTTTCAATATCCAATGTGTGCAACAAATAGCAGTGACAAGACAAAATTGGGGCCGATTCGTACGAATTCGCACGAAATTCGCACAAAATTCATACGAAATTCGTACGAATTTCGTGCGAATTTCACATTCTCGTGGATCTGTGAATCTAGCGTGAATTTCTGCGTGAATTTGGGTGCGTGAATTTCACATTCACGCGAATCTCACCAAATGTGTTGAACCATGCGACTACTTCAAACCTCTAAATTGCACACATTTGTTGGATCTTACTTTGGGCGAAGATAGCACGACAAAAGCACACAATGGCACCAAGTTACGAGCAAAAAACAGCAAAAATAGGTGAAATTCTCGGTACCGTGAATCTCGGATTCAAACGGCCGGTTCACGAAGGGTACAATGCTGCCCATGGTCGTGGTCGGCACTACCCTCTGCCCCCCCCCCCCCCCAACTGCACGCACCTGCGCCGTGGCGGTCACCTGCTGCTGCAACTCCCCCCTCTGCTTTTCCCACCCCTTCTCCCGCCGCTCCCACAAGGCGCGCTCACCGGTGAGCGCGTCCTGTGCCGTCTTGCGGGCGGCCTCCGCCGCCTTCAGCTGCTCGCGCAGCAGCTTGTTCTCCGCCTCCACGCGGAGAATCTCCGCCTTTTCGCGTGCCCCCCCCCCGTCTCCCGCTGCCTGCGCTGCCTGTGCTGCCTCCCGGGGGGTGGCGGTGGGGCGAGAGCGCCTGGAGCCCCTAGCTTGCGGCTCCGTGCGGCCCTTGCTCTGCAAGGAGGGGTCCCCAAACGCGTTGGATGCGGCCCTGCCCCCCTTCTCCCCCTTCGGCCCTCTCCCCACGAGCTGCTTCTGGAAGCGGAGCAGAAACGCCTGCGCTGCCTCCTTCAAGTGGGGGGCAGGGGCAATGGCCCGCACGTAGCTCCATGCACACTGCTTCCACCTTTGCAGCTGTCCCAGAGTGTCAATGCTGCAGAGGAGGAGCCGGTTGTGCGTGGAGGGGGGGCGCACCTGCACAAAGGGCACAACGGAGACAACCCATGGTTGCACCCCCCCCTTCCCCTGCACCACTGCCCAGAACGGGCACTCCACCACCCTATTTTGTCCCGAACCCCGCCGAATCACCTACGCCTGGAACAGGCGACTGATAATCGTCCCCCCCCGATCGATGACGTCCACCGCCGTCGCCTCGGCGGACGTCACCTTCACAAACTTGTCGGGGCGGTGCAAGGGGTCCCCGAAGTCCGCCGGTTCCGGGACCTCCGGAACTTCCCAATTCACCACCACGTCCACATCCACCTCCAACCCCTCGTGCTGCTCCTGCCGCTGCTCCTGCCGCTGCTCCTGCCGCTGCTCCTGCGGCTGCCCCTCCACCTCCTCTGCCCCGGCCGGCACGGGCACCGGACGCTGGTCCACTTCCAATGGAAAATTGGCGTAGTGGATGGGGACCTGCAAGTGCGCAACAACACAATGAACAAGCATAGAACCATGCACACAACGACACCACTGCAACAGCCAAGACAACACGAAAACCAGCCACACAACAACGTTTCCGATAAAGCGCAATGAATGAAATTCAGGCGCCAAAACGGCACTTGGCGTGCGCCAACTAGCTACTTGGCGCGCCAAAACCCGGACTTGGCGCACGCCAAACGAACACTTGGCGCGCCAACCGGTGAGTTGGCGCGCGCCAACTGCGAAGTTGGCGCGCCAATCTACTATTTGGCGCGCGCCAAATTCGTGTGACGTGTGACAACATCGCATGCATGCAAAGCACCGCGCGGACACACCTTCTCGCTGCAGGAGCAGATGGTGCGGCGGGCCTTGTCCACGCGGACGAGGTCCAACATCTCGGCGTCCCGGGAGCTTAGGGGCGGGGTGAAGTGGGCCATGGCCATCCAGGCCATGCGGCCGGCCCCTGGCTCCCGCACGAACGCGGCGCCCGGTGCGGCGAACGAGTACACCACCGTGCCGGCCGTGCAGCGCACGCGGCAGAAGTCGGTGGCCTCGGGGGGGGGAAGCCACCATGGTGCACCAGTGGATGTGCGGAGTGAGGCAAGCATCCGCCCTGGCCGCCTCGGCGGTGGGCCCCACGTGCGCGTGGTCGGTGGGGGTCAGAAACAGACCCGCAGACACCCCCTCTGGCAGGAGGAGGACGTCCCCCATTTACGGCACCGGGGGGTCCAACGGCTGCTCAGCTTGCGACACGAAGCAGACTGGCTGGGGGATCGCGTCGGGGCTGAGAAAGTCCTCCTCTCTCGGGTCTCGCACCTCCTTGGTGATAGGGTGTCTTCCTCTCCTTTGGCTGAAGCCTGATGTGCAGACATCAGCGAGGTTGGAACCCTCCTCCTCCAAGTGGGGTCACATGTGTTTGTTGACGGCCCCCCTACCGGTGGCCGTTGTTGGCCGGTACAATCTTGGCGACGGTTGAGGGTTGGTTGTGTTGGACGGCCGCCGCACTCTGTGGGGGGGGGGCGGCCGGCCTCTCCTCCGCATCCGCCGGCGCCTCCGCATCCGCCGGCGCCTCCGCATCCGCTGGCGCCACCGGCATCTCCTCCTCTTGGGGATGAGGCACGGGGTACCCTTCGTGAACGGCCGTTAAGTGGCCGTTTGAATAATTGCGTGAATTTCACGTGAATTTACCCAAATTTTGAGGGTTTTGGGGGAAAATGCCATATTCTTGGTTCATTTCAAGGGCTTTGAGGGGCCAAAATTCCTCCCCTAGCTTTGTTACGCATCATCCATTGAAAGTCCCGCCCCAAAAGCATCCATCATGTCCGCACCGTGCCCAAAACGAGAGGTGCCGGGCTTCCCCACAGGGTTAGTCCTCATCGAGTTCAGGAGCTGGTCAACACTGGAGGGGAGAGGGGTTAGATGGAGAAATTTGAGGGTGGGGAGTTGGTGGCGCAGTTCCCTCCACAGGGTTGTGGCCCATCCCCCCCCCGAGGTAGCTGTTGCGGGTGGGGCTGCGCATGTTGATGTGGATGACATCGGGGGAGGGGTCGAGGGAGAATGCCCAGCCCACGATGTCATCCACTCCCAGTGCCTCCGACTCGTACGTTGCCTCCTCCAATTGATGGCGGGCAACGGGGAGGGCTTGGTAGTGGGCGAGGGTGTCGGCTGAGGGGTCGGGGCGCGAGGCGAGGCTTGCGAGTTGAGACATAGTCTGCTGCGACATTGTTAAAAGAGAAGAACGCGAGGGCTTTGAGAGCTGTAACAAAGCGAAAGAGTGGAAAGGAGGGTAAATTCGTACGAAATTCGTACGAAATTCGTACGAAATTCGTATGAATTCGTACGAAATCCGTGCGAATTTCACATTCTCGTGAATCTGTGAATCTAGCGTGAATTTCTGCGTGAATTTAGGTGCGTGAATTTCACATTCACGCGAATCTCACCAAATGTGTTAAACCATGCGGGGACTTTAAACCTCTAAATTGCACCTATTTGTTGCATCTTACTTTGGGCGAAGGTAGCACGACAAAAGCACACGATAGCACCAAGTTACGAGCAAAACACAGCAAAATTGGGTGAAATTCACGGTACCGTGAATCTCGGATTCAAACGGCCGGTTCACAAAGGGTACACAAAGACCCCGTTCTAACCCCGTTCTAACTAGTTAGAGCACACAAAGACCCCGTTCTAACCCCGTTCTAACTAGTTAGAGCACACAAAGACCCCGTTCTAACCCCGTTCTAACGTCGTTCTAACTAGTTAGAGCACACAAAGACCCCGTTCTAACCCCGTTCTATCTTGTTCGAGCACAGAAAAACCCCGTTCCAACCCCGTTCCAACTAGTTAGAGCCCACAAAGACCCCGTTCTAACCTCGACCCGTTCTAATATCGAGCAAACGAAATTAACATGGGGCTTGGGGGGTGGCCTTGCATGCCCAACCCTCCACCGCCCTACCCTTGCACACACGGGTGTGCCGCTTTTTTTCCCACAGGGAGGGATTCAGCAAACCACCACTCTCCACCCAAAAATCACCCCCGGTGAAAGACCCCACACACACAATAAGCGCCATGGGCGCCCCATCACGCAAATGGGCGTGAAGGCTCATGGTGTCTGTCCCTTGGGGGCAAACAACTTGCATGGATGCTACACCATGTGGAGGTGAGGGTGCGCACCTGCGCCTCAGCAAACCCCCGGCGCTGTTGGAGGTCATCCCCCCTCCTCCGCTGCGCCTCCACCTCCACCTTAAGCTGGGCCGCCTCCACCTCCGCCTTCCGCCTCCCCTCCTCGGCCTCCCTCAGCGCCCCCCTCATCGCCTCCACCTCCTCCCCCCTCTTGTTGGCAAGGTTGAGGGCCTGGTCCAGGGCACGCTAGGAGTTGCCCTGGACCTTTTCGGCGTTCGCCAAGGCCGACTTGTGGTCGGCCGACCGACCCTTGGCCAGTGCAGCCTCAACACCCGTGGCGGCCGCTTGCTCCACCAAAACCTGGCAAGCGTCCGTCACGTGGGTGGCCACACTGGCCCCCAAGGCCTCCACATCCAGGGCTTCGGGGGGGGGCTGGGCTGCCACCTTCGCCACCTTCCACGGCTTGGGGGAGGGGGTGGGGCCCTTACCCCTATGGGGGGGGGGGGGGGCTCCGCCTCAACAACCACCACCTCAGGCCCCTGCTTCGTCTGCTTTCCCGGCCTTCCCCCCTTGGCGCCTGGGCTTCGTCCTTGACAAAAAAATGCGGCAGCTGCAGGATGGTGGCCTGAGAAAAACAAAAGAAACAAAAAAAAACACGCGATAACTACCGCGATAACTCGCGCGATAACCTAGTTAGAACGCGATAGCCCCCGCGATAACCCCCCGCGATAACCCTGCGATAACTAGTTAGAACGCGATAACCTAGCGCGATAACTAGTTAGAGCACCTAGTTACAACGCGATAACCTAGCGCGATAACTAGTTAGAGCAGGGGTTAGTGCAGGGTGTTGTGGGAAGTTTTCACACCTGGTGACATGGGCACATGTCTTGGCCCTCCTTCTTGGCGTCGTCCAGCACCAACTTCATCCTCCTCAGCTACACGAAGTCCGTGACGGCGGCATACTAGCTCCCCGACTTGCCTCCACTCCACCACCTGGGCCACCCCCTCGACCTCAGGGGCCACCCTTGCCACTCCTCCATACAATCCCTTCCTCACCACCAAAATGCAGCCCGGCGGCACCCTAATCCCAACATGCCCTTGCAGGGAGGGCCACGGCAGTGCCTCCCCATGGCACACCTTGGCCAAGGGGCACTGATCGGGGTGGCCTTCGACCCCCCCCACCTCCTCATTAGTGAGGGGGGCAATCACCTCCATCCCATTCCTCCACCCCGACAACAAAAAATGCCCCGTGGTTGTTCCCAGCAGGAGCAAGCACTGATCCATCCAGCAGATTGCTCAATGCTGACCCCATTGGGGTCCTCCACCACCACCTCCTCCTCCCCCCCCTCCACCTCCTCCCCCTCTTGGCATGGCACACAAAGGCCATCTTTGTGGGCGCCGTGCAAAACCGCCCGGTCGTAGCCGTAGCACTTGGCTACGACCTTCCCCCTATACACCTAGCCGCCCCGTCACACTGGACTGTCTTGGCCACCCGGCCACCACGTGCAGCTCCATCCGACACCCCCCACCACAGTCTTCTTCGCCGTCTCCAGCACACAATCTGCCACCCTTTTGAGGACTGGCAGATCATGGAGCTTGTGGGGGTTGTGCTTGTGGTGGTTGGCACCCCCATACTTGCCATACAATTAATGTGCGGCGGGTCCCAGAATCTTGGGGCCTGCCGACAATGGGGGGGTTCTCATTGAAAATGGGTGCCTTCTCTAAGAGAGGCACCCTATGCAGATCATCCAAAAGACTTTGCAGCTGCACATCACTCAAAAAATCGTGCTCCAGGAGGTGGTTGACCACCAGCCTTCCCCTCACAGTGAGCACAAGGTCATTGGGGTCCCTATTAAAGGCCCCCAAGGGCTCGGCGGCAACCACCTCCTCCGCCTCCCCAATAAGGGGGGGTGTTGCCCCAAAAGGAAGAAGAATCACCCCCCGCCCCGAAATAATGTTGGGAGTGGTGACCCCGTACCACTCACGCTCCAAAAAGGAGTGCATGAGGAACTTGTTTTCGGGGTCGTTAGTGCAGACCCGGCAAGTGTTGTGGGTGAGGGGTTGGGGGACCCAACCATCCGCGTACCGTTCGTGAACCGGCCGTTTGAATATGAGATTCATAGTACCGTGAATTTCACCTATTTTTGCTATGTTTTGCTTGTAACTTGGTGCCATCGTGTGCTTTTGTTGTGCTATCTTCGCCCAAAGTGAGATCCAACAAATGTGTGCAAATTAGAGGCTTGAAGTAGCCACATGGTTCAACACATTTGGGGAGATTCGCGTGGATGTGAAATTCACGCACCCAAATTCACGCATAAATTCACCGGTTTTGGCACCTCTCGTTTTGGGCGCGGTACGTTTGGGCATGGTGGATGCTTTTGGGGCGGGACCTTCATTGGATGATGCGTAATGAAGCTGGGGGAAGAATTTTACCCCCTCAAATCCCTCAGAAGGCTGCAATTAAACAATATGGCGTTTTCCCCCGAAAACCTCAAAATTTGGGTAAATTCACGTGAAATTCACGCATTTATTCAAACGGCCGCTTATCCCCTGTTCATGAAGGGTACGCGACTTCCCCTTCCCCTTACCCGGTCGGATCCTTCCCTTTTTCACACTAATCATGAGGGGGCTACGGGGCTTCTCCTTCCCCCTCCCAGCCCCCACCTCCTCCACTTCCTCCGCTTCCTCCTGACCCACATAAAGGGTCGTCTTCGTCCCCGCACCCTTCTCGGCATGGGCGGTGACAGACTCCAATACGGCGTCCACATCCTCGGGATGCAGCTGAATCAAGAATCCAGCAACCCCTGGATTTACCTGTAGCAACTCGAAGATGTAGTTGCTGAGAACAAGGGGGTCTCTCTGGTCGGCCATGAAGGGGTACTTATGGACAAGGAGTCCAAAGTCCACACCACGTTCAAAGCGAGTCGCCACAGGGCGCCTCACGTTTGCGTCACCCATCGTAAACCCCTCGGGGCCGCCAAGGCGACGGACCCCAAGGAGCTTTTGATGGTGCTCGCACCAAGCGTGGGGAGCAGCAAGGGCCATTACAAAGAATATGAAAGCTTTGAGAGCTAAAGCGAAAAGGGGAAACATAAAATGAAGCGCGATAACCTACGCGATAACTCGCGCGATAACTAGTTATCGCGTGATAACCCCCGCGATAACCCCCGCGATAACTAGGTTATCGCGCGATAACCCACGCGATAACTAGTGCTCTAACCCCGTTCTAACCCCGCGATAACTAGTTAGAGCACACAAAGATCAAATCGCAAAAAGTGTAAAACGGGCAATACCGAGCAAACGAAACATGGAAGGCACATTGTTGCATCATAGTGCACCCATGTAACATGTGAAATTCCGGGTTCCAACCATATTAACAACACCCAAAATTGGGGGGGTTCCGCACCACGCCCTAGAACGCTGCATCCCATGGTGAGCACAAGATCATTGGGGTCCCTATTAAAGGCGCCCATGGGCTCGGCGGCAACCACCTCCTCCGCCTCCCCAATAAGGGGGGGTGTTGCCCCAAAAGGAAAAAGAACCACCCCCTGCCCCGAAATAATGTTGGGAGTGGTGACCCCATACCACTCACGCTCCCACTCCCTTGTGGGGCAAAGGGAGTGCATGGGGAGCTTGGTTTCGGGGTCGTCACTGCATACCCAGCGGGTGTTGTGGGTGAGGGCTCGGGGGAACCTACCATCGGACTTCCCCTTCCCCTTACCCGGTCGGATCCTTACCTTCTGGACACTACACTAATAATCATGAGGGGGTTGTGGGGCTTGTCCTTCCCCCTCCCACCCCCCACCTCCACAACCTCCTCCACTTCCTCCTCCACTTTGTAACTACGAAGACAAATGGGAAAAGTGAAGTTTCGCTAAAACGCGGTAAAATTTTGTAAACCTCATTTTAGCGCGCGCTAAAACTGGCTTTGGCGCGCGTCAAAATGTGGTAAATTAAGAAAAACTGCAGAAATTGGCGCTAAAACCAGCTTTGACGCGCGCTAAAGCCGCCTTTGGCGTCTGGCGCTAAGGATTTTTGGCTTTCACGCATTTGGCACAACCAGAACAACCCTAGATTGCAAAAAAAAAAATCCTCATTTTGCCTGAATTTTACTTGTTTTTGGCTTAGCAGTAGCTAGAGTCAATCTTCTGAACCTTACACAACATTTACCGCATTTTGACCTCGTTTTAGCGAAACTTCACTGTCTTCGTAGTTACATTCCTCCTCTTCCTCCTGACCCACATGAAGGGTCGTCTTCGTCCCCGCACCCTTCTCGGCATGGGCGGTGACGGACTCCACCACTGCGTTCACATCCTCCGGATGAAGCTGGATCAAAAATCCAGCAACCCCTGGATTTACCTCTAGCAACTCAAAGATGTAGTTGCTGAGAACCAGGGGGTCTTTCTCGTCGGCCATGAAGGGGGACTTATGGACGATGAGTCCAAAGTCCACACCATGTTCGAAACGACTCGCCACAGGGCGCCTGACATTGATGACATCACCCATCGTAAACCCCTCGGGACCGCCAAGGCGACGGACCCCAAGGAGCTTTTGATCGTGCTCGCACCAAGCGTGGGCAGCAGCAAGGGCCATTGTAGATTATTTGAGAGCTAAAGCGAAGAGGGGAAACATGGAACAAGAGAAAATGAAGCGCGATAACCTACGCGATAACTCGCGCGATAACTAGTTGTCGCGCGATAACCCCTGCGATAACCCCCGCGATAACCCCCGCGATAACTAGGTTATTGCGCGATAACCCATGCGATAAATAGTGCTCCAACCCCGTTCCAACCCCGTTCTAACTGGTTAGAGCACAAAAAGACCAAATCGCAAAAAGTGCAAAACGGGCAATACCGAGCAAACGAGACATGCAAGGCACATTGTTGCATCATAGTGCACCCATGTAACATGTGAAATTCCGGGTTCCAACCATATTAACAACACCCAAAATTGGGGGGGTTCCGCACCACGCCCTAGAACAGCGCATCCCAGAGCAAGGATATCCACGGATTCAGCAATAGACAAAGCATCAGAGGCCACACTACCCTTATTACGGGAGGTGTCAATAGCATCAGCTATAAAATCCTCGGAAACAACGGTACCCTTACCCGGTGATTCCGTTCCTTGAGGCAACATATCCTCTGAGACAAGTCTCCTTTGCTGCGGAGTCGTGTGCCTGAGCCACAACGTAATCCTGCAAAGAAGAGGAAACGGAGGACTGATTTCAACAAATTTGTCTACAAATTGAGGAGATGGGTTTTGCAGATTAATTTGCCTCAAATTTGACGAAAATGTTTGTGGAAATGATTGGAAACCACCAAAAAACGATGCAAGGTTGTTCTTGCCACCTATTTTTCTTGCTATAAGCAAATACGGCATTTTGTGTTTTTTTATTCTTGTCATGACGATGTCATCATTGACAACCGCGGTTACTTTCGGTTATCGAAACGGGTTTTTCGGTTGAAAATTGAAAATTCTTCCCAATATGCTCATTAATTGGAACTGGCTCAAAAAGCCGGTGTTATTGATTGGTCACAACCCCGGGTGATTTGGCGGTTGGCCGAGATTTCCATACCGTCGTGGATATCTTTCGCAGAGCATTCTTTCGGGGCGCAAAGTCCAAGCATGGCAAGAGGCATGCCCAGATTCCTATTTCCTGGTGGGCCAAACGGGGTCGTTGATGGAGGGCGTAGTGTTAGCGAAAAGTGCAATGGTGTGCATCATCCAAAGGGATGCAATTCTCGAAGTCTCCCAAGTCTGTACCCGTTTGATGCAAAGTCCTTAGCCTGATGCCTGAGTATCTTAATAGGTCACGATGTCTCAAGATCCTTTCCGTGCAATTCAATCGACGTGCCATAATAGTTGACGGGGATAGCAGGAGGAGGATTGCCACTCGGATGACGTGTTGATCGATGGCAACATCATCCTCAACTAAAGAAAAACATGAGGATGCGAGCAACGGAGGAGCAGGCGCATGGCAAAACTCTCCCAAAATTTGCCTTGTGGGGTCCATTTCACAAGTCGCTTGTGCCAATATCACGTTTGCAGAAGAATCGCTGCGCAACGAGTGCAGTTGAAAAGGTCCTCCAAGAAAGATCATTTTTTTCGCCGAGTGAAGTTGACACAAGCAATGTTGCTAGGTTGCTGAGCGCGAGGAAAGACGGAACGCGCTGCGAGGCAAAATTTTGAGGAAATGGCCAGAATACATCCCTTAGTTGCAAATCCATGAAAAAAAATGACGGACACCTGCTTTCGTGGCCGACATTGTTCACAAAAGCAGCATAACTGAGGACAAGCCTCGCAGAGGCCATCGTTATTCCGTAATCTGACCACCAAGTCGTTTGCTGCAAAATGTCCGATAATGTCCCGGCCGAAATCAAGCCAATCTGGGCATTGCAAGACTTCTCGATCACCCATTCGGGACAGTACGAGACTTTTCTTGCATGGGCATCGGTTGGAAGCATTCGGGAGAGTACAAGACTTTGTCCCGGGACATTAACAACCTTTTTCGTGGAATGTGGAAAAATTTTTCTTCCAAGCGTATTTTTTTCTCCTTCTCGCCTCAAACTTCACCGTCCCCCTTGTTGGATTTGCGCCAGCCAGGTGGGGGGGGGGGTTTGCCCAGCTGGCCGGCTAGCGCCAGCCAGCCAGCCAGCCAACCACCTAGCCAGCCACCCAGCCAACCACCATTGCTTTGTACATGCATGTTTGCCTCACCGCCCTTGCTCCCAAGATCTGAGGATGATGTCACCGATCCATGGAGTGTGTGGTAAAATTTCCTTCCCTTTAAACAAGGCACATCATGCATCGGGATGGGGTTTTGGGTTGTTTGCTTGTGTGGGAATCCGGACCTAGTGGTCCAGTTGCACAATCACCCAACACAATTGCTGTTGCATTGTGTTGTAGCGTCCCCGTGTCCAACTAACTTCGGCATGAGGAGTTGGAGACGTAAGTGTTCTTTGGAAAGGTGCCTTGGGATATATATTGCAATATGGATGGCATATATTTCGGATTGAGGACCATTGTGTACTTTGAGGTTTACATCGGTAACAACAACATTTGCAGTTGAACATACGTTTGATGCGGTGATTCTATGTTTTGTGTTCTGGGTCTTTATGGGAGGTTCCGAAGGCAAGGCAACTTGGAGTATGAGGTAAGGGTGTTCTTGAAAGGTGGCCGACCCCCCCCACCCTTGCAAACCCATCCCCATACCCATACCATGCGTGAGAAGATGCGGTACAATGGTGCACGACGTATTTTGGCTGTTTTCCGGGGGCGCGCCAGCCAGCCAGCCAGCTAGGGGGGGGGTTCCAAAGCCTCCCAGCCACCCAGCCGCGGCTAGGCGCAGCTCCGTTGATCTAGGTGGTGTTATTTTTGGGGATCGGGGGGTGCAAAAAGATGGTCCCGCCCCAACCTCTCGACGAAGATGAGGGCAAAACGCACCACAAAGCACGGTGGGCGCCACAGCAAACAGAAAACTTTGGAACTCTGGAACGGCAGACGAGGTAGCAAAGCAATTGTCAAGGCGACATGGAAAACCTTGCAAACAAACACACAAGCATTGTGTGATGAAGAGAAACACGAATAATGAATGCATTCGGCAAGTAAGGGCAATCCCTTGCCGGCTTGGGTATTGGACAGCGAGTAGCCGAGCCTTCTCGGAAATTGATGGACTTGGGCAGCCGAGCCTGTTGGCACATGAGAAGACTTGTCTCATGAAGTCAGAATCTGAAGTCTTGGGACATTACGAGGGCAATTCAGGACATTAGAGACCTTTTCTAAGATACTGTGGGTATTATCGGACATGAGAGATTGTACATTGCGCATGTTTCTGACATGTCTTTTGAAATATAAACCAACGCATTCCAGTGACATGAGGATCAGGAATGACTAAAATCCATCAATCAATCCACAAAACCTCGTGGGTGCGTCCCGCGCTCGTTAGGACTGCGCGCCCAGGGAATTTGGGAAAGATCTATTCCAGGGAAAAACAGTATGGTATGCCATGTTATGTATCTTTGTTTGTTGACAGTTTTGGATAACTAAATTCAGTTACGATCTGATACCGTTGAATTAGACGAAAATGTTTGAATCCGTGGCATCTGACAAATGAGATGCCACATAACGGATCATTTTAATGCGGTTCATTCAAAGTCTAAGGTTAATGCTGTAACAACCACCTTGTTATGGGTGGTCGTTCTGATTATCGAGCGTAGTGCATTCATGATATTCCATTCCATTCCATTCCATTCCATTCCATTCCATTCCGTCCATTGCATTACACACTGCGGTGTAGGTGAACTTCACTATCGATGAGGTGCGGGCCATCATGGAGCACCCCGAACAGGTGCGAAACATGTCCGTTATCGCCCACGTCGATCACGGTATGTCTTTGAGCTGTGTCAGCGGGAGGTGTTTGTGCACTTTTGGTACGCCAATCCAATCTTTGTACCACCCCACCCAGGTAAGTCGACTTTGACAGACTCCTTGGTTGCGGCTGCTGGTATTATTGCTGTTGCACGAGCTGGTGATGCCCGTATCACGGATACGCGACAGGACGAACAGGATCGTGGTATTACCATTAAGTCGACTTCGATTTCCATGTATTACCATATCAGCCCTGATGTTGTGGAAAATCTGGAGCAAAGAGATCATTTGATTAACTTGATCGACTCGCCCGGGCACGTTGACTTCTCCTCCGAAGTGACAGCGGCACTACGTGTGACCGATGGTGCCTTGGTGGTGGTGGACTGCGTCGAGGGTGTTTGCGTGCAGACCGAAACTGTGCTTCGCCAGGCTCTGACTGAACGTATCAAGCCCGTTCTCATGGTGAACAAGCTCGATCGTGCCATTTTGGAGTTGCAGTTGGATGCAGAGGAAGCCTTCCAGTCATTCCAGCGGACAGTGGGTTCTGTGAATGTCGTCGTTGCAACCTACAATGACGAAGCCTTGGGTGATGTCCAGTGCTACCCTGAGAAGGTATGCGCGAAGCCCAGCCGGTTCTTCAGGTTTTTCTGCGACGTGCTTTTGCCGATGATGTCGTCGTGATTTATAGGGGACCGTCGCCTTCGGGTCTGGGCTCCACGGGTGGGCCTTCACCCTGGTGCGTTTTGCTCGGATGTACTCCAAGAAGTTTGGTGTCGACATGGAGAAGATGATGAATCGGCTGTGGGGAGACAGTTTCTTTGACGCCAAGGCAAAGAAGTGGACTAAGAGCGAAACGGCTGCCGATGGTACGCGCCTGAAGCGTGCCTTCTGCCAGTTCGTGTGGGAGCCTATCAACCAGATGTTTGACGCAGTCATGTCTGAAAAGACCGAGAAGTACACGAAGATGTTGACTTCCCTGGGCATCAAACTCGAAGCCTCTGATAAAGGTGTGCACCTGTGGTTCTTGTTACCGGGATTGTAACCCTCATTTGATTCCACAGTACAAAGTGGCAGCTCTTGTTTGCTGTCATCGTGTGCAGATTTGCAGGGCAAAAAGCTGTTGAAATCCATCATGCAGAAGTGGTTGCCTGCTGCCGACGCCCTGCTTATGATGATTGTGTCCCATTTGCCTTCCCCCACGAAAGCCCAAGCATATCGTGCCGAGTGCTTGTACACTGGCCCCATTGGCAAAGAGGATGGTGACAAGGTATGCTTTAGTGGCTCGCTGAACGGGTCTGGCCACTCTGACGATGTCTGCTCACTATGTATGCTGGAATGTTTTTCAGTATTTCAAGGCGATTCAAAGCTGTGACGCCAAGGGCCCCATGTGCTTGTACATCTCCAAGATGGTGCCGACCGCAGATAAAGGACGTTTCATCGCTTTTGGACGTGTCTTCTCTGGTACCGTGAAAACCGGTCAGAAGGCCAGAATCATGGGCCCCAACTACGAGTATGGTGGCAAGTCTGATCTTCACACCAAGAGCATTCAGCGAACTGTGCTGATGATGGGTCGGTACCAAGAGCCTGTGGAGGACGTGCCGTGTGGTAATTTGGTGGGTCTTTTCGGTGTCGATCAGTTCGTGGTGAAGACTGCCACCATCACTGACGAGGACTCGAAGGATTCGTATCCGCTCAAGGTGTGCAGCCTCCCTCCGCAAGCCCTGTGAGGCTCGCGTGCAGGACGTTCGTTCCCTGTGAGTTCCACGCGATGTTCAATTTGCTGCACAATCTCACCTGTCAACGCAGGACATGAAGTACAGTGTTTCTCCTGTCGTGCGTGTTGCTGTCGAGCCCAAGAATCCTGCTGATCTTCCAAAATTGGTCGAAGGATTGAAGCGTCTTTCCAAGTCTGATCCACTTGTGCAAACTTCCATTGAGGAAACTGGTGAGCACATCGTTGCTGGTGCTGGTGAGCTGCATTTGGAAATTTGCTTGAAGGATTTGCAGGAGGATTTCATGGGTGTCGAATTGAGGATTTCTGAGCCCGTAGTCTCTTTCCGTGAAACCATCTCCGAGGCTGGAACCATCATCTGCTTGAGCAAGTCTGCGAACAAACATAACCGAGTGTTCGCGAAGTCTGAGCCTCTTGGGGACGAGTTGTGCGACGATATCGACAACGGCAAGGTCAGCCACAAGGACGACCCCAAGACACGCGCGCGGTATTTGGCTGACAACTATGAGTGGGATGTGATGGACGCCCGTAAGATCTGGTGCTTTGGTCCTGATACTGCCGGGCCCAACGTTATCACTGATCAAACCAAGGGTATTTCCAACTTGCAGGAGTTGAAGGATTCCTTTATTGCTGCCTGGCAATGGGCTACAAAGGAGGGTGTCATGTGCGACGAGAACATGCGCGGTATCAGATACAATCTGCAGGACATTACCATGCATGCTGATGCCATTCATCGCGGAGGTGGACAGATGATCCCAACCTGCCGAAGGAATTACTATGCAACCCAGCTGACCGCCAAGCCCAGGTTGATGGAACCTGTGTTCTTGGTCGAAATCCAGACCGTCGAGTCCCAGATGGGTGGAGTGTATTCCGTGCTGAACAAGAGGCGAGGTATCATCATTGGTGAGGAGAACCGTCCAGGAACCCCGATTTACAACGTCAAGGCCTACCTTCCTGTGCAGGAGTCTTTCGGTGTGTTGTTCGTTAGGACAAACGTGGAACATTGTGATGGATGTTTGAATGTGTCACACCTTTCAGCTGCGTGTTACGAAAATTGTTCTCCCCCTTCGACAGGTTTCACGGCAGATCTACGCCAGAACACTGCTGGTCAAGCCTTCCCACAGTGCGTGTTTGATCACTGGCAGGTGTTCCCGGGTGATCCTATGGATCCCACTTCTGCCCCTGGTATGATTGTGAAGAAGACCCGCAAGCGCAAGGGTTTGAAGGAAGAGATCCCAGGCTTGGACAATTTCAACGACAAGCTTTAAACAGCAAGGAGATGAACGCTGTGTCGCGCGCCTTGACAGGTGTTGGATGCCAAACCTATTGGGTCTCCCTCTGTGTGATGTTTGCTGTTGGTCCACCCCAAATAACCCTGCAGACAAGTAGGATCAGGTTATATACAGGCAGTTCATGATGTGCATCCCAACCCATCCAGCTGGAGGGCACAACTGAGCATTTATGGAAAACACAGGAAGCCCCCAGTTCTTTGGTGTACGAAGGACAAGAGGTGGATGCTGGTGACGAATTTTTTGGTACACGAGAATTTGGTGTTTGGTGCTTGCTTTTTGATGAATTGATGCGCCAGGTGTGGCCCATTTTTCAAAATTTGCAGCCACTGTGTGATTCAGAACTGCAGGTACGTGTGTGCCCGTGTGTGTGTGTGTGTGTGTGACTGCATGTGTGTTGTGTGAAAATGGGAGGAGACCATCCAGCAACACATACCCTACGCCTCTTCGGACCGTACGGTGCCGTTCTGGTGATTTGTGGCAGAGGCAGGATGTGGAAAACCGAAACTCAGTGAGTCTGATGAATCCTGTGAAAACTGACATGGTCAGCAAAGATGTTGGGTCATCAGGAAAAAATCATTTGAGGTTGATGTGTCTGGTGAAAATTGACATGGCCAGCAAGGATGTTGCATCATTCGAACAAATCATCTGAAACAGTGTTGCGTGAAGCAAAGATGGTGGCTGGATAATGGGGCCGGATAATGAGTGTGTGTGGATATTGCAAAATCTTCCCGTTTGTTGTGGATGTATTGATTTCATTTTCATCAAAATGGTCTCTCTCTCTTTGATAGCGGATTCTGTGCACGCAGTGCAAATTAATGCATTTTGGGAAATGATGTCTGTTGCGATTTGAACATTCCCCTGTCCAAGCTCAGTGTGAGCATGAGGTAGCGGATGACGTGGGAGGAAATTTGTTGTTGGGCTGTGGTACGGTTGGACCCTGTGCCCATTTCCTGTGAGCAGGAGGGAGAAAACATTTAAAAGGGCAATGGAACTCTTTATCACAAATCTATTCGCATGTTGCTGCCAGTGCCTCATTGTGCGGCACCGATAGTGGGATCAGGCTCTTGAGCATCAGATTCCAGACACTGACGTGTTGACCTCATATTGCTGTTCACTATCAAATATTATGTTGTTCATCAAAATTGAAGCCAGAGGTGAATGCAATGGTCTCATTTGGTTTTTCTGTGTCAACAGTTTCATCCACCCCTCTTTTCTTCCCATGAATGCACTGGGGAACCTTAGAGCGAGTTTCTTGTAGTTTCAGGCACGCAGATGTTGTGCAATCGCAGCGGGTTGCAATTGGTGCATACACTAGGCACGTGAGGCACATGTTGTACCATTGTGGCTGCCGGCATCTGGTGCATTAATGGTGGGTTGGGTGGTTTCAAGTGCGTCAGAATAGTTGAGAGCAGCATTGTCGCAATGGGTGTAAGCGAAATAGCCACTAAGTGCAGTTCAGCCAGTTTTAAATCTGTGAGTATTCCGGTATGGTGGCTGAGCATACATTGGCGCAAAAAGTTTTGCGCTGCGCGTTTTTTTCAACATTGTACATTGAGAGAGTTTGGGAAAGGTACTAATCTGACACTGAGACGCCTACTGTTTTTACGCTGAGAAGACCACTATCAGCACACTGAGTTGGCCACTGAGTTGGCATTGTTGGTACCCGGAGATAGACACTCTTGCCACTTTATGTTGCCCACTCTTGAAAGAACGGCCCGCCGGATTTAGATGTACCTTCGGCCAGCCGATCGGTGGGCCGAAGGTACGGCTGTACCTTTGGCCGGCGGGACACACAAAAGGCGGTCTGTGGCCAACGCAAAAGTCATGTTATTGAAGGGGCCATAGGCAAGGCGGTACACACAGAAGGCGGTACACACAAAAGGCGGTGTGCGGCCACCGCAGGAGTCATGTTATTGAAGGGGCCACAGGCAAGGCGGTACACACAAAAAGGGGGTGCACACACAAGGCGGAACACACAAAAGGCTGTCGGTGGCCACCGCAGGAGTCATGTTATTAAAGGGGCCACAAGCAAGGCGGTACACAAAAGAGGCATTTACACACAAGGTGGAACACACAAAAGGCGGTCTGTGGCCACCGCAGGAGTCATGTTACTAAAGGGGCCACAGGCAAGGCGGTACACACAAAAGGCCGTGCCCACACAAGGCGGAACACACAAAAGGCGGTCTGTGGGCACCGCAGGAGTCATGTTATTAAAGGTGCCACAGGCAAGGCGGTAGGCACATAAGGCAGTACACACAAAAGGCGGTGTGTGGCCACCGCAGGAGTCATGTTATTAAAGGGGCCACAGGCAAGGCGGTACACACAAAAGGCGGTGCACACACAAGGCGGAACACACAAATGGCGACACCTGTGATGCAGTTCGAAAGGGCACCGCGCAACCAAGAGGAAGCGACGCGCAAGAGAGAAAAAGGCAGCGCGCGTCGCGCTTCTTATATGTCCTCTTTGCTGCGGTCGCTACGAGCCGTGTGAGGTGAAGAGGGGCCCAAAGCCTTGTGCTGGAGTTGCCCTTGGCAACCTGGATGGATGACTGTGCGGATCAAATGGTGTTCCCTACACTGACTGAGATCAAAGATGAAGCGATAGCCATGGCAGAAAAGAAGACGAGTGTGCAGAACCCAGCTCTCCCTTGTAACTTTGGTAAGACATGGTGGAAACTGTTCAAGCGTCGCAACAGTGACTTTGATTCAGCATCTGCTCAAAATGTTGAAAAGCACCGTGCCTCTGCCCGTTTGAGCCCTAAGCAGTGGACAGAGTTTTTTAATAATCATTTAAAGCCAGGTCTAGAAAAAGTTGCCTATAACCTCTGCCATATCTAGAACGAGGACGCGTTAGGGTTTTTTCGACAGTTCACCACCGTGGGACAGGGTGTGTGGGTGAGGAAGCGGAGAAAAACTGTGGCGCGACGCCGTGGTCGGCAGCGGCAGCACATCACCGCCATAGTTGCTGTCAATGCACAGGGCCAGGCCACAAAACCAGCACTCTTTTGGAACACAAAAAAAATAAGAGGTGACATTTTCCGTGCGCAGTGCCCAGTGACACTGAAAGGAATGCCTGATGGATGGTGCTCTCAAGAGGTCTTCTTGGAGTGGGTGGAGACAGTACTCGTGAAAGAAACACACCCACTCAGCAACCCTCAGAAATGCATTTTGTTACTGGTGGATGGCAGCAAAACGCACCTCACACTGCAGGGTCTGCAGAAAAAGAAGTCCTCGGGTGTAGAGGTGCCTTGGTTCCCCCCCCATCTGACAGATGTCATCCAGCCACTCCACAAGGCCGTTTTCAAGGCACTGAAGGCCTCGTTTCGCAAAAAAGAAGAACACTGAAAAAGGAAAAACCATCACAGAGCCACGTCCCCTGTAGACTTTGTGGAACTGTGGACAGATGCATACGTTGATGCAGTCACACGACGAAATATTCAGTCAGGCTTTAGGTCCTGTGGCATCAGTCCGTTTGATCCCCAATATTTTCTGGAACACTGTCCGCGTGAGCGCATCTAGCACCAGGACCTCCCTGCATGCCCTACTAGCCCTACTCACAGCCCTCTTGCATTGCAAGATCCCCTAGAAAACTTTTCGCAAGGCTCGTCGCGAAACTCTGCAGCAGCTTCCTCCCGGGTGTCATCAAAAAGCGATGCTTCAACACAGTGCAGTGGCAGGGCCATGAGTGCGGCCATGCGGGACGATCCTTGGTCGCTGCGCCTCGGGGGCTTTGTGACAGTCCACGATTTTTTAGATAAGGTCAGTGAAAATGAGAATGGTGCTGCCGCAAAACCAGCACCGAAACGGAGAGTACGGCGAGTGGGGGAGCCTTTGAGACGGGTTGACAGGCCTGCAGCAAAACGTCCTGCCAAACCAGCCCAAAAACCCAGACGTGAGAAACGCCGAAGGGTTGATGACCCTGCCCCAGCACCAGCCCCTGATTGTGACGAAGCACAGTCTTCCTCCGACGAAGGGGATGGTGCAGCAGATCTGTTTGATTTGTATGTTAGCTACCAAAGTAGTTGTTAGTGTCTTTGGGGCGGAAAGTGTTTGTCAACGCGGACCACCGAAACAAAATGAACCCGGATCGGCAATGGTGAAACAACAGTGCATTGGCAGTGCTGTGAAAGGGATTGACAGAGCAAAGGAAAAGGTACCACCCTGCCTAACGGCAGTAAGGCTACCACAACTTTTCACAAAAAAAAAGTTTCGGAAAAAAATTTTTTTTTTGAAAAATTTTTTTCCTCCGAAATTTTTGGCGCATCAAAAACGGGATGTATACGCAGAAAAACACTTTGCTAGGCAAAGAAACATGGTTTTCCTTTGGGCATGGGATACAAATAGGTGATGCAAAGGCGTTGGCACTAAGAAAAGGAGTTTCACGGGCGTAGCGGACCTCATTTCCTACAAACATCCAAATTTTGTTTGATTTCTTGGTGGGAGCAAAAAAAGGGAAAATCGTTATAGGGGCCCCCTAGGAGATACCTTGACCCAAACTTGTGTTAGACAATCGGATTTAGGTGCAACCAAGCCCACCCCAACGAAAAGGTACCCTTTAGTATTGCTAAGTCCCCCAATAAACACTACGTTTTCATGTGGAAAGTTTGAAAAACTTATGGTGGTACAACAACTAGTGCCTGGTACAAAAACCGGCTCCTTTACCTTATTGGTTGTGCCCCCGGATCATCTCGCCCACTCCACTGACGTCGACGAAGACCTCTTCGTGTAGGATGCTATATGCTAAACGGATGCCTACGTACGGGATCACATGAATGACCTTTTTGTGCAACATGTAAACATATGCGCCTTAGATGGTTGGGGTAGATGCATGGACCGTGAAACACATTTGCCTCCCCGGTTCTAGCTTGTGCTTCTACCGTGCATTGCACATTGTCTTGGAACCCGACGTAACCATTGAGATGTTGACCTAGGAAGATGTGCATTTTGCCGTTGGAATAGAAGTCCAAGCATGGATCGCGGGGTATCACCACTCTGTCCGCGGGGCTCAGTGGCTGCAACGCATGGAGGATTTTGAGAATGCAAGGTCACAAAGTCTGAACGCCGCTCGTAGCGACGCCGTGCCTTTAGTGGCTGCGAATGCATGGTGCGTTGAGTTGGTTATATATGGGCTCGGGCAAGAACCTACCATTGGGCTGCCACTTGCCGTTGTCGTACCGGACCCCATTCATTTACACTTGCAAGTAGGTCCCCCCGAATGTCTAGTAGCAAGCGAAGAAAATGTGCCATAGCTACCTCTTTCCGTTGTTGGAGAGGTAGGATCACAAGTGAAAGATGAGGCAGCCCCCGGGTTTCCGAAGATGCATATTGTACTGGAATCCGAACATGAACCCGAACCCTAACCCGCATCTAACTCTGTGTTTCCTGATGTACATATCACACATGATGCCGCAACAAGTCATGCGGCATCAACGGTAGATGATGGTGCATCCGTTTTACCAGGGGCTGCAATGCATTGGCAAAGCCTCCGCGACCCTATGTAGTTGAGTGATAGTGAGGCTGACTATGTTTAATCGGTCCTGGAACCCAAACCGCCGTCGAGAGGGTTTAAGGTATTTTTGCGTACGCAGGGCATGGCACAACGGAAGAAAGCCCCCGCAGCAAATACCCCCTCACGTTGCATCATTGGTTGCGGCGAATACTGCCCAATATCTAATACAGCAAAGCTCGCAAAAAAACGAAATCAAATTTTACCCTTGAAGGTGATTTTGTTCGGGCGTTTGTATGGTGAGCTCAACGTGGCTACTCGCACCCGCTCAGGGTGAGTAATTTTGACAGAAGCTGGCGGCAGGAGGATAATGATGATACCCTAAGTCCCATCCATCCTTTGACTAGAAAAATTTGAATGGACCACACTTTAAAGTACCGCAAACAATCAACGGCCCGGCAACTGAATGCAAAATAGAAGGCAGAACAACGACAAGAACAACAACAACAACAACAACGACAACAACAACAACAACAACAACAACAACAACAACAACAACAACAAAAAGAACAAGAACAACAACAACAACCTCAACAACAACAACAACAAAAACAACATCAACAACGACAACAACCTTCCTGGGATGTGACATGCTGCTCTTTCGGGGTGCCACCCAAGCAAAAGCAACAAGACCAACAACAGGGACACGGACGACAAATAGTGCAATTATAAATACATACGCAGCAGAATCAACAGCTACGACAACATGTTCAACAGCAGGAATGACAACTACAACAACAACAACACCAACAACAAGAACAACAACAAATGCAACAACAACCACAAAACTATCTACAACAGCTACGACAACAACAAAAACGACAACAGCTACAACAATACAAACAATGTCAAATGTTGTATCAAACCCCAACGACATAACCACCTCTTACGCAAGAACCCTTATTTCTACATCCAGTGGGTTAAACCACACAATGCCAATAGTTCATTCAACACCAATCTGTATTTTCAAACTCGCCTAGGTAGCAATATGTCAACGTTTGAATCTTATCACGAAGCAAACATGTATGTATAAGGGAAAACCCCGCTATCTTGGACTGAAGCGTGACGCGCAGAGTTCTAAGATTTTCTCGAATTTTTTTTTTTGCACATTAAAGGTTGAGACGCTGCGAATTTCTTTTTCAGGTGTATGTTTGACAGGTGAGCTATTTGTAAGGTCGTCGAGTTCTCGATTTCGCAGTCCAATTTGGTCAGACTTTGAGACACTTAGAGGACCACTTTTTACCCCAACCCCACTAACTCAAACTGAGTTGTATGTAGACGCATTTGAATGACTTAGTGCCACTGTTTGCGTTCGAAATGGTGTTTTTTGCGTTGGACAGCTTGCAAATGTCTAGTGATGTCGATGCCGTGCTTTGAGTTGTCCTTTGGTTGGTCTTGTGTTGTACGTGCTGGAGGTTGGTTCCTTTAAAATGAAACTTTGGTCATTGGTCATGTGCTGTGCACATGCCATGTCCTTGAGACACGATGGGTCGGATCTCGACATGTGTCATGTTTCGAGTTTGAAAGTTCGTTTTTGGGCATTTTGGCACAGGGTGTCCTACGTTTTAGCGATTGAACTCGCCATTAGGGTCGTTTTCCATAAGTCACAAGTTCATTGTTCGGCCGTTAGGGTGTTTGCACGAATGCTGCACATGGTTGTTGAGAGAGAGATCTGCAATGGTGAAGATTGTTTGCTTTCGTCACCGAAATGTAGCTTGCATCTGCCTGCACAAGGTAACTCATGGTCATTTAACACGTTTCTAAGTGCTTTTGACGTTTACAACACAGAGGTGGCTTGGAGATGTGTTGTAATTGTAGCATTTGTTGCTTGCCAATCATCGAGGGTGGCAAGTTGGTGTAGTACAATGTTGTAGTGACCAACTTTTGCACCAACTTTTGTTGCGAAACCACTAAAAAGCAGGGAGAATACACATTGTTGGTTGACATACGTTGTGGAGTGGTCTCAAACCTCTTGTGGTGCTTCCGCGCTTGGGTGGCACACTATGCGGAGGTTTTGGGGTGGTACAAACCACCTCTAGGGAGGTCACCCCATGACCCCTCATAGAGCACAAGTTAGTGTCAACCTATATTTGTCACTATTGCACTTCAATATCTCTGCATAATATCTCACAAGCCTTTAAGGTCAACCTACAAGCTTTCAAAGCTATCCTTTCCTTAACTTACTACCAACCTGTAGACCTGTGTAGACTAAGTGTAGACCCCGTATACCTGTATATCTGTGTACCGGTATACGGTTACTATCATGGTACCACTGCAGACTTTGGAGACCATCCCTCTGTGGACACCGCAATGGATTCGTTTTTTTGAGGGCATTGAATTCAGAACTCTTTTGAAGCAGTTTCAAGGGGGAGGGTGTCTTCAAAAGTTTTCAGTTTGACCAACCCCGAAAAGAGTTGTCAAACCTACTGCCTTCCAAATCCACACCCTCTGACCGGAGAACATGCAGGACAACAAATGAATTACATGGCTTACAAAGAGTGCTGAGAGGTTACCCACCTCTCAGGCAGTTCTCAACAAATCGACACAAAGGTTAAGCGGCAAGAGGAGAAGTAAATTGCAAACCTTCTCTCTGTTTAGCCTAATGCAGACTGAAAAACAAAAACACGCACCAATGAAAGACAAGTCACACCACGAACATTGTGCTGAAAAAAAACGTGACTGAAGTTCCCTATAGTGAAGACAGCACTGCAAATTGCACCAAACACAGGTAAACACACTGCCCTGCCTTGTTAGTGCAAATGTCATGGCTAGTCATTTGTCGCTGGTTGCTTGAGAAATAAACACCAACCTGCGCGTAGATTGTAGTCCCTGGCTCGGCCTGAGTGCAGAACAAGCCATCAACAAAAGGCGTCAGGCAGTGGTTGAGCGTAAAACACGCTCCAGCAGGAAGTTCTGCCAGACAAAAGTGAATTAAACCTATCCGCACATTCACGCCATTTTGGCAGTTGTGCACCGTGATGAACCTCCTGTCAGTCGAATCATAAGAGAAGTAAAGGTAAGCACTTGTTGCCTAATGCACATTATACACCTTGGACCTTCCAAGTTACGTTGACGTCCCCTCAGAGAACGGCGACGTCGCCGTGTTGCCCTGACGCGGGCGCCTACCCTTATACACTGCACTGAGCAACTAACCATGCACCAAAAGCGCGGTGCGGATTTTCTGAGAAATTTGTAACATCGAAACTTAACCTAACGCCGCCAGGTACCGAAATGGCCCCGTAGTATTCCTACTACTTTGAAACTGAAAGCTCAACGCCCAAACCCCTTCAAATCTCAAAGAGTCATGAAATCATAATTCGTAAATTTCTGGCGCGCGGGTCGATGGCGCCCGAACACAAGCGTTACCTCCCACTGATTTTGAGGTCAAAAACACACAGAATTTGGTTAGAATAACCGACAGACAGCAGAAAAAGCACTCTCTGGTGCCATGGGCCTGAAACTGGCCCGAATCCATACCCTAGCAAAGGGGACGACCCCCATAAACATCACCCCCTATTCTCAGCCAATGCACCCACCACAACGCGGCGCACGGTAGCACTCATGTGGTAAGAAAGGGCAAGGGCACGAACACTGAAATTTCCATCGCCTTCAATGGGCCTTTGCCGCAACCCATTGAGGGCAAGGTCAGTGTGCAAAGGCAACTATTTGGCACTTTGTGGGAGGTACTGTTTTGGTGGGCCCTTCGCATGGGTAGCAGGCTCATCAAACAAGGCATTCACCCGTAACTGTCTAAGTCCTTATCAATCATTGGACTGTCACCCTCATCAACATCCTTTAATGCCTCCTTTGACAACCCAGGTGGCAATTGTTTAGTTGGTGACCCAAATCTTGCATTACATGTCTTGGGTGAAGCAGTGGCGGGCTCCGTTGTTGAGGACCACCCTGCTAATGATATTCAAGAGGAGGGCAAGGTGCTGTCGATGGCTTCAGGCCGCTTCACATTTGTCATTTCACCTTCATCTCATCGGGTTGGCAACACCGGAATTGTCTCATCCATGAGGCCTTGCCTGCTCAAGTCCCTCCTTTACATTGGTTGACACACCTTGGGAGGGTGACAGGCAGAACTATGGGGGCACTATGGGAACGACATGCCATTCCTACGCCCGACCTCCTCACCATGGACCCTACGCTACAAATCCCACTGCACTACACTGTGGTATAAGCACAGCGGAACACGGCATCCCTTTGGCACATGGCCAAGGGGGCTACGGCTATGGTATGTGAGACCAAGGGGTGTGGTCACTCTTTTGGGGTTTGTGGAGAAGTGGTTTTACCTGGTGTCAAAGATGTACATAATGGACCGTGAAAACCACCCTGTCATGTAGTCACGTGGCAGATTCATCGTAATGAACCAATGGGGAGTTGGACCTTAGGGAATTTTCTTATGTTTTAATGGTGCTCTATACTTTGCATTGAGCATGTGTTGGAAGGTGACTGCTACATAGGTTCTTTGTTTTGATTTTTCTCTCGTATTTGTTGAGAAATTTGAATTTTCATCATGTAACTTCTCGGCCATGGAAAAGTTAGGCTAACTTCCGGATTTGGGCCAATATTTCATTCACCGCCTCTCAGCAATGTATATTCCTCGTATTTCAGTGGTTTGGGTTACGGCCTACCCTAATGGGATGGGACCAAACATATATGTCAGTTTCATTTTGCCTTCATTTCCGACTTCTGAATGTGTACATAAGCCCTTTTTGAGGTCCTTAAAAAATGACCTCAAAAAGTGGGTATTGAAGTTTGCTGCCTTGTGCGATATCTCCAAACCACCAACCCCCTTGAGCCACGCAGGTAAGGCTGCCCAATCTGGTGACACAAATTGTCCGAAAAAAATTCCAGGTGACATAAAGTTCTCACAAACCTTTGGTGCAACACGGGGGAGTAGAATGGGCTACTTTATCTAGGCCACCCCTAGATTACCGGAACCCCGTTACTAAACAAATGTCTAGGGGTGCCCTGTTGATTAGTTTGGACCCTTACAATCCTCGAAACCTCTGTACTAAAACCCCCCTAGATTATGGTTAGGGTTCAGAGGCCTACCCTCCTTTTCAGCCTTTGCAAAGTCAAACCCTCCGCTGGGGGGGGGGGGGGGGGGTTGGATGTCAGACATTGTTGGTGTGGAACAACGGGCTCTGTGGTAGACCTCAAAGCATTTGTATCACTTCCACACCTACTACTAGTGTGACTGTCATTGTTACTCTTGGGGGGGGGAGAGCGCGGAAAGTCCTGCTTGCGCGAATAAAAAATTAACCACAGGCCTGATTGCGCCTGTGCCTGTCACGTTTACTGCAGTAGCCAAAGCGTGGCTGGGAGGGTGGGAGGGGGGGGCATGTCAAACATTGCTACTTAGAAAGGCGGGGGCTTGTGGTACAGGTGAGGCCATCACTATTAGTTCCACATACACTAACAGTGTGACTGTCACTATCACTCCCGGGGCCAGGGAGGGAGAACTCTTCCTTGCGGCAAAAGAAAATTGAGCACAGGCCTAACTGTGCGTGTCCCGGTCATTGTACGTGGCATTGTCAGTGTGGTTGTCAAGAGCACTGTCATTGTTACGTTTTGGGTGCTTTGCAGGACATGGTACAGCTGCACCAAGTATGGGTGCCCTATGGCACATGGGATGCCAGTTTCCTTGAACTTGACAGAAACAAATGGGCCTTAGCGATGGCCATCACTACACAAGCTGCCACCTGTGGAACCCAAAAGCACACTCATAGGATCAATAGAGAAATAGTGTTGCAAAGCATTCCCCATTAGAAATGAAAGTACCGTACATCGCTGAGTTTCTATGCTAGCATGCCAGCATTGGGTGTGGCCTTTCTCGTCCAAAACTGCAATGCACTATTCTGCCAACATGAATGACATTAAAGGCACGTGAGCATTCTTGTAGATGCACTTCGGATGCCACCTAATTACTGCTGCAGGGCCATCAACGCAATACGCAGTCTGCGAACACATTTACTTCTACAAGCAAACATCTGCAGGACATTGGAGGTCGAAGAAGAAATTGACTAGCCCTCGAATAGGTATTGGGGCTACAAGGCATTTGATGATTGGAGGCAAAGCATATCTCTCTCAGCAACGCGGTTGCTTTACATTGCCACACACAATTCCGCAGGCTGCTCGCAAGCAAGGCACAACAAAGCCTCAGTGACCGGTCATGGGCTAAGTCCAAAAGATCAGTGACATGGGCATGAAACAATACTTTGGATTGCACCATTTTCCTACCTCTTTTTCTTTCAACATACTCGTGGTCAAGGAAAGGGACAATGTTTTTGATTGCACATTTTTTCCCACCTCTTGTTCTTTCAGCGTACGTACGATCAAGGAAAGGGGCAGTTTTTTTTATTACAGTAGTTTCTGACCTCTTGTTCTTTCAACGTACTCGTCGTCGAGGGAACACACAATTTTTTTAATTGCACCATTTTCCCACGTCGTGTTCTTTCAACCTACTTGTGTGCAATGGAAGGAAAGGGAAAAGTTTTTGATTGCCCCGTTCATTCAACTCATTTTCTCTCAACCTACCCGTGTTCAAAAGAAGACGCAATATTTGTGATTGCACCACTGAATCAGGTCTTCTTTTTTCAAGGTACTTGTGTTCGAAGGGACAAGACGTTTGATTTGCACAATCTTACCAAATCTTGTTGCTTCAACATACTCGTGGTCAAGAGAAGGGATCCTATTCCCACTAGCAAACCAGATGGGGGCGGCCATACTGATGTAATTCAAAATAATGTAAAATTAATACATACGATTCCCAAGATAAAAAAATCTTCGGAAATAAATTGCCACCCGATTGATGAAAATTTGCTACAAAACCTGGGATTCCGCACCACAAGAGATCCCTTATTCAGGGACAGTCAAGGGTGTGAGACAAGTAGTAGATGTTGAGAATGATGAGGAATACTTTCACCGATTCCCAGAAGACGCCATCCGCCGACCCCAGGCAACAGAAAAAGGTGCCGCAGGCGGCAAGAGAGAGTACCTTCAGAAACGGCTTGTCCCCAAGCTGGGTTTCCCAATATTTTTGATTGCACCACTTAATCTACTTGTGTTCCAAGGAAGGAAGGGATAACATGTTCGATTGCACCAGTCAACCAAATGTTTTTCTTTCAAGGTACTCGTGGACAAAGGAAAGGACAACATTTTTGATTGCACTATTTATTCACATCTCGCTCTTTCAAGCTGCTTGTGTTTAAAGGAAAGAAGGGACAACATGTTCAATTGCACCAATCAACCATTCAACGTACTCCTGTTCAAGGGAAAAGACAATATTTTTCATTACACAATTTAGCCATCACTTGTACAATCAACTTATTTTTGTTCAAAGGAAGCAAGGAACAACATGTTGAATTGCATCATGCAGTCAACCACCTCTTGTTACCCAAACCTACTTGTGTTCAAAGGAAGGAAACGGAATCAGGTTCCATTGTACCCTTCAACCACCTCTTGTTGGATGGGATAGCACATTGCATAGCACCATGTGACTAGAAAGGGACGACTAATTAACTCACACCATTCAACCTTGTTCAATCAGTCCCATTCAACAGACACAAAACCAAACCCTTTGCATGTGCCGGTCACGCTTACCCACACAGACCTTGCTAAGAAAAATTCTAGGGGTTAGGTGGTAGAGGGGTAGACAACCAGCTGTGTTTGTACTAAAAAGCTGATGATCTAGGAGGTCCCTAGATAATTGGGAGAATTCCTCGTTGCTAAGACAAAACTATATCGTGTCTACCCGCTAGATTCTGCTCCCCCTTGGTGACAGGAAGTGGCGCCACAATGTTGCCGATAGGCGGCGGCCGCGCGGAGCAAGCCACTTCCCGGATGGGGTTTGAACCGGCGCAACTGGCGCCGGCGCCGTGCGCACGACCGACTCGTACAGTGCAAAATTATCCATACTGTCTAAAAGGGCGCATATTGATTTCTCCAAGTATGACCGAAATGGTTGAAAAAAAAAGAAGGCCCCGTTCGAGCCCCAGGCCTTCGTGGGAGCTTGGGGCACTTCATGTATTTGAAAAAGTTCAATGTATGCCTATGGATAAGTTTCGGATGGTCATAGAACATGCACATGGGTCAAAGTGATTGTTTTTGTTTGTTTTTTGTGTTTTGGTACCATAGTGCACCAAGCACATCTCCAAAAGTCGATGGGGGTTAACTTGGCGCCACCGGTTCGGATTTTGGCACTTTTTTCAAAAGGTGCACAAAAGTGTCTAGTTTTGTAAAACCGTGCCTATATGGGTCAATTTGACTGATTTTATGCGAACTGAGACCACACTTGGGGAGGGGTCACTCCAGAAATTGTATAACCCTAATACTTTTCAAACCCATGATTTTCAAAGTCCCTAGGGGATAAGTTGGTGCCACCAGTTCAGATTTGGCCGCTTTTTTGGTCAAATGATGCGCAAAACTGTCTAGTTTTTGAAGAGCCAGGCCCATATGGGTCAATTTGATCAATCTTTTGCGCCTCCGGGCCGTCTTTGGGGGGGATTGACTCCCCAAATTGCGTGACCTACTGCTGCGAATAACCAAGCTTTTCAAAGTCCCCGGGGGGTAACTTGGTCCCACCGCCTCGGACATGGGCACTTTGTTTTTGCCAAAAGATGCCCAACGGTGTCTCGTGTTTAAAAACGCATGCTACTATGTTTCGACTTGACATTCTTTTTCCGCCCCGCGACCGCCTTTGGTGAGGGGTCAATCAAAAAATTCAGTAACCCTACTGTTTAGCATACTCATGTTTTTTGTGTTGTTGCAGTATGGTATGTTCACAGAGGGCCCACTTGGTCCGAATATGTCATGCATTGGCCAACAGACTCTTCATTGCTTGCGCTTGACTGAACAATTGGTAGTACAGTACCCATTATTGCGGGCATAGCTGACCTAGTCTTGCCGCGGGCTGATATGCTTGAAGCGCCATTGTTCCCTCTTGCAACGCAACCATTGCGTTGGTACAAACTCGAGCAAGAGCAGCAGCCGGATGAGGGGATGGGCCGGGTGCCAAGGTGGGTGCAGAGGGTGGCAGAGGGGCCGGAGCTTCGGAGGGGACTGGGGTAACACGAGATGGGCACTGGGGGCCTTTTTCCGTAGTGGTTAGGGGTAGTGAAGGTCGTGGTGGTGATCGTGGAGGTGAGTGGGGCGCTTGTGACGCCCGTTGTGAGGGTTGCTAGGCTGCATGTTGTGTGGTTGTGTCCGACCGCGTCCCCGCCTTTTGAGATTTGGTTTCTGTGCCTGCAATGTGTTGGGCCTTTGGTTTCAATCGCGCAAGTGAGCGGCGGTCAATGATGCACACTTCCCCCCCTACCCCCCCCGAGCCAAGAATACCCGTTCCTATGCATCCCCCAACCCCCTATAGTCACTACAATACCGCAGCAACGGCAATTTGGGTAGATCCTCGTCATCGAATTTGTACTTTCGCTTTGTCAAAGGCACCCCCAACTGTTCTAGTGTCGTTACCGTGCTAGTGCTAGACAAAGGCTTTACACTTACATGCAACCCTTTATCTTCATACATGTGCCGTGATAGATCATTATCGCGCACAACGACAAGTTAATGTGCTCGGTAGAAGGTGACAAGCAATGAGTGTCCCTGAACCTATGGCCACGTGGCAAACAGGGTTGTGGCTGCAAGCATCACCAAATCAGCTACATCATCATGCCAAAAGCCATCGGCACGCAGCTGCTCCACTGCACGGTCCCAATTGTCACGGCATGTAGATGAAATACTTCTAGCGGAACAGTAAGACTATTAAGTCTGCAACATTCCATACTGTTTCAAAAGAGGCGAGACTTGATCTAGAAGATGTCATACGTGTACTGTAACAGTAATATAATTTGCTAGACGTTGTGGAACAGTCTATACTGTTCCAAAAGACGTAATACGTCCGTCGGAAAAATATGGCAAAATTTTAGACGCAACATATAGTTTTGGGGGGTGTGCTATCATTTTGGAGTACCAACATGAGTAAGCTTCCTTTGTTGGAGCTACATGTAACGAACTAAGAGTTTGTGACGTGGAGCACTCTGCTGCAGCAACTAGCTCTCTTACTTACATCTAATGAACCGTATTAGTTGCCGATCTTTGAACCTCCACTTACGTTTGGCGGAATAGATGTTTCATGCACCGGAAAATTATAACCGAACCTGATTTCATATTGTAACGGTCCACTAAATAAGCTGACATGCACCCGGCTTTTTTGTTGCCGTCTCGCTGGCGTACAAATTGCAACAATGCTACCCCAAGGTATTGCCACGTCCTGGAAGCCACCCAACCCACCACAAACAATCCATAAATGTGTCAGGTGCCGCCAACTATGATTGCATAACATCTGCCTAACGTTCCTAGTACATGCGCCAATTGCCGCCTCCTACGATTGCACAACGTCTGCCTAATGTGCCCCAAACTACAGAACATGCGCTCTAAGCTGCCGCAGCTCATTCATGGAAAGAAAAGAGGGGTGGATAAAACCGTCGACACAGACAATCTAATGAGATCATTTCATTCGCCTTCGCCTTCAATTTTGATAAACAAAAAAATATTTGATCCTGAAAACCAATGTGAGGTCAACACCTCAGCGTCTGGATTTTCATGCCTAACAGCCTAATCCGACTAATCACAATTGGTGTCGCACAATGAGGCACTGGGAGGTGAAAAATACGAATCAACGAACACACGAATATTTGTGATGAGCTTAATTTATCGTGGAATGAAGGTTGGGGGGTGTGTAAGGCAGCTCAGCATAGAAAAAGTGCACTTTAAAACATGCTAAAGCATCATCGCCCACTGAAAACAAAAATGGGACAATTCGGCGTGAAAAACAATCAGTGCCTTGTTTCGGTGATTCAGTAGTGCTCAGAACACCAAGCAGATTTCTTGTAGCACAACAATATCCTGTGCTAAGAAGTTCAACGGATGACCACCAAACAAAATTTTGTGAAATGCCTGCACTCACTGTGGGATGGATGATGCATGACCGATCACACGAGAGCAATGACGAGGCCACCGCCACACGGATGGGCCTCACGGACCAGGAAACCTACGTCAGAGGCCTCAAGACGAGCCTCTAAGAGGCACGCCGCAGGCACGCCCGCTCCCCGTCGCCCCCACGGGGACAGGGGGGTTCACCCGCCCCCGACACCCACCAGGCCAACAAGACCAAGACAGGTCAGGGGGCCCGCCAATGGGCCCGCCAGCAGGGCGCGACGCCCCGACCAGGGCCTGGGTCCAGCCACACCGCACCACCCCACGCCCAGACCCCCGGGGCACTCCAACAACACCGCCACCGCCAGCGCCCACCACCACCACCGTACCGAAGCACCGGAACCCTGCAGCCCAGTCAGCCACCACCGCCCACACACGTCCACACCATGCCAGGACCACCATACGCGCAGAGCCAGGGGACATGGCACCACCAACACCACCACCACGCCCCCGTCCCTCCCAACCCCTACCCCTTAATGCCCCCATGCTACCGCGACCCCCACCAGCTACATCCCCACCACGCCCCAGCACAGCCAGGCCCCACGAACCACCCACCCCACATAGCGCACATCACCGCATCACACCATCACGTATTCCACCACCACCAGCCCCGGCCACCACACCCACCAACGCCGGGGTACCACACACAACCAGCGCACCCTCAACACCACCACCACGCGGTCCAGCACCACCCGCCGCCCCCGCTACACGGGCCCACGACACACGAGCCACGGTACACCCCCATGGACCCGCGAGGAGCCGCGCACGCACACCAGCAACACCGGGGCCTAGTAGGAGCGCCCCACCACCACCAGCAGCCCCCCCACCCACACCCCATACCAGCAAGCACAATCCACCAGCAGCCACCCATTACATACGGACCACAGCCCCACCCGGACGCTCATGCGGCCGCCTCCCACCCACACCCCATCACCACAACCAGTCAAGAACCGCAAGGGCCGCACGGCGCACACACGCAACACCCACACGACCCACAGGGACGCCCAGACCCCCAGCCAGCACAACACCCACCCCCGCCCCCCCCACCACCAACAGCGGCACCCCCACACCACCCCCCCCCGCCCCCCCCCCGAGACCAGGCCACGGACGCAACACGCGGCAGCCAGCACCAGCCAATGGACGTCGATACCCCCGCCGACACACGCCACCGCGAATCCCGCCTCCCGCGACCGCCACAAGAGACCCCATCACCAGACCCCACGCGCGACAACGACGACCACCCCCCCCCACCCACACCACCCCCCCCCATCACACCCCGCACCACTAGCCGCCGCACCGGCCGAACCCTACGCCCTGCACAACCCCGCAGCGGTACGGCAGCACCTCCGGGGACTCGGGGAACACGACGTCGTCCTGTGCCTCCGCACCTCCGGCACCAGCACCCGCATCCGGGCGGCCACCCTGGTCCAGGCGGCCACCGTGGGGGAAGGCGTCAGAGACTTCCTCTTCGACGCCAGGTACCGGCCCGAACCCCCCGAACCGGCCGCGAGCGCCGCGCACACACAGATGGGGCACTGCACCCGCCAAGGCAGTAGTGGCGCACAGCGCCACGCCCATACCCCTAGGCTATGCAGCCTCCGCGCCAGCCCAAGGGGGTCCCACTGGCGACAAGCCAGTAGCACGGGCCCGGCGGCGCCGGCGCCCCGGGCGACCACGCATTAGGGGGGCGACGCAGTGGGTAAGCGCCCGCAGCCACGGCTGCGAATTGATGCACTGACCGGGGAGTGGCGAAACAGGGAAGCCGGGGAAGGACGGGGCTCCGAGCTCTGTGAACCCGGGGGACTCCGCCAGCAGTCAGGAGGTGCGTCTTGGAGGGCCCCCCACTAGGACCCGGTGGGGAGGATATCACCTGGCCCGACCAGGTGGCCCCCCGGGGCCGAAAGGCGTCTAGTACCCGCAATATCAAACCTGAAACCTCAAACCTCTTCGACGCCTTCCTCCACGTCGCCCGACACGACCGCCCCCCACGCGCCACCCCCGACGGCGAGAGCCCGCCCCCCACGGGGAGCCGGATCTGGGTGCCCCCCATCGACTGGGGGCGACACCTAGTCGGACACCCCGTGCCGGGGCGGGTGGACACCAAGGGCAGCACCCGCTACCAGGAGCCCGACATGGCCCACCCCCCACCCGGCGCCAAGCCCGACAACACCAAAGAGTGGGAGCGGGAAACATGGGTAGCCCGGATGGCCTCCCTGAGTAATTTCCTGCACCATGTCCGGGGGGACATCCCCACCCCCGACGAGCAGCAGCCAGCCCCCTCCACGTTCATGACCCTCATGTACAATATGCACTACACCCTCTCCACCACCCACTACCACGCACGCACTGACCACTGGATAGTACACGGCACCGACTCCCTCCTCCCCGCCGACTACAGCCCCCCCCCACACAACCCAGCCCCCGACACGTACGCCAGGGGGGACGACCCGGACGACCCCCACATCTGGGGCACGTGGGAACGCAAATCCCTGGACACGCTGCTCTGCATCCGCAGCAGCTGCCAGGGCCTTGGTAGAGCGATGTATTGCCTCGCCAAGTGGACCCAACGGACCTGGAAGATCCCCACGGACCGATGGGTGTGGGTGGTCACGCTGCGCCCCCAGCAGAGGGAAGCCCCCCCAAACCGCAGGGGACCCACCCCCCCACGCCCCACCACCCTACAGCTCTGCCCATACATGGTGGCAGCCCGCCTCATGACGCTGCTGTGGCCGGGCGCAGACACCCCCACCCAAAACTACCCCCACCTCACAGAGGAGGACATGCCCGGCATCCAGCGATGCTTCTTCCAGACCCTCGACTACCTCCAGCAAACACACCCGCACGTCCTGGAGCACAGATGGCCAGCCCCCGGGTAACCCGGTTGCCCGCGCAACCGAGACAACGCCGCCACACCAGCACCAGCACGCACAGATCACCAGGGAAAACGCGCGCACACGCCCGGTGCCCGAACCTGCACACTCGTTCTCGCTACTTACAGGACCCAGCATCGTACGCCCGCCCCCGAAGCCCAGGACCCTCCGCCGTCTCCCACAGCCCTCTCCTCCGCCTCCGACTCCACAACCTCCACCACCACGACCACCTCATCCACCACCACCACCACGTCCTCATCCAGCACTCCACCCCCCAGGCCGCGGGGGACACCTCCCAAACGGGCCCCCAAGCCCGCCCCCACCGCGAGCAACCCGAGCGCCGCCAAGGCCCACGCCCCGACGGGGCCCACACCCGCGACCCAGCCGAAACCCAAGACCGCCGCCAAACAGCCACCCAAACCCGTCAACGCGCCACGACCGCAGCCCGCAGCCAAGCCCAAACCCAAGTCCAAACCCGGCGCCACGACGGCAGCGCGAGCCCGGCCCCCCGAGGACGTCCTCTATGACATTCGGCCCCAGCCGTCCCAGGCCCGGAGGCAGCGGCGCCCAGCACGGCGCCCCCCCAACGTCACCGACGCCGCCGCCACCACCTTCATGGCGGAGCGCGCCGAGGCCTAAGCACGACGCACCTCTTCCCACCACGTCTCAAAGCCCGCACCCCAGGCCCACGGACCGCCCCCGACCAGGCCAGAACGACGCCAGGGTCCGCCAGCAGCGTCCCCGCCCCCCTACCAACCCCCAATGACAGCCCACATGCAGCGCATGTCCCACTACCGCCGCCACCAGGAGCTCCCACCCAACCCCGAGGCGGAGACCATGCGCGCACACCCGCGGGTCCACATCCGCGCGCGCCCCCACTCCCCGCGCACCCCCACGGAACAGGACTACGAGGAATCCCCCGGGCCCGCCACCACCACCGGTCCCCACGACCCCGTCACACCCACCAACGCCCACTCCTCTGCCCAAGAACGCAGGCCCGCCCAGGGACAATGGTGGCAGCGCTGGACCCACACGCAGCTCTGGGAGCTGCGAAAGTGGGCCCGGGGAGAACCCTCCCTCGAGGGCCTGGTCCATCGGCCCCGCAAGGGGTCGGTGGAGAACTGCCGCCTCCGGCCGGCGGGGGGGTGGATGCCGCAGGCCGCATGAGAAGCCATGCTGGCCGATGCGCTCCAACCCCTGGGAGTCCACCCCCGCAACCTCCCCGCGCCCCAGGACCACCCGTATGTCCTTAGGCGCCTGCGGGAGACCCTTCAGGAGACACAGTGAGACGGCATCCGCCTGTGGGACATCACCCAAAGCCCAGCCCCGCACAAACACACCCCCTCACCACCCCACAAGCGTCGGCGCACTGACACCGGCGGCACCCACAGCACCCCAGGAGCCCTGCGCACCACACAACACGACGCGCCTGACCCCCCGGCCAGCGGCGCCCCCACCTAACCCCGTTACCCAGCAAACCACCACCACAGGGCGCCACGCCAGGCCCCGCCCAGAAGTCACCAATCAAACCGGACGCCGAAGGACGCCAACGCACACGACAACGGGCACCACTACGCCCAAAGGCACCGAACCCAGGCCCGCTACCGTCGCCACCGCCTAACCGAGCCAAAACCCAAACACAAATCAAACTCGAGCCACACTCCGAAACCGCTAACCCTTGACTCCTAACCAGGCCCGCCGAGGGAACAACGTAACCACAGCCCACACCCACAGCCCACACAGCCGCCTAACCAGCCAGCTCCAGAAGCAAAGAGACACCTCACCAAACCCACCCTGACCCAAGCGCGTGTACATCAGGACGCGCGAGCCGCCTCCCTGGGGCGCGACCGCCGTCACAGCACCAACGACACACGCCAGCGGACACAACACTGTTGCACTGCCGCACCAGCTGCCCGTGCCTGTGCCTGCAGTGTACGCGCGCCCCTGTTTTTCCTCTTCCTTCAAAAAAAAACACAAAAAAAAACGAAAATTAGGGGGGGAGGAAGAGGAACACAACCACCCATGGCACACACGCACCGCACACAGCGCGCAAACCGGTGAACGGGAGCCAAGTGGCCCAGGACACCGCACACGCAACACAACACATCGAGCGAGCACACTGGTGAACAGGAGCCAAGTGGCCCAGGACACCGCAGACGCAACACAGCAAACCGCGCGGGCACACCGGTGAACAGGTGCCAAGCAGCCCAGGACACCGCACACACGTGGGGCGGCCGAGGGACAGGAAAGAACCAATACCCCATGGGTCGGACGCACTGGGGCGACCCAGCCGAGCCAACGGGCTAGTGGCAGGAGCGGTACTCCAAGGCCACTGGTCCGAGCCCGGCCAGGCTGCATCGGGGACCATGGCAAACGTCACCCGGAGCCATGGAATCAACTGGTGACAGGCGAGCCGGTACACAGTCCAGGAGGGGGTCAACTGCCAAGCGGAGTGGCCCCGCAACTCAAACCACAAGGGTGAGGCGGTCCGTAGACTAGCGGGAGCAATACCCCTTGTGGTGAGAGATACTCCACAGTGCTGGGCAGCCCCCAGAGCTGCCGCCCAAAGAAGGGGGCATGTGGCCCTACCCATGGACACATGTGGGGACACCCTCCCACCTGGGACACATGGACCGGGTGGCCGGGACAATGCCTTCCCAAGCACATGCGGGAGCGGCTCAAGAGGCACCTGACATAGGGCAATGGGAGGGACAGGACGTCCCCTTGGTAAGACCTTCTTCCTGCAACGTCAAAGGAGGCATCCCGAGCTCCCGAAGATACCTACCTACCTACCTCGAGCAAGAGCAGCAGCCGGATGAGGGGGTGGGCCGGCTGCCAAGGTGGGTGCAGAGGGTGGCAGAGGGGCCGGAGCTTCGGAGGGGACTGGGGTAACACGAGATGGGCACTGGGAGCCTATTTCCGTAGTGGTTAGGGGTAGTGAAGGTCGTGGTGGTGATGGTGGAGGTGAGTGGGGCGCTTGTGACGCCCGTTGTGAGGGTTGCTAGGCTGCATGTTGTGCGGTTGTGTCCGACCGCGTCCCCGCCTTTTGAGATTTGGTTTCTGTGCCTGCAATGTGTTGGGCCTTTGGTTTCAATCGCGCAAGTGAGCGGCGGTCAATGATGCACACTTCCCCCCCTACTCCCCCCGAGCCAAGAATACCCGTTCCTATGCATCCCCCAACCCCCTATAGTCACTACAATACCGCGGCAACGGCAATTTGGGTAGATCCTCGTCATCGAATTTGTACTTTCGCTTTGTCAAAGGCACCCCCAACTGTTCTAGTGCTGTTACCGTGCTAGTGCTAGATAAAGGCTTTACACTTACATGCAACCCTTTATCTTCATACATGTGCCGTGATAGATCATTATCGCGCACAACGACAAGTTAATGTGCTCGGTAAAAGCCGACAAGCAATGAGTGTCCCTGAACCTATGGCCACGTGGCAAACAGGGTTGTGGCTGCAAGCATCACCAAATCAGCTACATCATCATGCCAAAAGCCATCGGCACGCAGCTGCTCCACTGCACGGTCCCAATTGTCACGGCATGTAGATGAAATACTTCTAGCGGAACAGTAAGACTATTAAGTCTGCAACATTCAATACTGTTTCAAAAGAGGCGAGACTTGATCTAGAAGATGTCATACGTGTACTGTAACAGTAATATAATTTGCTGGACGTTGTGGAACAGTCTATACTGTTCCAAAAGACGTAATACGTTTGTCGGAAAAATATGGCAAAATTTTAGACGCAACATATAGTTTTGGGGGGTGTGCTATCATTTTGGAGTACCAACATGAGTAAGCTTCCTTTGTTGGAGCTACATGTAACGAACTAAGAGTTTGTGACGTGGAGCACACTGCTGCAGCAACTAGCCTTCTTACTTACATCAAATGAACCGTATTAGCTGCCGATCTTTGAACCTCCACTTACGTTTGGGGGAATAGATGTTTCATGCACCGGAAAATTATAACCGAACCTGATTTCATATTGTAACGGTCCACTAAATAAGCTGACATACACCCGGCTTTTTTGTTGCCGTCTCGCTGGCGTACAAATTGCAACAATGCTACCCCAAGGTATTGCCACGTCCTGGAAGCCATCCAACCCACCACAAACAATCCATAAATGTGTCAGGTGCCACCAACTATGATTGCATAACATCTGCCTAACGTTCCTAGTACATGCGCCAAGTGCCGCCTCCTACGATTGCACAACGTCTGCCTAATGTGCCCCAAACTACAGAACATGCGCTCTAAGCTGCCGCAGCTGATTCATGGAAAGAAAAGAGGGGTGGATAAAACCGTCGACACAGACAATCTAATGAGATCATTTCATTCGCCTTCGCCTTCAATTTTGATAAACAAAATAATATTTGATCCTGAACACCAATGTGAGGTCAACACCTCAGCGTCTGGATTTTCATGCCTAACAGCCTAATCCGACTAATCACAATCGGTGTCGCACAATGAGGCACTGGGAGGTGAAAAATACGAATCAACGAACACACGAATATTTGTGATGAGCTTAATTTATCGTGGAATGAAGGTTGGGGGGTGTGTAAGGCAGCTCAGCATAGAAAAAGTGCACTTTAAAACATGCTAAAGCATCATCGCCCACTGAAAAAAAAATGGGACAATTCGGCGTGAAAAACAATCAGTGCCTTGTTTCGGTGATTCAGTAGTGCTCAGAACACCAAGCAGATTTCTTGCAGCACAACAATATCCTGTGCTAAGAAATTCAACAGATGACCACAAAACAAAATTTTGTGAAATGCCTGCACTCACTGTGGGATGGATGATGCATGACCGATCACACGAGAGCAATGACGACGGTCAGCAGGTGGCAAGTTTGGAGAACAAACAGACGTAAGGAGAAAATATTCTGGCAGACCTCTTGCAGCTCCTTGGTTGTTTAATCAATCACATGAAGATACATATATACGTCAAAACGACACACATTAGACGTGTCTCTTGCACATGGTAAGACATAACATAACATATGAAAACATGATGAAACATAGTGGGTGGATCTGGGCAGGGGTTGGTTGGTAGAGTTGGATCCTAAGTCTAACCTTTTGTCATACTATTCCAATACACGCAGTATGTCTTTTGGAATAACTCTTACGTCTTGTTGAGCTGTATAAGCTGTTCCAGAATAGCAGTTATACTGTTTCGCTGGATGTATCTTGTGTACCACTCAATTGTCACCCGTGTAGAAGGGTTCATAGTCTTCCTGAAGCAGTTTCAAGGGGGGGGGTGTCTTCAAAAGCTATCAGTTCTACTAACCCTAAAAAGAGTTTTCAAACCTGCCACCTTCCAAGTGCACACCCTCTGACCCGAGCACATGCAAGACAACAAATCAAATACATGGCTTACAAAGAGTCTGAGAGTTCAACCACCTCTCAGGGAGTTCCGAGGCGGGCGGTGACAGCCGGTCTCGCGCGCGCCAGTGATATTAAACGGAAAAACAGGAAAACGATGCAGAAAACAAATAACAGAATGGAAACATAGTTTTTTCCGACCTCTGAAACCCGCACTGTTTGGCGAGGTGGGGCAAAATCCACCACAAACAGCAAAACAGCAGGAACAACGAGTGAAAACACGGAGAAATTGCTGCTGCCCGCACCAAAACAATAGCAAAGATCTCGGGCAAGTAGGAAATCAGTGCTTGAGTGCGGGCTCCAACACCACACAAAGTGAACACAAGAAAAGAAAGGAAAGGAAAGGGTCTGCGCAAAAAAAACCCAACATGACAACTTAAGACCTTACTCTTAGGCGGTGCCAAAGCCCACCATTATAAGGGGACACCAAAAAACCGCCATGCAAGACAACAAACCGAGCGCCTACTCTTGTGCGCCACCAAAACCAAAGAGTAAGAGAGAACACCAAAAAACGGCAGCCACCTAAAACCAAACAAGAGCTTACTCTTCGGCGCCGCTAAACGCAAAGAGTGAAGGCATATACTGACGGGACGCCAAGCAGAAACGCAAATCAAGCGCTTACTCTTGGGCGCCGCCAAAACCAACGATTACAAGCGGACACCGAAAGACTGCCAGGCAAGACAAGAAATCGGGCGCCACTCTTGTGCGCCGCCAAAGCCAAAGGGTAAAGGAGAACACCGAAAAACCGCGGCCACATAAAATCAAACAAGCGCTTACTCTTGGGCGCCGCCGAAACCAAAGAGTGAAGGAACATACCGAAGGGACACCAAGCAGAAGCGCGAAACAAGCGCTTACTCTTTGGCGCCGCCAAGACCAAGGAGTTGGGGAACAATGCCGGCCCAAGTATGCATCCGCAGGAGACGAAACCGTGGACGCCACGAGTGACACACGGGAGCGGAAGACGAGTACAAGACCGTAACGGACACCAACGGTGCCTACTCTTGGGCGCAGCGAAAACTACAAAGAGGACGGTATGATACACGCACAAACACAGCCACATGCTACGCGCACAACACAAGCAACACACACGCACCCCACACCAACACCAACGTCACACACACGAAGCCAGCGGACACGGGCACACAACACAGCAGACGTCCGTACCCGTGGACAAGCGCCACGTGGCCAAGGACACGGCACGCGCCACACGCCACGCGTGCACGCCGGTGAACAGGAGCCAAGAGGTCAAGGGCCTGACACACACAGAACGCAACACGCCAAGCGTGCACACCGGTGAACAAGAGCCAAGTGGCCAAGGACACGGCACACACAGCGCACCAAGCGTGCATAGCAGTGAACGGGGGCAAAGTGGCAAAGGACGCCGCACACGCAACGCAACGCGCCGAGCGTGTACACCGGTGAACAGGAGCCAAGTGGCCAAGGACACCGAACCCACAACACACGAACCACGCTCGTTGGTGAACTGAAACCAAGAGGCCAAAGTCTACACAAAGGCACCACAAACACAGCACACCGAGCGTGCATGCCACTGAACGGGAGCCAAGTGGCCCCGGGACACCACGCACACAACACAGCACAGCGAGCGTGCACACCGGTGAACAAGAGCCAAGTGGCCAAGGACACTGCACACGCAACACAACAGACCGAGCGGGCACACCCGTGAATTGGAACCAAATGGTCAAGGACACCAAACACACAACAAAACACAGCGACTGTGCACACCAATGAAAGGGAGCCAAGTCGCCAAGGACACCGCACACACGACACACCGAACATGCACTCCAGTGAACAGGAGCCACGTGGCCAAGGACACCGCACACGCAACACAACACACCGAGCGGGCGCATCGGTGGACAGGAGCCAAGTCGCCAAGCACACCGAACGCAGAAGACCACACATTGAGCGTGCATGCCAGTGAACAGGAGCCAAGTGGCCAAGGACACCACACACACAGCCCGCCTAGCGTGCACACCAGTGAACGGCAGCCAAGAGGCCAAGGACACCGCTCACGCAACACAAAACACTGAGCTTGCATGGTGAATCGGAGCCAAGCGGCCAAGGACACTGCACACGTAAAGAAACAAGCCGACCGTGCGCACCGGTGAATCGGCGCCAAGAGGGCAAGGACACCGCACATGCCACACAACACACCGAGGGGATGCACCGGTGCACAGGAGCCAACAGGCCAAGGGCACTACACTCACCGCACACCGAGCGTGCACACCGGTTGACAGGAGCCAAGTGGCCAAGGACACCACACACGCAGCACAACACACCAAGCGTGCACACCGGTGAACCGGAGCCAAGTGGCCAGGGACACCGCACTCGCAAAACAACACGCCGAGCGCGCACACTGGTGAACGGAAGCCAAGAGGCCAAGGACACCACACAAGCAACACAACACACGGAGCGGGCACGCTGGTCAACGGCAGCCACATTGCCGAGAACACTGCACACACAGCACACCGAGCGTGCACACTGGTGAGCGAGAGGCAAGTGGCCAAGAACTCCGCAGAGGCAACACAGCACACCAAGCGTGCAAACCGGTGAACGGGAGCCAAGTGGCCCAAGACACCGCACACGCAACACAACACACCGAACGTATACAGCGGTGAACAGGAGCCAACTGGCCAAGGACACCACACGCGCAGCGCGACACAACAGGCGTGCACACGGGTGAGCAGGAGCCAAGTGGCCAGGAACACCGCACAAGCAACACAACACAGCGAGCGAGAGCACCGGTGAACAATACCCAAGTGGCCAAGGACACTGCACGCGCAACACAACACACCGCGCGTGCACACCGGTGAATCGGAGCCAAGTGGCCAAGGACATCGCACACACAACACAACTCACTGAGCGCGCACAGCGGTGAACAGGAGCCAAGTTGCTTGGGACACCGCACACACAGCACCCCCACAGAGACAGAGGTGCCACCTGCCCCCGACACCCGTGTTATGGCTTCGAACAGCAGCAGCACAGCGAGCGCGCAAGTCGCAGTTGCATTCGCACTGCAGCCTGTGAATACTTAGGAAGCATCGAATGCCAGTTATGTGAATGAAGTGCTGTAAGATACTTCGATCTCTGGACAGGGTTTTTGTCTTCAAATTTGTGAAGTGTCCATGTATTGGTGCCCTGTCTAAAGATCCTGTGAGGTTTGTGGATTTGGGATTTCGGATTTTCGAGAAACAAGAGGCACAGGAGTACAATAGAGTTCCCAAGCAACAAACCACAACAAGTGGGAGCCAGCTAGGTGGCGGGGAGATCAATATTCCAGATCAATCTTCGTTGCCGTCAACTTGATTTGGATTTCAATTTACAATGGAGCGGCCCTTCAACGATGCAGCTATGCTGCCCTTTATCACAGACAGTCTGTTTCGAACCGATTCACCCTTGCATCACGAATTTTGGATTTTGTTAGAAACGTTCATCGCAGAGCGCATCGCAAGTGGAGAAAGCGAGTGGTTTCCCTGTCTCTTGCGTGATCTTCACAGCTGTTCGCAGAAGCTTGCAGATACTCAAGCCAAGGTCATCCAATTGGAACAACGCATCGATGCGTTGCTGACAACAGCAGCAAGTGCTATTGCGGCAACTGACCACCGAGTTGACACTTTGCAGTTTTAGATGGAGAATGCAACTCAAGCTGCTGGAAGCGAACTTCGACGCATAGAGCATGAATTGTCGCAATGTTATGCCGTTCTCAACGAATTTGTACGAGTGTCAAGCCAACAACCTTTGAACAACTTCCAGTTTCCACATCCACAACCACAGCTACAACCACAACGACAAACACAGCCGTCTTCTTCAAGCCATCCGCCGTAGGCACCGCCGAGCACTTCACCTCACCCTCCACAACAACCACCTCCACAACCACCTGTCTTCGACTCACATCTAGCGCACCAAGTTGCAGTCCGGCGTGCTCGAACAAAAGAGATTCTAGGACGTCGTGTCGAACGCTTGAATAAGCTGGTTAAAAGATTCTCTGGGAGACCTGGATCTGGAGAGTTTTGTACATGGAAGGAGGACTTGTTACGAGCCTTCATCCTGTTGGATATCACTTCACCCGTCGATCAGGTGACAACCATATCCTTCCTCCTTGAAGGTGATGCTGCCGAGTATTACTATAGTTTGACGAAAGCTGTACAGGATGACTGGTTCCAGCTCATGCGTGTGTTGGGCCAACGTTTCGATTGCATATCCCATGAGCCAGTGTACCTGTCAAGATTGTTGAGCTTGAAAGAAAGTGAGTTTCCTCGACATGCGGACTACGTCAGGGAATTCCGCACTTGCGTTATCAAGTCGAAGGTTAACACCAGTGACCTCCAGAAGGGTTAACTCGTCAACTCTCCATTTGTTGAAGGTTTGTCGAATGACGCTGTTCGTCGGCAGTATATCGTTGAAGTTCGTTCGAGATGGCGTTCTGGTAGACCATTTGGGTTCGATACCTTGGTAGAGACCATCGCAGAAGCCTACATTGCGGCCGGACATCAGCTCGAAAAGGCATAGAACGCATCGAGAACGACATCAGATACCATGGGTCCTGCGGTGTCAAGACCCCTGCCCATGATGGTCCCACCAACTTCGACTCCCACGTTCCCATCCAACCCTATGCCAACGCCGCACGCCGACCCCATTCCGACTCCAGCTGCAGCCCCCATGGCTTCGACTGCGCCGGAGCCGATGAACCTCGATGCAATTGCCAAGCTCTGAGAAGAACTACATGCCTACATTGGTGAACGTCGTAATGAACGGTTCGGATGCCAAGATGGGGGAGGCCAAGATGGTCAAGAAAGTAGGCGTTGCTACAATTGTGGCGAACAAGGCCACTTGGCCCGCGACTGTCCAAAGCATGGACCGCCATTCCGAGGACGACAGCGTCGGGAATCAAGGTCAAACACGCCGAGGCGAGATCAAAGTGGAGATAGCAAGGGACGGTTTTGATCCCGCTCCAAAAGCAGAGAAAGGCCCACAACGGCCTAGAAGACATTGCTGAACACCTGGTGGTGGAGGTCCCTGAGAAGAGCTGAACACCACCATCAGCATCAATAAACCCGAAAAGAATTCGACACTTGGAGGTGTCAACATCGAAGGAACCGAACCTGAGCATGCGTCTCTGTTCACGGTTCGAGCGCGCATTTGCGCATGTCGTGAAGACTCCTTTGACTCTAGCGTAGAATTGTTGGTCGACTGTGGGGCGACCAGCGACTTCATGTCAATGCAGACTGCAAAGAGGGCGCGACTTCCCCTCTATAAACTGATAAACCCTTGACACGTCTTGACAGCCGGAGGTGTCCAAGTCGAAGTACGGTACTACACGACAGCCTATGTTCGAGGTGGGGAACTTGTATTTCGACATCACTTCAAGGTCTTGGAGATTCTGCCGGATGTGGTACTTGGACTGCCATGGCTTCGAAGCTACAATCCGACTGTCAACCGGAAGGAACGGTACGCAGACATCCAACACGGTTCGAATTCGTACCGGTTGTCTTTTGGCGAATCAAGGCATCCCACCCAGCTACAGTTTCAAGCTGCTTCGAAGCTGGACCTTCTTTCGATACTTTCATCCAGTTGCTCGAAAGCAAGTCCGGTTGGAATTCCTACCCGACATGCCAAGGAACGCCCCAACCTACACTCGTCGACACACGTCCAGCACGGTGCTGACATGTACAAAGAGTCCGAAACGGAAGATGGTACCACCGATGAGGAGTGCAGCAATATGGAGATATACGGAGTACATTTCGTTGCCGAAACTCAAAAGAGAGATCCGTCGAGCTGATCTCACGGGGGAACAAGTATTTCTGTGCTGCATGCCTCAACCCGCAGTGCCGGTCGATCAAATCTACAAGATGCAAGCCAGCGATGATAATGACGGGCTTGACCCCGTTCGACGCAAACTGTCGTTTCGATTACACAAGTGGGCGGACCTCTACGACCGGGAGAAGGCGGAGTATGGAGACCTACCTCCGTATCCACCTGGTAGAGATCATCGAATACGCCTCAATCCGGAAGACAATCCACCGTGGGTACCCTCTTACAAAATGGACCCAAGTCAACTAGATGAACTTCGACGACAATTGGACAAGTTGCAGCGATCTGGTCGGATCAGACCATCCTCGAGTCCATACGGAACGGGTTGCCTGCTGATGAAGAAAGCGAATGGTAAATGACGTATGTGCGTCGACTAACCAGCGTTGAATACACGAACTGTTCGAGATCGGTATCCCTTACCATCGATCCAATCCATCTTGAGTACACTGGGGGGTTCCACCGTATTTTCGAAGATCGACCTTGTTATTGGGTTCCACCAGATCCGAATCCACAACGAAGATATTGAGAAAACCGCCTTCAACACGCAATTTGGCGCCTTCGAGTGGGTTGTTATGCCCTTTGGCCTCTGTAGTGTGACATCCACGTTGGTACGCGTCGTGAATGATGTCCTTCGAGACCACTTGGGGATCTTTGTATGGGTGTACATGGACGACATCCTTGTCTTCTCGAAGAATGCGGATGAACACCAATGACATCTCGATTTGGTACATGAACTACTCCGTCAACACCAGCTCTTTCCCTGCATCGATAAATCCAGGTTCTTCCAGAGTCGAATACCCTTCTGTGGATACATCATCGACAAAGATGGAGTACACATGGACCCCGAAAAGATCAAGGTCATTCGAGGTTTGCCTCCGCCGAGTACGGTTCATGAAGTTCGACACTTCATCGGATTGTGTGGATTTTACCAGCAGTTTGTCGAAGGGTTCCAAGCTGTCGCAGCCCCTCTGACCGCAATGTTTAAGGCAGACTTGGAGTGGGAGTGGACAGCTGTACATCAAGCCTCCTTCGACAAGCTGAAGCAGGCAATGATCAATGCGACACATCCTTGTGCTATCAACTGCCGACAGCCGTATCACTCGTACACGGACGCTTCGAAAGACTGCCTGGGTGCTACGCTAGGGCAGCGATGTGCGCATGGGAAGTAGAAGGGACATCTTCGACCTATTGCCTTCATGTCGCGGAAAATGCAACCTGCCGAAACTCGATACCCGATTCGAGAACAGGAGCTATTGGCCATCGTATTAGCCTTGAAGCAGTGGTTTCACCTACTTCGAGGACCGCAGCAGGATCACGTGCACACTGACCACGAAAGTCTTTGATATCTCAAGACATGCCCTCGACCGCTGACCACAACCACGTTGGTCCCAGTTCCTCGAAGAATACAGCCTCACGTTATGGTATGTACCGGGCCTCGAGAATCTCGCAGCGGACGCCTGTTCCCGCCTGACTTCGCAATAGTTGATGGACATCGAGGATGCTACTCGTACACGGGCTTTCGTAATTTTCTTGGTCGAGAATTGGGCTTCACCGGAAGGAGAACCTGTCGATCAGTTCCTGCATGTACTCGAGGACTCGTTCTCACACGACAAGGTGTGGCCCCAGCCATACGACCACCTGTACGTTTCGCTTCAACGCGGACGGTCCGTGGGGAAGGAACCTGATGCTGACGAACATGCGGAAACAGCCCTCCGATTCGACACTGAGCCCGCCATCGAGCCAGAGGACCTGGAGCCGCTACCATCAAACGCAACAACCGTCCAGCTGGAAAGACTGGAGCCAGTACCATCGGACGAGATCCTGGCTGAGGATTCACACCAACCAGACATGCATCTCGATGATGCTGGCAATGAGCCGGACATGCCTGCCGACACCGACGACCTTCCTGATGTAAGCATGGACCGCCCTCTTGGAGTCACTTTTGGCAAAGAACTTCGATATGCTCCGACCATGGCGGAACTGATTCGCTGTCAACGTCACGGTGACGGCACGTTACAATCAGTTCCCTTGCCTAAGGTTGGGTCAAACACGCCGTACCCGTCGAGTTTTAAAGATACACAGGGGGGGGCTCACAGGAGTCAGTTGGGAATTTCAATCATTGGTACGTAAACTGGCCCAAACCCACCAGAAAATGCAAACCGGGTCTTGTGACCCCTCTCTTTTTTTGTTATTTGGTGGTGCCTGGACACAAGGCACTCCAAAATTGCAAACAAAAGAGGGGCTCACAGAAGTCAGTTTGGGTATTTCAATCATTTGGACGTAAAATGGCCCAAAACCTATCAGGACAGTACCAAAATATGACGATGAGACTCAATACCATGGATTTCAAGCCATTTTTGCTCCAAAATTGCACGTTGGGAAGAAAATGCAAACAAAATCGGTGGCCTGTGGCGAATGCACTTCTGCAAACCATTTTATCACGAAGGGTCGGAGGGGGTTGCAACTACGGCAACAACTGTTGGACATATCCATGGATATCCATATGGGCGTTTTTTGGGGGGGGGGGGTCCGATGCTGTTTTGGGTTTTGCTGTTTTTATCAAAGATATTGTTCCGGGCGGGGGGGGGGTGTTATTCCTTTTCCAAATCTCCAAGCAAAGGCCGTTCCTGCTCCCCCAACACCATCTCCAAACCCCTCCATTACTCCTTCCCACCCTCGTTTGGCACAGAATGCGAAGTGTCGGGTGATCATGGTCCATCACTTTTTGGGATCCAACATTGGGCTCAATTTCGAATCCGTACCCTAAATTTCAAGTACGAAGCGATTGCGGCGTCCTATCAATACCCTTCCCCGGAGTTCCTGCTGAACGACGTTTCCCCACTTGTGGAGCAACATGGGGTCTTGCCAGTGCTCTGTTGCGTGCAGGACAAGAATCTTGAGGCCACAGCAGTGGTGGCCCGAGAAGCCTCCCCATTACCAGAACCACGCCATTTGGCTATCGGATGTCGGGCTGGGTGGGTTGTCAGGAACTGTTGTTTGTAGAGTCAGGTCTTGAGCTGGGGCTGGTGTTGGGCCATTCGGGTGTCAGCCCAGGTCAGGTGTCACGTTGGCCCCTCAGGGCAGGGACAAGCCTGGGTCAGCCAACGGGCAGATTTCCTGTTGCACATGCGGGTACCATGGAATGCCGAGCATGGTGCCTGACATCAGGCCCGGACTGACCTAACACCGAGTGCTGCTCACTGTGTTGGCGCAGGCCCTTGCTTTGGACATGCCGGACCTTATCAGCTTGCGGACTTTTTGGGACGGTAAGACAGGATAACGCTTGAGTTACGCGGGGTCTTGCAAAAACCCGCAAGTGAAAGAACTGGGATGCGCTGCTGCGCCACAACACTTTTTAGCACCTCCTGCAGGTTGGGCCCGAACTACAAGTTTTACACTGACGCGGCTCCCTGACGTGACACCCGCCTGATCACAGCCGTTGTTGAGCAGACTAACAAACGCACGTTGCGCGTTGTCTTGTGCTTGTTGTTGTTTTTTGGTGGGGAAATGAAGGGTGGTTTCTCGTGAAATGTCGTCCCGAAACGAGGGAAGTGCAATTGAGGCAGGTTGTGGAAGCGACACATTCAAGCGCCTTTTCCAGGTCCTGCCACCCCGAAAGGTCCCCCCATGATTTCGTGCCCTCGTACCCTCTTTTTTTAGGTTGGTTCCCAAGTGGGGAGTCTTGCCTCCTCATTGTCCCCTCCTCCCCCGCTGTGGGAGGGTAATGGGGTGATCCCCAAGGATGGGACGGCGTTTCAACCGCCATTTGCAAAATCCAGGTTCGATTCCCAGATGTTTCGAGGAAAACCTCCAATTTACAAAATGCAAACGGAGTGCCTCCTGGGGACAGGAATCCCCATTTTCAGCACCAGAGAGGCATTCTTTGGAGACCCGATTGGGGTGGTGTTTCTTGATACAACACTGTGCAGCCACTGTACATCCACTTCCTATACACTGTACCGACTCCAGAGAATGGGAACAGAGTCGTTGGTATGGTAGTCCTCGGGCCCATTGCCAGGTACCACTGATACTGTGCCCCAGGACACCAGCCCTACCCCTGTATTGATTCATCATGACCACCGCTGTAATCTTTGCGCCCCTGCATCCTGTACAACCCCCTGCCGCGCCTCATCCTCTACACCCCGCAAAGCTTCCATTGGGTGATGATTGGGCTGTGCTTTCCACATTTTTCCGCCTAATTCGCAGGTGCAACTGGTGTTTTATGGGCACTCGCACATTTGGAATCGCTTCATAAAAACGACAACAACAACGGCAATGACAACAAATTTCCTGGAGTCGTCCCATGTGGACAACACCTTGGGGCTTTCGGCACTAGCACTGGCATCCAGCGGTCGGTGGTGGACAAGCTGGAGTCCGCTCAGGGTGACCCTCATGGACTGTCCCCTGTACTGCCCACGCATCCCAACAAGACTGCTGGTGTCAGAGGTCTGCAGGAAAATCTTGGGGGGGGGGGGGGGGGGGGGCTGAAGGCGTCATTCTCTGCCACCAGTGATCACCGAGGTTTGTGTTGCGCGCTGGAGGCAAACATTTTTCCAAAGGAAGGGGGCCAATTACTAATGTCAAAGGGAAGGACCATGGCAGTCCATTCCGGGGGGAGGGGGGCGGGCGTCTCTTTGAGAGACGGTTGTAGCTTGCGCCATGTGCCCCCCGAAAGCCCTGAAATTGCTGTTCTTTAGGTTGTTTTGTGGCCTTTGCAAATTTTAAAAATTCGCTTTTTGACCGAATTCGCGCTGCGAACAAATTCGGCTCAAATTGCCACGTCTCCCATTCAAACAGCCATATGCACAATCCTAAGTCTTCCGCCACGCTGCTTGATTCGATGCAGATATCTGAGCAAAGCACAATTTCAGTGACCAACCCCATTTTGCACAATCACAGGGAGAGCTGATGAACCATTTCTTCACGCTAGAAGATCAATTCTGACGTAAGTGCAGGGACTTATGGGTACCCTTGCCACATCACTGACGTTGAATTTATTCATTTGGCACACTTGAACGTTCATCGCTTAGGGCAGATCCTCTGCGAGGTGGAAAAGAATTATAGTTTTGTCCAAGAAACACATCTCCCGATGAGTTTTGTGGTCTACCCCCCCCCCCCCCCACATTTGAGCCCCACTTTTTTGAGGGCATGGGAGGGGGTCAAAAATGTTGAAAAGATGACCCCCCCCCCTTTTGGGGGGTCGAAAATCACAAATCTTTCGATTTTGAGCCGAGAAATGAAAAATTTGGACAATTCTTCATTGCTCCGAAACCCTTTCATCGCTTCTGGGATGCCTTTGGGTGGTTATTTGGTGACAAGACAGGTACTGGAGCACCCATGGGCCCAAGCAGTGGCCACTAGGCCCATCTAGACTGCGCCACGGCCCCCCTGAAGGCCCATCTCCTCTCTTCAAGGTGCCTTGCCAAAGGCAATAGAATTTCTTCACACCACAGAGACTGTGTTACAATTCTGGGATGGTTTGAAGTAGTTGTTGCAGGTGGCTCCTGCTCTGATGGCCTATGTGTGTGGTGAGTAGAGTGATTCTTTTGCTCCCTCTGCAGGTGCCACAGTGAAGCTGGAGCCAGAACAAATTTGGGAGCAAAGAAGTCATGTGATACAGAATTGGAGTTTCAGAGGTGGGTTTGGTCAGAAGTTGATTGTCAACAAAGCTACTGATTAATCTCAGCTCTGCATTGGGGAGTTGTTAAGTTTTGATGGTCCGGGAGGGTCAAAACTTCAGTTGTTTACCAGAGATGGTTGCATATTGACTCTGTGTGCTTGTGTTGCCAAGTATTTTTCTTGCTTTTGGCTTTGGGGCCTGGTTGGGTATTCTGTTTCAGCAGTTTTTAGCAAGCAAAATTTGTACACCAACTCTCACTCAACCAGTATGTACCCCCCCCCCCCTCTTGTAATAGCTACCCCAAAGTACGGAATTAATACGGTCCCTACGCCTACTGTAGCTTAGACAAGGGCATGGCTTGTGCACAACACATACAACTACCGACACACACGTGAGTGAGTGCATGATATGAGTGCACCTTAACCTCCGCCCACGTTCCCTAAGGCATTGAAACACAAGAAAGTGTTTGAGACATGAATTTTCAGGTTCATACCCAAGTTCCTACAAGCAAATGAGGCATGAGAAGCCTACAAATGTTCGGATTGGAAACTCTTCTTGCGATCATATACCATGCGGAACAACTGCACATGCTCACCACTTGAAGATGCCTTTGCCCCCGGTTTAAGGGCAGGTTTTGGCTCGGGCAACTTCAAATTATTGGGAATGAAATTGCTTTGCATGCGGTCTCTTGCAAAGTATAACATCCCAAAGACATGGGCCATTCCCCACACACCTCGGGCAGCCTTAGCCCAAATAGCTTCATTGGGATTATCATCGGAGTCACTAGAATCATCACTTGAAGAAGAGAGGTCAGAAATGGGTTTATCTTCATCTGTGTCCGTCCCCAAATTGGAATCCGTCACCAAATCCATGTGTTATGCGGCTGCGCCACATTTGTACCGAATTCTCATCAGGTACCGAATTAAATCTCTACGCCTACTGTAGCTTGGACAAGGGCGCAGCTATTACAAAGCGGGGAGGGGGGGGGGGGTAGTGCTGCAGGGTTGCTGCTGCAATAAAAATCTTTGGATCTGATTTTCTTTCTGCTTCAGGTTCCAGCTTGGAAATGCGTTGAAGCAATTTCAAGCCCCCCCTGCCCGCCTACTACAAGAGATGTATATTATTACACCCCTCTCCCCCTAAATCTAGGTAACAACAACCACAACAAGCAAGCAAGCAACACTTCTCCTTTCCGTTTTGGCTATTACTTTGTTCCAGCGCTTTGGGCTCTACTCTACTCTAGCCACCTCACACCTTAGGTGGTGCATTTGCCAAATCCACGTTTTGAGCCAAAAACTCACCAGTGGCGCCCCAGGGCAGGGATGCCAAGTTGGGAGGTGATTTTCCGAAACTGCGCATTTTGTGCGCCAAAACAGCCTTTTTTGGCCCAAAACGGCCCCGAAACCCAGTCAAAACAGCCAAATGAAGGCAAACGGTTCTAACACTTCATGTGCGCTTTGACTGTCCCATGACAAAGAGCCCTTTGTTGCCCTCTAGGTCCATAATATGTCCGAGAAACGGCCCAAAAATGGCCCAAATGTGCGTTGTTTGTTTGAACCAGGCCCAAAACCAAGAACGGGCAATATCTTGGGCTACGTGGCTCAAAACCGAATTTTGAGGGCACGTAGTCCACCCGCAAGCCTCCACTTTTGTGGTTCCCAGGCCTCAGATTCGCTCAACGAGACGCATAGACCCGTAACAGTGGTCAATTGGTGCCGCCAGAGGGCCAACGGTGGGTTCACCACGGTCCCCGTGGCGGAAAAAATCGTTTTTTTTCACCGTTGTTCCTAGACTACTTGGGATGCTCAAACAAGTGGTTTTAGGCCGGTTTGAGCCTGTGGTGGCGCGTTTTGGGCGATGGCAAATGCCAAAATGCTTTCAAAAGGGGCCGTTGCAAGACCAAAAATGGGTCAAAAATGGTCAAAAGCGCATTTTTCCAAAGTGATCCTGGACCATTTGGGGTGCCCAAACAAGTGTGTGTAGCTCATTTTGAGCCCGAGATCAAGCGGTTTGGCCCATGGAAAAGGCCAAAATGCTTTGAAAATGGGCCGTTGTGGGACCAAAAATGGGTCAAAGACGCGTTGTACCAAAAGTGATCCTGGACCATTTGGGGTGCTCAAACAAGCGTTTTTCGCCCGTTTCGAGCCAGAGATCACGTGTTTTGGCCCATGGAAAAGGCCAAAATGCTTTGAAAATGGGCCATTGTGAGACCAAAAATGGGTCAAAAATAGTTCAAAAACGGGTTTTTCCGAAAGTGATCCTAGACCATTTGGGATGCTCAAACAAGCGAAGGGGGGCTACACAAGAGGCGGAAGAGAATAGAGTATTGGTATGTGGTTGGTATGTATGTGGTTGCGGTGTTGTAGAGGTGTAGAGGTGTGCAAATGTTTTAGTCGGAAGGGGTTGTTTTTGAAATTTTATTGTATGAATGGCGGTTTGTGGCGACATTAACCTTAGTAACTATCATGAAAAGAAGGGTAAGGTTACGGTTAAGCATGAAGTATGTATGTTATGCATGGTGATTGCTACAGTTACGGCAATGTTTGTGATTATTATGTTAACGTATAGGTATTGTAGTTGTATTAAAATGTATGTTATTTATACGGTCATATTTTTTTGAAACTCTACATTGGATGTGTAACACATAGAGTTGTTAACTGATAATTTTACAAACTTATAGAACAGTACCTCATTAGATTGATATGATGATTATGATTATGATTGGCACCCTTGTGCATCTCACAATGTTTGCTATAACAGATGTATGGCTTACAGGTTCTTTGAATTTTACATTTTTGGACATCTTGGACAGAAATGTGTTTGTGTGTGAATCGTCCAGCGTAGAATCAAAATCTAAAAAACTATTCTCATCCTCTTTGCAAAGATCAGTATCAATAGTAGGACATGTTGCAACCATTTCTCAATTGAGGGCAATGTGCTGCTTTGTCCCGCCCAATGTTTGGCCTTCTTTCTCTGAAGAATGGGGCGGGGTATGGGGTTTTTTGAAATGATATGCATTTAGAGTTGTCCAATGGTATAAATAAATTGACATAATATTTTTTTATTGTCCACATTGTTCATTTGAGAAATTTTGGTATAGTTGATCTTTGTGCAAAAACTTTAATTCCATATTCGATTTTTGGCATCCTCTGTTTTTAAGTGGCAAAATTCTAGCAAGCAGAACCGCGCCAGTTTTTTGCCAAACAGACATCCTTTGTTCTGTACTTTAGTAAGCGAACTACCAATTTTTGTGCTTTTGAGCAAGTAGACCCCATATCTTATTAATGCTTCTCATGTGCCCCCACCCTATCTTTTTAATTCTGTGTCATGTCACTTTCTCTTTCTCCATGCATTTCCATCCCAGCATGTGGACCTTGTGTATTGCAATTTTTGGCTTTTCCTATTATGCATGATGAGCTTTGCGGGCCTAAATTCTGGTATTTTGGGAATCAAACACCTTGATGAATCAGGTTGCATTATTGTAGCAGGTCCAGCAAGTATACACGCAGCTTTAAATTTTGACAGATATGCATGCCGTGACCCCACGTCGCCTCCTTCACCTTGTGAACATAATATTGACTTTAAATAATTTAGTGTGTAGGCATCTATATAAGTGTATGCGATATGTCAACAATTGAACTCGGGGTTTGCGGATCTTATGTTTACGAATGCACCATGGCTAAGAGTTAACCGATCGCATAGCGTGTGCGCAATGCGACTAGAACGGGGCGCCAGGTATCACAAATCATAAATGAAGTAAGTGCGCATGCTGTAAACTACAAACAAAGAAAGACCACTTGCTCGTAGTAGTAAACCTATGGAGGGGGGCTACATTTGATGGAATAGAGGACAGAAAAATGACATTAATGATAATCTATGTCGTTGCAGTGTTGTGGAAAGATGTAGCGGTGGGCTTGTAGGGGCAAGGGGTTGTTTGTGCAGTTTTATTGTATGAATGGTGGTATGTGGTAACAATCATGAATGGAAGGCCAGGGGTAGGGCTAAGAATCAAATGTACTATTATGCATGGTGATTGCTATAGTTACAATAATGTATGTGACTATTGTGTTAATGTGGTAGCATTGTAGTTGTATCAAAATGTATGTTTCTCATTTATACCGACATATTTTCACGAAACCCTACATTGAATGTATAACACATAGAGTTGTCATAAGAGAATCTTCCAAAGTTACAGAATGGTACCCGCATTAGATTGACATTTTAATTATGATTGGCAACCTTGTCCAGATGTATGGCTAAAAGGTTTGTGAAGTTTTTTTTTTCTGGGTATTCCTAGAAATGTGTTTCTGTGTGAATCAAAGTCGCAAATAAGATACAATTATAAAAGTGTGAAAATTATGTCTCCAATGTAGAAACAAAATCTAAACAGCCTTTTCAATCCTCTTTGCAAACAACGACAAAAATTGTAAGACATGTTGCAACCGTTTCTCAACTAAGCCTACCACGTACCCTGACCAAAGAGGCAAAAGAGCAACGTGGTGCCTTGGTCTGTTTGGCCTTGTTCCTCCTCAAGGGATGGGGTGGGGTATGGGAGGAGGGGGGGGTGCAATGAATTTATGGATTTATGGGAGGGGGGGGGGGCGCTGCAATGAATTTATGGACTTTGATGGTTTTGTCAAATGATATACATCCAGCGTTGGTATTCATAAATTGTTATATTATATCTTTAATGTCAACATTGTGCATTTCAGAAATTTTGGTATCGGTGATATCTCGGTACTTTATGAAGTTTCATATGTTTGGACATTATGGATCCTTTGCGGGCTAAACACACAAATGTGTTTGTGTTGAATGAGTGTAGTAACAAAAAAATGTAACCTAACCTAGATGTGGGAATTAAGAAGCGCTAAATGGACTCGGGGACCTCAACCTTTTTTGCAAAGCAAAACAAAAATGACATTGTGTATTCTATTTAATATTCAATTTGAACCAAATTTAGTCCTATAAGAGCTGTCTAACCATTTTCTGTCCGGGTACCATGTACCTTTATGAAAAAGCCAAAAGGTTTGTGTTGCCGTGGTCAGCTGTAGACTTGTGTAACATCATGTCGCCGTGGTGGGGTGTTGCTTGCCGAGGGTTGGTGTACCTTTGTGTGCTTTGGGTTGGGTTGAGATACATTACGATGACGAAAGAGGGAGTTGTGTTTGTCTGAGCAGTTCAGGGTGGTTGGTTTGTTCGGAAAAACCGCTGATACCGGTGACAGGGCGTGACCTCTACTCCTGAAGCTCAGTTCCCGGTCTGAAAGCAGAGTGAAGGCTGCAATGTGTTGTCCAATATTGCAACCTCGCAGAGGTACCCTGTTGCTTATAATTGTTCGGGACCCCCAGATGCATCCACCACCCTGCGGGATTGTTTCAAAGAAAAAAACTGTATTTTTTTTTTGAGTACCTAGTTTTGGAATTTTAATTTGGAAACTAAGCCATACTGACAATGTCGCAAAAGCAAAATCAGGCTTTGGGGACTTGAATATCACGCTTGCCTACAAACTATCAACACAGTCACAGCATGAAAAACACCAGAAGTTTTGCAAAAAACTAGTCATGCAATACCTTGTGACCACTGGCAACAAACAGCCAAAATACAATGCACCAACCTTCCGACTTGACGGCCACATATTGTGATTGTTGCACTGTGCAGACAAGAACAAAAATATCATAGCAAATGGCCATCCCTGGTTGTTCTCCTACAGGCAACAAAATTGTTGTAACAATTGGACATGCGTGGTTGTATCACTGTAGAAGCAGCCATGTAGTTGCAACAGGTGAGTAATGAAATCATCGTGCGGGTGCCATGCGCGGCTGTATTTGTAGTAGCAGAGCATACAGCAGTGACGTAGCCGTGCAGCCTGTTGCAGTGCCCCATCGCAGTACAATACACTTGTGTGCATGCACCGGTTGGCCGCTAAAGTGTTTGGATGGCAGGCAAGTGGTAAACGGATCAGACGCCAAGCAGAGAAGAACCAGGATAGAATGAGAGCACACAAGGCGAGAAAAACTGAGTACCTGCGCCAGGCAATCACCCCTACCCAACATCAATATACTGTCAGTCAGGGTAAAACACGCGCGATCGCAGCAGAAGGAAAAATAAAATTACGAGAAAAAGACGCACCGCCAGCAGAAATAAAGCGAAAAATCGTCTTTTCCGACCTCAGAAACCCCCCCAACAATTTTACGCCGCTGTTTGGCGAGGTCGCAAAATATAGGACACTCACCGAAAAAGACGAACAATAGAGTCGCGACGGCGAAGAAACTGAGCGTTGCTTGCCCCAAACCACCTAGCAAAGTGCGTGCCCTAGGCGCTAGGGACTTGTGCGCGCCCCAAAACAACCCACACATAGACAACAACAACGCCACCGGCCACCGACAAGCAAGTATGTTATGTGCCGCGCACCGCGAAAAACCAACGAAACAAGCACAACGCGGAAAGAGGTAGACAAGGAGAATAAATAGGTAACGAACGGCACCACGGTGGAGAGATATACCACAAGTACACGACCAAGCAATGCAAGCCCGCTCATGTAGGAAATACGCGCGAAGGGGAGCACAACAAAAAGAGAAAGAGGCCGCACATGTACCCAAGTATGTTGAATGTCGTGCATGAAAAAATACACACAAGCAACAACAACGCCACCGGCCGCCGGAAAGCAAGTATGTTATGTGCCATATGTTGTGTGCATGACGCCGTAACAAGCGCAAAACAAGTAACGTGATAAGCAACGCCATAGTGCGCCGCCACGAAAAGCGCAACGAAAACCGCACCGGCAAGGAAAACCAACAAGAGGTGACACCGAAAGAACGCCTATGCTCACCCCCGCTCGCATAGGGAAAGAAAGGTATGCCCGCACGCGCATGCCCGGAACGCCGCAAGGCCAACACCGCCACGGACGAGCAACATGGTATGAAGGGACAAACAGGGAGGAACAAAAAGACCACCGAGGTCAAGCACAACACAAAAAAAAAAAAAAAAAAAAACAAAAAAAACAAAAAACCAAGCATACACACGTGACTAGTGGGGTCCAAGTATGTTGCCACGCTACGCTACGTAACCGAGACGTGCCCACCGCCCACCCGCACGCCCGCTTATGTAGGAGGCGAAAGGGAGCGAAAGGGAACAAAAGGTATGCCGCCGCATGCAAACGAATAGTAGACAAGCCACACACCGCCACCAAGAACACAAGTATGTTACCATGTCGTGCCACGTCGCCAACCGCGGAGTTGCGTGGGTTAGAACACACAAATAGCCAGGGAGGGGGACAAGAAGAGCAAACACACCAATAGCATAGCGCCGGCGAGTGCCGGGTCCCAACGAACACACGTGCACGCACCCATGTTCTATCCTCACAGGTCCCGAAGAGAAGCGTATGCTCGTGTCTGCGTCGTCCGGGCGTTAAAGTAGGGTTGTCTTAGACGCCTAGGCAAGTATTGCGTCGTGCCGTCGTCACACATAAGCGAACGCCCGACAAGGCGGGAGGACAAGGACACGTTAAGGTAGTGGGGAAAGAGGCAGGTATGTTGCACGTCACGCCGCGCGCGCGGAACGGGCGACGAGAAAAGGTAGCGACCAAAGGGGGGTGGAAACAAGCCGGGAGCAAGTGGGGCGATAAACCTACACGCAAGCCGGTCGCACACGAATGTCGCATGACGTACCAGCCAGCTCGAGGTGCCGTGTCGCGACAAAACCGCCGCCGCCGCACGCTTGTTTACGCACCCTTCTCTCCCTACGCAGGTTCAGAAGAGGAAGCCCGGGCCGACAAGGAAAAAGACAGAGACACGCAACAAAGCGGAGGCAGGGAAAAAGTGCATGCCAGGGAGAGGGGTAGAGGAAAGGGTAAAGAGCAACGAAGCCGCGAAAGGAACAAGGGGTAGCCAGCGAACGAGCAAGGGGCGCACACAGAGGAGGGGACGAGGCGGGCACACGGCGAGCACAACACCGCACCGAGACACCGGAGAGGGGAACACCGGAGGACCAAGGAAAGAGCAGCACCACGCACCATGACACGCACGGCACAGGCACCACACACACCGCACACACCCAACGAACCCCGGCAACCCACCCGGCAGTGGGCGGGCAGACGGGAGAGGGACAGCGCCTGACCCCAAGCGCCCCTCACCATGGTGGAAGGCACCCCCCCCGGGGACGCCCTTCCGCCACCCCCACAGCGAGCAACGCCGGCCCGCAAGGGCGCACGCTGTGGGGCCGGTGCCGGGCCCCCACGCCCACACCGACCGCACCCGGGACACGCGGGTCGCGGAACCCTGGCTGCACGCTCCGGAGGACGGGCAGCCGGGGGAGGGACAGCGCCTGGCACCAGGCGCCCCTCACAACGGTGGAGGACAGCCCCCCCCGGGGACGCCCTTCCGCCACCCCCACAGCGAGCAACGCCGGCCCGCAAGGGCGCACGCTGTGGGGCCGGTGCTGGGTCCACACGCCCGCATCGACCGCACCCGGGACACACGGGTCGCGGAACCCTGGCTGCACGCTCCGGAGGACGAGCGGCCGGGGGAGGGACAGCGCCTGGCACCAAGCGCCCCTCACAACGGTGGAAGGCAGCCCCCCCCGGGGACGCCCTTCCGCCACCCCCACAGCGAGCAACGCCGGCCCGCAAGGGCGCACGCTGTGGGGCCGGTGCTGGGTCCACACGCCCGCATCGACCGCACCCGGGACACGGGGGTCGCGGAACCCTGGCTGCACGCTCCGGAGGACGAGCGGCCGGGGGAGGGACAGCGCCTGACACCAGGCGCCCCTCACAACGGTGGAAGGCACCCCCCCCGGGGACGCCCTTCCGCCACCCCCACAGCGAGCAACGCCGGCCCGCAAGGGCGCACGCTGTGGGGCCGGTGCTGGGTCCACACGCCCGCATCGACCGCACCCGGGACACACGGGTCGCGGAACCCTGGCTGCGCGCTCCGGGGGACGAGCAGCCGGGGGAGGGACAGCGCCTGACACCAGGCGCCCCTCACAACGGTGGAAGGCACCCCCCCCGGGGACGCCCTTCTGCCGCCCCCACAGCGAGCAACGCCGACCCGCAAGGGCGCACGCTGTGGGGCCGGTGCTGGGTCCACAGGCCCGCATCGACCGCACCCGGGACACACGGGTCGCGGAACCCTAGCTGCACGCTCCGGAGGACGGGCAGCCGGGGGAGGGACAGCGCCTGACACCAGGCGCCCCTCACAACGGTGGAAGGCAACCCCCCCGGGGACGCCCTTCCGCCACCCCCATAGCGAGCAACGCCAGCCCGCAAGGGCGCACGCTGTGGGGCCGGTGCTGGGTCCACACGCCCGCATCGACCGCACCCGGGACACGCGGGTCGCGGAACCCTAGCTGCACGCTCCGGAGGACGAGCGGCCGGGGGAGGGACAGCGCCTGACACCAGGCGCCCCTCACAACGGCGGAAAGCAGCCCCCCCGGGGACGCCCTTCCGCCACCCCCACAGCGAGCAACGCCGGCCCGCAAGGGCGCACGCTGTGGGGCTGGTGCTGGGTCCACACGCCCACATCAACCGCGCCCGGGACACGCGGGTCGCGGAGCCCTGGCTGCACGCTCCAGAGGACGAGCGGCCGGGGGAGGGACAGCGCCTGACACCAGGCGCCCCTCACAACGGTGGAAGGCACCCCCCCCGGGGACGCCCTTCCGCCACCCCCACAGCGAGCAACGCCAGCCCACAAGGGCGCACGCTGTGGGGCCAATGCTGGGTCCACACGCCCGCATCGACCGCACCCGGGACACACGGGTCGCGGAACCCTGGCTGCACGCTCCGGAGGACGGGCGGCCGGGGGAGGGACAGCGCCTGACACCAGGCGCCCCTCACAACGGTGGAAGGCACCCCCCCGCGGGGACGCCCTTCCACCACCCCCACAGCGAGCAACGCCGGCCCGCAAGGGCGCACGCTGTAGGGCCGGTGCTGGGTCCACACGCCCGCACCGACCGCACCCGGGACACACGGGTCGCGGAACCCTGGCTGCACGCTCCGGAGGACGAGCGGCCAGGGAAGGGACAGCGCCTGACACCAGGCGCCCCTCACAACGGTGGAAGGCACCCCCCCCGGGGACGCCCTTCCGCCACCCCCACAGCGAGCAACGCCGGCCTGCAAGGGCGCACGCTGTGGGGCCGGTGCTGGGTCCACACGCCCGCATCGACCGCACCCGGGACACGCGGGTCACGGAACCCTGGCTGCACGCTCCGGAGGACAAGCGGCCGGGGGAGGGACAGCGCCTGACACCAGGCGCCCCTCACAACGGTGGAAGGCACCCCCCCCGGGGACGCCCTTCCGCCATCCCCACAGCGAGCAACACCGGCCCGCAAGGGCGCACGCTGTGGGGCCGGTGCTGGGTCCACACGCCCGCATCGACCGCACCCGGGACACACGGGTTGCAGAACCCCGGCTGCGCGCTCCAAAGGACGAGCGGACGGGGGAGGGACAGCGCCTGACGCCAGGCGCTCATCACAACGGTGGCAGGCACCCCCCCCGGGGGCGCCCCTCCGCCACCCCCACAGCGAGCAACGCCGGCCCGCAAGGGCGCACGGCACGCTGTGGGGCCGCTGCTGGGTCCACACGCCCGCACCGACCGCGCCCGGGACACGCGGGTCGCGGAACCCTGGCTGCACGCTCCGGAGGACGAGCGGCCGGGGGAGGGACAGCGCCTAACACCAGGCGCCCCTCACAACGGTGGAAGGCACCCCCCCCGGGGACGCCCTTCCGCCACCCCCACAGCGAGCAACGCCGGCCTGCAAGGGCGCACGCTGTGGGGCCGGTGCTGGGTCCACACGCCCGCATCGACCGCACCCGGGACACGCGGGTCACGGAACCCTGGCTGCACGCTCCGGAGGACAAGCGGCCGGGGGAGGGACAGCGCCTGACACCAGGCGCCCCTCACAACGGTGGAAGGCACCCCCCCCGGGGACGCCCTTCCGCCACCCCCACAGCGAGCAACACCGGCCCGCAAGGGCGCACGCTGTGGGGCCGGTGCTGGGTCCACACGCCCGCATCGACCGCACCCGGGACACACGGGTTGCAGAACCCCGGCTGCGCGCTCCAAAGGACGAGCGGACGGGGGAGGGACAGCGCCTGACGCCAGGCGCTCCTCACAACGGTGGCAGGCACCCCCCCCGGGGGCGCCCCTCCGCCACCCCCACAGCGAGCAACGCCGGCCCGCAAGGGCGCACGGCACGCTGTGGGGCCGCTGCTGGGTCCACACGCCCGCACCGACCGCGCCCGGGACACGCGGGTCGCGGAACCCTGGCTGCACGCTCCGGAGGACGAGCGGCCGGGGGAGGGACAGCGCCTAACACCAGGCGCCCCTCACAACGGTGGAAGGCACCCCCCCCGGGGACGCCCTTCCGCCACCCCCACAGCGAGCAACGCCGGCCCGCAAGGGCGCACGCTGTGAGACCGGTGCTGGGTCCACACGCCCGCATCGACCGCACCCGGGACACGCGGGTCACGGAACCCTGGCTGCACGCTCCGGAGGACGAGCGGCCGGGGGAGGGACAGCGCCTGACACCAGGCGCCCCTCACAACGGTGGAAGGCACCCCCCCCGGGGACGCCCTTCCGCCACCCCCACAGCGAGCAACACCGGCCCGCAAGGGCGCACGCTGTGGGGCCGGTGCTGGGTCCACACGCCCGCATCGACCGCACCCGGGACACGCGGGCCGCGGAACCCTGGCTGCACGCTCCGGAGGACGAGCGGCCGGGGGAGGGACAGCGCCTGACACCAGGCGCCCCTCACGACGGTGGAAGGCACCCCCCCCGGGGACGCCCTTCCGCCACCCCCACAGCGAGCAGCGTCGGCCCGCAAGGGCGCACGCTGTGGGGCCGGTGCTGGGTCCACTGCCCGCATCGACCGCGCCCGGGACACGCGGGTCGCGGAACCTGGCTGCACGCTCCGGAGGACGAGCGGCCGAGGGAGGGACAGTGCCTGACACCAGACGCCCCTCACAACGGTGGAAGGCAGCCCCCCCCGGGGACGCCCTTCCGCCACCCCCACAGCGAACAACGCCGGCCCGCAAGGGCGCACGCCGTGGGGCCAGTACTGGGTCCACACGCCCACATCGACCGCGCCCGGGACACACGGGCCGCGGAACCCTGGCTGCGCGCTCCGGAGGACGAGCGGCCAGGGAAGGGACAGCGCCTGACACCAGGCGCCCCTCACAACGGTGGAAAGCGCCCCCCCCGGGGACGCCATTCCGCCAGCCCCACAGCGAGCAGCGTCGGCCCGCGAGGGCGCACGCTGTGGGACCGGTGCTGGGTCCGCACGCCCGCATCGACCGCGCCCGGGACACACGGGTCGCGGAACCCTGGCTGCACGCTACGGAGGGCGAGCGCGGCCGGGGGAGGGACAGCGCCTGACACCAGGCGCCCCTCACAACGGTGGAAGGCACCCCCCCGGGGACGCCCTTCCGCCACCCCCACAGCGAGCAACGCCGGCCCGCAAGGGCGCACGCTGTGGGGCCGGTGCTGGGTCCACATGCCCGCATCGACCGCACCCGGGACACGCGGGTCGCGGAACCCTGGCTGCACGCTCCGGAGGACGAGCGGCCAGGGAAGGGACAGCGCCTGACACCAGGCGCCCCTCACAACGGTGGAAAGCGCCCCCCCCGGGGACGCCATTCCGCCAGCCCCACAGCGAGCAGCGTCGGCCCGCAAGGGCGCACGCTGTGGGACCGGTGCTGGGTCCACACGCCCGCATCGACCGCGCCCGAGACACACGGGTCGCGGAACCCTGGCTGCACGCTACGGAGGGCGAGCGCGGCCGGGGGAGTTACAGCGCCTGACACCAGGCGCCCCTCACAACGGTGGCAGGCACCCCCCCCGGGGGCGCCCCTCCGCCACCCCCACAGCGAGCAACGCCGGCCCGCAAGGGCACACGCTGTGGGGCAGGTGCAGGGTCCACTGCCCGCACCGACGGCGCCCGGGACACGCGGGTCGCGGAACCCTGGCTGCACGCTCCGGAGGACGAGCGGCCGGGGGAGGGACAGCGCCTAACACCGGACGCCCCTCGCAACACTGGAAGGCGCCCCCCCGGGGATGCCCATCCACCGCCCCCACACCGAGCAACGCACCAACGCACCAGCGCACCAGCCACGGGACATCCGCACCCCGCCCCCTGCTCTTAGACACAGCGACATAGCAATGGCGGAACCCGCGGCACCACGCAAGACACGCCCCCGATCTCTGACGCTGGACGAAGCACACGAGGTCATCAGGGCGCTGGGACTCAGAGACGGCGAAGGAGACCCCCCACAAGAGGACGCGGGCACAGACTCCGACCTGGAGGCATTGCCGGAGCCCCCCGCGGGGGGCGCGCCCGCGGAACCTGCGCCGCCGGCGGGCAGCGTATTCGCGATCTGCCCCGCGTGGAAACGGGGCCATTGCACCGGCGAAGGCTGGTGCCCCAGACAGCACCCCCAGCCCGATGCCGACGACGGAGCGTTGCCCGAGGTGAAGCCCGCGGCCGCACGCGCCGCCCTACGCTACGGGGTGACGCAGGGCTGGATCCTGGATGAGACCGCGCGCGGCAGCGTGAACATCCAGGAGGCCGTCGACCGCGTCACCCACGCGGGACAAGCGGCGGTGGCCCTGCACACCCGGGGCCGCCACGGGGGACCCGCAGAGGGGATCATTGTGGACCCCTCGGGAATGGTGCTGGTCCTGGCGGCGGACATGGTCCGAGGGGTGCTCCACGTGTCCCGCGTGCGGCGGGCGTGCCCACAGTGGACCATCCAGGTGTACACCCCCCCGCGGGCGTGGCCCTTTTCCACATGGGCGGTACTCGCCGTCATGTGGCACCTGGCACCAGAGGACGCCCCCACAGGGGCCGCGGAGGACATCGCCCGGGACCTCCACACCTGGCCCGCCGACCAGGAATACCCCTGGCGCAGGCCCCGGGGCGGCCTCCCGGTGGCACCAGCGGCGGAGGGGCTCAGCCTCGCGGCAACCCTCCAACGGCACCCCGACAAGTATGCACGCCACTTCCTGCAGACGGGCACGGTCCCGGCCGCCCCGCCAGACTCCGAGTGGCGATGGGACGCAGGGGTGGCGCAACCGCTGCCGGGCCCCTGGACCCTCCCGTTGTGGTACTTACCAATGGGCACCTTGGCCCACGCCACCCAGGCCGCCAAGGGGGCTTTCCCGCAGCCGCCCCTCCCCGGCGTGGCCCTGCTCCGCAGCCTGCAGGCGGGGGCCGCCTGGGTACGGTGGAGGGAAGGGAAGGGGCGCTCGAGCCCCTACTTCCCCATGGTCCAAGGCCAGGCGCTGATTCCTGCCGAGGGCATGGGGACCGTGGAATGGGGGGCGATCGTGCCCGGCACGGCGTGCAGGTGGATCACGGCGGCCGCCCCACAGCCCATGCGGTCGCCGCCGGCGTGCCACCGCCTCCTACGGATGGTCCCCTCATTGGCCCCCCAGCACGCCTTTACAAGGGACGTGTGGAAAGCCGTACTGAGCCACACCAGGGAGTGGCTGACGAACCCGGGTACGCGGTACCCACCGGGACCGGTGCTCGAACAGCTCACGGCCCCCACGCCCGGGGTCCTCCACGCCCTACACAGGGCGTCGGCCCTCACGAAGCAGCTCAACGACGAAGTGCTGGACCTGGCGCTGGAGCCGCTGCGGGTGCTCTACCCGCAGGCACACATCCCACCCGCGTGCACGTCCAACCGCCTAGGCCGCCTGGGGTTGCAGCGCCGCGTCGAGGCCGCGCACCCAGGAGGCGTGGTGGAACAGTGGCTAACGCTCCGCAATCCGTCCGCCGCGGAGGGCCACTGGTACCTGCACCAGCTCCTCTTCCAGCCACGGGCAGCCCCGGAACACCGCCGGCAGAACCCGTACCACACGCACCCGGAGCGCCGGGGCGCGCAAAACTACCCGCAGCCAATCCCGCCCGCCCTCCCGCCGGGGCAGGGCCCGGAGGCGCTACAGCGGGGCCCCCCGCTCGACACCGCCACCACAGTACAGCAGTGGGGAGGCGACGATGCGAGCGGTGCCGAACCGGACTGCACGAACTGCGGAGCGGTGGCCTGGATGGCAGCCTGCAGGCACCTCACCCGAGATACCACGGGACTCCGGCAGTACAGACCCACGGACCGCACGGCGCTGGCGTCCGCGGTCACGGCCGTCACCATGGGTCCAGTGGCGGCGTGGCCGGCGCAGCTGCTGCCCCACGTCCCCTGCCGCGACACGCGGCCCCGACGGCCGGCCGCGACGCACGAGCCGACGGCGCCCCTCACGGCGGAGCAACTATACGTCGTCGCGGCGGCTTTGCTAGCAGACGGCGGGGAGAGCTTCGTCCACCACCACGGCCCGGCGCAAATTGCGGGGTGCATACAAGGGCCCCAGCGCGATGCACCGGACCCGTGGCATGCCACACTCCGCGGGCGCACCCGCGTCTGGGGTGCGGGCGATGGCGCACCCCCGCCCGGGCCTAAGCAGGGGGAGGCGCTGGTACTGCAGACGGCAGGCTACCAAGCCATCGTACACGGCCACGCCGGAGGGTACCGGTCGCACATCCTGGCCGGAGGCCGATGGGCGGTCTGGCACAGCACCGCCAGGCAAGGGGCATTCCCGCCCCTGTCCCACGTCGACTGGCGACAGGGGCCCACCCAGGCCTACTACATGTCGGCGGACCCCTGGCCGCTGGCGGTCCTGCTGCACGCTGTCAGCGCCCCCAACAAGAGGCAGGAACCGGGGTGGGTCAACCCCCCCGCACTGGTGTGGAGCCCCGACCAGGAGGAGCATCTACGGGCCGCGTGGCAGGGGGACGCCATCAGGGCCACGGACGTCCCGGACCTCCACGCGGGGCCCATCACGCACGCCCGCCCAGCGGCTACCCTGGCGGTGGCCCAACGGGGGCAGCAGAACCCACAGTGGGTGGTCTGCATGTTCAGCCCGGCGGACGCGCACGTCGTCGTCTGCGACCCTGAACGCCTGCCGGGGCCCGAAGCCGTGATCCGCGTGGCAGACTGCACACGCATGATCATCAAGGCGCTGCGGGAGGGCGAACACCACGCCCTCCTGCTCCAGGTCAGGCTGAAGGACAACGCCCGGGCGGCGAGGCCGGGAGTGTGGCCGGCAGCGGCGCACCCCGCCGACCTGGAGCTCCAGCTGGCGGTCCCGACCACGGTGTACCACTGGCTACAGGCCTTCCACGACCTGCGGTGGAGGAGCAAACCCGACCGCCAAATCGGCTCCACGCACTGGCAAACGTGGCTGCAAGCGGACGCGCAGCGCGATGCCGCCCGAGGCCTCGGGCCCGCGCCCGCGACGCGAGCCCTCGATGCGGCGGCCCCGGGCCGCACGCTGGCACCACACACGGTGCCGCTGGCCAACCTGCCCTTCGAACCAGCGGCGGAGGGCGCCATTCGGAAGTCGGTGCAGCTCCCCCCGGCGCGAGGGGCCACGGAGCCGACGAAATGCCCCCTGTGTGCGGACAAGTACTACACCAGCGGGGCGATGCCGGAACACCTGGCGTGGCACGCGGTGCACGCTGCGGCCCCGGCGGACGACAAGGAGGCGGCCGCCAACATCCTGCAGGGGAGAGCACGGAGGTCCCCGTGGCACGCCCCGTACACCCGGCGCCCCCCGCCCCAGGCAGCCGACCACGCAGATGGAGGTGAGGAGGCACCCGGAGCGGCCCCGGGGGCCGGCGGTGCGGCCCCACCAGGGTCCATGTCCATCCCCGCGGGGCTGGCCCCCCTGGCCCCCCTGACTCCCCCGGTCCCCCGGGCCCCCTTGTGGGCCCCGCTGGGAACGGGCTCAGCGGATGCGGCGCACCCAGATGCCCTGGCGGCACCAGCGAACCCGGCGGCGATGCCGACGCGGGATAGCTGACTCCAGGAGGACACGACGGGCGACGCCCTGTGGCTCCTCTCGTGGAACCTGCGCAACGGCCTCGTGCCGCCAGACCGGTCCCTCCGGGACACACTCCGGCGGCGCAGGGGGCTGGCGGCCTGCACCGACAAGGAGCACCTCATCACCGGCATGCTGCCCCAGGAGGGGGGCTTTGCCATCATGCTCCAGGAAACGGGGATCGCCACCAGGGCGCAGGAGATGCACGTGGCCGCGGCGCTCCGGGACAAGGGGTACACCGCCTACTTCAGCAGCCGGCTGGCGGAGACGGGGGCCACCTCCACCTCGAGAGGGGGGGGCCTCCTCACCGCGGTCAGCAGCAAGTACGTGGCGGAGCACGAGGTGCTCAGCTTCACGGAAATTGTCCCCGGGAAAGCCGCGGCCCTGGAGATCCGCACGGACGGGGGAGGCCTCACCCTCATCAACGTCCACGGGCCGCAAGCAGGTTGCTCCCCGTGGGCGGGACGGGCGGCGTTCTGGGCCGACATACAAATGTATGCCACGGCACGCAACCTCGGCGGGAGGCACCCGATGGTCATCGCCGGTGACACCAACATCTACATGGATGTCCCCGCCAACCCGGCCACGGAGCATTTCCGAGCGGGCTGGGAAGCCTGTGGCTTCCGAAGAGCCGCGGCGGGCGGAGAGGAGGACATGACCCCCACGCTCCACCCGTCCCAGCACAGGGTGGACACTTTCCTGGTCAACGAGCCCCTCCTGCCGTGGTCCCTGCGGGAGAGCGTCTGGGCTCCGGGCATGGCACACCCCCAGGTGGTCGGCTCGGACCACCTCCCGGTCCGCCTGGCCCTGCCGGGCCTCCTCAGCGCAGCGGGGCGCGCGGCGATGCCCACCCCCTACAGCCACACGGAAGGCCGCCTCCTCCCGTACGACGCCGAGGCCGCGCCCGTCCAACACTGCCTGTGGGCGGCGGTCACCGCCGCGCAGGATGAACCCTCCCTTGCGCCCTGGCTGGGTCCCGCAGAGCAGCACGACTACGGGTCCATGCCCGCGGCTGCGGTGGACAAGGTGTTCGAACACCTCCACGCGACGCATGACGCCCTGGCGCGCGTGGTGGGACGCCGGCAGCCGTCTCCGGCGGGAACGGACCCGGCGGAGGGGGACCCCCCGGAGAGCGGAAAGCAGCTCCAGGCAGCGGTCCTCCGCTATGACACCCTGGCAGCGCGCGCCCCGGCAGCGTACCAGGCGGACGCGGCCAGGCATGGCATCCGGTCCGAGGCGGCGCTCCGGCTCACGGAGGAACTGCAGAGTGTGTCGCCCGGGTTCCGCCCGACCACGCAGGGCCAGCTGCAGGAGGAGCTGGAGAGGCAAGCAGCCGCCCTCGAGGAGGACATTCGCCAGCTCCGCGCCCTCCTGGCGGCAGACCGCAAGCGCGCCATCAAGGAATTCTGGCGCCGCCACGCCCCCGACATCGCCCAGCGATGGAAAGCCGTGCGGGGAGCCATGGAGGTAGAGGCCCCAGGCCCGTCGGGCCTCTGGAACGTGCGGGTTCCCAACACCCAAACGCTCCTCACGGAGGCCCACGACGTGATGTTCGCAGTTCGCGCCTTCTGGCGAGAACTGTATGACAAACGCCCGGTGGACCTCCCGGGTTTCCAGGCGGTCCTCGGCCGCCACGTCCCACGGGTCCCTGAGGGAGCCTGGACCCAGGTCCAGCAGTACTCCATGCAGGACCTGAAGTCCGCCCTGGACAAGGCCGATGGCAAGGCCCCGGGTCCTAACCACGTGGAGGCCCGCTTCATCAAGGCCCTCCCGGCACCCGTCCAGTGGCTCCTGGTCCACTCCTACCGGGCCATCCTCCGCGGCGCCCCGCCACCGATGAACTGGAGGTACGCGCACATCTGGCTCAGCCCCAAGGTACCGGGCTCTGCCAGACTGGATGACTACAGGCCCATAGCCCTGGGCCAGCTGGACATGAAGCTGCTCACGGGCCCCCTCACCCAGCGCATCACGGAGGTGCTCACACGGCACGGGGTGGTCAGCGACTGGCAGCAAGGGGCCCTCCCTGGCTCCAACACAGGCCCCCCACTGTTCATGGCGCAGCGGCAGCTCCAGCGGGGAAGGCCCAACTACGTCTTCTCCTTCGACGCCCGCAAGGCCTTCGACACCGCCCCGCACGGCGCCCTCCACCTCATCCTGCGCCACCTCTCCGTGCCGCCGGACGTCATTGACCTCCTGCTCTTCCCTCACACGTGCGCCAGGCTGCGCATCGTCACAGCACACGGGCTAACGCAGCCCGTCTACATGCTACGCGGCGTCCGGCAGGGCAACCCCGAGAGCCCCCTGCTGTACGCGCTCCTCCTGGAGCCTCTGCTCAGGGCACAGGGGCACCGCCTGCGCCCGCCGGGAGGAGCCGAGCACGGCCTCATCCAGGCCTACATCGACGACCTGCTGGTGGTGGCCCACACGCTGCAGCACTTCGTCGAGGGCGTGGAGGCGGTGGCCGCGTACCTGGGGATGATGGGCATGGAGCTCAACCCCCGCAAGTGCGCCATGGCCACCACGGAGGGGGTCCCGGGCCTGCAGCTACGCCTCTGCCCCCACCTGGAAAACCCGTGGTACTGGGTACCAGCGGCGGACTCCGTCCCCTACCTGGGACTCCAGCTGCAGCCGGACGGGGAGTTCTCCCTGCAGCGCAAGCACCGGCTACGCCTGGCGGCAGTGCACCACTGGTGCCTTAACACCCTCGCGCCACCGAAAGTGGTGCAGGACGTCATCCTGGCGATCCTCGGAGGGGTGACGCAGTACGTCGCCCCTTTCATCGCCGACGACTCCGACACTGCACGCCACCTGGACCACATCACGGTCCAGGTCGCGAAGGACAGGGCACGATACCCCTTCGACGCCTCGCGGGACAGCCTGCAGGATGACCGGACCCTGGGGCTCACACGGGTGCCCACGCGGTGCCAGCAGGCAGCGGTGGCCCTCGTGGGTACACTCGTCCACCACCGCGCAACCTCCGTGCGCGCGGAGGTCACCAAGATGTTCTTGGAGATAGCCGGCGCGCACGGAATATGCCCTGAGGTGCACTACCCCGTCCCGGAGTTCGCAACTCTGGCGGGAGGCGACTGGGTCCAGCGCATACCCCGGGCCCTGGCCGCCCTGGGAGTGGGGATGTACAACCCCATCGCGTGCCCCAGGGCGGCTCACGTCCAACTACAGTCCCCGCCGGGCAAAATCGTCACGCTGCGCACCGCCAAGCTGCGACACCGCGACACGTGCCGCCTGACGGTGCCACACGCAACGCCGTGGCATGGGCACCACGGGCCACGCCACCCCTTCCCCGACAACGACGATCCGTGGCCGACGGCGGTGCGGGAGTGCCTCGGCCAATGCGCCGATGAACACCTCCACTATTGCCGCCATGAGCAAGGGCCCACCAACCACCCCGGGTGGCGCGATGCCCTGGCCCACCTCTTCCACACCACCGGCACGCGGGACCCCCGCCTGAGACTCGTCCACCCCACGAGGGCTAAGCAGGACGCCCACACCGGCCCGCGGGTGACCCCAGACGGCCTGCACCTCCACGTCGGGGGCTACCGCCGCCGGAACGGCCTGTCCCCCCCCACGCGGGGGGCGGCGTACCACCCGCCAGCGGCCCTCATGTACATCCTCCGCGACGTACTCGCGGAAAGCGAGCACCAAGAGCCCAACGCGGACGTGGCGTGGCCAGAGCCCTTACGCCCCCGGCCCCACGCGCCGATGCCGTTGTGGCTGGTGACCACAGACGACCAATGCACCCAAGCGGCGGGACAAGCGCAGCTCCGGGCCGAGTGGGTGATAGTGCAAGTGGGGGCAGGCCAGCCCGAACCCCGTGGACTCCCCCGCGGCACCGCCCTACTGGTGGCTACGGGGGTGCCGCACGACCCACACATGGCGGTACACGCGCTGGAGGACCAGCCGGAGGACACGGAACACTTGGTGGTACACCAGCGCGGGGGCCCGGCGTGGCTCAAGGAACATGTGACGGCGCTACGGTCCTGGGCAAGCACGGTCGCCGGAGCGGAGATCCGGCTGCACGACCACCCGGCGATCAGCCCAGGCGACACCAGGGCGCTGAGCATGGACCAACTGACCCACAGCCACCCCGACGTCCGGTGGCACTCCACCGACCTCAACGCGGGGTGGCTCAGCCCCACCGGATACTACTGGATCCCGGAGGCCTGGGGACACACCTCCTCTGACGCGTCCGGGGGCGGACCCTGCAAACACGCCACCAGCGTCGCTCTCGCCGCCGACCTCACCCGCACGTGGGCGGTGGCCATCTCGGGCACGGTGCCTGATGGAGAGGGGGTGGCCGCCTCCCTCCCCCTACATTACGGTGCACACAGACCATGGGTCCACACGGTGGACGCCGAAGTCATCCTCCACCTCCTGCGGCACGCAGATCGCGAGCGAACCACGGGGGTCCCCGCGGGCGCAGCGAAGGTGGTCAACCAGATGCCCCTGAGGTGGCTCCGGGACGGCCTGTGCGCGCGGGGGCAACACGCCGGGCACCCGTTCTGGTACGTCCGAGCCACCTCGCACCACAGTGACGCCCTACTGCACAAGGCGGACTGGGCGGCGTCCCAGGACACCGTCTTGCAGAACACGCCCCCGGACCCTGGCCACGCCCAACTCATCGTCGCCGGCCGTGACGGCCATCTCCATCTACGGCCCCCCACGATGCGGGTGCTCGGCGAGGTCGCACAACGGGCGCAGACGGACCATGCGCTGACGCACCGGGGACACACACCCCTAGGCGCGGCCCACGCCACGGCCTACGTCCACGCCCGGGACCTCACCGCGGCGGCCACCAACCGCCGGGCGCTGCGGGCCCGAGACGGCCACACGCCGGTGCAGCGCAGGCTCCGCGTCCGGAAGGAGCGGCTCTCCGGCGTCGCCATCGTCCCGCAGCCGTGCCTTTTCTGCGGCGGCCCGGAAGAGACCCCGGTGCACATGCACGTGGGCTGCACCCACTCGCGGCTCCTCTGGCCCCACTACCGCCAGGCGGTGCACGAGGCGGCCCGCCACCTCCCACCTGGGGACAAGGCCCTGTGGGTGGCCTCGTGGCGCTCCGCAGGCGCCAGGTGGACGGAGGTGTTCTGCTCCGGACTGGTGCCCGAGGACGCGGAGGCGCAGCTCCGCGCCATAACCCGATACGACCCGCCGGGAGGGACCTTGGTGGACGACTTCCTCCACCACATGCTCCGGCTAGGGGACTTCGCGTGGGAGCTTCGCAACCACCGGCTGGAGCAACTCCTCCACGACCCCCTAAGCGCGGCGGCCCGGGCGCACCGGTGGCTCACTGCGGCGGAGGGCGACCACCCTCCCCCTCCCCCGCGCCCTGACAAGGACTTCGTAGCCTCCCTCCGTGTTGTGAATGGCACTCTGGAGTGCCCGCTCCAAGAGGGCCCCCACCCGTATCAGGACCTGCCGGGGGGGTTCTCGAGGCACCTGCAAGACGCCCTTTTCCCACCGTGGATCATCGGGCGCGGCTCCATGACCGCATGGGAGGCGCGCATCGTGGGGGAGGAGTGGGCGCGGGAGTGGGGCCGGTGGTGCGCCGCCGCGCGCGCTCCGGAGACCCCTGCGCAACGATACGCCGCCATCCCGCTCCGGGGCTGGGGGCCGGACACCCGGCCGAGACCCACCATGGTCCGCGGGGCGGGACCTGACCACCCGTGGGACGCGGCGACGGGGGAATGGCTGCAGGCGGCCCTGGGGCCGCAAACGGGATGGACTGGGGACGTATCCTCACTCGTCAGGACGCCCGTCCCGCCCCGCATCGTCCTTCACACCGCCAACGTGCTCCGGGCCACGGAGATACGCACGTGGGGACACGCTGCGGCCACCGTCCGGTGGCAACCCCCAGAGGACGGGGCCACCCAACTCACCGTGGCGCACTTCAAAGCGGGGGGGCCGGTATACGACGACGCCCTGTCCCGGCTGGGCGACACCCAGGGGCCCTTACTCCTCATGCTCCCCACCGGTGTCGCAGCCGCGCTGCACCAGGAGCTGCACGGCTGCGAAGGGCTGCGAGTGGGGTGGGAGGCGGTCGCAGACGGCACCCTACTGGCCCTCCTCCACAGGGACACCGCAAACGGGTGCCAATGGGACGCGCTGACGCCCCACCTCACCGGGCGCCACGTGTACATGGCGAGCCCCCCCCAGGGGCACCCCCGCCCGGCGTGGGACGACCTCATCGCCGCCTTCCACGACCACGGGATCCTCCCCGGCGACACGTGGCAGGAGGTCCAGCGGAAGACACTTGGCAAGGACTACCGGCGCCGCGTCCGCGCCCGCTTGCTGGAGATCCGGGACCCCCTCCGACAGAGGTGGGACGACCTCTGGCTCCGCCATCTCGACCCTTGGTGTCGCCCTCCCACCTCCCGCACACCTGCCGACTCTGCGGAGAGTGTGACACGGTGTCCTCCGCAGCAGCGACAGGCGCCAACAGGTGCGAGCGGTGCACCCAGGTAGCCGCGTGCCCCTGGCCCGAAAATCCCCCGCAGGTCCGCGCAGGCGCACAGAGGAGGAGGCCTTGCGCCGGCGCATCGAGGGGGCACACACCCCCTCACACGAACAGGCGGGCCCCGCGGGCGCTGCCCTTCTGTGGATCCACGTGCACCTGCGGGACCCCACATCCATTGCGCACCTGTCGCACGTGTTCGCCCCCTAACCCCCACCCGCCGCCGCCCTTTGCAGAGCCCGCAGCACCATGCCACGCCGACGGGGGGATGGGCCGGGGCACACCAGGGCCCGCCGCAGAGCGCAGGAGGCGGCCGTCCGGGGTCTGGTGGCGGACGCGGTAGCGGAGGCAAAAGGAGCGCACGCTGCCGCACGGTGCGACCTGGAGGGCAGTGCGAGGGCCTTCCTCAACGAGACCGCCCTCCCGGCCGTCCGCGCCCTGAACGGAGCGGGGGCCCCTACGTTGCTCCCGGCAATGCACCGGATCGTGAACGCCGTCCGGCCAGGGCTCATCAGCCCAGAGGCGGCCCTCTACGGGCACTGGATGGAGTGGCGCGAGTCCAATCGGTCGGGCCGGCCCCTGTCCATGGGGGACGCCCTCCGGATGACGGGAGCGGGGTCTGCCATGTCCCTCCACAGTAGCGCCCCAGCCCTGCTGCACGCCCTCAGGACGCGCTACCCCGGGGACGCGGCCCCGTACCTGAACCAGGCGCGGGCCACGTACCCGGGGGGAGTGTCCGAGCTGGATGCGGCGCTCCACCTTCTACACCCGCCGGACGAGGACCTGGAGGTGGGCGAGGTCACGGTGTTCGTGGAAGGCGCGGACGAGGCGTCCGCCCGCCCCCGGCCGACCAACCCGGTGTATGACGGCACCGGGCCTACCCCCCCGTACGCCGTCGTCTACGAGGCGTTCCCCAGGGAGCCCACTTGGTGCCCCGCCCTCCCACCGGCGACGCACGCGCCCCGCGGCTGGGCTAACCCAGACCTGTCCCCCCCCCTCTCCAGGACCAGGGGTGCCCACCACAGGGGGCAGGTCCTCTGGCAAGAGTGCCCTGGCACCCCCCTGCTCCTCCTCGTCGTCGCGACCCGCGGGGACCCGGGGCGGATCCTGGGGATCACCCCCACCCACCTCTATGGGGCCACACCCGTACCCCGCCCCCCCCTCCCGGCGCCCGCGGCGCGGGACGGAGTACACACCTTCCTGCGCACACAGGAGGTCACCGCCGTTACGGGGGTCCATCTGGTGCGGCTGCCCCCGGCACCGCTCGACGACCCCCGGGGGCCCAGGGCCCTGAGCCCCGCCCCAGACTGGGAGCTGTGGCGCGACGCGTGGGCCGCGTGGCTCCCCCGCCTCCCCTCCCAATGCCGGTGGATGGCCGCGGACCCCCGGCCGTGCGGGACTGACGCCACAGCCGGCCCCCCACCCCCTCCCCCCCCCCCCCCGGCAGAGCACCACACGGCACTGCCCACGGCACGGCACTGATGCACCAGGAGGTAATGGGAAGGGCGCGCCTGCCACCACGCATGCCTACCAGAGTAACAGTAATGGCAGACTCCGATGGGTCCCTCAGGCGGGACGACCGCCACCACCGCCGGTCCCGCTCCCGCTCCCCCGTCTCCTCCCCAGAGTGGACGGGGGAGACCCTCGCGGAGCGCGAGGAGCGGAGGCTGGCGGAGGCGGCGGTGGTCGGACCGCCGCCGCCGGCCCGGGAACCTGGGCCAGCCGAGACGGCCGCCCCCGCCGCCCAAGCGGCCAGCCCCGCCGCCCCGCCCCGCCCTGACGCGCAGGAGGCGGAGACCGCGGCGAGCCACGCCGCGGCCCCGGCCGCGGCCCCCGGCACGCCGCCGGCAAGGGGGGCAGCCCCGGCGCAGGAGCCGGACGCGTCGCCGAGGGCTGCCGCAGCCGCGCAGGAGAGCAAGCAGGGCGCAAGAGGGGTTGCGACGGACCCCGCACGGGCCATGGGCGCCTCGCAGGCGGCCGCCGCGGCAGCAGAGAAGGCCGAGGAGGATGTGCGAGAGTCTGCGACCGCGGCCACGGGCGCCTCGTCGGCGGCCGCCACGGCAGCGAAGGAGAGTGCGGAGGGCGCGAGAGGGGCTGCGGCCCCTGGCACGCCGCGCAAGCGGGGGAAGAACCCCGCACGGGCCGCGGACGCCTCGCCGGCGGCCGCCGCAGCAGCAGCAGTGGGCAGGGAGAGCGCGAAGTACCGCGCCCACGCCAACCCCGCCCACACCCACACCAGCCCCCCCAAGCCGTACCCCCCCAAGCCCTTCCCCCCGGGGCGGGAGCGGCACGTCCGCCCCCCGACGCGCGAGCGCTCGCCGCCGGGCGTCACGCTGCCGCAACTGCAAAAGCAGCGGGACACCCGGCGAGTGGTCCAGGAAGGGCGCAGCGGCGAGGGCGAGGGGAGCGGCGGACGGCGTGACAGGCAGGGGGCAGGGGAGGGGTCGGGGCACGGGAAGGGCGCGCGGGAGCGCGGGCAGGAGGCCCAGGTGCAGGGGACGGAGCGAGGGGTGGTGGGAGAGCGAGCGGGCCGGGGCGTGGTGGACGAGAGGCGGGACCCGCGACTCGGGCAGGGGGTCGGGGAGGGGCCAGGGCACGGGAAGGGTGGTCAGGGGCGCGGGAAGGGCACCCAGGCGCAGGGGGCTGGACAAGGGGGGATGGGAGAGCGAGCGGGCCGGGGTGTGGGGGACGAGAGGCGGGACCCGCGACACGGGCACGGGACCGGAAAGGGGCCCAAGGGCAAGGGCAAGGGCAAGGGCAAGGGCCCCAAGGGACAGGAGGGACGGGGCACGGGAGCCCAGGGGGGAGGGCGGGGCGAGGGGAGGGGGGCAGAGGGCGGAGCACCCCCGCAGCCGGAAGTGCAGCCGGTGAGGTGCATCCCCCCCGGCATCCAACAGATGCCGGCGCACCACACCTACCACCACCACCACCACCACCACCACCACCTCTACAACATCGACCCTGACGCCGGCGAGCTCATCCCCCCCCAACCCCCACGACACCAGCACCAGCAAGCCCCCCCCGCGCCGAGGGCCGAGCCGGCGCGGATGGCCTCGGCGGAGGGGGGACGGGGCGTGGCATCGGCGCCGCAGGTGCAGGAGCAGCGAGGGGGGCCGGCACAGGGGGCGGAGGAGAGCCGGCCGTGGAACGTGGACTGGGGCGCAGTCCCGGACCCGCTGGGGGGGGAGACCCTCCCCCTGGTGGGGGAAGTGTACGGGTGGTTGTGCTGGGCCAACCAGGGGACCTCCAGGAGGTCGCGGAACCGGCCCTTTGATGCCGTGCTCCTCCGGAGGGACGGAGGAAACCGAGAGGCACCCCCGGGGGGGTGGGCGGCACCAGAGGACCATGAGAGGGTCCTCAGGTCAGTGATCCGGGCGGCGTGGCCCGACAGGGAGCCGACGTGGCCGGCCTTCCTGGAGGGGGGAGCGGTGCTCCGCATCACGGATGCGGACGCCAACAACTGGCTCCCCCGGGCTTTGCGTAGCGCCCTCGCCCACTGGCGCTACCGCCGGCACAACCCGCCGCCGCCGCAGCCCCAGCCCCCACACAAGCGGCGGCGCAAGTGAAGGCCCAGACGGCGGGCGCGGGAGGGGGGGATGGGCCCCCTGACCCACGCCCCCCCCACGGTATGGCACGACGTGCGGGGACGCGCCGCCACCCACGGAAGGGGGTGCGGGGGCGCCAAGCGCGGGGAGGAACCGGCTGCCCCGCAACCTGCTAACCACTGACCGCTAACCATCAACCACCCCCGGCCGGCCGGCGCCGCGCGGCAACGGCCGGGGAGGTGAGGGCCCCGGCGAGGGCCTGCGCGGGCATCCAGCTCTCGATAGGGGGGGCGGGTGACGGGCGCGACCCCCTGGCCGATGGCTGGCCCCCGGGACCAGGGCCGCCATGCCGCCCCCGCCCCCCTCCCCCCACGGCCGACGAGAGGCATCACCAGGGGGCCAAAGGGCCCCCCCCAACCCACCCCCCCCCCCCCCCCGCACAGACCCGGGGGCGGGCGGGGGGCGGCCCCCCCACCCCCCCCCCCCCCGCACCCACCGCAGCAGGGGCGCCACAGGCGCGGCCCTCCGCCCCCCCAGGGCCGGGGGGGCGCCCCCCCCTCAGGGGGAACGGCGGCTGGGCCTGCTCCCGCGAACCCACACCGGCGTGCCGGGGCAACGCGCACGACGGAGCAGGAAGGAGGCCACACCCCACATGACCCTCCCGTAACCACAGCCCGCCCCGAGGTGACGGAGGGAGGGTGTCAAGTCAGATGGGGCCCCCAGGGGGGCGGTCCACGGGCCGCCCCTCACCCCCCCCACCACGGGGCGGCACTTCAGCCCCGACCGCAAGCGCGCGCCGGAAGGGAGCGCACCGGCGACGCGGAGAGAGCCAGGAAGGAGTACCACAGGCCGCCGCCTGGAACGAGAGCAGGGAGGCCGCGGCGCGACACCCCCCCCTCCCCCCCCCGCCCCCCCACTGGCCCGCCGGCCGCAGGGGCCCCGGCCCCCACGCCCCGAGGCTGAAGGGACGGACCCCCCCGCCCGGGAGGGGAGCCGGGGAGTGACCCGCCCCGACGCCCCAGCCGCCGACTCCAATGGGGGCCGCGAAGAGCATGAGGGCCCACGCCTGCGCACCGGGACGCCGCGCAGATCGTGCCCAGAGAAGCCGGGTGGGCGCGAACCGGAATGGTATGGGTGGCCACGCCCCCCATGGACAGCACGACGCCAAGGGACGCCCGCTTTGTTGCCTACCCGGGGAAAGCGGCCCCGCAACCCGCTAACCACTGACCGCTGACCCTCACGACCACCCCCGGCCGGCCAGCGCCGCGCGGCAACGGCCGGGAGATGAGGGGCCCCAGGGAGGGACTGCGTGGGGATCCGGCACTCGGTAGAGGGGGGCGGGGGAAGGGCGCGACCCCCCTGGCCGATGGCTGGCCCCCGGGGCTGGGACCGCCAAGCCGCCCTCCCCCCCCCCCTTTCTGGCCGACAGGGGGCATCGCCAGGGAGCCGAAGGACCCCCCCCACTCCCCCCCCCCCCCCCCCCTCCCACACAGGCCCGAGAGCGAGCGGGGTGCCCCCCCCCCCCCCCCCGCACCCAAGCCAGCTGGGGAGCCACAGGCGCGGCCCTCCGCCCCCCCAGGGCCGGGGGGGCGCCCCCACCCACAGGAGGAACGGCAACACGGTAAGGGCAGCGGCGGCTGGACCTGCCCCCACGAACCCACACCGGCGTGCCGGAGCAACGCGCACAACGGAACACGAAGGAGGCCGCGCCCCACATGACCCTCCCGTGACCACAGCCCACTCCGAGGGGACAGAGGGGGGGTTTGCAAGTCAGCCGGGGCCCCCAGGGGAGCGGTCCACGGGCCGCCCCTCACCCCCCCCCGCCCCGGGGCGGCACTTCAGCCCCGACCGCACGCGCGCGCCGGAGGGGAGGGCCAGAAAGGGGTACCGCAGGCCGCCGCCCGGAACGAGAGCGGGGAGGCCGCAGCGCGACACCCCCCCCGAGGCAAGGGGAATGGACCCCCCCCACCCGAGAGGGGGGCCGGAGTGCGACCCGCCCCCCCGCTCCGGCCGACGGCCCACACGGGGGCCGCGAGGAACAAGCGGGCCCACGCCTGCGCACCGGGACGCCGCACAGATCGTACCCGGGGAGGCTGGGTGAACACGAACCGGAGTGGTATGGGGGGCCACGCCCCCCATGGACAGCGCAACGCCAGTGACGCCCGCTTTGTTGCCTGCCCAGGGAAGGCAGAGGGACGGAAAGAGGCAGAGCGACCCCCCGCCCTACAGTCAGTCGGCGACCCGGTGGTGCTACTGCCCGCCTCTTACCCCTGTGCACGTCAGTCGGCGATCCAACGCACCCCACCCAGCCCCCTCCCCTGTCCCGACCCCGTGCGCGTGGACTGAGGCCTCCCGGCACGCGCAACACGCTTCACGGCGCACAGCCCCACCCACAGGACAGGATTCATGGCCGACGACACCCCTCAGTGGCGTAAGAGACTCCCACGGCCCAGTAGTGAGAGCGTCGGTCTTCAATCGTCCAGTGCGGGGGTTCGATCCCGGGCGTTGGTGCTCCTGGGATCCCTGCACGTAGAGCTCTCTAGTTGGCGACGTGGGAACCACCCCCCCCTCCAGCATCTCGCGCCACCACCGATACCGGTGGATCGGGTGGAGGTCTCGTTCGTTTTACCCCCCACCCAAGAAAAACAAAAGACATGGGAACCACCCACCCCTGCAGCAGTGCGCACCGTCACCTGTACTCAAACAGGTCGATGGGAGGCCTCGCCCGGTATTCGAAGGGATCGGTGGGAGACCACCGATCCCGGGGTTCGAACCAGCTCCTTCACGGCGTGCGCCTGGTGCGCTACCTCCGGGGTGGCTGCCTTCTGAGATACACCGGCACCCGGGTCACAGAACAAACGCGCCCGCAACCCCCTCCCCCTGTACTAAGAGTAAGCCCGCGGTAGGGCTGCCCAGCTGGGCCATGAACCGGGACATTGGAGCACCACTCCAGCCACGGTCACCCCAACCCCCCCACGCATCCCGCAGGGCGAAGCTCCGTGCGCATCAGGCACGTCATGAGAATCCGGCGGGCCGGCGCCTGGACACCAAGACGACACCTCTCTCCCCCCCCGCGAGAACGGAGCGGGGCCCCCACAACCGCACGCCCGCAACGCAGACCCCGACAGCCCACCTAGTGGACGGGCAGAGGAGGGAAGAGGGACGCCCCACGCCCCACGCAATGGACGAAGGCACCCCCCCGGGGACGCCCAGCCGCCGCCCCCGCAACCCCAAGCCAAGTAGGGGGGAACCGGGACCGGACCGCCCCCCCCCCAAGCACGCCAGACGGAGCACGGGACCGGGGCAGGACACGCGGAGGGGCACGGACCACATGGAACGGCCCTACCAGCACCCAGTGCCGGGACCACGCGAGATGCGCGCGCCACACCACCCAGCGGGGAGCGGACACCGCGAGAGCGCGAGCGCACACACACGAAAAGGACACGCGGGGACCACCAGAAGGGCAACCGGACCGAGCGCGCGGAACGCACAGACCGCGTGGAATGGCGTACCAGCGAGCGAGGATAAGGGACACCCGGACGGGACGGCCCGCCACACGCAACGCGGGATACGCGGGGCGGGAAGGGGGAAGAAGGGGACACACAACACCAGGTACCGGCCCGAACCCCCCCGAACCGGCCGCGAGCGCCGCGCACACACAGACGGGACACTGCACCCGCCAAGGCAGTAGTGGCGCACAGCGCCACGCCCCAACCCCTAGTCTAGGCAGCCACCGCGCCAGCCCAAGGGGGTCCCACTGGCGACAAGCCAGTAGCATGGGCCCGGCGGCGCCGGTGCCCCGGGGGACCACGCATTAGGGGGGCGACGCAGTGGGTAAGCGCCCGCGGCCACGGCTGCGAATTGATGCACTGACCGGGGAGTGGCGAAACGGGGACGCCGGGGAAGGACGGGGCTCCGAGCTCTGTGAACCCGGGGGACTCCGCCACCAGGCAGGAGGTGCGTTTTGGAGGGCCCCCCACTAGGACCCGGTGGGGAGGATATCACCTGGCCCGACCAGGTGGCCCCCCGGGGCCGAAAGGCGTCTAGTACCCGCAAAATCAAACCTCAAACCTCAAACCTATACTGTCAGTTCAACTGATGTAGCTGTAGCAGGTCCCTTGGAGGGATACAATGGTAGCTACACCACACGCCAACTGCTATCTCACAGGTGTATTGAATCTCTAAAACCAACGATGCATTGCTCTACCAATTCATGGAAGTGCACATGCAAATGGGGCTGGTTTGGGCAAAAATGGGCAGTGTTTGCAAAAGCTGTGTTGGTGAAATGATTGCCACACCCCAAAGGGAATTGGTGCTTGCGTTCAGCCGCCTCAATCAGGTTCCCAATGGAAAGTGTCTGAAAGTGTGATGGGGTTTCAGTTTCACTAATTACAGCACCGCCGGAGGCACAGCAGCTTGGGTTGGCATCGCAGCATTACAGCATCACTACCCCAAAACGAATCTGAAGGACTGCGGTAAATACAGATACACCAAACTGGAGAGCCTCAGGCTCACGTGCATTTCTGCATCTTAGGTCAAAAGATGTTCGCAACACAATATGTATGATGCACATTGACACGCAAACATGACAATCCTTTCCTCAAATCAACACAAACTGTTTGGGGACTCCACAATGTTGAATCGTGGCCAATGACCAAACACAATGGTAAAAGATACTCATTCACGGACTGTGGGGTAGGATAAGCAAAGGCGAAGGAGTGGTTGAGCGTCGTTTAATGTTACTTGGGCAGGGAAGGTACTTTTGCAGAACTCTGTTCTGGGGAGCACTGATCATAGGATTGAACGATACGATGGCGTGTCACCATGCACATTGCACTTTCCCAATGATGGCATAGCCGTCTCACCCGTGAATCAGAAAGCATGACACCTGGAGCACAATTCATGGCCAGTTCCAGAACTGCCACAAGATGAGGGACGTGAATCGGATAGAGGTGCATTCATATACTTTCTGCAAGACCGCACTGGGAATCTGCCAATAAATATCCTGCTGGAACTCTCCAAGTCTGAACGCTCCATGTATTGTGTGATGATGATTTCCTTGCATCTATCCCAATCTGATCTGTTTCCATGCTTCCCAACCCTTTGTGACGGGACGGTAAGACAGAGGCGAAGAATCTGGCCTAGACTAGCTGTTTCTGTGTGTCTGTGCAAATCATCACATCACTCTTGCTTGAAAAAGCCGGACGTACTCATACATGATGCAAACAGAAAACACGAAAGCTCGTTCATCCAACCGGCATGACTTGCAGGCCATGGGCGCTGGTTTGAAAATTTCGGGACGAGGGGTATTGAAGCCGGTTCGGACCCCCGTGGCCATCTTTGGGTCACTTGGGGTGTGTATCTATGTGCCGGCAAGCCGCCATTGGCTGATATCATACTCTCCAATCCACCTGACCTAACCTGATGTGATAGTGTGATAGGCTTGGCCATTCCAGCTATGAGCGGCCACACGCAATACCGAGGCGCCGCCGGCGGAGATTTATATATCAAAATATCAGGAATCAACAGGGTTTTTTTATCATAATGTTTCCGTATTTTTTCAGCTATCCGTTCTGATTATCCATATATCGGCGACTGTCAGTTGGCTCGCGATTATGCGGTAACCGATTGGTTAACTGTTATTACCAGATATTTTAGCGGAAACCCCGATGAAGGGTTAAATTTCATCAGAAAAGGGTTCGTTGCTTCCGCAATTTTCATGTTATACACTCCCAAGTTTAGTCCAATTTTTTCAGACATTCAGAATCGGATTTTCGATTTCGAGGTCACCGCACTTGATATGATGAATTTCGAGTGGTTCTACATTTTTTCCAATCACGAATCATCCTTCCTTTTGTTGTCTCCTTCATTTTTCTTGGAGATACAGGCTAAACAAAATTGATTCGTGAGGCCACTTTGAAAGGTCATATCTCCGGCTCACTGCGAGCAGTTACAATTTTGAGATATGGGCTCGAATCGCCTTGGTCTCAACTGAATTGAGAAAGCGTCAAACGCCTTTGTTGGGTACACATGCCGGGTGTAGCAAAGGATAATGGTCAAGAGGGTAGAAAGTGATATATAACTCTTGGACCATGCAACCGAATATTTTTATGCGACTTTCGAGTGTACCGCATGAGTGTTGGTGTTGCATAGAAACTTTTCTTGGGTTCCTACGTATTTTTAACGTGAAGTTATGTCCATGGAGGGGCATGGCATACCATGGTGGGAGCCACTTTTTGAGGGTATGTGTTATATGCATGGTATGTGCTCGCTATGCTCACACCCATGTTATATATCTCCGTTTGTAGGAAGATATGTGGAGTCATACATGGCAAGGGCTTTGCCCATGTCCCAATGGTGAGCTCCATAGCGCTAGACTAAGTCTACCGCACATATAGTGCATGTGGAAAGGCTTACGGAGCGACCCACAAGCGCCACTATCAATCTTCCCATTTTCATGGTGCATGTTGGGAGGAGGTTTAAAGGTGTCCCCATGCGTTCATGTGGGGATCCAAGTGCGGGGATTGCTTGCAAATGGTCCCAAGCAATTGTGCTTTGAACCATATGTTGATACCATGGCTGAGCGAAGTTATATACTATTGTGATTACTTTGAATTTGGCAATATTTGCATGTTTTTGACCTCATTTTATGCTCATTTTTGTATTTTATGTGCTCAACTGGTCTGCTAACAGTAAAGTGCCCAGAGATCCGTGAACTATGGTATGTTGCTTATATGGTGGCATATGCTTTGGTGTTGCACCTCACCACATGCCGGATCACGTGGTCACTTTGGCGTGGCACACGAGGCCTCACAAAATTAGGTCTCAAATTTGTGAGTTGACTTGTGAAGCATGGCATGTGTATATCCGGAGGGGTTTGGGCACCAATGTTGGGATATTCTTGGGCATGGATATTTGGTCTATATCACCCTTGTATATTACCTTCCGGTTTGACACATGCGTGGAGCATTTGAATACTTGCCGTATGCATTTTTGAGTATATAATTGATTTTGGGGCACAATGGTGTGATTTGCCTAATTTTGCTATGTTGTGAGGTCATCAGCATGGGGCAATTCTCCAAGCCCAATCGATTCCAAGTCCAACCAAAATTCTGTCAGGGTAGGGCATTGTCCTAAGTGCCACTGTAGGCCATGACACGCCACCTCCCCTATTGGGCTAGGATTTAGAGGCTTGGGAGGGAACACATTTTTGTGGTTTGTGTAGTGACTTTTGACACATGGCATTTTGCCATCCTATTGGACTGGGTTCAGGGCATCATGTTGGCAAGTCAAGGGAAGGTCCTGAGTCCAGGGAATGAGGGGTCTATGGCTGTGATTGTGTACGTTTCGATCTTTCCCCAATGTTGCTTGATTTGTGTTCATATGCCAATTTCAGGGCTTCTTTTTCCATTATTCTATGGGTGCAATTCTATGTACATGCCCAACGCCCATGTCTCCGTGTGCACCGTGAGACGACCGGCGTATTGAAAGGAGTTGTTGAGTGTCAACACGGGACCTCAAACACCCTTGGAAGCCCTCAGTGTGGATTTGGATTGGAGCCATTGTACTTGGGAGTTGGTTATTGCAAGGGATCAGGATTTGTGTGAAGGAGCCATATTTTACTATTTTTTGTTGGAAACTGTGCAGGATAAGGCAAGATCATGCAGAACCTGGTGTTAAGCAAGACCATAGGAGTGACAGGAAATGGTGGAAGGGGTACAGCAGGGGCCGGTTCTGGTAGAGACCTTCTTTATGGTAGCAGAGGAGTATTTGCCCCCTACCGCCGCACCGGGGACTTGGGCCCTCATGAGCCCTGCCCAAGGACGCCCCGGGTGCAGATCCTCGAGTCCGTGGAGTGGACGCCGGACTGGGAAGCCCGAGAAGAGCGAAGATGCTCAGAACGGAGAGCCCTTGCAGGACATGGGCTAGACATGGAGGACCTGGCCTTCATGTGTGAAAGGCAATGCCGCAAGGCTTGCAATGTCCGCTCCTCTGCGGAGGAGCTTGAGGAGACTGGTAGCAACGGCAGGGCCTGGTGTTACCGGAAGCGCGGGTCCCCAATACCCGCGGCGGAACCCAGGGCGATGGAGACGGATCCCAGCCCGGTCAGGCTGTGGTCAGCTGCAGATTCCGAGGGGCATTCCGATGGCTATCGGACCGCTTTCCCTTAGGAGTCGGAGGAGATGGCCATACCGCCCACAAGAGCGCACACGGCCCCCGAACCCAGCCTGGAGCATGACGCCGAGGCGTTGGATAGGCCTACCAGAGCCGGAGCGGCGCCTGTGGCCCGGCACACGGAGCCAACGCGGGATAGCATGGGCGACACACCCATGGCGGAGGAGTCCGAGGCGCCGGGAACCGTGGGATGCGCCGGATCAGGTGGAAAGCACGTTGAGTGCCACTGCGAGCACGTGTCCTTCCTCATCGGCAAGTACCCAAAGATGTGGATGGATGCCATTGTGCAGCACCTCGACTGCCTGGACAACGCGAAGGACGGCCTAGAGAAGGACATCGCGGAGATCCTGGATGACCAGTCGGCAGCGGAGAGAGACATGGCGGAGCTGCGAGCGGAGCAGGACCGGTACCGGGAGAAGCTGGAGCAGGGCCTGCAGAAGCAGCAGCGAGTGGTGGACAGCCTCCTCCACCTGGTGGAGGACATGTCGGGACGCCTGAAAAGGCTAGAGGAGTTACAACCCATCGCCTCGGGTTCGGAGCTCCTGGCAAGGCCGGCAACGGTAGAGCTGGTGGAGCGGGTTAAGACCTTCAGGAGCGCCATGGATAAACCCATGGGCGACCCTGCAGAGGCACCTTACGCGCCTCCACGCGTTGACCCGGGTGCGCTGCCGTTTGTTCCCATGTTCAGCGAATCCATAATGCTCGGGGAGCATACGGCACCGGCTGGGTCCATGCGGGAAAAGCACGCAACCACGGACCTGAGGAGCCTGACGGTACAGATGTCCCTGAAAGTGCTGCCCTGGGTCGTTGATGGTGCCGGAGGGCTCGGGACCGGCAAGACCAGTGGGGCAGGCACGCGAGGAGTCGACCTGAACGTTGCTATGGAGGGTAGAACCGGAGACTCGGACACCCACGGAGGCAAGAGCAGCAACAACTGAAGCAAGATCCATGTTGAGTGTTATCCGGCAGAAAATCCCAGTCTATGAAGAAAATTGATGCGGATTATTCTAAATACATCTGAGTGTCCAAAACTGTCTGAAAAGATTTATATAATTCCAATTATGAAAAATGTTTGGCCGATCTGGCCCGCGAGCGCGCGTCAGCGGCAAATGGCGATTCCAGGCAAATGATCGGAACGCGGCGGATTTACGGAGAATGGACCGCGGAATCAGATCCGGCATCTCAGAAATATATAGGTCTGATCCTGAGACTGAGCTATGAGGCGGCGATTCCGCCGAAGCAAAGAACATGACCAAAATGTAGCCACTCTGGACAGAATGTCTGAAAATCTGAGCAGATGGGGCTAGCCGCACTTACACTCCCCCTCCAAAAACACACTGGGGTGTGTCGCTACGTCAACGAAGAACGTAGTGCGGGTAAGTCCCAGAAAAAAATAGAAATGTAGCCTCGATGGGGCGAAATCTGCTTGATCTGACCTGATTTGAACTGAATTGGCACTGAATCAGGATGGATGAACCTGAAATGAGACAGAATGAGGAGTGACGAACAGTCCCTCGTGCAGTAAAACATTAGGTTAAGGGCTAAAAAGCATGTAAACGTATCGAGAATCGAGAATCGATACCAAACCATGCATTGGTTGAGAATGAGGTAGATTATTGGTGGATTGAGTGGGGGGATCAAGAAATGGAGTGACATCTCAGCGCTCTGGCACAGTTTAGCTGTCGCGGGCACGCTACGGTGTCCTCGCCGAACTCTACATCGTGTTACTCCCGCTTTTCTCGTTCTGAAAAGTGCAGCATGTGCTTCAGATTTGGCGCATCTGGTGGATGATCACAAGATTCAATCTTGCTGAATCAATTTAGGCAAAGATGAAGGAGATTAAACAATCACAGAGAGGGAAAACAAATACAGATGTAGTCTGTAGACCCTAAGTGAACCTCAGAAGGTAAAGATGTCTTTCTGTTCACTTAGATCTAAACAGATCTTCGAGGAATGTGAGGAGATGACAAGGAAATCAACCTAAATTGTCCTAAAATGTGCAAATTCCCTAAGATGAAGGTGAAATGAAGCGGAATGTCTACAACTGAAACTACTAACCCCTTCGTTTAGACTAAAGTTAATATATATTGTCGTTTATTCAGCTCAATTGTGCTTTCCGGCACGTTGGTTCGCGAGCATCTAACAGATTCTATGAAAATGTGGATCATGTGATGATGCATCATGATGGGACATGCTGGCCCTGGATCCTTGGCATGTAACGCGCCGAAGGTTCGCTGAAGGCGCTTTACTGACAGTATATAACTGAGAGACACCGAATTTACAGTGGCGGTGGTGTCAATCGACTTGGACAAGGCCAATCTTTCGATGGAGTCTCACAAGACACTTGGATTCACCATTTTCGACAGTTTCAGGTCGGATTGAGCTCACATTGGCGTGTGCCAAAAATACAACGAAGCTTACGGACTTCAGAGGTTGCTGTTAGAAGTCCCTAGAGCTCCTATGTGAAAGTTGTCTGAACAATTGACGTCTGGGTTTCGTGCAACAGTGGCAGAATGATGGACAAACCTGAGGATTTCAAGGTAAATTCAAGGAATCTGGATCGGAATCTGGACTTTGGCTTCAGCATCACGGCAAATGAAGGTAAGATCTGAGTTCCTGGCGTCGCAACTGGTGCAGCCAGTACTACAGGGGGTGCCTGTAGGGGTGAATGTCGCCGGCCGGCGTTGACACTATGTACATTTGCTTCCATCTGCACGAGTAGCCAAATTCCAAAAATGCACAGACCAACAGAGACACGATTACCCCGAATCTGCCCGAATTAAGCCTGAGTTTGGTTTTTTCTGAACACGGCAGCACACTCCGTGGCTTTCGGCAGCGTATCTACGCCTTGTCTGCCGAACGGAGACCAAAGAAAAGTTGATTGACGTCAAATTATCAACCATTTGCAGTTCTCCACATCAGTTCGAAATCAGGAAGAATGAACAGTGGATTGAGCAGAATGTGGTTGGGGCGAGGCTGAAGTCGGCCACGCACGAATACCTGTGACCACCAACCTGTCTGGTCGGGCCCTCGTACGGCTTGGGCGCTGCAAATCAGCGGCCGAACTTGAAGCTTGGTCCTCATTTGGCTCCTGGGCTGGCCTGACCGCAGGAGGGGGGATCGACGGATCAGCCCTGGAATGTGGCTGCTGAGGGCCGTAAAAGGCTGGATCTCGATTCACCACAGGTCGTTTTCCGTCGCTCTCCACTTGTCTGTCTGGTTTCGACAGACAGTCTGTCAGGAGTACTCCAATTTCGGGGTGCTTCTTCAGGAAGTCGATGAACCCCTTGGTGTATCCATGGACAAAAGATTGGGCTGGTTCCCAGTTGTTGTGACTGGAATCAAAGCCCCTCCACTCACACAGAAATTCCCATTCGCCCTTGGCGTCACGTCTTGCTTCAACAATCCTCTTGAGTTCGTACTTCCCCCCTTCGATGACCCGATCAGACAAATGTTTCGCAGTCCAAAAAAGGGGTTTGACCCGATCCTTGGGGGAGGGGATCTCTCTCTTGAGGCGATCGCCCGAAACGTCAATTTCCCTGCTGACGTCCACACGAATCCTCCACCTGTTCTCACCAAGACGCGCTGTAACAGCGAATGGCCCCTCCCACAAGGGAAGAAGCTTGTCATCTCCGTCCAGGGTGGTTTCGGATTTTCGAAGCCAAACTCGATCATCGACTTCAAAATTGTGGGGGTTTTTTCGGCACTGATTCTGGACCCAAAGCCAGTCAGCTTGATGCTTTTCGATTAATTTCGAGAGAGTTTTATCTGCTCGTTGGACGTCGTCCAAAAACAACGAAGCATCCTTACAGGGGCGAGGATTATTCAACGGCATGTTCCACCAACACTTCTTTCGTCCAAAGACAATTTCATTTGGAGAAAGGCCATGATACAAAGGCGTGTTGTGGTAACGGCGAAGCAATGCGAAGAGAACTTCCATCCAATGGAAATCCTTTTCACTCGCGAGCTCCTTACGAAGCATATTTATAATTGAGCGGCCGGCTCTTTCGCCAGGCAGCGCTCGATGCGAGTGGATTTCACATCGGAGGTGGTGGATTCCAAGGCGAGCACATAATTCTCTCCACCATTCGAAGGTGTACTCTTTGCCTGAATCCGTCACCACCTCGGATGGGACGTCCGAGCTTCCCATCCAGGTCTGCGCGCACCATTTGGCGGCAGCCTTGCCAGTCATCGACTCAATGTTGCAAGGCAACACTTGAATGTAGCCGGAATGACGGCACTGAATAAGGAGCACACCATTGACCTTTTTATTGGTCCAATGGCACTCTTCGTCATCGAGTTCACCGAGATAGAAAAAATCACTGGTGACTCTGTTAAAGAGGCGCTCCGGAATAGGATGAGGCCTCAGATGGCCGTGCTTCTTCGCGCTGGGGGGCGTCGAGACAGCACATTGGGCACATCCGGCGGCTACTTTCATGCAGTGAGTATATAGCCGTGAGCCAAACAACCTATGTTTAATCATCGACCACAGTCGACGGCCATGTGCGTGGGGAGACTCCCATTTGTGCCACCAGTTTAACACTCGGGGGGCTAGGGCGTCTGGTACGCACAATTTACCCTCCATCCACAGCTTCCCCCCATCCAACGAGTACTCAGAAAAAATCCCATCCTTGTGAGCATCTTTGGATTTGAGATTTCCAAAGACCTCTTTAAACATGGGATCCTGCAGATAATGGGACGTCCAGTCACGGATGATAAGGGAATCTTTCGGCAGGGGTGGAGTTTTGGCCGGATCTCGACGCTTAATGCCCTGGATCAACCGAAATCGACTTACTCGTCGGGTATAGTCAAACCGTTTCACACTCCCTGAGGAGGGATCGGTGACTTTTTCCACGACTTTCAGTGTTTTGGTGCAGATCTCATGAGCATGCGCCGGATCTGAGATGGCCGTGATGTCATGGCACGGTAATGCGTGCTGTTTAACAGCGTATTGCATGCATGCACGTCGAATGAGCTTTTTTTCTTCCTGATCCCATTCGATGATGACATGGCGGTCCTGCTCCGTACCATGGATGTTGGTACTTTGCAGCCCCTCTGAGGCGGGGTAAGCCCATCGGCTCAGAGCATCCGCTACCGTGTTGTGTTTTCCAGGCAAATATGATACATGGAGGTCAAACAGACTGAGATATTCGTGCCATCTGGCCCGTCGACCAGCTGGGCTCGCGACAGTATCAATGTGTTTGGTGGCCCAATACTCCAGAGATCGATGATCCGTCAGGACCTCGACTCGATTGGTGCCAACCCACGATTGGTACTTTTTCAGCGCACAGATTATGGCATATGTTTCTTGCTCACGCGGCGACCATTGCATTTGGCGTGGGGCTAGCTTCCGAGACCAAAATGCAAGAGGGTAATGATCGCCGGTGGCTTCATCAACCTGTTCAAGGACAGCTCCGATCGCGTACCTAGAAGCGTCGGTTCTAATGTAGAAGGGTCGGTCAAATTGGGGCACATGCAACGTGGCGACTTCACAGAGGGCCGCCTTCAAGTGATGGAAGGCCTCCTCGCACTCGTCAGTCCACTTGACACGAACCTTTGAACCTGCCTTGCCCGCATCTCTCCCTACCTTCAATAATTCAGTGAGGGGGGCAGCAAATTTGGCATAATTCGGCACAAAAGTGTGGTAAAAATTGCAACAACCCAGGAATCCTCTCAATTCCGTGATCGTCTCAGGGCGCTTCCACTTCTGAATAGCGACGAGCTTCCCTGGACTGGGTCGTCGGGTGCCATTCTCTAGGAGAGAACCACAAAATTCGACTGATTTTAAAAATAATTTTCCCTTCTTTGGCCCACAAATCAGCTGATTAGCATCAAGAATGTCCAAAACTTGGTTCAGCTGCTTTTCATGTAGGGCCACCAGCTCGGCTTCGGTCAGTCCCTCCCCCTCCGTCGCGATGATTATGTCATCTATGTACACACTCACAAAGGCACGAAGCTCAGGATGGGCTGTAAAAAGCACATCCTCCATCATTCTTTGAAAAAATGAGGGGGCGTTCTTCAGGCCCATGGGCATGACCGTCCACTGGACTGGGCCACATGGCGTGCACATACAGGTGAGAGGTCGGCTGTCCTTCCTCAACGGCATTTGGTGAAAGCCGTGACGGAGATCCAGCACAGAAAACAAACGACCTCTTGCCCTCTTGGCGATTTCCTCCTCAATGAGGGGCAGGGGGTGCGAATCCGCCTTGGTTTCGGCGTTGAGATTGCGAAAATCAACAACCATTCGCCAACCATCAATAGTGTTCTGGTCTGCAGGCGGCGGCTTCGGGACTGTGAAGGGTGCACAGCACCGTTCGCTGGTCATACAACCCTCAAGCCAACCAAATTCCCTGAGATTTCTCTCGATGATTTTTCTGAGGATCTCATGTTTATGTCCATGGTTCTCATAAGGACGCTGTTTCTTCGCCTTGTAACCTTCACGAAGCTCGATGAAGGCTTCACCGAACTGTCCACGGACAGGGGGATCTTTGATCAACTTCCCCGAAAGGGTTGTGTCCTTCCGTTCCTCAAAAATCTTTTCTCTTGCCTTGGAACACAATTCAGTGTCCACCTGATCACCCGGAATTACTGTCGAAAAAACTTTGGCGACTTCTTCGGCCTTGGCAGGAAGAACCTTCTTACGGATGTCCCTAAAGAGGTCCGTATCAACTGCCTCTTGAAGATAGGTGGGTCGAGTGTCGACATTCCAGAGATTATCTTCGTGATCCAGCTCCTCGAAAGGATCTATGAAAGCTTCCACAGGGGGTTTTTCATAAAAAACTCTGAATTTGCGGCGCGATTTAAGATTTTTCTTCGCCCGTGCACTGAAGATTCTTTTCGATGTCGATCGTATTGGGGAAGAGGGAGACGAGGCGGATCCATTTGACGTTGGATCACCTTGGGTATCTGACGGACAAAAATCAGAAAAAATAGATTCATCATCAGTACCACGCTCAACCTCAGATTCAGACCCAACACAGGAATCTGTACTAGAATCAGCAGAATTAGAGTCAGAAAGCTTTCCATCCACCAGGAATGCAAGCGAACTCCAGGACCGCTGTGGCAGGGGACCTGTGTCGTCCCTGGCATACAGCTTAATCTTCCTGGGAAGTTCGATGTAATCTACACAAATGTCATGTAATTCCTGAAACCAAGGCTTGTCGTCCCACAAGGGCACAACTAAAATTGCCTGGGTTTTATCTTGCTTGATTTTGTGGATGACCTGCTGGATTAAGTGAAACGGAGGATTAATCCACAACTTCTTGTCCCATTTATGGGTCCAAGCGTCGCTAAAGTGCTTGTCAAAGCGCTTGTTCTTACGGTTAGCAAAGGCATCATACTGTGGCCAAAAGGAATGGTGTTCATGAAAATATTCACAAATTGCATCGCGCCATTTGTCGACAACTCTGTAGGATGAAGAGTGCCAGCGCGAAGGGCGTCGTGGCTGGGAGTCCCTACGAAGACATTCTAACTCTCGGGAGTAGTCGGCACTCCCATTCACCTCTGCAATGGTGACATCTTCGCCAAATTTTGGTGTAACTTTTTGCTTCAAAAATTCTTCTGCACTTTTAAACCCTGCGTGCAAAAAACGAAATTCAGGACGCTCCAAGGGACCTGACTCCAGCAAAAAACAACGCCGATGACCTACGGGCGCTACCCTGTTCTTGCGAAGCCACGGATGGCCCAAGTAAAGGTCATACTTTATGTCGGCACGATAGAAGTAGTCATCCTTGAGGACAACTTCCTCCACATTACCTTCTTCCCAAAGGTCTTGAGCGACCAAATGAGTTGATATATAACAACCGCGTTGCCCACCTGCGAGAGAATGTCCAGAAACTCCCTCGAGGGTAACAGGATGAGGCGACTCAAACACGCAGTCGTCGGGTAAGAATGAATTGGATTGGAGATTTACCTCTGATCCATTGTCACACAAACAAGTGGCGAGGTGGAAATTTTCCTTGCAATCAGAGACCCACAGCTTTGTGACAAACTGACGTGCCCTGTGCTTGGACTGTACACCAACCTCGTCCACTACAACAGAAGGATCCGCTGCCGGATCCAGGGGAGAGGAGACAAGCGACCCTACATCAAGTAATGGTCGATCCGGCATCTGGGGATCATGCCTGAAATCGCCTGGGGAGGGGCAATTTTCGTGGCTCCCCTAGGCGTTCTGACCTCCAGTGGCTGCGTTAACATTGTGAACACAGCCTGATTCGTCGATCCACTCATCTTGGAACGGATCATCTGCTGGATTCAGGGCATTTTCGACATAATCTCGATCCGCATCGGACACCTGATCTGCACCTGAGACCTGATCCACACGATGGTTGCCCTTTCCACGTCCACGGCCACGGCCGCCGGATGATGGGCCACCACCGTCGCCACGCCCTCTGCCCTTACCAGAGAAAGGGGTTCCTGAAGGATTTCCCTTACCTTTACCCTGTGATCCTGGAGCATTTCCTTTGTTTGTACCGGATTGAGGGGTTTGGCCTGGATTTCGATTTCCGCCTCCGGCGTTGCCATTGGGATTTTTCTGGCCGTTCGGCTGCCCACCGGAGCCGGATGGAGTCCGATTTCCTGTGCCTTGGGACCCGCCAGGGCCTCCAGTATTTTTGTTTCCACCGGAGGGGGTCGGATTCCCCTTTCCCCCCTTTCCACCATGCACCTGTCTGTCATTCCTGTCTGAATTCTGCGGATTACTGATATTTTCACCAATCACCTTGTGATCGTAAGGAGACCATCGGTGATTACCAGTAGAATGCGACTTAGCTCGGTTCGTAGAACCTAAAAGAAGGCAGATGCTACAGTGATCCTGAACATTCCGGGTGTCATTTACCCTTTTGTTGCCCTTTTGGGCCCCATTTTGGGTGTTTTGCTGGGTATTCTTGTTTCCCCCAAGACCCTCATGGAAATTTTGATTGGCGGCGTCGGCAAGCCGCTCAACCTCTTCCCACAATTCCTTCGGGGTGAACGAAAACACCCAGTTTCTGGCCTTCAGGCGATGGCCATGGAAGCTTACTCCCCTATTGAGGACTTGGACAAACAAGTCCCGATCCTCGTGTTCATTAAACTTGATTTTCCACGTGTTTTCAGTGAATTTCACCTTGGTAAACGACGTGGGGGAACACTTTTGAAGTGATTCCCTGACGGAAAACCTGTTGGCCGAGGCGTCGAAGCCTTCGACCTCTGCCCACCAGGTCTTGACCTTTTCTTCGGATGGTTTATTCCGAAGGGTGGCAGCAGTTTCGGAGGGGATCTTGTCAAAAATCAGATTTTTCAGCTCGGCACTAGAAAATTTTTCACCTGAATGTTCAGATTCTTCCACTAAATTCCAGAAGCGCTGTCTCTTGTCTTGCACTTCGTGCAAGATTAATCGCGAGAATGAAGGAAAATTCTTCAACATCTGGTGGTATTGGTCCTCTGGCAGCCGGGATCCACGTACCTCCAACTGTTCCCACACCTCATCAAAGGTAAGGGGGGAACTTGAATCCTCACGATCACTCCAGGTCCTGAGCCAAGTGTTGGCCGGCGCTCCCTCAAGGCAGTCCAAGAGGGCCATCAGGAACTGATCATCCTGGAGCTTTTGAGTCTTAACCCACAATCTAAATTCCCGTTGGAACTGAGGCCAACGTCTGGGGTTTCCATTATACTTTGGTTGCTTGGCAACCTGACGAAGTCGCAATGAGGTAGGATTAAGGAGAGAATCCAGCCCAACACCGGCCGTAATGGCAGACACCTTGGCGGCATCATTCGCCACACCAGCTCCGGCGAGGGTCTGGGCGAGCAACAGCTGGGCTAATGCATTGGAATCAGCAGCAGGAGGGGCAGTACGGGAGTCAGTTCGCTTGGCATTCTGAGCCTCAGTCCTAGCCTTCGCCGTCCTACTCTGAGATCGAGAGATTGTAACCCTTTCCTTTAGCTTGGTCCTGCTGATTCTTGCGTCGGTGGTCTTAGAGTCCACCGAAGGAGCAATCGAAAAAATTTCTGTCGCCTCCTCCGACGGTTCTGTTGTTTGTTCCACCGATGATGCGCCCTCAGACCGCATGTGCGTCTTGAAAAGATCTTTAATTCCCAGCGTTTGAATGATGAGTTGCATTTGATCTTTGAGCAATTGGAGCTCAGAGTCTCGCTGGAATCTGCAAGAGCAGTCGGCAGGACAGTACATACCGTGTCCTGAAGGGCCTGAGCAGGCTGTCGGACCGCTAATCTCAGTGGTCCGCAGCCAGGAGTCCACTTGGGGAGCTCCTTCAGCCCTAATTTCCAGGCTTGCCTGCCTGGCTGCCTCTAAAATTCCTTCCTCAACCGCGGCGGCTAGATCGTCGCGGATGGAAACAGGGGGATGAGGGGCGGAGGGCCCGGCAACAGGTGCCTTGGTCTTCTCCTTCGGGAAGGGGCTTGCCTCCCAGATCTGCAAAAAAATGGCAAAAGAGTCATCTTCTTGAGAACGCCACCACATCCTGGTATTAATTTCTTCCTGAAGTAGGAAAAAATATTCCATTAAAAAATCAGAGGCGATTCTTTCTTGTCCTATCAGCTTAGACGTGGCTAATAGACAAAGGGCCTCAAGCGCCTCAAGGTTACGGGTCACTTCTGAAGACAAATGGTTGTCCCATTGTGCCCAAGAGGCTGGTCGATTATAGGTAGGTACCTCACCTGGACCACCCATCTCAATGTCGTCAATGTCGGCGTCGATGGTCTCAAAATGTGGACATTGGTAGGGAGTATTGGTACCTGCCAGGTCCGTAAGCTCCACCGGAGCGTTGCCATCGGCGTAGGCTGGCAGATTCCAGCTACTTGATGGCCAATTTCGACTGGGATCTTGATGGTAATCTGGGCCTCCACAGCTGCTGATTTGTGCCCTTCTTGGGCAGCTTGGGCTTGCGCAAGGCATTCCTCTCAAGGCCTCGTTCGCACAGCACCACGGCAGCGTAATTGTTACGTCTCCAGGAGCGGCGGAGTCTACGGGGCCGTACTGGGGAGCTAGCTGTGGTTGGGACACCAAAGGAACAACATTCAGGTAGCCTCTGCTACCATGAAAGTGCTGCCCTGGGTCGTTGATGGTGCCGGAGGGCTCGGGGCCGGCAAGACCAGTGGGGCAGGCACGCGAGGAGTCGACCTGAACGTTGCTATGGAGGGTAGAACCGGAGACTCGGACACCCACGGAGGCAAGAGCAGCAACAACTGAAGCAAGATCCATGTTGAGTGTTATCCGGCAGAAAATCCCAGTCTATGAAGAAAATTGATGCGGATTATTCTAAATACATCTGAGTGTCCAAAACTGTCTGAAAAGATTTATATAATTCCAATTATGAAAAATGTTTGGCCGATCTGGCCCGCGAGCACGCGTCAGCGGCAAATGGCGATTCCAGGCAAATGATCGGAACGCGGCGGATTTACGGAGAATGGACCGCGGAATCAGATCCGGCATCTCAGAAATATATAGGTCTGATCCTGAGACTGAGCTATGAGGCGGCGATTCCGCCAAAGCAAAGAACATGACCAAAATGTAGCCAATCTGGACAGAATGTCTGAAAATCTGAGCAGATGGGGCTAGCCGCACTTACAGTCCCATGCCGCCCAGGATCCACCGACCACTACGACTGCCCTTGCAGTTTATGCGGAAGAGGAGATCCAACACCAGACCATGCAGGGGCGAACCATGGGAAGTGCCGACGGACATGGTCGAGGTCATCCAGGCGGAAATCTGTGGGTGAAGGACCCCACTACGGGGATATGGACAGCCGGTGGAGCAAGTCCTTCCCGCACTCAAACAGCATGGGTTCAGGCCCAACTGGACCGCACTCCATCGAGGAGAGGGATGTACGGGGAGTGTATTCACACCCCCCGCCCATAGGTGGTATCCGTCTCCGTCGAGTGGTGGCTGCGGACGTTGGAGTGCCATCAGGATTGACGACCTCAGGGGAATCAAAATCCCCTACTACGATGGCAACCCCTCCAACCTGGATGACTTCATCCTGGATTTGGAGGACTTCGCCGAGGAGGTCGTCGGCGAGATGAAGGGAGCGCCAAGGGACAAGTGGGTATGTCGGACATTCCCACACAGGCTGGCGCAGGACCTGAAGGAGGAGCTCAGGGATCAGATCCGCGAGGGATTGATCCAGACGGAGCAGGCCTGCCTCCAGTGGCTGGAGCACGAGGAGCAAGTGGGTGCCCCCGCCCAGAAGTTGGAGGATTTGTGGTCCTTTCCGCTGCCGCTGGAGCGCGGAGAATTGAGGGTCCGGAAATGGAATCGGTACATCCCCAAGTACCGAAGAAGCCTCAAGCTGGTGGAGGACTGGAATGAAGCCAGCGAGATCCGATATCTGCCGAAGGACGTCCTCCCCGGCCAATGGAAGAGGCGAGTGGAGGACGAAGAGAAGAAGAGAGCAAAGAAGCGCGTGGCAGTACGGATCATGGCATCGGAGGACACCCACGCCGGAATAATGGAGTTCTTCCGGCGAAACCTCGGCAAGCCCAGCCGAATGTTGGGGTTGAAGAACACCGTCTGCGTGGAGGTATTCGGCGACACCATGGGGCAAAGGCTAATGCGCCTCAACAACGTGGAGTGGAGGCGCGGAGAGCCGCTGGGGATGCAGGTCATCTTCGCCTGCAAGAGCCTGGACGAGGTCGTGAAGTACATCACGGTGGAGCTGAAGCTCAACGCCAAGAACGAGGCCCACGTGCAGGATCGACAAGGCCAAGGACATCGAGGTCACCGAGAAGATCGCCACCACCGAGAGGTCAAGGGGGACACGGTCGGCACCGCGAAGGAAGGGAGTGGAAGCGGCCAAGATCTGTGGACCGCGACCACCCCAGAGGATCATGAAGAAGCCCACTTCTTCGCGTTCGTAGCGCACAATATGAAGGAGAATGGGCAGGAGAGGTCCAGGTGGAACCGCCTGGACCCAAGGACCAAGAACCGCAGAGAACCGGTGAGGATCAGGAACCCGCCGCTCTCGTTCCGCGAGTACGGATCACAGCACGACGGTTGCTGGGTCTGCTACGGCCAGGGGAACAGCCATGCACAAGACCACCGGCATTGCAAGGTATATGAGGAGGACAAGAATACCTACTTCGCCGCCCATCCCGACAAGAAGCCCAAGGAGCAACGAATTGCCGATTGGAAGGCAAAGGGCGGAGACGGTGGAAAAGGCCAAAAAAAGGGCCAAGGGAGAGGCGGAGGAAAAGGCTATGGTGGAGGACCCGGCCCAGACCGGCGCGTGAGGTCAATCGAGGAGGTTGCTGAGGACATGTTGAGGACGTCGGAGGAACTCAAAGCCCAGCAATGTGGTGGACAAAGTCTGAGCGCATCACAGCAGGAGGGAGCTGCGGCAGGCCACGTCTAGGGGAGCCCCCACGGGAGTGGGATCTCGGAGGTCTCTCCTCCAAAAATCAGTGGAATCCGAGAGAAAGCGAAGGCACATCAGGTGCCGAAGAAGACTCCAGAAGAGCCAAAACCACTGATTTTCGCAACTCCCAGGCCCTGGAGCGCCCTGCCAAGGGAAGTGTATGTGGGCAAGGGACGTGGCAAGAAAGAAGGAGCGACCACGGATAGCCCCGTGGACGGGCAGGACCAGCCCAGGATCTACACCATCCGTGACCATACCCTCGAAGTCCTGATGCACCCGGATGTGCTAGAGTTGCATGCCGTGAGAGTTGTCCATACACCGCAGGCAGACGAGCGGCAGTTGCACTTGAAGGTGCGTGTACGGTGCGGACAAGAGGAGTTGGTGCTCGATGTTCTGGTGGATACGGGTGCCCAGGTAAGCCTGGCCGGAGAGGGTTGTTCAAGGAGGAATCCCTGCAGCCCAGCCGTAGACCGGTACGCCTGAAGGTGGCCAATGGAGAGATTATGGGTGGTGGCATCCATGCGGCCACCATCAGTATGGAATTCTGGGAGCATGAGCGCCTGAACCGCCCTGATCAGGCGAAGAGAAGCACTCTATCCGGGAACTTCTATGTGACCGACATTACAGATTGGGATATGATCATGGGGTATGACTTCATGGTGGGAAATGCCATTGGAGCCCTTCCCCATCGTGCAACCCTGGTCCGGGGGGATAATGAATGCCTTACATGGCTGTCCACGGACTATGCATGCGGATCATCCCAATGGAATGCTGAGGAAGAGGATCGGATCGTCCAAGCGGTGCAAGCTGTGGGTGCCAAGTCCAGAGGAGACCGCGGAGTTCAGCTCACGGAGTATGGAATGGCGATGCAGGTGTATGCCAGGATGATGCAGACGCTGGGAGCCGAAGCGCCCGAGACGGACGTCTTCGCTTCCCGGGATGCCCCACTTTCGAGGAAGTGTAGGAGGCATTGGCATCGAGGAGACTCAGCCTGGCACAGGCATTGGGGTTTGAAGGAGTGGGGGCCCATGTATTGGCATGGCTCCCTGGAAAATACCAGACGTACGGTGGAGAAGATCGACGCGGATAGGGCCAAGGGGATCCTGGTCATAACCGGCATAGGATCCACCCCATGTCCGCTGGAAGGTCTCAAGTCGACGCTGGATTCCATCACCCTGAACGAGATGTCATTCGGGCCAGAGGAGGAGTTGTTCATCGACGCCAAGGGCTTATCAGTGCCCTCTCCGGGTCAAGCGTGGGGTACCAAGGCTTTCCTGGTGGATGGGGCGCAAGCCCAGCCCACGAGTGATGAAGCATTCATCGGTAGGGTTGAGGCGGTGCCCATGCGGGTCATGTTTGAGCCCCAGGAAGGGACGGATCAGCCAATGGATGGCATTGATGTCCTGTCCCACGCCGAGATCGACCACGCCGTCAACTACATGCGGATGGAGATGCACGACCGTGTGGCAACCAAGAAGGGGCGGGCCATGGTCACATCTCCGCATTGGTGGGATGACAAGATGTTGGTCACGGGCATGTACGAGGAGGATGAGTTCGTGGCGAGGGTCATGGATGAACATCGCGGACCAATATGATGGTCCGGTTGGGTCGGACCCACCGACGTGGGATTTTCCCAGAATGGGGGCCGGTAGCAACAAGAACTCGGCCGATGCCGCAAATTTCCGAAGATTATCGGTGGGAAGCATGCCCCACGACGACGAAGACGGCATATCAGACGAGGAGAAATCGGACTGGGACCCGGAAGAGGGCTATACCGCAATGCGGTCGGTTGTATCGATACCGAAGGAAGCGGCTGAAGAGGCCCAGGAGAACCCGAAGGTCGCCGAGCTGAAGGAGAGGCTGATAAATGCCTATCCGCGGCTATTCAGTGGCGTCGCCAACAAGAACCCTCCAGATCGTGGGAGATTTGGCACAGCGAGGATCAAGTTGAAGCCGAACCCCAAGATCTATCGTCATCGGGAGTACCAACTTCAGGGCGATCGGGCCGAGGCCATGAAGAAGTTGTTGGCCGAGGTTATTGAGCGGGGCTGGATCGAACCTCTGACAGTGAGTGGGCCAGCCCAGCCTTTATCGTGCCTAAGAAAGAGAAGCGCGAGTGGAGGTTGGTAGTGGATTACAGAGGTTCGAACGAGCAAACCGAGCACGACTCGTACTCGCTTCCTCTGATCGACACCATCCTCCAAAAACAACAGAAAAAGTGGATCTTCACGGTGTTAGACCTGAAACATGGCTATCACCAGATGCCGCTACACCCGGACTCCAGGCCCTGCACAGCGATGTCGACGCCGCTGGGGCCCATGCAGTGGAAAGTGGTGCCTATGGGCGCCAAGAATGGCAACGCCGCTTTCCAGCGCATGATGGAGGACCTACTCGGTCCTGTCCGGGACTGTGGTGACCCCTTTGTGGATGACATCATCATCGGGTCCGGCACGGAAAACATGACTGAGGACGAGCTCATCGAAGCGCATGAGAAGGACCTGCGACGAGTGCTCAGCGAGCTGGACAAGCACAAGATGGTGTGCAAGCCCACCAAAGCCTCACTCTTCGTGAAGGAAGTGGAGTTCGCGGGTCACGTGGTCGGTCATGCGCAACGCCGTCCCATGCCTGGGAAGCTGGCGTCTCTGCATCACTGGGAGAAGCCCCAGACCATCAGCGAACTCCGATCCTTCATGGGGTTCTGCAATTACTATTCGGGCTATGTCCGGATGTATGCAGAACTATCGGGGCCGCTGCACAAGATGTTGCAGGTGGGGAAGTTGGATGGCCGGAAGGGGAGCAAGAAGAAGCTTGCCTGGACCCATGAGGCCGAAGATGCGTTCAGCAGCCTGAAGGAGCGACTCCTGGGGCAGCTGGGGCTATTCCTGGTGGACCCAGACAAGGGATTTGTGCTACGGACGGACGCCTCAGACTATGCTTTAGGGGCAGTCCTCGAGCAGGTCCGGGAGGACGGGTCGCACGTACACGTGGCGTTTTCGAGCCGGATCCTGGCCGAGGGCCAACGTCGAACCTGGACCCTGCCCTTGCCACTGATGCTGTCGATCTACTCCGGTACCACATCCACAATTACATTGGGGAGATTTGGTGCCCTTCTCCATTCAGCAGCAACGGTCCTTGCCAATTGCTCTCTCCTAAGGCGATCATTGCCACAAAAAAGAGCTTGTTGCTATCGGGCCTCAAAGACACGGGCCAAGCGTTGCCCTTTACCACCATTTGGGAAGCCATGAATAATGTGAACAAATCTCCAATCATCTCGATGGCGCGTAAGTGAACATCGCGGCTTGATTCGTCCATTGTGTTGGCGAATACGCTTTCCCATATTGTTGGTGGAACCCGGAAAGATCTCACCAGATTCTTCAGATTGGATGTGATATGCAACATTGACACCCGGAGGATAGAAAATTGCAGATTCTGGTTGGCGGAAAGCAAGATCACAAGGAGCAATGTTGTGGGATGGGTCCCGTACGGTTGTTGTGCTCGCCTGTGATAAAAACACGTCCCTTTGGTGTATCCATTCGTCGGCCTCGGTGTGCCACGCGGTATGGTGTTGTAGTAATCCGCACAAAACACCTTCATTATACCCCACAATATGAATTCAACTCAATTGCTCTGCACGTGTCATCAAGGTAAACAACATTGTGCGGGACCACAACAGGTGTTCTGGGTCGTCATCAAGATAGGTAGCAATCACACTGATTGTTGCCCCTTGAATATCATGGATGGTCGTTGCTACAGCAAGTTTTAAAGGGAACTGCCCCCTCCTCACGGGGACACCTTGATGATAGATATCGATGGAGTTTTCCTTGTACACTCGTAGTAGTCTCCCGTCATCAAAAGCAACCTTGATGGACCCTTCAGCGTGCTCAACCACGCGGCCACTTAATCCATTTAGCAACTCATGTCCATCGGACGTTGTGTTTTGCACGATTGTTACCTTTGCACCAATGAAGACAACGCATTCAGATACCAATGCGGAATACCTGTCAAGGGTTGGCGATGGCGTTGGTCGGAGCTAGGTTGCCACTCCGCAGTTTTTTGCACAAAATCCTCGGCGTTGTAAATTTGCTTCTCTGTATTTGCAGCATCATACTTAGCCCACGCAAACTGCACCCCCCTTTTGGAAGAGAAGTCCCTAAAAAATGACCGCCTGAAAAACTATTTTTTTTGGACATTTGCAACACACCTGACCCAGATACCACCGAAAAAATACAATTTTACCCAATTTGCTGCTTTTTTCCACTTTTTGTTTTTTAAAATAAACTATTATTTTGTCTCATTTGAAGGATGTGTTTTACCAATCTTGTTGTTTTTGTATTTCAAAACCCAACTGGTGTCTGCCTGTTCGGGAGCTCATTTTCAAAAATGACATTCTGCAGGTCTCCAGTTGCACCTATGTTTGTCTTGCGAAATAAATTGCTTTTTTATGTCCCTGAGTGCGCGAGGCCTCGCGCACTCAAGGTCATGGAAACAATTGTGTAAGAAGGCAACAAAAACAAGACAGGAAGCGCAAGACATACAAACACTGAAATAAAAGCTCGGCAAAAATGTACAAGCCCTTAAGGGCATATAATTGCATTCGCGTCGAAGGCGAGTGCGCGAGGCCTCGCGCACCCATGACTGCAAAAACCAGGAGAATCACTTGGGTTAACGGTGCCTTACTTCTTCTTCGGTCCAGCAACCTTAGACAACCTTGAACCCAGGCTTCTTGCCACCGCAGTTGTCCCACTTGGAGAGGCAACGGTACCACGAGACGGCTGGGCACCAGAACGCGAGGGCGGCTTGAACTCTGCACTAGCGGTGGCAGCAGTCTTCGCTTTCTTCTTCGGCTGTTCCTTACCAGATGCGGGGCTTGCATCGAAGTGAGCGGCGGCTGCCCGCTTGCACTTCTGCTGGGTCTCCAGTACTTGCTCTGGATCCTCTTCTTCCTCCTCCTCGTCGGTATCATCGTCGTCTGACTCCGTGGGCTTGTCCGATTCCTTCTCTTTTCATTTTGCCTGCTTCTTGCTACTCTAGGGGGTTCCCTTTCGGGCTGCAGTACGCATGGACCGGGAGTGAAAGAGCGTTCGAAGGGGAACAAGACCGAATCCATGCGGGAGTGGTGACACAGGGTATGGAGGGTGACGGAGTGGACTCCTTGTGGAGAGCTATGAGTGTTATCGAAGGAGGCCAAGGCACAAATGAGGAAGCGAAGGAAGTACGAGCAAGGGTAGTCGCTGCGGTCGAGGAGAGGTTACAGGCAGGGGTGATGCGGGAGCCCCTGCCGCAGGGGGAGACGGGATGGAAGGAGTACGTACGGAAGCTGGTACAAGGGAGAAGGATGGGAGGACCGCCGGAGGTTGAGGCGTGGGCTGCGAAGAATGGATACAGAGTGAAAGTGTACCGGGAGACGAAGGATGGAGAGGGCTACAGGAAGATACAGGAGTACCGAGGGGAGCAGGGGATGACGGCAGGAATCCTGTGGAGGAAGACGAGAGTGTACGAGGTGGTATGGGAGCACGAAGAGACGGGGGAAGGTAGTACAACAGGAGAGGCGGGAAAAGCAGGCGCGGGCGGGGGGGCACAGGTTAGGGTGGGCGCGGGAGGCGAACGAGGATACAGTGTAGCGTCGGGCGAGAGTCGGCCGTCGACGTGTAGAACGGGGAGTGTGGGGAGTGCGGCGGGGAACGAAGAGGAACAGCAACGCAAGGCGGCATGGGCGTGGAAGAGGCGGGAGGGTGCATTGGAGGGGGCGAGGGAGAGAGCAGAGGAAGGGGTGCTCGTAAAGCACATGTACTGGAAGGATGTCAACACATTGTGGGAGGTGTTGTGTGCACTGGAGGGCAGACCGAACAGTGAGGAAGAGGTACAGCGGATAAGGCAAGGAGTGGCTACCAGGGTGGAGAGTAGACACAATATGGGAGAAAAGGAGGAGTGCCTGCCACAGGAGGAAGTATCGTGGCAGAGATACATACAGCGGACTAGGCAGGGGAGGAGGATGGGGGGGCCACCGGAGGTGGAGGCATGAGCAGCGGAGGGGGGGTACAAGGTGGCGGTTTACCGGGAGACAAGAAGCGCAAACGGATACAGAACGTTGGTGGAGTATGGGGAAGGAACCCCGCTGGATGCGTGAGCTGTGGACCAAGCGAAGAACCTATGCGGTTCTGTGGGGTGTCAGAGGACGAAGGAGAGACGCGGCAGACGTGGCGGCGGCGGTGCAAAGAGTGCTGGACAGCGCACAAGAGGAGCAGGGATGGCCTGAAGAAATGCCGGAGGGGGCGAGGTCACAGGTCATACCAGGGGATGGCAAGTGCCTGTATTGGGCACTCAGCGCGGTGGACGGAGCGGGGGGGCGGGCAGCAGCAGAAGAGGTGCGCAAAGCGCTCACGGAGGGGGAGATGGCGTGGCCCCCAGAGTCGGGCTGGGCGCGGAGAGTCATGAGAGACGCGGGAGCGCGCACGTGGGATCAGTACCTGGACAAAGTCCGCAGGGGAGAGATTTGGGGAGGGGCATGTGAAGTTGGACGGTGGGCGCAGAGCAAGGGATGCAGAGTGGCAATGTACCAGGAGTGGGGACCGCAGGGGGTGTATCGGAAGATGGCAGAAGTGGGAGAAGGAAAGCGAACGGCAGCGGTGCTGCTGTGGAGCAGACGAGGAGGGGGACACTACGAGCTACTGTGGCCCCCGGGGGAAGAAGACGCGGAGGCGGTGGCGGGGCCGGACGCAGAAGAAGGGACAGAGTCGAAAGGCGACGCAGAAGTGACAATGGAGGAGGAGTTGGCAGAAGAAGGACCGGAGAAGGGGGGGGGGGACAGGGAGCGGACGGAGGAGCACATGTGGCGGGATGTGCACCAAATACCGATCCAGGAGGGGGGGAAAAGGTGGAGGTACCAGGGACAGGAGGGCCCCGGGAGGGAGAGGAGGGGGGTGGGAGGGGGTACAGCGCGAGACAGAAAACTACGGGCGGGATGGGAAGGGGTGCTAGGAGTACCAGTACAGGAGATGGAGTATATGGAGGTGCCAGAGAGTACGGGGAAAGGCGAGTGGCACAGGAGGCAGGCAGGGGGGTTGCACGTGTGGGTCACAGGGGGGGGGGAGGCGGTGTTGCAGCTGCAGCACAGGGAGGATGTGGGGACCGGGTGGGGGGCAGAGAGAGCGGTTCAGATACGGCCGGACACGGCGGTCCGGCTGGAGCCGGGATGGAAGGGGAGATACAGGGTGGCGGCGGGGGGACACCGGTGGTGGGGTTGGCATATGACGTGGCGAGCGGACCAGGGGGAGGGGGTCCCAGTCAGGAAGGAGTGGTGAGGAGAGCTGTCAGGAGGAGGACAGGAGGCCAGTAGCGTGCGCGCACAGTTCACTAGGGCGGCATTGACCCCGGCACCCACGACACAGGGACACAGAGGGCAGGGGTTTGTGTATACGTTCGGAGAGGAGATGACGCTGAAGGCAGCGGAGGCCATCAAATTGGTGCTGGATGAAGGGAAGGCGTGCATGGCCAACCGCACATACCATGTGCACCCACACACGGGGGACACGTGGCAATACGCGTTCCCGGGGGACGACGGCATGGAGAGTACAGCGCCACTGCTGGAGTGTGAGAGGCGGGGTGCAGAGATATCAGCCCTTGCCAGGGTGGCAGAAGAATGGGTGCGGGAGGCGGGAGAAGTGGAGCACGAGACGTGGGCAGTGGGGGCCATTCGGCGTGCGAGGTACGGCAGGGGAGAATGGATGACGCGGGAGGACACAAAGGCGATATTCCCTGTGGCGACGAAGGGGCCGGCGGCGGCACAGTGGAGGCGACAGGCAGTCCACATCATCCTCCCGGATGACAGGGTGGGAACCAGGGGGATAGTAGAAGTCGAGGTACGCCCCGGACAAGGGGCGAGGTACCAGTACGATGTGCTGATCCCAAACGTGGTGGTCACCACAGCAGCGGCGGCGGGTATGGAGGTCCGGATTGGACTCGGCCGGGAGGGACAGGCGGTACAGGTGTGCACCATGGGACACTGGGAGGGGCAGCCGGCAATCCAATGGATGGCGCAGCCCGCGTGGAGGGAGCCGCTGCATCCCGAGGGCCAGGTGGGGAGGGGAAAAGCGGATGGGGCGGACACTGCTGAGCTGGGCAGAGCGGACAAAGAAAAGGAGAAGCGCCAGAAGGAGGCGGGGGCGGAAGGGTCGGACATGCTGGGGGACGGCAGGGACAGGAAGGACATGCTGCAGAAGTGGGCGCAGAGGTTGAGGGGCAAGGCCACGGCAGGTCAAAATGTCTTGATAGAAAATGGAGAGGCGCAGCCAGGGCTGGAAGACCGCATCAAAGGATGTAGGGGTGAAGAGGTACGGCAGATGGTGAGCAAGGCTAGGTACCACCTGAAGGCAAGAGCGGAGGCGGTGGAGGACAAGTGCAGGCCAGAGTGCACGCAGGCCAGGTACCTTTGCAGGCTGGACGGACCACAGGAGCCCAAGGGAGGATACCATTAGATCAGAGTAAGGCAGCCCGGGACACAGGGGCCCATGTGGCTGCAGATGGGGGAAGAGGAAGGGGCGCCGCTGGTGTACTTCCACCAAGTCAAGCACATGTGGGTGGGATATGCGGATGGTCGGAGCGGAACAGTGGGGGAGGAGGAGGAAGCGGGCGACAGGCAAGCAAAGGCGCAGATCCTCACGGCAAAGAAGGTGGAGCCGAAACAGGCGGTGCTGTGGATGCAGATGCAGAGGGATGCGCAGGTAGCGGCGTGTGTGGACAGCACGAGCAGAACAGTAGAGGTGTGGGGGCCCACGAGGCAGGTCTTGGCCATGGCACTGTACATTGGGGAGACAGTGCGGCGCAGCAGAGGCATGGCCGGGGAGTGGGACCCAGACACAGAAATGCACCGGATGCGCAAGGTTATGACCACGGTTGACTATGACGAGGTGGCGGGAAGGAGGGCCAAGGGGTACACAATACGAGTAGTGTCCCCACAGGCAAGTGCCACGGGGGCTGCAGACCAAGGGGTCACGGACCTGGTGCAGGACGGACACACGTGGTGGGTCGTGGAACCCAGGGGGGATAGGCGCCAAGCAATGGTGTATACGGCGGCGCCGTTGAGAAGGTTGCAGCACCCGCTCATGCGGTGGGTCGGGGTGGTGGTTTGAGGTTTGAGGTTTGATTTTGCGGCTACTAGACGCCTTTCGGCCCCGGGGGGCCACCTGGTCGGGCCAGGTGATATCCTCCCCACCCGGGTCCTAGTGGGGGGCCCTCCAAGACGCACCTCCTGCCTGGTGGCGGAGTCCCCCGGGTTCACAGGGCTCGGAGCCCCGTCCCTCCCCGGCTTCCCCGTTTCGCCACTCCCCGGTCAGTGCATCAATTCGCAGCCTTGGCTGCGGGCGCTTACCCACTGCGTCGCCCCCCTAATGCGTGGTCGCCCGGGGCGCCGGCACCGCCGGGCCCGTGCTACTGGCTTGTCGCCAGTGGGACCCCCTTGGGCTGGCGCAGAGGCTGCCTAGCCTAGGGGTTGGGGCGTGGCGCTGTGCGCCACTACTGCCTTGGCGGGTGCAGTGCCCCGTCCGTGTGTGCGCGGCGCTCGCGGCCGGTTCGGGGGGTTCGGGCCGGTACCTGGTGTTGTGTCTCTCTCGTTTCCCCCTCCCCGCCCCGCGTGTTCCGCGCTGCGTGTGGCGGGACGTCCCGTCCTGGTGTCCCTTACCCTCCCTCGCTGGTACGCCATTCCACGCGGTCTGTGCGTTCCGCGCGCTCGGTCCGGTTGCCCTTCTGGTAGTCCCCGCGTGTCCCTTTCGTGTGTGTGCGCTCGCGCTCTCGCGGTGTCCGCTCCCCCCCCCCCCTGGGTGGTGTGGCGTGCGCAACTCGCGTGGTCCCGGCACTGGGCGCTGGTAGGGCCGTTCCACGTGGTCCGTGCCCCTCCGCGTGTCCTGCCCCGGTCCCTTGCTCCGTCTGGCGTGCTTGGGGGGAGCGGTCCGGTCCCGGTTCCCCCCTACTTGGCTTGGGGTTGTGGGGCCGGCGGCAGGGCGTCCCCGGGGGGGTTGCCTTCTACCGTTGCGAGGAGCGTCTGGGGTCATGCGCTCCCCCTCCCCCGACTGCCCGCCCACTGGGCGGGCTGTCGGGGTCCGCGATCCACGTGTTGTGGGCGCGGGCGTGTGGGTGTGGGGGCCCTGCTCCGTCCCCTCGGCTGGCACGCCCTGTGGGGGCTGCGCGCCGCGGGGCGGGTCCGTGGCGTTCATGTGCTGGGGGGCGGGCTGGGGGGGGGGGAGGGGGGGGGGCGTGCGCCGCACCCCCCGGTTGTGCGGCCGGGGGGGGGCCTGTAGGGCGGGGGGTCGCTCTGCCTCATTCCGTCCCTCTGCCTTCCCAGGGCAGGCAACAAAGCGGGTGTCACTGGCGTTGTGCTGTGAAAGGGGGGCGTGGCCCCCCATACCACTCCGGTTCCCGCTCACCAGGCTTCTCTGGGTACGATCTGTGCGGCGTCCCGGCGCGTAGGCCAGGGCTCGCTTGTTCTTCGCCGCCCCCATGGGAGCCGGCGGCTGGAGCGGGGGGGCGGGTCGTGCTCCGGCTCCTCTCTCGGGCGGGGGGGGGGGGCATCCCCCTTGCCTCGGGGGGTGGGGGCCGGGGCCCCCGCGGCCTGCGGGCCGCTGGGGGGGCGGGGGGGGGGGGTTGTCGCGCTGCGGCCTCCCTGCTCCCCTTCTGGGCGGCGGCCTGCGGTACGCAATCCTGGCCCCCTTCGTGTCGCCGGCGCGCTCCCTTCTGGCGTGTGCGTGCGGTCGGGGCCGAAGTGCCGCCCCGGGGTGGGGGGGGGTGAGGGGCGGCCCGTGGGCCGCTCCCCCGGGGGCCCTTGCAGACCTGAACCCCCCCTCTGCCCTCCCTGAGTGGGCTGTGGTCACGGGAGGGTCATGTGGGGCGCGGCCTCCATACTGTTCCGTTGTGCGCGTTGCTCCGGCACGCCAGTGTGGGCTCGCGGGAGCAGGTCCAGCCGCCGCTCCCCCCACCGCGTCGCCCCCCCGGCTCCGGGGGGACGGAGGGCCGCGCCTGTGGCTCCCCAGCTGGGGGGGGTGCGGGGGGGGGGGGTGAGGGGGCCGCCCCCCCGCCCGCTCTCGGGCCTGAGTGGGAGGGGGGGGGTGTGGGGGGGGCCCTCTGGTCCCCTGGCGACGCCTCCTGACGGCCTGGGGGGGGGGGGGGGGGGCGTGGCAGTCCCGGCCCCGGGGGCCAGCCATCGGCTGGGGGGTCGCGCCCTTCCCCCGCCCCCCTCTACCTAGAGCCTGACCCTCGTGCAGGCCCTCGCTGGGGCCCCTCATCCCCCCGGCCGTTGTCGCGCGGCGCTGGCCGGCCGGGGGCGGCCGTGAGGGTTAGCGGTCAGTGGTTAGCGGGCTGCGGGGCAGCAGGTTCCCCCCCGCGCTCGTTGTCTCCGCCCTCCCTCCCGCGGGAGGTGGCACGCTCTCATGCTTCGTGCCGTACCGTGGGGGGGGCGTGGGTCAGGGGGCCCAGCTCCCCCCCCCACTCTCGCGCATCCGCCGTCTGGGCCATCACCTGCGCCGCCGCTTGTGTGGGGGCTGGGGCTGTGGCGGCAGCGGGTTGTGCCGGCGGTAGCGCCAGTGGGCGAGGGCGCTGCGCAAAGCCCGGGGCAGCCAGTTGTTGGCGTCCGCATCCGTGATGCGGAGCACCGCTCTGCCTTCCAGGAAGGCCGGCCACGTCGGCTCCCTGTCGGGCCACGCCGCCCGGATCACTGACCTGAGGACCCTCTCATGGTCCTCTGGGGCTGCCCACCCCCCCGGGGGTACCTCTCGGTTTCCTCCGTCTCTCCGGAGGAGCACGGCATCGAAGGGCCGGTTTCTCGACCTCCTGGAGGTCCCCTGGTTGGCCCAGCACAACCACCCGTACACCTCCCCCACCAGGGGGAGGGTCTCCTCCCCCAGAGGGTCCGGGACCGCGCCCCAGTCCCGGTCCCATGGCCGGCCCCCCTCTGCCCCCCGCGCCGGCCCCCCTTGCTGCCCCTGTGCCTGCGGCGCGGATGCCGCCCCCGCCCCCCCTCCGTCGAGGCCATCCGCGCGGGCTCCGCCCTCGGCGCGGGGGGGGCTGGCTGGTGCCGGGGTCGTGGGGGTTGGCGGGGGACGAGCTCGCCGGCGTCAGGGTCGATGTTGTAGAGGTAGTGGTGGTGGTGGTGGTGGTGGTGGTTGGTGTGGTGCGCCGACATCTGTTGGATGCCGGGGGGGATGCACCTCACCGGCTGCACGTCCGGCTGCGGGGGCGCCCCGCCCTCCGCCCCCCTCCCTTCGTCCCGCCCTCCCCCCTGGGCTCCCATGCCCCGTCCGGCCTGTCCCTTGGGGCCGGTGGCGCCCTTGCCCTTGCCCTTGGGCCCGTTTCCAGCCCCCTGCCCGTGTCGCGGGTCCCGCCTCCCGTCCCCCACGCCCTGGCCCGCCCGCTCACCCACCTCCCCTCGCCCTGCCCCCTGCACCTGGACTCCCTGCCCGTGCCCCTGCGCGCCCTTCCCGTGCCCTGGCCCCTTCCCGGCCCCCTGCCCTGAGTCGCGCCGTCCGCTGCCTGCGCTCTGCTCCCCCCCGCTGCTGCGCCCTTCCTGGACCACGCGCCGGGCGTCCCGCTGTCTTTGCAGCTGCGGCAGCGTGACGCCCAGCGGCGAGCGCTCGGGCGCCGGGGGGCGGACGTGCCGCTCCCGCCCCGGGGGGAAGGGCTTGGGGGGAAACTGCTTGGGGGGGCTGGTGTGGGTGTGGGTTGGGTTGGCGTGGGCGTGGTACTTCGCGCTCTCCCTGCACACTGCCGCTGCTGCGGCGGCCGCCGGCGAGGCGCCCGTGGCCCGTGCGGGGCTCTTCCCTCGCTTGCGCGGCGTGCTGGGGGTCGCGGCGTGGCCGGCCGAGGCAGTGGCGCGGCCCGCCGGGGCCGCGGTCGCAACTCCTCGCGCGCCCTCCTCGCTCTCCTCTGCTGCTGTGGCGGCCGCCGGCCAGGCGCCCGTGGCCCGTGCAGGGGCCCGTCCCCCGCGTTGGCGGCGTGCTGGGGGTCGCGGCGTGGTCGGCCGAGGCGGTGGCGCGGCCCGCAGGGGCCGCGGTCGCAACTCCTCGTGCGCCCTCCTCGCTCTCCTCTGCTGCTGTGGCGGCCGCCGGCCAGGCGCCCGTGGCCCGTGAGGGGTCCGTCCCCCGCGTTCGCGGCGTGCTGGGGGTCGCGGCGTGGTTGGCCGAGGTGGTGGCGCGGCCCGCCGGGGCCGCGGTTGCAACCCCTGGCGCGCCCCTCTCGCTCTCCTCTGCGGCTGCGGCAGCCCTCCGCGATACGCGCGGTTCCTGCGCCGGGGCTACCCCCCGTGTCGGCGGCGTGCCGGGGACCGCGGTCGGGGCCTGGGCATGGCTCACTGGGGCTGCGGTCTCCGCTTCCTGCGCGTCTGGGGCCCCCTCCCGGGGCGGGACGGCGGGGCTTGCTGCTTGGGCGGCGGGCGCGGTCATCTCGGCTGGCTCAGGCTCCCGGGCTGGCGGCGGTGGCCGGACCAGCACCGCCGCCTCCGCCAGCCTCCGCTTCTCGCGCTCGTGAGGGTCTCCCCCGTCCACTCCGGGGAGGCGGGGGAGCGGGAGCGGGACCGGCGGTGGTGGCGGTCGTCCCGCTGGGGGGAGCCATCGGAGTCTGCCATCACTGTTATCCTGGTAGGCATGCGTGGTGGCAGGCGCGCTCTTCCCACTACCTCCTGGTGCATCAGTGCCGTGCCGTGGGCAGTGCCGTGTGGTGCTCTGCGGGGGGGAGGGGGGGAGGGGGTGGGGGGCCGGCTGTGGCGTCAGCCCCGCACGGCGGGGGGCCGGCGGCCATCCACCGGCATTCAGAGGGGAGGCGGGGGAGCCACGCGGCCCACGCGTCTTGCCATAGCTCCCAGTCTGGGGCGGGGCCCAGGGCCCTGGGCCCCCGGGGGTCGTCAAGTGGTGTCGGGGGGAGCCGCACCAGGTGGACCCGCGTAACGGCGGTGACCTCCTGTGTTCGCAGGAAGGTGTGTACTCCGTCCCGCGCCGCGGGCGCCGGGAGGGGGGGGCGGGGTACGGGTGTTGCCCCATAGAGGTGGGTGGGGGTGATCCCCAGGATCCGCCCCGGGTCCCCGCTGGTCGCGACAACGAGGAGGAGTAGGGGGGTGCCAGGGCACTCTTGCCAGAGGACCTGCCCCCTGTGGTTGGCACCCCTGGTTCTGGAGAGGGGGGGGGACAGGTCTGGGTTAGCCCAGCCGCGGGGCGTGTGCGTCGCCGGCGGGAGGGCGGGGCACCAAGTGGGCTCCCTGGGGAACGCCTCGCATACGATGGCGTACGGGAGGGTAGGCCTGGTGCCGTCGTACACCGGGTTGGTCGGCCGGGGGCGGGCGGACGCCTCGTCCGCGCCTTCCACGAACACCGTGATCTCGCCCACCTCCAGGTCCTCGTCCGGTGGGTGTAGAAGGTGGAGCGCTGCATCCAGCTCGGACACTCCCCCCGGGTACGTGGCCCGCGCCTGGTTCAGGTACGGGGCCGCGTCCCCGGGGTAGCGCGTCCTGAGGGCGTGCAGCAGGGCTGGGGCGCTGCTGTGGAGGGACATGGCAGACCCTGCTCCCGTCAGCCGCAGGGTGTCCCCCATGGACAGGGGCCGGCCCGACCGATTGGACTCGCGCCATTGACCGAGTGCCCGTAGAGGGCCGCCTCCGGGCTGATGAGCCCTGGCTGGACGGCGTTCACGATCCGGTGCATTGCCGGGAGCAGCGTAGGGGCCCCCGCTCCGTTCAGGGCGCGGACGGCGGGGAGGGCGGTCTCGTTGAGGAAAGCCCTCGCACTGCCCGTCAGGTCACACCGTGCGGCAGCGTGCGCTTCGTGTGCCTCCGCCACCGCGTCCGCCACCAGGCCCCGGACGGCCGCCTCCTGCGCTTTGCGGCGGGCCCTGGTGTGTCCCGGCCCATCCCCCCGTCGGCGTGGCATGGTGCTGCGGGCTCTGCAAAGGGCGGCGGCGGGTGGGGGTTAGAGCGCGAACACGTGCGACAGGTGCGCAACGGATGTGGGGTCCCGCAGGTGCACGTGGATCCACAGAAGGGCAGCGCCCGCGGGGCCCGCTCGTTCGTGTGAGGGGGTTTGTGCCCCCTCGATGCGCCGGTGCAGGGCTTCCTCCTCTGTGCGCCTGCGCGGGCCTGCGGGAGGTTCCGGCCAGGGGCACGCGGCCACCTGGGCGTCCCGCGCCCACCTGTTGGCGCCTGTCGACGCTGCGGAGGACACCGTGTCACGTTCCCCGCAGAGTCGGCAGGTGTGTGGGAGGTGGGAGGGCGGCGACCAAGGGTCGAGATGGCGAGCCAGAGGTCATCCCACCTCTGTCAGAGGGGGTCCCGGATCTCCAGCAGGCGGGCGCGGACGCGGCGCCGGTAATCCTTGCCAAGCGTCTTCAGCTGGACCTCCTGCCACGTGTCGTCGGGGAGGATCCCGTGGTCGTGGAAGGCGGCGATGAGGTCGTCCCACGCCGGGCGGGGGTGCCCCTGGGGGGGGCTTGCCATGTACACGTGGCGCCCGGTGAGTCGGGGCGTCAGCGCATCCCATCGGCACCCGTTCGCGGCGTCTCGGTGGAGGAGGGCCAGCAGGGTGCCGTCCGCGACTGCCTCCCATCCCACTCGTAGCGCTTCGCAGCCGTCTAGCTACTGGCGCAGCGCGGCTGCAATGCCGGTGGGGAGCATGAGGAGCAAGGGCCCCTGGGTGTCGCCCAGCCGGGACAGGGCGTCGTTGTATACCGGCCCCCCAGCTTTGAAGTGCGCCACGGCGAGCTGGGCGGCCCCGTCCTCTGGGGGGTGCCACTGGACGGTGGCCGCGGCGTGTCCCCACGTGCGTATCTCCGTAGCCCGGAGTACGTTGGCGGCGTGAAGGACGATGCGGGGCGGGACAAGTGTCCTGACGAGTGAGGACACGTCCCTAGTCCATCCCGTTTGCGGCCCCGGGGCCGCCTGCAGCCATTCCCCCGTCGCCGCGTCCCACGGGTGGTCAGGTCCCGCCCCGCGGATCGCGGTGGGTCTCAGCCGGGTGTCCGGCCCCCATCCCTTGAGCGGGATGGCGGCGTATCGTTGCGCAGGGGTCTCCAGGGCGCGCGTGGCGGCGAACCACCGGCTCCACTCGCGCGCCCATTCCTCACCCACGATACGCGCCTCCCACGCGGTCATGGAGCCGCGCCCGATGATCCACGGTGGGAAGAGGGCGTCTTGTAGGTGCCTCGAGAACCCCCCCGGCAGGTCCTAGTACGGGTGGGGGCCCTCTTGGGTTGGGCACTCCAGAGTGCCATTCACGACACGGAGGGAGGCTACGAAGTCCTTGTCAGGGCGCGGGGGAGGGGGAGGGTGGTTGCCCTCCGCCACAGTGAGCCACCGGTGTGCCCGGGCCGCCGCGCTCTGGGGCTCGCGGAGGAGTTGCTCCAGCCGGTGGTTGCGAAGCTCCCATGCGAAGTCCCCCAGCCGGAGCATGTGGTGGAGGAAATCGTCCACAGAGGTCCCTCCCGGCGGGTCATATCGGGCTATGGCGCGGAGCTGCGCCTCCGCGTCCTCGGGCACCAGTCCGGAGCAGAATACCTCCGTCCATGTGGCGCCTGCGGAGCGCCACAAGGCCACCCACAGGGCTTCGTCCCCGGGTGGGAGGTGGCGGGCCGCCTCGTGTACCGCCTGGCGGTAGTGGGACCAGAGGAGCTGTGAGTGGGCGCATCCCACGTGCATGTGCACCGGGGTCTACTCCGGGCCGCCGCAAAAAAGGCACGGTTGTGGGACGATGGCGACGCCGGAGAGCCGCTCCTTACGGACGCGGAGCCTGCGCTGCACCGGCGTGTGGCCGTCTCGGAACCGCAGCGCCCGGCGGTTGGTGGCCGTCGCGGTGAGGTCCCGGGCGTGGACATAGGCCGTGGCGTGGGCCGCGCCCCAAGGTGTGTGTCCCCGGTGCGTCAGGGCATGGTGCGTCTGCGCCCGCTGCGCGACCTCGCCGAGCACCCGCATCGTGGGGGTCCGTAGATCGAGATGGCCGTCACGGCCGGTGACAATGAGCTGGGCGTGGCCAGGGTCCGGGGGCGTATTCTGCAGGACGGTGTCCTGGGACGCCGCCCAGTCCGCCTTGTGCAGTAGGCCGTCACTGTGGTGCGAGGTGGCTCGGACGTACCAGAACGGGTGCCCGGCGTGTTGCCCTCGCGCGCACAGGCTGTCCCGGAGCCACCTCAGGGGCATCTGGTTGACCACCTTCGCTGCGCCTGCGGGGACCCCCGTGGTCCGCTCGCGATTCGCGTGCCGCAGGAGGTGGAGGATGACTTTGGCGTCCACCGTGTGGACCCATGGTCGGTGGGCACTGTATTGTAGGGGGAGGGAGGCGGCCACCCCCTCCCCGTCGGGCACCGTGCCCGAGATGGCCACCGCCCACGTGCGGGTGAGGTCGGCGGCGAGAGCGACGCTGGTGGCGTGTTTGCAGGGTCCGTCCCCGGACGCGTCGGAAGAGGTGTGGCCCCAGGCCTCCGGGATCCAGTAGTATCCGGTGGGGCTGAGCCGGCCCGCGTTGAGGTCGGCGGAGTGCCACCCGACGTCGGGGTGGCTGGGGGTCAGTTGGTCCACGCTCAGCGCCCTGGTGTCGCCTGGGCTGATCGCCGGGTGGTCGTGCAGCCGGATCTCCGCTCCGGTGATCGTGCTTGCCCAGGACCGAAGTGCCGTCACATGTTCCTTGAGCCACGCCAGGCCCCCGCGCTGGTGCACCGCCAGGTGTCCCGTGTCCTCCGGCTGGTCCTCCGACGCGTGCACAACCATGTGTGGGTCGTGCGGCACCCCCGTAGCTACCAGCAGGGCGGTGCCACGGGGGAGCCCACGGGGTTCGGGCTGGCCCGCCCCCACCTGCACTATTACCCACTCGGCCCGGAGCTGCGCTTGCCCCGCCGCTTGGGTGCATTGGTCGTCCGTGGTCACCAACCACAACGGCGTCGGCGCGTGCGGCCGGGGGCGCAGGGGCTCGGGCCATGCCACGTCCGCGTTAGGCTCTTGGTGCTCGCTTTCCGCGAGCACGTCGCGGAGGATGTACATGAGGGCTGCCGGCGGGTGGTACGCCGCCCCCCGTGTGGGGGGGGTTAGGCCGTCCCGGCGGCGGTAGCCCCCGACGTGGAGGTGCAGGCCGTCCGGGGTCACCCGTGGGCCGATGTGGGCGTCCTGCTCAGCCCTCGTGGGGTGGATGAGTCTCAGGCGGGGGTGCCGCGTGCCGGTGGTGTGGAAGAGGTGGACCAAGGCGTCGCGCCACCCGGGCTGGTTGGTGGGCTCCTGCTCACGGCGGCAATAGTGGAGGTGTTCATTGGCGCATTGGTTGAGGCACTCCCGCCTGCCGTCGGCCATGGGTCGTCGTTGTCGGCGGGGCCGGCGAAGGGGCCGGCGGCGGCACTGTGGAGGGGACAGGCAGTCCACATCATCCTCCCGGATGACAGGGTCGGAAGCAGGGGGATGGTAGAAGTCGAGATACGCCACGGACAAGGGGCCAGGTACCAGTACGATGTGCTGACCCCAAACGTGGTGGTCACCACAGCAGCGGCGGCGGGTATGGAGGTCCGGATTGGACTCGGCCGGGAGGGACAGGCGGTACAGGTGTGCACCATGGGACACCGGGAGGGGCAGCCGGCAATCCAATGGATGGCGGAGCCCGCGTGGAGGGAGCCGCTGCATCCCGAGGGCCAGGTGGGGAGGGGAAAAGCTGATGGGGCGGACACTGCTGAGCTGGACAGAGCGGAGAAAGAAAAGGAGAACCGCCAGAAGGAGGCGGCGGCGGAAGGGTCGGACATGCTGGGGGACGGCAGGGACAGGAAGGACATGCTGCAGAAGCGGGCGCAGAGGTTGAGGGGCAAGGCGACGGCAGGTCAAAATGTCTTGATAGAAAATGGAGAGGCGCAGCCAGGGCTAGAAGACCGCATCAAAGGATGTAGGGGTGAAGAGGTACGGCAGATGGTGGGCAAGGCTAGGTACCACCTGAATGCAAGAGAGGAGGCGCTGGAGGACAAGTGCAGGCCAGAGTGCACGCAGCCCAGGTGCCTTTGCAGGCTGGACAGACCACAGGAGCCCAAGGGAGGACACCATGGGATCAGAGTAAGGCAGCCCAGGAGACAGGGGCCTATGTGGCTGCAGATGGGGGAAGAGGAAGGGGCGCCGCTGGTGTACTTCCACCAAGTCAAGCACATGTGGGTGGGATATGCGGATGGTCGGAGCGGAACAGTGGGGGAGGAGGAGGAAGCGGGCGAGAGGCAAGCAAAGGCGCAGATCCTCACGGCAAAGAAGGTGGAGCCAAAACAGGCGGTGCTGTGGATGCAGATGCAGAGGGATGCGCAGGTAGCGGCGTGTGTGGACAGCACGAGCAGAACAGTAGAGGTGTGGGGGCCCACGAGGCAGGTCTTGGCCATGGCACTGTACATTGGGGAGACAGTGCGGCGCAGCAGAGGCACGGCCGGAGAGTGGGACCCAGACACAGAAATGCACCGGATGCGCAAGGTTATGACCATGGTTGACTATGACGAGGCGGCGGGAAGGAGGGCCAAGGGGCACACAATACGAGTAGTGTCCCCACAGGCAAGTGCGACGGGGGCTGCAGACCAAGGGGTCCGGGACCTGGTGCAGGACGGACACACGTGGTGGGTCGTGGAACCCAGGGGGGATAGGCGCCAAGCAGTGGTGTATACGGCGGCGCCGTTGAAAAGGGTGGAGCACCCGCTCATGCGGTGGGTCGGGGAGGTGGAAGAGGTGAGGGTTGAAAGAACGGAGGAGGTACGCGAGATGGCGGTCCTACGGGCGTTGGAGTCGCAAATGGATATATGTGCGGAGGCTGAAGAAGCGGAAGATATCAGGGAACAGACCCGGTTGGCATTGGAGTGGGTGGCCAGCGGCAGGGGAGGGGAGCAGCCGAGGTGGATCGTGGCACCCGGAACGGAGGACGGGCACAGGAAGGAGCTATCGGAGAGAGCGAGAAGGCTCACGGAGGAGGCCAAGAAGCCGGGCCTGGAGGTGGAAGACGATCAGGGGGGGGAGAGGCCAAGTAGGTGGAGGGGGATGCGGAGGGGGGGAGGGGGACAAATGCGGTTCATAGTGGGGGATGGGGATGGTGAGGAGGAACGGGACGAAAGGGGGCAGGACCAAGCGCGGGGAGAGGAAGGCCGGGAGCCAGGACTGGCAGCGGGCGGGCGGGAAGACAGAGAGGAGGGAGAAGAAGGGGTGGAAGAGGGAGAAGTGGAGGGAGGAGGGCAGGGGAGTGCTGTTGGAGACAGGGTGGAGCAGGGGAGCAAGGGGGAGGGGACAAGAGAGGGAAGTGAGAGGGAGGGCGGCAAGCGGGGGAGAGAGGCGGACGAGCAGGATCTGCAAGCAGAGCAGCAGCAGGAGGGGGAAGGGGACGGGAGGCCAAGAAGGAAACGGGCGAGGGGAGTCAGGTACGGGGAGGAGCAGCGGGGCTGTGAAGAGCAGGGGGCGGTGCGGGAAGGGATGACAGTGTATGGCCCGCACAAAGTGAGTGGGAAGTGGAGGAGGTATGTGGGAACAGTGGAGGAGATGATCGAACAACAAGATCGCAAGGGACATGTGACGAGGGCAGCCATCGTGCAGTGGGAGGATCAGGGGGAGGGGGATGAGGAGAGACTGCCGTACCCGGTGGAGAGGTTGCAGGTATGCCCGTGAGGTAGGGAGATGGAAATACACGGGCAGCTGGTTCCGGAGCAGAAGGCGAGAGAATTGGAAGGAGAAGAGGTGTCGGCGGGGGGGAAGAACAAGAAGAGGAAGTGACAATTAATGAAGCGGGGGGCGGCCGGGAAGAAGAAAAAAGAAGCCAGACGAAGACAGGGGGGAAGGAACAAAAGGGAGGACAAAGGCACGACGGACAGCGGGGATCTACGAGTGGATGGGGAGGGCAGGTGGCAACGCATGAAGTTGTACACCCATACTGACCCCGCGGCACTGTATCGGGTGGACAAGGCAGCATGGCAGCAGATGAAGCTGCATGAGGCGGACCCCGACGTGGTGGCGTACCAGGAGATAAGGTTGCAGGGGAAGGACAACGTCGTGTGCGCGCAGATGTACGACAAGGGGGGGAGAGAGTACCAGCGGGAGTGGGTACAGGGGGTGCCGCTGTTGGTGCGCAGAGGGCTCAGCGTTGTGCAGGACAAGAAGGTGGCAGCAAGGGGACGAAGGGCGGTGTATGATGTGGCGACAGAGCATGGCCAGGTAGTCATCATCATCTGCCATGTCCCACATGGGAGGAGGGTCAAAGAGTATGTGGCGCAACTGAGGATGGAGTAGGTCAGGGCGCTGGAGAGGGGGCCAGTCATCGTAGTTGGAGACTTGAACTACGATCCCCGGAGGAGGGGCGCGGAGACAGAGGTGGACTGCGAGGTGCGGAAGTTTTTGGAGGAAATGAGGCTGCAGGACGTGTCCTACAGTGGAGCGCCGGGCCCCTCACACTACCCGGCACCGGAAGGCAGCGCGCCGTCGCAGATAGACGCGGTGTACGCGGACCCCAGCTGGGTCAGGGGGGTGACGGCGGGATACATGGTTGGGCCTGAAGAAATGCAGGACAGGAAGGGGCATTGCCCCATGATGGTGACTGTGGACGTGGAGGTGGGGGAGCCCGGGGACGAACAGGAGGATGAGCAGGGGTCGGACGAGGAAGGCGTCAGCCTGCCGCCAATGGTGAAGTCGCCGGAGGAGGGAGACGAGAGGTGGCAACAGTGGGGGCAGCGGGTACACGCCGAAATGAAGTACATCAAGTACATCAAGCCATGAGGAGGGCAGAGCGGATATGCGGGTTTACCAAGCAAGGGGGGGAGTCGCAGGCACAGCCCAAGCTGCAAAGGCTGGTGGCCACACTGAGGAAACGGCAGCAAGAGGAGGTCGAGGCACGGGCGCGAGAAAAGGGGACGGAGTGGCAAACAGAGGTGACACAGGCGAAGAAAAGGGTGCGAACGGCGAGGAGGGCTGTGGAGGAGGAACACGAGAGGATATACCAGAAAGTGGTGGCGGAGCATGAGAGATACATGGAAAGGGCGGTGCCGTACAAGTTGCTACGGTACATCAGAGAGCTCGCTGAGGCTGGAAAACCAAAGGAAATCAGGGCGGTGAGACTGCAGTGTGGCAGGGTCACTGGCAACAAAAAGGAAGTGCTGGAGGAGGTGGCGCAGAGTTTCAGGAGGCAGCACAACCAGGGGCAGCAGGAGCGAAGCGGGATCACAAGGAGAATGGTAAGGGCGTTACCGCGGGCATTCACAGCGGAGCAGAGCGAGGACATACACCGCAGCAGGGTGACGCTAGGGGAAATTAAAGAGGCAGTGAAGGCTCTCAAGGGGAAAAAGAGCCCGGGAGTGGACCAGCTGGTGGCGGAGGCGTACCAGCACCTGGAGGCGCCGGAGCTGGATGGTCTAGCGGGGAGCGTCACGGAGGTGTTGCGCACAGGCGAGCCCGGAATGGGGGGGCAAGGTGCGGCCCCTGTACAAGAAGGGGGATCACCTCAGGCCGGGGAACTGGAGACCAATATGCTGTGCCGTCACAGAGGCCAAGCTGGTCTGGATGGTGATCTTTGGGAGGATACAGCGGCGGCTGTATGCAGCGGGGGTCATACCGGACAATATGTGGGGGTCAGTGCCGGGCAGGTCCACACAGGAAGCAAGCTTCCTGTACGATATTGAAAGTGCTGCCCTGGGTCGTTGAGGGTGCCGGAGGGCTCGGGGCCGGCAAGACCAGTGGGGCAGGCACGCGAGGAGTCTCCCTGGATGTTGTTATTGGGGGTAGAACCGGATACTCGGACACCAACAGAGGCGAGAGCAGCAACAACTGAAGCAAGGTCCATGCTGATTGTGGTCCGGCAGAAAATCCCAGTCTATGAAGAAAATTGATGCGAATTATTCTAAATACATCTGAGTGTCCAAAACTGTCTGAAAAGATTTAAATAATCCAATTATGTAAAAATGTTTGGCCGATCTGGCCCGCGAGCGCGCGTCAGCGGCAAATGGCGATTCCAGCTAAAATAGCGGAACGCGGCGGATTTACGGGAAATGGACCGCGGAATCAAATCCGGCATATCAGAAATATATAGGAAATATCCTGAGACTGAGCTGCGAGGCGGCGATTCCGCCGAAGCAAAGAAAATGACCAAAATGTAGCCAATCTGGACAGAATGTCTGAAAATCTGAGCAGATGGGGCTAGCCGCACTTACACCCCCCCTCCAAAAACACACTGGGGTGTGTCGCTACGTCAACGAAGAACGTAGTGCGGGTAAGTCCCAGAAAAAAATAGAAATGTAGCCTCGATGGGGCGAAATCTGCTTGACCTGACCTGATTTGGGCTGAATTGGCACAGAATCAGGCTGGATGAACCTGAAATGAGACAGAATGAGAAGTGACGAACAGTCCTCCGTGCAGTAAAACATTAGGTCAAGGGCTAAAAAGCATGTAAACGTATCGAGAATCGATACCAAACCATGCATTGGTTGAGAATGAGGTAGATTATTGGTGGATTGAGTGGGGGGATCAAGAATTGGAGTGACATCTCAGCGCTCTGGCACAGTTTAGCTGTCGCGGGCACGCTACGGTGTCCTCGCCGAACTCTACATCGTGTTAATCCCGCTTTTCTCGTTCTGAAAAGTACAGCATGTGGCTCAGAATTGGCGCATCTGGTGGATGATCACAAGATTCAGCAAAATGAGAATGAATTTGGGCAGAGATGAAGGAGATTAAGCAATCACAGAGAGGTTAAACAAATACAGATGTAGTCTACAGACCCTAAGTGAATCACGGAAGGTTGAGATGTTCTTCTGTTCACTTAGATCTAAACAGATCTTCAAGGAATGTGAAGAGATGACAAGGAAATCAATCTGAATTGTCCTAAAATGAGGAAATTCCCTAAGATGGAGGTGAAATAAAGCGGAATGTCTGGAACTGAAACTACTAACACTTTCGTTTAGACTAAAGTTAATATATATTGTCGTTTATTCAGCTCAATTGTGCTTTCCGGCACTTTGGTTCGCGAGCATCTAACAGATTCTATGAAAATGTGGATCATGTGATGATGCATCATGATGGGACATGCTGGCCCTGGATCCTTGGCATGTAACGCGCCGAAGGTTCGCTGAAGGCGCTTTACTGACAGTATATAACTGAGAGACACCGAATTTACAGTGGCGGTGGTGTCAATCGACTTGGACAAGGCCAATCTTTCGATGGAGTCCCACAAGACACTTGGATTCACCATTTTCGACAGTTTCAGGTCGGATTGAGCTCACATTGGCGTGTGCCAAAAATACAACGAAGCTTACGGACTTCAGAGGTTGCTTTGAGAAGTCCCTAGAGCTCCTATCTGAAGGTTGTCTGAACAATTGACGTCTGGGTTTCGTACAACAGTGGCAGAATGATGGACAAACCTGAGAAATTCAAGGCAAATTTGAGGATCCTGGATCTGAATCTGGACTTTGGCGTTAGCATCACAGCAAATGAAGGTGAGATCTGAGTTCCTGGCGTCGCATCTGGTGCAGCCAGTACTACAGGGGGTGCCTGTAGGGGTGAGTGTCGCCGGCCGGCGTTTTGATTATGTACATTTGCTTCCATCTGCACGAGTAGCCAAATTCCAAAGATGCACAGACCAACAGAGACAAGATTACCCCGAATCTGCCTGAATTAAGCCTGAGTTTGGTTTTTTCTGAACACGGCAGCACACTCCGTCAGCGTATCTACGCCTTGTCTGCCGAACGGAGACCAAAGAAAAGTTGATTGACGTCAAATTATCAAACATTCGCAGTTCTCCACATCATGACATAAACAGAAAGAATGAACAGTGGATTGCGCAGAATGTGGTAGGATGGCTTCCTCAATTCGGCCAAGCACGAATACATGTGACCACCAACCTGTCTGGCCTGGCCCTCGTACGGCTTGGGCGCTGCAAATCAGCGGCCGAACTCGAAGCTTGGTCCTCATTTGGCTCCTGGGCTGGCCTGACCGCAGGAGGGGGAATCGACGGATCAGCCCTGGAATGTGGCTGCTGAGGGCCATAAAAGGCTGGATCTCGATTCACCACAGGTCGTTTTCCGTCGCTCTCCACTTGTCTGTCTGGTTTCGACAAACAATCTGTCAGGAGTACTCCAATTTCGGGGTGCTTCTTGAGGAAGTCAATGAACCCCTTGGTGTACCCATGGACAAAAGATTGGGCTGGTTCCCAGTTGTTGTGACTGGAATCAAAGCCCCTCCACTCACACAGAAATTCCCATTCGCCCTTGGCGTCACGTCTTGCTTCAACAATCCTCTTGAGTTCATACTTCCCCCCTTCGATGACCCGATCAGACAAATGTTTCGCAGTCCAAAAAAGGGGTTTAACCCGATCCTTGGGGGAGGGGATCTCTCTCTTGAGGCGATCGCCCGAAACGTCAATTTCCCTGCTGACATCCACACGAATCCTCCACCTGTTCTCACCAAGACGCGCTGTAACAGCGAATGGCCCCTCCCACAAGGGAAGAAGCTTGTCATCTCCGTCCAGGGTGGTTTTGGATTTTCGAAGCCAAACTCGATCATCGACTTCAAAATTGTGGGGGTTTTTTCGGCCTTGATTCTGGACCCAAAGCCAGTCAGCTTGATGCTTCTCGATTAATTTCGACACAGTTTTATCTGCTCGTTGGACTTCGTCCAAAAACAGCGAAGCATCTTTACAGGGGCGAGGATTATTCAACGGCATGTTCCACCAACACTTCTTTCGTCCAAAGACAATTTCATTTGGAGAAAGGCCATGATACAAAGGCGTGTTGTGGTAACGGCGAAGCAATGCGAAGAGAAGTTCCATCCAATGGAAATCCTTTTCACCCGCGAGCTCCTTACGAAGCATATTTATTATTGAGCGGCCGGCTCTTTTGCCAGGCAGCGCTCGATGCGAGTGGATTTCACATCGCAGGTGGTGGATTCCAAGGCGAGCACATAATTCTCTCCACCATTCGGAGGTGTACTCTTTGCCTGAATCCGTCACCACCTCGGATGGGACGTCCCAGCCTCCCATCCAGGTCTGCGCGCACCATTTGGCGGCAGCCTTGCCAGTCATCGACTCAATGTTGCAAGGCAACACTTGAATGTAGGCGGAATGACGGCACTGAATGGGGAGCACACCATTGACTTTTTTGTTAGTCCAATGGCACTCTTCGTCATCGAGTTCACCGAGATAGAAAAAATCACTGGTGACTCTGTTAAAGAGGCGCTCCGGAATAGGATGAGGCCTCAGATGGCCGTGCTTCTTCGCGCTGGGGGGCGTCGAGACAGCACATTGGGCGCATCCGGCGGCTACTTTCATGCAGTGAGTATATAGCCGTGAGCCAAACAACCTATGTTTAATCATCGACCACAGTCGACGGCCATGTGCGTGGGGAGACTCCCATTTGTGCCACCAGTTTAACACTCGGGGGGCTAGGGCGTCTGGCACACACAATTTACCCTCCATCCACAGCTTCCCCCCATCCAACGAGTACTCAGCAAAAATCCCATCCTTGTGAGCATCTTTGGATTTGAGATTTCCAAAGACCTCTTTAAACATGGGATCCTGCAGGTAATCGGACGTCCAGTCACGGATTATCAGGGAATCTTTAGGCAGGGGTGGAGTTTTGGCCGGATCTCGACGCTTAATGCCCTGGATCAACCGAAATCGACTTACTTGTCGGGTATAGTCAAACCGTTTCACACTCCCTGAGGAGGGATCGGTGACTTTTTCCACGACTTTCAGTGCTTTGGTGCAGATCTCGTGAGCATGCGCCGGATCTGAGATGGCCGTGATGTCGTGACACGGCAATGCGTGCTGTTTAACAGCGCACTGCATGCATGCACGTCGAATGAGTTTCTTTTCTTCCTGATCCCATTCGATGATGACATGGCGGTCCTGCTCCGTACCATGGATGTTGGTACTTTGCAGCCCCTCTGAGGCGGGGTAAGCCCATCGGCTCAGAGCATCCGCTACCGTGTTATGTTTACCAGGCAAATACGACACATGGAGGTCAAACAGAGAGAGAAATTCGTGCCATCTGGCCCGTCGACCAGCTGGGCTCGCGACAGTATCAATGTGTTCGGTGGCCCAATACTCCAGAGATCGATGATCCGTCAGGACCTCGACTCGATTGGTGCCAACCCACGATTGGTACTTTTTTAGAGCGCAAATTATGGCGTAGGTTTCTTGCTCACGCGGCGACCATTGCATTTGGCGTGGGGCTAGCTTCCGAGACCAAAATGCAAGAGGGTAATGATCGCCGGTGGCCTCATCAACCTGTTCAAGAACAGCTCCGATCGCGTACCTAGAAGCGTCGGTTCTAATGTAGAAGGGTCGGTCAAATTGGGGCACATGCAACGTGGCGACTTCACAGAGGGCCGCCTTCAAGTGATGGAAGGCCTCCTCGCACTCGTCAGTCCACTTGACACGAACCTTTGAACCTGCCTTGCCCGCATCTCTCCCTACCTTCAATAATTCATTGAGGGGGGCAGCAAATTTGGCATAATTCGGCACAAAAGTGTGATAAAAATTGCAATAACCCAGGAATCCTCTCAACTCCGTGATCGTCTCAGGGCGCTTCCACTTCTGAAAAGCGACGAGCTTCCCTGGACTGGGTCGTCGGGTGCCATTCTCTAGGAGAGAACCACAAAATTCGACTGATTTTAAAAATAATTTTCCCTTCTTTGGCCCACAAATCAGCTGATTGGCGTCAAGAATGTCCAAAACTTGGTTCAGCTGCTTCTCATGTAGGGCCACCAGCTCGGCTTCGGTCAGTCCCTCCCCTTCCGTCGCGATGATTATGTCATCTATGTACACACTCACGAAGGCACGAAGCTCAGGATGGGTTGTGAACAGCACATCCTCCATCATTCTTTGAAAAAATGAGGGGGCGTTCTTCAGCCCCATGGGCATGACGGTCCATTGGACTGGGCCACATGGCGTGCACATACAGGTGAGAGGTCGGCTGTCCTTCCTCAACGGCATTTGGTGAAAGCCGTGACGGAGATCCAGCACAGAGAACAAACGACCTCTCGCCCTCTTGGCGATTTCCTCCTCAATGAGGGGCAGGGGGTGTGAATCCGCTTTGGTTTCGGCGTTAAGATTGCGAAAATCGACAACCATTCGCCAACCATCAATAGTGTTCTGGTCTGCAGGCGGTGGCTTCGGGACTGTGAAGGGTGCACAGCACCATTCGCTGGTCATACAACCCTCAAGCCAACCAAATTCCCTGAGATTTCTCTCGATGATTTTTCTGAGGATCTCATGTTTATGTCCATGATTTTCATAAGGGCGCTGTTTTTTTGCCTTGTACCCTTCACGAAGCTCGATGAAGGCTTCACCGAACTGTCCACGGACAGGGGGATCTTTGATCAAATTCCCTGAAAGGGTTGTGTCCTTCCGTTCCTCAAAAATCTTTTCTCTTGACTTGGAACACAATTCAGTGTCCACCTGATCGCCAGGAATTACTGTCGAAAAAACTTTGGCGACTTCTTCGGCTTTGGCAGGAAGAATCTTCCTACGGATGTCCCTAAACAGGTCCGTATCAACTGCCTCTTGAAGATAGGTGGGTCTTGTGTCGAAATCCCAGAGATTCTCTTCGTGATCCAGCTCCTCGAAAGGATCCATGAAAGCTTCCACAGGGGGTTTTTCATAAAAAACTCTGAATTTGCGGCGCGATTTGGAATTTTTCTTCGCCCGTGTACTGAAGATTCTTTTCGATGTCGACCGTATTGGGGAAGAGGGAGACGAGGCGGATCCATTGGACGTTGAATCACCTTGGGTATCTGACGAACAAAAATCAGAAAAAATAGATTCATCATCAGTACCACGCTCAACCTCAGATTCTGACCCAACACAAGAATCAGTACCAGAATCAGCAGAATTAGAGTCAGAAAGCTTTCCATCCACCAGGAATGCAAGCGAACTCCAGGACCGCTGTGGCAGGGGACCTGTGTCGTCCCTGGCATACAGCTTAATCTTCCTGGGAAGTTCGATGTAATCTACAGAAATATCTTGTAATTCCTGAAACCAAGGCTTGTCGTCCCACAAGGGCACAACTAAAATTGCCTGGGTTTTATCTTGCTTGATTTTGTGGATGACCTGCTGGATTAAGTGAAACGGAGGATTAATCCACAACTTCTTGTCCCATTTATGGGTCCAAGCGTCGCTAAAGTGCTTGTCAAAGCGCTTGTTCATACGGTTAGCAAAGGCATCATACTGGGGCCAAAAGGAATGGTGTTCATGAAAATATTCACAAATTGCATCGCGCCATTTGTCGACAACTCTGTAGGATGAAGAGTGCCAGCGCGAAGGGCGTCGTGGTTGGGAGTCCCTACGAAGACATTCTAACTCTTGGGAGTAATCGGCACTCCCATTCACCTCTGCAATAGTGACATCTTCACCAAATTTTGGTGTCACCTTCTGCTTCAAAAATTCTTCTGCACTTTTAAACCCTGCGTGCAAAAAACGAAATTCAGGACGCTCCAAGGGACCTGACTCCAGCAAAAAACAACGACGATGACCTACGGGCGCTACCCTGTTCTTGCGAAGCCAAGGATGGCCCAAGTAAAGGTCATACCTTATGTCGGCACGATAGAAGTAGTCATCCTTAAGGACAACTTCTTCCACATTTTGCTCTTCCCAAAGGTCTTGAGCGACCAAATGAGTTGATATATAACAACCGCGTTGCCCACCTGCGAGAGAATGTCCAGAAACTCCCTCGAGGGTAACAGGATGAGGCGACTCAAACACGCAGTCGTCGGGTAAGAATGAATTGGATTGGAGATTTACCTCTGATCCATTGTCACACAAACAAGTGGCGAGGTGGAAATTTCCCTTGCAATCAGAGACCCACAGCTTTGTGACAAACTGACGAGCCCTGTGCTTGGACTGTACACCAACCTCGTCCACTACAACAGAAGGATCCGCTGCCGGATCCAGGGGAGAGGAGACAAGCGACCCTACATCGAGTAATGGTCGATCTGGAATCTGGGGATCATGCCTGAAATCGCCTGGGGAGGGGCGATTTTCGTGGCTCCCCTAGGCGTTCTGACCTCCAGCGGCTGCGTTAACATTGTGAACACAGCCTGATTCGTCGATCCACTCATCTTGGAACGGATCATCTGCTGGATTCAGGGCATTATCGACATAATCTCGATCCGCATCGGACACCTGATCTGCACCTGAGACCTGATCCACACGATGATTGCCCTTTCCACGTCCACGGCCACGGCCGCCGGATGATGGACCACCACCGTCGCCACGCCCTCTGCCCTTACCAGAGAAAGGGGTTCCTGAAGGATTTCCCTTACCCTTACCCTGTGATCCTGGAGCATTTCCTTTGTTTGTACCGGATTGAGGGGTTTGGCCTGGATTTCGATTTCCGCCTGCGGCGTTGCCATTAGGACCTGTCTGGCCGTTCGGCTGTCCACCGGAGCCGGATGGAGTCCGATTTCCCTTGCCTTGGGACCCGCCAGGGCCTCCAGTATTTTTGTTTCCACCGGAGGGGGTCGGATTACCCTTTCCCCCTTTTGCACCATGCACCTGTCTGTCATTCCTGTCTGAATTCTGCGAATTACTGACATTTTCACCAATCACCTTGTGATCGTAAGCAGACCATCGGTGATTACCAGTAGAATGCGTCTTAGCTCGGTTCGTAGAACCTAAAAGAAGGCAGATGCTACAATGATCCTGAACATTCCGGGTGTCATTCACCTTTTTGTTGCCCTTTTGGGCCCCATTTTGGGTGTTTTGCTGGGTATTCCTGTTTCCCCCAAGACCCTCATGGAAGTTTTGATTGGCGGCATCAGCGAGCCGCTCAACCTCTTCCCACAGTTCCTGCGGGGTGAACGAAAACACCCAGTTCCTGGCCTTCAGGCGATGACCGTGGAAACTTACTCCCCTATTGAGGACTTGGACAAACAAGTCCCGATCCTCGTGTTCATTAAACTTGATTTTCCACGTGTTTTCAGTGAATTTCACCTTGGTAAACGACGTGGGGGAACACTTTTGAAGTGATTCCCTGACGGTGAACCTGTTGGCCGAGGCGTCGAAGCCATCGACCTCCGCCCACCAGGTCTTGACCTTTTCTTCGGACTGTTTATTCCGAAGGGTGGCGGCGGTTTCTGAGGGGATCTTGTCAAAAATCAGATTTTTCAGCTCGGCACTGGAAAATGTTTCGCCTGAATGTTCAGATTCTTCTACGAGATTCCAGAAGCGCTGTCTCTTGTCCTGCACTTCGTGCAAGATTAATCGAGAAAATGAAGGAAAATTCTTCAACATCTGGTGGTAATGGTCCTCAGGCAGCCGGGATCCACGTACCTCCAACTGTTCCCACACCTCATCAAAGGTAAGGGGGGAACTTGAATCCTCACGATCACTCCAGGTCCTGAGCCAAGTATTGGCCGGCGCTCCCTCAAGGCAGTCCAAGAGGGCCATCAGGAACTGATCATCCTGGAGCTTTTGAGTCTCAACCCACAATTTAAATTCCCGTTGGAACTGAGGCCAACGTCTGGGGTTTCCATTATACTTTGGTTGCTTGGCAACCTGGCGAAGTCGCAATGAGGTAGGATTTAGGAGAGAATCCAACCCAACACCGGCCGTAATGGCAGATACCTTGGCGGCATCGTTCGCCACACCAGCTCCGGCGAGGGTCTGGGCGAGCAACATCTTGGCTATTGCATTGGAATCAACAGCAGGAAGGGCAGTACGGGAGGCAGTTCGCTTGGCATTCTGAGCCTCAGTCCTAGCCTTCGCCGACCTACTCTGAGATCGAGAGATTGTAACCCTTTCCTTTAGCTTAGTCCTGCTGATCCTTGCGTCGGTGGTCTTAGAGTCCACCGAAGGAGCAATCGAAAAAATTTCTGTCGCCTCCTCCGACGGTTCTGTTGTTTGTTCCACCGATGATGCGCCCTCAGATCGCATGTGTGTCTTGAAAAGATCTTTAATTCCCAGCGTCTGAATGATGAGTTGCATTTGATCTTTGAGCAATTGGAGCTCAGTATCTCGCTGTAATCTGCAGGAGCAGTCGGCAGGACAGTACATACCGTGTCCTGAAGGGCCTGAGCAGGTTGTCGGACCGCTAATCTCAGTGGTTCGCAGCCAGGGGTCCACTTGGGGAGCTCCTTCAGTCCTAATTTCTAGGCTTGCCTGCCTGGCTGCCTCTAAAATTCCTTCCTCAACCGCGGCGGCTAGATCGTCGCGGATGGAAACAGAGGGATGAGGGGCGGAGGGCCCGGCAACAGGTGCCTTGGTCTTCTCCTTCGGGAAGGGGCTTGCCTCCCAGATCTGCAAAAAAATGGCAAAAGATTCATCTTCTTGAGAACGCCACCACATCCTGGTATTAATTTCTTCCTGAAGAAGGAAAAAATATTCAAATAAAAAATCAGAGGCGATTCTTTCTTGTCCTATCAGCTTAGACGTGGCTAATAGACAAAGGGCCTCAAGCGCCTCAAGGTTACGGGTCACTTCTGAAGACAAATGGTTGTCCCATTGTGCCCAAGAGGCTGGTCGATTATAGGTAGGTACCTCACCTGGACCACCCATCTCAATGTCGTCAATGTCGGCGTCGATGGTCTCAAAATGTGGACATTGGTAAGGAGTATTAGTACCTGCCAGGTCCGTAAGCTCCACCGGAGCGTTGCCATTAGCGTAGGCTGGGAGATTCCAGCTGCTTGATGGCCAATTTCGACTGGGATCTTGATGGTAATCTGGGCCTCCACAGCTGCTGATTTGTGCCCTTCTTGGGCAATTTGGGCTTGCGCAAGGCATTCCTCTCAAGGCCTCGTTCGCACAGCACCACGGCAGCGTAATTGTTACGTCTCCGGAGGTGGCGGAGTCTACGGGGCCGTACTGGGGAGCTAGCTGTGGTTGGGACACCAAAGGAACAACATTCAGGTAGCCTCTGCTACCATGAAAGTGCTGCCCTGGGTCGTTGAGGGTGCCGGAGGGCTTGGGGCCGGCAAGACCAGTGGGGCAGGCACGCGAGGAGTCTCCCTGGATGTTGTTATTGGGGGTAGAACCGGATACTCGGACACCAACAGAGGCGAGAGCAGCAACAACTGAAGCAAGGTCCATGCTGATTGTGGTCCGGCAGAAAATCCCAGTCTATGAAGAAAATTGATGCGAATTATTCTAAATACATCTGAGTGTCCAAAACTGTCTGAAAAGATTTAAATAATCCAATTATGTAAAAATGTTTGGCCGATCTGGCCCGCGAGCGCGCGTCAGCGGCAAATGGCGATTCCACCTAAAATAGCGGAACGCGGCGGATTTACGGGAAATGGACCGCGGAATCAAATCCGGCATATCAGAAATATATAGGAAATATCCTGAGACTGAGCTGCGAGGCGGCGATTCCGCCGAAGCAAAGAAAATGACCAAAATGTAGCCAATCTGGACAGAATGTCTGAAAATCTGAGCAGATGGGGCTAGCCGCACTTACAGATATGTACCTCGATGATGAGGACCTAGAGGCGTTCATGGCGTCTGTGGACGTGAAGGGGGCGTTTCCCAACACGCCGCATAGGCTCATAGAGGAGGTGTGGCGACAGCTAGGACTCCCATATGGTGACTTCGTGGAAAAGTACCTGCGCTCGAGGAGGTACACGTTCGCGGCGGGGAAGGGGTGTACCGAGTGGGTAACCCCAGGCAGCGGGGTGCCACAAGGCGGGGTGGAGGGCCCGTTCCTGTACTTGCTGGCCATGCTCCCCCTGATGAGTTGGATAGCGCGGGAATATCCACAGCTGGCGCGGGCGCCACACACGTCGCCGGCGCAGGCGTATGTGGATGATGCGGTACCCATGGCGCGGGATGAAAAGGCACAACAGGTGGTACAGGACCTGATGCAGAGGTACGGGGGGGATAACCACCTTGTCTGGAGCGCGGAGAAGTCGGCAGTTCTGAGGAGGGATGGAGAGGAAGGCATGGCGCTGGATGTAGGAGACGGATTGGCATGGCTGGAAAGGGCGGAGGAAGCGGTGGTGCTGGGACATGTGCAGGCCATGGAGGCGAGGGGGGTCGGGCTACCTGACAAATTAGTCAGGGGGTTCAGGGCGATGCTGGTGGTCCTGCGGCATCACCCCCGTCAGTGCAGACGACCCTGTGCTACCTGCGGGCGGTGCTCAATGCGGCGGTAGGGTACCAGGGGATGCACCTCCCGTACTGGAGGGAGCAGCTGGAGGAGGTGGAGGGAGAAGTGCGGAGGCTCATCAGAGGGTATGAGGGGATACCCACAAAGGTGCCGTGGTGCGTGTTGCGGTCGCCGACGGCCTACTATGGAGAACGGATGCCCACGGCGGGGGAGGCGTACAGGGCGCACACGGCGAGGACGCTGAGCAGGATGTGCCACAATCAGGAAGAGGTGGTCAGACAGGTGTGCTATCACGCGGTCTCAGAGGTTCAGAAGGAGGAGAACATGTGCCCGCGCTATGTGTGGCACCGGTGCAGGCGGTTGGCGGCGGGGAAGAAGGAGCGCATGTGGCGCGCCCTGCAGGCAGTGTTGCCGGGGGAAGAACACATGCTGGCAGCCAACAGGACGTGCGGTAGGCGGGGGCCAATCCTGGTCCTGGACACGGACTTGGGGGGGGCGACACATGGGACGGTACGGTGGATCAGGAAGGAAGGAGTATACATGGAGGTGCTGCACGTGCGCAGAAAGGATATGAAGGAGTACAAGAAGGCGGGGCTGCACCATGCGGAGTTCTATCGGGACACAAGGGTGGTGGAATGGGGTGTATACAGGTGGATGATGAGGAGAGCAAGAGGACAATAGGACCGCGCAGGGTGGAACAGGAGGATGCGCGCGATGTGGAACGAGTGGGTGGCACTGTGGGGGATCCAGCAGAGGAAGCCAAGAGGCGGGAGAGGAGAGGGGGCGCAGCAAGAGAGAGTGGTGCTGGACAGGGGGGAGAGGGACAAGGCCAGACCGGGAATACTGTTGTGTGCGCCGCTGGGACTCAAAGGACCGAGGGGGAAGGTACAGAGTGCAACCGGGCAGTGGTATGATGTCCATGCAGATATGTTCCGGAAAGACAACATCCCGGAAGAGGCAGGACAGGTGGACCAGTGCTGGAGGTGCACCAAGGAGGCGGGGCAAATCCCGTAGCCAGTCCTACGGATGACGGCGTGGGCGTTCCTGAACGCGACCATGCGCACTACCGACGCCAGGGGGCAGTGGTGGGGGCCGGTGCTGCGGCTGCCCAAGGAGGTGTAGGAGGATGAGGAGGCCCAGGGGGACGTGGAGGTCTGGTGGGGAGAGGAAAGGGAGGGGAAAAGAACAGGGGTCCAGTTTGGTTGGGACACAGTGCGGGGACTACAAGAACAGGATGATGGGGAGGCGCCGAATTTCCGGATGACAGACACGGGGAGGCCCGACGAGGAGGCGCCCATAGTGCCTGTGGGCCACAAGTGTGAAGAGAGTGCGAGGAGGATCAGGCTGACGGTCCACGGGTTGCCAGCAGACAGGGTATGGTACCTGGTTCTGGTACAGGCATACCTAGATCAGGGCAGGGCGAAAGGGGACAGGGCATGGTGCCACGGAGTGGTGGTGACGAAGGGATGGAAGGCCAGGACGGACAATAAGTGGGCGGTGTACAGAGGGGTAAGAGAGCTAAGCATCGGGGATGGGGTACGAGACTATGGCATTGGAAAGCACAGAGTGTACTGCCACTACCCGAGGGAGGTGGTGCGCATACCGGAGCCCACGAAGGAGAGGGTGGTGCTATTTCTGGACGGGTCCGGGGTGGAAGGACAGCCGCCCATGGCGGGGGCAGCGGCGGTAAGGGTCAAGGGGGTGGGACAGGTGACGGAGAGTGTGGTGGAAAAGATGGTGTACGGAGCAGCGTCCCATGGAGAGGTGCAGGCAGTGGCGGACGTGGTTGGGGAGATAGGGGAGGACGTACGGGAAGTGTGGATGGTGGTGGACGCGGAGGCGGACATGGCGTCCCTCAGGAGACTGGCCAGCAGGCCACTGCATGAGGCCCTGGGCACGGGACTGTCGTCACAGGTGTACGCGATATGGCACGGGCTGGAGATAAAGAAAGTGCCCCTGGTCATACACCTGGCGAAACAGGAGTCACACAGGGCGGGAGTGGGGAATCATGAGGCGGATGGGGCGGCGCAAGCGATGGATAAGGAGCAGGATCCAGAGTGGAGGTCGCCAGAGAGCAAGGGGCACCTCCACTTGGTGCATATACCTCCAAGGGTCGGGGAAGGGGAGAAGGCCAGGTGGGTGGTGGAGGAGGACAGAGGCAAGCAGGAACTAAGGGTGTATCCACAGCCGGTGCACATGCTAGCCCAGGTACGAGGGGGGCCGGAGGTGGTAGAGCTGAACGAGTACTTGAAGGGCAAGCTGGGACAGCGGGTCCACTACCCCAATGTGCTGAGGCCGGAATCGCTGCCCAAAAGGCTGCAAACCAGAAGGCTGCAGGCGATCACAGGGCAGGTGCCGGTGCGTGAAACGACCATGAGGTGGTACAGACATAAGGGTATGGACCTCCCGGAGGAGTACATGCGATGCCACTGTGGCCAAGGGCAAGAAACATACGACCACTTCATGCGGTGTGCACAGTATAAGGGGATCGAGGAACCACTGGTTCGGGATCAGGACGTCCCGTTACTCAAGAAAGGTGCGAGAGGCAGAAGCGCGGTGGAGAGAGAGCTGGGGAAAGAGGGGCACCGCAAGGGACTATGGCACATGGTGATAGTGAAACCGCTGTGGCGGGCGCTCCAGGAGCATACAGTGGCGCCAGAGGCCATGGCGCACAGGCTGTTGCGGCGTATGGTGGAGCATCTCCAGGAACGCATGGCGTGCAGGGAGACGCAGTTGGAGGCGCGGGCGGAAGACATGCGTGATCCAGTCACCAAGCGGGTGGAGATGGCGTTGATCAGGTACAACCCAAAATCACGGAGATGGAAGTACGGAGGCGGCCAGATTGGCGACCAAGGCGGTCAGGGGGAGAGACAGGAATTGAGGACAGAGAGGGAGACGATCAGAGGGAACGCCTGATGGCACGCAGACGAAAGAGAATCCGGCAGATATGAAGGTGGGACGGGTGTACGGTTTCGCCGCACTGGGGGACGTCAGGAAGGGGACCGGAGGGAAAGGGACGGCGGAAGCACCCGTCGCATGGACTGGAGCGTCCGGGACTGGGCACGCAGAGTCGTAGGGCGGAACAAGAAGCGGGGAAAGTGAAGCAGGGACGAGGACAGCCACAGTGCAGACTGCGGCAGAGAGAGTGCGACAAAAAGACACCCCGGATTGGAGCATCCGGGGGGGAATGAAGCACGGCGCTAGCCCCCGGACTGGATCGTCAGGGGGTAAGCCCGGTGCCAAGGACTGGAGCGTCCGAGGCAACTGAGAGAATACAAAAAAAAAAAAAAAGGCGCCGCGGGTTGGAGCATCCGGGGCGGAAAGAAGCACGGCATCAGCCCCAGGACTGGACCGTCCGCTGGTGAACCCGGTACCACGGACTGGAGCGTCCGAGGCAACAGGGAGAATATGAGAGAGCACCCCACCCATAGGACGCGCGAACGGCGGGGGTAAAGGGCGGGGGAGGTGGGGGACAACGGCGACAGGGCGCAGGGCTCAAGCGTGATCCCATGTGCAGCGCTATGTCACAAATGCCTGACCCACAGCCCAGCCAGCCGCCGATGGTGCGGGCAGCAGTGGCCCGCATGCAGGCAAGCGCAGCCCCGCGGCCCCCCTCGCCGGCGTCATCGGCGACGTCTGCGGGCGTGTCGTCGCCCTCGTCTCCGGAGAGCCCGGAGACGGTCAGGGAGGAAGGGCCGGGGGCTACAGGGCGACGAAGGGGGGAAGGAGCCGTGGTGGGGAAGGGAGAGGGGAAGGAAAAGGGAGGACAGGCGGAGGCGGGGAAGGGCGGGGCAAAGGGGGCGGCGGCAGGGGCAGAAGGGCAAGGGGAGGGGCAGGGGCAAAGGGCAGCGGAAGGGCCAGGGGTGGACCCGTTCAGTGTCGGGGATGTGAGGGCGGACGTGGATGTGAGGAGGAAGGAGAAGAGGAGTCAGAGGGAGTCGGTAATCGCCGACATCCTCGAGGTGTCGGAGGATGAGGGGGAAGGGGCGGGGAAGATGGCGGTGGAGGGAGGCCCAGGACAGCCGTCGGTGCCCAATGTGCCGCCGGCTGCCCTGAAGTCCATCCTCCCGGAGGTGCGGAGGCAGGAGGAAGGCAAGGGTGGACGAGGGCAGCTAGAGGCGGGAGCGGCAGGGAGAGGAGACAGCAGCGTGAGCACCGGAGGGAAAGGGCGGACGGGCAAGAAAGGGAAAGGGCAGGCAGGGACGACAGGGGCTGTACACGCGAAGGGACACCTGGCAGGAAAGGGGGGCAAAGGGAGTGGATGGTGGCGACAGTGGTCGCAGCCCCAACGCTCGTTCAGGCAGCCACCGCCGAGGTTGCCCCCAGGGGTCAGTGCGGCGGTGAGGGCGGAGGAGGAGAGGGAGGCGCGCCGCCAGCAGGCGGCGCGGTACGAGGCGCTGGCGCACGTGGAGCACCAGCGCCGTCACCGGCAGCCCCCAAGGCAAGGGCCGGACACCATCTACCAGTTGGAGATGGAGCCGGGGAGGACGGGGATAAGGGGGGGGCAGGCGGAGCAGAGCAGCGCAGCGGTGCAGAGCAGTGGTGCGGAACAGGTAGAGGCCGGCAGGGCCCAAGCAGGGGAAAGGGGCGGGGCAACAAGGGCTACAGGGGAAGGGACAAGGGAAGGCGGGACCCCACGGAGTAGGCGGCAAGGGACGCAGGGCAATGGGGCAACAAGGCAAGGGGCAGGGGAAAGGGGGTGGCCTTGGGTACATGGGCTCGCCAGTGTTCCCAGGGGCGGGATTGAGATGGTGGTGAGGTGTAATCGCGCCAGCCGTCCCACCAATCGTCCCACCGTTCCCGCCGCTGCCATACCTGGCGATAGGGATGATGTAGCCGCCCCTGCCGATGTACCCGGGCATGCAGCCACAGGCGCACATGCAACAGCACCAGCAGGCTCGAGGGACAGCGTGGGAAGCGCAGGAAGGGAAGGGAGAGGAGCACAGGAGGGCGTGTGAGAGGTTCGGGGAGGCGGGGAGGAGCCTGCGGGACAGGGAGGCCAGAGACAGGGGTGAGGTGGGCGGACGGAGGAGGGGAGGACGGAGGGGACCGACGGGCCGCAAGGAGGGGAAGCACAGGCTGTGGAGGAGCCGCAGAGGGCGGCAGGGGACCTTCTGAGGAGGCAGGAGAGAGATGAGAGGGCGGAAAGGGAGGGAGGACGACAAGACGAGGGTAGGGGGCGGGAGGATATCCCGCTGGTGCCGTTCCGACGGCCGGCTATCCAACTGGAGCAAGAGGGAGAGATGCAGGAGAGGGCATGGAGGCGGATCAGAGGGGAGGCGGCGAGGCTGTCAGACAGGGACAGGGCGGTGGCGGCGCGGGAGCGCAGGGTGCGGGAGGAGGAGGAGGCGGTGGCCCGGGGGGCCCGCTGGGTCCTCCCGGATCCGGAGGGCGACACCCCCTCCACGGACCTGGAGGGGCAGTCGCCGTCAAGGAAAAGGGTCAGCCAGGAGGACGAGGAGGCAGGGCGGGAAAGGGGGAAGCGGCGCAGGGGGGAGGAGCGAGTGGCAGGGGAGGCGGAGGGGGCACCGCGGCCGGCCAGCCCCAGTCTGGAGCCGACGCCGACGGACTGGGACTCGGAGTCCCCGCCGCCGCGGCAGTATGCGCCGGTGCGGAGGAGACCCGGGAAGGTTGCTGGGTGGGCGGAGGGGGACGTGGCGGAGCTGGCCCGCTACGTGAAGTGGGCGGGGAAGACGAGGGGAAGGCGGGATAAGAGGGGGCCCCGCCCCTTCAGTGACCTGGTCAGCAGGGCGGGGAGGCCCGGGGAAAGGGGGCCGGAGATGGAAGAGTGGCGGTGGAGGAGGATGCTGGGGGCGGCGCTCCCGGGGGTGTGCCTGGACTGTCCCCAGGAGAAGGGGAAGAAGCCCAGGGTTCAGATGCTGCGAGAGCTGTTGCAGCGGGAGGGACAGTACGGTGGCGACGCGTAGGGCCGGGCAGGGACAGGGGCGGGGTGCGCTAGGGGCAGGGGGCCAGGGGCGTGCGGAGGGACGGGCAGATGAGATTGCGGGGAGGCGGACGCTGGGGGTCGGGGGAGGTGGAGGAGGGTGAGGAGGGGATGTGACGGACAAGAGGAGGGGAGGAGGGGAGCAGAGAGGTGCAGGTGCGCGGAGGATGACAGGGACACGGCTGACAGTGGAGGGAGATGTGGTGATGGAGGACGCGGACGAGAACCCCAAGCGGAGAGCACAGGACCAGCGGCGGGGGAGAGGGGCGAAGGGGCGGCGGAGTACGGGGGCGCAAGCGAGTGTGGAGGAGGCAACCGGGCAGTGGGACGCGCGACGTATCGTGGGTACGGCGAACAGAGTGGCGCAGAAAGGACAGCAGACGGGAAGCAGTATCGTGGTACGGTGACGGAGCGGAGTGCGAGGTCGTGACAGGCGAGAACGGCCGGCGAAGGCGTGGAGCAGCGCGGCGCCAGGGCTCAGACTTGCAGCTTCCTGTGTGGCAGGAAGGTGCTGCGTTGAAAACAATGAGCTAACGTGCGCCATGCTCACAGGGGTTGACCACGCCAGGCCTTGGTGGCCGGACTCCGCAATGCGACTGCAGCGGCGGGAATTCGGAAAGCGTCTCCAGCACAAGGGGGGTACAGGGCCACAGACCAGACCACAGATACACCCACCCCCCACCTACTCCGCCAGGCCACCCTGTATGCACCAGCGCACACACAGACTGCACATGCAGGCGCCCAGGCGCTGCCCACACCCCCCCCTGTGTGGCTGTATGTTGACCTCCAAAAAAGCCAGTACCCACTGGGGTTTTAAATCCTAAGGACCTTAATAACCCAGGGCCGGTGGCAGCGGCCCACAAGGGTGACTCTGACCGCCCCACCCCCCACGACAGGGTGACCCGGAAACACAGGTGTGTGGCCAGCGCAAGCGAGCATGCCAGTGCAAAGGAGGAAGCCAAAGTGGGACACATCAATCGCTACGCCCCAACTTCAGTCCAAAGGCGACAATGCCCTGAACCCTGTAGAAGCAGCCCAACTCTTACCCCATCCAGGGACGAGGGAAGGAACGAACTGCGAAGCACTGTCTGCGTGACACGGACAATCATGGAACTGAGTAGGCGATGAGAGTCGTGAGGCAGGCGCGGCCGCAGCTCAGTGGCGGGTACACACCTGACCAATTGAGGCCCCCCCCCCCCCCCACACAGGGCGCCAGGCAGCCAGGAAGGGGTGAGAGGCGGGGACCGAGGGAGCACCCAGGGGAAAGGGTAGGGGCGAGAGAGAGGGGCAGGGGTAGGGCACACGAGTGGCACACACGAGTAACAGCGATGCACGGGTAGGGAGGGCAGACGTGCAGGCAGGGTCGGCTGCGAGAAGGAGAACGGGAGGGGAGACAGGCAAGAAAGGGGGCGCAGGGCAGCGGGACCAGGGTAACACGAAGAAGAGCAGAGGTCACACGCAGGGCGCGCGGGAGCAGCAAGGAGCGCGAGCACAAAAAAAAAACAACGGCAGGACGGGCGGACACACAGGAAGGGCGCAAAGAGGAGGCAGGGCGCGGGAGGTGGGGGGCACAGGGGGCCAACGAGGGCGCAAAGGAACACAATGTCTCTCTCAGAGAAGCACCATGCCGTTGACCTGCATAGAGCCGTACCGGCCGCCCCGCCCGACCATCAGGGAACTGATGGAGGGGCGGCCGGCGGAAGAGGACGACGGGGGTGTCCCCCCGAAGGGGTGTCTGGGGAGGCCGCCCAGGTCGGCCTACAGGTCAGAAGACAGGGCGGAGGCCCTGAGGCACGTGAGGGCGCGCGAGATACAGCCTTGGCGCGGAGACGATCAGCGGCGAGCACACGGAGCAGGGGAACAACACTAAGAGGGCGGGCAGGAGACAGAGGGGAGGGGAGGGTAGAGAGGGGAGAGAGCGGATACTTGTACAGCAACGCGGGCTGAATGGCTGGGTCACCCGGCATGGCCGGGGACCACCAGGGGCAACGCCACAGGATGACGGAGGGACTGGACGTGAGCTCCAAACAGAAACAAGATGGCGATGCAGTAATGTTGTGCGTGCATGCAGGGAGGAGGGAACCAAGCAGAAAAAAAAAACAAAAGGCGAAAAAAAAACGGGGAAACAAACGCGGACAGCACCCCAAGGAGGCGGGACAGAAAAGGACGAGTGGCTAGGGCCACGCGACGGCCCCAGGTGACTAGGCGAGCTAGGGAGACGGCACAGGAGAGAGGGGCGGGGGAGGGAGGGGAGCGACCCGTGCTAGGCGCACGAAACGGTCCCCGGATGGATGAGGATCCAGTGGGCCCGCGCCACAGGGTTGCTGGCGGCCCGGTGGGGTATAAACACGGGATGAGGGATGGGATGGGGCCGCGAGACAGCCCCGGGGATTAGGCCAGGCCGCGGAACAGGGGAAAGGGACGGGGGCGGGAAGGGAGCCACCCGTGCTAGGCGCACGAAATGGTCCCTGGAAGGAAGAGGCCCCAGTGGGCCAGCGCCACAGGGTAGCAGGCGACCCGGTGGGGTAGAAACACGGGATGCAGGGACAAGGGGACGGAGCGGGGAAGCGCGTGTGGCTAGGGCCGCACAACGGCCCGAAGGGGTAGGGAGTCCATGGGACGCTGGGAACGGGCTGGTGCCGGGAAGAGGCAACGGGGAATGGGACATGGGAAGGGCAGGGAGACCGAAAGCGCCAAGCAACAGCCCCATCGGATTGGGAAACCAGTCGCCATGCAGTGGTGAACCATGGGCCAACCATGGGGAACCTGGCCACAGGAAGTCGGGAAAATGTCCTGAACACCGGGACGGCCGTGAGGTGTCTGCAGGGGTGAGGGTTGACCTTGAGATCCCGGGGTCAATGGCCTGAGTACGCGTAGGTTCACGCGTGAGCGGGACCAGGGGGAACGTGGAAAGGGTCGCCCCCTGGCCTCCAGCCGTGGATGGACGAAAACCAAGTGCATCCGGGAGCCAAGTGGGTACTCCAGCCCGTGAGGGATGGGGAGTGGTGGAATGTGGTTGACAGAGAGAAATCCTCCGCTGTTGGCGAGGGCTATCCACAGGAAACCCGCCTGCAGGCGCCCAATAGGCTGTGCTAGGGGGGGAAGGCCGGGGTATCCTTCAAAGGGTGACCGGAAGGAGCTGAAACCGTGAGGGCAGCGACTGAAGGGAGCCTACCACCGGTCATGCCCCAAGGGAACCTGGTTGAAGTTCTCGGCCGTGAGGTGTGACAGGGGTCGCCAGAAGAACTGATGGTGGAGAGCACTCCTTCCCGCCAGAGGCGGCCACCATTTAAAACAAACAAGGAGGAGTCAGATGAGGCTGCGGACGCGGTCGCCCTTACTTACTTACTTACTGCAGTACCCTGAGTTGGTATATCTTTGGCAGTCTTCTTCACCTTGGCTTGCATTGGCAAAGTAGGTGCAGGCGCAACAGGCTCAGTGTCGTCAGCGGGGGCGTCAGTCACGACATTTTTCTGGACGGCCTCTGCAGCATGCACCTGCTAGTGCCCTTCATGCCCTCGGTTGCTGTCCAAAACCCACAGTGGAATGCCACGCTGAAGCCACTCTTCTTGAGTATCCCAAGGTGCAGCTGTTGCTTCCTGCTCCGTATGATCAGCCTCCAACATGTACCGCATGATGATTGCATGCTGCAGAGCACCTCCAACCGTTTTCTCAAGGTCCTTTTGCTTGATCCTGGACACAGCCAGAAACACCACTTTACTACGGAGGTCGGACATCGCAATTTTTGCGGCCATGGCAGGCGTGTTGTCCACAACAACCACTGCATCAGAATACCCACTGCCCAAAAGATATTTGTCCAGGTACCACAGCACGTGAATAAGAGGCATGAAACCACCAAGGTTCTTGTTCTGAATCTCTTGGAAATGTCCAGCGGAATACGACACATAGTTCGGCAACTGTAAATGTGATGTATAAAGACGAATAACGGAGGCAGCAGTGCGCGAGGCCTCGCGCACACAACAGCATCGTAACAGGCGAAGGAAGCAGATATACCTGCTTATCCCAGCGACTCGTTGTTCCGATCCACATACAGTGCTCGTCGAACTGATACGTACTGCTGGTCACGGGACCCGATAACCAAGAGTATACCGGCAACCGAACATGGTAGAATGGCACTGTGGTTGGATCCTTGTCCTTCTCCATACGCCAGAGCTTCTCGATGTCGCGGCCAATACGGTGCACAACATCAGCCTCGCCATAGAAAATGAGGTCTTTCCCCAGCATCATCACATCGAACAGCCACTTCGGAACAAATCCTGCAGTGTCATATTCAACGAAAAGGTCAGCGTTGATGACCCACAATGGGTACTGCAGATCCCGGAAACGGGCTGGCGGTGTCTCTTCAATATCCTCAATACGGCACGCCGTCAAAGAGAATTTGCTCCCTTGCTCGTCCTGCTTGGAGACATTGATCACATCGCCAGTACCCAGCTGTGTGTGTGACGCTGCCGATGATGGTGCCTCAGTCTTTCTTTGCAGTTGTTTCCGCAGGGCCAGGATCTGTGGTAATGGAGGTGCGCCCTTGTCCCCAGTCCGCCACAGAGGTCCATTGAGCAACGTCTTCCATTTTGGCACGGCGACCGATACCTCGTACTTGTATCCGGCCAGTAACCCCAATTTCGCAGCCCAATTTTCAGTTGCGGCGTGCCCAGTGCTGCGACTTCTGCTCGGATCTTCGCATCGGCAGCTGTACGGATGTGAAAACGGTGGTTGAGTGCGCGAGCCCTCGCGCACTGAAGCTGCGACACTGACGCATACCTGCCTTCTGGCTGACATGCTACTTATTGTCCAGATGGTCAAGATGGAAAGTAACCCATTGATCCGTAATCTGCGCGTCAATGCAGTTCTGGGTGGTGCGTAAGGTCGAGTCCTTCAGGTTCATGTGCGCACAGACTTTCCGCAATAAACTCGGTAGATGCAGCCCCTCCAGCTTCTTGAAGGCATTCCTTGTAACTTCATCTTTCCTGCTCTTATTCTCGAGGTTCTTCATGCCAGTAACCGCCTCACGACCGCAGTAATACGCCAGGGAGAAGATGTCCCTCCAGTTCTTGAATGTCGAGTCCTGCGAGGGAAAACAATGCCATGGAGTGCGCGAGGCCTCGTGCACTGTAACCGCGCAATACACCAATGCATACTGTGTGTCCTGCTTCCTCGGAAACCGGTTTTGGGGTTTGGGGGCTTCCCCGGTGACCGTATCGGCCCCACCTGAGCAAACGCAATAAGGTGGGATACGCCCGGGACCGTTGGTCAGCGGCCGGCGGTGGCACCGGCCTGGGAGGCTGACCAATGGGCCTGACCAAGAGCACTCCCCACGGCACGTACTGCGGTTCGGGCCCAGCGAGGGGCTGCGGGTAGGGCACACCGTCCATCGGGGCAGGCAAGAGACATGCCTATCCCGCAAGGACTCCCCAGCGACCCACAGTGTACCCGACCCCGGTGTGGGGAACGGCTGGAGTACCTGGCTATGGAGCAGGTCCATTTGTACCGAGCGAGTACAAATGGACGGCCCGTACAACAGAGTTGCACCCCGACGGGGAGTGCAAGCATCGGCCTCCCCACGGGGAAACACCAGGGGAAGGGACCCGAGCCGGCAACAAGGACCCCCCCCAACCCACCACAGCGGGGAAGGCCCGGGCACGGCACCAGAGAAACACCGCCCCAAGCGACACGGAAAAGAGACAGAAGGGGGAGGGCACGCAAAGGGGACAGCAGGGGGACACACCACCAACAGACCCCAGCCAGGGGGGGCGGGGAACCACACAGCCGAGACGGGGGGCGGGCCACGACACACAGCCCCCACACCAAACAGGGCCGCCAAACCACGCCCAGAAAGGCGAGGACAGGCACCCAAATGCACCACCAACACACCGCACACACGCCCGAGCATGCACACAACACACACCCCCACAACCGCCAACGACACGAGCCCCACAAACGCACACCACACACCAAAACGCAAGCGCCGCCCGCACCACAAACGCAACATACACAAACCCAAACAACAAGAACCCAGCAGCCCCCCCCGCCAGGGGGGCTGCAGGGCCGCCAGAAACCGCTAGGACACAAAGGTGGACCCACCAAGCCCGCAGCCAGGAGTGGCGAATGGCCACACCCAGTAACACCCGAACGGCCACGCCCAACCCCAGGACCAGGCACTACGACACCCACACCAGCACCGCCACCAACGCCCAAACCGGACGCCACAACACCCTCACCAGCGGACACACCAGAAACCAACTGAGGCACCATCGGCAACACCAGAGACCCCAGCACCCACCACAACACTAGGACATAGGACACCCTCACCAACAACAAAGCAACACAAACAGCCACCCAACACCCCCCACCGACCCGCACCCAGGACCACCGCCACCAGCATCCACGCCATCGGAAACACCAACACCACCAAAAATCAAGCCAGCACAACACCCTCACCAACACCGTCACCGCCGGCACCATCGCCTACGAAACCTACGCACACCACCGCCGGTTCCAGCACCTACATCACCCAAGCCAACGGCATCAAGCACACCATTGCCGGCAACACCCCACCATCAGCGTCACCACCGGCAACCTACGCCACCGGAGGACACCAAAGCCACCACAGCCGGTGAACCAACAAACCACCAAGCCCCGCCCAGGGGAGGCGAGGGCACACGCCCAGAACCATCAATAGCAACACCCTCGCCACCAAAGCGACCGCAGGGCGCCATCCACCATGCAATCCCCGGCGGCACCCACACCACCGGCGCCATCAACACCACCCTCACCCACGACACCACCCAGAGCATCGCCTACACCACCTACACCAACAGCATCACCAGCAGACCACACCACCTACTGCACACCCTCCCAGACAGAGCCACAGAAACCGGCCACCGCCCTGAACACAAGCCGCTGACCACCCACAAACAGACCCACACCAACCACCAGCAGCATCAGCAACGTCCGAGACGCCGTAAACCATAGCGGCGCCCGCAACGACCTCACCACCGGCATCATGACACCGCCACCGGCAGTGCGGCCTCAGCAAGAACAACCCAGAGCGTCAACGGCAGCCGCCACGGCGACACCGCCCGGTACAACACCATCGGCATCAACGACACCAAGAGAGCCAACACGCGGGCCAGCGACACCCATGGGTACCTCCACCAGGAGTGGCGAGGTCCCACCCCCCCCGTCAGAACACCACCATCCAGCAGGGCAACACCTACAGCGCCCTCGCCTTCGACATCGCCCACAGCTCCGCCGGCGGCGCCCTCACCAACACCGTCACCAACACCGCCGACAGTGGCAACACAGCGCCACCGCCAACCACTCACAGCACCAACCTCCCCAACACCAGAAACAACCGGTACCACCCCACCAGGACCACGAACCGACCAACCACCAGCCACGAGTGGCACGCCCGGAACCGCCGACCACCCAAACGCAGGCCGCGCCCAGCACCAACACCAACAACACCCACGCCAACAGACCACCACGACACACGCCAACCACCAAGTAACACCTATGGCGCCCTCGCCATCGGCAACACCAACACCACAAACACCCACGGCACTATCCACACCACCACCAACCCCACCAACGACGGGCCGAGGTGCCGTCACCTACAACGCCCCCACCCCTACCACCACCACCACGACCCCGGCACCAAGTAACACCTTGGGCACCCCCACCAACGGCGTCACCAGGGACGCCAGCACGGCTGGCGAACGAACGCCACCGGGCCCTCAGCCAGGAGTGGCGAGCGCCCACACCCAGCAACACCCAAACGGCCACGCCCAGACCCAGGGCCAGGAACTGCGACACCCACACCTGCACCGCCGCCAACACCCAAACCGAACACCACAACACCCTCACCAGCGGAAACACCCAGAACCAACGGGGACGCCGTCGGCGACACCAGCAACCCCGACACCCAGCACGACGCCTGAGACATCCTCACCAACAACGGACCAACACAAGAAACCACCCAATGGCCAAGTTACACCCAAGGCGTTCCAACCGCGCCACCCACCGACCCGCAGCCAGAACCACCACCAGCAGCAGCAGCAGCCACACTGACAACCCACACACAGACCCACACCAACCACCAGCAGCATCAACAACATCAGAGACGCCGTGAACCATAGCAACGCCCGCAACGACCTCACCACCGGCATCACCGACGGCACCACCGGCAGTGGGACCTCACCAACAGCAACCCGGAGCATCCACGACAGCCACCACGGGGACACCACCCGGTAAGACGCCATCGGCAACAAGGACACCGAGGGGGCCAAGGCCAACCCACCAGCCAACGACGCGCATGGGAACCTCCGCCAGGAGTGGCAAGGTCCCCCCTCCGCCGTCAGAACACCGCCAGGGCAACACCTACAACACCCTACAACGCCAACACACACAGCTCCCCCGGCGGCGTTCCCACCAACACCAACACCGGCACCACCGACAGCGGCAGCACGGCGACACCGCCACCCACCCGCAGCATTGACACCCTAAACCACAACCAAAGCAACACCTGTGACTATAGACCCAAGGACAGCCGAAGGGAATATCCCAACACCAGGGACAACCGACACCACCAGTACCACAAGCCGGCCAAACACCAGCCACGAATGGCACGCCCGGAACCACCGAACACCAACACGCAGGCCACCCAGCACCAACACCAAAAACACCCACGCCACCAGACCACCACGAGACACGCCAGCCACCACCGTGACACCCTTACCGTCGGCAACACCAACGCCGCCAACACCCACGGCAATATCCACACCACCGCCAACCCCACCAACGACGAACCGAGGAACCGTCACCCACAACACCCCTAGCACCACCACCACGACCCCGGCACAGAGTAACACCTAGGGCGCCCCCATCGACGGCATCACCAAGGACGCCACCAAGGCTGGCGAACAAACGCCAGCAGCGCCACCCATCAGGCCCCCAGCCAAGGGTAGAAACAGCAACACCACACACCATCACACCCACCGCATCGAAATCACCCAGAGCATCGTCAACATCAACCAGGGGTCCCCACCACCCACCCAAGCAGCACAAAACACCACAGCAACACCACCACACCCTCACCACCAGCGACACCAGCAGCACCTTCCGCCAGGAATGGCGAGGAGAAGGCCCAACAACGCGGACCCACCCAACGTCCCCGGCACCCTCACCGTCAGACCGCCACCACCGGCGCCGACTGCCGACACACCACCGTCACCAACGCCACCGACCCCTGACGCACAAACCACACAGCCCGCACAAACGGCACCAGCCAGAGCATCGCCGACAATACTCCCGGCCAACTCTCAAGAACACCACCGAAAGCACCACCGACGACTGAACGCCACAACAACCCCAGGGTACGGGTCCCCCTTCCCACCCCCCACCATCTGCACAACCAGCGACACCATCACCAGCACCAACCGGAACACCGACAACGACTGCCTCACCAACAACCGACACCCCCCTACCGCTGCCACCCACCAGTCGCGCCACCCACCGTCGATGCCACCCACCAATGCCGCACCCCGAACCACACCTACACCCGAAACCTGCACCAGCACGCCCGGCCAAGCCGTCAATGGCACCGCCGCCCATGGCACGGCCTACACTCACCACCGCCACCACCACCCCGCGCGAGGCCAGGAACCCCCGGCGTCGCCAACGGCCTCAACGAGCACCGACACCACCAACACCACCACCGCCGGACGGGGACTACCCACAATCCAGGAACATCTCCACCACCAACAACCAATACACCACCCGCGGCACCCCACCATCGCCAACGCCACCACGGCACCTATCACACCTCGGTCACCGGAGGCGACGTGGGCCACACCACCCGTCATCTACAGCACCCTCGCCACCACCGCCACATCCGGCCCACAAACGTTACACCCCAACGACCAGAAACAACACCCTCACTATCGACACCACCGACAACACCACATACGCCCATACGTCACCCGCGCCATGCTCACCAATCATCACCTCGTCATCAGAGGCACCAACACCACCGGGGACGACGACAGCGACAACAGCTGACCCACCAGATAACCACCATCAACCATAGCCCAGCACCAACCTCATCTACGCTAACGCCCATACCACCCTCGCCAACAGCGCCGCCACCGACACAATCATCCACTCCGGCGCCCACACCACCCTCACCACCAACATCACCACCACCCCCCCAGGGTCAGGGCCCGCGGGAAACAGAACGGCAGAGCGAGCACGCCACCACCCGCACGCCTCGCCCACCCTATCGTACACCGCTCCGCAACACGCCCCCCCCCGCTTCCCCTGACAGGGCGTGCGCTCCAGCCCACTGCAGGGAAGACGACTACGACGTCCTCCCGGCCATCCGACAGCTACTGGCAGCCACGGCCCCGCGCCCACAAGCCCACCAGCAACCCACGGAACCGCAGGAGCCCGACCACCCCATGCCACCACGCTCCATATCCCCCGCGTCCACCGCAGACCGGAACGCGGAACACCAGCGAGAGGAGCCCGACCCCGACCGCGCCGCCACGCCCCCACCGCCCCCCCCCCCAAAGGACATCTACGCCACGTTGGCCAGCACCCTAGCCCCCATGGACGCCGAGCAGTACTACCAGTCCGTCCAACGAGACCTCCCTGAGGACCACGCGACCCTCCAGGGATGGAAGCAGGAGAAAAGGAACGACAACGAGTGGGGCACAGAGGAAGACCTTCTCTGGGAAGACACCTGGAAAGGCACCGCGGACGCCTTCCTGGAGGCAGCAGCCGAAACCTACCCCCGCCCGCCCGGGGACACTAGACACGGCCTCCACGCCCTCCTAGCGTTCCACAGCTGGAAACACCGCCACACCGTCACCCTCCACCCCCTCAACCACAATCCACACCGATGGACACCTGAAGACGACGCCACAGCCGCCATCACCGTACAGCAAAGCCCCGAGAACCCGGAGGAATACCACATCACCTGGAACGATCCGGCACCCAACCCCCCGCCTCCCCCACCCTCCCAGATGTCTTCGCCACCATCAGTGCAGAGCTCCAGGAGGCGAAAGCCCCACAGCAACTGGACGAAGAGATGCCCCAGGCACCATCACCACCAACCACACAAGACCAACCCCACACAGAGCCCCTGGCCCACCCCATCACCACAATGGAGCTCCCCCCACAACACCGCACCACCCAAGACCGAAACGGGTTTCGAGACCTGCCGCGGGAATGGGCGGTCCACAACGGCACACTCCGATGGGACGAAATCACACCGGGCCTCCAGGCCATCTGCCTCCACTCGATCACCGAGCCCACCACCACCTGGGCACTACCGACGGACCGCCACCACCTCCTCCTCACCGTCCAAGGCGATGCCACGATCACACCCACGGAAGGAGACCCCGTAACAGCAGCCCCCGCCCACGCCGTCCACATACCCCCGCAAGCATCGTCGGCACCTATGACGGTGCATCCAGGCCCCACCCCATGGCAAGCCATCGTCATCACCTACCCCGCCCCCAATGACCACACACACACCTGGCAGCAACGGTGGGAGGACATCCGGGGGGACCTCCTCCAAGAACACCTAGGGCTCACACGCACCCACCACACCCTACACCCGATACGAGGAGTAGGCCGAGCACCACACGGCATACACGCCCCGGGAGTATGGGCGTACGCCACACCCGTAAATCCACAAGCAGCGGAGGACATCAAGACCGCCCTATCCATCCAGCAAGCCCAGACCCAAACCCCGCACCGCAACACCCAACGAGGCTACACCATTTGGTGGGCATACCAAGACCATGACACCCTCATCCCCCAACCGGGGGCCCCCCCTCTAGACACCAACACCACCGCCCTCCTCCAAGCCGCAACAGCGGCAGCCACACAGGTAGGGGCCCCGGAAACCTGGGGCCCACAATACCTGGTCGAAACTAAAGTGGCGCCCCACGCGAAGGGCCAAGACAAGCCCCCAACACCGAAGCCGCTCCACCCCCCATTCAAGCTAGACCCGACGGAACACGCCCCCCAGGACGAATGGGCGACCCACTACATCATCCCCCACACCACCACCCTCAAAAACGACGCCGCCAAGATCACCGTCACCCGCCACCTCCCCCACACCACACAGGTGTATGAGCTGACGGCCCCCAACGTCCTCGTCACCCGTCGCCGACACGACGAGCGATACACCATACAGGCGGAAGGGGCCGCCGCGACCACCCTGTACACATGGGCAACACGGGGGGACCTCCCACACCCCACCCTCCACCACGCCCCCTCCTGGCCCACCCCCTTCCACACAGCAGACCGCCCCAACAAGAAGCCCAAACACACAGGTGTGCACACCCCCGCCCAGGAGGCCCGGCACCGACACGATGCGAGGCGCAAGGCCCGCGCCCTCCACGACGACCACACCATCCCCCGCATCGGCGCCCCCCCCGCCAGGGTATCAGATACCACCCACAACCGCACGATCACAGGCATCAGCACGGACTGCCTGAACCCAGCGGCGTCGCGGGCAGACGCCGTGTGGATCAGCGAAGGGTGCTCCCACACACGGGCGGTGGCGCGCCTCCACAACATCCAACCCCACAAACTCCAGCGCGCCGTTGGACCCTTCGCCGTACACGTCACCCCGTACGGCATCGACCACCCCCGGTGTGAGCACCATGTGCCGCCCTGCTCCACCCCATGCCCCTCGCCCCTGCGCCAACCGCTGCCGGCCCCCACCATCACGGGCAACATGTACCTGGGCACCGTACCGGGAGACCCGGGGATATACATCCTGCCTTACAGGTCCAGGGAACACGCCATCCCCCTCCACGGTGTAGAGTCCCTCGCCCTGGGACCACCCCCACCAAAACACCAACACCAGCACATCCCGGGGGACAAACGGACACAGGCGCCAGACGGGGGAAAAGAGGCCCACCAACGCGCCCTGGCCCACATCACCGTCCACCCCGCAGCCCACCTACCAAAGGACTTCGGCACGGAGCGCCACATCGTCCTGGAGGGGCAAGCCCACCACATCATCACCGCCGCCCTGTACACCCACGCCGCCCACGAACGCCACTGGGACCCCACAACCATCCCAGCAATGCCCCCACCACCCCAAGGCCCCAAAGATCCCGTCACCCCCTTCCACATCGATCAACTCCTAAGCCGCAAGGCCCCCCCACACCTCCACCCCTCCAGGATACCACTAGCCATCGCATCGTGGAACACCCTGGACACGCCCCCCAAACAACCCGCCATCCACATCCTCAAAGCGGACGCCCAATGGTGGGCCCTCCACTGGGCACACGGAGTCCTCATTGTGGCCCAGGCCTATACCCCGGAAATACACCCGGAAGACCCCCCACGGGGCCAGCAGCGACTCCTCCAAGCCACCACCCTCACAGGCCGCAAAGGCGCCCCCTGGGAAGCCCTCCACACAGCACTCTACTGGGCTCAAGGCTCCCCCAACGGCCCGGACACACCGGAACCCACAGAGGCCTGGGTCATGCAGGCCAAGGCCATGAGGAACTACCACCTACACCACCCCTTCGACGACAGCCCGGCCGCACTGCCATGGCCAACAGATCCCCCGGAGACCGTGCGCAAGCTCGCCGACATCATACGCAGCCACGCGAAAGCGAAAATGCAAACACCGGCAGAACCCCCACTGAGGGATCCAGACCAGCAAGCAACGCACCCCTTCTTCAAACCCCATGCCCCCCCAGCCCCGCTACCTCCAGTCCCACGCAAGCGAACGAGACGACAAAGGGGCGCACCCGCCCCCAGCCAAGCCGGAAAAGCAGCGACTTCCCGACCCCCCGCATCCCACCCGACCCACCCGGCGAACCCAGACCAAGCATCCTCGTCATCCTCCCTCCCACCAATACCACCGCCCCACCCGGACCAAGCATCCTCGTCATCCTCCCTCCCACCACTACCACCGCCCCACCCGGACCAGGCATCGTCATCATCCTCCCTCCCGCCACCAGCACAGCCCCCGCCGAAAGCGTACCCAGGATTCGAAAAAGGCGCGAAGGTCCAACAGCCCTTCCGCAACGACCACACAGGCGACTGGATCTGGTGTGAGGGCACGATCCAGTACCGCCTCAGTGAACCGGGGGACAACGGGGGGCCACAGATCCTGGTGATCTGGCACCGCCAGAAGGAGCTAGACCAAGGCAGCAGCGCCCCGGACAAACCAGTCGGCTACACCCTGGAGCTCACCAGCGCCCACCCCATCCGGCTCCGCACCGATGAGAACAAGGCACACACAGGCACCAAATACACTGGGGAGCTCCCCCCGGAGTGGAGCGCAGGCCTCCCCCAGCCGCGCCTACCCAAACGCCCACAAACCGGCAAAAAGTCCCCGAGCCCCAGTCCCCCTCCCTGACGTGGCAAGGGCCGAGGGCACAAGCCTCCACAGCCCCGGCCCGCCCCCACCGAGGCCACCGTCAACCTCCTCGAACTCAACCACCCGGCGGTCACATACTCCAAGGACGCCACAACCGCCCTCCAAGAGCTCCCGATGGCACAGGGGCCGGGGTGGGTTCCCCATCTCCTCAACTTCCAGGAACAAGGCCTACAGCGCGACGACCCCCCAGAAACCACCCCCATATATACCCCGGACCAGAAAGCGTACAAATGCTACTGGCACAAGGGGACCCCCCTGTACGCCCAAACCGGCATCCACGTCCACCTCGTCCACCACCTCAGCGTCCCAGGGAGGCTAGGTGTCTATGAGGTCGTCGGGGACGGATGGCAACTCAACGTCATCAACACCCAGGTCCCCTTCGGCGAAGCCACGGAACCCTTCCTCCAAGCCCTGGCCGAGGCATACCGCCAGATGGCCATGCTCGCCCCCACAGTCATCATCGGCGACATGAACGCCGCCCGCACCCCAGCGGACCGAGGGGGACAGGCCACACCCCAGGACCAAGCAGTCCGCGACACCATCGAAATGCTGGGGCTCGTGGACCTGACAGCCAACCTCGAAGGCCAACCATCCCACTTCCCCCACCAAACGGATGACGCCCCATCCCGCATCGACGTATGCTATGGCGACCCCACCACCATCATCAGAGCGGAGGCCCGATATGGACCCCTCCCGCTGGGACCCACAGGCCATTACCCCCCTGCACATCCGCCTCACCATCCCCAACCTTCCCCCCAGCCCCTCAGAGGATGCGGACCAAGGCCTACCAGCCCCCCTGAAGATGCCCCCGCTGCATGACAAGCATGCCTGGTCCCAATATCACAATGCCATAGACCGCGCTTGGCGCATCCAACCAGACCCCACCAACCTACTCACAGCCATGCGCACGGCCGCCGTCGCCTGCGGCTTCCAACAACACCCCCACACAGACGACGACCAACCACCCACGGCCCTGGGGGACATGCTCAATGACCTGTGGCATGCAAAGCAACAACTGGCGACCCTCCTCCACACCGACACCCCCCAAACCCGCCGCCAGATACACCACTGCAGGACACGGATAGCCCACATCAGGGCAGACCTGCAGCGGTGGAACATCCACGGGCAACAGCGCATCGCCCAGGAACACGAACGGTATGCGCAACATGAACTCCCCTACAAGGCCATCCGCCACCTCAACGACGCCATGACCGACACCGGCCACCGCACCATCACCACGGTCCGGCGGGAGGACGGCTTCCTCACCAACGACCCAGCCACAGTGCTCCAAGCCACCCAAGACAGCTTCCTCTGGCAACACACCCCCACCCAAGACACACTGGACCCAGACACCAAGGCCAAAATCGACCGCCTCCCTCGGGTCTTCAACCACGCCCAGAGGAGGCACCTGGAAAAACGCCCCTTCACCATCCACGAAGTCCGGAAGGCCATCCACAGTCTCCGGCAACACGAAACCCCAGGCTACGACGGCCTCCCTGCAGAGGCATACTACCACCTCCCCGCCCACCTCCTCCGCGTCCTCGCCCAACGCCTCTGGGACATCGTCACGGGGCGGACCCCCCTGCCACCAGACTGGGCAAACGTTGTCCGCCCCCTCTACAAAAAAGGGGACTGGGCAAACCCGGACAACTGGTGCCCCACAGTCTGTGCGGTCACGGAGGTCAAAATCGTCTGGACCATCCTCCTGCGCCGCATCTGCCCCCACCTGGACCCCCACATACCAGCAAGCCTCTGGGGGGCCATCCCAGGCCGGTCCCCACACGAGGCCATCTTCCTCCAGGACACCATCGCGGACATGGACCCGGTGAACCTCATCATCGCCTCCCTCGACGTCAAAGGAGCCTTCCCGAACACCCCCTGGCTCCTTCTAGAAGCGGTGTGGAAACGCCTAGGCCTCCCCTTCTACAACTTCACCTCCGGCTACATCCGCACCCGCAAATACACGGTCCGCACTGGAGCAGGCCTCACCCCCTTCCTGGAGCCAGGCAGCGGGGTTCCCCAAGGGGGAGCAGAGGGCCCCTTCCTGTACCTTCTAGTGACACTCCCCCTGGCCCTCGCAATCGAGCAGGATTACCCGGCCTACGCACCCTACCCCCTCCTCTCCCCCCTGGTCGGCTTCGCGGACGACACCAACCTCACTGTCGCGCACACCCCACACGAACCCCATGCCCCGGACCCCGGGCCAACGGTCACCCAACAGGCCAACGACTTACTGGACGTGACCGTCTCCTACCTCTCCCACAACAACCTCATCGTCCACCCCACAAAGTCAGTGGCCATGATCAAGGGGTCTGCCACACCTCCCACCCTAGGGCCACAAGGGCCCCCCATGCAAGTCGTGACAACCACCACCCCCCTGGGGGTAGTCCAGGCCGCCAACCCTGAGGACGCCACCCTCCCTCCCAAGTTGCAATCACACCTCGCCCATCTCCCCAGATATGCGTCCCCGACCACCAAGGCCCTCTCCCTGTCCCACCAGAGCCTGGCGTACTACCTCACCGGGGTCTTGAACGCCTCCATAGGCTTCCAAGCACTCCACCTGACACACCCCACCACCGCCCTCCAGCCGGCCACACACGCCGTGACCAAGGCATGGGCAGCACACGGGGGCTGGCCGACCTCCATACCCACCCGCGCCATCCGAGCGGCATGGCCCCACTATGGGGACGCCATAGGGGACGAGGTGAAAGTGGCCTACACCAGACACACCGCCCTCCTCCTTCACCGCATGACCCACAACCACTCACCGGAGGTCCGCGAGGTCACTGCCATCCGCCTCCAAGCCGCACAACGGGCCCGCAACACATGCCCGCGCTGGGAACTCCACCAGACGGGCATGCCCACCAACATGAACACGCGCCTGTGGAACCACCTGCAGCTTCTCCTCCCATCCCCACACCACGCCATACTCACCAACCACACGTGCCCAGAGGAAGGGCCACTAGCAGTCCTCTGCGGGGACCTCCACCATCACCCCAAGGGCACCATCCACACCATAGACCTTGTCGGGGCCTCCATCACCGTAGTATACGTCACCCTCCCCCAAATGCGGGTCCTGCACCACAGCGGGGCACACCACACCCCCTTTCTACAGCTTCCCGAATGGCAACAATACCGCCTCTTCCACCAGTACCTCACGCAGACGGCACGAGCAGCGGGACACACTCTACCGGGCAGCAAAGACATGCGCACAGCCTACCGAGAATTCACAAAGCAACACCCCCGACCCATCCCAGCGACACCGCCCTACGCACCCACCGGATCGAAACACGAACCCGTCCCCCCGGTGACGGGCCCAGTCCCACCACTAAGCCTACTACTGGCCCCGAATAAAGCCAAACCCACGCAGACCACCGTCGTCCACCACGGGGCAAAATGGCGCATACCGAAACACCACATGACCGCCCGAGACCTACCAAAGGTCCCCCAAGATTCCCAGGGCATGCCACGGACATGTTGGGCCTGTGACCCCGAGGCACCAACCACACCATGGCCCGTACTACACCTCATAGCACGCCACCAAACCCACCCCACAACCCACCTACCACCACAGGCCTACGCATGGATAGCCCCATGGTTCCAGCGCACCGACACTAACCCCACGGTAGCATGGAACCCCGACCACGCGCCCAAATGGCTCTTCACCACTACACCCACATGCCCCCGCCCCGACCTGGCAGGGGTCGCCATCCGTTACAGCATGTACGAGCCAGGCAGAACGAGCAAGCACGAGCACCCCTACTATCCGCTCCACCACTCCTGCCACACACCGGAGCACCGAACACAAACCCACACATGCCACGACCTAAACCCCGACACAGCCTACATCCTCCACTACATCTACTCCTACCTCACACAGGGACAGCCGGAGCAGGGACTCATAGCCCTGTCCCCCCAAGCGAAGCACATCATCTCCAAAGGAATAGGGGTGTACGCCACCCCCATCCTGCAGCCCACAACCCCAGTAGCCCACCTCGCCACGGGCCTTGCCATATACGCCTACCTGCCAATGAACCCATGCCGCCTCCCGCAACCATCACCGGCGGACCGGCTCTTCTTCACCGACGCCTCAGGCGAATCCGCCCTCACGCCCATCACCGGGGGGGCCACCCTGCAGCTAACCCACACCGGGGGACACTACCACATGGACCACCACGCGGGCCACACCACCTATGGGGCCTCTTCCCACGGGGAGCTAGGGGCCATGGCCGACGCCATCACCGAGGTCGCGGCCCACCTACCCGCCCACTCCCCGCACATCGTCCGGGTCTGGTTCGTGGTAGACGCCACTGTCGACACACACCTGCTCCTCCGCATAGCAAGGCAACCACTTCACAAAGCCACCGCGACGAGCCTCGGCACCCAGGCACTGCTACTCTGGAAAGCCCTTCGCAGCCTTCCCCCCTACGTCCAACTCCACATCGTGAAACAAGAGTCCCACAGACACCAATACGGAAATGGTAAGGTCGACAACCAGGCAGTACACCAGCGCACAACACACCTACCAGCCCTCCAGATCCCTGAACTCGGCCGCAACCACACACACCTCCAACACGTGCCCCCTGTACCCGAGCCCCATCAGACCCCGGACTGGGTACCAGAGGACGCCCCCTATTCCTCCCACGACAGAGCATACCACTACCCCAACCCCATCCAACATCTCGCCCGTGTGCTCGGCGACGCAGACAGCCGGGCGCACATCCAGGAGCTCCAGGACAGACTGCAAGTCCCCCTCTACCACTCAGCGCTGCGCTCAGCAAACGTCCCAGCCCACCTCCAAAAACGACGCATCCAGCTCCTCAGGGAGCAACTGCCATTCCTCACCAGGGTCGCCAGATGGCTCGCCCGCAAGCACATCCACGTCCCCGACGAACATACCTGTTGCCCATGCGACCACACCACCCCGGAGGACTGGGAACACTTCAAGAAATGCCCCCTCCATACAGACAGGGACACCCTAGTGGGCTGGTCCCCGGCGGAAACCCTGCGACAACACGAAGGATGGCCAACCCACAGCCACGCACACCAGGCCACCGAACACCTCTTCCGGGACCCCCTGATCAAAGAAGCCACCATGAGAGGGGCAGTGACACAGGCCCTGCACGGACACCTCACCAAACACACGGAAAGCCCCATGGAGGCAGCAGCACACCTCCAGCTGGAAAGCAGTCCGCAGAGCAGCGGCCCAAATGGTACACCGCAAACACTTCCTAGTAACACACGCGGAGCAACTCACCGACCCCAGCGCCAGGGAACACATGCAGCGTCTCATCCATTACCATGCCGTGCATGACCCAGACGTCCATTAACCCGCTCCGCGCCCCGCACGCGCCCCCCGTCTCCATCCACAGGTCTCCAAGGCACCACCACAGCGCCCGGAGACCCGTCTCACACCCAAGAAGCCACCCGGCACCGCCCAGTCCGGCAGACCCCAACCAGGGCCAACGATCCATGGACGTAGACGCGCAAGACCCCGGCAGCCCATCCAGCCCACCCCCCCCGGACCCGGGCCACCCCCCCCTCACACCGGCCACCATCCGCGACCCCGACCTCCTCCGAGCAACCCTCCAAGACAGGGCCCCGACCACCCCCCTGGGCTGGTACCGCCTACAAGAGGACTGGACCAAGCTCACCGTCAAAGCCCTCCGGGACCTGACCACCCCAGGCAGCGGCCTCCACGAAACCATCGTAGACCTCGTGCTCTGGCGAGCCCGCAAACACACCCGGGGCCAGCACATCTGGATCCCCCCCATCGAGTGGGGCCAGGCCCTGACGCACCACACTGGCATCAACGTCACGCGTCAAGGGACCGTACGCCTACGACGGGCCCCAGCGGAGACGGACCACCCAGCGGACCCGAACCGCCCGGAGCAGTGGGAACAGGCCACCGCGCCCAACCGCGACACCGCCCTCCGCGCCGCCGGCCTCCGCACCCCAGACGACGACCTCCCCCCCCCACCTACAGACAGTGACCACCCCCCGCCGGAGGTCTGGGTTACAGTCCTGGAGCGCGGCCACTACTACGTGATAGCCGCTACGGCTACGTCCCCCGGCCCGCAATGGCTCATCCAGGGGACAGACACCATGTTCGCCCCGGAGACCGCCCCACCAGGGGCAGTGGGGGACCCCACCACCCAGCACAGGGTCCTCAGGGGTGTCCTCCAGCCAGGGGACAAGCCCCCAGCCCGCGCCCTGGCCCAAATCACCTCAGGGAAGGCGGGCTAGCACCTGGGATTGGCCATGCTCTGCCTAACCCACTGGATCCAGCGCTGCTGGCTACCCACGGGAACCTTGCCCTGGGTTTCGGCTATCCCCACCGCCCACACACAAGTCGAGGGAGGCCCGGACACACGACCAAACCCCCCCCCAAGACCGCAGCAGTCCCTCACCTGCGGGTACCACGCCATCCACAGGGTCCTCAACCGCGCGGGTCGTAGCCCAAAGCTAGCATACCCCCTTCCCACCACTGACCAAGAGGTCCACCAGATACGAAAGCTCGTCTGCGAAATCCTTGCTGCGGCAGCAGAAGACGGCAAGCTTCTCCTCGGAACCGCCCGGCCTACAACTGCCCACGCAAGCACGCGGCAAGCGGACACATACACTGACACAGGACACCCCGCCACACAATCCCCGCCCATGCCCCCCCCCTCTCGCTGCTCAACCGGAGACCCGCACACGCCCACCATCGCACGCACCCCCGGGCCCCGCGACACAGGGCTCCCCCACCCACCCGAACACCAGCACACGCCCGCCACACACCCATCCGCCGGACACCCTTCACCGCCCCCCACACTCGACAATGCACACACACCCGCCAAGGGGAGCCCCGCGCCCCGCGGCACGCCCACCCCACCCAGTGGCCCGCCCACGCCCCCCACACACACCCCAGAGGACCCAGGCCCACCCCCCCGGGCCCCTGAATGCAGCCCACGCAAACTGTTCCCCCCCGCGGACGCCAACCCACACGACCTCGCACATTGCAGGACCCGGGCCCAGCCGAGCCCAGAAGGAGAAGGCCACAGCCCCGCGCCTCCCTCCCCCGCCGCTGCCGACCAGATCGACCCGCCGGGCCGCCAGGTCACGACCGGGCCCCCCCAGCCGCCCGCCCCCAACCTACAGCCCGAGGACATGCCCTCCATCCTCCCCGCTGTGGCCGCAGCAGAAGCCGCCGCCCACAAGCCCGCCCACATCACAGCCCAACCCGCGTCCACCACCTCCTCCTCATCCTCAGCCTCCTCCACCTCATCCTCCGACCCCCCCCTCCCCGCCGCCCTCATCCTCAAGGCCACGGCGAAAGCCAAAGCCGCGGCCGCACGCACAGACCCCCCAACCCCCGCACAGGCGACTCAGGCACCCCGGCAACGCACCGGGACGACCCCCGACCCGACATCGGCGCCCTCACACCTCCGGACGGAGGTACTCCTCAACCTGGAACTGGACCCCAACCCCAAACCCGACCCCAAACCCAAGCCGGCGCCCACGCGAGCACACACAACACCACAGACGCAACGACACAAACCCACCCGACACCACCCCCGCCCGGACCCTCGCCCAAGTCAGGACCCCCCACCCACCGCAACCCGCGCCCCCCTCCCGCCGGCACCCACCACCACCGCAGAGACGGCCACCCAGCACGACCCCGTCCAAGCCCTCGTCCGCATCCCAGTCACCAAGCGCCCCGTCATCCATCCCCCACAAACTACCACCACCGCCGGCCAAACCGACCCAGGGACATGGGACCCCTCGACCACCGTCACCGTCAAGCCCGGCCCCCAACCCTTCCCCCCTGCCCACCACATAGTGCAGCCCCGGGGACTGCCCACGATGCCCAACCCCCACCCCCACAAGGGGGACCGGAAAACCCACAAGGGGTCCATGGGCCATACCCGCAACACCAACCCCACCACTACCCACAGCACCACCAGCAGCGGCCCCACCACCACCACTACCATCACCACCCCCACCACTACCACTGCCCACCGCCCTACCCCACCGGGCCACAACCTCCCGTGCACGAACAGCACCAGCGGACCGGATGGCAGCCACCGAGCGCTCCAGTCGCATACCCCACCTACCGCCAGGGGCCACCCCCCCCGTACAAGCCACCACCCCCGTACCAGGAACCGTATCCGTAACCCCCCGGCCACCATCCGATGGCCGAAGGGGCCACCCGGGCCCAACCCCGCCAAGGACAGCCACTCGATCCATACCACCAGCCACTGCCGCCACCACACCCCTACGTGGCGGATCCATGGACGACGGGGGACCCCCCCCCCCCGAGTACCAGGCGGCACCGCGCGAGGCTCCCCAGGGGCCGCCGACGCCTCCGGACTGGCCTGACTCGAACGATGAGGCCCGGTCCCGCAAACGGCGGCGCTCCCGCTCCCCCCCCCGCACGGCACAGTCGCCCACGGCGCCCACACTCCCACCGCGCCTCAACCACCCACTCGCGCCGCTCCCGCTCCCCCAGGTGCCACCACGACCCCCCGGGACCCCGTTCCCGTCGCTCCCGCTCCCCCGGGCATCACCACGAGCGGCACTGCCGCCCCATGTCCACCTCCCCCTCCCCCCACCGGCCAAACAAGACCCCCACCCCCAGCCCCCGCCACCACCACTCCCGCTCCCCCCGACGCAGCCAGGCACGCCACTGCCGCCCCACGTCCACCTCCCCCTCCCGGCACACGCCCCGCCTGGCTCCCCGTTCCCCCTGCCACCCGTACCCATCCACCACCCCCAGCCCCCGCCACCACCACTCCCGCTCCACCGGACGCCACCGAGCGCGCCACCGCCGCCCCATGTCCACCTCCCCCTCCCGCTCCCCCCTCCGCCCGTACCCGTCCCCCACCTCAAGCCCCCGCCGCCGCCGCTCCCGCTCCCCCAGGCACCGCCACCCCCGCCACCACCGCAGGTCCACGTCCTCCCCCCGCCGCACCACAACCACGGGCACGGACCCCTCTCCCCCCCGGGCCCCCGCCCACCTCGCCTGGTGGTCTCCCCTCGCTCTGCAGGAGCTCCGCCGCTGGGTGAAGTGGGCCGGAGGAGCGGGAAGGCACGAAGGGGTGCACATGGTGCATACCTTCGAGGAGGTGCACACCCGCACCCCCGCAAAACCCAACGAGGCCGCCCCGGAGGCCATCATGCCGCAAGCGGCATCGGAGGCCCTCCTCCGCGATGCGGTCCAGGGCCTCCGCCCCCCCTACACCCCCCAAGCCCTCCGCCAGTGGCTCCAGGCCACCCACCCCCAGGCCTGGGCGGCCGGCGCCCCCTCCCCACCCCGCCCCTCCCGCCACCACCACACCAGGAAGGGGCAGGACAAGGGCAAGGGAAGGGCAAGGGGCACCAAGGAGCACTCAGGCAAGAGGGCACGGAAGGGCCCCAAGTGAGGGCAGACACTCGCAGGGACAGGACGCCGGAAGCGACACCACATGGGGGCAGGAAACCACCCAAGAACCAGGAAGGGGCGGCAGCGGGGACCAAGACACGGAGGAAAAGGGCACCACGGCAGGCACCACGACCGACACCCAGGAAGGGCACACCACGACGGGGGGACCAGCGCCGCCCCAGCCCCACCAAACACCCCAACACACACCACCGAAGCAAACATCGGACGCCATGCGGATCACACCAGCGCACGCCCACCGGCCACCGGAAACCACACGGAGATGGGAGGGCACACCTACACGGGGAGAACGGGCCACACCCACAGAGGAAGCCGCAGGGAACGCCGCCGCACGGCGCACCACCACGCCCTCACCGCCAGGCGACGACCCCGGCCACCGCAAGGGCCACCTCACAGGCACCGGAAGAGGACGAAGGCACGGCCGCGGCACCCACGACTAGGGACCGAAACCCCCAGAGGACACGGGACCAAGGCACAGGCCCCCAGGGAGGGCAACCCCACGGACCGTCACGCGAACGACCTACCCGACCCACCAGCCCGAGCGGCACGCCCAACCCCCCACGGCACGGACTCAGCGAGCCACCCACACCTAACCGCACCCCCCAGCCACCAGCCAGCCACACTCCGGCCCGCACTCCGCACCACGACACAGGCCAGGCTGACCTCCACTGACCCACCGCGGCACCACGCGAGACCACGGCACACCGCACCACAGCGCGCCACAGTGCAACGCGCCACAGCACGACGCGACGCGACGCGGCACAGAGCGGCACGGCACGACACAACTGACCCTAACCTGAGGGACTAACCGAAGCCGGCCACTGCACACCCTGGAGGGCGCCGCGCCAGCACGCCACACACCAGCACCACAGGCCACACACGGGGCCACAGCGCGCCTGGCGACAACGGTGGCGGACCACCCAGAAGATTACAGCCGGCACCGCAGAGGGGAAAGGACACGAACAACCCCAGCCCCCTAACCGGAAACCGCAAGCAGCCGCCTGGCGCAGCCGCGCAGCCGACAGAGCCAGGACATAACCCGGCAAGAAGGGGCGCCGAGCCCACCGTGTACATAGCCCACCCGACCCATGGGGCCGGAACGCGGCCACACAGAACGCAACTGAAGACAGCAGCCCGGAAGACAACACTGAATGCAGGCCAGTGCGTGCGCCAGCCCAGGGAAGGCAGAGGGAGGAACAGGCAAGCCCCCCCCCCCCAAAAAAAAAAGGAGGGGGGAGGGGGAAAAGGCACGAAAACAGCCCACAGCCGCCAAACCGCCCGCCAACACCACCACAGGCGGCCAAACCCCCCCCCAGAAGGCACCGAAGACAGGACCCCCACAGAGGCACAGGGGGACCACCCACCCAAAACCGGCAGCACCAAGCCAGTAACAGCGGCCCACGGGGAAAAGGGACACCGAAACAGAAAAAAATAAAAAAAAGAGAGCCACCAGCCCAGCCCGAAAGAAAGGGGATGGAGGGACAGGGACCACAAAGAAAAACAAAAGAAAAAACCAAAGCGCAAAAAACACACCCCGACAACCCAGCCAAGAAGGGCTGGGCACAGCCGGGACCCAGGCCCAGCACACACGCCCACACCGCACGCCCGAACCGGAAACGGCGGGGGGCAAGCGGGGCGCCCACGAAACCACACACGTCCCAAAAGCAGGCCGAAACCGAAGCCCAACCACGAACACCACAAACAGCCGACACTAGAGGGACAACACCACAAACCGTGCCGAAACACACCCACCCAAGACCCCAGCCAGGACTGGCGGGGTTAACAAAACCCACACCCAACCGCCAACCGGACCCAAACACAAACGCCACACAACAGTAGGAAACCCAGTGCCCACAGCCCGGGCACTGAGGCAGCCCGTGCCATGCAGGTGACCCGGCCAAACGAGATCCGGAGACCGGGGGTAAGGCTGCATCCTAAGGCCTGCGCTGCTTTGGGACTCGAGGCGGAGCGTGCGACACCCAAGCGCCTCGGAACCCTAGTACCAAGAACGTGCATGCATGCCTTGGGAACGGGATACGCCAGGAAGTCCGGTGAACCACTAGGGTTCCGCCCAAAGGAGGGGATGTGCGCAAGCACGGGGGCACACCCTCCCGGCGAGACAAGCATGTCACGCTGGCGGCGATCAGCCCTCCCGGCGTTGCCCGGGGCCGCTTTGTTGGGGGCCAACAGTCAGGTCTAGCGGGAAGTAAGCCGCCTCCCCTCTTCACGCGCGGAGCCTCTTCCTGTTCGTCACAGGGGCGACGCCAGGAAGAACCATGGGGCGCCTCTCCACGACCGAGTGCACCTACCTACCTACCTTCCTCGGAAACCTCAGATGCCAGAAACGCAGAGTTGACGGCGGCCTGGACAACAGCAGTCTTGAACCGCTCGAAATCTTGTGGTACTTTTTCCCGCTTCTGGTCCTCAATGTACAACAACATGTTGTCCAGCGCCTCGGACAGCGGAATCCACGTCACAGACTGGCTGCCAGCTTGTTGCAATCCTGCAGCCTTGGCCCGGATCCTCCAAGGTGTTTCGTACTTCAGAATGTCAACGTAGCAAAACTCCTGCCAGTCCTCCAATTCTTTGCCTTCTGCGAGACACAGTTCCTGAATCTTTCTGCATGTTTCTGTGCCATGCTGACCATTCAGAACGTAAAGTGAGCCATCTGCAAAGCAAACCATGTACCGAAGCAAAGAGAAGAAACGTCTTTGATCCAACGCGAAGCGAGTCATACCACTATCCTCCCACGCCGTTAGGCGCAACGGTCCAGCTGGTGGCAGTGCTTGGTATCCCGTCACTTTCCTGGCAACATCGTCGTAGTTGACGGATCAGATCTGTCCGCCCTCCTTGGTCTTGTCAACTCTCAAATCAGCAATCTTTACCTTCACGGCTTTACCATTCTCCTGCCGCAGCCACTGTTGCACGTCGACTGTGAGCTTCATCTCGGGTATTGGCTTCTTCTCACCCTGCTTCTTGCGTCCTTTCTTCGGCGTGTCCCCTTGGTCGGTCCCTGGTGACGACTCCATGGCCTCTGTGTCTGGTGCTGGACGTTCTGGCAACCCTGGTTCACTCATGATGCCAAAAGATACCTAAAAAAGGCAAATGGCACGACTTGAAACACGGTCATTTGAACTCTGAAATCAGTCGAAACGGTATTTTGCAGGTCATTTTCGCACATCTGTTCCACAACTGTCTCTGTTGTGACTTAATCTAAGGCACTTAGCGAACTACTCAGTGCGCGAGACCTCGCGCACTCACATCGCATTACATACCTGTTTTTCCGTAACGTTTAGTGCGCGAGGCCTCGCGCACTGCGGGCGTCTGTTACCGCAAGCGTTGCCGCACCTCTCGTGTTGCTGCTTCCTGTCTGTCGGCATCCATATCTGTTCTCCGCCCCACAACAGCATCCAGTTTCCGTTTCAGTTCGTTGGTGGGATTTGTTTTCTGGTCAATGAGGGCATCCAGTATGCTGTGACCAAGTAGCCGGTAGTGGTTGTAACCAAGGGGTTGTGTAGGTGAGGGTGGAAATCTCGGTGACCTCCGCGGCCACGAAGTTGCAACAGTGCTGACTCTGGCCGACTCCCATTCCACATACACCATGCAAATTCGGTCTGTCGCCAAAAATCTTGTCAGTCGTTGTCGCATGCTGTGTACCTGGTTCTTCAGAACGTTTTGCACCCCCACGCGTTTGCCACCAGGACCAACCTTTAGTAACAAGTAATGGTTTTCGACCTCCTCAACAGTAATAGAACCCGTGTTTCTCGCCTTGTCCCGCACCAACTTGCTCAACATCCCTTTTCCAAACTCCTCTGAGTGTGCCTGACCGGGCAGGTCCTGGTGCCACTTGCTGTCGTACAGCAATGTGCACATGATCGTGCGTTCGTACTTCAGTACGGTGTCACACGGTCCTCGACGCAGCCTCCTCAACAGACACAAACTCAAGTGCAACACCTCCTGGGCTCGTGACTGTGTACCGTTGTTTTCCCCTGACCAGTTGCATTCCCGTACCACGTGGCCCAAGTACAACAACAACGGGCACCATTCCGACAACAAACGCAAGACTGCGTTTGCCACTGCTGCCCTGTTGGCATGCGCAGTGTCACGACCACTGATCGCGGTTGCAGCTTGTGCCTTGCGCCGATACGGGCGTAGTATTCGGGGGGTGGCAAGCATCAGCGCAGCAATAGTTTTTTCCATAACTATCAGTTTGGGGTATGATAGTATGGTGGAACCAGGTCGTAGCAGACCTTTCCGTAGGTAGGTTAGAATGGGCCAGAACACCCGAAAAGTATGAGTAACAACGAGCTTGTAGGCATGCCAGACACCGTAAACTACAGGCACGTAACGCAGGTACGCACGCATGTTCCATCGTTGGTTCTTGGTTGTTGGTACCTTTTCTTTTGACAGGGCAAACGGGTGCCACACCGGTGCCTGCACAGTCGTTGCATCCCTCCTCATATCCAACGGTGCTCTCAAATTTCCGGTTTCTGGTGTACACCCATCTGCATACCCCATGTCACGCACAGTCTGGGGGATTCTTCGTTCACGTTGTTGCAGAGCCCTTGCCACTGTCGTTATCCACCCTGCCAGGTCCTCAACGGCTGGATGTCCTGCCCAATACGTGGGCCTCTGCTTCAGTTGAAGTACTGCCATTGCAGTACAGTTTTGTGACCGGTCACTTTCGTCTGGGTGTGTCGTGTATTGTGCTCGGTACCAGTTGTCTATCCACAGCACGCAACACGACGAAAGCACCAGTGACCACGTTGCTTTAAGTGCTGCTGCTGCCTGTTCGTCCACTGTATCTGCGGCAGCGTCTGCTTGCCCAAGTCGTACTTTTGTTCGTCTTTCTGTTTGTGTTAGGTACCCTGTTTTGTTTCCCGGTTTTTCCCTGTTTGGTACTGCCCGTTGACGCATCAACAGGTACAGGGTCCAGCCCTCCTGTCGCAAAATGCGCTCCCAGCGCTTATCCTCCTGCCTTTTAGCTGCTGGTAAACTGTGGCGCGTTCTTTTGTTGAACCTGAGTCGCTGTGCAAATGTTAACACCAGTTGCGCCGCCAGGTCGTTTCGTTTGAGTCCTTACCACAGGTCGTCTGCTGTTTGGTATGCTGGTTCTGCCACGCATGCCTCTCGTAGTGCTGCTGCTCCTTTGCTTACTTCTGCTATCATCTGATGCGTTACGGATTTTCTGCGTCGAAGTGGCATTTTGCGTTCTTCTCTGTGGAAGTAGATTTACGCACATATTTTGGTTGTCGTTTCGCACGGCGATCTTTAAAAAAATGTGTCTGAAAACATCTGGCCTTTTCCTGTCGTCATTTCTGGTGCGCGTGCTGCCGCCGCAGATTGTATTTGGTGTCTGCGTGCGCTCCGTTCCCAATAACCGAAAACCGTTTTCGCAACCACAATTTCCTATTCTGTTTCCTTTTGTATACCCAGTTGGAAAAAAAAACCATATCTATCGGGCAGCGAAGGCTACGGCCGCTATTAGAACCGGACACGTCTGCCATTGATTGGCTGTTGGAAAAAAGCAAATCATTCCCCTGATCCCCTGAAAAATATGACGAAGGTTACCCATGTATAATCGACTGTCACAGGTGGTAGCCGTGAAAGGGAATGTAAATACCGGCGTGCCTGACCTGACCTGCCTGCTTTTTCATTTTCTTCCGTCGTTTGAGTGCGCGAGGCCTCGCGCACTGATTGTTTCCGTGGGACAATGTTCTATGCCTTGTTATATCTGACCAACATGGTGTCTACACACACATACACCCGAAAAATCAAATGTGTTTGTCCGTCTGGTACCGTACCTACAATTGTACGCGTTATTTCCATTCTGCAAATTCAATACATAACGTGACCTGAGTGCGCGAGGCCTCGCGCACTCAGGGTGCCTAAATTTGTATTTTTTTTTCACTTTACAGTATATGTGTTTCCTCTAACATGGGAAGTCCGACAGTCCTACACTTCCGATGCTCCGTGGGCAACACAATCCTACTTTTAATACCGTGTACCGACCTGCGTATTTCCGCAAATGCCAGTCCTTACGGGTGTTTGGGTTTCGTGATAAACTCTACTTTGAACATCTTGAGTGCGCGAGGCCTCGCGCACTCAGAACGCCAGAGAAATGAAAAAAACGTCGCATTGAGGAATGCTGAGTTGCACAACACTAAAAAAGCAATTTATTTCCCCACGTCTAAATTATCGTTCATCAAACATCCAAAAAAATAGTTTTTTTGCCCTGTTGCGAACCGGTCCTTTTCTGCGCGTTCGGCGCGCAAAACAGGGTGCAGTTTACGTGGGCTAAGTCATATGTCGCTCGTCGTGCCCGTTCCACGGCAACCTTCTTTGCCAACAACCATCTGGCTTCTCCCGGCACATTTGCCACAATGTGACGTACATTTTGCCTCAACCAACGTGCATGAACAGCATTGGTTGCAACATGACGACAATGTTGCCTTACCGCGGTGATGCTATGGTCCCGAGAGGTTGCACACAATCGTGGCACTCTGGATAGATTGATGATGTTTTGAAGTCTGGGATCATGGTGTGATCGGAATAATTCCCTCATTGAAAGGACACGGAAGTGGCATCTCATACACCAAGATGTGTAGGGTGGTGCCATGTCAATTGGCTCTGTTTGATAATGATCGCCGGCAGCAAAAACAAAAACGCCACCCAAAGGCAACTCATTCCCACGTAGCTTTGTAAGCACCAGGTGCAAGGAGTACAATAGCTGTGCACCACATTGATCAAGTTCATCGATGTACAACACCACCAGCTCTTGCAATCGCCGCCGCAAATGTGGGTACTTGCGCAATCGAGCAAGCGCAGTGGATGCCAAACCGTGTGGAGTGACCCATAAATTGGACTTCTCTGGCCAGAAACCAAATAAGCGATGGATATGCACGCCCCCACCATTTTGTGCAAACATTGCTCCCACAGCGGTAAGCTCCCAGTGCTGGGCCGTAAGGGAGGTGGTTGACCAGATCCATTTGAGAACTTGCATTGCAACGTACGACTTTCCCGTCCCAGGTGATCCACTAATATAAACCGGAGGAACATATTGCCATCCTTCGAAAACAGTGGCACCAGGAGTTGCCATCTCAAGCACGTGAATCACTTTTGAAACCTCCTCAATAATGAAATCTCGACCACGTCGCTGCTCTGACCAAGAGAGACCGCTTTGTTCAGCATGTTGTTGCCAAGGTGGCACCTTGTTCATGCGGTTGGTGTCGCGGGTGGCAGCATTGACTAACAACTGTTCATACTTGTCACGGTGAATGTCTTCCAACTCTTGGTTTGTGAATGCCAAATTTAGGTCATATGTTGCACCCGCTTGTTGTTGCTCCTGGATTTTTGGCGCAAATCGGAACACTGTGCGAAAACCAATAGGCCAACTGCACGCATCGTACAAGATCCATGGTCCCAAAGGCATTTCTAGGAACAACCCATGGAGTGCTTCTTGCAGCGTTGGGTAGTTCATGGCTTGTAACACAGCCTTGGCGTTTGCTTGTTCATTACCAAAAGCGCCTGACCTGCGTAGAATTTGTTGACACAACCAATTAGTGCATAGGCCAGGGCGGTAACGTGGCTCCACGAAAACTCGTAGTCGACTATCCCACTCAACAATTGAGTTCATCCATGGTTCGCGTAGAGATGTGTCTGCAGCAGCCCGAGCTATGGCTTCTCCGGCAGCAAGGTCACCTAGCCATTGAAACACCTCTTGCCAGACATTGGACGTGACAAACATCTCCCAATGCAAATACATTCTTGTGTACCGCAAATCGTAAAGGCCATATTTTGACCAATCCAACACGCGAATGCGCCGATTCTGCCAATTAAACTTGCGTAGATTCCTACAATTAGAGGCCGGAACTACCCACTCAGCCCATTGGGGTAGCTGTACACCATACAGCTATGGTGGACGCAAGCAATACAACAAAATTGTGTCCGGAAACTCCCGTCCTGTGTCTGATTCCACATAGGAGTCATGCTGTTCGTTAGTTGGCTTGCGCCCGGCAAATCTAAATTCCCCATGGGCACGGCCAAATCGTGAATTATCAACACAGCCAACACCTCCCGGAGGGGCTGGGCTAAAAATGGGACTTTGGTGGTGCCCGGGCCTGCAACCTCTGCGAATCACACGAAAACAATTCTTGGGAGCTCCAGTATTCACATGACGAGATTTGAATGTACAATAAACGGCAGAATATCCAAGGGCGTAGAAGATCTTTTCGGGAACCCCGATAGCCCGGCCATGGGCTTTCTTAGTTTGAATTTTTGTGGTACGCTTCCTCTGATGTTCATCTTGTTCAGTAGATTTCACCCCTTTTGGCCCTTGTTGTGTAAGACGGACCATGCTGCGCTCCTCCTCGCTACTCAAATACTTGATCAAGTAGGCCAGCAAGAAGCGACTACCATACACAAGTTGCCATTTTGAATGCCAGCCATTTGTTGCTACAAAAACCCGTGGACAAAATTGGCTGTTCATGGTATCCTTCTTGAACCGAGGAGGCTCCCACACTCCACCGCGCAGATCTTCATGCAATCGGACAACACCTGGTGTATCTCTGTCTTCAAATGCAACACCTTCCTCCAGCAATAGGTCACGTACACGATCAGGCACCTTAACGTCCACAGGAGTGAAAGAAAGGTCTCCATGGGATGGCTTTGGCATACCCGCCTTGCATTGGAATACTCCTTGAGCGCTGTCCTTGGTTGGAACTTCGCTTTTGGCAGTATGGCAGTGTGCTTGCACTTTGGCAGCCCTAGCTTCCCAAAGAGGAATGTCTGCTGCATCATCAATCCAATCGAATGCATGAGGCACAGAAACACACAACCTACTTAATGCCGTTTTAATGGCTTGATCACGCACAGCTGGATCTGGGTCATGGATGCGATCCTTTGTCCATACACCCCAATGGAGATGGTGAAAATTTGGTTTATCTGTCTGCCATTCAAAATGAATAAACACCTGCACGATCTCCGCAAGTGGTTTGTTGGGGTCTTCCATCAAATATCGCCGTAGTAGTTGGCACGAGCGGTACCAAGCGCGTTGCAAGTCAACTGCAAAATAACGTGGATCCAAACCCTGATCCACAATGCGGTTCCACAATTCAGCAACACCCGGGAAACGTGACATATCACAAGTCTCGGTTCCAAAATACACCATGTTACCAAACTTCTTGCGGGCAGCACACAAAAGAGCAACGTGGCGGTCGGCATCTGACTTGTCATACATGAGGCCTGATAAGGGGGTGTCACCAAAACATTCAGCATATTCACGTTGGTCACCATAGTTACGTAATGCCGCCTGCAATCCGCGCTTAACAAGGGTTACTGTCGGGCCCCGCTCAAGCAGGCGCATTAATAGTCCGTTGAATGCATAGGAAACCAAAGTTATGCAACGTGCACGCGTGCTATGAGGGTCGTTGAGAACTTCTTGCCCGTAGCGTTCGTAGTGTACAAAATCCTTCATACCCTTTTCAACAGTCTTGGTGGAATACATGTGTAGTGGCATGCATCTAGCAGGGTGGCCTGTGATAGGGTCCCGGACCGGAAAATGGGAAGGGAATAGGTACGCCTCAATGTACTCGGACACATTTGGGCACTCCAGAAGCTTGCTTGTAATAGTTTGCACAAAGTTGCAAACCTATTGACTGGGCTCAGCCCTTTGTGCTGTCAACTCTGCCAATGTTGATAACAACACATGAATGCCGGCTGGATTGTTTGGGCTTTCTTCTAGATACTCCACTGCATCCTTTATATACGTGCCCGCACTGTCCAATGATTCCTCTATTGTTTCATCAGCAAACGCATCTGCCTCACCTCCAGTGGCTGCCAAGAATTGCTCCTCGGCTGCTAGAGTGTCATCCTCATCAACCTCACCACTATCACCGCCGTGTGCCTCAAGATCATTGGTGAGTTGTGCTGAGACATCATTAACCGTTGGCTGGTTATCACCAGATAGTGACAAATTTGAAGCCGATTGTGTATACTCGTCCTCACTGTCAACCTCATTGTTGCTTTGTTTTGTGGAGTTTGCGCAGTTTGTTGCCTCACCATGCGCCTCCTCTTCACGGTGCATCCAGCGATTTCCATCATCTGCATCCATGTCCATGCCTTGGGAGAGGCGTGCCGCCTCTAGTACAAGCATTGCCTTTGATCCTGCTGGTAGCACCCATTGCGCAATTTCATGCGTTTTAACCGCAAAAGCCCCACATTCAAACCAAGCTGCATTGCCATTGACCACACGACCAGGCACAAGGCAACTCCATTCCCCAGCAACGGAAAACACCATTGCACGAAGGTGATAACGACCCAAGAAACAAGTTCCAAGACGAATGGGTACGTCATCGGTTGCTGTTGTGGCATCCACTTGTACCAATAATACCGGTCCCCGCACTGCCAAGCGTTCTTGAATTGTCATTTGTGTCACAAGTTGCTCACAACATACAAGGGTGTCCTGTGGAACTTGTTGAGGCACGTGATATCGTAGAGCACACGGGAAAAAAGCCGGTGGTAAAACCAAACCCATGCGATAGGGCCAAATTGCCCGATGGAGCGTCGGTAAATCTACACCCACATTTGTTCGCACATGCACTCGTGTAAGAAGAGTGTCCAATACTGTAAATGCGCATTCCATTTGACTACGAGTTAGTTGCCGCTCACGCAGACTTCCATGTTCCATGGTCAATAGTTGCTTCAATTCTTCAAACTCATCCCGTTGTGGTTTGTTCTTTTTTGGTCGCAGCAAGCGTGTGAAGATGCCGGACAATGTCTCATAAATGGGATGATACACATCCAATGTAGCATCTGTAGCTTGCACCAATGCGGCCCTAATTGAACGCAATTGTAACAATGCGTGGATTGCAGCAGTTATTGCATTCTTTTGTGTGCGTGGTAGGGTGCGCGGCATCACCCATCCGGGTGCACCTGTACACAATGTTACTCTTTGTCCTGCGCGCTCCTCGCATTCAGGTGAGCGCCGTCGTTTCACAGAGGCAACAAGTTGCGCCTCCTGCGGACAAACCACAAAGTCAATCAATGGCACGTGATTTTCAAGCCGAACGCATTGAGCCGACCGCGGAGGTCCCCACAGCGACTACCAAACGGCTTCCAAGTCCGGCCGTTGGTGGTACAAAATGTGCATCCATCTCCAAAGAATGATTTGTGGCGCAATGACGAATTGCTTTCCTTTGGGTCGAAAAGTAACAAACTGAGTGGAGATTCCTCGACCATCACCACAAATACCAAGCAATTGGTATTGTGTGGATGCGGGTTGTCCAGTGCGTGCATCACGCCGCAAGCGCATTCTGGATATAGCCACATCACCAATTCTGACAGGGGCAAGGTTGCTCAAATTTTGATGAACAGGTGCATGATACACGGGTGGATCAGACTCATGGAAATCAGCATCGCGAAGTTCACTCTCTGGCCATGCTGCCGAAAAGAAATGCTTAGCCCACCACTTGTGCGCACAAAAAGCACAAACGGCAAACACCAACCATTTGATAGGATTGATGAAGGCACGGGAACACACACCACAATTACCAATGGGAAGCAAAGGGTCTTGGGCAACAACGTCCCAACAAGGTGCTAAACACCCAAGCCGAATCGGGCGACGTTGTCATCTTTGTCGATGCAATCTCTCAGGGGGTTGGTCTTGTGGTTCTGGTGCGGGTCCATTTTCCGCCTCACAAAGTTCATCCTCCTCACTATGTTGGTCATCATCAGTACTACCCCCTCTAGCATCCGTATGGCCTTCGTCAAACGATTGGTGCTCCCACGCATCCCCCCATGCATCAGACTCAATCACAACATTGATGTCCAAATCCTCAGCCTCACTGTCAATCACCATGGCATCACTGCAATCCGAGGCAATCATTGAAACAGTAGCACAAGAATCTTCGGATTGGACACTCATTGAAGGCACACCACAACCACTTGACACAGAGTTGCATTCATCATCGCTTAGTGGTCCTCCAGCCTCCATCTGAGTGCAAACCTCCACGACTTCATCATCAGAGACACAAACAAACACATCTTCAGGTACGACGATCTCTTGATTGTGAAGATTTCCTCCATATGTTTCCTCATCGCCATCAACATCCATGGATGGTGATGCAACATTGGCCCTAGAGCATGAGGGCCCATATGAGGATGATGGCATTGACGCCATGGTTGAAGTGCATGTGCCTGCTATTGGTGAAGGTTCTAAATAAGCCGGTAGTTCATTGTCTTGCTGATGGTAACGACATCGTGTGGATCCAATCAATGCCCAAAGGATGCATGGACGACCTCTCCGCTTGTTTATCCCGTTGCACCGCTGACGTGCGGCCAACCCGACATGTTCATGTTCTTGAGATGTGATTCTACTTGAACTTGTGGCGTTAGTAGAAGCGCCACGAAATGAAGGTTGTGACGGTCGCGAGCGTGAACCATGTGTAGGGCAGCCATTGTGGGGACGCCTACATTGTGTGCCATTGGCTGTGCGCTGACCACACTTTTCAGATTCCAAGGGCTGATGCTCAAAGCAATATGGTCTTTTTGTTGGTCGCACATTAATGCAATGTGTGCCATCGTCGTGGACGAACATGCATATGTTTCTTGCTTGTTGAAGTGTATCACTTTGCATCCATTGCCGTCCGGAGAACGATGATATGGCAAAAACGAAACTTCTTCTGCATGTAGTCCCCAGCGACATATTGCACACTTTGTGTCCCTTGGAAAAGCTGCTACAACATGAAAACGATGCATGCTCAAAGGTTCATCATGGTAGTCATGAGGGTCATGAACACGTGCAGACCCCGCTGCATAGTGCGGGCGCACACATAACCCGCGCCATTGATGCCGCTCTTCTCGAGGCAACACTGTCCAAACGTCTCCAGCCTTATCAGTACCTAAAAAAAATTCAATAATACTTGGCCACGCATGCGGCCACTCTGCCTCCATCGTGTCCGGGAGCCCCAAGCTGCGATCTCTGTAACTGCAACATGATGAGCAATATAGTTTTGATCCATGTTTAACACTCCACGCAAAATGCTCCGATGCAGCTCTCAGTTCTTCCCACCATGGCAAAGGTTCCGTATGCTTCAACGCAAATGGAACACGGATCCGGCAACCAATACGGTTTTCGGGAAAGGTGTGCAAGGGTTCATCGGCCCGCCCACAGCCACAACATAGCAAACTATTGATGATTACGCCGTTGCCAAACAGTGCGTGCATGGTTGCATTCAATAGCCATTGCAACACTGCAGCCCATGGATCCACATCAATGATGTTGACAACCAACACCACAAGGCAAGATGCCATCAGGGTTAGGGTTAGGGTCAAAAACACCAACTGGACCAGATTTTTTGAATCCAATTGGGTTGAACGCATAGCCAAATATTTCTTAGGTTGCAATTGTTCACAAACAATACCTGTAGTTGCTCGGTCACATGAGAAATGACACATTGGCCTTGCGTTCATGCATGTAGTGCTAGTTGTGACAACATCCCCATTCAAGGGGTGTTGCACAGATGAAATGCGACATTGTGTGTGATATTGCAATTCAACAAAATTGTGCTCGCCCCCCTCATCAAGATGCAGTGAATTGAAAGAGTGCAACTCATGTACATCATGCAACCCCCCCGGTCCGAGCGCAAGTGCACCATGGAAACTTGCCTCACAGGAATGCTCAGAATTTGTACCCGATTCCAACTCGGGTAAATCATGCAAAGATCCGCAATCAGAAAAGTGGCGATATGCAGCAGATACCAACTCATGTACATCTTCCAAGTTTTCCTGACTACAATTGTTGGGTTCAATGCTCCGTCCCAACTCACATAAATCATGCAAACACCAGTCATCATCCACAAGATGCTTGTGTAGCACACCTCCATCTGGGGCAAAGCTAGGCTCTGCCGAAGAAGATGCACACTGCACGAAACTTGCTTTTTATCTTTGTGGCAGTAGTATCCGCTGTACAATGGTCTAGAAGTCGGATTCTAGTATCCAATGCATAGACGGATTGTAGGATGCCCTCCTCCATATTGATAATTTGTGGTGTCGTGAGATGCGATGTCGAACACAAGCAATCAAGGTTACAATCCAATTCACGTGCACCGCAATCCACTTTATCTCCATCTAAAACCCCTAAGCCACAAACAGGAACTGCATTAGCAGTGAAGCCTTCTTTTAGAGGTGGCCATTTGGGGTATTCAACACTAACGGGGACGGAACAATCAAAACCAGACACCGAATCAAACACAGTGCAAGCCATTTGGTCTGCTTCAAAGGCTCCCAAACCACACCTGTCTTTTGTACAATCATGTGGCCTTCTTTTCTGCGGTTCCAATTTGGGGTGGTGAGAATCAAAAGCAATTGAACAATCACGAGAGGAACCAAGATTTGATGCAATTTCATCTTGAGTAAGAGAACCTAAACCACACACGGCAACATGATCACAATGAAGCGATCCTCTTGAAGGCGGCCAGGGGGGGTGAAAAACACTAAAGGCATTCGAACAATTGGATGAAGGATTCCTTTCAAATGCATAGTAAATCATTTCATCTTCAACAAAGGGCCCTAAGCCACACACGTCAATTGCACTCGGATGCAGTTGTTTTTGTGGCAGCGGCCACTTCAAGTCGCGAACACTGAAAGCAATTGAGGAGCTATCACTAGATGCATACATATCTTGTGGACTCATGTTCACCAAAGTGGGCTTGTCAACCACACAATGCAATGCTGTGTCATGCAAAATAGGAGTATGTACGTGTTCATGCACGTCATCAAGCCATTGGTATATCCATTCCAAGTCATTCCCGTATTCACAACAGTGTGAAGACGCAAATTGTTGTGTGCTATCATGTGCAACACCGGCAAACTTGTAAATTGTCAAAATGCATTTTGCCAAACACTTGCACATTTCAAAGGCCTTGCAATATGGCAGTTTGAGGGTTCCAGCTTGACGCTCAGCTATAATGCAACAACCTATGATTAGGGCTATGCCAAGCTGTAAGTCTCTTTGCGACGACACAAACCAAGGCCAATAAATCCAACCAGCACTACCCTACGTGCTCATTTGGATCAGGTACTTCACACAGTGGTTTTACCCGGTTTAACCCGGTTGAACTCGGAAGGGGTGCGGTTGAACTGCTGAACCGCGGTTGAACCGCGGTTGAACCACCGCCAGCGCTGGCGGTGGCGGCTGCGCCAGCGGCGCGCGCGTTTCTGAACGAAATATTTGCATAACCGCCTGAAACTGACGCGTGACAAAGCTTTTTTAAAAAAAATTAAAAAATGTCCCACCACTGGCTGCAAGTGGTGAACGACCACTACAGCGGGTGGGGGGACCAACAGCTGGTGGACGACTTGTTCACCTTTTTTTGCACAAACGGCACGACAAAACGCCTATGGACACAGCTTGCTGACCGGGTGGGTAACACACAGAGGGCTTCCAAACAGACAAAAAGGGCTACAAAAAAAGCTTTCACAGGATCCGACGCCGTGCGCCTCATTTTGGACCTTGGGATGCCGAAGCGAAGGTATGTGGCACAATGCGCACATGCCTACAAGTGGTTCAACGGGGTTCAACGGGGTTCAACGGTGCGGTTGAACCCTTATCAAAAATGAACAATTGTGATTGCGCTTCGTGACAACGTTTGCACGCCAAAATAATCGCTTAATGTTGCCGAAAGCATGAATATATGAGTTGCAACGTGTTGCCCGCGTCACAAATGTGCATACTTTGTGGTTTGTACCATTGCACGCTTTTTTTTTTTTTGCACGCAACCCATTCAACCGCCGGTTCAACCGCGCACTTTATCCCAATTTCTCGGTTCAACCGTCCCTAGGTATAAGAAGCTTATTTCGTGGGCCGATGCCAAAGAGAAGAAAACCCGTGCAAGCACCGTCCCATGGACACATTGCTTTCCGTCGTATGCAACGATGGATAAAGCTTGGTCCACGTTAAGTAAGAGACAAGTACTAAAAACGACCATAAAGGATGGAAGAGTTGGGGTTCGTTGGGATGTGGATGATTGGATACAATATATAGGTGATCAAAGGGATGTGCTAGAAGAAATGCACTTCCCAAGATTTAGGGATGATCACCCCTATGTACTTATAGTGCGTGGTGATGGGTTTCCATGTGGAGCAAGGTCATGGTGCCAAATTGCATGTGGTTTTGCAAACCACATGCAAAAAGCACGAACTTTGCTCTACAATTGCCCCTTTGCTCTACAATCCCCCTCGTACAGTCCACTCGAGGAGAAGGAGGTCACTCCCGCGCCGGAAGCTGAAGCGGAAAAGGACAGTGACAATGGGGTTCCTGTGCCGACGCCGCCCGTGATTCCAGAGCCAAAGGAGAGTGAAGAACAGGTGGTCAAAGAGGAAAAGGTGGAGTCTGCTGGTCCAGGGGTGCAGGAGCACCAGCACAGTGGGGAGGACTCGCCTGCAGCCCCGGTTGGGCAAGAGGAGATTGTGGAGGTTGGTGAAGCGCCGAAGGACGAGGAAATGCCTGCATGTAAGCAGGAAGATAACGAAGAGGCAGCCCCAGAGGTTGGTGCACCAGTGCCTCACGTGAAGGAAGAGCCACTCCCAAACGACTGACTTTTTACGTGCCTCAAGGGAATGAGGGGGTGGCAGTGGCGGGAAGGACATGGAGCACGGTACCGTAGGCAGTTGTGGGGGGCCGTAATGGTGCAGGGGCATCACCGTGTGCAAGTTGCAGTGCAAACGAGGAGAGATCCGGAACTGGTCCGGCGCGTGAACGCACACATCCGAAGTGTACTTCCCCAACTAACCTACACTGCGCTCGCAGTGGTCCATGGGGTGGGCGATCATCCCATGCTTGTACATACGCATCCAAAGGATGACAGTCCGCTTACGGGGGAAATAGCCCTGGGTGATTTTGTGGGGGGGGAACTGTTTACCAGTGCCCTACTTTGTTCAAATGGGCCTTCTCGTCCTGCATGGATACGCTGGGGGCGTGATTTATTATGGGGACACATTGTGGATCCTCGATATGGGGTCATGTTTAACGCTCTTAGGCCCCACGTGCCTCTGCCGTGGTCTGGACAGCGCATTGTGCTCGTACCGTACACAGGCATTGCATGGGGACGTCTGCCTGTGGCGATGCAGAACGAACTGGTCACGTTTGGCTTCCCAAGGTGAAGATGTGTTTTTTGTGTAGCGCTTCGTGCAACAGCGGTTGAACCGGTGAAGCCGGTTCAACCGCGCGCCTGTCCAGCGGTTGAACCACCTCGAAAGCCGGTTACATTTTAGTGCAATCTATGAGGAAACAAGCTTCTGACAATCAAGTGTAGGCTTGCATGTAATTGTTGTTCACTAAAAAGGGTCCAAAGTCCTAAGGGGAATCCAAACAAGGCGCAGGGGTGTATGTCACCACGCCTAACGAAAAGTTGATGGTGAAGCCGTGCGGTTTCACCAATACAGCCGCCGACACTGGCACCTACAACACCACCGCCGTGAAATATGATCCAAGAGAAATATGTCTCCAGTGTTTTGCAGCAATGAGGTAAGAAGGTTTTCAAAAACATTCTTTTTAGGGGGTGTGGCATCTCTTGCAGGGCTGAAAAATAGCGGTTTTCAGGTTGCTACTTAGCAATTTGTTGCTGTACCTCGATAGGGGTTCAACCGTGGGGAAGCCGTAAAGAAAGTGCGCGGTTGAACTCGGTTGAACCACGGTTTCACTTGGGTAATTCAAGGGTACCTGATCCAAATGAGCACGTAGGGTAAGGCCCATGGGCCAAAACAAATGCAGACACCAAAATGGCATACATCTCCATATCCCAATGCATTTGACGGGGCAAAGGAGAAATAGCACAAACGAAAAATCAAATGCAATGCATGCCATGGCCCAAAAAGGGTGACAACATGTCAGGTCATTGATACATTGGCCCAACGCAAAGAAACACCAAAACAAATTTCTTGCCACAATGCTCCAAAGGCCTTGTGTTACAAACAGAATGATCACAGCCCATAACCACTGCCTATGCAATGCATTGCCACGGGGATAAAGCAACTTGTTTGCCCAATGGACAGTTGGCTGTGTGATCAAAGCAACAACTTCACAGATGACCCACACATGCGCAAACTTTACAATGCAACCAACCCACATTGCCTCTAACATCCACAACTGAAGAACAGGATAGACACTCCAGTTCAACTTTGGCACCAATTTCGGCACGAACACCCCCCCAATAATTGTGGTGCAAATTGTACGTTGTACGATATCAAGTTGAATACCCTTGCCAACTCCAAGTAGGTGACCAACTTCTAGCATGACAAACAGTAGAAACAACTCCCAAATAGCAATACAAAGTAGATCCACCAGAAGAGCATGATGACGGGCCCCAATACACGCTTGCCTTGCTTGAGGTGGTGGTTTTGTAGATTCGTGGTTGGAAGCACTACAAGATGAAAGCCGTCTCCGCCAATGTACCCAAGATCTGCAAAATCAATGAGTTAAGAACAGCTATCATAGAAATAAAGGGCACAATCCCAAAACGCAATGTTGCACATCCATGCAATGCAAGCTTGTGTGGTCAAGCATATGCACACATGTGCAACACAAGGTACCACACACCGATATCGCCATCGACGGCCAACAATCCAGCGTGCCCTGCCAGGGCATCTCTTTTTGCCACAATCTTGGTCATCAATGCAATGGAAGCAAAAGTGGCTAATGTGCACAATGCTGGATTGAATGCCAGAAACCAACTGCAGAATCACACATGAGTCAAACATAGCAGGGAAGCACATGCATGAGAGTGGTACATTGACGGAAGCATGCAGTTACAGAGATACGAATATCTTCACTTTTGCTTCATGGAGTTTGTTTCATTCATATACGTGCGCAAAGGCAATTGTTGTCAGGAGCAAAGCAGGTCACATAACACACCAACAATATGATGTTGAACATGAAGGAGCATTGCATGGCTGCAACAGCTATGGCAACGGTTTGTGCTGGTGGTGTACAAAACACATACAATGTCTGTAAAAACAAACCGGCAACTGAGATGCTTGGTATCATGCATAGCATATGCCAACCTGTGTACAAGTGCCGAACCCTCCTCTACTTAACACACAACACAATGTGATATCACCTTTTGAAAGATGCCTCACAACATCTCAATCCCGAACATGGCTTCACATGCATCATGTGCAAAACGGCTCACGATTCATGGCACACAACGATAAAGAGCACAGTTACCTACCTATGGCGGCATCTTTCAATCACATGGCAACTACATGCCACACCAATGCTTTACCAATGCTCAATTTAGGGATAGAGTTGGGGGAGCCACAAAAGTCAGTGTGCCCAACGTTTTGTACGGTAGACACATGGGCTAATCTGATATAACCCTTCCAAAAGATCCCCACAATGTCTCTATCATCAACATGGCCTGTAAAGTGCACACATGCTATTCAGGGTAATAACTTTGCAAAAAAAAAGGTAGCCACAAAGGTGAGTCCTTTGTTGTGCTGTTGTAGTTCTGATTGTTCTTCGTTCGCCCGTGATTGTCAATTCTTGCAAGGCTTTACCCAATTGTCATTCTTTTGCGCATTCAACATATGACATTGCTAGCCACGTGGGCCTTGGAGATAAGGCGTTAGTTTGTGTACTCTTTCGATATATTCTTGAAGCTCCGTTGTTTTTCAAGGTGTTTCACAACATGGCATTCGGGAAAGTCCGCAGAACAACCTATGCTTTAGGGTTCAACACTTTGGTTGCATCGAACCTTGGTGCTTGTTGTAGTTGGTAACTAGCGGTTGGTGGTTGAAAGCTGTTGGTAGTTGGTTGGTCAAGATCGGCTGCCAAAGGCTTCAGTATGCAATACTCATCATGCACGTGCAAGCAAAAGTAGCATGGAAGCAACCAAAAGAATTGCGTAATCATTGCGGAGGTGACCCGTGACGGCAAAAAATTTGCCCACAAATAGTGCAAAGGAGTGATCCTGAACACCCCGGAATCCGATATATAACACATGTACAATGGAACCTTAAGTGATGTTCAAAAATGGTTTTCCTTGTAGCCAAAATGACATGGAGACTAGAAATAAACCGAGTAAAATGCTGAAATACATGCACGTAGGTGGAACGTAAAAAGGCCCAAACCCATGTACTCTCCACATGTCTTTGGGACATCAACATGTCACACCAACAGCAATGGTGAAGGACGGCAACAAACACTTCACAAAACGTTACAAAAAAAGAAAGGGGGGGGGGAGAGTGAGATAACGATGGCAACCTCCCAAAGTAAATTCCAAAGAGCAAGGTGTTGAACCGGGTGGACAAGCAGCAACCCACTCCAACGGTTTGATGGCCACCATTGTTGCACCACTCCAAAACCGGAAGTACAACATGCCCATTGCAAAACGGGCTAGAGTGATGACCAATGGTTGCATCAGCACAAAAATATGAAAATTGCCCTAGCTCAACCACATCTTTAATGGCTTGACTTGTGGCCAAAACCCATGTAGTCTCCCTATGTCTAGGGGACATCAACATGTCACACCAACAACAATGGTGAACGACGGCACCGAAAAGGGAGGGGGGAGAGTGACTCAACGCAGCAACCTCCTAAAGCAAATTCCAAACAACAACGTCTCAACCCAGATGGACAAGCTCCAACGGTTTGATGGCCAGCATTGTTGCCCCACTGATAAACTCGAAGTACTACATGCCATTTGCAAAATTGGCTAGAGCGATGGCCAATGGCTGCATCAACACAAAAATATAGAGATTGCCCTAGCTCAACAACATCATTAATGGCATGACGTGTGGGGAACCAACCCAAGGGTCGGCTAGTCTGTAGTACCAATGGTCACACATGCAACCACAAGTGCCATGTGTGGCACACTAAAGTGCAATCTACCTTGCAGTCCAAATTGGGTACCTTAACGATGTTGGGCACCTCGCGTTAAAACACTACCACCATCTTGCAGACCTGGGTTGCAACTGTGGTCAAGCCAAGCGAGGCCAAAATGCACCAACTACACCAGCATCATGGTATAGATAGTGCAAGGGGGAGCCGCAACGCTTCAAGACTTCTATATACACCTATAAAACACATCGCTACTAGCAAAAAAATTCAAGCAATTGGATTGCCAACATTGTCGGCATGCTCCAAAACGATAAGTACCATGCGGCACTCGGGAAAACCATCAGGACAATTGCTAACAATTGCATCATCGCACAAGTGATGGCGTTGCCCATCATCGCCCGGTAGCCGCACATAAGCAACATAATGGCCCGGCCTGTGCTCTACCACATCATGCGTTGTCCAGTCGGCACCAGCAAAGGTGAGTATGGCTGGAATGGAAACAGCATCCCCAGTCATTCGCGCAAGCACAAGGACATTGTTGGGAGCATGAAATTGCAATGTGTATTGCAACCCAGCTTGCCTCTGGTGCCCATGCTGTGCACATGTCATGGTCACACGATTGTCGTCTCGATGGACTTCAGTTGCAAGCCTGTTCAAGGCAACGGGAACCGTTGGGTTAGGGTTCCCCTCATGAGGTATTTTCAACATGTAATGACGCTCTTGTCGTTCATGCAAAAAGGTTTCATTGCATTCTGGCCGAGGACAGCGATACAACAGTTGCGTGTAACATTCCCCGCATTCCAAGGGGACGGAGGACGCCATGGCACCCCACATATCAGGAACGTGTGTGGCCTCTTGTCCAATCCCCAGGCGTAGGATATTTTGTTGACGGACTACCTGAACATGTTCAGGACCAGGGGCAGCCCCACCTTGCATTTCTCTTAGACATTTGAGCAGGGCACGTCGCAATGGGCTTCTGGTTTTGCGAAGTTGCAACAAAAATTGTTGCAGCAAAAGAGTGGCATTAATGACTTGTAACAATGCATTGCTCCCACACACTTGACCACCTGCGCTTAGACCAGGAGGAACATACATTGCAACTTGAGCTGGTTGGCTCAGGGTTGCCAACTCCAGCATTTCGGAATATGCTACAGTGTCGTTAAACACTGCGAGTTGGTGAACAGGCCAAGAAGGGTAATTTTCAGGCCTGCTAAGCACCACATGCACAACATTCATCGGGCATTGGATCCCTTCAGAGGATATGTGCGTTCGATACCAAACGATGATATCAAGTTCTTGTCCTTTGGGGAAAGCTTTTCGAATGGCTTCATCGACCGACAAGGTATCATTCATGTCGGACTGGTCCAAATATTGCAATACATAAAGAGTTGCAGATTTACCTTGCCAAGCTGTAGTATAATGAATCCCATTGCCGTTCATTTTGATAGTGAAGGAGACGTACCGCGCAGGCTTACCATGTGCTGCATCACAGTTGTTGCAGACCTTGGTTGCGCGTATGTCTTCCAAGCCTTCACATCCTCGACAACCTTCGTACGTTGTCACATTTGTAAAGGGGATCGAAAAGACTTCAACCCCCGTAAAGTATGCAGCACTAAACTCGTTGGCAGAGTAGGACAACTCCCTAGAACGGCAAAAACGTAATGGAAAAAAAGATAGTAAAAGAGCAAGTGAAGAAATGTGACAGAGGGAGGGAGAGGGAGGGAGAGAGAGGGAGGGAGGCAAAGGAACGGGCATACCGGAGATACAATAGCGGGTTAGCCTGGATGCAACTTCACAGCGAGCGCTGAAGTGGACATCTAGACAACCAATAATACATGTATTTGAAAACAGACCCTAGTCCGAGGCTAAAAACAAACATACAACACAACTAGAAGCTGCTTGGCAGAAGAGGACAAATGGATTGTAATTTTCTTGAACATGGGACCAGGCAATTAATCAGTCACTATGATCCACTGAAATGATGTCTATCTCAGCCTTGGCCCAAAATGAGGTAATATCAGCAACGACTTGGATGTACCGTGTACCTTCCACCAGCTTCGCGTCCAGTCTTTGAGCCACGGCTTGAAAGACATGGTCGCCATCATATGCCCGGCTAAAACATGCACACGACAAATCCATGCACAGTGAAAACCCATTGGGCCGTGACTTCTTGGCCTCCACAGTTTTATTTCGAACCCGTTTATCTCCTTGACGCTCATACGGGGCGCGCGGCATGTCAATTGGCACGGCAACATTGTGGAGCACCAAAAATTCCAATGCAGTGCGGTCTTCCTCGCTAGCGTCATGCAACCCTTGGAGGTCAACACGCTTCAAACGCTTCAACACCTGGACAACACGCAGTGGACGAAGAGTGGAGAAGGACATGTCACCACAAAATGTCTGCATAAGAAGTGAAGATGGCAATCGCCGCAAGAACGATATCCGCAATGTACTTTGGCACATTGCGACAATGTCACATGGTACAATGGAGAGTGCAGCGCAATGACATGGCAACGAAGATGCCTGCATGATGGGATATATTCTTGCATGCTTGGTGCCTGCTCGGTGCAAATTGTCAACAACACAACGCTGTGTAAGAAGGTTCACAATAAAAATGTGGAGGCCAGGAAATCGTGCCCCAATGAGTTTTCATTTTGCATGTACTATATGATTTGCTCATGCATACGACGATAACCCTATATAGCAAACCAAGATGCAGGGATTGGACAAAGGGTTCTGGAAAGTACAGGGCCCTTCTAGGAAAGTGGTGACATTGCATCATTATGGGCCACGGCGAAATTGCAATCCGTTTGTCCTCTGGGCGAAGGCAGCTTCTAAGTGTATTGTGTCTTTGTATGGGTGATGTCGGCAGACGATGCGCCGGCAGAGAGGCGCGAGTGCAGTATGGTGCACTATGTACCCCCATTGTTTGTGTTGCACCATGAGTCCATATCTACTTTTCACATGTGAGGAATCATGCATGCCACCTGTATGTGCCCAACCAGGAGTCCAATGCTTGTTCGAAGCTGTAAACAATGCAACGTATGCATCAATAACGTTGCAAAAACATAGATTCATTGTTGTAGCCCCTATGCACCCCACGTGGCAACATGCGTATTTGTTGCAACCAACCACAAACATACTGCACGCAACGTTCTTACCATTTTACCCAAGCAAGTGAACAACATGTGGCACCAACATAACTACCAATCCTCCAGTCACAAGTAGCATCCTTTTTGCTTTGCCATAAGGTATGATGAGAAGCAACCCGGGCACATGGGGTACGCTAATTATGATAAAAATTAGTGAGGTATAGGTGAAAGAAAACCACAAACTCACCGTTGCAAGACATAAGGCCACATGCATAACCACGATTTTGGGACCTTTTTATGCTAACCACACAGCCATTAGTGGTGGAAAACCACTCACATGCCTGCAACAGACTGTGCGGTTGCTATGCGTTGATTGGCATTATCACACTTCATGTCCGTTAAACATGCGCCACATGAGCATCTAATTGGGGGGGAAAAAACCTCAATACCCAAAGTACTCACCATTGCCCAAAACGTTTGAGGTAACTATATGCGTGTTGCGATTTGTGATCAAACCAAGCAACATTGCCTCCCAGGGTGTCCCCACGCAGAACAGACCTTAACATCAAAAATGTTCAAAACACAACTTGCAGCGTTGAAAGGGGGAAATAAGATATATAAATGGCCAACAACCAAAAAAGCTCCGACAAAAATGTCAGACCAAAAACACTAAAACAAAGCCCTTTCATTACGCTATATTGTATAACAGTCCAACTAAAAAGTGCCACTACATGTCTGTCAAACATACTCGGGATGTGCTACAGCTTGGGACCAAAGTACCCAAAGTTGTGACCATTGCCAAAAGCGTTCTGGGTGACTATATGCCTATTGTAATTTGTGCTCAAACCAAACAGCATCGCCCTCTAGCATGTTGCATAAACTTTCACCCCTTCACAAAACACACTCGCGCGGCAAATTGGGGTTATGTGTACAACGTAAAGTGCATAAGACATTCCACTGAGAAAACACAACTTGCAGTGCTGTAAGTGGGCAATAGACGCCAAAGTTACACCTTGACGAATAAAACGGCTAACAAAAATCCCAAATGCACTCTGACACTCGAAAATAACACCACCCTTCCATTGCTATATATTGTACAACAGTCCAACAAAATGCAAAACGCAAACAACCAAGAAAGACATCTTCCATTGGGAATGCGATGAAGCAATCTTATGGAATCATTCTCGAAGGAGAACTAGACACCTCCTTTGCAAACACGGAAAGTATCTTGCATTGCTTCATGGTGTATTACCCTTTCAAGGGGAGAAAACGGCACTATCGTTGTGAACACAAACAAAATGCATTGTTTGCAACGGGCAATATATATACGCCACTAACAATCGGAGACCATAAGGCACAATGGTCAATCCACACATAACCACCATCTAACATTGCATGACAAACAACCCTTACAGCGAGGACATGGCCTTCAAAACTGCTGCAACCTGATGGTGTCAAAAAGAAACGTCATCACCATCCGAAGACTCATCCCACTCCTTCACGAAGCGTGTGCCCTTACGTTGCCGATTAATGCTTGTGCAAACTGAAGTGCCATGCACGTCGCTCAAATCGGAAGACTCATCATCCACGCCATTGGAGGTAGGTAGGTAGGTATCTTCGGGAGCTCGGGATGCCTCCTTTGACATTGCAGGAAGAAGGTCTTACCAAGAGGACGTCCTGTCCCTCCCACTGCCCTATGTCAGGTGCCTCTTGAGCCGCTCCCGCATGTGCTTGGGAAGGCATTGTCGCGGCCACCCGGTCCATGTGTCCCAGGTGGGAGGGTGTCCCCACATGTGTCCATGGGTAGGGCCACATGCCCCCTCCTTTGGGCGGCAGCTCTGGGGGCTGCCCAGCCCTGTGGAGTATCTCTCACCACAAGGGGTTTTGCTCCCGCTAGTCTACGGTACGACCGCTTCACCCTTGTTGTTTGAGTTGCGGGGCCACTCTGCTTGGCAGGTGACCCCCTTCTGGACTGTGTACCGGCTCACCTGTCACCGGTTGCTTCCATGGCTCTTGGTGACGTTTGCCACGGTCCCCGATGCAGCCTGGCCGGGCTCGGACCAGTGGCCTTGGAGTACCGCTCCTGCCACTGGCCCGGTGGGTCGGCTGGGTCGCCCCAGTGCGTCCGACCCATGGGGTATTGGTTCTTTCCTGTCCCTCGGCCGCCCTGCGTGTGTGCAGTGCCCTGGGCTGCTTGGCTCCTGTTCACCGGTGTGCCCGCGCGGTTTGCTGTGTTGCGTCTGCGGTGTCCTGGGCCACTTGGCTCCTGTTCACCGATGTGCTCGCTCGGTGTGTTGTGTTGCGTGTGCGGTGTCCTGGGCCACCTGGCTCCCGTTCACCGGTGTGCGCGCTGTGTGCGGTGCGCGTGTGCCATGGGTGGTTGTGTCCCTCTTCCTCCCCCCCTAATTTTTGTTTTTTTTTGTTTTTTTTGTTTTTTTTTTTGGAAGAAAAAGAAAACTAGGGGCGCGCGTACACTGCAGGCACAGGCACGGGCAGCTGGTGCGGCGGTGCAATAGTGTTGTGTCCTCTGGCGTGTGTCGTCGGTGCTTTGGCGGCGGTCGCGCCCCAGGGGTGCGGCTCGCGCGTCCTGATGTACACGGGCTTGGGTCAGGGTGGGTTTGGTGAGGTGTCTCTTTGCTTCTGGAGCTGGCTGGTTAGGCGGCTGTGTGGGCTGTGGGTGTGGGCTGTGGTTACGTTGTTCCCTCGGCGGGCCTGGTTAGGAGTCAAGGGTTAGCGGTTTCGGGGTGTGTCTCGGGTTTCATTTGTGTTTCGGGTTTGGCTCGGTTAGGCGGTGGCGACGGTAGCGGGCCTGGGTTTGGTGCCTTTGGGCGTAGTGGTGCCCGTTGTTGTATGCGATGGCGTCCTTCGGCGTCCGGTTTGTTTGGTGACTTCTGGGCGGGGCCTGGCGTGGCGCCCCGTGGTGGTGGTTTGCTGGGTAACGGGGTTAGGTGGCGGCGCCGCTGGCCGGGGGGTCAGGCGCGTCGTGCTGTGTGGTGCGCAGGGCTCCTGGGGTGCTGTGGGTGCCGCCGGTGTCGGTGCGCTGACGCTTGTGGGGTGGTGAGGGGGTGTTTTTGTGCGGGGGTGGTCCTTGGGTGATGTCCCACAGGCGGATGCCGTCTCGCTGTGTCTCCTGAAGGGTCTCCCGCAGGCCCCTAAGGACATACGGGTGGCCCTGGGGCGCGGGGAGGTTGCGGGGGTGGACTGTCAGGGGTTGGAGCGCATCGGCCAGCATGGCTTCCCATGCGGCCTGCGGCATGCGGCCCCCCGCCGACCGGAGGCGGCAGCTCTCCACCGACCCCTTGCGGGGCCGATGGACCAGGCCCTCGAGGGAGGGCTCTCCCCGGGCCCACTTTCGCAGCTCCCAGAGCTGCGTGCGGGTCCAGCGCTGCCACCACTGTCCCTGGGCGGGCCTGCGGTCTTGGGCGGAGGAGTGGGCCTGGGTGGGTGTGACGGGGTCGTGGGGACCGGTGGGGGTGGCGGGCCTGGGGTATTCCTCGTAGTCCTGTTCTGTGGGGGTGCGCGGGGAGTGGGGGCGCGCGCGGATGTGGACCCGCGGGTGTGCGCGCACAGTCTCTGCCTCGGGGTCGGGCGGGGACTTGCGGTGGCGGCGGTAGTGGGGCATGCGCTGCATGTGGGCTGTCATGGAGGGTTGGTAGGGGGGCGGGGACGCTGCTGGCGGACCCTGGCGTGGTTCTGGCCTGGTCGGGGGCGGTCCGTGGGCCTGGGGTGCGGGCTTTGAGAGGTGGCGGGACGAGGTAGGTCGTGCTTCGGCCGCGGCGCGCTCCGCTGTGAAGGTGGTGGCGGCGGCGTCCCTGACGGTGGGGGGGCGCCGTGCTGGGCGCTGCTGCCTCTGGGCCTGGGACGGCTGGGGCCGAATGTCATAGAGGACGTCCTCGGGGGGCCGGGCTCGCGCTGCCTTCCTGGCGCCGGGTTTGGACTTGGGTTTGGGCTTGGCTGCGGGTTGCGGTCGTGGCGCGCTGACGAGTTTGGGTGGCTGTTTCGCGGTGGTCTTGGGTTTCGGCTGGGTCGTGGGTGTGGGCCTCGTCAGGGCGTGGGCCTTGGCGGCGGTGGGGTTGCTCGCGGTGGGGGCGGGTTTGGGGGCCCGTTTGGGAGGTGCTCCCGCGGCCTGGGGGGTGGAGTGCTGGATGAGGACGTGGTGGTGGTGGTGGATGAGGTGGTCGTGGTGGTGGAGGTTGTGGAGTCGGAGGCGGAGGAGAGGGCTGTGGGAGACGGCGGAGGGTCCTGGGCTTCGGGGGCGGGCGTATGATGCTGGGTCCTGTAAGTAGCGAGAACGAGGGTGCAGGTTCGGGCACTGGGCGTGTGCGCGCGTTTTCCCTGGTGATCCGTGCGTGCTGGTGCTGGTGTGGCGGCGTTTGTCCCGGCTGCGCGGGCACGTGCGTTACCCGGGGGGTGGCCATATCTGCTCCAGGACGTGCGGGTGTGTTTGCTGGAGGTAGTCGAGGGTCTGGAAGAAGCATCGCTGGATGCCGGGCATGTCCTCCTCTGTGAGGTGGGGGTAGTTTTGGGTGGGGGTGTCTGGGCCCGGCCACAGCAGCGTCATGAGGCGGGCTGCCACCATGTATGGGCAGAGCTGTAGGGTGGTAGGGCGTGCAGGGGTGGGTCCCCTGCGGTTTAGGGGGGCTTCCCTCTGCTGGGGGCGCAGCGTGACCACCCACACCCATCGGTCCGTGGGGATCCCCCAGGTCCGTTTGGTCCACTTGGCGAGGCAATACATCGCTCTACCAAGGCCCTGGTAGCCGCTGCGGATGGAGAGGAGCGTGTCCAGGGATTTGCGTTCCAACGTGCCCCAGATGTGGGGGTCGTCCGGGTCGTCCCCCCTGGCGTACGTGTCGGGGCCTGGGTTGTGTGGGGGGGGGGCGTAGTCGGCGGGGAGGAGGGAGTCGGTGCCGTGTACCACCCAGTGGTCAGTGGCTGCGTGGTAGTGGGTGGTGGAGAGGGTGTAGTGCAGATTGTACATGAGGGTCATGTACGTCGAGGGGGCTGGCTGCTGCTCGTCGGGGGTGGGGATGTCCCCCGGGACGTGGTGCCGGAAGTTGCTCAGGGAGGCCATCCGGGCTACCCATGTTTCCCGCTCCCACTCTTTGGTGCTGTCGGGGGTGGCGTCGGGTGGGGGGTGGGCCATGTCGGGCTCCTGGTAGCGGGTGCGGCCCTTGGTGTCCACCCGCCCCGGCACGTGGTGTCCGACTAGGTGTCGCCCCCAGTCGATGGGGGGCACCCAGATCCGGCTCCCCGTGGGGGGCGGGCTCTCGCCGTCGGGGGTGGCGCGTGGGGGGCGGTCGTTTCGGGCGACGTGGAGGAAGGCGTCGAAGAGGAAGTCTCGGACGCCTTCCCCCAGGGTGGCCGCCTGGACCAGGGTGGCCGCCCGGATGCGGGTGCTGGTGCCGGAGGTGCGGAGGCACAGCAGGACGTCCTGTTCCCCGAGTCCCCGGAGGTGCTGCCGTACCGCTGCGGGGTTGTGTAGGGCGTAGGGTTCGGCCGGTGCGGCGGCTGGTGGTGCGGGGTGTGATGGGGGGGGTGGTGTGGGTTGGGGGGGGTGGTCGTCGTTGTCGCGCGTGGGGTCCGGTGATGGGATCTCTTGTGGCGGTCGCAGAAGGGGGGGTTCGCGGTGGCGTGTGTCGGCGGGGGTATCGACGTCAATTGGCTGGTGCTGGCTGCCGCGTGTTGCGTCCGTGGCCTGGTCTCGGGGGGGGGGCGGGGGGGGGGTGGTGTGGGGGTGGCGCTGTTGGTGGTGGGGGGGGCGGGGCTGGGTGTTGTGCTGGCTGGGGGTCTGGGCGTCCCTGTGGGTCGTGTGGGTGTTGCGTGTGTGCGCTTTGCGGCCCTTGTGGTTCTTGACTGGTTGTGGTGCCGGGGTGTGGGTTGGAGGCGGCACCAATAATAATACGCCACTAACAATTGGAGACCATAAGGCACAATGGTCAATCCACACATAACCACCATCTAACATTGCATGACAAACAACCCTTACAGCGATGACATGGTCTTCAAAACTGCGGCAACCTGATGGTGTCAAAAAGAAACGTCATCACCATCCGAAGACTCATCCCACTCCTTCACGAAGCGTGTGCCCTTACGTTGCCGATTAATGCTTGTGCAAACTGAAGTGCCATGCACGTCGCTCAAATCAGAAGACTCATCATCCACGCCATTGGATTCAGACGCCTCGTCATCAACGAAGGAGCATCTACGCTTGTCGAATGATAGCTTTCCTTTTTTGGCACGGGGTTCGTGCAAACGTACCCTGCCACCCGAGGAAATGCGCTTGCGTTTTTGCCCAACCTGTTTCTCCAAACACTTCCTATTGTTCGCGGAGGTTTCATCATCGGTCAGTGTAATTCCTTCTTTTGTAATTGTGGTCTACAGAGCACGAGTGATAAGGACACACATTCAATTAAGCTGAATGACAAAAGCACCCAGCCGGTGCATAGTTAAACAAAAGGCATACCCAGGCCGTAGACTGCTGCAATGCTCCAGTGGCACGTTGTCTATTTGGACGTTTACCCTGCATGCCAAAATGTAATATGGGACTCACCATGGTATAACATGCCACCACGTGTTGTTGAGTCATACGATACATATTCACACACCCATAGCTTGCCCTTGCAAAGTCCATTTGTCCAATTCTGAAATGCCTTTCTGTCATCGTCACTTGAATCATCCCGTGTGTTTAATATGGGCACTTTGAGGGAAAATGTAGTACCATTGCCTTGCTTGCTTGTTTGGTCCCCACTTATTGCCACCTATATGAACACAACAAAGGGCAAGCCAGTTGGTCATATCATGAGGGGTAGGTTACGCGACAAAGACCACATATAACAAAGGGAAAACATGACACACTTGTGCTAGGTCTTGGTCCTTCGACGGGGGTACTTGTTTCAAGAGTTGTTCACCTCCGATTGCCACAGGTTTTGCCACATCGCGGTTAGCTGCGTGCGCTGGTGGAAGTTGCTCCGCTTGAGCCCTGGCACCTGCTACCACAGAAGAGCCTTTGGGGGCATGGTCTGCTTGTTGACGCAAGAGACTAGTATATGCAGCACCATGGGTAGTGGCAGGGGTAGATAATATTCAATGACCTGCAGCCTGACCATTCAAATTGTTGGGCTGCCTTGGTGCGATATATGTCACCTTTGGCTTGCACTTTGCCGCTGTTGAGGCGTCCTTTGATGGGGAGTTAACGTAATGCTGCATGGTCACAATTGGTTTAGGGGTCTCCTGGCCAACCAAAGGTGGTCCATACGCACGTGCTGGAGAGGGTTTTGGGTTTATTGACTTGGATGGTTTGGGGCTTGGAATCGACTTGGGGACGGGTGACTGTGGGCTTGCATGCTTTTGCAATTGTTGCTTACAACTTAGGGTTGCAGAGGAGGAATTGGTTGCTAGCTGGGGTGAGGCCTCTAGGTGGGGATTGCAAGTATGTTGTTGCTGGGGAGTGGCGGATGGTGGCAATGAAGGAATGGCACGAGTAACTTCCCCTTGCACCAAGCGCTCAACCTCTGCACGCACCCAGTTACGAAGGCCAAGGCTAAACGGCGTGAAGCATTGGTCAAGATCCATAATCAAAGAAGCTACAACAAACGAAAACCAAGACCCAAAACCTATGGAAAGCACACAAATGACCTTTGCCCCACACGTCATGCACAGGGTTTGCATGGTATTATTCAACTAGTGGCGCTTATGCATCGCATTGCCCTACTATTTTGCAACATGCATGTGTCCGCTTAACATAAAACGTTCCAAGGGCTGTTCCTACGGAGATTGCCTCACAAAAAATGTCAAGTGAAAAAGGAAAAGTGCTGCCATTTTCTTAATTGCCAGTCATTGAGGGGTTGTCTTGCCACATTAGGGGGGGGGGGCCTACAAGGAGGCCCCCTGCCTTACTACTTGACTACAATAGGAGGACACAAGTGACAACGCATCAGCTCTTGGCAGAGTGCAGTTCAAAACACCACGGCAAAGGGAATAACCTTCCCAAGCAAAAATGTTTACCACTTGAACAAAATTACAACTCCAATTGCATGCACAATAAACCCATCAAGGGCCCTATGGGACCCAGTAGGTTGCATCTTCACACCACAAAGAACTACTCACACGCATTACCAAAAGTGTGCGTGAATAGGGATTGCCTCCGCGTTCCCTTATACTGCTCGCACCTCCCCTATGCTACTCCAAAATGCAGGTGATTTTGGCTACCCAAAGGACCACAGCGGCAATTGTTGTCTCCCATCCCACCATGTCACAATGCCCGAAGGCCAAATTGCAATATTACTAATTGCCAGTTGTGGGAATGCCAGTGGGGGGGAGGTGTAACAGCAAGTGAAAACACAAAGAGGGCAATGCTAGAACACTTCACCAACGGAGGATTGGTATGGCCTCTAAACTACCCACATGCAACTACTCCTTCTTGTGGTGTCGCCAACACCAAGGAGATACACCCAAAAAATCGAGCAAAAGACAACTGAATGTAATGGGATTCTGTTGTACCTCAATCGTGATTCGCGACCTGGAAAAGAAAGAAAGGACCAAAATACAACCCTGTCGCAAAGCAAATTGCAAGGGACACTGTAGACTCTAGGTGTGAGATTAGTTTTCTCTTTGTCAATTGCCACCTGCCAATCTTGCATGTTGCCAACACCATATCACAATGTGATATGGCCTTTGTGTCATATGCTTATGGTGGCCACCGGAGGGGGCCCCAGCACAGGCCCTAAGACAAGCACAAAGCAATGCATGATCACACCGCAAGCGCACTAATACCACACTGCACACATCACCGAAATTAGGGCGTAGAGCAAGGCAACCCCTTGCCCCCTTCGCACTCCAAGGGGGTCATCCAAAGCGTACAGCCCGTGTGCACCTAAAAGAGTGGAGGAGCGGGATGGAAACATCGGGGAAACGACATACTGCTTACCCATTCCTTCACCAACGGCAACAAAACACACGAATACCAAAGGTAATAACATTATCAAACACCTTCATCTCTTCAACAAGGTCATGATACCATTAGACCCCCGGGAGTTCCACAATGTTCCATGGTACACGTCAATAACCATCGATAACCAGTGATGACCATTGGTGTATGATGAGAGCCATTGAAACCAAACCAACAAACAACTCCAAGTACATACACAGAGGACCCCATTTGAGGCCCTAGCGCACCCACAAGCAATGCATCTTCACACCACAAAAGAGGTGCTCACACACATCACTGACGTTGTAAGCGGATAGGTATTAGCCGTGCATACCCCTATACTGCTCTAGGTTCAAGCTCATTGTGCGTACCCAAAAGACCCCATCAGAGGCCCTAGGACAAGCACAAGGCAATGAGTGATGACACCACAGCTGTAGTGCTACCACACATCGCTAGAGCTGTGCGGAAACGGTATGGGCTATTCGTCCCCCACAAAATGTTGTTTCCTGTGCGAGAAAAGAGCAACCCCCGTGCATCCTTTGCGCTGCAAGGGGACCGCCCATAGTAGACTCCCGGATTTGACGCCTGCAAGGAAGGGAAGAAACACCATGGTAACATATGATGGAGTAACTTGAGGGGGAGGGGTGTGGGGGGCTGCCTATTGAATGTGGATGCTGAGTTCTGTATTTCTGACATTGCCATGCATAGTGCCAAAACACCATTCTTGCGGATTGTCATTAAAATGCCATCTTGTCATATTGCGATACCGACACCTCCGGAAGGAAAGGGAGTTTCACAATCACATTGCCATCTACCAAGGACGGGGTTAAGCTTATTGCTTAACTGTTCCTTAACGAAAGGCGGCACAACACAAAATGTGATGTCATGTTATGTTAAAGAGAATCACATCACCAAGCAAGCACCTTGACCTCTTCAACCAAATCACAATGACCAATCCTTAAAGTTGACTTTGTGAACCCAATAACCATTGAGGCCACAATCCAACATACAACTCCAAGTGCGTGCACAAAGGACCCCATTAGAGGCCCTAGCGCACCCACATGCAATGCGTCTTCACACCCAAAAGAAATGCTCACACACATTACTGGAGGTGTAAGTGGATAGGTATTCGATCTGCATCCCGCTATACCATTCCAACTTGAAGCTCATTGTGCGTACCCAAAGGACCCCATCAGAGGCCCTAGTCTACGGACAGGCACAAAGCAATGTATGATCGCACCACAAGGGTAGTGTTACCACACATCACTAGAGCTCTGAGAGGATTGGTATGAGCTCTGCATCCCCCACAAAGTGCTGCTTCCTCCAGGATGGGAGCAGCAGATATTGTCTCCCACCCCACCGGGATACACCCCAAGGAGTCGAGCAAAGACAGCCCCCATGCTTCCTTTGCGCTCCATAGGGACCGCCCATAGTGGACTTCCGGATTTGACGCCTGTACAAAGAGAAGGAGCGGGTTGGAGAAACACTAACAGTAAGTTGTTGGAGAGGGACTGCGTAATATGCATACTATCCTTCAATTTTTCCAAGCAGAGTGCCAAAAAAAATGCGATGTGGTCTGCCCATGTTACAAGTTTTTCATACACGGGTTTTTCAAAACTAGAGGTTGCTCGATGCCTTGTTGCACTATTGCCATACTGACACTCCCAGGGACGGGGAGCGAATGGGGGACGGGGTGTTGAACGACAAGTGTGTACAACACGTGATACTCTTCTGTTGTGAATTTACCAACCTTTAATCTTTCCACGCATGTACCAAAATAGAACCGCCATGTGCTATGCCCATGTTGCCGTTTTTACATATGGGCATTTTGCAAAAGTAGAGATTGCTCAATGCCTTCTTGCAATATTGCAATACTAACACGCCGAGGGAGGGGGGGGAATCGGGGGGGGGGGGGGCAACAACAAGTGTGTACAACCACCTGATGTGTTACGCTTACTCCCTACTTGTTCCTCAACAGCTTCAACAATATCATGATACTAGTCTTTGAAATTGAGTTTCGGTGGACCAAGGTACACGTCTATAACGAAACAACCATTGAAACATGCCACCATGAACACCCGTAAACAACTCCAAGTGAGTGCACAAAGGACCCCATCAAAGGCCATGGTGCACCAAGGGACACAATCAATGCATGTTAATCATCGTTGCTCCTCAAGCTCATCGAAGGCCCCGGGGCAAGCAGCGAACAATGCATGATCACGGCAATAAAGCTATGAGAGAATTGGTATTGTCTTCTTTGAAATGCAATCTTGCCATATTGCATGACACTTCAAAAATGGGGGGGGACGTGACACCGCAAATGTGTACTACCAATTAATGTGCTAAGCGCACTGGTTACTTATTCCTTGACCAGCGAAATTAAAAACCCATCAAAGGCCCTAGCGGACCCGCAAGAATGCATCTTCACACCGGAAAAGATGTGCTCACACACAGGCGGAATTACGGCTCCAATTTCCACCTCATGGTACTAGGTATTGGCCTTCCCATACCCCTAGACAATCTGAAAGACAAACAAATCCCCTTAGCATGCCAAAGGGACCGTCCCGCGACTCCCGAATCGGACGCAAAGAACGGAGAAGTAGTGGATTCAATAGGTATGCGGTAATTTATCCGGATAAACGGAGAGAGGGTAAGCAGAGGCACCACCATGCCGCCTTTGCGCTCCAACGGTACACGCCCCCAACCAATCCATGCATAAAGGCAAAACACCACACATTAATTGTCATTAGAATAAAATCTTGCCATATTACAATAGCTATACAGGTCGAAGCACCAAGAGCACTTTTTTCAATTGAACATTCAAGAGACTGTGCAAGCCACACCCACACCCTGCCATACCCACACCTCGGGGAGGAAGCGGAGAGTGAGAATCACATTGTGATCTACCAAGGACCTTGTTAAGCTTATTGCTTAACTTCCCCTTAACCAAAGGCGACACAACACATAATGTAGTGTCATTTTGTTTCTAAGAGAATCGCATCACCAAGGAAACACCTTGACCCCGAGGAACAAATCATAATAACCAATCGTTAAGCTTGACTTCGTGAACGCCATAACCATTCATGTATGATAAAGGCCACAATCCAACATACAACTCTAAGTGCGTGCACAAAAGACCCCATCAGAGGCCCAAGCGCACCCACAAGCAATGCATCTTCACACCCAAAAGAGGTGCTCACACACATTACTGGAGGTGTAAGTGGATAGGCATTCGCTTTGCATGGCACCATACCGCTCCAACCTCAAGCTCATCGTGCGTACCCAAAGGACCCCATTAGAAGCCCTAGGACAAGCACAAAGCAATTCATGGTCACACCACACATGTAGTGCTACCACGGATCGCTAGAGCTATGAGAGGATTGGTATGGGCTCTGCAACCCCCACAAAGTGCTGCTTCCTCCAGGATGGGAGCAGCAGATATTGTCTCCCACCCCACCGGGATACACCCCAAGGAGTCGAGCAAAGGCAGCCCCCATGCTTCCTTTGTGCTCCAAAGGGACCGCCCGTAGTGGACTCCCGGATTTCACACCTGTACAAAGGTACATTTTTTCAATTGAACATTCAAGAGACTGTGCAAGCCACACCCACACGCTGCCATACCCACACCTCAGAGAGGAAGCGGAGGGTGAGAATCACATTGTGATCTACCAAGGACGATGTTAAGCTTATTGCTTAACTTCTCCTTAACCAAAGGCAACACGACACATAATGTAGTGTCATTTCGTTACTAAGAGAATCACATCACAAAGCAAACACCTTGACCTCGAGGACCAAATCATAATAACCAATCGTTAAGGTTGACTTCGTGAACGCCATAACCATTCATGTATGATAAAGGCCACAATCCAACATACAACTCCAAGTGCGTACACAAAAGACCCTATCAGAGGCCCATGCGCACCCACAAGCAATGTATCTTCACACCCAAAAGAGGTGCTCACACACATTACTGGAGGTGTAAGTGGATAGGTATTCGCTTTGCATGGCCCTATACCGCTCCAACCTCAAGCTCATCGTGCGTACCCAAAGGACCCCATTAGGGGCCCTAGGACAAGCACAAAGCAACTCATGGTCACACCACACATGTAGTGCTACCACGGATCGCTATAGCTATGAGAGGATTGGTATGGGCTCTGCAACCCCCACAAAGTGCTGCTTCCTCCAGGATGGGAGCAGCAGATATTGTCTCCCACCCCACCGGGATACACCCCAAGGAGTCGAGCAAACGCAGCCCCCATGCTTCCTTTGCGCTCCACAGGGACCGCCCGTAGTGGACTCCTGGATTTGACACCTGTACAAAGGGAAGGAACGGGACAGAAACACACTAGGAGTAACTTGTGCGTGAGTGGCTATTAATACATACTATGTACGCTTACGTGTGGTTATTTTGCCACCCTTCAATTTTGCCAAGCATAGAGCCAAAATAGAATCACGATGTTGCCCTTTTTTCATACAAGCATGTTTCATATCAAGGGTTGCTCCTAAACCTACTGTTGAACACATCACCACACTCTATGAGAGAAATTGGTATGGTCTGCGCTTTTGTTCTCGTACAAAGTGCCACTTGCTCTAGGACAAAAGTGGGAGATATTGTCTCCTAGAGGCCGGAATGCCATCTTGCCATATGAACCGACGGCAACATGTATCAGCGACTGGCCCTGTGTGATGCACAGAAGGGGATGCAAAGCTCATCAGCGTGTCTGTCACAATGCCGCCTTTCGCAATGAATAGACTTCAACTTTCCTTTTGCGCCAGCGCTCATTCGGGCAGGAGTGCTCACAGTGGGTCAGGTTTTGGAGGATTACTTGAACGAGTGCCTTCGCCCCCACGTGGCATCCTATTTATCGCAAAGCGATCGCAGAATTTGCTGCATCTGCAGTCCGAAACACGCCGTTCCAGCATGCCTTGCATCGAGTGCACCCCACAAGAAAAAATGGGTTAAGAGGCGATGGCCAAGAGAATAAGATGCGCGCAGTGTGCACAATGCGTGCGTGCAGTGTGCACCGTGCATGCATGCATACTTCGTGTACTCGAGGAACGTTTTGGCTTCCTTAACCAATCCCTGAAACCCTTTCCCATCTCTCTCCATTTCAAGGTCGTGCAGGGCCACTTGGCTGGCGTCGTTCATGGCATCATTTCGGGATGCTTGGATACACACCCGCCCTGTGCCCGGAAGCCCCCCCAACATGCACAAAGCTTGCACAGGACACGCACAACGCATGCATGCCCCACCTCTGCCGCGTGCGTGCAGCGTGCACAATGTGTGCGTGCAGTGTGCACAGTGCAAAACGCAATGCCAAAGGCACGAGCAAAAGCTCCACAGTGTCAAAAAGACATAATCTGAGTCGGGAACGGACAAACAGCGAAGGTGTTCTGTCACCCAGACCGAGGGATTTTCGCTGAAACTCTTAGCAGAAAGAAGGCACTAATATTGTGACAAACTGATATTGTGCATGCGTGCGTGCATGCAGTGTGCACAATGCGTGCGCGCAGTGTGCACAGTTGGTGCGTGCGTGCAACATGGGATGTGCACGGGGCACACAGTGCATACCGTCAAGAGCCGAGGCGTGATACGTTGCTACTTCTTGTTTTCTCTTGATGCGTTGGCCGCAAGCTCCAACATCTCATTGCTCAGGAACTCCAACACAGCAGCCACATGCACAGTTGCTTTCTGGCCAACACTGGAAGAGTACCGCCAATTTGCGGGACAGACAACATTGCTTTGAGAAGAGAAGTGGAGCATCATGCATCATGCATCATGGATTGCAACCGCAGCAGAATTATCAACCTCCACAACGGCAAGCCAAACCACCACTTGAATGGAGAGATGGGACAGGCGGGCAAAAAATGACCGACACAACTGTGCTATTTCCTCTGCCATTTTTCAACTATGATATCCCAAGCATGGACCCACAAGCTCCCTAACGGTTGCTTCTGTCCTCCACCACTGGGTCGAATTTAAGCATTCCCATACAATTCACCCAACATACCATCAATATGCAAATGCAAATTTGTGTGCATGCATGGAGTTATCTTGTTGGGTTCCACAAATCACTCAGGTTGGTAATCACGACGAAATCACAACGAAATCACTCTAATCCACATTTGAGGCTTCAAAAGTGCAAATATGGCTATTCAGGGGCACTTTTTGCACCCTCCGGAAGATCATCTTGAGTAAAAGGCAGGTAGGGTCACCATTTGTTGCTTGGCGAGCCTAACCGAGCTCTAGGGAAAAATTTCATCAATGCCAAATCACACGAAAGCACAGCGACAGCAATGAAATCAACCATTGTGGGTTCAAAAGTGCAAATACAGCTGTTTGGGAGATTGTTGCCACCAAGTGTTTCTAGGACATTGCCTAAGCCGGCTCTTTTGGTTGCCATGCAACGCGCGTTGCAATGCACATTGGTACATTCCACTGAGTGCGTGTGGTGTGTGTTGTGTGTGTGATATTTCATCTGCCCATAACGAGACACATGACATGGGCAACCATCCAATTTGAAACCGGATGAAATTTCCTCCATACCTCGTTAGGTCACAAACATCATATGAGTGCGATGTGGGCAATGAGGCAATGACAGCGCAAACACAAAGCCAGGCAATGTTCTCAAACTCCCTCATCTACGTCAGCATAGGAGCCATTGCTTAGCCCTGTGGGTTGTACCAAAGGGAATTCACATTTGGTTGCCATGCATGCTCGCAATTCACTATTCCCTCACTGTCCTTTGACCATTCGTTCACCCTTAGTTCACTGTCTTTTCACCCTTTGCTCACCCTACCTAGGAAGGCGTAATACACAGGACAAGCCTCCTCTTGGCACAAAAAGCACGCAACAAGGGCATGAAGGCAGTGAGACAATCTTTGTATATTAGAATATGTGGTGTGGAGCAATGTCATGTTCGATCACCGTCTTTTCACCCTTCGGTCACCCTACCTTGGAAGGCGTAATACACAGGAAATACCTCCTCTTGGCACACAAAGCATGCAACAATGGCATGAAGGCAGTGAGACAATCTTTGTATATGATTATATGTGGTGTGGAACAACGTCAGGTATGACAAGAAATTTGCAATACTTGTTCACGTGGATATGGACCACAAAAGGTGCAAAAATGGGCCGAAAACACCTCATATCTACATTGTTCAACCCACTCCTGTGCAGATAGTATCATATTTCATTTATTACCTAGCATTCAAATACTTAGAATACCATCTTATGCCCCAAACATGTGTGTGGACGGTGATAGGTGATCAAAACCCTACCTATGAACCATATGGATATGGAGCACAGATGGTGCAAAATAGGGCCAAAAACACCTCAAAACTACATTGTTCATCCCATGCTTGTGCCCGTAGTATCATATTTTATTTCTTACCCAGCATTCAAATGCTTACAATACCATCCTATGCCCCAAACATGTGTGTGGACGGTGATAGGTGATCAAAACCCTACCTATGAACCATATGGATATTGGACCACAAAGGGTGCAAAATAGGGCCAAAAACACCTCAAATCTTCATCGTTCATCCCATTCTTATGCACATACTATCATATTATATGTAGCACCTATCATACAAATGCTTGCAATAACAACCTAAGCCCCAAACATGTGTGTGTACAGTGATAGGCACGCAAAAACCCACCTATGAACCATATGGAAATGGACTACAAAACGGTGCAAAATAGGGCCAAAAACACCTCAAATGTTCATCGTTCATCCCATTCTTATGCACATACTATCATATTTTATGTAGTTATTATCATTCAAATGCATACAATACCAACCCAAGCCCCAAACATGTGTGTGGACGGTGATAGGTGATCAAAACCGTACCTATGAACCATATGGATATTGGACCACAAACGGTGCAAAATAGGGCCAAAAACACCTCAAATCTTCATCGTTCATCCCATTCTTATGCACATACTATCATATTATATGTAGCACCTATCATACAAATGCTTGCAATAACAACCTAAGCCCCAAACATGTGTGTGTACAGTGATAGGCACGCAAAAACCCACCTATGAACCATATGGAAATGGACTACAAAACGGTGCAAAATAGGGCCAAAAACACCTCAAATGTTCATCGTTCATCCCATTCTTATGCACATACTATCATATTTTATGTAGTTATTATCATTCAAATGCATACAATACCAACCCAAGCCCCAAACATGTGTGTGGACGGTGATAGGTGATCAAAACCGTACCTATGAACCATATGGATATTGGACCACAAACGGTGCAAAATAGGGCCAAAAACACCTCAAATCTTCATCGTTCATCCCATTCTTATGCACATACTATCATATCATATGTAGCACCTATCATACGAATGCTTACAATAACAACCTAAGCCCCCAACATGTGTGTGTACGGTGATATGCACGCAAAAGCCTACCTATGAACCATATGGAAATGGACCACAAACGGTGCAAAATAGGGCCAAAAACACCTCAAATGTTCATTGTTCATCCCATTCTTATGCACATAGTATCATATTTTATGTAGTTCTTATCATTCAAATGCATACAATACCAAACCAAGCCCCAAACATGTGTGTGGACGGTGATAGGTGATCAAAACCCTACCTATGAACCATATGGATATTGGGCCCCATGGTGCATGAGAAAGGGATGAATAGCCTAGAATAAAGGCAAAACATCGCTTGTCATGTAGGCTTCTACCACTGTGATGGCAGTTTGTTCATATATCACCTCTATACCACCTCTTCCAGCCCTGTAAGGCCCTCTACATGGCCTCCATAGACCCTAAAACCATGAAAAAGAGTGGTTTTTGGCTAGAAAAGTGTGAATTTCTCAACATCTGTGCCTGCCAATCTGGATTGTTTTAGGTCAGCAGCAAGGTATTGATCTCGGGGACACACTCATGCCTTTACTTTGCTTCCAACTGCGAAAAAAAGTGGACTTTTTGGCGATTTTCTATTGCGCACGGCGGTCGGGAATCTGAAATTTGCGTACGCGGCAGTCGTTGACAGTTGATCTGCGGCTCCAGCTCCAGCGACAGCATAATTTTTTTAAATTTTTGAGAAAACCCAAAAACAACAGTACTACTGTGTACAGTTTGATATCGCCGTTCTGAAAATGCATGAGTCTAAATTTTGGGGAAAAACAGCTGCTAAAATCATAGGTGTAGGAACTTATGGCTTTCCTATGCATTTTACCTTAAAGGTTACGGAAGCAATGGCCCCAAAATATGCCCTGCTGGAGTGACCCTATGAAATGCATAAAAACGGCATGCCATTACTCGTCAAATGAGGGGCAAGGGGAAAGAGAGGCACCATAAGGTGCCGGGGAGGCTCCTTGACCTACTCAGCATCTTATTTTGCCTCGGCATCATGTCGATGCCCGGTTTTCGATTTTTACCTCACCCCTTCGCCATTTTTTCATTCAACAGTACAATTATGATCTTGAATGAAGCAACAGTGAAGTCAAATCATCGTCGCTGGCCTTTGTTAATTTTCTGTAAAGGCCAGTTCATGGTTCCGCGATTTTGGTCGCGGGGCGCCAACTGGCGGTAGTTACGCGAACCGGCGCGACGCTACCATAAAGAAGGTCCCTACCAGGACCGGCCCCTGCTGTACCCCTTCCACCATAACCCGTCACTCCTAGGGTCTTGCTCCTCACCGGCCCCCGATGACAGCCCACATGCAACGCATGCCCCACTACCGCCGCCGCCGCGAATCCCCGCCCAACCCCGAGGCGGAGACCGTACGCGCCCACCCGCGGGTCCACATCCGCGTGCACCCCCACTCCCCACGCACCCCCACGGAACAGTACTACGAGGAATCCCCCAGGCCCGCCGCCGCCGCCGGTCCCCACGACCCCGTCACACCCACCCACGCCCACTCCTCCGCCCACGACCGCAGGCCCGCCCAGGAACAGTGGTGGCAGCGCTGGACCCACACGCAGCTCTGGGAGCTGCGGAAGTGGGCCCGGGGAGAGCCCTCCCTCGAGGGCCTGGTCCATCGGCCCCGCAAGGGGTCGGTGGAGAATGGCCGCCTCCGGCCGGCGGGGGGGTGGATGCCGCAGGCCGCATGGGAAGCCATGCTGGCCGATGCGCTCCACCCCCTGGAAGTCCACCCCCGCAACCTCCCCGCGCCCCAGGACCACCCGTACGTCCTCAGGCGCCTGCGGGAGACCCTCCAGGAAACGCGGCGAGACGGCATCCGCCTGTGGGACATCACCCAAAGCCCAGCCCCGCACGCACACACCCCCTCACCATCCCACAAGCGTCGGCGCACCGACACCGGCGACACCCACAGCACCCCAGGAGCCCTGCGCGCCACACAACACGACGCGCCAGACCCCCCGGCCAGCGGCGCCGCCATCTAACCCCGTTACCCAGCACACCACCACCACGGGGCGCCACGCCAGGCCCCGCCCAGAAGTCGCCAAACGAACCGGACGCCGAAGGAAGCCAACGCACACGACAACGAGCACCACTACGCCCAAAGGCGCCGAACCCGGACCCGATACCGTGGGCTCCTCCCCACCCTCAGCACGACACACACGTCACTGACGTCACTCCTCCGCCGTGCCCCCTCCCATGCCACCGCCCCGCCCCCCCCCCTCCCGCCACACGTCCCCACGCCGCCCAGCACCCGGCCCCACACACTGCGCCACAGCATCGCCTCACAGTAGACCGCCGTCCTGTGGTCCCGCCCCCCCCAACACCGCTCCCGGGGCCGCACCCGGCACACGTCGTGTTCACCCCCACGTCGCGGGCCGCGGACATCCTCCCGCTCCTCGCCGCCACCCCTCCCGGGCATCGCATACTGCTTGCCGCCAACCCCTCAGTCCTCAGTGAGGTCCCCATCGAGCACGCCGACGCCCTGCACGTGCGCCCGCTGCTGCCCAACCTGCACGCTGCGTACGCCCCCGGCACGCCCGTCGACCCCTCCGTGTGGGACTCCCAGTGAGGCCACCGGCCAACGGCCGGCCCGCACGCACCACCCCGCACTCGCCTCGGGCACACGACCCCGTGGACGCCGCTACCCACACGCCCGGCCCCGCGCAACCGCCTAACCGAGCCAGAACTCAAGCACAAATCAAACCCGAGCCACACCCCGAAACCGCTAACCCTTGACTCCTAACCAAACCCGCCGAGGGAACAACGTAACCACAGCCCACACCCACAGCCCACACAGCCGCCTAACCAGCCAGCACCAGAAGCAAAGAGACACCTCACCAAACCCACCCTGACCCAAGCCTAACAGAGCCGAAGCCCCAACACAAATCAAACCCGAGCCACATCCCGAAACCGTCAACCCTTGACTCCAAACCAGGCCCGCTGAGGGAAATACGTAGACACAGCCCACAGCCACAGCCCACACAGCCGCCTAACCAGCCAGCACCAGAAGCAAGGAGACACCTAACCAAACCCACCCTGACCCATACCCGTGTACATCAGGACACGCGAGCCGCACCCCTGGGGCGCGACCGCCGCCACAGCACCGACGACACACGCCAGAGGACACAACGCTATAGCACCGCCGCACCAGCTGCCCATGCCTGTGCCTGCAGTGTACGCACGCCCCTGCTTTCCTCTTTTTTGTTTTTTCTTTTTCTTTTTTTTTTTTTTTTTTTTTCAAAAAAAAAAAAAAACAGAAAAAAAAACGAAAAATAGGGGGGGAAGAAGAGGGACACAACCACCCATGGCACACGCGCACCGCACACAGCACGCACACCGGTGAACAGGAGCCCAGTGGCCCAGGACACCGCACATGCAACAAAACACACCGAGCGAGCACACCGGTGAACAGGAGCCAGCTGGCCCAGGACACCGCAGACGCACCACAGCAAACCGCGCGGGCACACCGGTGAACAGGAGCCCAACGGCCCAGGACGCTGCACACACGTAGGGCGGCCGAGGGACAGGAAAGAACCAATACCCCATGGGTCGGACGCACTGGGGCGACCCAGCCGACCCACCGGGCCAGTGGCAGGAGCGGTACTCCAAGGCCACTGGTCCGAGCCCGGCCAGGCTGCATCGGGGACCATGGCAAACGTCACCCGGAGCCATGGAAGCAACCGGTGACAGGCGAGCCGGTACACAGTCCAGGAGGGGGTCACCTGCCAAGCAGAGTGGCCCCGCAACTCAAGCCACAAGGGTGAGGCGGTCGTACCGTAGACTAGCGGGAGCAATACCCCTTGTGGTGAGAGATACTCCACACGGCTGGGCAGCCCCCCAGAGCTGCCGCCCAAAGGAGGGGGCATGTGGCCCTACCCATGGACACATGTGGGGACACCCTCCCACCTGGGACACATGGACCGGGTGGCCGCGACAATGCCTTCCCAAGCACATGCGGGAGCGGCTCAAGAGGCACCTGACATAGGGCAGTGGGAGGGACAGGACGTCCCCTTGGTAAGACCTTCTTCCTGCAATGTCAAAAGAGGCATCCCGAGCTCCCGAAGATACCTACCTACCTAGAGGAGCCCCCACGGGAGTGGGACCTCGGAGGTCTCTGCTCCGAAAATCAGTGGAATCCCAGAGAAAGCGAAGGCACATCGGGTGCTGAAGAAGGCTCCAGAAGAGCCAAAACCACTGAGTTTCGCCACTCCCAACCCCTGGAGCGCCCTGCCAAGGGAAGTTTATGTGGGCAAGGGACGTGGCAAGAAGGAAGGAGCGACCACGGAGAGCCCCGTGGATGGGCAGGACCAGCCCAAGATCTACACCATCCGGGACCATACCCTCGAAGTCCTGATGCACCCAGATGTGCTAGAGTTGCATGCCGTGAGAGTCCTCCATACACCGCATGGTGACGAGCGGCAGTTGCACTTGAAGGTGCCTGTACGGTGCGGACGAGAGGAGTTGGTGGTGGATGTTTTGGTGGATACGGGTGCCCAGCTGAGCCTGGTCCGGAGAGGGTTGTTCAAGGAGGAATCCCTGCAGCCCAGCCTTAGACCGGTACGCCTGAAGGTGGCCAATGGAGAGATTATGGGTGGTGGTACCCATGAGGCCACTATCAGTATGGAATTCTGGGAGCATGAGCGCTTGAACCGCCCTGATTTGGCGAAGAGAAGCACTCTATCCGGGAACTTCTATGTGGCGGACATTACTTATTGCGATATGATCATCGGGTATGACTTCATGGTGGCAAACGCCATTGGAGCCCTTCCCCATCATGCAACGCTGGTCCGGGAGGATGATGAATGCCTCACATGGCTGTCCACGGACTATGCATGCGGATTATCCCAATGGAATGCTGAGGAAGAGGATCGGATCGTCCGAGCGGTGCAAGCTGTGGGTGCCAAGTCCCGAGGAGACTGCGGAGTTCAGCTCACGGAGTATGGAATGGCGCCGCAGGTGTATGACAGGATGATCCAGACGCTGGGAGCCGAAGCGCCCGAAACGGACGTCTTCGCTTCCCGGGATGCCCCACTTTTGCGGATGTGTAGGAGGCATTGGCATCGAGGAGACTCAGCCTGGCACAGGCATTGGGGTTTGAAGGAGTGGGGGCCCATGTATTGGCATGGCTCCCTGGACAATACCAGACGTACGGTGGCGAAGATCGTCGGGGATAGGGCGAAGGGGATCCTGGTCATAACCGGCATAGGATCCATGAGTTCGTGGCGAGGGTCATGGATCACATCGCGGACCAATATGATGGTCCGGTTGGGTCGGACCCGCCGACGTGGGATTTCTCAAGAATGGGGGCCGGCAGCGACGAGAACTCGGCTGATGCCGCAAATTTTCGAAGATTATCGGTGGGAAGAGCTCCCCACGACGATGAAGACGGCATATAGGACGAGGAGAAGTCGGACTCGGACCCAGAAGAGGCCTATACCGCAGTGCAGTCGGTGGTATCGATACCGAAGCAAGCGGCTGAGGAGGCCCAGGAGAACCCGAAGGGTGCCGAGCTGAAGGAGAGGCTGATCAATGCCTATCCGCGGCTATTCAGTGGCGTCGCCAACAAGAACCCTCCAGATCGTGGGAGCTTTGGTTAAGCGAAGATCAAGCTGAAGACGAACCCCAAGATCTATCATCATCGGGAGTACCAACTTCAGGGCGATCGGGCCGAGGCCATGAAGAAGTTGTTGGCCGAGTTTATTGAGCGGGGCTGGATCGAAGCCTCCGACAGTGAGTGGGCCAGCCCAGCCTTTATCGTGCCCAAGAAGGAGAAGGGCGAGTGGAGGTTGGTGGTGGATTACAGGGGTTTAAACGAGCAAACCGAGCACGACTCGTACGCGCTTCCTCTGATCGACACCATCCTCCAAAAGCAACAGAAAAAGCGGATCTTTACGGTGTTAGACCTGAAACATGGCTATCACCAGATGCCGCTACACCCGGACTCCAGGCCCTGCACAGCAATGTCGACGCCGCTGGGGCCCATGCAGTGGAAAGTGGTGCCTATGGGCGCCAAGAATGGCAACGCCGCTTTCCAGCGCATGATGGAGGACCTACTCGGTCCAGTCCGGGATTGTGCCGACCCCTTTGTGGATGACATCATCATCGGGTCCGGCACGGAGGACATGACTGAGGACGAGCTCATCGAAGCGCATGAGAAGGATCTGCGCCGAGTGCTCAGCGAGCTGGACAAGCACAACATGGTGTGCAAGCCCACCAAAGCGTCACTCCTCGTGAAGGAAGTGGAGTTCGCGGGTCACGTGGTTGGTCACGGGCAACGCCGTCCCATGCCTGGGAAGCTGGCGTCCCTGCACCATTGGGAGAAGCCCCAGACCATCAGCGAACTCCGATCCTTCATGGGGTTCTGCAATTACTATTCGGGCTATGTCCGGATGTATGCAGAACTCTCGGGGCCGCTGCACAAGATGCTGCAGGTGGGGAAGTTCGATGGCCGGAAAGGGAGCAAGAAGAAGCTTGCCTGGACCCCTGAGGCCGAGGATGCGTTCAGCCGCCTGAAAGAGCGACTCCTGGGGCAGTTGGGGCTATTCCTGGTTGACCTGGAAAAGGGATTCGTGCTACGAACGAACGCCTCGGACTATGCTGTAGGTGCAGTCCTCGAGCAGGTCCGGGACGACGGGTCGCACGTACCCGTGGCGTTTTGGAGCCGGATCCTGGCCGAGGGCCAACGTCGAACTTGGACCGCGAGGGAGAAGGAGACGTACGCCATTGTTTGTGCGCTCAGGAAGTGGTCTGGCCACATCGGACTGCAACCGGTGGTGGTGTGTACGGACCATCAGTCCCTGCAGAGCTGGCACACCCCCTCGGGACCGGCGGCAAGGAGGGCCCAATGGCATGAGACGTTCGCGGAGTTCGACCTTAGCGTCGTAAAAGTCCCGCGGAAGGACAACACTGTGGCAGATTGCCTCAGTCGATGGGCCTACCACGCGGGCAAGGCTTGGATGGACATATCTAGCCATGGGGACACCGAGGAGACCGAGGAGGCCAAGCGCATCATCGAGATGGAGAAGGCCATGGAGCAAGAGGGGGTCAAGTGCTTTGTGGTGATGGCAAACCGTACGGACCAGGCCAAGTTCCGGGGCGCCCGAGTCCAAGCTATTCGAGAGGAAACCCTTGAGCAATGGATGGTGGCCCCTTTAGAGCTAGTCAGGTCGGTGCTCACAGAGGATTGGTCGGATGACTACGCGGCATCCAAGCACTGGAGCAAGTACTGGAATGCCGTGAGCGCCCCGTCGGACGACGAATGGCCCGAGGGCTTGACCGAGGATGGGGATAAACTATTCCTCAAGGACAAGCTATTGGTCCCTGAGAACCGAATGGAGGAGCTCATTGACCACTGGCATAACGCCCAGCTCATGCATCCTGGTCGGGACAACATGCAGCAGGACCTGGAGTGGCGCTTCAAGTTCCCACCGGGGTACTTCGCCATCCTGGACAAGTACCGCAGCGACTGCGCCGTGTGTCGGGCCAGAAAGAGCCCCAACCATTCCACAGCGGGCAACCCGGTGTATACGGCTATACCGGAGGCCCCTATGAGGTCTGTGGCCATGGATGTGTTCGCCATGCTGGAGGTCACCATGGAAGGAGAAACCTATGATTATGTCGTCCTGGCGCTGGACAGGCAGTCCCGGGCAAGAAGTCCAAGAAGAAGGACAAGAAGGACAAGCATGGAGTGGGTCTACAGGCCAAGGCCGTCGCCAACGCCATGGTCAGGCATTGGCTGACGATTTTTGATGTCCCAGCTGTCATCTGCAGCGATCGGGGCAGTCAATTCGTGGGGACGTGGTTCAAGACGATGTGCAAGCACATGAAGATTCGGCACGCCAAAACCGTGGCGTACCACAGCCGGTCGAATGGCCGGGCTGGAGGTAGGTAGGTAGGTATCTTCGGGAGCTCGGGATGCCTCCTTTGACGATGCAGGAAGAAGGGCTTACCAAGGGGACGTCCTGTCCCTCCCACTGCCCTATGTCAGGTGCCTCTTGAGCCGCTCCCGCATGTGCTTGGGAAGGCATTGTCGCGGCCACCCGGTCCATGTGTCCCAGGTGGGAGGGTGTCCCCACATGTGTCCATGGGTAGGGCCACATGCCCCCTCCTTTGGGCAGCAGCTCTGGGGGCTGCCAAGCCGTGTGGAGTATCTCTCACCACAAGGGGTATTGCTCCCGCTAGTCTACGGTACAACCGCCTCACCCTTGTGGCTTGAATTGCGGGGCCACTCTGCTTGGCAGGCGACCCCCTCCTCGACTGTGTACCGGCTCGCCTGTCACCAGTTGCTTCCATGGCTCCGGGTGACGTTTGCCATGGTCCCCGATGCAGCCTGGTCGGGCTCGGACCAGTGGCCTTGGAGTACCGCTCCTGCCACTGGCCCGGTGGGTCGGCTGGGTCGCCCCAGTGTCCGACCCATGGGGTGTAGGTTCTTTCCTGTCCCTCGATCGCCCTACGTGTGTGCAGTGTCCTGGGCCACTTGGCTCCCGTTCACCGGTGCGCCCGCTGGGTGTGTTGTGTTGCGTGTGCGGTGTCCTGGGCCACTTAGCTCCTGTTCACCGGTGCGCCCGCTCGGTGTGTTGCTTTGCGTGTGCGGTGTCCTGGGCCTCTTGGCTCCTGTTCACCGGTGCGCTCGCTCGGTGTGTTGTGTTGCTTGTGCGGTGTCCTGGGCCACTTGGCTCCTGTTCACCGGTGCGCCTGCTCAATGTGTTGTGTTGCGTGTGCGGTGTCCTGGGCCACTTGGCTCCTGTTCACCGGTGCGCCCGCTCGGTGTGTTGTGTTGCGTGGGCGGTGTCCTGGGCCTCGTGGCTCCTGTTCACCGGTGTGCCCGCTCGGTGTGTTGTGTTGCGTGTGCGGTGTCCTGGGTCACTTGGCTCCTGTTCAGCAGTGCGCCCGCTGGGTGTGTTGTGTTGCGTGGGCGGTGTCCTGGGCCACTTGGCTCCTGTTCACCGGTGTGCCCGCTGGGTGTGTTGTGTTGCGTGTGGGGTGTCCTGGGCCACTTGGCTCCTGTTCACCGGTGCGCCCGCTCGGTGTGTTGCTTTGCGTGTGCGGTGTCCTGGGCCACTTGGCTCCTGTTCACCGGTGCGCCCGCTGGGTGTGTTGTGCTGCGTGTGCGGTGTCCTGGGCCACTTGGCTCCCGTTCACCGGTGTGCTCGCTGGCTGTGTTGTGTTGCGTGTGCGGTGTCCTGGACCACTTGGCTCCTGTTCACCGGTGCGCCCGCTGGGTGTGTTGTGTTGCGTGTGCGGTGTCCTGGGCCACTTGGCTCCTGTTCACCGGTGCGCCCGCTCGGTGTGTTGCTTTGCGTGTGCGGTGTCCTGGGCCACTTGGCTCCTGTTCACCGGTGCGCCCGCTCGGTGTGTTGTGTTGCGTGTGCGGTGTCCTCGGCCACTTGGCTCCTGTTCACCGGTGCGCCCGCCCGGTGTGTTGTGTTGCGTGTGCGGTGTTCTTGGCCACTTGGCTCCTGTTCACCGGTGCGCCCGCTGGGTGTGTTGTGTTGCGTGTGCGGTGTCCTGGGCCACTTGGCTCCTGTTCACCGTTGCGCCCGCTCGGTGTCATGCTGTGCGTGTGCGGTGTCCTGGGCCACTTGGCTCCTGTTCACCGGTGCGCCCGCTCGATGTGTTGCTTTGCATGTGCGGTGTCCTGGGCCACTTGGCTCGTGTTCACCGGTGCGCCCGCTCGGTGTGTTGTGTTGCGTGTGCGGTGTCCTGGGCCACTTGGCTCCTGTTCACCGGTGCGCCCGCTGGGTGTGTTGTGTTGCGTGTGCGGTGTCCTGGGCCACTTGGCTCCTGTTCACCGGTGCGCCCGCTCGGTGTGTTGCTTTGCGTGTGCGGTGTCCTGGGCCTCTTGGCTCCTGTTCACCAGTGCGCCCGCTGGGTGTGTTGCTTTGCGTGTGCCGTGTCCTGGGCCTCTTGGCTCCTGTTCACCGGTATGCTCGCTCGGTGTGTTGTGTTGCGTGTGCGGTGTCCTGGGCCACTTGGCTCGTGTTCACCGGTGCGCCCGCCCGGTGTGTTGTGTTGCGTGTGCGGTGTCCTGGGCGATTTGGTTCCTGTTGACCGGTGCGACCGCCCGGTGTGTTGTGTTGCGTGTGCGGTGTCCTGGGCCACTTGGCTCCTTTTCACCGGTGCGCCCGCTCGGTGTGTTGCGTTGCATGTGCAGTGTCCTGGGCCACTTGGCTCCTGTTCACCGGTGCGCCCGCTCGGTGTGTTGTGTTGCGTGTGCGGTGTCCTGGGCCACTTGGCTCCTGTTCACCGGTGCGCCCGCTGGGTGTGTTGTGTTGCGTGTGCGGTGTCCTGGGCCACTTGGCTCCTGTTCACCGGTGCGCCCGCTCGGTGTGTTGCTTTGCGTGTGCGGTGTCCTGGGCCCCTTGGCTCCTGTTCACCAGTGCGCCCGCTGGGTGTGTTGCTTTGCGTGTGCCGTGTCCTGGGCCTCTTGGCTCCTGTTCACCGGTATGCCCGCTCCGTGTGTTGTGTTGCGTGTGCGGTGTCCTGGGCCACTTGGCTCCTGTTCACCGGTGCGCCCGCCCGGTGTGTTGTGTTGCGTGTGCGGTGTCCTGGGCGATTTGGTTCCTGTTGACCGGTGCGACCGCCCGGTGTGTTGTGTTGCGTGTGCGGTGTCCTGGGCCACTTGGCTCCTGTTCACCGGTGCGCCCGCTCGGTGTGTTGCGTTGCATGTGCGGTGTCCTGGGCCACTTGGCTCCTGTTCACCGGTGCGCCCGCCCGGTGTTTTGTGTTGCGTGTGCGGTGTCCTGGGCGATTTGGTTCCTGTTCACTGGTGCGCCCGCCCGGTGTGTTGTGTTGCGTGTGGGGTGTCCTGGGCCACTTGGCTCCTTTTCACCGGTGCGCCCGCTGGGTGTGTTGCGTTGCATGTGCGGTGTCCTGGGCCACTTGGGTCCTTTTCACCGGTGCGCCCGCTCGGTGTGTTGTGTTGCGTGTGAGGTGTCCTGGGCCGCTTGGCTCTTGTTCACCGGTGTGCTCGCTCGTTGTGCTGTCCTGTGGGTTGCGCGTGCCGTGTTGCGTGTGTGGGGCGTTGCTGCGGGGCGCTCACTCGTCCATCCGGACGGCGGCTGTTCGTAGCCGGTAGGGCCTGGGTACCCTCTGGGCGCGCACTCGTCCATCCGGACGGCGGCTGTTCGTAGCCGGTAGGGGTTGGCTACCCGCCGGGCGCGCACTCGTCCATCCGGACGGCGGCTGTTCGTAGCCTGTAGGGGCTGGGTACCCTCCGGGCGCGCACTCGTCCATCCGGACGGCGGCTGGTGCTGCCTGGCCGGGTCGGGCGGGCCGGCCTCCCGGGCGCGTTCTGGTGCGCCTCACCTTCTCTCTTGGCCGCTTTGTCTTTCTGCTTTGCTTGGCGCCCTCCGGGCTGGGTTTGCCCTGGTCTTGGTCCTTTCGCTCCTCGGTTCTTCCTGTGCTCTCGCCTTTTTTGTGTCTCCCGGTTGGCCGCTGGTTGCTGCCCCCCTCCCCCCCCTTCTGCGGTTTTCGTTGTTTCCGCTCGGTGCCTTGGTTTTTTTTAATTTTTTTTTTCCTCCTCTTCTTTTGTGCGCCCCCGTTGTCTCTGGCTTTCTCTGGTTTCTGGCCCCGGGTGCCCTGGGCCTCGCCATCCTGGACAACTACTGCAGCGACTGCGCCGTGTGTCGGGCCACGAAGAGCCCCAAGCATTCCACAGCGGGCAACCCGGTGTATACGGCTATACCGGAGGCCCCTATGAGGTCCGTGGCCATGGATGTGTTCGCCATGCTTGAGGTCACCGTGGAAGAAGAGACCTATGATTGTGTCATCGTCACGTTGGACAGGCACAGCGGGTATATCATGGCAGTCCCGGGTAAGAAGTCCAAGAAGAAGGACAAGAAGGACAAGCATGGAGTGGGTCTGCAGGCCAAGACCGTCGCCAACGCCATGATCAGGCATTGACTGACGATTTTTTATGTCCCAGCTGTCATCTGCCGCGATCGGGGCAGTCAATTCGTGGGGACTTGGTTCAAGACGATGTGCAAGCACATGCGGATTTGGCACGCCAAGACCGTGGCGTACCACAGCCGGTCGAATGGCCGGGCCGGAGTGGCCGGGCGGCAGATGTTCGAAAGGTTCCGCCAGCTGCACATCGACGAACCGGGCCGGAACTGGTAGAATTTGCTGTGGAGAGTACTCCAAGCGTATTATGACCTTCCGGGGCCCACTGGCCTGTCGCCCCATCGTATCCTGTCCCTACGGGATCGAGTGTCATGCACTCTCCCGTGGTTGAACCATGGCAAAGTTGCCCGGGATGCGAACGCTATGATGGCTGAGGCGGACGACACGGCGGCCAAGGTGTGCAAGGCACTTCAGGACGAGCATGAGAAGAGGGCCAAGTACTTCAAGCAGGGAAAAGTCCAGAAATATGCTCTCCAAGACACCGTATGGGTGGAGCGGCACCACAAGGATGTCCTGTCCAGGCATCGGCAGGCGTCTTGGTATGTGCCGGGGGTAATCGTGCAGAAACTCGGGCAGGATGTGTATGCGGTTCGTGTGGGGGATAACAAGATCCTGGACCGCGACCATACCCAGCTTCGTCCCCGAGCACCAGACCCCAGCAGACGTCCCGTCACCTTCGAGTTCCCAGCCGGAGATCTGGACTCGGACGACGAGGGTGAGGACGACGACTTCACCGCTGAGAGGATCCTGACGGACAAGCGGGACCCGGGGACGCCTGGGGGGAGGCTTTACAAGGTCCGTTGAAAGGGGTTCGCCGCCTCCAGGGATTCGTGGGAGCCTCCGAGCAGCTTTGTGCCGAGGTACACCACGGTCTGGATGGAGTATCTGAAGAAAAAGAACATTTCTTTGGATGTCAAGGACGTGTTGGTCCACTTGGTGGCTGCAGTAGCAGCGTAATGGGTCCCCCTTGGCATTTTTGTTTGTTTTTGTGCTTGGGAGACGGGTGAGGGCGTTCATCAGGGGATTTTTAGGCCTTGATTGGCCATATACCCCTTTCACTCGATCTCCACATATATATTTCATTGTGGTATACTTATTTAGGTCGACCGACCACGTTTCTCTATCTTTGATCCCCTTGGTCCATGTTGTAGATCAAGAGGAGACCGGATATGGCTTAGGGCACAGATTATGAGTGTCCTCACCCCTCCCTTGGGGCACGGGGGACGCCTACGACGTGTGTGGGGCCTCCATGTGTCCTTGGGACATGGGGGGGGGGTTGTGGAGCCCATTGGGGTCCTCCCGTCCTCTCTTCAATGACTTCCGAGCGGATACAACGCTCTGAGAAGGGGGGTGAAGCCGGTTCGGACCCCGGTGGCCATCTTTGGGTCACTTGGGGTGTGTATCTATGTGCCGGCAAGCCGCCATTGGCAGATATCATACTCTCCCATCCACCTGACCTAACCTGATGTGATAGTGTGATAGGTTTGGCCATTCCAGCTATGAGCGGCCATATCGAATACCGAGGCGCCGCCGGCTAAGATTTATATATCAGAATATCAGGAATCAACAGGGTCTTCTTATCATAATGTTTCCGTAATTTTTCCGCCTTTCGTTCTGATTGTCAATGTATCGGTGACTGTCAGTTGGCTCGCGATTTTGCGGTAACCGATTGGTTAACTGTTATTTGCAGATATTTTGGCGGAAACCCCGCTGAAGGGTCAGATTTCATCAGTAACGGGTTCGTTGCTTCCGCAATTTTCATGTCATACACTCGCAAAATTAATCCGATTTTTTCAGACTTTCAGAATCGGATTTTCGACTTCGACATCGCCGCACTTGATATGATGAATCTCGAGTTGTCATACAATTTTCCCCGATCACGAATCAACCTTCCTATTGTTGTGCCCTTCGTCTTTCTTGGAGATATAGGCGAAACAAAATTGATTAGTGAGGCCACTTTGAAAGGTCATATCTCCGGCTCACGGCGAGGAATACCAATTTCGAGAATTGGGTTGGAACCGCCTTGGTCTCAACTTGATTTAGGAAGCGTCAAACGCCTTTGATGTGTAAACATGCCCGGTGTAGCAAGGGATAATGGTGAAGAGGGCAGAAAGTGGTACATAACTCTTGGACCGTGCAATCGAATATTTTAATGCGACTTTCGAGTGTGCCGCATGAGTGTTGGTGTTGCATAGAAACTTTTCTTGGGTTCCTACGTATTTTTAACGTGAAGTTATGTCCATGGAGGGGCATGGCATATCATGGTGGGAGCCACTTTTTGAGGGTATGTGTTATATGCATGGTATGTGCTTCGACATGCTCAGGCCCATTTATATATCTCCGTTTGTAGGAAGATATATGGCGTCATATGTGGCAAGGGCTTCGCCCATGTCCCAATGGTGAGCTCCATAGCGCTAGACTAAGTCTACCGCTCATATAGTGCATGTGGGAGGGCTTACAGAGCGACCCACAAGCGCCACTATCAATTTTCCCATTTTCATGGTGCGTGTTGGGAGGAGGCTCGAAGGTGTCCCTATGCGTCCATGTGGGGATCCAAGTGGGGGGATTGTTTGCAAATGATCCGAAGCAATTGTGTTTTGAATCCTATGTTGATACCATGGGTGAGCGAAGTTATATACTATTGTAATTATCTTGAATTTGGCATTATTTGCATGTTTTTGACCTCTTTTTATGCTCATTTTTGTACTTTATGTGCTCAACTGGTCGGCTAACAGTAAGGTGCCTAGAAATCCGTGAACTATGGTATGTTGCTTATATGTTGGTATATGCTTCGGTGTTGTACCTCACCATATGCCGGATCATGTGGTCACTTTGGCGTGGCAGACGAGGCCTCACAAAATTAGGTCTCCAATTCATCAGTTGACTTGTGAAGCATGTCATGTACATAACTGGAGGGGTTTCGGAGCCAATGATGGGATATTCTTGGGCATTGACCTTTGGTTTATATCACCCTTGTATTTTAGCTTCCGGTTTGACACATGCATGGAGCATTTGAATATTTGCCGTATTCATTGTTGAGTATATAATTGAATTTTGGGCACTATGGTGTGATTTGCCTGATTTTGCCATGTTTTGAGGTCATCTTCATGGGGCAATTCTCCAAGCCTAATCGACTCCAAGTCCAACCAAAGTTAAGTCAGGGTAGGACAGGGTCCTGAGTGCCCCTATAGGCCACGACACGCCACCTCCCCTATTGGGCTAGGATTTAGAGGCATGGAAGGGAACACATTTTTGGGGTTCGTGTAGTGACTTTTAACACATGGCATTTAGCCATCTCATTTGACTTGGTTCAGGGCATCATGTTGGCAAGTCAAGGGAAGGTCCTGAGTCCAGGGAATGAGGGGTCTATGGCTGTGATTGTGTATGTTTCCATCTTTCCCCGTCTTTGCTTTACTTGTGTTCATATGCCAATTTCAGGGCTCCCTCTTTGGTGCACTTCTGTGTACATGCCCACCGCCGTGTCTCCGTGTGCACCGTGAGACAATCGGCGTGTTGAACGGAAGCCCGCAGTGTGGATTAGATTTGGATTGTACTTGGGAGTTGGGTATTGCAAGGGTCTGTGTGAAGGAGCTTTTTTGTATTTTTTGTGGAAATGCAGAAGGGGGGCGGGGGCGCTGCTGGTGGACCCTGGCGTTGTTCCGGCTTGGTCGGGGGCGGTCCGTGGGCCTGGGGTGCGGGCTTTGGGAGGTGGTGGGACGAGGCGCGTCGCGCTTCGGCCGCAGCGCGCTCCGCCATGAAGGTTGTGGCGGTGGCGTCGGTGACGGTGGGGGGGCACCGCGCTGGGCGCTGCTGCCTTCGGGCCTGGGACGGCTGGGGCCGGATGTCGTAGAGGACATCCTCGGGGGGCCGGGCCCGCGTTGCCGTCGTGGCGCCGGGTTTGGGCTTGGGTTTGAGCTTGGCTGCGGGTCGCCGTTTGGCGGCGGTCTTGGGCTTCGGCTGGGTCGTGGGCGTGGGCTTCGCCGGGGCGTGGGCTTTGGCGGCGGCGGGGCTGCTCGCGGTGGGGGCGGGTTTGGAGGCCCATTTGGGAGGTGTCCCCCGCGGCCTGGGGGGTGGAGTGCTGGACGAGGACGTGGTGGTTGTGGTGGATGAGGTGGTCGTGGTGGTGGAGGTTGTGGAGTCGGAGGCGGAGGAGAGGGCCGCGGGAGACTGCGGAGGGTCCCGGGCCTCGGGGGCGGGCGTATGATGCTGGGTCCTGTAAGTAGCGAGAACGAGGGTGCAGGTTCGGGCATCGGGCGTGTGCGCGCGTTTTCCCTGGTGATCCGTGCGTGCTGGTGCTGGCATGGCGGCGTTGTCCCGGCGGCGCGGGCACGTGGGTTACCCGGGGGGTGGCCATCTCTGCTCCAGGACGTGGGGGTGTGTTTGCTGGAGGTAGTCGAGGGTCCGGAAGAAGCATCGCTGGATGCCGGGCATGTCCTCCTCTGTGAGGTGGGGGTAGTTTTGGGTGGGGGTGTGGGGGCCCGGCCATAGCAGCGCCATGAGGCGGGCTGCCACCATGTACGGGCATAGTTGTGGGGTGGTGGGGCGTGGGGGGGTGGGTCCCTCGCGGTTTCGGGGGGCTTCCCTCTGCTGGGGGCGCAGCGTGACCACCCACACCCATCGGTCCATGGGGATCCCCCAGGTCCGTTGGGTCCACTTGGCGAGGCAATACATTGCCCTACCAAGGCCCTGGCAGCCGCTGCGGATGGAGAGCAGCGTGTCCAGGGATGCGGGTTCCCACATGCCCCAGATGTGGGGGTCGTCCGGGTCGTCCCCCCTGGCGTACGTGTCGGGGCCTGGGTTGTGTAGGGGGGGTTGTACTCGGCGGGGAGGAGGGAGTCGGTGCCGTGTACCACCCAGTGGTCTGTGGGTGCGTCGTAGGTGGTGGTGGAGAGGGTGTAGTGCAGATTGTACATGAGGGTCATGTACGTGGAGGGGGCTGGCTGCTGCTCGTCGGGGGTGGGGATGTCCCCCGGGACGTGGTGCCGGAAGTTGCTTAGGGAGGCCATCCGGGCTACCCATGTTTCCCGCTCCCACTCTTTGGTGCTGTTGGGGGTGGCGTCGGGTGGGGGGTGGGCCATGTTGGGCTCGCGGTAGCGGGTGCGGCCCCGGGTGCTGTCCCGCTCCGGCACGGGATGTCCGACCAGGTGTCGCCCCCAGTCGATGGGGGGCACCCAGATCCGGCTCCCCGTGGGGGGGGGGCTCTTGCCGTCTGGGGTGGCGCGTGGGGGGCGCTCGTGTCGGGCGACGTGGAGGAAGGCCTCGAAGAGGAAGTCTCTGACGCCGTCCCCCAGGGTGGCCGCCTGGACCAGGGTGGCCGCCCGGATGGGGGTGCTGGTGCCAGAGGTGCGGAGGTACAGCACGACGTCCTGTTCCCCGAGTCCCCGGAGGTGCTGCCGTACCGCTGCGGGGTTGTGTAGGGCGTAGGGTTCGGCCGGTGCGGCGACTGGTGGTGCGGGGTGTGATGGGGGGGGTGGTGTGGGTTGGGGGGGGTGGTCGTCGTTGTCGCGCGTGGGGTCCGGTGATGGGGTCTCTTGTGGCGGTTGCGGGAGGGGGGATTCGCGGTGGCGTGTGTCGGCGGGGGCATCGACGTCGATTGGCTGGTGCTGGCTGCCGCGTGTCGTGTCCGTGGCCTGGTCTCGGGGGGGGGGCGGGGGGGGGTGGTGCGGGGGTGGCGCTGTTGGTGGTGGGGGGGGCGGGGCTGGGTGTTGCGCTGGCTGGGGGTCTGGGCGTCCCTGTGGGTCGTGTGGGTGTTGCGTGTGTGCGCCGTGTGGCCCTTGCGGTTCCTGACTGGTTTTGGTGCCGGGGTGTAGGTGGGAGGCGGCCGTATGAGTGTCCGGGTGGGGCTGTGGTCCGTATGTAATGAGTGGCTGCTGGTGGATGGTGCTCGCTGGTATGGGGTGTGGGTGGGGGGGCTGCGGGTGGTGGTGGGGTGGGGGAGGCGGGGGTGGGTGTTGTGCCGGCTGGGGGTCCGGGCGTCCCTGTGGGTCGTGTGGGTGTTGTGTGTGTGCGCCGTGTGGCCCTTGCGGTTCTTGACTGGTTGCGGTGCCGGGGTGCGGGTGGGAGGCGACCGCATGAGCCCCCGGGTGGGGCTGTGGTCCGTATGTGATGGTTGGTTGCTGGTGGATGGTGCTCGCTGGTATGGGGTGTGGGTGGGGGGGCTGCTGGTGGTGGTGGGGCGCTCCGGTTATGACCAGGATCCCCTTCGCCCTATCCGCGACGATCTTCGCCACCGTACGTCTGGTATTGTCCAGGGACCCATGCCAATACATGGGCCCCCACTCCTTCAAACCCCAATGCCTGTGCCAGGCTGAGTCTCCTCGATGCCAATGCCTCCTACACATCCGCAAAAGTGGGGCATCCCGGGAAGCGAAGACGTCCGTTTCGGGCGCTTCGGCTCCCAGCGTCTGGATCATCCTGTCATACACCTGCGGCGCCATTCCATACTCCGTGAGCTGAACTCCGCGGTCTCCTCGGGACTTGGCACCCACAGCTTGCACCGCTCGGACGATCCGATCCTCTTCCTCAGCATTCCATTGGGATAATCCGCATGCATAGTCCGTGGACAGCCATGTGAGGCATTCATCATCCTCCCGGACCAGCGTTGCATGATGGGGAAGGGCTCCAATGGCGTTTGCCACCATGAAGTCATACCCAATGATCATATCGCAATAAGTAATGTCCGCCACATAGAAGTTCCCGGATAGAGTGCTTCTCTTCGCCAAATCAGGGCGTTTCAAGCGCTCATGCTCCCAGAATTCCATACTGATAGTGGCCTCATGGGTACCACCACCCATAATCTCTCCATTGGCCACCTTCAGGCGTACCGGTCTAAGGCTGGGCTGCAGGGATTCCTCCTTGAACAACCCTCTCCGGACCAGGCTCACCTGGGCACCCGTATCCACCAAAACATCCACCACCAACTCCTCTCGTCCGCACCGTACAGGCACCTTCAAGTGCAACTGCCGCTCGTCACCATGCGGTGTATGGAGGACTCTCACGGCATGCAACTCTAGCACATCTGGGTGCATCAGGACTTCGAGGGTATGGTCACGGATGGTGTAGATCTTGGGCTGGTCCTGCCCATCCACGGGGCTCTCCGTGGTCGCTCCTTCCTTCTTGCCACGTCCCTTGCCCACATAAACTTCCCTTGGCAGGGCGCTCCAGGGGTTGGGAGTGGCGAAACTCAGTGGTTTTGGCTCTTCTGGAGCCTTCTTCGGCACCCGATGTGCCTTCGCTTTCTCTGGGATTCCACTGATTTTCGGAGCAGAGACCTCCGAGGTCCCACTCCCGTGGGGGCTCCTCTAGACATGGCCTGCCACAGCTCCCTCCTGCTGCAATCCGCTCAGACTTTGTCCACCACGTTGCTGGGCTTTGAGTTCCTCCAACGTCCTCAACATGTCCCCAGCAACCTCACCGATCGACCTCACGCGTCGGTCTCGACCGGATCCTCCACCATAGCCTTTTCCTCCGCCTTTCCCTTGCCCCTTTCCTTGGCCTTTTCCACCGTCTCCGCCCTTTGCCTTCCAATCGGCAATTTGTTGCTCCTTGGGCTTCCTGTCGGGATGGGCGGCGAAGTAGGTCTTCTTGTCCTTCTCATCTACCTTGCAATGCCGGTGGTCATGTGCATGGTTGTTCCCCTTGCGGTAGCAGACCAGGCAACCGGTGTGCTGTGATCTGTACTCTCGGAACGAGAGCCGTGGGTTCTCGATCCTCCGCGGTTCTCTGCGGTTCTTGGTCCTGGGTACCAGGCGGTTCCATCTGGACCTGTCCTGCCCATTCTCCTTCATGTTGTGCGCTACGAACGCGAAGAAGTGGGCTTCTTCATGATCCTCTGGGGTGGTCACGGTCCAGAGATCTTGGCCGCTTCCACTCCCTTCCTACGCGGTGCCGCCCGTATCTCCCTTGACCTCTCGCTGGTGGCGATCTTCTCGATGACCTCGATGTCCTTGGCCTTGTCGATCCTGCACGTGGGCCTCGTTCTTGGCGTTGAGCTTCAGCTCCACCGTGATGTACTTCACGATCTCGTCCAGGCTCATGCGGGCGAAGATGACCTGCATCCTCAGCGGCTCTCCGCGCCTCCACTCCACGTCGTTGAGGCGCATCAGCCTTTGCCCCATGGTGTCGCCGAATACCTCCACGTAGACGGCGTTCTTCAACCCCAACATTCCGCTGGGCTCGCCGAGGTTTCGCCGGAAGAACTCCATTATTCCGGCCTGGGTGTCCTCCGATGCCATGATCCGTACGGCCACGCGCTTCTTTGCTCTCTTCTTCTCCTCGTCCTCCACCCTTCTCTTCCAGTGCCCGGGGAGGACGTCCTTCAGCAAGTGTCGGATCTCGCTGGCCTCATTCCAGTCCTCCACCAGCTTGAGGCTTCTTGGATACTTGCGGATGTACCGATTCCATTCACGAATTCTCAGCTCCCCGCGCTCCAGCGGCAGCGGAATGGACCACAAATCCTCCAACTTCTGGTTGGGGTCGTCCACTCGCTCCTCTTCCTCCAGCCACTGCAGGCAGGCTTGCTCCGTCTGGATCACTCCCTCGCGGATCTGATCTCTGAGCTCCTCCTTCAGGTCCTGCGCTAGCCTGTGTGGGAATGTCCGACATACCCACTTGTCCCTTGGCGCTCCCCTCATCTCGCCGACGACCTCCTCGGCGAAGTCCTCCCAATCCAGGATGTAGTCATCCAGGTTGGAGCAGTTGCCATCGTAGTAGGGGATTTTGATTCCCCTGAGGTGGTCAATCCTGATGGCGTCTCCGACGTCCGCAGCCACCACTCCACCGAGACGGATACCACCTGTGGCCGGGGGGTGTGAGTACACTCCCCGTACATCCCTCTCCTCCATGCAGTGCGTTCCAGTTGGGCCTGAACCCATGGGGTTTGGAATGCGGGAAGGACTTGCTCCACCGGCTGTCCATATCCCCGTATTGGGGTCCTTCACCCACAGATTTCCGCCTGGGTGGCCTCTACCATGTCTGTCGGCGCTTCCCATGGTTCGCCGCTGCATGGTCTGGCTCTGGATCTCCTCTTCCGCATAAACTGCATGGGCAGTCGTCGTGGTCGGTGGATCCTGGGCGGCATGGGACATCTGTACCGTAAGGCTCCTCAGGTCCGTGGTTGCGTGCCCTTCCCGCATGGACCCAGCCGGTGCCGTGTGTTCCCCGAGCATTGTGGATTCGCTGAACATGGGAACAAATGGCAGCGCACCCGGGTCAACGCGCGGAGGCGCGTATGGTGCCTCTGCAGGGCCGGCCATGGGTTTATGCATGGCTCTCCTGAGGGTCTTAACCCGCTCCACCAGCTCTGCCGCTGCCGGCTTTGCCGGGAGCTCCGGACCCGAGGCGAGGGGTTGTAACTCCTCTAGCTTTTTCAGGTGTCCCGACATGTCCTCCACCAGGTGGAGGAGGCTGTCCACCACTCGCTGCTGCTTCTGCAGGGCCAGCTCCAGATTCTCCCGGTACCGGTCCTGTTCCGCTCGCAGCTCCGCCATGTCTCTCTCCGCTGCCGACTGGTCATCCAGGATCCCCGCGTCGTCCTCCTCTAGACCGTCCTTCGCGTTGTCCAGGCGGTCGAGGTGCTGCACAATGGCGTCCATCCCCATCTTTGGGTACTTGCCGATGAGGAAGGATACGTGCTCGCAGTGGCACTCAACGTGCTTTCCACCAGATCCGGCGCATCCCAAGGTTCCCTGGCGCCTCGGACTCCTCCGCCATGGGTGTGTCGCCCATGCTATCCCGCGTTGGCTCCGTGTGCCGGGCCACAGGCGCCGTTTTGGCGCTGGCAGGCCTCTCCAACGCCTCGGCGTCATGTTCCAGGCTGGGTTCTTGGGCCGTGTTCGCCCTTGTGGGCGGTCTGGCCATCTCCTCCGACTCCAAAGGGTAAGCTGTCCGATAGCCCTCGGAGTGCCCCTCGGAATCTGCAGCTGACCACAGCCTGACCGGGCTGGGATCCGTCACCATCGCCCTGGCTTCCGCCGCGGGTTTTTGGGGACCCGCGCTTCCGGTAACGCCAGGCTCTGCCGTTGCTGCCAATCTCCTCCAATTCCTCCGCAGCGGAGCGGAGATTGCAAGCCTTGCGGCATTGCATATCCCACATGGAGGCCAGGTCCTCCATGTCTAGCCCATGTCCTGCTAGGGCTCTCCGTTCTGAGCATCTTCGCTCTTCTTGGGCTTCCCTGTCCGGCGTCGACTCCACGGACTCAATGATCTGCACCCGGGGCGTCCTTTGGCAGGGCTCATGAGGGCCCAAGTCCCCGGTGCGGCCGTAGGGGGCAGGTACTCCTCTGCTACCAGAAAGAAGGTCCCTACCAGGACCGGCCCCTGCTGTACCCCTTCCACCATAACCCGTCACTCCTAGGGTCTTGCTCCTCACCAGGGTCTGCATTTCCACAAAAAATAGAAAAAAGCTCCTTCACACAGACCCTTGCAATACCCAACTCCCAAGTACAATCCAAATCCAATCCACACTGCGGGCTTCCGTTCAACACGCCGATTGTCTCACGGTGCACACGGAGACACGGCGGTGGGCATGTACAAAGAAGTGCACCAAAGAGGAAGCCCTGAAATTGGCATATGAACACAAATAAAGCAAAGACGGGGAAAGATGGACACATACACAATCAGAGCCATAGACCCCTCATTCCCTGGACTCAGGACCTTCCCTTGACTTGCCAACATGATGCCCTGAACCAAGTCAAATAAGATGGCTAAATGCCATGTGTCAAAAGTCACTACACAAACGCGAAAAATGTGTTCCCTTCCATGCCTCTAAATCCTAGCCCAAAAGGGGAGGTGGCGTGTCGTGGCCTATAGTGGCACTCAGGACCCTGCCCTACCCTGACATAACCTTGGTTGGACTTGGAGTCGATTAGGCTTGGAGAATTGCTCCATGAAGATGACCTCACAACATGGCAAAATCAGGCAAATAACACCATAGTGCCCAAAATTCAATTATATACTCAACAATGAATACGGCAAATATTCAAATGCTCCATGCATGTGTCAAACCGGAAAGTAATATACAAGGGTGATATAAACCAAAGGTCAATGCCCAAGAATATCCCATCATTGGCTCCGAAACCCCTCCAGTTATGTACATGACATGCTTCACAAGTCAACTCATGAATTGGAGACCTAATTTTGTGAGGCCTCGTCTGCCACGCCAAAGTGACCACATGATCCGGCATATGGTGAGGTACAACACCGAAGCATATGCCAACATATAAGCAACATACCATAGTTCACGGATTTCTAGGCACCTTACTGTTAGCCGACCAGTTGAGCACATAAAGTACAAAAATGAGCATAAAATGAGGTCAAAAACATGCAAATAATGCCAAATTCAAGATAATTACAATAGTATATAACTTCGCTCACCCATGGTATCAACATAGGATTCAAAACACAATTGCTTGGGACCATTTGCAAACAATCCCCCCACTTGGATCCCCACATGGACGCATAGGGACACCTTCGAGCCTCGTCCCAACACGCAGCATGAAAATGGGAAAATTGATAGTGGCGCTTGTGGGTCGCTCCGTAAGCCCTCCCACATGCACTATATGAGCGGTAGACTTAGTCTAGCGCTATGGAGCTCACCATTGGCACATGGGCAAAGCCTTTGCCCCGTATGACTCCATATATCTTCCTACAAACGGAGATATATAACATGGGCGTGAGCATATCGAAGCACATACCATGCATATAACACATACCCTCAAAAAGTGGCTCCCACCATGATATGCCATGCCCCTCCATGGACATAACTTCACGTTAAAAATACGTAGGAACCCAGGGAAAGTTTCTATGCAACACCAACACTCATGCGGCACACTCGAAAGTCGCATTAAAATATTCGGTTGCACGGTCCAAGAGTTATGTACCACTTTCTGCCCTCTTCACCATTATCCCTTGCTACACTGGGCATGTTTACACATCAAAAGCGTTTGACGCTAAATTAAGTTGAGACCAAGGCGGTTCCAACCCAATTCTCGAAATTGGTATTCCTCGCCGTGAGCCGGAGATATGACCTTTCAAAGTGGCCTCACGAATCAATTTTGTTTCGCCTATATCTCCAAGAAAAAGAAAGGGCACAACAAAAGGAAGGTTGATTCGTGATCGGGGAAAAATGTATGACCACTCGAGATTCATCATATCAAGTGCGGCGATGTCGAAGTCGAAAATCCGATTCTGAAAGTCTGAAAAAATCGGATTAATTTTGCGAGTGTATAACATGAAAATTGCGGAAGCAACGAACCCGTTACTGATGAAATCTGACCCTTCAGCGGGGTTTCCGCCAAAATATCTGCAAATAACAGTTAACCAATCGGTTACCGCAAAATTGCGGGCCAACTGACAGTCACCGATACATTGACAATCAGAACGAAAGGCAGAAAAATTACGGAACCATTACGATACAAAAACCCTGTTGATTCCTGATATTCTGATATATAAATCCCAGCCGGCGGCGCCTCGGTATTGAATATGGCCGCTCATAGCTGGAATGGCCAAACCTATCACACTATCACATCAGGTTAGGTGAGGTGGATGCGAGAGTATGATATCAGCCAATGGCGGCTTGCCGGCATATAGATACACACCCCAAGTGACCCAAAGATGGCCACGGGGGTCTGAACCGGCTTCATCACGCAGGCGCCGAAGCCAAAGCCCAGGTCCTGTACCTTTACAAATTTCACGGAAATTCGCCCACAAACATGAAGGGATTTTCATTCCCTATCCATGTACGCAAAAAACCAAAAGAAATGCGCCTAGTCCCGGGAAGCTTCCCAAAGATTTCAACTTTTGGGGAACTTGGAATGAGGAGTTCTTGTGGGAAATAAAGTATGCATTTAGACGTGAAGAGGGGGGGGTAAAGAATGAGTAGTGGAGGACAAAGACGGGGGTTTTGGGGGGTTGTCTGACACCAAACACTCATGTTGGTAGACGAGAATGATAGCACGGCCCCCAAAACTATATGTTGCGTCTAACATTTTGCCATATTGTTCCGACAGATGTATTAGGTCCTTTCGAACATCATAGAGTGTTCCGCAACGTCTAGCGAATTGTGTTACTATTACAGTAAACGTATCAAGTCTTCTACAACAAGTCTCGCGTCTTTGGGAACATTATGGAATGTTCGAGACTTAATAGTCTTACTCTTCCGCGAGACGTATTTCATCTACATGCCGTGACAATTGGGACGGTGCAGTGGAGGAGCTGCATGCCGATGGCTTTTGGCACCATGATGTAGCTGATTTGGTGATGCTTGCAGCCCCAACCCTGTTTCAGAGGCCAATTATGATATTCACTGCCAACATGGGCAATATACTAACCACACCATTGTATGCCCCGGGGCAAGAGGTGGAGGGAGACCCATTGCTTGTTACCTTCTACCGGGCACATTACATTGTCGCTGTGCGAGAAAATGAGCCATCACGGCACATGTATCAAGATAACGGGTTGCATTTAGCTGTAAAGCCTTCATCTAGGACTAGCAGGGCAACACCACTAGAACAGTTGGAGGTGCCTTTGAAAAAGAGAAAGTACACATCCGATGAGGAGGATCTACCCAAAATTCTGTTGCCGCGGTATCGTAGTAACTTCAGGGCGTCGGCGGATGCATAGGAGCGGGTATTTTTGGCTCGGGGGGAGTTCCGGGGGAAGTGTACAACATTGACCGCCGCTCACTTGCGCGATTGAAACCAAATTGAACCAAATTGAAATCAAAGGTGCAACACCTTGCAGGCACAGAAACCAAATATCAAAAGGCGGTGACGCGGTCTGACACACCCACACAACATGCAGCCCAGCAACCCTCACAACGGGCGTCACAAGCGCCCCTCTCACCTCCACCATCACAACCATCACCTTCACTACCCCGAGCCACTACAGAAACAGACCCCCAGTGCCCATCCCTTGTTACCCCAATCCCTTCTGAAGCTCCGGCCCCTCTGCCAGCCTCTGCCCCGACCTTGGCACCGAGCCCGACCCCTCGACCGGCGCCTGCTCTTGCGCGAGTCTGTACCAACGCAATGGTTGCGTTGCAACAGGAAACAATGGCGCTTCAAGCATATCAGCACGCCGCAAGACTAGGTCAGCTGTCCCTGCAATAATGGGTGCTGCAATACCAATTGTTCGGTCAAGTGGAAGCAATGACGAGTTTGTTGGCCAATGGATGACCTATTCGGACCAAGTGTGCCCTCGGTGAACGTACCATAGTGCAACACCCCCCCCTCCCAGAAAAAACATGAATATGCGAAATAGTAGGGTTACTGAATTTGCTGATTGACCCCTCACCAAAGGCGGTCCTGGGGTGCAAATACTCCGTCAAATTAACGCATAGTAGCATACTTTTTTAAACACTAGACACTTTTCGGCATCTTTGGGGAAACAAAGTGCCCACATCCAAGGTGGTGGCACCAAGTTACCTTCCGGAGACTTTGAAAAGCGTGCTTATGCGCAATATTAGGGTTACGCGATTTTGGGAGTGATTCCTCCCAAAGGCGGTCCGGAGGCGCAAAAGGTTGGTCAAATTGACCCATACAGGCATGGCTCTGCAAAAACTAGTCAGTTTTGCGCATCTTTTGACCAAAAAAGCGGCCAAATCTGAACTTGTGGCACCAAGTTACCCCTTGGGGACTTCGAAAAGTATGGGTGTGAAAAGTATTAGGGCTACTCAATTCTCGGAGTGACCCCTCCCCAAATGCGGTCCCGGGGCGCAAAAAAAATCGTCCAAATGAACCCATACGGGCACCCTTTTTACTAAAACTAGACACTTTTGTGCATTTTTTAAAAAAAAGCGCCGAAATCTGAAGCGGTGGCGCCAAGTTAACCCCCATGGACTTTTGGAGACCTGCTTGGTGCACAATGGTACCATAACATAAAAAACACATAAAGACCATCACTTTGACCCATGTGCATGTCCTATGACCATCGGAAACCTATCGGTATGCATGCATTGGCAGTATTCAAATACATGAGGTGCCCCAAGCTGCCACGAAGGCCCGGGGTTCGAACGGGGCCTTCTTTTTTTTCAAAAATTTCGAACATACTAGGACAAATCAATATAGTCCGTTGTAGACAGTACCGACAATTTTGCACTGTCCGAGGCGGTCGTGCGCAGGGTGCCGGCGCCAGCTGCGCCGGTTCGAACCCCATCCGGGAAGTGGCGTGCACCGCGGGCCGCCGCCTATCGGCAACTATGTTGCACCAATTTGTGTCACCAAGGGGGACTAGAATCTAGGGAGTAGGTATGATACATTTTTCTGTCAGCAACGAGGAATTTTGCAAACTATCCGGGGACCCCCTAGAAGTACGAAAAAGTCAGTGCCATGTCTTTCTTGTGTTCTTGGGGGACTTGACCCAGGCTGAGCCCCCCCTCAAAAAACTTTTGTTGATGTTCAGACTAACTTAATCATTTTTGTCTTACTTTTGAAGTTGGAAGTACACTTTGTCAAAGAAACTAGGGCTGTAACCCTAGCCCCCCATGAAGTTCACCCCTACCACTCAACTGAGCGGAGGTATCTTCCTTCATGGAGGTTATACCGAAATAAAGTAGGCTCTTCATGCCTAAGGCCTTGTAGGTCAAGCCTAGTGGTCCCCTACCTCAAGACCCCTATACTCAATTGATTCTACCACTTATTGTGATTCTACTTTGTAACTGTTTCTGAACTCAGTTACTAGGCCAAGCCATATCCTGTGTCTGGCCTAACTCCTATGCCCCAGATTCCTAACCAACTCCATTTCATCCAAAAGAGTGCACATGAAGTGCTTGGTGCTATCTTTGAGGCCTGAGTCATGCCAGGTTACACATAAAATCATCTATTTCGTTTATAAACCATAGGATCTTTGTATTTAGATCAACATTTGTCTATCGGCAGCCCCTCTTTGTTACACATGTTTTGATTGTGGAAGGACTTATCCTGATTTGATTGATCCGGTGCCTGGACTTGCTCTGCAATACCTCTGTGTGGACCTCATTTTGAGTTGTGGAAAATCAGCAAGGTTTTCAAAAACATATACAAGGAACAAACACAAGTGAGAGCAAACCAGAAACGTTTTCTGGTAGCAGAGGAAGGCCCTAGAAGACTAAAGCAGAACACGAAGAACACGAATAAAAACTTGTATCCTAAACTGTGAAGATGTCTGTCACTCCCAGTGCCAAAACAGTGCCGATCACAAGCACCAGATCCAAGACTGATGTTGTGAGAGTACGGCCTTTATCTAAATGTGGTGTACCCGTTGATACTGGTCCTCTAGGGGAACTTGCAGTAACAAGAGGGGCGGAAGAAATCAAAGAGATATATACTGAAGGAGCCCGCCCAAGTGCAAGCGCTGAGGTGCCCGGCTTAGCGCGGGCGAACCTCAGGCGTCTGGAAGGCAAGGACCCTGTGGCAGCAGCCTTAGCTTCCGTCTTGTCCTCGATGCCCCCGTCCGAAACTTCTCCTACCCCAGGGATCGAAGTTGCAAATGCCAAGGTCGAGGCTTGGAGAACAGCGGCAAGGAAAGGAAAGGGGAAGGAGGCGCCTTTGGGAACGATATTCGGAGGTACCCGGGCCGAGGAGATGTTCGAGATACCTCACGGCGAAATGGACTGGTCGTCGTCGGCCCAATCATATAAATGGGAACCCGACTGGGTACGCCTCGAGAGAAACCGAATGAGCATGAGTGCTTGAAGCCTGGCCCCAGTCCCATGGCAGTGGCACCCGAACCTACGAATGCCGATTGAGGTTTGCCTCCAAGAATGGCGACCCCTAAGCTGAGTCTCGATGAGACCATGGAGTTGCTATCCTGGGTCCTTGGTGCAGGCGATGAAGATCCAGATTTGAGTGCGTTGTCAGGAGCTCTCAAGACCAGGTTGGGGCTATCCGATCTGAAGAAGGCCCCACCTACTATGGCCCCAGGTGTTGAACTGCTAACCAGGGATGTGAAGAGCTGCAGAGGCATCCGCAGCTCCTCAATGGACACCTGTCCTGCCCCTTTCCACCCTCGTGTGAGGATTGTGCCTGTTTGCAGTGTAGGTGACACCACAGAGGCTGAGATGAAAGGCTATGGTCTGTCAACCCTAGCCCCATTGGCCACAGTGCACCCCTCACCCCTCTCAGGTGGTACACGTGACACGGGCGTCCCAGGAAGGGGAACGAAGGCCATCGCCACGGTGAACCTTCAGATCGAACTCCCTGAGGACCATCCCAAAACCCTACCTGAATGGGCTGAGGACTTTTCTGAGTTTTTGCTTCTCACGGGTCAACAACACGCTCATGTCCGTACTAAATCCACGCTCATCAGAAAGTCGTGCAAAAGGAAATTCCTTCAGCGCCAGGTTAAAACTGCTATCAGGAAGAGCTCCAACTGGGGCGACTTCCCGAAAAGATTGCAACAAATGTATCCAGTCTACGAAACGGACCTCAGTGTCCAAAGGGAGATTGAGGAGCTGCCTCCTCTCCCCGAATTTACCACTGCTGCGCGCATCTCCGAGTTCGTGGCGAAATTGGAAGAGCTCATGGGGCGCATGAACCCCTCGTCCTATGGGCCGACTGATCCACATCTGTGGCTAGTGGGGAAGATTCCTACCAGGACATGGGATAACTGCAGAGAGACATCCGAGAGGAAAGGTCGGACACACTCTTACGATGACCTGGTCGATCTGTTGACCGAGTTGACCATGGAGAGGGAGAATGACTCCCACATGGACAAGTATCTACGCAACCATCTGCGAAGGGAGACCACCGCTGAGAAGTGTCCTAGAGGGGGGGAGCCTCAACCCCACTCTAACCCTGGGAAGGGCCGTGGGGCACAGTTGAAGCACTTGACTGAGACCCCCTCCTCCAAAGGTAAAGGGACCCCCAATCTTTTCTACTGTCATCCTACGGACGATAAGGGTGGACCCTGCCACCCGTCCAACTGTGATGGGCGAAGTGCCTGCATGGTCCACCTGAAGCGCACGCGGAAAACTAAGAATGGTCTGGAGGTAAAGCACCAAGACCATTTCCGGTGCAAGATAACGTGAGAATTCTGCGGCAAGAGGACGCATTATGAAGATGAATGCCACATCAAACGCCGCGAATCCAAAAAACTCAAGAAAGCGGAAGAGGAACGGCGTAAGACTGCCGGTAAGGGCGGAGGAGACAAAGGGGGGGGGCCTAACCCTGGAGGTTCTAAGGGTAAGGGTAACCTTGGAGGACGAAGGTCCTCGCCCCCCCCCACTGGTGGAAGAGGAGTACCCAACCCCACACCTAAGGGTGAGACGTCGGGTGAAAAACGGCCAGCCCCCTCCACCCCCAGCGCTGGTGGCGCCGACAAGGGCAACGAGAACGCCAAGAAGCGCCGCCTAACCTGGCACTCTAAGTGCCTGCAGGCCGCTGGGGTTGAGGTCAAGTTCCTTGAACAGGGATGGGGGGGCGGCTCCGAGGAGGAGGATTTGGTTTTCTGGATCACCGTGAAAATTGGTGACCAGGTCTACGAGGCTGTCTTAGACACGGGCGCTACGCTTTCTATCGTGGCCCGCAGACTGCTAAAACACGCCAAGATCCGGAAAACCAAAACCGTGGCCATAAGGGTTGGGGATGGTCGGTCCATCCATTCCCGGGGCGGAGTCGATGTGACCGTGTGTCTAGGTGACGAACAGGTGACTCAACACTGCAAAGTCCTGGACACGGACGCCTTTAACATCGTCATCGGCACAGATTTTCTGCGCCGTAACCCCCAAGTGAAAATGTTGTCTTTGCAACGTCCCTATGCCCTTCACTGCGACTTTGGCAGTGGCCTTTTCTCTGTCCCTCTGGAGCTGTCAGGACGAAAATTGTCCGGTCTGCGCTACGTGAACCGGTGTTATCGAATTGAAAACCATCAGTTGATGCGGCCCGTCCTGCAAAATGGACTGGCCGCCCTGCAGGTAGACCTGAATGAAGTACAAGTGCAACTGTTCGCGAGTAAAGAGCAGCACATGATGCAGCTCTACTGCTCAGGCTATCTTAACAACGCCTACCTCTTCTATTGGAAATCGATGGGGTTGTGCTATGCTATTCCCCCATTCTCTCAACTCGCTAAGGTGCTTACAAAAATCGCCCTTGAAGGACCGAGAGTGGTCCTGTGTACCCCGGACTGCGGTAACACAGGCGAACACGCCTATTGGAGACGATTGTTGGACCGTATGTCAGTGGGAAGAACTGAACTCCTCAAATTCCAATCTACGTCCATGAGGACTCTCAAGGGACCATACCCGCCCCTCAATGGGGCAGTTTCCTGTCCATCATAGATGGTTGTCTAAACCCCGTACATGTGAGTGACCTCGACCATGTGGTACTCAAGGAGTTGATGACCGAAAAACAGAGGCCTTACCCTGCTGGATGTCAAGAAAAGATCCGATTAAACTTCGGTCACGACTACGAGTGGTGAGTGCTCCGATGAGCAGGGGACGCCAGCCGTCTAGACTCCCTTGGCTGATGCTGACGACCGCCTCAGGAATATAGCCAGTGCTATACCCCCGGTTGACCCGGAGATGGTGACACTGAAGCACAGCGCTTTCCTAGCGCAGCTGCTTATGGATGAGGTGGACCTTGGTGAGTCCACTCATGGCGGGTCCCATGACCACGGTGTTTTCTCCATGCAAGCCACAGATGGCCCCACAAGTCAGGTACCTGGCACTAAACCCTCACCCAACAATATGCCCGTCTCCTGGTACAATGTACAGGATCTCCAACAGGTTCTATGGGCTAAGGCTGAGGGTATCGAGCGACGGACCCGCCTGGACCTCCTCAAGAGGACCCGGAAAACGTCTATATGATCCGAGGAGGATGATGAAGAGATGACTCTTCCCGATCCTGAGGTACCTCTGGTATACTCCCTTCACTGTGCCCAACAGGTTCGCCAGGACTGGGAGGATGAACTACCCCCTGAAACCATGGGGCGTATGAAGAAATAGGAAAAAGGGAAGAGCAACCTCCATGCTGGGGAGGATTTTGTTGAAAAACTGGAGAGCATGAACCTAGACCCCCGTCTCAGTAAGCTCATCCAGAAATATCAGGAGGTTTTTGGAGCATTGCCCCCGCCCCTGTTTTGCAAAAAACTGGTCCAGATGGACCTCAAACTCAAACCAGAGTTTGAAGGGTCTGTGGTAAGTTGGCGTCCATACCCCGCCCCACAAGACCAGATCGACGTGATCGAACGCCAGATCCAGGAATGTATAGATGCTGGCCTCGTCGAGGAATATAAACACGGGGACTACCCCCGCCATTGTAGCCCTTGATTTCTAGTGGCTAAACCTGGCTCCACTGCCACGGGCTTGGTCGTTGACTACGGTGAGGTCAACAAAAAGACCCAGAACCACTCAGGGAGTATCCCCAACATGGAGAATACCCTGGAGAGAATCGCCAAGTGCCGATTCAAAACTAAGATGGACAAGCGCAGTGGCATCTGGCAGGTAGACCTAACCCGAGCAGAACACCTAAGGGCCGTGTCTTCCGCTGGAAGGTCATGCCCTTTGGTGTCGCGAATGCCCCTGCTCTCTTTCAGGAGCTCATGAATAAAATCCTATATATCCTGAGACGCAGACCCCTTGTACAGGAACTGGTTTCCTGCAGGGCTGAGATGGAGGCTCACATCGATGACGTGAAGCCTATTTTCTTTTTTGTGACATGTCACAATTCACTCACCCCTCCCTCTAAGTGGAGCACAAATTAGATCCATCTGCGACGTGGAAACTCTAACACAGGTTGCCCCGACCCTTGGCCTTGTGAAATTTTTCCACATGCTGTTATTGGGGTTGTCCAATGTTGTTCATTGTTTTTTCAACGTATGGAACTCCAATATCACACTTTCGGGTATGTCAGTGCAAATTGACCCCCTGCAAATGGGTGTAGGCGGCGCACGGACCTGTGTTCGATCGAACACTCGCTGTAGCGAAGTTTCAATTCATTGCCTTCAGCGATGCTCTGGAACAGAGGTTGACAGTCAGTCAATCAGTCCCTAAGCCAGGCCAGCAGTCAGTCAGACAGAAACACACAAAAAAATACAAACGGTCCTGAACCGGAATGCAAAACATATGTTTTTGGCAAAACATTGGTTTTTTGTCAATGGCAGATGCGGCCCCAAGCAGTGGGGAGACCCTTCAGCTCAGATCAAGCAGTGGCCGAATGGTAGTGCAGCCGACCCGGGTCTCTATGGTCGGCGGTTCGAACTCCAGCAAAGTGAATTTTACACCCCCACCGCCGCCGCCACCAAAAGTCAGCCGACCAGGATTCGAACCGCGGACCGAAAACTTTGCGTCGGCTGTGTTACCATTCCACCAGCAGTTGTGTGTTGGCGGGGTATGTCCCCGCTGCTTGGAGCCTTTTGAGCGAAACCTTTTGACCCCCCCTCAAAAAAGTGATATCCAGTTTTACGGGGTAGAGGCCTCAGAATCAAAAGATCCATTGAGGGATGCTCTTGTTGGGCAAAATAATGATTTTACAAAATGTTGGACATCAAATATTATGCCCCCCACCTATTGCAAAATCATTGGACCATGGAAAAAATCAACTATTTCACATTCTAACCAGCAATTTTTGGGGTTTCCAAAAGACATTTCCCACTGTGCTTTGGCTTTTTTTGATGCCAAATTTACGTGTTTCAACTCAAATTGCAGAGGTCATCTTACACGGCCTGGAAAATTTTTTAACCCAAAGGACGTTTGTTTGATCTTAACTGTCACCTCTGTTGCAGATCTGGTTCGGGCTTACCACAAATGTTGGCTTCGGCAGGAACATCCTGTGTGAACAGCAACAGGACATGTGTGGTGAGCAAGGAAAGCAGTGGCAAGTTATCAGGCTTTGGGGTGGTTCATCTTTTGGCCAGCAACATCTCATCGACATTGGGCCTTCTAGAGAGCATGGCCGTATGAATGGCTGAAGTCTGTGTATAACACAGCAAAATCAGAACAAGGATGCACATGCAACTCCCTTTTAAAATTCACCCAAATCAGATTGCGGCTGGTATTCAGACGGCAATGGGTATTGAGACAACATGGAAGGGAGGGCCTCCTAAAAAAACAGAACAGCATTTTACAAAGCACTTCACGGAGCACAAACAGCCACATACTCATGAAGAAGCAGCTGCACACACCAGGCACCAGGGTCACTACTGGATGCCCTGGGTGCTAGGTGCTGGGTCACTTGCAGAAGGCACTTGTTACCGCCAAAATGGCATGAGAGCTCGCTACTGAGCAACTTGTCCTAGGCCCAGCTGTACGGTCTTGGCATCAGAATGTCCAAAGTGCATGGTGACATAATCCCTGCCATATTGGGGCCTGCAAAAACTGGGTATCTTGTCCCAGAAGCCCCACCCTTTGAGCCCCAAACAAGCGAATTCCTGTCGCATGTGCTACAACAAGCAGCAACCCCAAACAAGGCGAAAGCCTCCAAATGAGGGTGCCAGAACCCATCTGGGTCACAAAAGACCTAACAATCTCCAGGCAGTATGAGTTGAACTATGAAAAATGAGCAAACCATGTGGTAGAATGACCAGAACACTCAGGACCAAGAAGAGCCCCCTGAAAAGGGCACATATGGTCGGGACGGCGCGGGCAGTCTTAGTAGATAGTTTTTGATCAAGTTTGAGCCCACTTGGCTCACCAGTGGTCACTCCAAAGAAGGGGGGGGGGGATACAAACCAACTTCCACTAGGTTGATTGTCCCCCAGGGTGTTGCGGTGGGCGGCGCTTTGAAAAACCAGTAATTGTTGTACTGGTGGCAGTGAAACATCTGTGCGCGTTGCTTGGGGCATTGGACGTTTTTACCTTTTTGATGCATGGGCACGCTGACTCTGGCAATGCTGTGCCATTGCCCCACATGAGGCGCCGGTTTGGTGTGCACAATTGTATGTAGTCCCATGCCAGCTCAAGGTTTCGTCCCAGTTGATCTGAGACTGCTGGTCATCAAAGTGATGACTCATGGATGGGACTTGTCAAAGGCCATGTATTTGTGTGTGCGGGCGTGCGGGCGTGTGTGTTTGTTGCATGTCTTTCTTTGTATTGTGGTTTTGGGGGGGGGGGCGTTTTTAGTTGCTCAACAAATTTGGCACTGTGTGTGGGGCGGAAAAAAAAATTCCTGCAGGTGGCATACAGAAAAAGTGCACTACAAAGTAGGCACCAAAAGGAGAGAAGAAGTGGGTAACGTCCAAAGGAGAAAAGTGGGTTACGCTCAAACCAAAACCCGTAATCATCAGGCTGGTGTTAGCAAATTGGAAGCAGATGCATCAATCAGAACCCTCCCATGGAGTTCAAATTGCTGGTTTGGCGGGGTGCAGGTGGAACGACACGCAAATGCAGAGGCCCCAGTGTTTGCAGAACGCTTCCCAGCATTTTTCAGAAACCAGGGAAACAGAGAACTTAGGCATACCAGCTCGAGAGGAGCACATATGGTCCCTTCAATCCATTCACTCTGAGCCCAAATATTTTGAGAACCACGACCTCACTGTGCAACACGGTCAATGTGTTGTTGTCGAAGCTTGCAATCTTTTCAAACCCTGAAGCTTCTTTCGGTTAGGGTTGCTGAATCGACCAGGATGGGGGATACTATGGGCGAAATAAGATGACGCAGGAGCCTTGGGGAGAGGTTGCAAAAAGAGGTTGTGACAGTCACACAAGCGATTCACGTGCTGGTTGGCATAAAGGCACACACCAGATACCCACATACAGAGGCCCCTTTGCCATACATCGAACCGCATCCCAAACAGGCAAACCTTCCCTGTGTGTGTTGCAAGTTTGTAAGGGGAGAGGTACTAAGAAGTGGAAATTGGACAGTTGGGTTGCACCTCTTTCCAAGTCATGTCATGGTACTACCACGCTGGGCACCCCGATGAAACGCACCAACCCACCGTTGACCTCACCTGCAACTCCAACAACAGCGTGAGCTACCGATGAGTGGTGGAGTGCCGTAGTGATGCAGTTCGTGACTGGCCCCCGTTGTGAGTGAGTTTTACCTCGACTTGGACGTTAGGTCCCTGTCCTTATGTGCGTGCAGCGTTCGACGAGCGAATGCCAAGTACGGTGCTGGACCCAGTTCGTTCATTCCCGAACCCAACGAAACGTTCCTGCTGCCTGGACGTTTGACAGATTTTCAGTGCAGCGGCTTGGCCTTCAGCGCCACCGGCGGATTTTCGATGTCACACTTGGACTGCACGAGCTGCAACTCACGGGCTGCCACGACACGCGGCTCGCGAGTGATGCCAACTTGCGCATCAGAACCCAAACTGGCCTGAGAGTGGTCAATTGTCCGTCTTAGGATCGCCTGCGTGGTCGCTACTGCCTTTTCACAGGCACAGGCCAGATTACCCTCGCAGGGACCAGAAAATTCGCTCCAGCCCAAAATCAGGGCGGACAAGCAATCTCCCGTCCCCGTGAAGTAGCCTTCCACGGTGGGAATTTCAATTGTGAAGCGGCTGGGTGCGCCTTCCGCGGTACCTTGGGTACTCCCAAGCAACACTAGGAGCCCACGGTACGTGTCGTCGTCTGGGAACACCACGCTTGATATGACCACCTTCTGCACTCCTTTGCCATGGAACCAATCAGCTACGCGGCAGGCGTCAGCGAGACTTTTGATGGATATCCCACTCAACGTTTCAGCCTCAAACTGATTCGGGGTAACTATGTTGGCGTGTTCCACAACCTGATCCCTGTATATCTCAACTGATTCATGAGGCACATACAACTTCCCGTTGTCGCCCAACACAGGATCACAGAGGTAAACACAGGCTGGGTTCTGTTGTTTTAGAGTCTTTAGCACTTCCACCACTGCCTTCAGTGTTGAAGGATTACCAATATAACCTGTCAACAGATGTGAGTGTCCGACAAGACGGTTCTCTGTAAGGGCTTCCAAAAGAGAAGTTAGCTGGTCACCTGCAAGACGCTCGCCCTTGAATGTTGGATATCCTGTGTGGTTCGAAAAGTGCACTGTATTGACAGGGTCCACGTCGAAGCCAAGCACTTGAAGTGGAAACGTCGCACACTTGTTGCCCACGTACCCATGAATAACGTGACTCTGAATACTAAGCACACATTTCTGGGACATCAGATAACCTGCACCCGGACACGTGAGCACGATGTGCAGAAACTGCACACACAAGGCAACGTCAAAACTTGGCGAAACTGCTCCCGCAGCTAGTGATCGACAATAAGCAAAAGACGTTGCCAGAAGTCGTTGCCAGAAGTCACTAGTGTGAAAGGCAAGAAGTAGTCAGAAGGAAACGGGTTTTTGTGAGACGCAAATCCAGCCTTGCCGTACACCGCAAACAAGGAAAGCCCAAACGATATTTACTGTTTGACTCGCAAGATGAACGGTAAGGATGTTGAAAGTTCAAGAGCCCCGGGGGATTCACGAGCCCCAAACCCATGCAAAAAGGGGGATAGTCGCTGGTGTGGGTCAGGATCACCACCTTTATCAGAATAGTTGGGTTCTGGTTGGGAGGGTTTGACCACAGCCAAAACGTTGCGAATCCCTTCACAGATGCGGGTCCTAGGAGTCCCTAGACGAGGACGTCTCACGCTTAAAACCCAGCACCGACAGTGAAACCCTCATACGTGGTCAGCTTCTCGACAGGTCAGCTTTTCCAACCCCACACGTGCAACCCCAACTCCTTTATTATTTCACAAAAAGTATGTTGAAACGAAGAAAATGGGATATGCCACGACACGCGAGTGTTGCTGAATACGTTGAAATCTTCGCTGGAACTTGGGAAAACAACCGGGCAGGGGTTGAGTTGTGGTAGTTAGGTGTGTGTTGTGTTTTATGTGCAAATTGCTTTGCAGCAATCTCAGATATCAATAGGAACGGGAAGCCCCCTCTTTTCTATTTTTTTTTCTTTTGCCAACGGCAGACGGCGAAGTCTTGCGAATCTAAACCTCATACTGACCTGACTGTAGTGCTTCTTAGTTCTGGAATGAAGTCATTCCGTCTTGCTTGAAGGAATAGTCGAAGTCGGCCAAACCCCAGAACACCCCAAAACGGCCTGCTTGTGACCAACAGTTGAACTTGCCTTCCCGACGGAACAACAGCCAGTTGCTGTTTTAGTGCTGCGAAGTTCCAACGTTGATTTCCAAGGACCTTTTGGCTGAACCTTAGGAGGGATGATATAGGGGATAATGTCCTTGCGATTATTCGCGTGCCAAGCCTTACTTTCCTTTCTCTGTCTCTCTCTCTCTCTGTCTGTCTCTCTCTCTCTCTCTCTCTCTCTCTCTCTCTCTCTGTCTGTCTGTCTGTCTGTCTCTCTGCCTCTCTATCTCTCTCTTTCTCTCTCCCTCTCTCTCTCTCTCTTTCTCGCCCTCTGTCTCTGTCTCTCTCTCTCTCTCTCTCTGTGTGTGTGTGTGTGTGTGTGTGTGTGTGTGTGTGTCTTCTTCTTCTTCTTTTCCTCCTCCTCCTCCTCCTCCTCCTCCTCCTCCTTCTTCTTCTTCTCTCTCTACTATCCCTCTGATATCTCTCTCTCTTCTCTCTTCTCTCTTAGGTTCTCTCTGCTCTCTCTCTCTCCCCCTCTCTCTCTCTCTCTCTCTCTCTCTCTCTCTCTCTCTCTCTCTCTCTCTCTCTCTCTCTCTCTCTCTACTTCCCTCTCTCTCATCTCTTTCTCTCTTATCTTTTTATTACCGGGAACGTAAGTGGAGGCTCCATCCCGAGAAATGCTGTGAACGGGTCGAGACAGTCACATATATAGATGGCAGTAACTTCACTAGATGGGGGTAATGGTGACTGGGGGAGAAAAATGCCTAAAAAAAGGGAGATCTGGGAGGATAAAAAGGGAGATTTGGATCTATAAGTTGGAAGGATTTTGGGATGCATGGAGGGTAAGTTACCAGTCAGCTTGTCCGAAACCTGCCCAGGGGCTAACGAAACCCTGCTTTTCGTGGACTCAATCTTCCCGGCCACCGTTTTGGCTATATGGCTCGAAAAGCACCTCCGAAAGTTGCTACGGCGAGCTTGGGACCCGAACTCTTAGGTGGAGGGTTCAAAGGTGCTTTTCGAGTCGATGTCGCGTGGCCTCGTGCCCGGGTCCCGGGGGGTTTTTGCTGCCTGTCTGACCCCTGGCTCTGGGTCCCTCCGAAATGAAAAGATGGGCACGAAAGGCATGGAAGGCTCCCTCCCTCCCCAGCACAAGACTCGTATGCACAAAAGAAGCGTGAAATGGTCAACACACATTGTCAGTGTCAACCCGATCCTCCAATTGGTTCATCAATTGCTCACGGTTCACGTTTAACCCTAGTGCATGCACGATACACGACAGCGCAATGCCACAAAAATGCTTGCCTCAGGCACTCCGGCCCAATCAGTTACCACTCTGCAGTGGACAGTATACATCGTTGAGGGTGCAACATCGTCCGCCTCCCCGCAGGGGACCCCACCACAAATCACACACACAGAACTCTTTACCCGCGGTCGCTGCCTCTCCTCGCCGACGCCTACACCTATTGCACTGTCTAACATACATCTCATTCATGCAAAAAAAACGGCACCACCCTTCACGGCCTGCTCGCAGTGGCCTCAGGGGGTGGGTGGGTGGGGACAGGTCATGGATCCGCTTCTCCCCCTCCCTTCCGACTCCTCCGTAGGTAGCGGGCTGCTGATGCTCCTGTGCCTTCCACTACTATCTTCATCATAGTGCACCACGCTCACCCGCTTCGGCATACCCACCCGCCTCTAGAACAGTCGACAGGGGGGGGGGGGATCAAAACGGACAAATGCCTAATGAGAGGTAATTAGTTAAACTAGTGTTTTGAGCAAGCTCAAAACACGAGTTCAAGTGCAAAAAATCAACAAGGTCAGGCTCACGCTGCCGCAACCCTCGAGTGGCCTTCTTAAGGTGTTCTACAGTCAACTCAGACAACCGAAGGTAGCAGTAAGTTAGGTACCTGCACTCGGGTGAATCAAGGCGCTTGCTGACTCTATTCATCACTTGCTTCATGCGCCATGGTTCGCTAATCACCAAGTTTAGGTACTTGCTACGGGCCACAATGAAATGAGATGCTGCCAACACCATGCGTGTGCTTTGATTTTGGTCGAAGCATGCTCGCATGTACCGGAACACGGTCTCTCCAACCCGGTTGGTCGAGGACGTAAACCCTTACAAACAGCAAAAGTATCCTCTCTCCTCTCTCCTCCACCCAACAATTGCTTCAAAAAATTGCGAGTCTCAAAGCCATTGGAGGTTGGCTCAAAAGTGTGGTACCATGCTCTCTTTTGCATTGACAAATCGCAAGGTAGGTGCTCTATTTCTCGGAATTCAACCTTCGAGGATTGGGGAGTGGTAGGAGGGGTTGTCCGTCTCTTCTTGGGAGGGGACCCTTGCCAAGCGCACCAAGCGCACGGATTCCTAGTAAGATATACCGAGCGGGTGCCGAAGCGGTAGTTTTGTGATTGGGCGATCGTTGCCGTTTTTCGTGCACCAAAGAGGATACCGGAGGTGGAATCGAACATAGTTTTGAAACCTACACGTCCCCACGTGGCCGGATTTTCGCAAGATGAAAGTCTCTAAAATGACCTATTTTGTATCCTTGAATCTAAGCATCATGGTGCAAGCATCGGAAGACACCAACCTTCATTGTCCCAAAACTTGTTGCTTACCACTGCCACAAAACACCAACCGCAAATGCAGAACCACTGAACTCTTAATTTGGCGAACCAATCTACCACAATGGTAGAATGGCAATGGTGACATCTTACAAATTGAGACCTTGTTGTTGAGCTACGAATGTGCATACCTGAGGATGGAATCCGAAACTTTGTGGTCACGGAGCTCTTTGCGGACCAAGCAGGCCTACAAACTTCTTCTTGTTCTCGGCTGCATAGAAGTGAAGATAATCGACCGACAAGGGTAAAGCGGCGATCCGGACCAGAAAAAAAAATATAGAATAAAAACTATTGAGTTACTTAATAGAAACATGTAAAAAACGCATGCATACCGTTCAGGAATAAAAAGATAATTTCTCCGTTGACCACCCCAGTCTTGCGAGTCTGGCGCGCAAGCGGCTTTGGACAAGCTGATTACCAGGGGCTCGAGGGCGACGGGAGAATTGAGATACGGCGACGCAACGCTACGCGGCCGTCTCCGAAACCCGCAAGTGCAAATCCACTAACATCTGGTGGTCTTCGGGCCAGGTAGATAGCTAAATCAAGCTGCCGGATGCTGTTTTATCGAATGGATCACCGCCTGCGGCGCTTTCGCCGTAAGGGGATTTTTGGCTGAATTTTCAATAGAAATCGAGAGCGGATCAGGTATCCATGAATTTTTTACATGAATCTATTCACTGGATGTATACTTTTCATCTGATGCATTCGGATTTATGGATGCTTTGTCCGCACAGAAGGGATGTGAAAAAAGGAGGTGTTGGCTTTGTGGCAAGCAAGCCTCATCCAGCCAGTGGCGCCACCGCAAGCCGATCCTTAGACTGAAGCCACCTCAGAAGAAGGACAAGGTCAGCTTGGACCCTTCCCAAGCATCTTGGTGTTTTCTTGGTCAATGCCGCATTTTGGGTGAAGCAATTCTGGGGAGGAAGAGGTGGGAGGAGAATTTTCGCCAAGTTTGTGTGATGGGTGCAGTTGCCCAACGCACGCGAAGGAGACTGAGGGCTGCTTTCACTCTTTCAAAAACAGCAGTTGCAAACCCAAGGTGTGAATTGTATACAATTGTGGTCGGCTTGGTCATTTAGGGGTAAATGAATGCTACAATCTACAACAACCGGAGGTCTACACAAGGTTCATATGCATTGCTAAACCTAGTTGCACACTCTTTTTGTTGCTTGTTGTGTTTGCGCTCGTACGATCTTTGTCAATCGTGACATTTGTAATCTAGGGAATGTGATTGGGCTATGGCCTTCGTTAGGGTGGCGAACTTCGGGATTGGGCTTCTTTTGAGGGCAACAAGATTCTTGAGTTGCCTAGGGAGGTTGAGGATCGCTTCTTCGGTGTTTTCTTCTCCGGTGCTTGCATCTTGACCATGCGTGACACATTGGCGGAATTTTGCCGTGGCAAGCTACATGAGCAAATCGCTTGGTTCCGAGGTCTAGTGCGGTCTTCTCTTTCTTTGCATTTGCACTGTGTTACATGCTTGTTCAAGTCGCCCACTGGCGACAGATGTGTGGAACGGCCGCTGCGGGGAGGGCACCCGCGCGGGCGCCGACGTCTGTTCAAACGCCAACCTAGGTTGTACCGCGCTGACATTTTTTGGACGACCCCCCCCTTTTCGCCGAACAAACCGACGCTTCCGCCCCTAGATTTGCGTGCATCGAGCCGGAGATGCAAGAAAATTCACTCCCAACCCCAATCGCATGCAGAAATCCCGATGTGGCAGTGGAAATCGCGTCAAATCGAGATTTTGCCTGCCGAATCGTGTCCCGCAGGTAAAACTCTGTGGATGTGGATCCATTCCTGGTAATTTGCGGGCTTTTTCGTCAGGATCCAGGTAATAAAGGAAAAAGCTGAGACCCGGAGGCCCGCGTAGCGCATAATGTTATCAAATCTTTGCTTTGCACATAGTAGCATCTACGGCAGTAACTCACACTACAATATAACCTATCGTTCCTGGTTCACCACACAATTCGAGTTTAGAAGGAGACTTGCTTACCGTTGCCATGTTTTCCACTTCCTGTTGCTGGAGTCAAGTATGAAGCACGATATCGAGACAATTCAGAACCGGAAGTCAGATCGCTGATGGAGAGTGAGATCGCTGATGGAGATTATTCCCAGTATGTCAATGGTTGGTGCTTTGCAATTTGAACCTTTGGGCTTCCAGATTTGGTTTGGTAGGTGACTTTCCATTTTGGTTGTCCTAGGTCGGACAGCATTAAAAGAAGCCACTTCTGCAACTACTTTGTGCCCGGTTGAGGTTTGGTTTCGCGTTGGAGTTCGTGCCGCGCGCTGGGTGTGTGATTGTGTGTCCGGCGCGCGCTGCGTGTGTGATAGTGTGTGGGGCGCGTGCTGGGTGTGTGGTAGTGTGTTTGCCGCGCGCTGGGTGTGTGATTGTGTGTCCGGCGCGCGCTGGTTGTGTGATCGTGTGTCTGGCGAGCGCTGGGTGTGTGTCTTTGGTATGTTGGCACAGTGTGTGTGTGTGTCATTCGTGTGTCAGCGCCCTGTGTGTGTGATCTGTGTGTCAGGGCACTGTGTGTGTGTCGGCGCGCAATTTGTTAGTGTGTTTGCCGCGCTGGGTGTGTGGTTGTGTGTCTCGCGCGCTGGGTGTGTGATAGTGTGTTCGACGCGCTGGGTGTGTCCTTGTGTGTCCGGCGCGCGCTGGGTGTGTGTCTTTGGTGTGTTGGCGCGGTGTGTGTGTGTGTCATTCGTATGTCAGCGCGCTGTGTGTGTGATCTGTGTGTCAGGGCACTGTGTGTGTGTCAGCGCGCAAAGTGTTAGTGTGTTTGCCACGCGCTAGGTGTGTAATGCTGTGTCTGGCGCGCGCTGGGTGTGTGATAGTGTGTCGGGCGCGCACTGGGTGTGTCATTGTGTGTCCGACGCGCCCTGGGTGTGTGATGCTGTGTCTGGCGCGCGCTGGGTGTGTGATGCTGTGTGTGGCGCGTGCTGGGTGTGTCATCGTCTGTCCGGCGCGCTGGGTGTGTCCTTGTGTGTCCGGCGCGCGCTGGGTGTGTGTTGCTGTGTCTGGCGCGCGCTGGGTGTGTCATTGTGTGTTCGGCGCGTGCTGGGTGTGTCATCGTGTGTCCGGCGCGCGCTGGGTGTGTGATGTTGTGTTTGGCGCGCGCTAGGTGTGTGATAGTGTGTTCGGCGCGCACTGGGTGTGTCCTTGTGTGTCCGGCGCGCGCTGGGTGTGTGATGCTGTGTTTGGCGGGCGCTGGGTGTGTGATTGTGTGTTCGGCGCGCGCTGGGTGTGTCATTGTGTTTCCGGCGCGCCCTGGGTGTGGGATGCTGTGTCTGGCGCGCGCTGGGTGTGTGATTGTGTGTTCGTGGCGCAAGCCGGGTGTGTCCTTGTGTGTCCGGCGCGCGCTGGGTGTGTGATGCTGTGTCTGGCGCGCGCTGGATGTGTGCTTGTGTGTTCGGCGCGCGCTGGTTGTGTCCTTGTGTGTCCGGCGCGCACTGGGTGTGTGATGCTGTGTGTGGCGCGTGCTGGGTGTGTGATAGTGCGTTGGGCACGCGCTGGGTGTGTCATTGTGTGTCCGGCGCGCCCTGGGTGTGTGATGCTGTGTCTGGCGCGCGCTTGGTGTCTGATTGTGTGTTCGTGGCGCAAGCTGGGTGTGTCCTTGTGTGTCCGGCGCGCGCTGGGTGTGTGATGCTGTGTCTGGCGCGCGCTGGGTGTGTGCTTGTGTGTTCCGCGCGCGCTGGGTGTGTCCTTGTGTGTCTGGCGCGCGCTGGGTGTGTGATGCTGTGTCTGGCGCGCGCTGGGTGTGTGACAGTGTGTTCAGCGCGCGCCGGGTGTGTCATTGTGTGTTCGGCGCGCGCTGGGTGTGTGATGCTGTGTCTAGTGCGCGCTGGGTGTGTGATAGTGTGCTCGGCGCGCACTGGGTGTGTGTGTTGGCGAGCTGTGTGTGTGTCATTGTGTGTCAGCGCGCTGTGTGTGTGATTTGTGTCTGATTTGTGTGTGTTGTGTCTGCCTTTTTGCCATCTGTGTGTCATTTGTGTGTTGTGTCTGCCCTTTTGCCATCTCTGTGTCATTTGTGTGTTGTGTCTGCCCTTTTGCCATCTGTGTCTCATTTGTGCGTGGTGTCTACCATTGTGCCATCTGTGTGCCATTTGTTTGTTGTGTCTGCCATTTGCCATCTGTGTGTCATTTGTGTGTTGTGTCTGCCATTTTGCCATCTGTGTGTCCTTTGTGTGTTGTGTCTGCCATTTTGCCATCTGTGTGTCATTTGTGTGTTGTGTCTACCATTTTGCCATATGTGTGTCATTTGTGTGTGGTGTCTACCATTTTGCCATCTGTGTGTCGTTTGTGTGTGGTGTCTACCATTTTGCCATCTGTGTTTCATTTGTGTGTGGTGTCTACCATTGCATTGCAGCTTGGGGGGGGTTTTGGCATGACGCCATGGTGTGTTCTCGGGGGGTCCAATGGGGCCTCAGCGAGATGCCCGATGTGGCAACGCAAGCCCACCGGGGGCCGCGCTCTCAAGGGAGTGACCACGGCAGTAAGTCCCAGCGTGCTGGCACTGAGAAGCGAGCAGGGGAGAGACTCCTTCCCTCGCGTAGCAACTCAACCAGAAAAGGGACGCACCACATCGTCAAGCGCCCGGAACAAGCCGGGAGAAGGGGGCCAGCAAGGGGCCCTACGCACCTCCACCCAACACGGGACACACCGTCAACCCAACAACAACTCGCTCCTATGTTGAGGTGGTCCGGGGAGTCGCGCAACGAAGTGGGCGGCCAGCGACGGTAAGAGGCCCACCCCACGTCACCCGCTACATCCTACTCCCCCGTGCACCCACGCATCCCCCACAACCCCCGTCCGCGCAGCAAAGGCATGAAGGAGAGGGTAGGGGGTTTGTGTTGCGCTCGCCAAAGGATGGACTGAGCGCGGGAACTTGGAGGAGAAAGGTTGTTATGTGCCCCCGTCGGGGACACGACCCCGCAAGTGGCCATCCCAGGGCCCACCAGCCGCCGTTTGGGAGAGGTACCGTACCGCCGGCTTGGGATGGCCGCTTGGACGCACCTGGCCAACGGCGAAGGCATTTGCCTTCCTCTGCGTGGACTCGACGCAGAGAAGTGAAACAGGGCAAGTCCGGGGGCTCCGTTGGCACAACCGACCAAGGGAAAGGGAAGGGAAGGAGTGTGGTGAGGCCGATGGGCACGGTGGCCTACAGAGGGAAAGGCCAAGGGAAGGTAAAGGGGAGGGGAGAGGGAAGGTTAGGGCAAGGAGGAAGAGGAAGGTCAAAGGGTGGTGAGAAGCTGATGGGCACCACCGCCTATGGAGGGAAAGGGTCCAAGGGAAGGGCAGCGAATGGCGATCGGCCAGTAGGCGCCGCCAGCTGCAGACGAGATCATCACACCATGGCGGCTTGGGGGGGGGAGGCGATGGTGCGCAGCACCATCGCCCCCCCTTCCTCCATTTAGGGTGGTGGCACAACAAGTTTGCAAAACTGGGGTTTGGTATGTTGGTTTGCGTTGGGCAGTGGAGGGGGGGCAAGAATGCACAAGACACATGCTACGTGCCGTACCATATCCGTCCTTGGCGGTGGCAGTAAAGTGAGGTTATGCATTACCCCAACCGGGCAAACAGTAGGGGGGGGGGGGTTGCATTTCTGTGCAAGGGTAAAATGCATTCATGTGGCACTTTGGGTAGGCAAAACTACCTCAATGCAGGGGTTTTCAAAACTGCTGGCACATTGGTTCGTAAAATCGCTTTGTAATTGGCCACCGCGGCGGTTTTTTTAATGGGTTGCAGCAAAACTTTTACCATGGCTCACATTTTTGGCATGTTTTGTTTTTATGATAACAGTATTTTTGGGTTTCCAATTGTCTCCAAATAGTAGCTGCCCCATTTGATGGCTTCCCGCAAAGAGAATCCAATTGTATGTACCAAAGCTGTAGATCATTATCAACCTGGGGTAAGCTTGGACATACAACCGGGTTCCAAATGCCAACACGTAATCCCTAGGGTGGGTTACCATTTAGTATTTGGACCGTGGAGGGGTACGTGGTCCATATGCCAAGAAATTGCATTGCAAAGAGTTTTTCAGGCATGGGACTTTCACATGTCCGTAATAGAAACCTCTCCGTTCGCTTGTATTTGGCCTCATGGTGAGTATCCCAAGAAATTCCGCTATAAAGAGCCCACACGAACGTGACCTTCCGGAGGCCGTCCTCGAAACCTGCCCGTTCGCTTGTTCATAGTCGCCCTCCGGCGACGGATTTCTTGCCGGGCGCCGGGGTCGGGGCCCCGGCGCTGCCAGACCTCCGTTCCTAAACTTCAAGTAGAATACATCCGAGGCAGGGTAAGAAATTAGGACCCCCAAAACTACGGCAATCTACCGTCTTGTCGCCCCTAGTTTTGTGCCGAATGAGCTGTAGATTTCGAATCTGCCTGTCTGATCCCCAAAAGCAGGCCAAAATCGTGATTTCCCTGGCGACATCGGCCGAATTTCGTGAATCGCAGTCGGAAATCGGGTCCAGCGCCCCCCAATCTGTGGGATCCCCCTCCGTTCTGCACGATTTCCGTGCAGTTTCGCAGGATCCAGGAATTATTGACCCAACAAGGACCCGCTCCCACCCCACCGAGGAAAAAGCTGTTCTCCCGCAGTGAGATTGTGGATAGCTTTTGTTACTTGAGAGTTCAAAGGCAACAATGAAAGAAGCAATGAAAGATTTGTTGCGTTTGTCGGCTGTTGCATTGATGTACAATGTATTTGTGTTCCGATTGTTTGTTTCCAAGCTGTCCCGTAGTCTACAGCTGATCATTGGTTGCCGCAGCAAAAAGGTTGGTGCAGCAGGGAGGTTTGCCGTTCAGCTGTATTTAGCCGCTGTGAGGTTTACAAATTTAGGGCAAATGTGTCGCGTTCGTCGTCTGATGCATTGATACACGCTGCATTTGTGTTTCAACTGTTTGCCGTCCTGTTAGCCTACAGCTGCTCATTGGTTGCCGCAGCCAAAACTTTGGTGCCGCAGGGAAGTTTGCTGTTCAGTTTCATTGGACTCTGTTCAGGTCTGTTTTTGGCTTTGTGTCACTGCATTTGTGTTTGCATGCAAGACCTCCTGTTCATGGTTGCTTGCATTTCCTGTGTTGCTCAGAAGGGTTGTGGGTTCCGTCCGTTACACTATGTGAGTTCCGTGGGGTCCAGAAGTCCACCGCTTTTGCTCACCCGGCCGCTGCGTTGCGCAGGAGTTCAAGAGTGACCAGATGTCGGCCGTGCAGGTGAACCAGGATGCAACCGAGGCGTATTTGGTTGGGCTGTTTGCAGGTGCTCTTCCAGTCTTGCATTGCACAGGGCCCCGGTGAAGGCAGTGAAAAATCCTTGTATTTCATGTCAGTTTCGTGTGTTGTTTTTTTAGCTTCCGGTTTTCTTTGTGCATTCTTTTGGGGTGAGCCTTTGTTGTAGGTTCCATTTCGAGTTGCGGTTGTGTTTTGGTGTTGTTTCGTGTTTAATTTGCAGTTGGGAGGTTGCTGGGTTGAGGCTGGTTTGGGGTTCGAGTTTGGTTTGCAGTTTTGAGTTGCAGTTCAGGTTGGAGGTTTCAGGTTGGAGATTGAGTTCCGATTCAGGGTGAGTTACGCGAGTGTGTGTGTGTGTGTGTCTGTGTGTGTGTTACGAATGTGCTTGTAGGTGAGTTACGATTGTGCTTGTGTTGTGGATGTGCTGGTGGGTGAGTTACCAGTGTGATGGTGTTACGAATCTGCCTGTGGGTGAGTTACGAGTGTGTGGGTGCCACGATTGTGCTTGTGGCTGAGTTACGAGTGTGATGGTGTCACGAATCTGCCTGTGCGTGAGTTACGAGTGTGTGGGTGCCACGATTGTGCCTGTGGGTGAGTTATGAGTGTGTGGGCGTTACTGACGCGTTCCCGTGGGGGGCCTGGCCACGGGACGCTGCGGCGGACATGCACAAGCAAGCAGGCAGGCAAAGCACTGCGCTCACAAGGGCATCCTCATGCTCGTGTCATGTGACAAAGCGTTTCAGGATCCTTGCCACTCTGAAACAAGGGAACAAAAGTATGTACAGCAACACATCAGGATATGTACACATCGGAATAAGAATTGACTGGGGTAAGGGCATCACAGGACAATAGACACTCAATCCCAACTCATATCCCAATCCCAGGTCCGACCCTCTCAGTGGCTGGCCGGGGCGGGGGCTCAAACACAACCCATGCCCTGCTCAGTCCGGACCCTGAAACCCTGCCCATAGGGGAGGGTGTCCCGCCCAGCCACAGGTGAGTTCCTGGGAACCAAGGAGCTCCAAGGCCAACTGACAAATGCTCCCCATGCTCCCTTAACGGCGGGTCCCAACTCCCCTCTGAGCTGGAGATAAGGCCCCGCCATTATCCCCTAGGAGTTGGTAGCTGAAAATGGGCTGTTTCAGCCCAGACTGATGTTAGCTCGAAAAACTGCAAAATTGACCTCTCGTCCGGACCCGCTAAAGGTAGGGACGAGGCAACTGACCCTATGCCCTTCAAGTACCAACTCTCTGGAGCCCTCACCCTACCTGGTTCCCTCTGGCGTCCCGGCATCAGGGCACCACGGGTTCGCCAAGTGGGGTCATGATGCCAAAATCACCAAAATTGGCGTCATTCCCACAAGTGATTCGCCCGACCAGGGCAAGGCCAACGGCTCACAGGATAGGAGGCAGGAACTAGGACCTATATCTATGTGCACAACTTGAAATTGGGTTCGGGCTTTCTGTGGGCATAGAGATATGGGGCCGCCGATTGACCACACAGGGGACTGAAATTGGGGTCCCAAAAGGGGGTCATTTTGGCTGCTCAAAATGAGCCAAAATCGAAGGTGTCCCCGATAATATATCTCCACGCTGGCTTGGAGATCGGATCCGCCATTCCACACGCCATCCACCGGGAGTCCAACAGAGACTCCTATGCCCTTGGCTCTCAAAGATCTCCATGCCACTCGGCGTGGTGACAATCCAAATTGGGTCCACATTTGCCAAAATGGCAAAATCGGCCGTCTCGGGTGACCGTCCAGGGTAGGAAACCTTAGCGATCTCGTCGCATCAAGCCTTGAATCACGATCCTTGATATCCCCTTTGGTCCCATGCCCTGGGATATGGTTTGCTGTCACGCTGGCTGCTTACTGTTCACCGAGGGGATGACCACACGGACGGGGCAGAAAGCAACATGCGGTGCAAAGCGGGGGATCATGGATCGCACCAAAAGTTGAATAACAACTCCGGATGAGCCAGAGGAGCAAATACGAAACTCAATGGTGTTCAGCCCTAGGTCATATGCTACAATAATCGCTCCTCCTTCCTAGCTGGATCCCGTGCCCCATGGAGATATGGTAGTTCCAATATGGCATACAATGGCAAAAACAGCGAAATTTGGCCAAAATGGCCCGCACTCATGATTCCATATCTCCATGGCCACGGCGAAGATCCTTTCAACCAAAGATGCTATAGACACATTGGACTTGGGTCCCAATATATGCCGCTTGCCAACCCTCCTTGTCGCCTCTAGCTATTTTCCTCATTGGAGGGAAAATGACACACAAACGGGGCAGAATGGCGACATACCCCAAATTGGGTGACTCACAACTCTCCCTTCAAGAGGAGAGGCCACATCGGGAAACACCCCATTCGATGCGGGTTTGTGTGCCCTCTCCGAATCGCCCTTACCCTTGGTCAAGTCGCGCACGCAACCTCGGGCCGAACATTAAGGGGGAGATGGGGTTTGTGGCCATTCTGAGCAAAACGGCCAAAATTCACCCAAAAGTGGTCACTCGAAAAATCGTATCTCCATATCACAAGAGAAATGAGCCTCGGGCTTTTGCATGGATGCAAACCGAAGCTTTGCATCCCTTTTGCAACAAGGGTTGGGGTTCAAAGCATGATGGAAGCATTTTTAACTCCCCAATCCTTGAAGCACACTATTTATGGGAAAAAGTGCATATATCGGCAATATTGGTATGTACATATCTTTGGGTCATTGAGTAACAAAAATATGAGTAAACATTTTTGGAGTAGGCCCATAGTAGGTGCCTTCAAATATGCCCACTATGGTTAGATCGTCACCGCCCACTCATGTCATTAGTGCTTGCATATGAGCGCTTGTGCAAAGAGGCAGTATGGCACGCGTGCTCACCAGGCGACATTATATAAAATAGAAGACAAGGTTGTAAAAATCAACCAAGCCATCCACGATGTCCTTCGTGTTCTCTACTTTACATATTGCCCTAGTTCAAGGCTCCATTCCCCATAGGCTTTGAGTACGAGCCTCGGGGGAATGGCCATTTTGGCCTAATTTTCGACCAAAACTTGCCCTTTTTCGAAAATAGAGTTTTGGTACGCATTGAATTGCGTGGAGCCATCGTTGAGTTGGCTCGAAAATCAAAAATGACCTAGGGCTGTTGGTCTTGTGAGCATTGTGTTCGGTTATTAACGTTCATGCTCACAAGGCCACAAAGTTAGCGTTTGCGCACGCAAACGACTTGGGTTTGCAAAACCCATAGGCTGCCTAAAACATCCCTATTGCCCTCTTCCCTATTCAAAGTGATATGCCCATGTGAAAGGGGCATGGATGAAAGGCATAGGGGGGGAACGTAGGGTTCCGTCTGAACTCATGGTCTTTGAGAACCATGAGTTCGAGCGATTGACGGAAAAGCTTGCGCGCTGATTTTCTCTCAGACGCAACGGCGAAAAATCCTGGTGAACACACCAGATGAAAGTACAAGAAAAACCCTCTAGATCCAGCCCTTGAGTTCCTTTAGAACCTCAAAGGTACTCGAGAAAAATCCATCACAAAACTCGCCACGGAGAAGCGACAAAGGCGCGCGAGCAGGCAACAACAGGTGGCGATTGCACGACAATTAGAAATCGCGGTAGAAATCGGGTATTTCACCGATTTCTGACCGAAAATCGACCAAGACAATAAAATTATGGTAATTCTATATCGATTTCATGGTTAGAAATCGGATTCCAGATTTCGCGGATTAGAGAACAGGGATATCCCGCTGACAGCCGGTGTCAACGGCTTCCGCACGGGTGTGACGGCTCACAGGCCTCCGGGCCAATGGCCATAGGTTCTGGGTACCGCTTCACCCCCCTACTTAGAGCAAACCCTTCGGGGGGGCTCGATAACACCCAAGCACGGCAGCGGGTACTCAGGACCATAGGGAGGGGGGTGAGTGTCACATCCTCACTTCAGGCCGATTTGCGGGTTAAGTTGCCCATTACATTCCCACAGTAAGACAGGCATGATGCTGTAGGTGCCTGTAACTGCAAGTATGTTATTGAGTATCAAATCTCGGGTCCTGGCGGCGATTGTTCGGCATTCAAAGGACCCGTTAACCCATACCAGGCGCACCGAGTGCCGGCTGCAACGGTTATCACCACAGTGGTAGTGGCACACACGGCCAACATAGGCGTCACACGACGACCGGGGTGGTCCCACAGGTCGAAAGCGACCACAAAGATCCATCAGGCTACCCCAGGCTTCCAAAGGCCGCAGACTGGGGGAGAGTCCCCACGTGTCTTTCCTCTGGCGCACCATGTCCATATCCACGACGCGAGTCCAGAGTGGTAAAGCCGAACGAGCTCCTCCTTAAGGGATCGGGCATCAAGGCCGTCTTTTCCCTCGCCCTATTACCACGAAGGCCATGCATGGGGGAGTCTGCATGCAGTCTGGGCGGAGGCGTCGACTCCTCAAACCACCAGTTTCCCAGGCAGACTGACCGAGGTCAGGACACCGGAGGTCGCCACCCGACTGCAAGTGCGTCTGCGAGTCGGTAGGCTCACACTGGGACTGACAGTGGCGGACCGCTGGGAGTGTAGTCAGGCAACTGGGCTTCCCGCCTGGCGCCATCAGGATCTCAGCACATCACAGCCACTAGGGCACACGGTATCACGGGCACTCAAACATGACAATCTGTACTTAGGTACTGGTCCAGGCTGGACCTTATGTAAGAGCATGTACACGGCGACTCAGGGCGCCTTCGTATTCCGATTCGCGTCCCCTGTGGGGGGGAAAAACAGTCCATATTTCGGTGATGGGCTGATAACACGCAACATACAGATGCACATATCCTGGGGGGCAGAAAATTGAGCAAGAAATGGGTAAATAGGCGTGTAAACACACTCTGGATAGAGCGCCAAACCACGCCCCGGTCAGGATAAGGCATATGCAGGAGGGTGGACAGAGAAACGCCTGAGTTCAGGCCATATATAGTCTGCAGATACACATAGACCGGTCTGGATCCCGCAAGTGCCATGGGACCAGACGACACACCCAAAAATCGCAATGCCGATGACAGCGGCATCCCTTGCGCCACGTGGTATGGGCCCTGAGGCCTCAATCTGGAATAATAAAGGGGTGCCATCCGCCCTGGTTTCCAACGAATTCAGCAGGGGGCTATGGCCATCCATGCATTCCGAAATCACACTGGAAAGACCAGTGATGCTCATCAGGGGAGAGCTCGGGGCGGTGATCAGGCGCCTCTGGCTGCAATCGCCGGGGTGAGTGCTGCCAAGTCCGTAACATGGAGCTTGGTCTTGTGCTTGCGGATGTAATCCATAAAGGGGGTAGTAATCCGCGGCAAGAACGAGGGGACGGGTTCCAGGTGTCTTGGGACGGCCCATAGCCTCGCCAACGAACCTTGAACTTCAGGCCTCCGGGTGCCGAGGTGTTCGGACGCTGGGCCAGGATCTTCTCGACGGTATAGTCGTCCTGCTCAGCATAGTTGTCGTCCGAATCAGCCTAATGTGCGGCGTAGTCCAGGGACTCATGCTGGCCACGGAGGTCGGGTTCCCGCACACGGAGTACACTCTTGTGGCGCTCCCGGAACTGTCCGTGACCCACCTTGATGCGGTAGGTGTCCTCACCAATCCTGCGGACCACCTCTCCGGGTGTGAACCAGGTTTTGGTGCGGTGGGTGCCCATAGGGCGGGGTCTGATCACCCACACCGGGTCTCCCACCCTGAACTTTTGCGCTGTCAAGCTCGGGGCGGACTTCTGACGCTGAGCATGCTCCTTCTCGAGCTGCTGGCGGATGTCCCGCGCCGTTGCCTCTTGCCGCGCAAAGAATTCCTTGGCGTCCATGGCCATACCATCACCCGACAAGGGAAGTCCCCGACCCAGGGGGTCCCTGCCGAACAAATTCTGGTGAGGGGACAATCCACCCAGAGTGGGGGTGTCATGATGGGCCTTCAGAGCAGGCCACATCTCCTCAAACCAGTTCTGACGGGGGATGGTGATGTAAATCTTGCGTAGCTTCTCGAATAGCTGTCTTCCAGCCACTTCAGCCCGGCCGTTGGACCGGCTGAGATAGGCAACGCTCTTAGCATGACGTATTCCCATAAGGGAACACATGGCCTTGAACCAGCCACCAGTAAGCTGGGGCCCTCGGTCACTGCAAATGGTGCGGGGGATGTCGAAGACGGTCAGCCAATGACAAATCATCATGACTGCCACTTCCTTGGCAAGCAACCCCCTTTTGCGTGCCGGAACGGCTACTACATAGCCGCTGTGGCAGTCCACAGAAAGGACCACACAGTCAAAGGTCTCCTTGCCTATGTGAACTTCGGGCATGGAGAAGACGTCCATGGTCACGCTCCCCATGGGCTGGTCAGGCACCGGAGTCCATTGGGCTTCCCCCTTGACGTTCCGGTTGTCAAGATTGCAGGCCTGACAGACCGAACAACCCTTTCTGACCTTCTTGATAGCATTCTAGAGGCTGATCTGGTCTATTTCGAACCGGCGCTGCATATCCAGGGCTTGCTTCCTGACCCCTGGATGCATCATGTGGTGGTGCCAAGCCTCACACAGCTCGAGCACTCGGGACTCTGGGACCAGCAGCTTACCATTCTGGTAGAGCTTGCCATCCTCCTCAGTCAGCCCCTTTGGCCACTTCTGCCCGTCATCAGGGTCGGTCACAGCCCTATACTCGGCCTCAAAGGCCTCAGACCTAGCGTAGTCGTTGGTCCAGTCGTCCTGGAGGCACGAATCAGGGAATAGGTGCTTGTCGGACTCGGCTCCCTCGGGGGCGAGTACTCTGACCGCTCTGCCCATCCTCCTTCCGAGGGGGGCATCCGCAGCCATGACGACGAAGCATTTAACACCCTCCTCCTCCATCAGGCGCTCCATTTCTATGATCCTCTTGGCCTCAGCAGTCTCAGCCTCATCGCCATGGGCAGAGACATCCGTCATGCCCTTGCTGGCGGGATAGGCCCACCTACTGAGACAGTCCGCCACGGTGTTGTCCTTGCCAGGAACATACACAACCGTGAGGTCGAACTTGGCCATGGTCTCATGCCATCTTGCCCGTCGGGAGGCGGGACCGGAGGGGGTGTCCACGTGCTCTTTGTGCCACGACTGCAGACTCTGACGGTCGGTGCAGACGGTGACGGGATGGAGGGCTATGTACCCAGCCCATTTCCTGAGAGCCATGACGATGGCATACGCCTCCTTTCCTCGGGGCGTCCACGTCCGTCTCTGGCCTTCCGCCAGGAGTTGGCTCCAGAAGGCCACCGGCACGTGCCTCCCATCGTCAAGCACTTGTTCCAACACAGCGCCAACGGCGTAGTCGGAAGCGTCGGTGCGCAGGACGAACCCTCAGTCAGGATCCACGAGGTGCAGACCCACTGCGGATAGCAGCGCCTGCTTCATCCGCTCAAAGGCACAGTCGGACTCGTCATTCCAGACCAGAGCCTTCTTGGACCCTTTCTTGGTCTCCTCTCGGTTGCCCTTGAGCATGGTCGTCATGGGGGCTGCATACTCGGCATACATCTTGATATACCCCGAGTAGTAGTTGCAGAATCCCAAGTACGCCCGTAGCTCAGAGACTGTTTTGGGCTTTTCCCAGTGCTCAATCGCAGCCACCTTGCCTGGTATGGGCTTCCGCTGCCCGTTCCCAACTACGTTGCCAGCGAAGACCACCTAGCTTACCGCAATGGTGGCCTTGTCACTGCTGCCCGTGAGCTTGTGCCGAACCAGAAGGTCCAGCACTCTGGCGACGTCCCTCTCATGTGCCTTCAGGACCTCCTCATAGCTCATACTGGGGTCCCCGGACGCGATGATCACGTCGTCCACAAAGGGGTCCGCACAGTCGCGCACCGGCTCAAGCAGGTTCTCCAGCATCCGCTGAAAAGCCGCATTGCCGTTGGTAACGCCCATGGGCATCACCTTCCAGTGGAGGGCTCCAGGTGGGGTGCTCATTGCTGTGCAGGCACGGGACTCCTCGGCGAGAGGCATCTGATGATAACCATGTTTCAGGTCAATCACCGTGAAGATCCTCCGCCGGTGTTGCTTTTGCAGCATTTCCTCAATGAGGGGCAGCGTATAGCTGTCATGCTGCGTTTGGGCGTTTAGGCCGCAGTAGTCGACCAGGAGCCGCCACTCTCCGGCCACCTTCTTGGCGACGACGAAGCACGGGGAGGCCCACTTGGAGTGGCACGGCTCAAGCTAGCCCCTCTCGATGAATTCACCGAGGATCTTCTCCATGGCCTCCTTTCTCTCGCCCCTCAGGGCGAACTCCCGGTGTCGGTACACACGGGGGTGCGGCTTCAGTCGTATCTTGGCCTCGCCATACCCTCCACGCACCGGTGGGGGAAACACAGGTTTTCCGCTGAAGAAGGTATCCCCATACTTCTGCTTCAGCTTGGCCCTCAATGCCTGGATCTCCGGGAACTCATCGGACTCCGCCTTGGCCTTGCCGGGCACTTGAACCACTGAGCTTACTTGCGGGGTGTCACCGCATGGTTTCGGCTCCGGTGGTCTTCCCAGGTGGCCCAAAGGGCCATCTCTGGTCTTGCCTCAGAACAAGTCACCTTAGGTGGGCGGGTTCCCGCCGATTGGCTCGTCTTGGCTGGACATGTGGTCCAGTACCCTCCTTACGAAGGTATTCCCATCATAGGAACCGGAGACGATGGATTCCACCTCCCACCAGGCTTTGTCCTGGCCTTTCCCCTCACGCTGGCTTCCCCAGTCGTGAAAGGGCTGATCCATATACCCCTGAACCAGATCCAGCTCCCCTCAGTGAGGAGGTCCTCCGGTTCTCCGATGTCAACAGGGGGAACCGCAAAGCATTGCCGCCATGGCTCCGCTATGATGCGGTTGACACACACGAAGTCCGTGGTGTCGGCCTGCTCAAGGCCCCCATCCACATAGTGGAATTCCGTTGGCCATCTCTGGGGTGGCATGGGCTGTCCCTTAGCGTCCTGATAGACACTCTCTCCAGCCGGTAGGACGACCTTGTTTAAGGTCATGTTGGTCAGTGAGACCACCCAATCTCGGGTGCCTTCCTCCTCGGTGCATCCCATAGGAACAACCAGCACTGCCTTGGAGCGGTCCTTGCGAATCTTCGCTACCGCCCTTGGAATGTCCCATCCACGGCAATGGATCCACATCAAACCCTGATGCGGACCCCAGTGCTTCTTCCACGCCCAGTCCTGGGCGCTCCAGTACTTCTCGCAAACCCGAAGATGGGCGGAGGTTCCTGAAGAGAACGCATCCAGGGTAAGATCCGAAGCTCCCAGGTCCGCAACCACTGGGCTCGCCACTTCCGGCATTACGCCGTACTCCTGGTTTGCTGGCCCAGCTGGCTCAGTCCCCAGCGCGGCTACTGCGAGCTGATTGCGTTCCGGGTGGATCCATTGGCACTCCACATGGTGCTCAGGTGACGAAAGCCACGAGAGCTGGTCGTCCTGGTACAGGGTCATTGAGGCCTGGGCCGGGAGAACGCCGGAGTCCGTCTCCATCATGAAGTCGTACCCAACGATCGTGTCTCAGTCCATCTGGGCCTTGTAGAAGCGACCTTGCAGGAGAATTTCCTTGCCGAGGTCCGGGCGGCTCAGCTCACGGTGGTTCACAAACTGCAGCCCAATGGCCGCTCCCCTCGTGCCTCCCACCATTTACTGGCCGTTCGCCACCTTCAGCCTGACAGGCTTCCGACTGTCGGTCAAGCACTCTGGAGGAAGTAAGCCAGCCTTGACCAAGCTGACCTGAGCTCCCGTGTCAACCAACACGTCGAAGACCTTCTCCATCTCCCCGCATAAGGCACGGACCTTAAGGTGCAACTGCCGCTAACGCCCCACACGGCGCATGGCGTGCAAGCTCAGGATCTCCGGCCGTCCCAGAAGCTCAAAAAGCGACTGGTGCAGGTCCTGGACAATGGGCTCAGGCTGCCCATCTGCAGCATCAAGCTGCGGTCCGGCTGATCCTCCGATACTCTCGGATAGATCTTGAAGCACATCAAATACATTCTTGGTCGCGAAGGATGGACGGGTGCAAGGCTTCGTGCCTTCACTTGCCCTCACCCTGCCACTGCGACTGTTTTTCGTCTTGGGTGCCGGCCCAGGCCTTCCGCCCGCAGCAATCCCTATGTGCTCATTGTCTCCCGACTGGGATGGTGTGGCGCTTCCCGCGACACCATCCTGCGACCGCCCTAGCTGGGGCCCTGGGCTGCAGGGGCTCCGCTAAGGGGCTTCGCTTGTGGTGGCAGGCATACTCTCCTCCGCATCAACCTCGTTGACACTCTTCTTCTTTCCCCCTTTCTTACCCTTCTTGTCCTTGTCCTTGTTCTTGTCATCCGACTTGGGGACCCAGGACTTCTTGATCTCCTGGATCTCCTTGGCCAACTCGGTCCCCACCGACATCAGCTTGGAGAGCTCGTCCTTGGTGACCTCCACCTTGGTCTCCGGGATACCCGGGGGTGCACGCTTTTTCGACCTGTGCAGCTTCTTGTAAGCCTCCGTGTCGTCCTTGTGGATGGGACATGTTCGGTGGTCATGGTTGAACCCTTTGTTCCTTCCATAACACACGAAACAGCCCTGAGGGTGAGCTCGTATGAACTCCTCAAAGGACAGCGGAGGGTCGCCCATGCGCCGCGGCTCCTTCTTCTCCTTCTTGTTCCAACCCTTCTGCAGGGGCTTCCAATTTCCCCGGTTGCTCCCCGCGTTCAGGTTGTTGGCTACGAAGGCACAAACGGCTGTCTCAGCGGGCTCATCGTCATCGTCATCATCGCCGAGGGCCTCACCGCCTTCCGTTCCCGCTGGGTCCATGGCAGATTCCCCGCCAGACCCTTCGCCAACATAGTTGACGTCACGGACACCGGCCTTCAAGCCACGGGTGTGGTGGAGATTCCTGTACTCTTTGAGTACCTCCTCTCCGACCCACTCCAAGACCTCGTCGCAGGTCATCCGCGCCGGGATGGCCTGCAGACGGAGGGTCTGGCCGCCCACGTCGCACTCCTCGAGGCGCAACATCGCGGTCTTCTCGCGATCGCCCATCACGGTGATGAGGAGGGCGTTCCGCAGCTCTCGCCGCTTGACATCCCGCGCCACATGCTTATTTGTCCAAGCCAACACTTTTGGATGATACTCCTTGGGGAGCATCATCTTGAACCTGTGGTTGAACTTGGCTCTCTTGGCTTCCTCCTTGGTGACTCTCTTGATCCATGCCTCCGGCAGCATGGAGAGCAGGCGGGCCTGCTGGTCACCCTCATTCCAGTCCTCGGGGTTGCGGCGGACGAGGGTGTATTGCCCCCGGAAGTCTTGACGCGTTCCCGTGGGGGGCCGGCCACGGGACGCTGCGGTGACACACACAGGTGAGCAGGCAGGCAAAGCACTACGCTCACAAGGGCATCAATACGCTCGTGTCATGTGACAAAGCGTTTCAGGATCCTTGCCACTCTGCAACAAGGGAACGAAAGTATGTACAGCAACACATCAGGATATGTACACATGGGGTTGAGACTAGACTGGGGTAAGGGCATCACAGGACAATAGACACTCAATCCCAACTCATATCCCAATCCCAGGTCCGACCCTCTCAGTGGCTGGTGGGGGCGGGGGCTCAAACACAACCCATGCCCTGCTCAGTCCGGACCCTGAAACCCTGCCAATAGGGGAGGTGTTCCGCCAAGCCACAGGCGAGTTCCTGGGAACCAAGCAGCTCCAAGGCCAACCGACAGTAGCTTCCTATGCTCCCTCAACGGCAGGTCCCAACTCCCCTCTGAGCCAGAGATATGGCTCCGCCATTATCACCCAGGAGTTGGTAGCTGAAAATGGGCTGTTTCAGCCCAAACTGAAATTAACTCAAAAATCCCCAAAATTGACCCCTTGTCCGGACCCGCCAGAGGTAGGGACGAGGCAACTGACCCTATGCCCTTCGAGTACGAACTCCCTGGAGCCCTCACCCAACCTGGTTCCCTCTGAGGTCCCGGCATCAGGGCAACACGGACGAGTCAAGTGGGGTCATGATGCCAAAATCACCAAAATTGGCGTCATTCCCACGCATGGCTCGCCCGGCCAAGGTAAAGCCAATGGCTCACAGGGTAGGAGGCAGGACCTAGGACTTATATCTGAGTGTACAACTTGAAATTAGGTCCGGGCTCCCTGTGGGCATAGAGAAATGGGGCCGCCAATTGACCACACAGAAGGGGGAAATTCGGGTCCGAAAATGGGGTCATTTTGGCTGCTCGAAACGAGCCAAAATTCAGGGTGCTCCCGATTGTATATCTCCACGCCGGCTTGGAGATCCGATCCGCCATTCCATACGCGATCCACCCGGAGTCCAACAGAGACTCCCATGCCCTTGGCTCTCAAAGATCTCCATGCCACTCGGCGTGGTGTCAATCCCAATTGGGACCACAAATGCCAAAATGGCAAAATTGCCCACACTCACTTTGGGCTAGCGCCTTAACGAAGGTTGCTCCGCTTCGCCCACGTGGTGTGTGAACCATGGGGACCAATATGCATAACACCCATGTCATATATGGTCCATTGGTCCATGCGTCTGGCCTGCACGGGTGGGCTCAAAATAGTGCACGACGGGCAGCAAAAGTGGAAAAGTGCTCAAAATGGCCAAAAATGCGCACACTCATGGTTAGGGCAAATGAGGCACATGCCCGACTCGGACCGGAGTGTGCCATAGGATTGGTATCAAGTCACGTGTGTCCAACATATCTTTTGGGCGTCGCCCAACTCCTCCGGTTTTGGGGATGGCAGGGTCGCCAAGTGAGCCCATGATTTGGGATGGTCCCAAATCGCCAACATGGCGGCCACGGTATGCCAAGTCCACGAGGAGTTATTCGCCGGGTCCAAGATATGTTGGGCACCAAAGTATGTACCCTCATAACATACTTGGGTCATGATGTCAATTGAGCGCAACGTTGAGATACACGGTCGCCACTTGACACCATGACGGGCCAAAAACGGCCAAATTGGTATAAAGACACACAAAAGTGCCTTGAAAGGTGCACAATTATATTATAATATCTTCGGATTGGATCGTGCAATCAACTAATCCTTCTAAACACAATGACTTGACACCAATGACCTTCGATTCCACATATGTGCTCCACTTGGGGCGCCTTGAAAGGTTACAAGCGCTACTTCCCAAGTGGGCAGATGAAAATATGGAAAATTGCAAAACACACACCTTGCTCCCAACGCATCGCTTCGGGATCGCCACACAAGCTTCCCTTCACGAAGGTTAGGCTTGCAATTGATCGTAGGGAGTATGGAGAAGGGGCTTGCACAATATGAGGTCCATTGGCGGCCTTGGCTTGGAGCGATGGACCCGCCAAATGGGCACGCAACACAACACAAGGCACATACTCCATATTGCCCAAAAAGGTAGCTCCCCCCACGATATGTCATGCCCCTCCAAGGGCATAACTTTGTGTCAATCGCTCATAGGAACTCAAGGAGAGTTCCTATGCAACACCAACACTCGCGCGCTACACTCGAAAGTTATCTTAACGCACGCAATATCATGGCCATAGAGTTACAACGCAAACTCTACTCTCTTGACCATGATCCATTACACTAGCGCGCACGTGTGGAGACGCAAGGCATATGATGCTTCCTAAATTACGTCGGGAGTATTGTGAATACATCCCACGTTTCCTTATTGTCATTCCTCGCAAGCGGCACGAGATATGACCCTCACAAGTGGCCTCACGAATCAACTTTGTTTTGCCCATATCTTTAAGACAAATGGAGGGCAAGATAAAAGGAAAGTTGATTCGTGCATAGGGAAGCACGTAGGTCCACTCGAAAGAGGTCAAATCAAGTGCGGGGATGTCGAAGTCGAAAATCCGATTTCGACATCCTGAAAAATTCGGATTAAGGTTGCGAGTGTAAGATGTGAAAATTGCGGAAGCATCCATGCAGTTCCTGACGACTTTGGAGCCTTCGTGACGGATTGCGTTAAAATTTCCATTAATTACAGTTAAACTGGCGGTTACGGTAAAGTCGCGATCCAACCGCCAGCAGTCAAAACAGTAATTATCAGAACGGAAGCGTAAAAATTGACGGAAACATTATGAAAATAAAACCCTGTTGATTCCTGATATTCTGATACACAAATCTCCGCTGGCGGTGCATCGGTTGCCGATGCGGGGCTTTACGGCACGGATCACGCTCCCGCCGGGCTCGCACCGGGCGTCAACGGGCGCCTTCCATACATGGGGCTAGTGGACCGGAGACCGGTCTTCCCTTCCGTACATGGGGTTAGTGGGCCGGAGACCGGTTATATGCCCTAACCTGGCCATGGGGTCCTGGGTACCGCTTCACCCCCCTCCTTAGAGCAAACCCTGGGGGGGGCTCGATAACACCCAGGCATGGCAGCGGGTACCCAGGACCATTTCCTGAAGGGGGGGGGTGTCACATCCTCACTTCAGGCTGACTCAGGGTAGGCACAGTAAAATAGGTATGATGCTGTAAAAGTTCGTAGCACATGTATAGTATCAAGTATCAAGTCCCGGGTCCTGGCGGCGATTGTTCGGCATCCAAAGGACCCGTTAACCCATACCAGGCGCACCGGGTGCCGGCTGCTACGGTCACCACCACAGTGGCAGTGGCATACACAGCCAACATAGGCGTCACACGACGACCGAGGTGGTCCCACAGGTCGAGAGCGACCACAAAGATCCATCAGGCTACCCCAAGCTTCCCAAGGCCCGCCGACTGGGGAGAGTCCCCACGGGTCTTTCCTCGGGCGCACCATGTCCATATCCATACGACGCGAGTCCAGAGTGATACAGCCGAACTCCTTAAGGGATCTTAAGGGAGCTCCTCCTGAAGGGATCGGGCATCAAGGCCGTCTTTTCCCTCGCCCTATTACCACGAAGGCCATACATGAGGGAGTCCTCATGCAGTGTGGGCGGAGGCGTCGACTCCTCAAACCACCAGTTTCCCAGGCAGACTGACCGAGGTCAGGAGCACCGGAGGCCGCCATCCGACTGCAAGTGCGTCTGCGAATGGGTAGGCTCACACTGGGACTGACAGTGGCGGACCGCTGGGAGTGTAGTCAGGCAACTGGGCTTCCCGCCTGGCGCCATCAGGATCTCCACATCACAGCGAATAGGGCAACACGGTATCACAGGCACTCAAACAGTAGAATCTGTATTCAGGTACTGGTCCAGGCTGGACCAGGCTGTATGAACATGTACACGGCGACTCAAGGCGCCTTTGTATACGATTCGCATCCCTTCGGAGGGGAAAAACAGTCCACACTCCGGTGATGGGCTGAAGACAGCAACATACAGATGCACATATCCTGGAGGGCAGAAAAAGTAAACAATAATCGGGTAAACAGGCGTGTAAACACACTCTGGACAGAGTGCCAAACCACGCCCTGGTTAGGATAAGGCATATGCAGGAGGGTGGACAGGAAAACGCCTGAGTTCAGGCCATATATAGTCAGCTGACACACGTCGACTGGTCCGGATTCCGCAAGTGCCATGGAACCAGACCACACACCAAAAATTCGCAATGCCGATGACAGCGGCATCCGTTGCGCAACGTCGTATGGGCTTCAAGGCCCCAAGAGCTCAGAAATATGAAGGTCAGTCGCCCTACCTGGTTTCCCAAGGATTCAGCAGGAGGGGGAGTGACGAATAGAAGAAGAGAGGGGCCATCCTCCTCTGGATTCAGCAGGGGGGGGTACATGGCCACTCTGACGGCAGGTCACCGGAAGATGGAAGAGAGCAAGCAAGCAAGGGACGATCCGTCGACCTCACAAGCGCTCATAACACATCAGGGGAGAGCTCAGGGCACTGATCAGGCGCCCCTGGCTGCAATCGCCCGGGTGAGTGCTGCCAAGTCCGAAACGTGGATCTTGGTCTTATGCTTGCGGATGTACTCCATGACGGGAGTATTGATCCGCGGCAGGAACGAGGAGACGGGTTCCCAGGTGTCGTGGGACGGCCCATAGCCTCGCCAACGAACCTTGAACTCCAGACCTCCGGGCGCCGAGGCTTTCGGACGCTGAGCAAGGATCTTCTCGACTGTATAGTCGTCCTGCTCAGCATAGTCGTCGTCCGAATCAGCCTCCTGTGCCGCATAGCTCAGGGACACATGTTGGCCACGGAGGTCGGGTTCCCGCACACGGAGTTGACTCTCGTGGCGCTCCCGGAACTGTCCGTGACCCACCTTGATGCGGTAGGTGTCCTCACCAATCCTGCGGACCACCTCTCCGGGTGTGAACCAGGTTTTGGTGCGGTGGGTGCCCATAGGGCGGGGTCTGATCACCCACACCGGGTCTCCCACCCTGAACTTCTGCGCTGTAGAGCTCGGGGTGGACTTCTGACGCTCAGCATGCTCCTTCTCGAGCTGCTGGCGGATGTCCCGCGCCGTTGCCTCTTGCCGCGCGAAGAATTCCTTGGCATCCATAGCCATGCCATCACCAGACAAGGGAAGTTTCCTACCCAGGGGGTCCCTGCCAAACAGAATCTGGTGAGGGGACAAACCGCCCGGAGTGGGGGTGTCATGATGGGCCTTCAGAGCAGGCCACATCTCCTCAAACCAATTCCGACGTGGATTGGTGATGTGGATCTTGCGCAGCTTCTCGAACAGCTGCCGTCCAGCCACTTCAGCACGGCCGTTAGACCGGCTGAGATAGGCGACGCTCTTGGCATGACGTATTCCCATCAGGGAACACATAGCCTTGAACCAGCCACCAGTAAACTGGGGCCCTCGGTCACTGCAAATGGTGCGGGGGATGTCAAAGACGGTCAGCCGATGACGAATCATCATGACTGCCACTTCCTTGGCAAGCAACCCCTTTTTGCGTGCCGGAACGGCTACAACGTAGCCGCTGTGGCGGTCCACACAGAGAACCACACAGTCAAAGGTCTCCTTGCCAATGTGCACTTCGGGCATGGAGAAGACGTCCATGGCCACACTCTCCATGGGCTGGTCAGGAACCGGGGTCCATTGGGCTTCCCCCTTGACGTTCCGGTTATCGGGATTGCAGGCCTGACAGACCGAGCAACCCTTCCTGACCTTCTTGATGGCGGTGTAGAGAACGATATGGTCGATCTCGAACCGACGCTGCATGTCAAGAGCTTGCTTCTTGACCCCTGGGTGCAGCATGTGGTGGTGCCAAGCTTCACACAGCTCGAGCACCCGGGACTCTGGTACTAGCAGCTTACCATTCCGGTAGAGCTTGCCATCTTCCTCAGTCAGCCCCTTTGGCCACTTCTGCCCGTCATCAGGGTCGGTCACAGCCCTATACTCGGCCGCAAAGGCCTCAGACTTGGCGTAGTCGTCGGTCCAGTCGTCCTGGAGGCAAGACTCCGGGAAGAGGTGCTTGTCGGACTCAGCTCTATCAGGGGCGAGTACTCTGACCGCTCTGCTCACCCTCGACGCGAGGGGGGCATCCGCAGCCATGACGACGAAGCATTTGGCACCCTCCTCCTCCATTAGGCGCTCCATTCCGATGATCCTCTTGGCTTCAGCGGTCTCAGCCTCATCGCCATGGGCAGAGATATCCTGCATGCCCTTGCTGGCGGGATAGGCCCACCTACTGAGACAGTCCGCCACGGTGTTGTCCTTGCCAGGAACATACACAACCGTGAGGTCGAACTTGGCCATGGTCTCATGCCATCTTGCCCGTCGGGAGGCGGGACCTGAGGGGGTGTCCACGTGCTCCTTGTGCCACGACTGCAGACTCTGATGGTCGGTGCAGACGGTGATGGGATGGAGGGCTATGTACCCAGCCCATTTCCTGAGAGCCATGACGATGGCATACGCCTCCTTTTCACGGGGCGTCCACGTCCGTCTCTGGCCTTCCGCCAGGACTCGGCTCCAGAAGGCCACGGGCACGTGCCTCCCGTCGTCAAGCACTTGCTCCAACACAGCGCCAATGGCGTAGTCGGAAGCGTCGGTGCGCAGGACGAACCCTCTGTCGGGATCCACGAGGTGCAGACCCACTGCGGATAGCAGCGCCTGCTTCATCCCCTCAAAGGCACGGTCGGACTCAGCTGTCCGGACCAGAGCCTTCTTGGACCCCTTCTTGGTCTCCTCTCGGTTGCCCTTGAGCATGGTCGTCATGGGGGCTGCATACTCGGCATACATCTTGATATACCCCGAGTAGTAGTTGCAGAACCCCAGATACGCCCGTAGCTCAGAGACCGTCTTGGGCTTTTCCCAGTGCTCGATCGCAGCCACCTTGCCAGGTATGGGCTTTCGCTGCCCGTTCCCGACTACGTGGCCAGCGAAGACCACCTCGCTTACCGCAATGGTGGCCTTGTCACTGCTGCCCGTGAGTTTGTGCCGAACCAGGAGGTCCAGCACTCGAGTGGCGTCCCTCTCGTGTGCCTCCAGGAGCTCCTCGTAGCTCATACTGGGGTCCCCGGAAGCGATGATCACGTCGTCCACGAAGGGGTCCGCACAGTCGCGCACCGGCTCAAGCAGGTTCTCCAGCATCCGCTGAAAAGCCGCATTGCCGTTGGTAACGCCCATAGGCATCACCTTCCACTGGAGAGGTCCAAGTGGGGTGCTCATGGCTGTGCAGGCACGGGACTCCTCGGCGAGAGGCATCTGATGATAACCATGTTTCAGGTCAATCACCGTGAAGATCCTCCGCCGGTGTTGCTTTTGCAGCATGTCCTCAATGAGGGGCAGCGTATAGCTGTCGTGCTGCGTTTGGGCGTTCAGGCCGCGGTAGTCGACCACGAGCCGCCACTCACCGGCAACCTTCTTGGGGACGACGAAGCACGGAGAGGCCCACTCAGAGTGGCACGGCTCAAGCAAGCCTCTCTGGATGAAGTCACGGAGGATCTTCTCCATGGCCTCTTTCCTCTCGCCCCTCAGGGCAAACTCCCGGTGACGATACACACGGGGGTCCTTCTTCAGTCGTATCTTGGCCTCGCCATACGGTCCACGCACCGGTGGGGGAAACACAGGCTTACCGCTGAAGAAGGTATCACCATACTTCTGCTTCAGCCTGGCCCTCAATGCCTGGATCTTGGGGCAGTCATCGGACTCCGCCTTGGCTTTTCCGGGCACTTGAACCACGGAGCTTACTTGAGGGGTAGCGACCCCGCTCGGTTTCGGCTCAGGTGGTCTTCCCAGGTGGCCCAAAGGGCCATCTCTGGTCTTGCCTCGGAATAGATCGCCGTAGGTGGGTGGGTTACCCCCGATTGGCTCGTCCTGGCTGGACAGGTGGTCCAGTACCCTCCTTACGAAGGTATTCCCATCATAGGAACCAGAGACGATCGAGTCCACTTCCCACCAGGCTTTGTCCTGGCCTTTGCCCTCACGCTGGGTTCCCCAGTCGTGAAAGGGCTGATCCATATACCCCTGAACCAGATCCCACTCCTCTTCAGTGAGGGGCTCTTCCGCTTCTGATTCCTCGATGTCAACAGGGGGAACCGCAAAGCATTGCCTCCAAGGCTCCGCTATGATGCGGTTGACACACACGAAGTCCGTCTTGTCGGCCTGATCAAGGCCCCCATCCACATAGTGGAATTCCGTTGGCCATCTCTGGGGTGGCATGGGCTGTCCCTTAGCGTCCTGATAGACACTCTCTCCAGCCGGTAGGACGACCTTGTTTAAGGTCATGTTGGTCAATGGGGCTACCCAATGTCGGGTACTTTCCTCCTCGGTGCATCCCATAGGAACAACCAGCACTGCCTTGGAGCGGTCCTTGCGAATCTTCGCTATCGCTCTTGGAATGTCCGAACGGGGGCAATGGATCCACAGCAATCCCTGATGCGGACCCCAGTGCTTCTTCCACGCGGACTCCTGTGCGCTCCAGTACTTCTCACACACCCGAAGATGGGCGGAGGTTCCTGAAGAGAACGCATCCAGGGCCAGATCCGAAGCTCCCAAGTCAGCGACAACTCGGCTCGCCACTTCCGGCCTTACGCCGTACTCCTGGTTTGCAGGACCAGTTGGCCCAGTGTCCAGCGCGGCCACTTCGAGCTGATTGCGTTCGGGGTGGATCCATTGGCATTCCACATGGTGCTCAGGTGACGAAAGCCACGAGAGTTGGTCGTCCTGCTACAGGGTCATGGAGGCCTGGGCCGGGAGAACGCCGGAGTCCGTCTCCATCATGAAGTCGTAGCCGACGATCATGTCCCAGTGCATCTTGGCCTCGTAGAAGCGACCGTGCAGGAGGATTTCCTTGCCGAGGTCTGGGCGGCTCAGCTCACGATGGTTCACGAACTGCAGCCCAATGGCCGCTTCCTTCGTGCCTCCCACCATGTACTGGCCGTTCGCCACCTTCAGCCTGACAGGTTTCCGACTGTCGGTAAGACACTCTGGCGGAAGCAGGCCAGCCTTGACCAAGCTGACTTGAGCTCCCGTGTCGACCAACACGTCGAAAACCTTTTCCACTTCCCCGCATAAGGCACGGACCTTAAGATGCAACTGCCGCTCGCGACCGACACGGCGCACGGCGTGCAAACTCAGGATCTCCGGCCGTTCCAGAAGCTCAACAAGCGACTGGTGCAGGTCGTGGACAATGGGCTCAGGCTGCCCATCTGCAGCATCCAGCTGCGGTCCGGGTGATCCTCCGATACTCTCGGAAAGATCTTGTAGTACATCAAACACATTCTTGGTCGCGAAGGACGGACGGGTGCAAGGCTTCGTGCCTTCACTTGCCCTCAGCCCGCCTCCGCGACTGGGTGCCGGACCGGGCCTTCCGCCCGCGGCAGTCCCCTTGTGTTTATCGACTCCCGACTGGGATGGTTCGGCGCTTCCCACGTCACCATCCTGCGACCGCCCTAGCTGGGGCCCTTGGCTGCAGGGGCTCCGCTAGGGGGCGTCGGTTGTGGAAGAAGGGGTGTTCTCCTCCGCATCAACCTCGTTGATGCCCTTCTTCCTTCTTTCGCTGCGAGTAGGCTTCTTGTCCTTGTCCTTGTTCTGGTTGTTCTGGTTGTTCTCCTTGTTCTTGTTGTCCGACCTGGGGACCCAGTTCCGCTTGATCTCCTGGATCTCCTTGGCCAACTCGGTCCCCTGCGACACCAGCTTGGAGAGCTCGTCCCTGTCCACCTCCACCTTGGCTTCCCGGATACCCGCGGGCGCACGCTTCTTCGACCCGTGCGCCTTCTTGTAAGCCTCCGTGTCGGCCTTGTGGACGGGGCATGTTCGGTGGTCATGGTTGAAGCCTCGCTTCCTCCCATAACACACGAAACAGCCCTGAGGGTGAGCTCGTATGAACTCCCCAAAGGACAGCGGAGGGTCGCCAATGCGGCGAGGGTCCCTCTTCTCCTGCTTCCTCCAACCCTGCTGCAGGGGCTTCCAGTTCCCCGGCTTGCTCCCCGCGCTCAGGTTCTTGGCCACGAAGGCACACACGGCCACTTCGGCGGGCTCATCGTCGTCGTCATCGTCGACGAGAGTCTCATCGCTGCCGGCTCCCGCTGGGTCCATGGCAGCTTCCCCGCCAGGTCCCTCGCCAACGTAGTTGACGTCGCGGTCGCCGGGCCTCAACCCGCGGGTGTGGTGGAGGTTTCGGTACTCCTTGAGTACTTCCTCGCCAACCCACTCCAGGATCTCGTCGCAGCTCATCCGCGCCGGGATGGCCTGTAGACGGATGGTCTGGCCGCTCAACTCACACTCGTCAAGGCGCCACATCGCGGTCTTCTCGCGATCGCCCGAGACGGTGATGAGGAGAGCGTTCCGCAGGGGGGGCCGTTTGACATCCCGGGCCACGTTCTTCTTCGCCCAAGCCACCACGTTCGTATGATACTCTTTTCGGAGCATCATCTTGACCGTGTGGTTGGACTTGGCCCGCTTGGATTCCTCCTTGGTGACCCTCTTGATCCATGCTTCCGGCAGCATGAAGAGCAGGCGAGCCTGCTCGTCACCCTCGTTCCAATCCTCCACGTTGCGGCGCTGGAGGGTGTATTTCCCTCGGAAGTCCCGCCAATCCCGCAGGCGGATCTCCCGTCCATCATGCTCAAGCTTGATGGACTTCCACCGCTTGGCAGCCACCTGCGGAGCGTCCACCCGCTCCTGCTCGTTGAGCCACTTCTTGGCTTCCTTGAGGGTCTTGATCTTCCCCTCCTTGGTCGCCATGAAGTATAGCTCTCCGAGCACTTCCGGCAGGCGGTACCTGAACCGTCTGAAGACATATCTCCCCGCATCCGCGTGAGGCATGTCTTCAGTGACGGTCAGCCCCCAATCGTCCAGCTTCTCCAAGAAGCGGTCGAGGTTGAGGGGGTTGCCATCGTACATGGGGGGCTTGATGTCCTTCAAGTCTTCCCACACGGCGGCATCCGCGGCCTTAGAGACCATGAACGCCGGCCGCGAGGTCGACCGAGGTTCCCATCGGCCTCGCCGACGGACTCCCACGGCCGCCACGTCCATCTCCTCCATGGAACCCCTGTGGCTACGCCGCGGTTCCTCTATGTACGCTGAACCAAAGTGTTCACGCCGTACTTCTTCCATGTACGCATCCTCATCACGGCGCCGGCGGCTGCGTTCAGCGGCCTCCCGTCGTACACCACGCGGCGGGCTGATGTCGAACTCCTCCAGGTCCAGGTGCAGGTCCTCACCTTCGCCGACATCCCACTCCACGTCTCCTCTGAGGACCTCATCCCTGAGTCCACCACAACGTCCTCCAGCCATTGGGATTGGCACCGGGGCTGGTGCCGGGCGTCGGGGGCGTACAGGCGTCCGCGGTGGGGCACGGCGGTTGTGGTAGTCCGAGCTGAGCCACTCATCGCGCCAATCCTCACTGCCACTGCCGGGCGGCACGCGCTCGTTGCGGCGGCCCGCGCTGTGGTGAGAGGGGGCGGTGAGAGAGGGGGCGCTGGCGCCGGGGCGACTCCTGGGGGCTCCGCCGGGGGCGTGGGGTCTGCCTGGACCTGGTCCGGGTCCCAAGCCGTCGTCCGACGAGCCAGACTCCAGGGGTGGGTGGTCGCTGCCGACGCTCCAACGGGCCTCCAGCGCGCCCAGCCTCTGTTGCAGGCCGCTGATGACCGTGTTCAGCCCGCTGATCTCGGCCCTGGCGATGTCCAGCCTTGGAGATGCGAGTCATCTCGCCCTTGCCCGTGTCTACCTCGCACTCGAGGGAAAAGACCCTCCTGCGGAGGTAGACAATCCACCGCCAGGCGGTATCCGGGTCGCCGTTCCCTGGTGGGTCGTCGGGGTCCCCAGGGGGTCCTCCAGGAGGGCCTCCGCCGGGTCCGCCCGGTCCAGGGGGTCCTCCCCCGCCCGGTGGTCCGCCTCCAGGGGGTCCACTTGGTGGGCGTCCTCCAGGGGGTCCTGATGGTCCTCCGCCAGGGGGTCCTGGTGGGTCTCCGCCGGGTCGCCTCGGTGGGTCCGAGGATGGGCGCTTCTTCGTGATGCCGAAGTCCATGTCGTCATCCTCGTCCATGTCGCCCCACCTGGGCGTCTCGGTCTCGGAAGACTCCGAGCTCCGGTAGGGAGGAGGGAGATCCTCATCCTCACCTTCCGGCTCCATGGGGACGTCTCCGCCTCCTCCGCCCGTCCAAGCCACCACTTGGCGATGTCGGCGGCCTCGTTCATCCCCGTCACTGGCGGTGAAGAAGGGGTCACTGTCGTGGGGGTGTCCACCCGCTGGCCTCCGCGGCCTCTCGGGGGTCTTCCCCTTGCCCTTCCTCCGTCGATGGGCGGTGGGGCCACTGCTCCCACTGCTGCCCGTGTCCGCCTCATCCAGCGTCATCCTGGAGGAGGCTTCCCCTTCGAAAAGCTTTCGAAGGGTCTCCACCCGTGATCCTCCCGGGGGAGTCTCGCGGCGGAGTTTGGCCTCTGCCTCCTGCATTGCGGCGGCTGTGGCTGCGGCAGCCCGCACTTCGGCTTCCTCCCGAGCACGAGCCGCCTCGGCTTCCCGGGCCTGCTGCAGCCGCGCCTTCTGCGCCTCCAACGCCGCCAGCTCCGCCTCCGTCTTGGCCTTCTCCTCAGCGACCTTCCGTCGCGCGGCCTCGATGGCGTCCTTCTTGGTGGCGTCCGCCTGGGCCTTAGCCGTCGCTTCGGCGTGGGCCCTTTCCTCCGCCTCCTTCTTTGCCCTCTCTTGGGCAAGCGCCTCTTCCAGCGCCCTCACCTCGGCCTCCCTGCAGGCAATGGCCTCCTGCGCCAGGCAGGCTTCCTCGTGGGCTGCCGCCAACTCACCGTTGACCTGGGCAGTCGCTGCCCCATGGGCGGCTACGGCCGTGAGTCCGGCCGCAATGGCCGCCACGGTCCAGGCGTGGATGGCCATGCCATGCGCCCACTCCGCAGCCTCCTCCTGGGCGATGCCGACGGCGCCCTCCACGGCAGCGCTGTGCTGCCTGGCCCGTTGCCGGACAACCCGAAGGTTGCAGGGCACCCCACAGACGGGCTCACAGGCACGCGCCACGTCCCTGTCGGGAGCGACGCTGCTCCTGGAGCTGGCCTGGTCGGCCGGCATCCTCCCGCGGTGGGCCGACTCCACGTCGCTGCTGGGGCCTGCTGGGGCTTGCTGGGGCCTCAGGAGCAGCTGACGGGGCTTGGCCTTGGTCTGCCTGGCGACTTGGATGAAGTCGCCGAGGGTGGCGTGGCCGGGGTGATGACCACCATTGGCCCGCTGGGGACTGGGGGCTGGGGTTCCGCCCTTGGCGCCTTGGGCGGCTTCGGCGGCCAGGGACTCCTGGTACCTCCGCCACCTCCGGTCCCGCTTCCTGTCCCCGGCGGACCACTTCTCCTTCCCCGGAGAAGCGCTGCTGCTGCCCTGCAGCCTGCGCTCGCTCCCCGGTTCCGGGAAGTTCTTCTCGATCATGTCCCACATGGAGACATTGATCGAGGCGCCCGACGGGTACACGTTGGGCTCCTCGTCCTCCTCAATCTCGTCGGGGCGCAGGCCTTCGCCAGGCCTGTCCGGCCGGGTCCACGTCCTCCAGCGCCTCTGCTGGAAGCGGAAGGCGAACCCTTCCGCCCGCAGCCAGTCCTCCACGTCCTGCAGGCGGTCGGGGGCGATGTCCGTGCGGAGCTCGAAGCTCCCGGGCATGCCGCCTTCGCACTGGGGGTGGCTGTGGCGGTAGTGCTGGTCCCAGACCAACCCACGCAGTAGGCGCACTGCATGGGGCTGGGGCCGCGGCCACATCCTGCCCGCTTCTTGCCAGTTTACCATGGCAGCGGGGGCGTAGTTGGTCTTGAGGTCCTTGGTATGCACTCGTTCCACTCAATGAACTGGTGGTGGTTGTTGAGGCGGGTGCTGCAGCACTGGATTGGAAGTGCGGCTGGTGCTGGTCAGCCGGTGGTTGTGGAGGTGGTTGACGCGGCCTTGCTGGTCGGCCGATGGGTCTGGTCTGTGAACCTCCTTCACGGCCGCGGCGCGGTCAGGGCGATGCTCTGGACGGCGCTGCGGGCTCCGTGACGAACTCGGCGCTGTCGCTGGGCGGCGCTGCGAGCCGCTGCGCTGCGCTGCGAGGTGCTGCGCTGCGCTGCGAGCTGCGAGCTGCGAGCTGCTGCGCCGCGCTGCTCGGGGTTGGTGGCCCCGAGTGGCACGCGAGGGCTGGGTAACCCCGCGGCGCCGAAACGCTTTTGACGCGTTCCCGTGGGGGGCCGGCCACGGGACGCTGCGGTGACACGCACAGGTGAGCAGGCAGGCAAAGCACTACGCTCACAAGGGCATCAATACGCTCGTGTCATGTGACAAAGCGTTTCAGGATCCTTGCCACTCTGCAACAAGGGAACGAAAGTATGTACAGCAACACATCAGGATATGTACACATGGGGTTGAGACTGGACTGGGGTAAGGGCATCACAGGACAATGGACACTCTATCCTAACTTGTATCCCAATTCCAGGTCCGACCCTCTCAGTGGCTGGTGGGGGCGGGGGCTCAAACACAACCCATGCCCTGCTCAGTCCGGACCCTGAAATCCTGCCAATAGGGGAGGTGTCCCGCCCAGCCACAGGCGAGTTCCTGGGAACCAAGCAGCTCCAAAGCCAACCGACAGTTCCTCCCCCATGCTCCCTTAACGGCAGGTCCCAACTTTCCTCTGAGACAGAGATATGGCTCCGCCATTATCACCCAGGAGTTGGTAGCTGAAAATGGGCTGTTTCAGCCCAAACTGAAATTAACTCCAAAATCTCCAGAGATTGACCCCTCGTTCGGACCCGCCAGAGGTAGGGACGAGGCAACTGCCCCTATGCCCTTCGAGTACGAACTCCCTGGAGCCCTCACCCAACCTGGTTTCCTCTGAGGTCGCGGCATCAGGGCAACACGGATGAGTCAAGTGGGGTCATGATGCCAAAATCACCAAAATTGGCGTCATTCCTACGCGTGGCTCGCCTGGCCAAGGTAAGGCCAATGGCTCACAGGGTAGGAGGCAGGACCTAGGACTCATATCTGAGTGTACAACTTGAAATTAGGTCCGGGCTCCCTGTGGGCATAGAGAAATGGGGCCGCCAATTGACCACACAAGAGGGGGAAATTGGGGTCCCAAAATGGGGTCATTTTGGCTGCTCGAAATGAGCCAAAATTCAGGGTGCTCCCAATTGTATATCTCCAGGCCGGCTTGGAGATCCGATCCGCCATTCCATACGCGATCCACCCGGAGTCCAACTAAGACTCCCATGCCCTTGGCTCTCAAAGATCTCCATGCCACTCGGCGTGGTGTCAATCCCAATTGGGACCACAAATGCCAAAATGGCAAAATTGCCCACACTCACTTTGGGCTAGCGCCTTAACGAAGGTTGCTCCGCTTCGCCCACGTGGTGTGTGAACCATGGGGACCAATATGCATAACACCCATGTCATATATGGTCCATTGGTCCATGCGTCTGGCGTGCACGGGTGGGCTCAACATAGTGCACGGCGGGCAGCAAAAGTGGAAAAATGCTCAAAATGGCCAAAAATGCGCACACTCATGGTTAGGGCAAATGAGGCAATATGCCCAACTCGGACCAGAGTGTGCCATAGGATTGGTATCAAGTCACGTGTGTCCAACATATCTTTTGGGCGTCGCCCAACTCCTCCGGTTTTGGGGATGGCAGGGTCGCCAAGTGAGCCCATGATTTGGGATGGTCCCAAATCGCCAACATGGCGGCCACGGTATGCCAAGTCCACGAGGAGTTATTCGCTGGGTCCAAGATATGTTGGGCACCAAAGTATGTACCCTCATAACATACTTGGGTCATGATGTCAATTGAGCGCAACGTTGAGATACACGGTCGCCACTTGACATCATGACGGGCCAAAAACGGCCAAATTGGTATAAAGACACACAAAAGTGCCTTGAAAGGTGCACAATTATATTATAATATCTTCGGATTGGATCGTGCAATCAGCTAATCCTTCTAAACACAATGACGTGACACCAATGACCTTCGATTCCACATATGTGCTCCACTTGGGGCGCCTTGAAAGGTTACGAGCGCTACTTCCCAAGTGGGCACATGAAAATATGGAAAATTGCAAAACACACACCTTGCTCCCAACGCATCGCTTCGGGATCGCCACACAAGCTTCCCTTCACGAAGGTTAGGCTTGCAATTGATCGTAGGGAGTATGGAGAAGGGGCTTGCACAATATGAGGTCCATTGGCGGCCTTGGCTTGGAGCGATGGACCCGCCAAATGGGCACGCAACACAACACAAGGCACATACTCCATATTGCCCAAAAAGGTAGCTCCCCCCACGATATGTCATGCCCCTCCAAGGGCATAACTTTGTGTCAATCGCTCATAGGAACTCAAGGAGAGTTCCTATGCAACACCAACACTCGCGCGCTACACTCGAAAGTTATCTTAACGCACGCAATATCATGGCCATAGAGTTACAACGCAAACTCTACTCTCTTGACCATGATCCATTACACTAGCGCGCACGTGTGGAGACGCAAGGCATATGATGCTTCCCAAATTACGTCGGGAGTATTGTGGATACATCCCACGTTTCCTTATTGTCATTCCTCGCAAGCGGCACGAGATATGACCCTCACAAGTGGCCTCACGAATCAACGTTGTTTTGCCCATATCTTTAAGACAAATGGAGGGCAAGATAAAAGGAAAGTTGATTCGTGCATAGGGAAGCACGTAGGTCCACTCGAAAGAGGTCAAATCAAGTGCGGGGATGTCGAAGTCGAAAATCCGATTTCGACATCCTGAAAAATTCGGATTAAGGTTGCGAGTGTAAGATGTGAAAATTGCGGAAGCATCCATGCAGTTCCTGACGACTTTGGAGCCTTCGTGACGGATTGCGTTAAAATTTCCATTAATTACAGTTAAACTGGCGGTTACGGTAAAGTCGCGATCCAACCGCCAGCAGTCAAAACAGTAATTATCAGAACGGAAGCGTAAAAATTGACGGAAACATTATGAAAATAAAACCCTGTTGATTCCTGATATTCTGATACACAAATCTCCGCTGGCGGTGCATCGGTTGCCGATGACCGGCTTTACGGCACGGATCACGCTCCCGCCGGGCTCGCACCGGGCGTCAACGGGCGCCTTCCATACATGGGGCTAGTAGACCGGAGACCGGTCTTCCCTTCCGTACATGGGGTTAGTGGGCCGGAGACCGGTTGTATGCCCTAACCTGGCCATGGGGTTCTGGGTACCGCTTCAGTCTCGCCAATCCCGTAGGCGGATCTCCCGACCATCATGCTGAAGCTTGATGGCCCTCCACCGCTTGGCAGTTACCTGCGGAGCGTGCACCCGCTCCTGCTCGTTGAGCCACTTCTTGGCTTCCTTGAGGGTCTTGATTTTCCCCTCCTTGGTCGCCACGAAGTATAGCTCTTGGAGCACGTCCGGCAGGTGCCCCCTGAACCGTTTGAAGACATATTTCTCCGCTTCTGCGGGATCCATGTCTTCAGTGACGGTCATCCCCCAATCGTCCACCTTCTCCAAGAAGCGGTCGAGGTTGAGGGGGTTGCCATCGTACGTGGGGGGCTTGATGTCTTTCAGGTCTTCCCACACGGCGGCATCCGCGGCCTTAGAGACCATGAACGCCGGCCGCGAGGTCGACCGAGGTTCCCATCGGCGTCCCCCACGGACTCCCACGGCCGCCACTTCCATCTCCTCCACGGTATCCATGTGGCTACGCCGTGGTTCATCCATGTACGCTGAACTTAGATGTTCACGCCGTACTTCTTCCATGTATGCCTCCTCATCACGGCGCCGGCGGCTGCGTTCAGCGGCCTCCCGTTGTACACCACGCGGCGGGGTAATGCCAAAGTCCTCCAGGTCTTCCTCGCCTCCGCCGACATCCCACTCCACGTCCCCTCCGGGGACCTCATCTCTGAGTCCACCATAACGCCCGTTACAGCGGCCCGCGCTGTGATGAGAGGGGGCGCTGAGAGAGGGGGCACTGGCGCTGGGGCGACTCCTGGGGGCTCCGCCGGGGTGTGGGCTCTGCCTGGACCTGGTCCAGGTCCCAAGCCGTCGTCCGACGAGCCGGACTCCAGGGGTGGGTGGTCGCTGCCGACGCTCCCACGGCCTTCCAGCTCGTCCAACCTCTGCTGCAGGCCGTTGATGACCTTGTTCAGCTACCTGGTCTCGCCCCTGGCGATGTCCAGCTCCCTCTGGGCAGCGGTGGCGACGTTGGTGATCTTGACCATCTCTGTCTTGGCGATGTCCAGCTCCTTCTGCGCGCCGGCGGCAACCCTGGCGATGCGGATCATCTCGACTTTTCCCGTGTCTACCTCACCCTCGAGGGTCTGGACCCTCCTGCGGAGGTGGACAATCCACCGCCAAGTGGCCTCCGGGTCACCGTCTTCTGGTGGGCCGTCGGGGTCCCCAGGGGGTCCTCCAGGAGGGCCTTCGCCGGGTCCGTCTGGTCCAGGGGCTCCTCCCCCGCCCGGAGATCCGCCTCCGGGGGGTCTACCTGGTGGGCGTCCTCCAGGGGGTCCTGATGGTCCTCCGCCAGGGGGTCCCGGTGGGCCTCCGCCGGGTCCCCTCGGTGGGCCCGAGGATGGGGGCTTCTCCGTGTAGCCAAAGTCCATGTCATCATCCTCGTACATGTCGCCCCACCTAGCCGTCTTGGTCTCGCACTCGGTGGACTCCGAGCTCCGGTAGGGAGGAGGGAGATTCTCACCCTGACCCTCCGGCTCCATGGGGACATTTCCGCCTCCTCCTCCAGCCACTCCTCGGCGATGTCGGCGGTCTGGTCCATCCCCGTCGCTAGCGGTGAAGAAGGGGTCGGAGTCGTGGGGGTGTCCGCCAGCTGGTCTCCGTGTCCTCTCGAAGGTCTTCCCCTTACCCCTCCTTCGTGGGTAGGCGGTGGGGCCACTGTCCCCACTGCTGCCCGTGTCGACCTCCTCCAGATCCAGCATAATCTTGGAGGAGGCGTCCCCTTCGAAGAGCTTTCGAAGGGTCTCCACTCGGGATCCTCCCGGGGGTGTCTCGCGCTGGAGTTTGGCATCCGCCTCCTCCATTGCGGCGGCCGTGGCTACGGCAGCTCGCCTTTCGGCCTCCTCGCGGGCACGGGCAGCCTCGGCTTCCAAAGGCCGCTGCAGCCGAGCCTTCTCTGCTTCATATGCTGCCAGCCCCGCCTCTGTCCTGGCCCTCTCCTCAGCGACCTTCCGTCGCGCGGCCTCGATGGCATCTTTCCTGGCGGCGTCCGCTTGGGCCTTGGCCGTTGCTTCGGCGTGGGTTCTTTCCTCGCCTCCTTCCTTGCCCTCTCTTGGGCAAGCGCCTCTTCCAGCGCTTTCACCTTGGCCTCCTTACGGAAAATGGCCTCCTAGGCCAGGCGGGCTTCCTGGGCGGCTGCCGCCACCTCACCCCTGACCCAGGCAGTCGCTGCCTCCTGGGCGGTTGCAGCCGTGAGTCCGTCCGCAATGGCCGCCACGGTTGAGGCATGGAAGGCCATGCCTCTGCTGCAATCTGCAGCCTCCTCCTCGGCGATGCCGACGGCGCCCTCCACGGCAGCGTTCTGCTGCGTGGCCCGTTGCTGGGCAACCCGAAGGTTGCAGGGCACCCCACAGGCGTGCTCGCAGGCGCGGGCCACGTCCCTTTGGTCGGGAGCGACGCGACTGCTGGAGCTGGCCTGGTCGGCCGGCATCCTCCCACGGTGGGCCGACTCCACGTCCCTGCTGGGGCCTGACTTCCTCAGGTGCAGCTGACGGGGCTTGGCCTTGGCCTTCTGTGCGACCTCCAGGAAGTCGCCAAGGCTGGTGTGACCGGGCCGGTGACCGCCACTGGCCGGTTGGGGGCCCGGGGCTGGGGTTCCGCCCTTGGTCTCGTTCTCCGCGGCTTGGGCGGCTTCGGCGGCCAGGGATTCCTGGTACTCCCGCCATTTCTTGTCCCGCTTCTTGTCCCCGGCAGATCGCTTCTCCTTCCCAGGGGACGCGCTGCTGTTGCTGCCCTGCAGCATACGCTCGTTCCCCGGTTCCGGGAACTTCTTCTCGATCATGTCCCATATAGAGACGTTGATCGTGGCGCCCGACGGGTACTCGTTGGGGTTCTCGTCCTCATCAATCGCGTCGGGGCGCAGCCCTTCGCCGGGCCTGTCCGGGCGGGTCCAGACCCTCCAGCGCTTCTGGCGGAAGCGGTAGGCGTATCCTTCCACCCGCAGCCAGTCTTCCACTGCCTGAAGGTGGTCGGCGCCCATATCCTCGCGGAGCTCGAAGCTCCCGGGCGTGCCGCCTTCGCACTGGGGGTTGCTGTGGCGGTAGTGCTGCCCCCACACCAACCCACGCAGTAGGCGCACCGCATGGGGGTGGGGCAGTGGCCACGTCTTGCCCGCCTCCTGCCAGTTCACCATCGGCGCTCGTTCCCCTCGATGGACGGGTCTTGGGGGTGGTTGTTGAAGCGGTTGTTGCGGTCCACTCTATCTACAGGGCTGGGGCCCCGACGCCCGACGGTCGTTGTGGAGGTAAGTGATGCAGCTGGGAGTGAGGCCGGTACTGGTCGGCCGAAGGAACTCGCTGATGTCGGAGTTCCGGTCGCTACACCTCCTTCACGGACTTGGCGCTGTTGCTGACGCTCAGGGCAATGCTCCGGGCGGCGCTGCGAAGCCCGTTGTGCTCGGGGTTCAGGTTGCCCCGAGTGGCACGCGAGGGATGGGTAACCCCGCGGCGGTGAAACGCCTTTGACGCGTTCCCGTCGGGGGCCTGGCCACAGGAGGCTGCGGCAGACATGCACAAGCAAGCAGGCAGGCAAAGCACTGCGCTCACAAGGGCATCCTCATGCTCGTGTCATGTGACAAAGCGTTTCAGGATCCTTGCCACTCTGAAACAAGGGAACAAACGTATGTACAGCAACACCTCAGGATATGTACGGATGGGGTTGAGACTGGACTGAGGTAAGTGCATCACAGGACGATAGACACTCCATCCCAACTCATATCCCAATCCCAGGTCCGACCCTCTCAGTGGCTGGCAGGGGCGGGGGCTCAAACACAACCCATGCCCTGCTCAGTCCGGACCCTGAAACCCTGCCAATAGGGGAGGGTGTCCCGCCCAGCCACAGGCGAGTTCCTGGGAAACAAGGAGCTCCAAGGCCAACTGACAAATGCTCCCCATGCTCCCTTAACGGCAGGTCCCAACTCCCCTCTGAGCTGGAGATAAGGCCCCGCCATTATCCCCTAGGAGTTGGTAGCTGAAAATGGGCTGTTTCAGCCGGGACTGATGTTAGATCGAAAAACTCCAAAATAGACCCCTTGTTTGGACCCGCCAGAGGTAGGGACGAGGCAACTGACCCTATGCCCTTCAAGTAGGAACTCCCTGGAGCCCTCACCCAACCTGGTTCCCTCTGACGTCCCGGCATCAGGGCACCACGGGTTCACCAAGTGGGGTCATGATGCCAAAATCACCAAAATTGGGGTCATTCCCACAGCTGATTCGCCCGACCAGGGCAAGGCCAATGGCTCACAGGATAGGAGGCAGGACAGAGGACCTCCAACTAAGTGCACGACCTGAAATTAGGTCCGGGCTTTCTGTGGGCATAGAGATATGGGGCCGCCGATTGACCACACGGGGGGCTGAAATTGGGGTCCCAAAAGGGGGTCATTTTGGCTGCTCAAAATGAGCCAAAATTGAAGGTGTCCCCGATAGTATATCTCCACGCTGGCTTGGAGATCCGATCCGCCATTCCACACGCCATCCACCTGGAGCCCAACAGAGACTCCCATGCCCTTGGCTCTCAAAGATCTCCATGCCACGTGGCGTGGTGACAATCCAAATTGGGTCCACATTTGCCAAAATGTCAAAATCGGCCATCTCGGGCGACCGTCGAGGGTAGGAAACCTTGGCGATCTCGTCGCGCCAAGCCTTGATTCACCATCCTTGATATCCCCTATGGTCCCATGCCCTGGGTTATGCTTTGCCGTCATGCTGGCTGCTTACTGTTCACCGAGGGGATGACCACACGGACGGGGCAGAAAGCAACAAGCGGTGCAAAGGGGGGGATCATGGATTGCACCAAAAGTTGAATAATAACTCCGGATGAGCAAGAGGAGCAAATACGAAACTCAATGGTGTTCAACCCTTGGTCATATGCTACAATAATCGCTCCTCCTTCCTAGCTGGATCCCGTGCCCCATGGAGATAAGTAAGAAAAAGTGCTTTACCAATGCTTTAGGGTATACTTTAGTTGTATTAGAGATGCTCTAAGCACACAGGCTTTTCTATCTTAGTATTGGCCCAGCCAAAAGTGGTGACAACACATTTTGACCTATGGAACCAAACACTAAAGCAGGATATGGAGTGGGCCCCTTAATCCCCTATCAATGTGAGGCTATTCATCTTTTCCTGAGTTGACTGAGAACTGACATATCCAGGGCAGAGCCTATGAATATATCTATGGTTTCTCATGAATTCTTAGCTATCCTAGTGGTATGCACCCTAGGGGGCTGGGGCACCTCTTTTTGAGAGGTCCTGGGTTCAATTCCCGGTCAGCCTAGCTAAGTAGGAAGATCCCATGTGACATGGCAGTGACCTCATCACCACATGCCCTGCCACCTCAGCACATATGGGACCCAATACAAGGAGTGCACATCTCCTGAGATGGCACTATGGAGATTGAGTGACCATGGGGCAGTTTTCCAACTCTTTTTCCAAAACATTTCAGCTATCTTTGTGAATATGCAATCCGATGTGCCCTGAGTTGCAGATTCTGTGAATATTCTTACATCTTTCACTGTTTACACTGCAGCCCTTCATGCTTTGATCCTGATTCTCTTCTACTTGCTTATCTCTGGCTTGGGTCATCCTGGATTGGTTGTATTTCAGCAAATAAAACATTTTCCTCATCAAAAACAAGCAGCAGGAAACCCTACACCCGCAGCAAGCAGCAGGAGAGGCACAACAAACACACAGTGTTGAAATCACTCTAAAACCTTCTGGTAGCAAGAGGCAGACTGTCTCTGCGTGACGGCAGCAACCCCATGCCGTACATCCAGTGCGCCGAGATCAGTTATATATAAGCAAGAAGGGCGAACGAAGATGGACACCAAGAAAGAGGACACCGACGCGAAGACGGCGCCTGAGGCACCAGCAATGCCAGCACGTGGTGAACCTGGACCTGGACCTAGCGCTGTACCTTCGGAGCCCTTACATGGGCCAGTGGACGTGGCGGAGGATTCGATTGAAGGACTTCAGTCGGCCTCCCGGGCCCTCTCAGTCGAGGAGGTGGACACCCATCCTGTGAAGAGAAAGAGAGAGAGAGAGAAGGATGCTGGAGACAAAGCAGACGAAGGAGCAGACCAAGGGCACGACCCGACGAATAATCCTACCTTCGAGGGCGCACCAAGGGCTTCTGGCCTCCACGCATCACCCTCTCCTATAACCACCACACTCCCAATTCCAGACCCAGCCGCTGCAACATCCACACCCATAACCAACCCGCTCATGGCTGAGGGCACAGGCTTTACTGGCATGCGTACCTACCCTGCCTATGGTGTGGGCCCATCTACCACTGCATTTCCTGAGGCAACTACTGCCAGTGAGCCGGTGACCTCCAGTTCTGCGCCGCGATGGTATGTGGCTGACTATCACCATCCTCTACCCGCTACGGGAGCCTATGTGGATGTTCCTGGGTATGCAACCTTGAGTGGGTTGAGGAGAGGACCTGAGTCATGCGGGGGCAGGAGTAGAGGATCGGGGAGATCCTCCAACAGGTCCCTGACGCGGTCGGAGATCAACGAGGTGCTCCGAGGAGCCACCTCTAAAATTGTTGGCAACCTCACTCAAGAGATTCGAGATAAACTGGAGCCCCTGATGATACCGCCCCAAGCGTCACCTACCACGGTGGGAATGTCACCCCATCGAGTACAGGCCAACCACCTGGTGGCAGGGCTGACAAACACCCTGGGGAGCCTGAGGAGCCGACCGATGCCGACCCTTGCAGCGATACCGAGAAGCCCTTTCGTACCGAGAACGGCCCGGCCGCCCTACAGCCATGTGGCGAATTCTACGAGAGCCGAGCTGGACCGGCTGGGGTGACAGCCTTGCGGGCAATGGTTGACGTGGAGCCCTATGGCTCTAGTGATCTAAGCGGAGACCCCTCCGATGATGAGCCGCCGTCGATGACTTCTGCTTCGCCCTCGGAGGACGACGACCCGGAGGAACCCGAGAACCCAAGTGGGAAGAAGAAAAAGAAGAAGAGGAAGACCCGACGCCCTGAGGGGTGCAGGTCTCAGGAGGCTAAGGCTATTGCCACCTCCAAGATCCTGGTGAACCTGCCTGAGTTCACAGGCATGGACCTCAGCGAGTTCGCTGAGAATTTTGGCCGGTTTCTCCGATTGACCGGCCAAACCCACGCTAGTGGACGGGTCAAGTGCGATCTGGTCCTGCAGTGCTGCAAGACCAAGTACCTGGAGAAGCAGGTCAGACAGATCGTGACTAATTCCGCCACCTTTGCCGATGTGTTGGTTGCCTTGGAGAGGCAGTACCCGACCCATGAAACCGACCTCTCCATCAGGGCCGAGATCCAGAACCTGGCCGTGCTGCCCAACAACCCCAAACCTGGCACGGTCTCTGAGCTGTTGGCTGACCTGGATCACTGGGCTGGACGATTGACGCCCGGTCCTCACAGCAGCGACGACCTGCTTTTCTGGTTGGTGGCTAAGTTCCCTCGAGAGCTGTGGGACAAGTGCCGTTCAACGGCAGAGCGCAAGGCTAGATCCCTCCGCTACGAGGATATATGTGTACTACTCCTGGAGCTGGCGCTGGAGAAAGAAACCGACCAGCACCTGAACAACTACCGACCTGGAGGTGGAGGCTCTGGAATCCAAGGCAAAGGGTACCAAGGAACCAGACCTGGGCAGGGGACTACCTGCAAACACGCCCGTATCATGCAAAACGTCAAGGAGCTCTTCTGGTGTGATGCCAGAGACGAACAGGGCCACCTGCAGCACGCCCATGACTGCCAGCAGCGAGACTGCTTCGTAGTCAAAGGGAAGCAGCAGGAGACCAACACCGGCGCCAAGAAGCAGCTGCCGGATAACTACAGATGCAATACATCACCTGTGCCTTCTGTGGGAAGAGGAAGCACTATGAGGATGAGTGCTACCACAAGCAGCGCCTATCGGCGAAGCTGAAGGTTGAGGATCCTGGCAAGAGCTCTGGCACAGGTGGAGGCAAAGGCAAAGGCAACGACTCCGGCAAGAGCAAGTCGAAAGGACGTGGACAAGGGCAAGACAAGAGTCAAGGTGGACGAGGAGGAGGCGCTAACCGCCAGCCAGACAAGGACAACCAAAATTCGGACAAGAACGAAGGGAACCCAAACCCAAATCCAGGGGGGAACTCCGAGCCCTCTGGAGGGCAGGCTGGTCCGACCACACGCTCACAAACGCAGGTCCAGCAAGGACAAGGGGCTAAGCGTGAGCATGAAGGCAGTGATGACGGCAACGCTAAGAAGAGAAGCCGTTTCATGAGGATGGCACGCAAGCTGCGGAACAAGGGGTTCGAGGTGACCTGTCCCGCGGAGTTCTGACGGGGACGCTCCGGTGGCACCCAGGACCTGATGTCTTGGGTACGTATCCGACTAGGGGGACGTGAATACCTGGGGGTATTGGATACTGGCGCCACCATATTTATAGTGGCCAAGAAATTTTTACCTTGTGGGAGCCTGAAGAACACCATGACCACCGCGGCTATACGAATGGGGGATAGACATGTGGTGCACAGCTGCGGGGACTGTGAAGTGGAGGTACCTATGCGCTCCCGGACTATCGCCCATCGGTTCTATGTATTGGACACTGAGGCCTTCGACTTTGTATTGGGGACTGACGTCTTCGTGCAGCACTCCCAGATACAATCCCTGACGCTGCAAGCGCCCTACCTCCTCTACGTGGACCACGGCAGTGGCAGAGAGTCTGTGCCACTGGAGCAGTCGGAACATACCTCGAGCTACCTGAGGCTATCGAAGGAGGAGCCTTCGAACATGATGACGGCCTCCAAATCTGACGACTATCAACTATTGGGGGAAGTCCTAGACCAAGGTCTGAAGGAGTTGGGTTACTCTGGAGAAGACCTGATTTTTAAGACGTCACAAACTTTATCAGAGTTCTCACAGGTCGTAGATAAGAGCAGGCTATGTACACAGATGCTGTGCATACTATCTACATGACCTTTTCATACTTAAAACGCGCTGACCGGTGTTGGAGACCGTGTGTGGGTGTTGGTGTTGATTTGGTGGAGGTGCATGAGTGTTGGTGTGAGTGTAGGTTGTACTTTTGGCTTTCATTAGGCCACTGGTTCACCAAGGCGGTTCCAGGAAAAACTTATCGAAGTGATAAGATAATAGACTGATAGACTTTGTAGAAAACTGATAGAAGTACCTGGTACTGGTAGGTTAGATAACATACAAAGGAGAAGTTTTAGAAATGCCAAAAATTAGAACTGGCATCACCTGCAGAACGTTGTCTGAAAACGCTGTGGCTGTGACCCCTCTGTTCACTACATTTGGAAAACAACCCCGATTTTTCACCCTAGGGGAAAATCAGTGCCGGATCCATACAATGCAGGCAACAAACTAGCAATCAAAAGCAGGCAATGGTGACATTGCAGTGCAGTTAAGTCATTCTTGAGCAGCCAATATCAGATATATATGAAAAGGAAGAGCTGCAGAAAAGGATGTGAGTGTCTGTGTTCTGAGCTGTGATGGTGGTAGCATTGTTTGTCGAGTGTGTGTAAAGAATGTTGACTTAGAGCTGTGGCGTGTGTTGCCGTGATGGAGTGTCTTGTTGTGAATGTGTTCTGTGAAAGCAGGGTGTGTTTGATCTTGCTCCTACAACATATACAAGTGAAATCTGAGCCAAGGGCAGCAATTATTGCACCTCTGAGAGGTGTTTCGGCACCTTTCTTCGCAAAAACAATGCTTTGGTGACCAACTCAAATTTTTCATCAGTAAATCAGAACTTGAATCTGCACATGCATCAGTAAACACACTCGTTGTATATATGGTTATGATGTAACAAGGTCTTCTGACCAGTAAAAACTCTTGCTGTCGTCAATAGCCTTTAAGTGGCTGTTTGCAATTAGATATTCTGTATAATCCTTCACGTACAAGATCTTCTGGATTTCCATCGTGGTGAGGCGACGAACGTCAGTAAATTGAGCTGCCTCGTTGTTGTTGCTGAGACAAAATTCACCAATAGCATTTACATACCACGATACTTTAATATCCTCCTTTGGTTGTACGGATAGCTTTGGCGTCGGCATTGTCTCGGTGGTCGTGCTTTGCGGCATCTGACTTTGATCATCAGCAAGGGAAGTGTTGTTGTTGGTCGGCTTTTCTTTATGACTAGAATTCGAAGCTGTGACTTCCGGCAATGGCTTTACCTTCCATATATTTGACGGTGAACTCGCTGGTTGGTACTGGTGGACTCGGGGCGCACTTTGAAGCCGTGTTCTGCAATGCGGAGAACCTTTTTTGTACCCAAGTCGTCGTTCATACTTGGAGGTGCTTGATGGAGAATTTCGACTCGTTGGTTGGTGCTGCTGCTTCGCTGTTGGTAGCGTGCCTTGGTTCTGTGTAGCTTTTTCGCTCACTTGCGTGCGAGGCAGTGTGCTGACAGGCCCTTTGGTCGTGGTGGTTTGCCTTGCAGCACGGGTCAGCAGGGTGTTAAACACATTTCCGGTGTCGAACTTTGAGCTCGGCAAGTAGCGTGCTGGTTGCGAGACAAGAGCTGTGTTGTACCCGTTCCCTGACGGCTTCGGCTTTTGACCAGCAACGTGTCGGCGAAGCGTTGGTGACGGCGTTTCCATTTCCGCTGATTTTTCTGGCGTCGAGTTTGAAATGTATTCATCATTGTCCTTTGGTTGCGACACAAGAGTGGCGCCGTACCTTTTCTTGGATGGCTTCGGCTTTTGACGAGTATCTTGTTGGCGATGCGTTGGCGAAGGTGTCACGTCGTACGTGCTCCTGAACGGCTTTGGCTTGTGACCAGCAACTGGTTGGCGATGTGTTGGAGACGGTGTTGCTATCTCCTCTGTTTCCGCTGGCGCTGGGTTTGAGCTACATTCATTATCATCCTCTGGTTGCGAGACAAAAGCTGCGTCGTACCTGTTCTTTGACGGCTTCGGCTTTTGACCAGCAGCCTGATGGCGGTGTGTTGGTGAAGGCAATACCTTTTTGGCTGACTTGGTTGGCGCTGAGTTTGAGGTGGACTCGTCATCGCTGTTTTTGTTCGAGTCATTGACAGGCACTGCAAAGGCATCAAAAGGGGAAGAGCATGGTTGAACGGCGGCTGTTGCAGTATTGCAGTTGTCTTGCAGCTTATTATTTGGCGTTGAAAGTGGGCGTGGAAAACGTGACTGTTGTCGCAGGAGGCATTGAAGTTGTATTTCTTTTTCCAAAACTTGGAACAGAACCCAGTTTGACCACAGAGTTGTAACCACGACGTTCTGCAGGCTTTGAAGGACAGAAGCGGGAGGCGGCGGTACTGTCAGCTTCTGCTGCTCTGCAGGCGTTTTGATCGGTGGATCGTTCAGCATTGATCGCAGGCGGAGCCTGGCCTGGATTTTGCGAAAACACTGCAGCCAGGTCTGCAGGTTGATCAGGCATTATAAAATGCTGTCATCGAAAAAAAATAGACACTCAGAAAGTCGGCTTTCCCCTAGAGAAGACCTGATTGTGGAGTTGTTCGCCAGCGACAAGTAGCATGTACTGGACCTTTACTGCAGCAAGGGGAAGAACTGCAGCTACAAATTTTACTGCCCCTCTTTCGGGATGGCCTACGCTAACCCCAGGTTCAGTGAACTGGGGAAGGTCCTGACCAAGGTGGCCTTGGAACGTTCCCGTATGGTCCTGTGTTCCCCCGATTGGGGAGCCCATGGGGGCAACGAGTACTGGCGAAACCTCCTGGACAGGCTGACTATCAGCTCTGTTCAGTTACCTGATGAGGCCATCTACGTGCCTCTGGGGCGTAAGACGCTTATTTGGAAGCGCGGATGGGGGAGTATGCTCAGCGTGGTGGACAGAGGTCTTACCTCCATCCCCTGGGAGGATCTGGACTCGGCTGTGGTCCAGGCTATACAACGAGAAAGCAATGGACTCGCCTTGGGTGACTTGAAGGATTGACTACGACCTCAAGATGCTATTGAGACTACACCCGGAGGAGATGAATACGTCGTGACTAACACCAACGCCCCCAACTCTCCCTGCCATGTACCTGTTCCTGACGGAGTCTCTGAGTGTGGACTGTCCGAGCTACCTAGCTCTATCCACTCAGATGAGGAAACTGAGCGCGACGCCTTCTTCGTGCAGACCTGTGTGGACGAAGTGGAGAACGCCGAGTACGTCGCCCCACTGAAACCCCTACTCTCCATGAGGGTGGAAGACCCCGTGGACGAAGAGCTGGACCCTCGATCCAGGCTAAGGGAGTATGTGGACTCCAAGAGGAAGTTGGTGGCAAAAAAGCTATGCTACGCTAAGCCTACGCGCAGCTCATGGCCACTGAAGCAAGGACGTATGGGGGATCTATCCCAATTGAAGGAGGACCTCGAACAGAAGATCACCACCTTGCAACGGGAGGTAGATCTTAAGCTCAAGAAGAGCGTGTGGGGCGCCCATGTGCGGACCCCAGAGGAGGACGACCTCTCGGAGGAATGTGTATGTGAACCCCCTCGAGCGTGCCTATGTTGCCATCGTCCACCGGAGATGGTTGAACAAGACCTACTATATGCCTACCAAGGGTTGAAGGACACTACCAAGGGCGAAGAGTCGGTTGAGGATCACCTCCCGACGTCTATTACTCAGGGGGCAAGCAACTTAGACTCTGACGAGAACATGGAGGACAAGATTAAGCTATTGGACCCGCGGGTGCAGAAGCTTATAAGGACCTATCTGGAGGTGTTCGGAGAACTACCCCCTCCAGCTTCATGTGACAAGCTGGTACAGCTGGACCTCAAGCTGAAACCCGAGTTCGTGGGTCACAAGATCCGGAGGAGACCCTATCCAGCTCCTAAAGAGCAGGCCGACGAGATCGAGCGACAGATACAAGAATGTATCGACGCTGGCCTAGTCCTGGAGTACAAGGACGGGGACTACCCCCTACACTGCAGCCCCTGTTCCCTGGCGGCTAAACCTGGGTCTACAGCCAAACGGCTTGTAGTGGACTACAGAGAGCTGAACAAGAAAACGCTGAACCACTCAGGGTCCATTCCTAATATGGAGTCTACCCTTGAGAAGATAGCCTCCTGTCGCTACAAGACCAAGATGGATAAGAGGAGCGGATTCTGGCAAGTGGACCTGACGCCCAACGCTCAGAAGCTACTGGCCTTCATCACCCCTCAGGGGAGAGTGTTCAAGTGGAAGGTCATGCCATTTGGCGTGGCCAACGCACCTAGTGCTTGGTATGAGAAAAAATATTCTCGAAAAAAGTGAAACAAGACAAAATAATCGCTCATTTCATATGAAGCGAGAACAAAAAATACCTCATTTCATGAAAAACACCCTGTTTTTGGAGAAAATGAGAAACTGACATCCAAATCAATGACACTGCGATGCTTCAGGCTCAACAATCTGCTCCCTGCAGCAATCCTTGTTTTTGACATTGTGGTGTTTGGGTATTTGCATTCTTGTATTTGCTAGAGGCTTTTGGATGGTTGTTGTTATTGCCTGCTGAATGATATTGTGACAAAAGCGACATTTTGTTTTGCGGCAAAACTACGCTAACCATTGCAGAACAGCCACCAGCAGCACTCCTTGTTTTTGACATTATGGTGTTTGGGTACTTGCATTCTTGTATTTCCTAGAGGCTTTTGGATGGTTGTTGTTATTGCCTGCTGAATGATATTGTAACGAAAGCGACATTTTTTCTGCGGCAAAACTACGCTAACCATCGCAGAACAGCCAAAACAATACATAAATGAACTATTCCACGGCAACTTCTCCGTAAATTGTTTGGAAAAATCTCCCTACAAATCTCAGTGGCAGCATGCTCACCAGAGCTGCAGCATGTGCACTGCCAGCACAGCGCTGCCAGCACGAAAAGCGACGTTTGTTTTACAAAAAGCGACATTTTTCTGTCTGCCACAACAGCACTTCACATTGCAAAAAAAACAAATCAGTACACGTTTGAATTGTTTCTTGCAACGTTTAAATGTAAGAGCCTTCATGATTCTGCATTTTTCACTCAAAGAATTGCAGCAACATGTACTTTTGGATGTGAACGTGTTTCCTGAAGACAGCCACACAGGAGTAGCATAATTAATAAAACAAAATTTCAATGGCAAGCATAGGGTTTCGAACGGTCACAAGGCCACGAGAGTAATAAAGACAAATGGGCACATGGTCAATGTGTGAGAACATTGTTTTTGTGCATGATAGTAGGGTTAGGATTAGCAATGACATAGCATTGAAACCATGGTTTGTTTCACATAGTGTGGCATGGTGTATTTCAAAACATTTCTTGAAGAGCTTGTTTTGCAAAAACACATTATCGGTGGGTAACATAGGTTTTAAAAAATGCACAAGGCCCCGGCTTGATACAACATCGTAAAGAGTAAAGCAAAGCATTGAGCAAAAAGGTTGTTATTGACGATAAGGTTTGTTGGATGCCATAGTGGCAACAGCATTTCACTAATGAGTAGCATTGGCTTTTAGAAATGCGGGAGCCTCCGACTTCATATCATATAATGAATACTAAAGCAAACCATGATACAAATGGTGTCAACAATGGTTTGTTGTACGTGATAAGGTTCTTTGAAGGACGTCTTGGCCGAAATGTTTCTTCAATGGGTACCATTCATCGTAGGAAGTGCACTCATTGCCGCCTGGAGATAACATCAACAATGCCTCGTTGTTTTTTGGTCACATCCACTATGTCAAGACATATCGAAAAAAATGAAACGAGAAACAAAAATCGCTCATTTCATATGAAACGAAAAAAAAAATTCGTTCATTAAAACGAGAAAAAAAATCACTCATCTCATCTGGGCAAAAAAAGTCTCATACCAAGCACTAAACGCACCCGCTCTATTCCAAGAGCTGATGAACAAGATCTTTTCCATCCTACGAAGGAGACCTAAGGTGCAGGAACTTATATTCCGTGGGGCCCAGATGGAAGCACACATCGATGATGTATGCCTCGGGACCAATACCCAGGAGGACCACCTAATCCTCTTGGGTGAGTTCTTTGCGGTCTGCCAGGAGAACCACACACGACTCAAGCTGGAGAAGTGTGAGTTCATGCAGGAGACCATGCAGTACCTGGAGTTTGACGTTGGCTATGGCTGGTGGACCCCAGCGGCCTCTAAGGCCAAACCCCTGATGGATGCTAAGGTACGACACGAAGACCCCAGGAAAGGACTTCATGATGGGCGCAGTTTCATTGGGGCGTGCAACTTCTATTGCCGCCATATCAAAAACTTCACCTACACCAGCGCCATTCTGACGGACTTGATCAAGAAGAGTACTACTTGGCGCTGGGGCCCACAAGAGCAACAAGCGTTTCACGAGCTCAAAGACAAGGTGACCAACGCTAAGTGCTTGGGCGTGCCTAGGGCACAAGGGGAGATCATCCTGGTGACCGACGCCAGCAATGTGGGCGCTGGTGGAACGTTGTTCCAATGGCAAGCACTAGAGAAGGAGGAGTTCGACGCGGCCATTTACCAATGGGGGACGGAAGGCCTCAACCGAGATTGAACCCTCAAGCACAGCTACCCTGACGACAAGTGGGTCCTAGTACCTCTGGGCCACTGGAACTGGAAGTGGAACCAGGCCAGGAAGAACTACTGCACCTATGAGCAGGAATTGCTCGCGGGTATGCTAGTGCTATCCTCACAATCACGACTGTTGGGGAGTAACCCTGTGGTCTGGCTGTGCGACCAAAAGCCGGTCCGCACTTTCCAGAAGGGCCATCCACCTGAGAAGGCCAAGCTACGGTGCTGGTGGACCTACCTCAGTCAACTACGGCTGACGGTACACCATATCCAGGGAGTGAAGAACAAGTGTGCAGACTACGTCAGCCGCAACAACTTCGACGCCCTGATTGGTGCCCGGTCTGAAGCGCTGGCTAAGGAGGCGTTCAGCCGTATGGACGTCCACTTGGACCTCAACATGACTATGATACGCCCCCTGGATGGACTCCAACAATCGGAGTACCTGAAGGAGTTTGGGGATATCTACAAGCGCCTGGAGAAACGCCTTGTACCCCTCCTGGTCAACCAAGATCAGTGGAAGAGGGACAAGAGCTACCTCTGACACGAGGGCCACATCGTGGTACCTAGTGACAGAGTCTCAGCGCTACTGAAGTGGACCCATGAGTCCAGTGGTCATGTTGGTGCTGACCGTACCCTGAGGTTATTCAAGCAGTGGTTCCACACTACGTGGACGGACGACCAACTGCGGAAAACCCTCCAGCCTATCGTGGACAAGTGCCCGTGCAGGTCCTGCAAACCAGGGGATATCAGGGACAGAGGTCTCAACTCGACCCTGCCCATCCCTCACTGTGCTAACAGTGTACTATACGTGGACTACACGGAGATGCCGAAGTTCGGGGGCTATGACTTCGCCCTCGTGGTAATCTCTGGGTTGACCAGGTTTACCAGGGTGTTCCCATGTACCAAACACATTACCGGGGAGGAGACTATCAAGATACTCCTGGAGGAGTGGTTTTGTGACTATGGGGCGCCCAAGGAGATCAACTCCGATGAGGACGTACGAGTACGCTCAGATACCGGATGGTACAAGAGGGTCCTGAGGTCCCTCAATGTCCAGGGGTCTACGGGGATCCCCTACTCGCACACGAGCAGCCCCCTATGTGAGCGACAGATCCGTGTCCTCAAGGAGAATGTAAGGATATGGTGCAAAACTGAACGCACCAGAGACTGGGTGAGACTACTCCCCGTCATATCCTTGATGATGAACTCCCAAGAGAGTTCAGCTACTGGGTACTCGCCCCATGAGCTATTCCTAGGGCGCCCGGCGTGGTTCCTACATGCCTCCTATCCAGAGGACACCCATTGTTCTGTGGGTTGATGGGTCCAAGAGCAACAAGCGAAGGTGGACAAGGGCAAGGCTATGCTCCAGAGAGTAAGGGAACGTCAGTGGAACAAGAAGAACAAGCACCGAGTACCAACCACCTACCAAGAGGGGGACTCGGTGCTGCTGCACCACAGCCGACTACCCGCCTGACCACGCTCTACCAGCGACGACCCAAACTTCGGGCCCTACAAGGTTCTCTCTGTGGATGGACACCGTATCACCGTGCGGTGTTCTCCCCGTCTAGGAAGGACCCTGGTGTGCGCTGCTCAACACCTGAAGCGCTACTATGATCCTGAAGACCTCTGCGGGGAGGAGTGGGAGCTGAACGACGAGGAAATTGCCGCCCCAGACCTACAAGGGGCTGCCAGCCCTATGGAAGTTGAAGGGGAACTCCCCGACATGAACGCCGAGGAGATGGCTAAGGAGGGCTTCTACCTGGTGAAGTCTGTACTACGCCACCGCTACCGCCAGGGTTGGCGCTTCCTCACCCTCTGCGAAGGGTTTGGAGTCGAAGAGGCCACCTGGGAGCCCTTCTCTGCATTTGTTCTACCTGAGGGGCACCTAAACTCGGTTCTGGTTGACTACTTGTCCCAGAAGAACCTTCGTGAGTTGCTGAGGCTCGCTGAGACGCTTGCCTCCAAGACTAAAGCTAGGGACTGAACCTTACCCCTAAGTGTGCTATGTATGTTCGTGTGTGTCTCACTTCTCTCCCGGGCGTGGCTCCTGAATCAGCGGGCTTCGCTGATGTCGGACCGAAGGTCCTGGTCAGTTACTGGTACCACTCCTATGGCCTCCAATTTCTGTGGTGGCGCCTATCCTTGGGGGAAGACGGCAAAAGCCCTACCTACTAGAGGGGAGGGGTGGCCAAGTGTGCTAAGGGCATACAAAACGCCCATTTTTGCTAAAGGCCAAAAGCTAACGCACTCCCCTGCCCACGAGGAAAAGCACGCGGGACAGGAGACACCACTACGCTACACACCCTACCTACAGTGGCACCATCCTGGTGGGCGAGCACTTCTGCAACTGGCTCAAGCCCCGACTCATGACTACCACTCCTACACTCACGCTCTACTGGGTGTTGTTGAAAAAAAAGTCGTGGGTCCTAATGACCCTCCTGTGAAGAAGACAAGAGAACACAGCGCTGCTAAGCAACTGTGGCCTAACAGGGACGCCACAACGCGTTTCCCTGCTAGGGCTTGGAGGGAAGGGGTGCTCTTGTTGCGTGCACACCGTGGATGTCGATGGAGTCGAACTGCCCTCGCCACTCCTGGCTGAGGCGCAGTTAATTGTTTGTGTGATCAGCGCCCTTGTTTAGCAGGGCAAGAAAAAATGGGACGCTGCTGCACCAATCACCCTACCTGCCCACCTGTAAAGCAAAGGCCAATGAAGGGGTTTTTGCGGCTGAGGAACCAAGCCACACTCCACGTATTATGCGCTTCTCAGTGTGACCTATAATACACTGTCCTCAAACACCCCTGTCAAGCAAGCAAGCGTTAAGAGACTACTCAGGTTCTCTTAAAGAACGTACCGAGGAGCCCCTGGGTAACGTAAACAAGGCCTACCCTTTAATGCGTGTGTGAATGCACGAGCATGCACGAGTTTCCGAACAACCTGTGCCAATCACTGTTTGTCCTACAAATCTAACCCACGATCACGAACTCCACCAGGGGGTAGCCCCTCCTGGGCTTACTCACCTTACTTACCGCTGGAGAGTGAAGCAAGGTGAGGAGAAAAACGAGGCGCAAGCGAAAAACGTCGCTATGCACTTGTGTGTATGTCTAATCACCCTGATCTGACCTCTAATCATCTGCAATCTTTCTCATCTAGCCCTCTATCGTTTGTTAGCGCTGCTACAAGACTCGTTCACGGAGACAAGAGACAAGCAATGTGCATGCTGCATACGAGACAAGCACACCTGAGGTTTATACCTGATTCATTGAAGTCATATTCCTATTTTTGGAATTCTTGGATTTTTGATTCTTTCTGTCAGTGTGGGTGGAATCTGTATGTTTGTTTAGTTATGTGTGTCTCGTCATTTTCCTGTCTACGTGAGACATACCTTTATAATCTCATTGTTTCTGAATTTTCCGGCGCTTCGCTAGGAGCCACTCCTGCACGCCGCTTTTTTCAGCGTAAGAATTTCTTGATTTAAAAAATCGAGAGATGAGTACAATTTTTATAAAAATGTGCATCTGATGCACAACTGGTTTCTGCTCAGGTGTGTTGTCTTAGAAGAATTCTAGGCCGTCATTTGACGGACTTAGGTGAAGTCGCTTCGCGCTTGCGTGGATTCGTCCATAATACTCCCATTCCTGTCTGTACAGATACCCACGCGCAGCCTCGCTGAGTAGGCCGTGTTCGGGCCGAAACACAGCAGGCTGGAGTGACTGAGCAGAACCCAAGACCCCACCAAGGGGCAATTCAATTTTTTAACGACTCATTTCGCCTTAAGACAGGTCACAGGTCGCCTGCAGCTTTACAAGAACCCATGCGAGTGTGTATATTGCGTCTTGCGTTGGGTTTGTGTCGCGCGGCGTCTTGGAGGGAGGGATGCACATGCACATGTTTTGGCATGCTCCCAACCTAACCCAACCAAGCCACAGGAACCCCGGCAGCGCCATGAGCGCTGAGCCTTCTGTAGGAAATGTCACGAACACAGCAGCAAAAAGGCGCCAGCCATGCTGAGCGCCCATTTTTCTGTGTGAGGGAAGCTATAGGTATTTTAAAGTAGATGTGGAAACCAAGCAAAGGCCAAGAAAAAATCCCTTTTTCCTGAAACTGCGACAGTGGTGGCCACCACAGCGCAAGGGGGGAGTAAGAAAAAGTGCTTTACCAATGCTTTAGGGTATACTTTAGTTGTATTAGAGACGCTGTAAGCACACAGGCATTTCTATCTTAGTATTGGCCCAACCAAAAGTGGTGATAACACATTTTGACCTATGGAACCAAACCCTAAAGCAGAATATGGAGTGGACCCCTTAATCCCCTATCAATGTGAGGCTATTCATCTTTTCCTGAGTTGACTGAGAACTGACATATCCAGGGCAGAGCCTGTGAATTTCTCTATGTTTTCTCACGAATTCTTAGCTATCCTAGTGGTATGCACGCTAGTGGGCTGGGGCACCTCTTTTTGAGAGGTCCTGGGTTCAAATCCCGGTCAGCCTAGCTAAGTAGGAAGATCCCATGTGACATGGCAGTGACCTCATCGCCACATGCCCTGCCACCTCAGCACGCATGGGACCCAAAACAAAGAGTGCACATCTCCTGAGATGGCACTATGGGGATTGAGTGACCATGGGGCAGTTTTCCAACTCTTTTTCCAAAACATTCCAGCTATCTTTGTGAATATGCAATCCGATGTGCCCTGAGTTGCAGTTTCTGTGAATATTCTTACATCTTTCACTGTTTACACTGCAGCCCTTCATGCTTTGATCCTGCTTCTCTTCTACTTGCTTATCTCTGGCTTGGGTCATCCTGGATTGGTTGTATTTCAGCAAAAAAAACATTTTCCTCATCAAAAACAAGCAGCAGGAAACCCTACACCAGCAGCAAGCAGCAGGAGAGGCACAACAAACACACAGTGTTGAAATCACTATAAAACGTTCTAGATATGGTAGTTCCAATATTGCATACAATGGCAAAAACAGCGAAATTTGGCCAAAATGGCCCGCACTCATGATTGCATATGTCCATGGCCACGGCGAGGATCCTTTCAACCAAAGATGCTATAGACACCTGGGACTTAGGTCCCAATAAATGCCGCTTGCCAACCCTCATAGTCGCCTCTAGCTATTTTTCCCATTGGAGGGAAAAATGACACACATACGGGGCAGAATGGCAACATACCCCAAATTGGGTGACTCACAACTCTCTCTTCAAGAGGAGAGGCCACATGGGGAAACACCCCATTCGATGCGGGTTTGTGTGCCCTCTCCGAATCGCCCTTACCCTTGGTCAAGTGGCGCACGCAACCTCGGGCCCAACATTAAGGGGGAGATGGGGTTTGTGGCCATTCTGAGCAAAACGGCCAAAATTCACCACAAAATGTGGTCACTCGAAAAATCGTATCTCCATATCAGAGAAGAAATTAGCCTCGGGCTTTTGCATGGATGCAAACGGAAGCTTTGCTTCCCTTTTGCAACAAGGGTTGGGGTTCAAAGCATGATGGAAGCATTTTTAACACCCCAATCCTTGAAGCACACTATTTATGGGAAAAAGTGCATATATCGGCGATATTGGTATGTACATATCGTTGGGTCATTGAGGAACGAAAATAGGAGTAAACATTTTTGGAGTAGGCCCATAGTAGGTGCCCTCAAATATGCCCACTATGGTTAGATCGTCTCTGCCCACTCATGTCATTAGTGCTTGCATATGAGCGCTTGTGCAAAGAGGCAGTATGGCACGCGTGCTCACAAGGCGACATTATATAAAATAGAAGACAAGGTTGTGAAAATCAGCCAAGCCATCCACGATGTCCTTCCTGGTCTCCACTTTACATGTTGCCCTGGTTCAAGGCTCCAATCCCCATAGGCTTTGAGTACGAGCCTCGGGGGAATGGCCATTTTGGCCTAATTTTCGACCAAAACCTGCCCTTTTTCGAAAATGTAGTTTTGGTACGCATTGAATTGCGTGGAGCCATCGTTGAGTTGGCTCGAAAATCAAAAATGAACTAGGGCTGTTGGTCTTCTGAGCATTGTGTTCGGTTATTAACGTTCATGCTCACAAGGCCACAAAGTTAGCGTTTGCGCACGCAAACGACTTGGGTTTGCAAAACCCATAGGCTGCCTAAAACATCCCTATTGCCCTCTTCCCTATTCAAAGTGATATGCCCATGTGAGAGGGGCATGGATGAAAGGCATAGGGGGAGAATGTAGGGTTCCGTCTGAACTCATGGTCCTTGAGAACCATGAGTTCGAGCGATTGACGGAAAGGCTTGCGCGCTGATTTTCTCTCAGACGCCACGGCGAAAAATTCTGGTGAACACACCAGATGAAAGTACAAGAAAAACCCTCTAGATCCAGCCCTTGAATTCCTTTAGAACCTCAAAGGTACTCCAGAAAAACCCATCACGAAACTCGCCACAGAGAAGAGACGAAGGCGCGCGAGCAGGCGACAACAGGCGGCGATTTCACGACAATTAGGAATCGCAGTAGAAATCGGGTATTTCACCGATTTCTGACCGAAAATCGGCGAAGACAATAAAATTATGGTAATTGTACATCAATTTAATGGTTAGAAATCGGATTCCAGATTTCGCGGATTAGAGAACAGGGATATTCCGCTGACAGCTGGTGTCAATGGCTTCCGCACGGGTGTGACGGCTCACAGGCCTCCGGGCCATGGGCCATAGGTTCTGGGAACCGCTTCATTACGATTGTGCCTGTGGGTGAGTTACGAGTGTGCTTGTGTTACGAATGTGCCTGTAGGCGAGTTACGCGTGTGCTTGTGTCACGAATGTGCCTGTGGGTGAGTTACGAGTGTGTTTGTGTTACAAGTGTGCCTGTGGGTGAGTTACGCGTGTGCTTGTGTCACGAATGTGCTTGTGGGTGAGTTCTGAGTGTGTTTGTGTTAGGATGGTGCCTGTGGGTGAGTTACGAGCGTGCTTGTGTTATGAGTGTGCCTGTGGGTGAGTTACGCGTGTGCTTGTGTTACGAATGTGCCTGTGGGTGAGTTCGGAGTGTGTTTGTGTTACGATGGTGCCTGTGGGTGAGTTACGAGCGTGCTTGTGGTACCAATGTGCCTCTGGGTGAGCTACGAGCGTGCTGGTGTTACGAATCTGCCTGTGGGTGAGTTACGAGTGTGCTCGTGTTACGATTGTGCCTGTGGGCAAGTTACGAGTGTATTGGTGCTACGAATGTGCCTGTGGGTGAGTGACGAGTGTGTTGGTGGTACGAATGTTCCTGTGATTGAGGCACGAGTGTGGTTGTGTTACCAATTTGCCTCTGGCTGAGACACGAGCGTGCTGGTGTTAGGAATGTGCTTGTGAGTCAGTTCGAGTGTGTTTGTGCTACGAATGTGCGTGTGGGTGTGTTACAAGTGCATAGGTGTTTGTCTAGTGCGATCGTTCTGATGTGTCTGTGTCAATTTCATCTGTGGCTGTCATTTGCGATCGTTCTGATGTGTCTGTGTCATTTCCATCTGTGGCTGTCATTTTAGATCGTTCTGATGTGTCTGTGTCATTTGCATCTGTGGCTGTCATTTGCCTCTGTGCCTGTCATTTGCATCTGTGTCTGTCCCAGTGTCTCCCTCCATCCATGCCCTTTCTCTCGTCTCTCAGGTGCAACGTAAGGTGTGAAGTCAGGTTGTCAGTTTTTGCTTTTTCTTGCGTGTTTTGTTGTTTTGCCTGCGCCTGGTGGTGGTTTTTGGTTTTGGTTGGTGGTTTGGGTTCAAGTTTAGTTTCTGGTTAGTGTCCCGAGGCTTGGTTGGTCGGGGACCTTGGGCTTTGGTGCTCGATGGGAGTGTCTTCGTTCATTTGGTTTGAATTGGGAGTTTGGTATAGAAGGTAAGCAAGTCAGGGATGTGGGTACTTGCTGGCTTTGTGGGTATGTTGGTGACTTGGGCCTGGGGGTTTGGTGGGCCTGGAATTTCAGAGAAAGGCCCTCCTGGGTTGTAACAAATATTCTTTTTGCAAGACACCACTTCAAGGAAAGGTTTTGGACAAAAAAATGACCGGTGAACGCAACAAAAATCTGTTTTCCAGGGAAAACGTTTCTTGTAATATTTTGGACCACAAAGTGCTCGATGAAATTTTTTTTGATCCAAAATGTTTTCAGGCAGATTGATTTGCAGATAGGCTCATTTGGTTTTCGGTTGTGATGGTTTAATTTTTGTCTTTGCCCCCGTGTGACCCGCCCATACCCACCTGCCCACACATGGTCATGCACAGGTGCTCACAGGTGTAGAAAATTTCATTTTGGACAGAGAGAGTGACTGATTGCAATGGATTTCCAAGTAAAAACGAAGTAGTACAAACATGGCAAGGAAACCGAGTATGAGTAGGCACCGGGTGCAATGCATTGTGAAGTGATTTTTGGTGGCCACGAAGAAGTATTGCAAAGAAGGGAAAATAAGGAGAGCCCCCAAAAATGTTCCGCATTCATTTTTCAAACACAATTAAAGGCGACACACATTGGAAGCATGCATAGATGTTGCATGGATGGGGTTGAGGGTGTGTCTAGTAGCTTCGGGCTAATGGGGGAAGTTTGGAGAAAGTTGGTGATGCCCTGGGGTAGCATTTGGGTTGCCTAGGATATTTTGGGTACTCCGACCCAACGCACGGTGCCCCAAGGCTCCGCAAGGTACCCCATCCGAACGCAAGGAACCCCAAGCCCCCTCCAAGGTGATTCTTCCAACTTAATGAGGTCTCGGCCCCCCTTTAAGGTACCCCAACCCAACCTTCCATGCCCCAGTGTACCCCAACCCATGTTACCACCAGCCCCCGCAAGATACCCCAACTCCATGCATGGTACCCCATGCCACCACAAGGTGCCGCAACCCGATCCATGGAACGCCAACCTCCCCAAGGTAGCACCATCCACCCCATTGTACCCTCACCCTGCCACAGGATACCATGATGTTGGCCCGAGCAACCCGGGTACCCATGGTGCTCTAAGCTACCCCAACCCAATGTGTGGTACCCGAATGTGCCCTTAGCCCCCCCCTCCCTCCCTTGGTACACAGCCTGAAGGCCACCTATACCCATGTACCGGAACCAAACCCATAGTAAATTTATTTTCTGCACGGTCCTCCAACCAAACCCATGGGACCCAGGCACTCTTTCAGGGTGTTTAACCCGAACAATGGTACCGTAAGCTTCCCGAAGGTACCCCAAGCAATCTGATGTTACCCGAAGCCCCCCCATGGTGCACAACCTAACCCCCAAAGGTACACATGGTACCGCAATCCAATGGAAGTTACCCCAAGCCCTCCGAAGATAAGCCATGCCCCTTTTGGGCACTCAACACTCAACACGTTTACCAAAGGCACCAAGGACTATTGTGGCTTGGATGGGATGGTGCGTAGCACCATCCCATCCAAGCTCGCGGCGCTAGCAAACGGGAAATCATGAAGGATTTCTTTTTTTTTTGTTTTTGAAACATTGCGTGTGGGGTGGGTGGGGAGTGGAGTGGATGGAGCGAGAGAAAGTGTCTCATAACCAAATCTTGACTGCCTTTTTGTTTGTGATTTGGAGATGGGCAGCTGCATTACAACATGCATTGGCCCACCCAATGACAATTTTGTGGCAGTGCAGATCCGTGACCTCCATCAACCACTTAGTGGTACCCTATCGGGTTCTTTTTGTTTTTGCGGATGAGTTCACCTCACCGTGCCTGCCACGTTTTAGGGCCATCGGTAGCTAGGTGCATATGTTGTTCTACCGTGCCATGTCCATCTGCGCTATTCCAAATGTGTCTGTTTTCGTCCAGTATGTCAGGTGTCCGCATGGATTTACATTGGGAAGGCCACATGTAGCTTTTTGGTAGAAGAAAAAAATAGCAAAAATACTTGGTAAATTAGAGAATGTTGGAGCTTTTTTTTTAACCATTTGCAATATGCAGCCATGGGCTCCCCCACTTTTGGCATGCTAGATCCAAATGCACTAATGTTTGGGTAGCGAAATGTCCTGCAGATTGTAACAACATGTTTACGTGCTCTGGAGACTGGCTTTTTGTGTCCGAAAACGGTGTTCATTCAGCACATTATAACAGCTTGTCTTCACTGAAGATGGCAATTGTGTGCTTCAAGAGAGCACTGTTCCCGTCTTTATGACCAATGACCAGCCCCCCACCTTTGTGACTTCACCACTACGAGTGTGTTTTGGCCAAACACCGTAGTCAGCAGTATCGGCAGACAAGCCATTGTTGTCCTTCAACCCGCAACGTTAGTAGGTTACAATGACCAAAAGCATTTGCTCAGGCAAAGATCACTAGCCACTCAGAGAAAAAAAACAACATGTAGATCAACAGAATTGGGGGAAAGGGAGAGATAAAAAGAACTTTCCAACTTGCCAAGTGTTAGACCCAAGTCAGACCCAAGCCCTGACCCTAACTCCTTGATGCAACTTGCACTTCTTACCACTTGAGAGTCTGCTTGCCCGTCCTCGAATCCTGCCCTCCCGCTTGTTCAATTTTCCTGCAGGGGCCGTAGTGATTCGGCTTCGGCGGGAAGGGTACCCGCCAAAGCCTAATTCACGACCGACAAGGGTGTTGATGGCAGATCGCGTACTTTTTTTTCCCGCCGTTCTCAAAATGTGGTACATATGCCCCTCACAATGATCGCAGTGAAAACCGGAAAACGCGACCTTTCAATTTTTGGGCCACTGATAGTCGTTTTGGTGAAATAGCACCGTTATAAGCAGTTTTTCAACCAGTCTCCGCAGAATAGGGGCTGAATTTTGTACTGGCTGCCATGTGCGGATTTGTCCCATGTTGTTACCCCTTAAAATGATTGGCTCAAGCCAAAAAGTCGAGAAAGGCAACTATGTTTGCAACATGTGGTCCCATTTTGTGGTTTTGCAGCGGTTTTGAGCGTTTTTGGGGCAGTTTTGTTGCGAAATAAGGTCAAATTGTTACTGAAAGCACAGATTCAACCCATTTGAGGGAATCAGTGACCCTCGATGCACAGTCTGCAAGAAGGAGCAGTGGCTAGGCTCGGTTTCTGTGGGGCTTGCGCCACAGAAACCGAGACTAGCAGGCGTGAAGCTGGTTTCCATTGGTTTTTTTGTGCGTACCAACCCATCTATATGGATTGTACGTCTCTGCACAATGGTGGCAGAAGTACCGTATGGTATGCATACCCCAAACAAGAGCGGGCCGTACTTCTCCGTGATCCGCGCTTGTTCACTCTCCCCTGCAGGGGCCGAAGAGATTGGCTGAGGCGGGGAGGGGGCCCGCCGAGGCGCAATGTCCGGACCACTAGGTTACCAATTGGCAACAGGGAAATTTTTTTGGAACCCCCGCAAAACGTATCACATATGCCCCTCAAAATGATCGCAGCGAAAATCTAACTACGCAACTTTTCGACTTTTGGGCCACTCGTAGTCGTTTCGGTGAAATGGCACGGTTTCAAGCAGTTTTTCAAGCAGTCTCCGCCGAATAGGGGCTAAATTTTGTACTGGCTGCCATGCGCAGATTTGTCCCGTGGTGTTACCCCTTAAAATGATCAGCTCGTGCCAAAACATTGAGAAAATAAAATTCTTTGCCACATTTCATCTCGTTCTGTGGTTTTGCAGCAGTTTTGAGCGTTTTTTTGGGGCAGTTTTTTAGCAAAATAGGGTCAAATTGTTACTGAAAGCACACGTTCAACCCGTTTGCGCGTATCGGTGCCCCTCGATGCACAGTTTGTAAGAAGTATCAGTGGCTAGGCTCGGCTTCTTTGGGGCTTGCCCCACAGAAACCGAGACTAGCAGGCGTGAAGCTGGTTTTCATAGGGTTTTTCCGCATACAAACCAATCCGTATGGATTGTACTTTGCTGCACAATGGTGGCAGAAGTACCGTATGGTATGCATACCCCAAAAGAAGAGCGGGCTGTAATTCTCCGTGATCCGCGCTTGTTCACCTCCCCCCCCATGAGGGGCTTTTCATTGGGGGGCCTGGGACGCCACGCAGACTACGGGAGCTCCGGCACCATCGAGGGCAGGCAGTCACAGAGCCCCCGACAAGAGCGTGCGTCCAAACGGGCAGCACAACGACAACCACCGCAACACCACACGGCTACAGGGATCCAGGGACACCAGGCGTCACCTGCAGGGAGCAGAGCCGTACCCAGCCCAACGAATACAGGGGCGGTTGACACCCGGCCCAAACAGCCCCCTGGCACCGCACACCCGCACAGGGAGCGGACCTCGAGCCCCACAGGAAGCCCGCAACCTCAAACACCACCCAGCGCCCGCACAGGGTCAACGGCCGGCAGCCAGCCAGGCGGCAGCAACACAGGCCCGCCCGGAGCCCCGCCCCCACCATGGCACACCTGACCGGCCGACAGCGAGCCCAGCATACGCGCCGCCCGAAGACCCCCCCACGCAGGCACACGCCGCTACGCCGACCGACACCCACCGCCCGGCCCTCCGACACCGTGCGCCCCCAAACCCGCGACCCCATCGAGGGCCTAGACCCCCAGGCTCCAGCACCGTCCGGCACGGAGGACCTATCGGCCACGACAGACGCCGGACCGGCGCCCCAGCGACACCACACCCCACCAACCGGGCCTATGGCGAGGCCCGCAGAACCATCATCTCCCGGTTGCCCAGCCCCCGGCCCGGACCCCGGCCCGGACCCGGCACGCACCACCGCCCTGGCGGGCGCCCCGCAGCCCGTGGACCCGGGAAGCCGGCCCGAGCCGCCGCCCGTGTCAGAAGGCCACGCCTGAGAGGCAGCGCAACCGACGAACGATGAAGCCGAGCCGCCTGCACTGCCAACCCAACTGCAACGCGGGGAGCCCACGGTGCGCGCGGAGGAAATGCGGGGACCCCCACAACGGACAGCAACGCCAACACCAATGAAGGAACCTGGCGGGGGAGCGGACCGGCCGGCAATACAGCATGCTGACCCACCGGACATAGCGGCGCACGGAGGCGGCGAGGCGTTGACCGCTGGGCAGCCTGACACGGAACCTGAAAGACCAATGCCGGACACCGAGTGTGAGGATGGCCTCCACCCACCACCAGCCACAGGTCGCGCCGCCCCCCTGGCAAACCTAGCGCGACACGCCAACGCAAACACGCCGGGGGAGGCGCCGCCGCGAGACCCACCAGAAACCCGCGCGACGTCAGAGACCCGGGAAGCCACACCTGACACGCCCCAGCGCGCGGCCGGCAGGGAAACGTCATGCAGCGGACACAACCGCGACAACGACTCTTTCGATGCCTTCATGGAGTCCTGCATGGTTGACCCCCACAGGGTCCCAACACCGGCGGCACCACGCGTCCACCCGGAGCCACGACGCAACCATGCGGAGGACACACCCCTCACGATACCACGCCAGGCACACCTCCAGCGCGATTACACCGCCCTGGGGTGGGTTACCGCTGCGGGTGAAGGGCATGCGGCCGCGAGCGGAGCAGTGGACCGGACCACGGACGAGCGCGGCGCCCCAGGAGGTGGCGCGCGCGTGGAAGCGGCCACCAACACCGCTAGCGAGCCTACCGGCCCGCCGCCGGGGACCGCCCCGCCCTGGGCGCGAGGACACCTGGACTACACACGCTTGGGAGGCGACGCCAGCTGCCCCAGCCACCAAGCGGAACGGGCGGCGGCCCCAGACCTGGGCCTATGGATCCCCAGGCTTACCGCAGGGGAGCAGCTCGCCCTGGCAGTCCGCATCCAATGGCTGCTTACTTCGCGGTCCCGCCACCTCGCGGAGGGAACCCGCACCATGGCAGACATCACCCTTGGCCATCGGACGGAGCACACGCCTCCCGCCACCATGGACCACCCCGGCCAATGGCACTATGTGATCACCCGGCTCATGGCACATATGGGGGCCTACAACCCGGATGAAATGAATGGACTCCACTGGCAGTGGCACCAGGGCGCCGCCCTGCGCATCCGTGCGATCATGCAGGAGCACAACATCTGGGACATCCCTTGGTCACCGGGCTACCAAGGACACACCTCAGGCCACCGGCGGCCGCGGTCCCAAAATGTCCCGGAGCCTCCCAGGCAGGCGGCACGCTGCAACTCCCCGGAACGCCCACGGGGGCCACCACCCGGGATGGGCCCCCCCTCTGGCACATACAGAAGCCCCCTTTGATCGTTCGCCCCCAGAAGCGACCCGGGCAGTCCTCACACCTTGGGGATGCAAGGCGGCACGCCAGAACAACGCCAGGAGACAAGGAACCCTGGCAGATCCCGTTGCTGCAGCCGCACGCCGCCTTCCGCGGCACGGCGAGTCATCTTCCATGAGGGTATGGACAGGGGCCACGGGGGCCCCTGCGACCCCCACGCCCAACAGACATCATCTACCACCGATCTCCGACGCCGGTCCAAGAGGCCCCGCACCGAACAGGCGCACATCCCCACCATTCTCACGCCAGTCGAGCGCGATCGACAGGCAGCACTTCACGCGGGCCCCCGCCTGGCGGCAGACTGAGCGTCCAGCTAATCGGCCGCCTCCCTCCCAGGGTCGGCGGCCGACCCGCTGTCAGGGGGACCACACGCCACGGACACGCGGCCAAGGGAGCATGCGGCCGACCCAAGGCCTGCGCAAGGGATGGGGGGACAGCCCCCCCACAGCCTCCAAACTGCCAAGGCCCGGAGGGCACATCGCAACAACGGCAGCACGTCGCGAGCGGCCCAAGGGCGGTCGCAGAAATGACAGAGACCTCTGGCCCTCAGGAGTCCGCTGACCCACTGCCCGCCGCCACGACCTGCTCGGTGCCCCAGCAACGGGAGCCCTCCACAGAGTACGTGCCTGGGGGACACCCTGGCACCACCTCACGGCACCCCTCCCCGACTAGCGCCACGCTGGACCAGGACCGGGTGACCATGCCCCCCCCACCCCCCCGGCCACCGCAGCAAAGGGGCACGGGTCCCTTCGACGACGCGGAACTGAGAGCGCTCTACGGCATCCAGGGTTCCACACCCTCGAGCGAGCTGGTCGCAGCCCTCCGGGAACACCTCCCAGACGTCAACCCGAACAGGCTCTTCACCGTGGTCCCCCTGCCACACGCCGCAACAACCGAAATTCTTGTGCGGCAGCTCCAGGCGCTCGTCACCCCGAGGGCACAGGTCTCAGACGACCTTGTTGAAGCGTGGATCTGGTGGTTCAACACCCACCAACCAGCCCAGGGGGTGTGTGGGTCCCACACCTGGGCTGGGTACACACGCTCATAGCACCGCGGACAGACCCCAGGCCCGCGCCCAGCACCAGGGGCCGGGAGCGGGCCGCCCCGCCGCTGAGGCCCGAAACCCTCCGCATCCCACCGCACGAAGGTCCGGCGGCATGGGAAAGCGGGACCGCCCGCGACAGGGGGCGTAACCTCACGAGCCTGGCGGCACGCTATCCGGAGACAGCGCACGCAGCGCCCCTGCCGTGCGAACGTGACCCCAGCACCATCGCCATGATCGTGTTGCAGAATGTCCACTACTACGAAGTGCGGATCATCCCGCACGCGCAGGAGAGCCAGTGGAGCTTGGAGGCCATCGACTCCATGCTCCCGGCGACCACGGCTCTGCCGGACAGCCCCACCCCCCTGCTCAACGACCAGCCCCCAGACCCCCTGACTGCCATCTTGTCGGGGACGGCCGGCACCTGGCACCCAGGCCATGCCCTCTACTACCTCTGGCGGTGGGCGCGGCGCCGCTGGCCACACACCAGGGTATGGTCAGCGACATGGAGGTTCTACCTCGACGGCCGGCAGCAGTTGAAAGCCATCCCGGAGAGGACGGCAGAGACCTTCACTGCGCCCAACCTGTGCCTCGTCTTCGCGATCCACCAGATCCGGGGGCTTGCGCTGGGCGAGTAACTGCAGCCCACCATTCGCACTGAGACGGAGGCCCAGGCGGCACACGCGGCTCTTGTGCACGAAATCTTCAGTGCCCTCTGCAGCGCCCTTGTGCGACGCGTGGGAAATTCCCCAGGGCCGTGAGCCGCAGCCGGCCACAGGACCTGCAGCGACGACGCACCGCCACACACGCGCGACGCGAGTCCCGCACCGGCCATACGCGAGGGAGGAGACGACACGGCGGCCGCGGGATCACCTCCTCCCACCAGAGGACCCGACGATATACGTCACACCAACGGCTGCGGAGTCCGCCGTCAACTGCGACGACCCCGGGCGAGCCAACATTGCCAAAGAGGACCCCCTCGTACAACCCGACAACGCGCGGCCGCGCAACACACTCCAGCAACGCCTGTCGGTCGGGCACACCGGCGGGAAAGACGTCAACCTGCCCGGCAAGTGCAACGGACACCCAAAGAGTAGAGGCCAGCCTTAGCAGCCCATGGTGTCGAACACGAACAAAAACCCAACAACTTCCTCCAACATCCCCCGGGCGGGGGCCACACTTCCTGGACCCCTGCAACCTGCCTGCAACAGAGAAAGGGGCGGCGCCAAACTTGGACCCGTCCTTCCACCTGACCCTCCTCTCCCGCGAACCGGACCCGCAAGGGGCCGGGCCAAGGGGCTAGCCAAACACGCGGGACCCACGGCCGGCCCGATGATCACGGGAATGTTATTGAACAATCGTCCAGAATGTTACCTTCCAACGCGAGAATCAAGGGATACGTGCACGGCGGGGACCGGCGCGCACCTCCTCCGGGAAAGTTAAACGCCTGGGACGCTGGGGGGGATTCGGCACATATAACCTGCGAGAATGGTACGAGGGACACACTCCCCGCAGAAAGCTAACAGCATCAAGAAGCGAGAGGTGGGCTGCAACACTGCCCAGTATTCCTATCCTCCGAAACCCCACCCGGGGCACGCAAGGGACCACAGTCTCGCCACATGGGGCCACGCCGACCCCTGCCAGCAGGCACGGATGTGTTACCCTGAGCCCAGCCCGCCACGCCGGACGGAACGTCCCGGCACCAAGGCACGAGCCGAGCCGCCCCAACCATCCTAACCGCCAAACTCAGCACTGCGACACAGACCCACCAGCCACATAACCCGCGAAACACGGCACATTACGGCGCACGGCAGGCAGGCCGACACAAGCACAAGCACCGCACCACCGAGCCGGAACAACACCCTAGGGCTGCCATGGGGAGCACGGGGACACACCAAGGGGGACCGACGGGGCCTTGCCACCGACAGGGTTGTACATATGAATGGCACAGGCGAAGCTGAAAGGACAGCCAAAGGGCACCGCGAAGTACCGGATGATGGGTTGTGCATGTAACGCTGCCAGGGCGGGACAGGGAAAGTGGCGAGGAATTTGAAAACTTTTTGCAGCGGTCAAACCACTTATCATTACTCTTCTCCCCCGCGGTTGGGGGACGGCGCACAGTAAAAACGTACCATGCCGGCCCCACGCAACTGGCATTAACCAACACCGAAACAAGCAGGGCACCTACGCGCACAAGATCGGACTGCGCAAGTGCCCGCTGCAACGCCAAGGAACCAACGCCGAACAAGCCGACCAAGACGCGGCTAACACGACCGCGCACAAACAAAACCACCGCAGCGGCCACGACGTGACCATAAACAGACCACACGCGAGCCGGCCAACACCAAACTGGCCGGACATGCATGGGTCGATACGGGAACGGCGTCCAACAGGTTGGCGACACCGTGGTGTGCCACGCCCGCCGACCACCATGGCCACGAACACAACAGAACAACGTAACCCTACCACTACGAACACGACCAACCAACGTTAACAAACTACACTACACTATACTTGGACAAAACAGGACGCAACTAACCAGCACCGACACAGATGTGCCGGCTACACAGACAGGATTTGGCGAAACGACCATCGGCAGCAGTGCGACGGGGCCCAGGCGAGCCTAGCCGACCATGAGGCGGCCAAGACAACCGCGCACCAACCACACCGCAGCTGCAGCCGCGACCTGACCGTAAACAGACCACACGCAAGCCGGCCAACACCAAACCAGCCAGCCGTGCATGGGTCGAAATAGGAACGGCGTCCAACAGGATGGCGGCACCGTGGTGCGCCAAGCCCGCTGACGACCATACCCACGAACACAACAGAACACCGCAACTCTACCATTACGAACGCGACTGACCAACGTTAACAAACTGCACTACACTACACTTGGACCAACCAAAACGCAACTCACCAGCACGGACACGGACGTGCCGGCTGCACAAACAACATTGGGCGATACGACCACCAGCAGCAGCGCGACGGAAACCACTCAAACCAAGCCGACCTTGAGGCGGCCAAGACAACCGCGCATCAACCACACCGCAGCTGCAGCCACGACCTGACCGTAAACAGACCGCACGCAAGCCGGCCAACACCAAACCAGCCAGGCGTGCACGGGTCGAAACGCGAACGGCGTCCAACGGGTTGGCGACACCGTGGTGCGCCATGCCCGCCGATGACCATACCAACGAACAAAATCGTGACTCTACCATCACGCAACCGACCAACCAACATTAACAAACTACGCCGAACCGTTAAACGACCGACCAACCAACCACGACGACCTACTTCGAACCCCCGGCGCCCCGGGAGAGCGCAAGCTCGACCGCGTCAGGAGGTGTGAGTGTGCGCCACGGCATGCGAGTCCCGTAGCACGTGCTTCTTCAAGTCGCCTCACGCTTACTGAAAACCAACCCAGGTGGGGGTGCCTGCAGGACAGGGCCTTTGGCCTGGCTCCTGGCCCCTGGGCCCCAGAATCCAGAGGTTGATGAGGATGTGCGATGGAACCCTCCCCCACGTATCATCCGCCCGAAAGAGAGGAATGTGAGATTTCGGTCGAACATGGGTCACCTCTCTGGGCAGAACCCGCTGTAGGGTACTGCTCGCGGCGACCGCGCCCTTCCCCCATGAGGGGGAGCCGCTTCGTGGGGGCACGTGCAGTGGGGCCGTGGGTGGGTGAGGAAAAGCCCCTTGGTAAGACCCCCCTGCGGGGCAGCCCCAGTCCCGAGTCAACCTACCTACTACCTACCTTCACCACTACGAGTGTTTTTTGGCCAAACACCGTAGTCCGAGGTATCGGCAGACAAGCCATTGTTGTCTTTCAACCCACAATGTTAGTAGGTTGTAATGACCAAAAGCTTTTGCTCAGGCAAAGATCACTAGCCAATCAGAGATTAAAACAACATGTGGATCAACAGAATTGGGGAAAGGGGAGAGATAAAAAGAACTTTCCAACTTGCCAAGTCTTAATCCGAAGTCAAACCCAAGCCCTGACCCTAACTCCTTGATGCAACTTGCACTACATACCACGTGAGGGTCTGCTTGCCCGTCCTCGAAGCCTGCCCTCCCGCTTGTTCACTCTCCCCTGCAGGGGCCGAAGAGATTGGCTGAGGCGGGTAGGGTGCCCGCCGAGGCGCAATGTCCGGACCACTAGGTTACCAATTGGCAACCAGCGACATTTTTTTTCGCAGCCCCGCAAAACGTATCACATATGCCCCTCAAAATGATGGCAGCAAAAATGCAACTACGCAACGTTTCGACTTTTGGGCCATTGGTAGTCGTTTTGGTGAAATAGCACCGTTTTAAGCGGTGTTTCAAACAGTCTCCAAATAATAGGGGCTGTATTTTGTACTGGCTGCCATGTGCGGATTTATCCCATGTTGTTACCCCTTGAAATGATCAGCTTGTGCCAAAACGTCGGGAAATCAACTTTGTTTGCCAAATTTGGTGCCTTTTTGTGGTTTTGCAGCGGGTTTCAGCGTTTCTGGGGCCGCTTTGTAGCGAAATGGGGTCAAATTGTTACTGAAAGCACAGGTTCAACCCGTTTGAGGGTATCGGTGCCTCTCGATGCACAGTTTGCAAGAAGGAGCAGTGGCTAGGCTCGGTTTCTGTGGGGCTTGCCCCACAGAAACCGAGACTAGCAGGCGTGAAGCTGGTTTTCATAGGGTTTTTTGTGCGTACCAACCCATCTATATGGATTGTACGATGCTGCACAATGGTGGCCGAAGTACCGTATGGTATGCATACCCCAAAGAAGAGCGGGCCGTAATTCTCCGTGATCTGCGCTTGTTCACTCTCCCCTGCAGGGGCCGAAGAGATTGGCTGAGGCGGGGAGGGGGCCCGCCGAGGCGCAATGTCCGGACCACTAGGTTACCGATTGGCAACCAGGGAAATATTTTTTGGCACCCCTGCAAAACGTATCACATATGCCCCTCAAAATGATCGCAGGGAAAATCTAACTACCCGACCCTCTGACTTTGGTCCCTACCAGGACCGGCCCCCGCTGTGCCCCTTCCGCCTGTAATCCCTGCTGATTTGCTCCGGATCAATGCTTGCATTTCTTAATGTCCAGGGTCCAAAATCGAAAAATATAGAAAATAAAATACAATCCTCCTTCAACCCTGAACAGCAACCAGATCTGACAAATCCAACAATAATCCAATCCACACTGCGGGCTTCCGTTCAGCACATCGATGGTCTCACGATGGCGGGCATGTACAAGAATTGCACCAAGGAAGAAAGCCCTGAAATTGGCATATGAACACATATCAAGCAAAGTTGGGGAAAGATGGAAACGTACACATTCGCAGCCATAGACCCCTCATTCCCTGGACTCAAGACCTTCCCTTGACTCACCAACATGATGCCCTGAACCCAATCAAATAAGATGGCTAAATGCCATGTGTCACAAGTCACTACATAAACCCCAAAAATGTGTTCACTCTCAAGCCTATATATCCTAGCCCAATGGGGGAGGTGGCGTGTCATGGCCTAGAGTTGCACTCAGGACCATGCCCTACCCTGACATAACCTTGGATGGACTTGGAGTCGAATGGGCTTAGAGAAATGACCTATGAGTTTGAACTCATAACATGCCAAAAAACTGCCAATTCTCACCATAGTGGCCATATATCACATATATGCTCAAAATTGATGTTACCACTTATCCGAAGGCTCAAAGCATGCATGGAATCGAAGTCCAAAATTCATGGAGGATATAGACCAGAGGTCAATGCCCATGAACATCCCACTTTACCCTCAAAACCCCTTCAGATATGGGCGCCACGCACTGCCCAAGTCAGCCCATGATCTTGAGACCAATTCTTGTGATCCTTCGTGCGCCAAGCCACATGGAGTACGCAATCCGGCATATGGTGGTGTTCAACTCCAAAGCATATGCGAACATATGAACAACATACCATGGTTGGACTCTCCATAGGCTTCTTGCTGTTTGCTGACCAGGTAAGTACACAAAACGCAAAAATAAGCAAAAATTGAGGTCAAAAACATGAAAATATGACCAAATACAAAGTTGTCATGATAGTATATCTCTATGCTCACCCATGATATCCGCTCATGGTTCAATACACAAATGATTCGAACCATTTGCGAACAATTCCCCCACTTGGATCCCGCATCGGGCGCATGGAGATACCTTCGCCACTAATATCTACATGCCCCATGAAAATGGGAGTGCACCCATGGATCTCTTTGTCAAACATACCATGAGCAATACATACGCGGTAGACTTGGTCTAGCGCTTTGAATTCCACAATTGGGACATGGGCAAAGCCCTTGTCACGTATGGCTCCCCATCTCTTCGGCCACACGAAGATATATAACATGGGCGTGAGCATATCAAACATATACCATGCATACAACACATACCCTCAAAATATGGCTCCCATCATGATATGCCATGTCCCTCCATTGACATAACCTTACGTTAAAAATACGTAGGAACCCAAGGAAAGTTGCTATGCAACCCCAACACTCATGCGGTACACTCGAAAGTCACAATAAAATGTTCGGTTGCACGGTCCAAGAGTTATATATCACTTTATACCCTCTTGACCATTATCCCTTGCTATATCGGGCATGTGTACACACCAAAGGCGTTTGATGCTTCCTCAATTACGTTGAGACCAAGGCGTTTGCAACCCAACCTTCCTTATTCTCTTTCCTCACACTCGCGCGTAGATATGGTCCTCCAAAGTGGTCCCACGATTCGCTTTTGTTTCCCTTATATCTCCAAGTCAAATGGGTGGCAAGTATAAGGGAAACCTGATTCGGGCATAGGGAAAGGAGTACGACCACTCGAAGAAGTCCAAATCAAGTGCGGCGATGTCGAAGTCGAAAATCCAATTTCGACATCGCGAAAAATTCTGATTAAAATCTCGAGTGCTTTTTTAGAGAATTGCGGAAGCAACGAACCCTTTGCTGATGAAATCTGACCCTTCAACAGAATATCCGCCAAAATATCTGGAAATAACAGTTAACCAATTGGTTAACGCAAAATCGCGAGCCAACTGACGGTCGCCGATACATTGACCATCAGAACGAAAGGCTGAAGAATTACGGAAACATCATGATAATAAAACCCGGTTGATTCCTGATATTCCGATATATAAATCTCCGCTGGCGGTGCCTCGGTTCTGAATATGGCCGCTCATAGCCGGAATGGCCAAACCTATCACACTATCACATCGGGTTAGATCAGGTGGACGGGAAAGTATGATATCAGCCAATGGCGGCTTGCCGGCACATAGATACACACCCCAAGTGACCCCAAAGATGGCCACGGGGGTCCGAACCGGCTTCACCCCCCTTCTCAGAGCGTTGTATCCGCTCGGAAACCAATGAAGAGAGGACGGGAGGACCCCAATGGGCTCCAACCCCCCCCCTCCATGTCCCAAGGACACATGGAGGCCCCACACACGTCGTAGGCGTCCCCCACGCCCCAAGGGAGGGGTGAGGACACTGATAATCAGCGCCCTACGCCATATCTGGTCTCCTCTTGATCTACAACATGGACCAAGGGGATCAAAGATAGAAAAACGTCGTCGGTCGACCTAAATAAGTATACGACCATGCAATATATATGTTGAGATCGAGTGAAGGGGGTATATGGCCAATCAAGGCCGAAAAATCCCCGGATGAACGCCCTCACCCGTCTCCCCAAGCACAGAAACAAACAAAATGCCAAGGGGGGATCCATTACGGTGCTACAGCAGCAACCAAATGGACCAACACGTCCTTGACATCCAAAGAAATATCCTTTTTCTTTAGGTAGTCCATCCAGAACGTGGTGTACCTCGGCACAAAACTGCTCGGAGGCTCCCACGAATCCCTGGATGCGGCGAAACCCTTCCAACGGACTTTATAAAGCCTACTCCCGGGCGTCCCCGGGTCCGGCCTGTCCGCCAGGATCTTCTCGGCGGTGAAGTCGTCGTCCTCACCCTCGTCGTCCGAGTCCACATCGCCGGCCGTGAACTCGAAGGTGACGGGACGTCCGCTGGGGTCTGGTGCTCGGGGACGAAGCTGGGTATGGTCGCGGTCCAGGATCTTGTTATCCCCCACACGAACCGCATACACATCCTGCCCGACCTTCCGAACAATTACCCCCGGCACATACCAAGATGCCTGCCGATGTCTGGGAAGGACATCCTTGTGGTGCCGCTCCACCCACACGGTGTCTTGGAGAGCATACTTCTGGACTTTTCCCTGCTTGAAGTACTTGGCCCTCTTGTCATGCTCGTCCTGAAGTGCCTTGCACACCTTGGCCGCCGTGTCGTCCGCCTCGGCCATCATAGCGTTCGCATCCCGGGCCACTTTGCCATGGTTCAACCACGGGAGAGTGCGTGACACTCGATCCCGTAGGAACAGGATGCGATGGGGCGACAGTCCAGTGGGTCCTGGAAGGTCATGATACGCTTGGAGTACTCTCCACAGCGAATTATACCAGTTCCGGCCCGGTTCGTCGATGTGCAACTGGCGGAACTTCTCGAACATCTGCCGCCCGGCCACCTCAGCTCGGCCATTCGACCGGCTGTGGTAGGCCACGGTCTTGGCGTGCCGAATCCCCATGTGCTTGCACATCGTCTTGAACCACGTCCCCACGAATTGACTGCCCCGATCGCTGCATATGACAGCTGGGACATCAAAAATCGTCAGCCAATGCCTGATCATGGCATTAGCGACGGTCTTGGCCTGCAGCCCCGTTCCATGCTTGTCCTTCTTGTCCTTCTTCTTGGACTTCTTGCCAGGGACCGCCACGATATACCCACTGTCCCTATCCACCGCTAGGATAACACAGTCGTAGGTCTCTCCTTCCACGGTGACCTCAGGCATGGCGAATACATCCATGGCCACGGACCGCATAGGGGCTTCCGGTATAGCCGTATACACCGGGTTGCCCACTGTGGAGTGGTTAGGGCTCTTCGTGGCCCGACACACGGCACAGTCGCTGCAGTACCTATCCAAGATGGCGTAGTACCCCGGAGGGAACTTGAAACGCCACTCCAGGTCCTGCTGCATCTTGTCTCGGCCAGGATGCATGAGCTGGGCGTTGTGCCAATGGTCAATGAGCTCCTCCACTCGGTTCTCGGGCACCAGCAGCTTGTCCTTGAGGAACAACTTGTCGCCATCCTCGGTCAAGCCCTCGGGCCATTCGTCGTCCGACGGGGCGCTCACGGCGTTCCAGTACCTGCTCCAGTGCTCGGATGCCGCATAGTCATCCGACCAGTCCTCTTTGAGCACCGACCTGACTAGCTCCACAGGGGCCACCATCCATTGCTCGAGTGTTTCCTCTCGAATAGCCTGAACTCGGGCGCCCCAGAACTTGGCCAGGTCTGTACGGTTTGCCATCACCACAAAACACTTGACTCCCTCTTGTTCCATGACCTTCTCCATCTCGATGATGCGCTTGGCCTCCTCGGTCTCCTCGGCGTCGCCATGGCTGGATATGTCCATCCACGCCTTGCCCGCGGGGTAGGCCCAGCGACTGAGGCAATCTGCCACAGTGTTGTCCTTCCCCGGGACGTACACGACGCTGAGGTCGAACTTGGCGAACGTCTCGTGCCATCGGGCCCTTCTAGCCGCTGGTCCTGAGGGGGTGTCGACATGCTCCTTGTGCCAGCTCTGTAGGGACTGGTGGTCCGTGCAAACCACTACTGGCTGCAGTCAGATGTGGCCAGACCACTTCCTGAGCGCACATACAATGGCGTATGTCTCCTTCTCCCTCGCGGTCCATGTTCGGCGTTGGCCCTCGGCCAGGATCATGCTCCAAAACGCCACGGGAACATGAGTCCCGTCGTCCCGGACTTGCTCGAGGACTGCCCCCACGGCATAGTCCGAGGCGTCTGTCCGTAGCACGAATCCCTTGTCGGGGTCCACCAGGAACAGCCCCAACTGCCCCAGGAGTCGCTCCTTCAGGCTGTTGAACGCATCCTCAGCTTCAGGGGTCCAGGCAAGCTTCTTCTTGCTCCCCTTCCGACCATCAAACTTGCCCACCTGCAACATCTTGTGCAGCGGCCCCGACAGTTCTGCATACATCCGAACATAGCCCGAATAGTAATTGCAGAACCCCATGAAGGATCGGAGTTCGCTGATGGTCTGGGGCTTTTCCCAGTGGTGCAGGGACACCAGCTTCCCAGGCATGGGACGGCGTTGCCCGTGACCAACCACGTGACCCGCGAACTCCACTTCCTTCACAAAGAGTGAGGCTTTGGTAGGCTTGCACACCATGTTGTGCTTGTCCAACTCGCTGAGCACTCGGCGCAAATCCTTCTCATGCGCGTCGATGAGCTCGTCCTCAGTCATGTTCTCTGTGCCGGACCCGATGATGATGTCATCCACGAAGGGATCGGCACAGTCCCGGACAGGACCGAGTAGGTCCTCCATCATGCGCTGGAAAGCGGCGTTGCCATTCTTGGCGCCCATAGGCACCACTTTCCACTGCATGGGCCCCAGCGGCGTCGACATCGCTGTGCAGGGCCTGGAATCCGGGTGTAACGGCATCTGGTGATAACCGTGTTTCAGGTCCAACACCGTGAAAATCCGCTTTTTCTGTTGCTTTTGGAGGATGGAGTCGATCAGGGGAAGCGAGTACGAGTCGTGCTTCGTCTGCTCGTTTAAACCTCTGTAATCAACCACCAACCTCCACTCGCCCTTCTCCTTCTTAGGCACGATGAAGGCTGGGCTGGCCCACTCACTGTCGGAGGGTTCGATCCATCCCCGCTCAATGAACTCGGCCAACAACTTCTTCATGGCCTCGGCACGATCGCCCTGAAGTTGGTACTCCCGATGACGATAGATCTTGGGGTTCGGCTTCAGCTTGATCTTCGCTGTGCCAAACCTCCCACGATCTGGAGGGTTCTTGTTGGCGACGCCACTGAATAGCCGCGGATAGGCCTTGATCAGCCTCTCCTTCAGCTCGGCGACCTTCAGGTTCTCCTGGGCCTCTTCAGCCGCTTGCTTCGGTATCGATACAACCGACCGCACTGCGGTATAGGCCTCTTCTGGGTCCGAGTCCGACTTCTATTCGTCCGATATGCCGTCTTCATCGTCGTGGGGCGCGCTTCCCACCGATAATCTTCGAAAATTTGCGGCCTCGCGCTGGTGCTCGTCGCTACCGGTTCCCACTCTCGAAAACCCCACGTTGGTGGGTCCGACCCAACCGGACCATCGTATTGGTCCGCGATGTGATCCATGACCCTCGCCACGAACTCATCCTTCTCGTACTTGCCGGTGACCAACATCTTGTCATCCCACCAATGCGGAGATGTGACCATGGCCCGCCTCCTCTTGGCTGCCACACGGTCGTGCATCCCCATCCGCATGTAGTTGACGACGTCGTCGATCTCGGCGTGGGACAGGACGTCAATACCATCAATTGGCTGATCCGTCCCCTCCTTGGGCTCAAACATGACCTTCATGGGCACCGCCTCCACCCTACGGATGAATGCTTCATCACCCGTGGGCTGGGCTTGCGCCCCATCCACCAGGAAAGCCTTGGTAGCCCACGCTTAACCCGGGGAGGGCATTGATACACCCTTGGCGTCGATGAACCACTCCTCCTCTGGCCCGAATGACATCTCGTTCAGGGTGATGGAGTCCAGCGTCGACTTGAGACCGTCCAGGGGACATGGGGTGGATCCTATGCCGGTTATGACCAGGATACCCTTCGCCCTATCCGCGATGATCTTCCCCACCGTACGTCTGGTGTTGTCCAGGGAGGCATGCCAATACATGGGTCCCCACTCCTTCAAACCCCAATGCCTGTACCAGGCTGAGTCTCCTCGATGCCAATGCCTCCTACACTTCCGCAGAAGTGGGGCATCCCGGGAAGCGAAGACGTCCGTCTCGGGCACTTCAGCTCCCAGCGTCTGAATCATCCTGGCGTACACTTGCGGCGCCATTCCATACTCCGTGAGCTGAACTCCACGGTCTCCTCTGGACTTGGCACCCACAGCTTGCACCGCTCGGACGATCCGATCCTCTTCCTCAGCATTCCATTGGGATGACCCGCACGCATAATCCGTGGACAGCCAGGTGAGCCATTCATCGTCTTCCCGGACCAGCGTTGCGCGATGGGGAAGGGCTCCAATGGCGTTGGCCACCATGAAGTCGTACCCCATGATCATGTCGCAATCAGGAATGTCGGCCACATAGAAGTTCCCGGATAGAGTGCTTCTCTTCGCCTGATCAGGGCGGTTCAAGCGCTCATGCACCCAGAATTCCATACTGATAGTGGCCTCATGGGTGCCACCACCCATAATCTCTCCGTTGGCGACCTTCAGGCGGACCGGTCTCCGACTGGGCTGCAGGAGTTCCTCCTTGAACAACCCTCTCCGGACCAGGCTCACCTGGGCACCCGTATCCACTAACACATCCACCACCTTCTCCTCTCGTCCGCACCGTACTCGCACTTTCAAGTGCAACTGCCGCTCGTCGCCATGAGGTGTATGGACGACTCTCACGGCATGCAACTCTAGCACGTCCGGGTGCATCAGGACTTCAAGGGTATGGTCACGGATGGTGTAGATCTTGGGTTGGTCCTGCCCGTCCACGTGGCTCTCCGTGGTCGCTCCTTCCTTCTTGCCATGTCCCGTACCCACGTGTACTTCCCTTGGCAGGGCGCTCCAGGGGTTGGGAGTGGCGAAGCTCAGTGGTTTTGGCTCTTCTGGAGCCTTCTTCGGCACCCGATGTGCCTTCGCTTTCTCTGGGATTCCACTGATTTTCGGAGGAGAGACCTCCGAGGTCCCACTCCCGTGGGGGCTCCTCTAGACTTGGCTTCCCGCAGCCCCTTCCGGCTGCGATCTGCCAGGACTTTGTCCACCACGTTGCTGGGCTTTGAGTTCCTCCAACGTCCTCAGCATGTCCTCAGCAACCTCCTCGATCGACCTCACTCGTCGGTCTTGGCCAGGTCCACCACCATAGCCTCTTCCTCCGCCTTTTCCTTGGCCTTTGCCTTGGCCTTTTCCCCCGTCTCCGCCCTTCGCCTTCCAATCGGAAATCCGCTGCTCCTTGGGCTTCTTCTCGGGGTGAGCGGCGAAGTAGGCCTTCTTGTCCGCCTCATACACCTTGCACTGACGGTGGTCATGTGCATGGTTGTTTCCCTTGCCATAACAGACCCAGCACCCGTCGTGCTGAGACCTGTACTCCCGGAACGAGAGCGGTGGGTTCCCGATCCTCCTTGGCTCTTTGCCCCTTGGTCCCGCCCGGCTCCATCTGGACCGGTCCTGCCCATTGTTCTTCACGTTGTGCGCCACAAACGGAAAGAAATGGGCCTCCTCGTGATCCTTCCGGGACCAGTGGTCTTGGCCACTTCCACTACCGTCCTCCGCGGAGTTGGCCGTGTCCTCCTGGATCTCCCGATGATGGCGGTCTTCTCGGTGGCCTCGTTGTCCATGACCGTGTCGATCCTGCACGTGGGCCTCGTTCTTCGCATTGAGCTTCAACTCCACCGTGATGTACTTCACGATGTCGTCCAGGCTCATGCGGGCGAAGATGACCTGCATCCTCAGCGGCTCCCCGCGCCTCCACTCCACGTTGTTGAGGCGCAGCAACCTTTGCCCCATGGAGTCTCAAAACACCTCCACATACACGGCGTTCTTCAGTCCCAACATCCGGTTGGGTTCGCCCAGGTTCCTCCTGAAGAACTCCATGATACCCGCATGGGTATCCTCCGCCGCCATGATCCTCACCGCCACCCGCTTCTTGGCGCGCTTCTTCTCCTCGTCCTCCACTCGTCTCTTCCAATTGCCGGGGAGGACGTCCTTCAGCAAGTGGCGGATCTCACTGGCCTCGTTCCAGTCTTCCACCAACTTGAGGCATCTGCGGTACTTCCGCAGATACCGGTTCCACTCCCGGACCCGCAACTCACCGCGGTCCAGCGGCAGTGGAATGGACCACAGGTCCTCCAGCTTCTGGTTCGGAGCGTCCACCCGCTCCTCGTCCTCCAACCACTGGAGGCAGGCCTGCTCCGTACAGATCAATCCTTCCCGGATCTGATCCCGCAGCTCCTCCTTGAGGTCCTGCGCCAGCCGGTGTGGGAATGTCCGGCATACCCACTTGTCCCGCGGCGCTCCCCGCATCTCGCCGACGACCTCCTCGGCGAAGTCCTCCCAGTCCAGGATGAAGTCATCCAGGTTGGACGGGTTCCCGTCGTAATAGGGGATTTTGATTCCCCTGAGGTCGTCGATCCTGATGGCGTCTCCGACGTCTCCAGCCACCACTCCACCGAGACGGATACCACCTGTGGCCGGGGGGTGTGAGTACACTCCCCGTACATCCCTCTCCTGCATGGAGTGCGGTCCAGTTGGGCTTGAACCCATGGGGTTTGGAATGCGGGAAGGACTTGCTCCATCGGCCGTCCATATCCCCGTATTGGGGTCCTTCGCCCACAGGTTTCCGCTTGGATGGCCTCGACCATGTCCGTCGGCGCTTCCCATGGTTCGCCCCTGCATGGTCTGGTTCTGGATCTCGATCTTCTCTTCCGCATAGACCACCTTATTCGTCGTGATCGGTACATCCTGGGCAGCATGGGACATCTGTACCGTCAGGCTCCTCGGGTCCGCGGTTACGTGCCCTTCCCGCATGGACCCAGCCGGTGCCGTGTGTTCCCCGAGCATTGTGGATTCGCTGAACATGGGAACAAACGGCAGCGCACCCGGGTCAACACGCGGAGGCGCGTATGGTGCCTCTGCAGGGCCGCCCATGGGTTTCTCCATGGCGCTCCTGAGGGTCTTAACCCGCTCCACCAGCTCTACCGCGGCCGGCTTTGCCGGGAGCTCCGGACCCGAGGCCAGGGGCTGTTGCTCCTCTAGCCTTCTCAGGCGTCCCCACATGTCCTCCACTAAGTGGAGGAGGCTGTCCACCACTTGCTGCTGCTTCTGCAGGGCCAGCTCCAGATTCTCCCGGTACCGGGCCTGATCCGCTCGCAGCTCCTCCATGTGGTTCTCCGCGGCCGACTGATCATCCAGGATCCCCGCGACGTCTTCCTCTAGAGCGTCCTTGGCATTGTCCAGGCGGTCTAGGTGATGCACGATGGCGTCCATCCCCATCTTTGGGTACTTGCCCATGAGGAAGGACACGTGCTCGCAGTGGCACGCAGCGTGCTTTCCGCCAGATTCAGCGCATCCCGCGGTTCCCGGCACCTCAGACTCATCGCCCATAGGCGTATCGCCTATGGCGTCCGTCTCTGGTCCCGTGTGCCGGGGCACAGGTGCCGTCTGGGCCCTGGCTGGCCTCTCCAAGCCCTCGGCGTCGTGGTTCAGGGCGGGCTCGGGGGCCGTATGCGCCCTGGCGATCAGCGCGGGCGTCTCCGACTCCGAAGGTGGCTCGTAGGCTGTCCGATAGCCCTCGGAGTTCCCCCCGGATTCCCACAGCCTGACCGGGCTGGGGTCCATGTCCATAGCCCCGGCGTCCCTTGCCGCGGATTTGGGTGACCCGCGCTTCCGGTAGCGCCGGGCCCGTCCTCCACTGCTGCCTGAGTAGCATGCTTCATCGGAGTCCTCCGCGGCGGAGCGGAGGTTGCATGCCTTTCGGCAGCGACGCTCACACATGGAGACCAGGTCCGCCATGTCACGTCCTCCTCTTCCCGAATGTCGTTCTTCTCTTCGGGCTTCAACTTCCGGAGTTCGCCATGCTCTTGAACGTCTCGGTCCTTCTATGGCTCCAATCTCCGGCGTGGTCTCCACCGAGTCCACAATACGCACCCGGGGCGTACTTGGGCAGGGCTCATGAGGGCCCAAGTCCCCGGGTCGGCGGTAGGTAGGAGCAGCAGGTAAGCCTCTGCTACCATAAAGAAGGTCCCTACCAGGACCGGCCCCCGCTGTGCCCCTTCCGCCTGTAATCCCTGCTGATTTGCTCCTGATCAATGCTTGCATTTCTTAATGTCCAGGGTCCAAAATCGAAAAATATAGAAAATAAAATACAATCCTCCTTCAACCCTGAACAGCAACCAGATCCCACAAATCCAACAATAATCCAATCCACACTGCGGGCTTCCGTTCAGCACATCGATGGTCTCACGATGGCGGGCATGTACAAGAATTGCACCAAGGAAGAAAGCCCTGAAATTGGCATATGAACACATATCAAGCAAAGTTGGGGAAAGATGGAAACGTACACATTCACAGCCATAGACCCCTCATTCCCTGGACTCAAGACCTTCCCTTGACTCACCAACATGATGCCCTGAACCCAATCAAATAAGATGGCTAAATGCCATGTGTCACAAGTCACTACATAAACCCCAAAAATGTGTTCACTCCCAAGCCTATATATCCTAGCCCAATGGGGGAGGTGGCGTGTCATGGCCTACAGTTGCACTCTGGACCATGCCCTACCCTGACATAACCTTGGATGGACTTGGTGTTGAATGGGCTTAGAGAAATGATCTATGAGTTTGAACTCATAACATGCCAAAAAACTGCCAATTCTCACCATAGTGGCCATATATCACATATATGCTCAAAATTGATGTTACCACTTATCCGAAGGCTCAAAGCATGCATGGAATCGAAGTCTAATAATCATGGAGGATATAGACCAAAGATCAATGCCCATGTACATCCCCACTTTACCCTCGAAACCCCTTCGGATATGGGCGCCACGCACTGCCCAAGTCAGCCCATGATCTTGAGACCAATTCTTGTGATCCTTCGTGCGCCAAGCCACATGGAGTACGCAATCCGGCATATGGTGGTGTTCAACTCCAAAGCATATGCCAACATATGAACAACATACCATGGTTGGACTCTCCATAGGCTTCTTGCTGTTTGCTGACCAGGTAAGTACACAAAACGCAAAAATGAGCAAAAATTGAGGTCAAAAACATGAAAATATGACCAAATACAAAGTTGTCATGATAGTATATCTCTATGCTCACCCATGATATCCGCTCATGGTTCAATACACAAATGATTGGAACCATTTGCAAACAATTCCCCCAGTTGGATCCCCAATCAGGCGCATGGAGATACCTTCGCCACTAATATCTACATGCCCCATGAAAATGGGAGTGCACCCATGGATCTCTTTGTCAAACATACCATGAGCAATACATACGCGGTAGACGTGGTCTAGCGCTTTGAATTCCACAATTCGGACATGGGCAAAGCCCTTGTCACGTATGGCTCCCCATCTCTTCGGCCACACGAAGATATATAACATGGGCGTGAGCATATCAAACATATACCATGCATACAACACATACCCTCAAAATATGGCTCCCACCATGATATGCCATGTCCCTCCATTGACATAACTTCACGTTAAAAATACGTAGGAACCCAAGGAAAGTTGCTATGCAACCCCAACACTCATGCGGTACACTCGAAAGTCACAATAAAATGTTCGGTTGCACGGTCAAAGAGTTATATATCACTTTATACCCTCTTGACCATTATCCCTTGCTATATCGGGCATGTGTACACACCAAAGGCGTTTGATGCTTCCTAAATTAAGTTGAGACCAAGGCGTTTGCAACCCAACCTTCCTTATTCTCTTTCCTCACACTCGCGCGTAGATATGGTCCTTCAAAGTGGTCCCACGATTCGCTTTTGTTTCCCTTATATCTCCAAGTCAAATGGGTGGCAAGTATAAGGGAAGCCTGATTCGGGCATAGGGAAAGGAGTACGACCACTCGAAGAAGTCGAAATCAAGTGCGGCGATGTCGAAGTCGAAAATCCGATTTCGACATTGCGAAAAATTCTGATTAAAATTTCGAGTGCTTATTTAGAGAATTGCGGAAGCAACGAACCCTTTGCTGATGAAATCTGACCCTTCAACGGAATATCCGCCAAAATATCTGGAAATAACAGTTAACCAATTGGTTAACGCAAAATCGCGAGCCAACTGACGGTCGCCGATACATTGACCATCAGAACGAAAGGCTAAAAAATTACGGAAACATCATGATAATAAAACCCTGTTGATTCCTGATATTCCGATATATAAATCTCCGCTGGCGGTGCCTCGGTTCTGAATATGGCCGCTCATAGCCGGAATGGCCAAACCTATCACACAGGTGGACGGGAAAGTATGATATCAGCCAATGGCGGCTTGCCGGCACATAGATACACACCCCAAGTGACCCCAAAGATGGCCACGGGGGTCCGAACCGGCTTCAGCCACTCGTAGTCGTTTTGGTGAAATAGCACCGTTTTAAGCAATTTTTCCAGCAGTCTCCGCCGAATAGGGGCTGAATTTTGTACCGGCTGCCATGCTGCCGCGCATCGAGAAAATAAAATTCCTTGCCACATGTGGTCCCGCTTTGTGGTTTTGCAGCAGTTTTGAGCGTTTTTTGGGGCAGTTTTGTAGCGAAATAGGGTCAAATTGTTACTGAAAGCACAGGTTCAACCCGTTGGAGCGTATCGGTGCCCCTCGATGCACGGTTTGTAAGAAGGACCAGTGGCTAGGCTCGGTTTCTGTGGGGCTTGCCCCACAGAAACCGAGACTAGCAGGCGTGAAGCTGGTTTTCATAGGGTTTTTTGCGCATACAAACCCATCCGTATGGATTTTACTTTGCTGCACAATGGTGGCAGAAGTACCATATGGTATGCATACCATATAGAAGAGCGGGCCGTAACTCTCCGTGATCCGCGCTTGTTCACCTCCCCCCCCATGAGGGGCTTTTCATTGGGGGGCCTGGGACGCCACGCAGACTACGGGAGCTCCGGCACCATCGAGGGCAGGCACTCACAGAGCCCCCGACAAGAGCGTGCGTCCAAACGGGCAGCACAACGACAACCACCGCAACACCACACGGCTACAGGGATCCAGGGACACCAGGCGTCACCTGCCGGGAGCGGAGCCGTACCCAGCCCAACAAACAATGCACATGATTGAACCATCGATCTACGATTTGCATCATTGCTTTGCACACCTTTGGGGAGGTTTGCTAAGGCGAGATCTCACAATTTGGCATGAATAAAGAACATTTTTAGTACTATCCAACTGCCTGTTTGAGGTATCTATGGCTTTCCATCGATAGGGTAACACATTGGGCGACAGGGAGGCGACAGGGAGGCGACAGGGAGGCGACGGGAAGGCGACAGGCAAGCGACAGGCAAGCAACAGGCAAGCGACAGGAGAGCGACAGGTTACCACGTTGGGCGACAGGGAGGCGACAGGGAGGCGATAGGGAGGCGACAGGGAGGCGGCAGGAAGACGACAGGCAAGCAACAGGCAAGCGACAGGAGAGCAACAGGTTACCACGTTGGGCGACAGAGAGGCGACAGGGAGGCGACAGGGAGGCGACAGGGAGGCGACAGGAAGACGACAGGCAAGCAACAGGAGGGCGACAGGGAGGCAACAGGAAATAGCGACAGGAGAGCGACAGGAGGGAACGACAGGACAGCGACAGGAGAGCGACAGGAAGGCGCCAGGCAAAAAGTAGCATGGGGACAGGAAACGACAGGAAGCGACAGGAAGCGACAGGATAGCGACAGGAGGGCGGCAGGAAAGCGACAGGGAAGCGACAGGGGAGCGACAGGGGAGCGGCAGGACAGCGACAGGGAAGCGACAGGCAAGCGACAGGGGAGCGTCAGGGGGCTGAAAGTGCCGAAACAGCGACAGGGAGGCGACAGGGAGGCGACAGGATGGCGACAGGAGGGCGAGGTGGCCCGAATCTATTGGGAGGCCGGGGAATGGGGCCCCGCCCCCCTCTAAAAGCAATCCTGTATGCCATTATATATGATACGCGCGCCGAAACAAAACACACCTCAAAAGTCTACAATGCAGCCCCTCTAAATGACCGCCCCGGAGAGCTGATTCGCGCCGCCATATTTGTTTTGATCAATCATGGCTGATTTGCAAAGTTAGGCCCTTTACAAGGTTTTCACTTCTTTACTGCATCCACTAATTCCATATAAGCTAGGGATGTGATTTAAGGGTGCACTAGCAACGTTGAGGTCCCGAACAACACTACATGTAAGCCACAGGCCCCGAATATCAGGAAATCTTTTTGCCATATTTTTTCATTTGCTGTGCACGCGTGCAATTCGCAGTCGCCGGCATTTGCGATCTTGCATTTTGACTGTCAAAAGTAAAATCCGGCTACAGTGCACGAAATTTCGATCTAAGACCAGATTTATGAATGATTCTGAAAGCTGCGTCTTGCTGTACAATTGGGAAAACCGCCCTCATTTTGTTTTAGCACCGCTTTTTGAATTGACGGTTTTCGGCGCACACAGCCGCCTTCTTAAGCTCACCAATGAAAGGAACACCCCAAAAGTGACCAAAGTTGCCCTTAATTTCATCAAAATTCGATACAATAGGCCCGAGTTATGAATATTTCAATTTTATGCTATTTGCACCCTGTGTCGCTAATCTTGCCAAATGCACCCTCCCTGTCCTTGCGCTGTTAGCTTAAACACAAGGCAAAGGAGTGTTTTTGCCTTTGTTTGTCATCACCCGGCTCCATTTTTGGACATAGAAAGGTGACACAAAAATCGCTAATAACGTAATAAGGCTTTTCTTTTGATGGTGCTTCACACGAGCAAAAGAAAAGGCAGACCAAGCACGGCAGACAAAGGATTCATTTAATCCTACTTTTCCACACCCTCCACAACATATCGTGTATCATTGCTTCATCGAAATTTCTCAACATCCTCATGGTTCTTTGTTATAAATACCTGATCATGCACGTGCATATTGTGCAATCTGACTTCCACGTCCGACAGATACCCTTCAGAGGCGATTGCAGCCCGCACACTGCCCTTCCCCATCTCGTGGAGCCCCCCTCCGCTTGTTTTGCGAAGCTTTTCCTTGAACGTATCCCCATTTCTACCGTTGAAGAGGCATATGTGCATGTCCACAAGATTGCTAGCGAGTTGGAAAGGTATGCAAATGATGACCAACCACCCCTCAATTGTGACGCACGTGGAATGGACTTTGTCCGTGCTACTCCTATCCTTGTGCCTCTAAAATTGCGATTGCGTGTTATCTTCTTGCGGATGCATAGGCCGTGGCTCCATTATACTAAGCCGTATCAGCCAAGAGGAGCCACCTGCATCCCTGAGTTGAGTGAGGAGCAAAGGCTCCATTGGGTGTTCACTCATGCCGAGACTGTGTTCGGTCAGTCATACTTTGGTGTGCTCACGGACACACTCAAGGTGAGTGGTCTCAGTATGCACCCTCTCAGAGGTGCCATCGTCGCGGCGGCACAGCACAATGATGTGTTTCATGTGCCTATGCTTGAAGGGGATGCCGAGACCATTGTTGCTGAAGCCGTAAGGCTGGAGGCAGACACTGGGACGCGCCAGCAACTGCTAGCGCACACCCACAAAAAGCGAAAGGCAGACCACATGGTGGCTGCTGCACAGGAACGCCGTACGAATGGGAAAGTGGATGAAAAGCGCGACAAAAGGCCCCAAAAGAAGCGGAAGGGCTTGCTGAGCGGATGGGTGGTCAAGGTGCACCGGCATCACGCCAAAGCACCCGCCCCCAGAAGCCGAACCCAAAAATCTTTGCGCCTGAGTTCCAATAGCTTGTGTTATTGAACATATGTCAAAAAATGGTGGCGCGAATGTGTTGTGGTACTCTCGCTTTGTTTCATGTGCGTGCTGTTTGAAATTCAGCATGCATCGGTGGTTAGGTGACTTGTTCATGAGCCGGTAGGCCCAAGATATAGCGAAAACAAGGTTCCAGAACCCTACCCTACCAGATGGCTGTGCAGGTTGCGGGGTGCAAAAAGAGGGGGCGGGTCCCGAGCCTGAACCAGGGTGGCGCGAAGAGCGGAGGGAGTTGAAATGACATGTACATCTAATGAAAGCTTTTAGGTCCCTTGGGGGGCGGAAAGTCCATTATGTCGAAACCACCAACCCCCTTGAGCCCCCCGGTAAAGCTCCCCACTCTGGTGATACAAATTATCCAGAAACAATACTCCTGGTGCCACAAAGCTCCCAGAAAGGTCTGGTGACACACGGGGGAGTAGAATGGGCTACTTTATCTAGGCACCCCCTAGAATCCCGGAACCCCGTTACTAAACAAATGTCTAGGGGTACCCCCTTGATTGGTTTGAACCCCTACAATCCTCAAAACCTCTTTACTAAAAGCTCCCTAGATTAGGGTTAGGGTTCAGAGGACCACTCCCCATTTCAGCCATTGCACTGTCAAGTCCTCCCCTGGGGGGGGAGGGGGGGGGGGCTGGTGCATGTCAGACAATGTTGCTGTGGAACAGGGGGGGGTGTGGTGGACCTCAAGGGATCCGTATCACTTCCACACTTACTATTAGTGTGAATGTCACTTTCACTCTTGGGGGGGGAGAGCGCGGACAGTGCTGCTTGCGGGAAAGAAAATTACCCATAAGGCTCACTGCGCCTGAGCCTATCATGTTCACTACAATAGTCAAAGCGTGGCCTAGAGGGTGGGGGGGGGAAGGGATGTCAAACATTGCTAGTGGGAAGGCGGGGGGCTTGTGGCACACGTGTGGCCATCACTATCAGTTCCACACCCACTATCACTGTGACTGTCACTGTCCTCCCGGGGGCCAGGGAGTCAGAGATCCTCCTTGCGGCAAAACAAAATTAAGCACAAACCTGATTGTGCTTGTCCCCGTCACCATCGGTGTAACTGTCAGTGTGGTTGTCACCGTTGTCCGTGTTATGTTTTGGGTGGATTGCAGGACATGGTACAGCTGCTCCAAGTATGGGTGCCGTATGGCACATTGGATGTCAATTTCCTTGAACCTCACAGAAAAAAATGGGCCTTAGCTATGGCCCTCACTACACAAGCTGCCACGTCCGGAACCCTACAACACATTTGTAGGATCAACAGAGAAATAGTGTTGCAAAGCATTCCTCATTAGAAATGGCAGTACCATACATCGCTGAATGTCTTTACGAGCATGCCAGCACTAGTGGCGGCCTTTTGCGTCCAAAAGTGCAATGCAGTATTGTGCCAACATGAATGACATTAAACGCACGTAACAATTCTTGTAGATGCACTTTGGATGCCACCGGCCTGTGGCGGACGGCCCACAGGGTTGGCACCAGACAAACGGCACAACCTTAACATTAATGGCTGCTGCAGGGCCATCAACGCAATACGCAGACTGCGAATGCAACTACTACTGCAAGCAAACATCTGCAGGACATTGAATGCCGAAGAGGAAATTGACTAGCCCTCGAATACGTATTGGAGCTACAAGGCATTTGATGATTGGAAGCCAAGCATCTCCCTCTCAGCAACGCGCTTGCTTTACATTGCAACACACAATTGCGAAGGCTGCGAGCAAGCAAAGCACAACAAAGCCTCGGTGACCAGCCATGGGCTAAGTGCAAAAGATGAGTGACAGGGGCATGAAACAATACTTTCCATTGCACCATTTTGCTACCTCCTTTTCTTTCAACATACTCGTGGTCAAGGAAAGGGACAATATTTTTGATTCCACAATTCTTCTCACCTCTTGTTCTTTCAGCGTACACATCAAGGAAAGGGGCAGTTTTTTTAATTAAATTAGTTTTTGACCTCTTGTTCTTTCTACGTTCTCGTCGTCAAGGGAAAAGACAACTTTTTTCATTGCACCATTTTTCCACGTCGTGTTGTTTCAACCCACTTGTGTTCAATGGAAGGAAAGGACAACGTGTTCAATTGCACCATTCATCCACGTCATTTTCTCTCAACCTGCCCGTGTTCACGAGAAGACACAATATTTGTGATTGCACCACTCAATCACCTCTTGTTTTTTCAACGTACTTGTCTTCGAAGGGACAACATGTTTGGTTGCACAATCTAACCAGATCTTGTTGTTTCAACATACTCGTGGTCAAGAGAAGGGATTCTATTCCCACTAGCAAAGGAGACGGGGGCGGCCATGATGATGTACTTCACAATAATGAGAAATTTACAAATATGAACCCCAAGATCAAGAAATTTTCAGAAATAAATTGCCACTTGATTGATGAAAATTTGCTACACAACCTGACCCTCGTGAATGGGAGTCCGCACCACAAGAGATCCCTTATTTAGGGAGAGTCAAGGGTTTCAGACAAGTAATAGATGTTGAGAATGATGAGAAATACTTTCATCGAATCCCAGAAGACAACAAGGACCCGGCAACAGAAAAAGGTGCTGCAGGCGGCAAGAGAGAGTATCTTCAGAAGCGGCTTGTTGCCAAGCCAGGTCTCCCAATCTTTTTGAATGCACCACTCAATCACCTCTCGCTTTTTCAACGTACTTGTGTTCAAAGGAAGGAAGGGACAACATGTTCGATTGCACCATTCAACCAAATGTTGTTCTTTCAAGGTACACGTGGACAAGGGAAAGGACAATACTTTTGATTGCACCATTTAAGCACCTCTCCCTCGTTCAACCTGCTTGTGTTTAAAGGAAGGAACATACAACATGTTCAATTGCACCCATCAACCATTCAACGTACTCGTGTTCAAGGGAAAGGACAATATTTTTGATTGCACAATTTAGCCATCACTTGTTCAATCAACTTATTTGTGTTCAAAAGAAGCAAGAGACAACATGTTCAATTACATCATGCTGTCAACCACCTCTTGTTATCCACACCTACTTGTGCTGAAAGGAAAGAAAGGGCACCAGGTTCCATTGCACCATTCAACCACCTCTTGTTGGCCGGGACAGCATGTTGCATAGCACCATGTGACCCGAAAGGGCAACTAATTCAATCACACCATTCAACCATGTCCAATCTCTCCCACGTAACAGACACAAAACCAAACCCTGTGCATGTGCCGGTCACGCTTACCCACAGCCCTTGCTAAAAAAAATTCCGGGGGTTAGCGCGTAGAGGGGTAGACAACCAGCTGTATCTTTACTAAAAAGCTGATTATCTAGAGAAAAGGCTTCTGGTTTGCTCTCACCTGTGTTTGTTCCTTGTATATGGTTTTGAAAACCTTGCTGATTTTCCACAACTCAAAATGAAGTCCACACAGAGGTAATGTAGAGCAGGTCCAGGCACCAGATCAATCAAATCAGGATAAGTCCTTCCACAATCAAAACATGTGTAACAAAGAGGGGTTGCAGATAGACAAATGTAGATCTAAATACAAAGCTGCTATGGTTTATAAACAAAATAGATGATTTTATGTGTAACCTGGCATGACTCAGGCCTCCAAGATAGCACCAAGCACTTCATGTGCACTCATTTGGATGAAATGGAGTTGGTTAGGAATCTGGGGCATAGGAGTTAGGCCAAACACAGGATATGGCTTGGCCAAGTAACTGAGCTCAGAAACAGTTACAAAGTAGAGCCACAATAACTGGTAGAATCTATTGAGTATAGGGGTCTTGAGGTAGGTGACCACTAGGCTTAACCTACAAGGCCTTAGGCATGAAGTGCCTACTTTATTTCGGCATAACCTCCATGAAGGAAGATACCTCCGCTCATTGGAGTGGTGGGGGTGAACTTCATGGGGGGCTAGGGTTATAACCCTGGTTACTTCGAGAAAGTGTACTTCCAACTTCAAAAGAAAAGGGAAAAATGATTAAATTAGTCTCAACATCAACAAAAGGTTTTTAAGGGGGGGCTCAGCCTGGATCAAGTCCCCCAAGAAAGACATGGCAGTGACCTTTTCTTACTCCCCCCTGGAGCACTAGTTGATCACGCTAGTAGGACCAAGGAAAAAGGCTCAAATTTCCCCAAAATTACCTCAGACAATGCATGGAACCAGCCAAAGACACTCTCATCAGTTCATTGAAGCCCATCACACTCTAGATACCCTTAAGAAACAGTGTAATGTACCGTGAATGAACTCCCTTGGATGGGGCATTCCTCAAAAGTCGCCAGCGTTCGGCGAAAACGTTTGGTAAAAATTTGGGGGTGGTGGGGTTGGAACCCAGGACTCCCTCCCTAGAGCACACATGCTTGCCCACTAGGGTACAGTCGAACGCTCTAATGCGGACGACGATCGCTGTATAAGCAGAGTTTTAGTAAACGCCCCGACCAAAGGCCAGATCGGAGCAATACTCCCAGTGGAGGGCACAAAAATCCAGGAGCTGAAAAAAACAGAAAATGGAACCAACAGGAAGTGAGTCCTGTGGTTTGGCGAAAGGGTTAGCGATTTAAGAAGTCAAATCGCTAAAAATTGACGAAAAGACGTTCGAAATCGTTAATCTTAGGCCAAAACCTATAGTCGCAGACAAGCGCAACGGAAGCGGACTCCCAAAAAGAGTTGCGCAAGCGTGAACGACCCCAGAAAAGGAAGGTATGAGCCGTGGTTTTTAAAGCTTTCAAAAGAAATGTTTGCACAGTTGCATGAAAAACGTTATAAACTTAGGGAAAAAGTATTGAACAGAAACCTACACAACAGAGCAGGTGGACAACCCACCGCTCAGGTATGTTAGTGTCATGTCACACGCATGCATTATGGTCGTGTTGGTAGTTTCGCTAAAACGCTAGGGTTGTCACCGTTGCGTTCGTTGAGGGTTTGGGCGTTCACTTCCCTTGCTCTGCACAGGCCAAAACGAAAAGGAGAGGTATGTGAAACGAATGGAGCACGCAGCGCGCACATAGGGTTAGTGTATGCGCTGTGCTCGCGATGCATGTGCCTAATCTAGACACTCACGCGTTGTGGCGCTTTCCCTGTGTCCCAATCCACTCTTCTCTTCTCTTCACACATCAAGAAGGAAAGTGCTTGCTCGTGTTCGTGTGGCGGTAGCGCTAAAATAGGGTTGCTCAGAACGCGTAGGCTCGTTTTGCGCTGTGCTGTTGTTCGCCATTCCTGTTCTTCTTCTGGAGGAAACAAGGTAAGAAGGGCATGCATGACACACGATGCATTAATCGATTAGGGTTGTTTATAACTCGTCGTAGGGTTGTTTAAACGCTTAGGGTCGCTTTGCGTTCGTGTTCCCTTCGGCATTCACATGGTGTGTGGTGAGTAAGGTAGGTAAGCCCAGGAGGAGCTCACCTCCTGGTTGAGTCACGCGCTGATTGGTTGTTGTGGGTTACTGGTAGGAGAAAAAGTCCAGTCAATCGCCTCCCTTCCCTTCATACACACCATGCATTAAAGGAGTATAGGCCACACGCAGTGCACACGGTATAACTCTCTCTTTGGCTACCCAGGGCTCTGCCCTACGTTCTATAAGACAACGGGCGGAGTCCTTAAGCTTGCTTGCTTGCGGCCTAGTTAGGGGACAGTGTATTATAGGTCAGCCTGAGAAGAGTATAATATGTGGAGGCTGGCTTGGTTCCTCAGCCGCTAACCAGGTCTCATCCGCCTTTGTTCTACAGGTGGGAGAGGTCAGGGTGATTGGTGCAGCAGCAGTTGCCTTCGGCGACTTTGGATTTTTCTGCCCACACTAAAAAGGGCGCTGATCAGACAATCAACAAACTGTACCTCAGCCGTGAGCGGCAAGGACAGTCCGACCTCTTCATCATACACGCTGTGCAGGCAAACAGAGCACTCCTTCCCTCCAAGCCCTGTCAGGGAAACGTGTTGTGACGTCCCTGTTAGGCCACAGTCGCTTAGTAGCGCTGTGTTCTCTTGCAATTGCACGGGGGGGCTAGTAGGGCCCGTCACTCCTTCGTCATGACACCCAGTGGCGTGTGTAGGGGTTAGGGTCAGCAAGCCTGGTACGAACTGAGTGCGGTTGTGCTCACCCTGCCTTCGAAGGCTGGTGCTGGCATTAGTGTGTGTAGTGTAGTGGTGTCTCCTGTCCTGCGTGCTTTTCCTCGTGGGCAGGGGAGTGTCTTAGCTTTTGGCCCTTTGAAAAACGGGCAGTTTGTATGCCCTTCGCACACTTGGCCACCCCTCCCCTCTGGTAGGTAGGGCTTTTGCCGTTTTCCCCAAAGGATAGGCGCCAGCAAAGAAATTGGGTGCCATAGGAGTGGTAATAGTACCTGATTAGGACCTTCGGTCCGAGGTCAGCATAGCCCGGTCTCCGGGAGCCACGCTGGGGAGTGAAGTGAGACACATACAGACATACATAGCACACCTAGGGGTATGGTAACCGGGTAAGGAAGGGTAGAACCCAAAGGGTCTGGAATCGGCCTGGCCAGCCACAAAAGGCGCCGTTCAGCGCAAAAAAAAAGGGGTCTGGACCAGTCAGGGGTCCTAACTGTGGGCACGCTTGTCCCCAAGGAGGGTGGACCCACCTTGCTTCATAACACCTTGCTTGTCATTCCCCCCTGGAGTAGAAAGCCACCGCTCCTCTTTGGCTCCCCAAGTTCATTATATCAGGGCAGTTCCCATGCAACACATGGTCAACAAGGCACACACTCGCTGGGCGGCTGCGAACCTGACAAGCGGCCACCTGGCTCAAGCTGGTAACCATAGGCATGGGACTGCAGGGCACAGCAAGGGCAGGTGTAGCGCACCCAAAGAAGTGGTCTGGGCGAAACAGATGGCCTTCCGCCATGGAGTGGTTGTCACGGGGGGCTAACGGTCCTGTGCTGCGATGCAATGCGGGGCAACTGTGACAACTGCTCTCACACACCTACACAGACCTATCTGCACCGGAGTGCTCACCGCCCCAGGGAGGTTAGTAGACCGACATGGCTAGAAAACAGTTAATCGATAGACAAAAGCAGATTAGTTATTCTTTTTCCGCTGAGTGTAACCGCTGCATAGTGGTTGATCTTTGTTGTAACTGCGAAGCCTGTAGCCTTGATGCCCCAGGGGTCGTAACGCCTGACACTGCCCCTGATATCTCCGAACCCACATAACCCTCTTCAGACCCATATCCAGCCTCGGGGAGCGACATATGCGAAGCACTTGTAAGTCCAGTGAACTCCATGGTCGAATATGAAGAGTACAAAAACCCGGTCTACAAAAATGGAGCAGACATAGATTCTCAATGCGCATTCATCGCACATAACGACACAACGTGAAATCATTCGAAATAATTTAAATAAATCCGATTGGGAAATCACGAAAGACAAATGCGACTCGACGCGCGCTCACAGGCGACATCTGGCGGCGAACGGAAAACATGAAATGAAGCGGAAAATTTACTGCACTAATGTACATCTGAGAATCATAGAAATTCTGATCAAATCAGTGTATAATTGAGTGCTGTCACTGCTGCCGTTACACTCCCCCTCTGAAAACATACGCCAGTATGTCAGGCTGGGTCAAGTGAAGTGAACAAAACGGCGAAAGTGACTAAAAACAGACTAATCTATGACAAAATGTTTGAAATTGAGCTGAATTCAGCAAAATTGTGCTGAGATCAGTGCTTCGCGATGGCCATCGACTTGAATGAAACACATAGGTACCTCAGGGCACACAGAAAAAGCTTCGTTCAAGCTCGAAAATTCGAAAATTGAAAGTCTGAGTGAAGAATGTACATGATGATCCATGATCCATGATTCATGATGAAATCAGGATCTGACATCCCACTGCCAAAAAACAGAAAACGAGCGTCGCCATGTCGTCGAGCGTCAAAAAAATTGGGTATCCCTTCATGGAGTCCAAGATATGTGAAACTGGCTGGTGTCATTTGCAGTCATGAGACCAGATGCCAGATTATGGTACAAAATGTGCCTGAATTGAGACCAAATCCAGTGAATTGCACACGGATTGAGGGTGGCGAAATCTGCAACAAGCCAATACAGGTCCAATTCATTGTCGATAGACTCTGTGTGTTGTGTTGAACGGAAATCCTGTTCTCATTCATAGCCAATCCAGGTCAAATCCTCATGATGATGATGAATCCCATGATGGAACTCCAATCATTCAAAGTAATGATAGCCAAGAAAACCCAGAGGGGTATCCCCACACTGTCAGTATTGTTCCCAGGGCTTCATGTTTAATCCAGTATGAGCCAGAATGGGTAATTGACTCGTTATAGTCCCAGAATGTATAAGCATCCAACGCTTGGTACTGGGAATTTGCCAAAATTGAGCTGATTCTGAGGGGGATTCCAACACAATCCACAGATGAACAGCGAGTCGACACATATAAGAACACCATCGTCGTCACTTGGTCTTCAAAGCCCTTTGACAGTGGTTGATTGGAAAACAAACCAACTGTCTCAATGTAAGAGCTGATGGAAATCACATTTTCAGCGGATCCGTCAAACACATGAAATGAATCAGACTCAGTCATGTGCCAGAATCTCTGTAATGAGCACCAACTCGAACGAGTCCTTCCCAAGGCGAGTAGAGGGGTCCAGTCGACAGCAAAACACGAGAGTGTCGTCCTGGTTGAGGATAAAGGCCTTTCGGATCTTCGGATTGGAATCATCTACAATGAAGCACATGATTCACATGATGACCATGATGAGAATGATCGATGGAATGACCAGGATGACCCCAGAATGTCCCATCATCTGTTCATCGAACCACATAGACGATGCGTCAGGACTGTTGTGTCCCCATGCCGAGGGTATATGTCGACCGTAAACCTTTTCAAAAGTTTCGGCGAGTTGAATTCTGATCAGATCTTGTCTCGAATAGATTCTGCCACAATTGGAGCTTCTTCTTGTGCTTGTAAGTCTTCCTTGGTGACACAATCCTTGATCAGCGAGAGCTCTTTGTCAATCTCAGGGTGTTTCTTCAGGAACTTGATGAAAGTGTCCGTATACCCATGGATGAAGCTTGAAGCTGGCTCCCATTTGTCTTCTTCTGGACCGAATCCTTTCCATCTGCACAGAAAGTACCACTTGTTTCGAGCATTCTTCTTGTAATCAAGGATCTTCTCCAACTCGAAACTGCTTGTGACCATCTTCCTGTCGCTCAGGTACTTCGAAGTCCAATAGAGAGGCTTGAACCTTCCTTTGGGGCAGGGTACTTCGGCCTTCAAACGGTCACGATGTACTTCTTGATGCCTGCCTGGCTCAATCTCGATGCTGAATGTAGTCTCACTTAGTTGACCACTGACTTGGAATGGGCCATCCCACAAAGGTAACAATTTGTTGTCGTCCTTCAGGGTCTCGTCTGACTTACGAAGCCAAACTTGCTGGCCTTTCTCGATGGGTTTTCCTTGCGTTCTTGACTTATTTTTGAAATTCAACCAATCTGCTTGACTCTCCACTTTGGCTTGGATCCACTTGGACTCTAGATTCTTGATCCTCTCAAACCATTGCGAGGCGTCGTAGCACTGCCTTGGATGATACATCACTGGTCCTGGACCCATCTTTCCTCGACCAAAAACAAGCTCATTCGGACTTATTCCAGTGTAATTCTTGGTCCGATGGTATCTTCTCAAGACACAGTAAATTGTCTCCAACCAATTGTAGTCTTTTTCAGTCGCCAGAAATTTTTTCAGATTTCTGATAAGAATCCTTCCAGCGCGTTCAGCAGGGAGAGCTCGATGGTCGTAGACCCGGGCACGAAGGTGATGAACTCCCAATAGGGCACACATGTTCTCCCACCAAGTCCCAATGAACTCCTTCCCACTGTCCGTCAGAATTTCACTGGGAACATCCCAGTTACTCATCCACTGACTTGCAGTCCACTTGGCAGCCATTTCAGAGGTGAGATGCTTCGTGTTGCAAGGGAGGACCTGGATGTAGCCACTGTGGCGGTCTTGAATTAACAAAACCCCATCAATTGGCTTCCTCGTGTAGAGACATTCCTCTTGGATTTGTCCCAACTCGAAGACATCCGCCGTCACCTTGTCGAACAACCTCTCAGGAATTGGTAATCCCTTCAGTAGTCCTTCTGCCTTTTGATTCTTGGGGATGGTCACCTGACATTGCTTGCATCCTTTGGCAACTCGTTCACAGGCACTCTTGAGGTCCCGTGTGTACACTCTGTGTCGTAGATCCTGCTCCAGAACACGAGAATGTGTGTGGGCTGTCTCATTCCGATGCCAATGTTTGACATATTGGTCAATCAGACAATCAGGAACACAAATCCGTCCTTGCGGAAATAACCTGTCGCCTTGGATTGTGAAATCAGACGTCTCTTCAGAGTCGTAAGGCTTGTCCCCTTTCCATATGTGGTATACAGACCCAAAGAATCTGTCCTTCTTGTACATCTTCGTCCAATCCACATAGAGGAAGGAAGTTTCCTTGTCCTTTTGGTGTGGAGGGAGCGTGTATTTCACTTTGGATATCGTCGTAGGAAACACATTCAGGAGTGGCAGCGACGACTCAGAGTCAGAGTTAACTCCTGCAGTCTGATCTGCCTTGGTAATCTCCTTGCATCTGACCAAATCCACCTTCATCCGATTTCTAATCGAACATTGGAGACAATGTTTCTTGATCAGTGCTTGTTCCTCCTTGTCGAACTCGATCACTTCAGCTTTATCCGTCGCTGTCCCATGAAAACTCACTTCAGAGTAAGCCTCTGAGGCTGGGTAGGCCCAGCGACTCAGGGCGTCCGCCACTGTATTGTAGCGACCCGGAATGTAAGTCACATGGAGGTCAAATCTGCTGAGAGTTTCATGCCAACATCCTCTTCTCCCAGCTGGTCCACCAGGGGTATCCACATGTTCTGTCCTCCAGCTCTCCAGTGACTTGTGGTCAGTCAGTACCTCAACGCGATGGCCCAAGATCCAACCTTCATAACGCCGTAAGGCACAAAGGATTGCGTAGGCTTCTTGTTCCCTTGGACTCCAATTTCGCTGCCTTATTGTAAGCTTGCGAGACCAGAAAGCCAGAGAATGATGGTGACCTTTGTCATCGACTTGTTCGATCGTAGCACCAATGGCGTAACGACTGGCGTCTGTACGAATATAAAAAGGTCTTCCATCCAACCACAGAGTCTTTAATGTAACCACATTCGCCAGTGCTTCCTTGAGACCAGTAAATGCCTCTTCACATTCTAGCGTCCACTTGAGCTTGACTTGAGATCCCTTCTTTCCTTCTATTTTGCCAACCTTGAGTAACTCTGTCAATGGACCAGAGAACTTGGCGTAGAGAGGAAGGAACTCGTGGTAGTAATTGCAGCAGCCTAAAAAGGCACGAAGCTGCGTGATGGTTTTAGGCCTTTCCCATAGCTGTAGGGCAGCCATTTTTCCTGGGGCTGGTCTTCTCGTCCCATCTTCCAAGAGAGAGCCACAAAATTCCACACTCTGGAGGAACATTTTGCCCTTCTCCGGTCCACACACGAGCTTCTCTTGTTGAAGGACTTCGAGAACTTTTCGAACTTGTTCTTCACGCAACTTCAGGCACTCATCAAAGTTTTTTCCCAACAGCGTGGCAATCAGAAGGTCGTCAATGTAGATGCTGCAGAATTCTTGCAAATCCAGAGACTTGTGCTTCTGAAATAAAAAAGTCTCCATCATCTTCTGGAACATCGACGGCGCATTCTTCAGACCCATCGGCAGTACAGTCCAGTGGACAGTGCCACAGGGTGTGCACATTGCCGTCAAATGCCTATCCTCCTTTGGAAGGGGCATCTGATGAAAGCCATGGCGCAAATTCAACACAGTAAAGAGCTTGCCTTTGGCTCTCGCGGCGATCTCCTTCTCGATTAACGGAAGAGGATGCGCGTCTGGTACTGTGGCGGCATTCAGGGCTCTGTAATCCACCACTAGACGCCAAGCATCTATGCTGGATTGGTCAGCAGGTGGGGGTTTTGGCACAGTAAATGGTGCTGAACACCACTCAGAACTCATGCAGCCCTCCAACCAACCGAACTCATAGAGATTGCGCTCAATAATCGTTCGCAGGGCATCTGCTTTGGTGCCGTGGAGATAGAATGGACGTTGTTTGTGCACCCTTGAGCCTTCGATTATGTCAATCTTGGCTTCCCCATTTTCACATCGAATTGGGGGGTTTTTCCACAACTTCCCACTCAGCACGTCATCTTGATAATCTTCGAACACTGCGTCCCTTCTTGCAGATATCTTGTCTCCGTCGACCTGATTCCCACATTTAATCACCGACATTATGTCCACCAATTTGCGAATTGTTGGTCGTGGTCTCATGTTCTTGGCCACTTCATTCCAAACTTCTTCGTCGCATTGCTGGCGGATGAAGCTCACCTGAGCTCGCTCCTCCGTGGGATCCCACCAATGAAAGGGGTCCACGAATGTCTTGAAGGGATGGTCGGACGAATTCAGCTTCATTCCTGTCAAATCAGGCGAGATTCTTGGAGATTTGTCATCATTCTTGCTTGAAATCTTGACATTTTTGGCTTGATTCTTGTCTGATGGGGACGAATTGGAATGGATGGAGGCGTTCTCTTGAGGGACGCCGATTGTCCTTCCCTCCTTCCGCGACGATAAGTCGGGATTCCGCTCTCGATCGTCTTCATCCACCTCAATTTCGTCGATTCTTGAGGAATTTGAAATGACCTCTTCTGTTCCCATTTCACTGTCATCTTGCCAGTAATCTCCCAGATTCCCGTCAACTAAGCACGCCAACGTGCTCCACGAACGCTGTGGCAAAGGCTTGCCATTGTCTTCGCAATACAGCTTCACTCCTTTGTGAGGTAGCTCGACAATGTCGATTGAAATGTCCATAATGTCCTTGAACCACTCTTGTCTTGGCCAATTGGGGACAATTAAAATCGCCTTTGCGCCGGATTGCTTCAGCTTCTGCACTACACGAGGGAAAACGTCGAAGGGCGAATTGATCCAAAGAGGTTCAGACCAGTCCTCACTCCGTGCATCGTCGTAGAACTTCGGAAATCTTTTATTCTTCTTGTTTGCAAAGGCATCAACTTGGGGACGAAAATTGTGGTTCCTTTCGAAATAATCCACCAGAATGTCCCGCCATTTGTCGACTACACGATAGCAAACTGACTTCCACTTCTTGCAGTTCAATGATTCCACCTTTCCTTCGTCGAATTCTTCTTGATTCCTTGTCCATTCCTGCCCATCTTGCTGAAAATGCAGCTTACTTCGCTCCTTGAATCGGTGGATACTCTTGGTATATGGGTGCAGATAATACAGGTCACACGGGTCGCTGGTCGACGGATCTTGGAGGAAGCATGTCCTGTGTCCCATGGGCGACACACGGTGAGCGTGAAGCCAAGGTTGACCCAAGAATAAATCATACTTTATACTGGCTTCATAGAATTTTCCAGCAAACCATTCCTCCGTGATCGTCTCTTCCACGCTCCAGACTGATTGTTTCACCAATCTGACCGCCAATTCTGCTTCTCTGTCGCCACTGTCAAGACGATGTCCGCTGACTCCCTCCAGCTGGACAGGTGTCGAGGACATCTTCGTCTCATCCTCCTGCAGAAAGCCTTTCCTCACCAGATTGACCTCTGAACCATTTTCAATCAGACATCTGGCAAGTTTAACCTTACCATCCGTCGATCTGACCTGGATCCAGCAGACAAACTGGCGCTGCTTGCCTCGCCGGACAGCGCTGAGGACCCAGGCAGGGTACAGGAGGCCGGAGGAGCGCGCCAGCCGGTCCCAGCAGCGTCCATCCACCGCCCCAACTACCCTGATGGGTTTTGTCTCCTGCCACTCAACCCCAGTGTTGGGAATTGGGTCAAGTTGACTTCCCATATTGCCATTCTTCTTCGTCGTTCGGCTGCACATCCTGTACTTGTCCTTCGTCAACCCATTCTTCTCCTGCTTCGACGGGATTCACTCCTTTTCCACGTCCACGACCACCAAATGATTTTCCACCACCACCTTTCTTACCACCTTGACCTTTGTTGTTGGAGGTGTTGAAATTGGGGTTGGATTCGTTGGATCTGCCCTTGCCTCGACCTCCAGTATCCTTGTTTTTGCCGAAGGTCTTGTTCGCTGGCGTCTCCGCGTACAGGGGGTTGCCATTCACCTTGGAATCATCTTGATTCCCGGACTTTCCTTGGCCTTTGCCACCTTTTTCACCAGATTTTCCACCAGATTTTCCACCAGCATCGGTCCATCTTGAGCCACTTGGATCTCCGCCTTGCTGCGAGTAATCTTTTGGTGTCCAGTCTCTGTTCTTTCCTTTGGACTGCCCTTTACCCTTTCCCCTTCCATGCTGGTCAGCATCTCGTGCTCCATCCTGCTGGGTATTTTCCGGAGAATTTCCCTTTCCATCCACTTTGGACTGAATTGTCTTGAGATCTAAGGGCGTCCACCTGTGATCTGCGGTCGTGTGAGTCGCCGCTCGACCTTCTTTTCCAAGGGCAATGCACACAGAGCATCCCTTCTCACCAACGGCGTTGACCTTGCCTACGAAGCCATGTGCATCCTGGGACTTCTGGCGTTCTAAGTTTGCATACTTTTCAAGTTGGTCCCAGATCTGCTCGACTCCATACGAGAAGATCCACGGTCCTACCTTCAAAACTGTTCCCTTATACCTCACTTTTCCATCCACCATGCTGCAGAAAAACTCCGACTGTTCAGAATCGTGGAAACCAACTCTCCATCTGCCCTCACGAATAGTGATGTCCTTCAATCCAGTAGCACTGACAGAGTGTAGCAACTCACGAACTGCCATTTTTCCCATAGTCTCCGGCAATCCTCGGACTTCAACCCAGTTGCCCAGGACTTTTTGGTCCGCCTGAGAGTCCCTGATCTTCTGCTTGGTCTCTGGCGTGAGCTTGCTCAGGAGGATTTTCTCCATCTCGCCTTCAGAAATTCCTTCTCCAGAATTCTCCGCCTCTTGCACCAAAAACTCCCAATCTTGCCTTGCTATTTGGATCTCTTCCAGAAATAATTTCTTGATCGCCCTGAAGTTCTCCAGACGGTTCCTATAATGATCTTCAGGAAGTCGAGAGCCTTTCTTCTTGAGACTTCGGTACAGCTCTTCATACGTCAGGGGATCTCCTTGATTTTGTCTTTCCACATAGAGATTATATGTACTTTCCCTGAGTTTGCCAGTCAAACAGTCCATCAACCCAAGGATCCAGAGTTCCTTGTCCAGTTTCTCCGTCTGCAGCCACACCATGAACTGCCTCTCGAAGGACGCCCAGTAATTTGGGTGTCCTGAGAACTTCGGCTGCTTCATCACAGACCCTCGAAGCCTCATGTGCAACGGGTTCAGCAGGTGGTTCAGGTTGAAATTTGTGGCTGTGCCAACCGGATTGACGAACACCGGGTTGACAGCGGCGCCTCCCATTGCCTGTGCCTGCGCAATTGCGGCCGCCAGCAACGCCTGGTCCACAGTAGGCTGCACGAACGGCGTTGGTTGTGCTTGATGCAGCCTCATCTCCTTCAATTTCTTCTGCTTTTCTTTGATCTTGGCCTCGTTTTCTTTCTGCTGCCGGTCCTTCTTCTTCAAGGCCATTGATCGCTCCTTCACGGTGGTCCTTGCTTCTGCATCAATATCTCCGACAGTACCAACCGACAGTACAGACCTCTCCGACGAAGATTCTCCTCCTTCGGTACCCAGATTGAACCCAATAGGACTTCCAAATCCAGTAGGGGGGATACAGGAAATTCCAGTAGAAGCTGGATGGTGGCCAGTAAAAGCTGGGGGTGCTGGAGAATGTGGAACGCCGTAAGGCGCGGATGCAGGTGCAGCTGAGGAGGTAGGTGCTGGGTGGCTTGCCATCGTAGGCGCTGGTCCAGTGAGCCCAGTAGTGCTCAGATTTTGTACCAGACCTGTAAGCTTCTCCAGCCTCTGCTCCATCTCCTTCCACTTGCTGTCGTCATCCCTCTTTTTCTCCTTGGCGGCCTTCTTCAGCTCCTTCACCCTGTTTTCCAGCGACGAAATCTGTCGTCGACAGGAGCAGTCCTTGGCGCACTCACCACAGGACGGGCATCTTGTCCCTTCTCCTTTGCTTCTGACCTCGTCGACCCAAGTGTCAACACTGGAGGAAGAGCTGGGGAGTTTGGACAATTGCTCCCTGGAGAGGTGGGAATGTGTCGAATCACACCTCATTTCGTCGACCTCGTTGTCGTTCGGACCCCAGGCGCCCGACGGACCAGCGTGCTGACGCACATTCTGGCGTCTCTCCTCGGCGATGATGGCCATCTGCACCATCACGGCGGCCTGGTGGTCGAACTGGTCCAGCAGCTCTTCCCAATCCTCTTGTTCCTGCAGTTGGGCGTCGAATCGCAACCGGCTGCTGTCCCTGATGAACTGGCACGACGCACGGAACCAGTTCATCAGGCGGCCACGATAGCCCGCCTCCGCCAACAGCCAATTCTGGCGGTGCAGGAATTCCTCATTCCAGATCTGCTGGAAGTGGTTTTCCCAGTGATCACCACTAGTTCCAGTACCAGACTGCTCTCCTTCGCTGCTGCTGTCTTCCAGATCAGGCAAAGCGTGAGAGGAGGAACCAGATTCACTCGAGGAGGGAGATTCTCGACCGGGTTTAAGGTTGGGTGGGGCGTTCATACAACAATCAGCACAGGTATGAACTCCAGGCCAATGCCTATGGCCACAGTAAGAGCACTCTGAAGGTTGATCCTCGGCTTGCTGGGGAGATGCCACGAATGTAACCTCAGGGGGAACACGCAGTGACCCAGAACGAGTAATAGCCCCGCTAAAGTCCGACGATCTCAGGGTGTCCGTGGAGATTCCAGAAGCAGAGTCATGATTTCCTCTGCTACCATGTAACCGCTGCATAGTGGTTGATCTTTGTTGTAACTGCAAAGCCTGTAGCCTTGATGCCCCAGGCGTCGTAACGCCCGACACTGCCCCTGATATCTCTGAACCCACATAACCCTCTTCAGACCCATATCCAGCCTCGGGGAGCGACATATGCGAAGCACTTGTAAGTCCAGTGAACTCCATGGTGGAATTTGAAGAGTACGAAAGCCCGGTCTACAAAAATGGAGCAGACATAGATTCTCAATGCGCATTCATCGCACATAACGACACAACGTGAAATCATTCGAAATAATTTAAATAAATCCGATTGGGAAATCACGAAAGACAAATGCGACTCGACGCGCGCTCACAGGCGACATCTGGCGGCGAACGGAAAACATGAAATGAAGCGGAAAATTTACTGCACTAATGTACATCTGAGAATCATAGAAATTCTGATCACATCAGTGTATAATTGAGTGCTGTCACTGCTGCCGTTACACTGAGACAGAGTCTCAGCACCGGTCAGTAGCTGTCCCTCGTTGTTCTCAACAAGATACGAGCGAAAGATGGGTTAGATACTCCCATCTGGCTGTATAAATGCGGACATGGGTTCCCAGGTCGCCTCTGATAGCCCATAGCCATCCCACAGGGTAAGGAATTTGCAGCCCTGCTTATACTCGTGACGTGCAATACCTGCAACCACGTAGTAGCCATCGACTGCCATTTCATCGGCAGTCATGTCTTCGAGTTTGTATCCCTCCTCAGGGCATTCTCTAGGTCGATGCGTTCGACCTCTCTATCAGACAGACGCCACTCGTCTCAGGACGGTTACTCAGGCGAGTAATAGTGTCTCAGCTGCTTAGGTGCACACAGCAACTCCCGACCTAGCCGGGGGCTGCACCTCACATGGATCCTGGATCCATCTATTTTTATAATACGATAAGGCCCAAAGTAGGGGTCCTGCAGACAGGTGCGGGGCCAAGTGGGCAATCGCGAATGGTGCACCAGCACAAGATCTCCTACCTTGAGGGTGGCAGGACGTCTCGTGGGGTTACGCCTAGTCACCTCACGTTCTCGAACGTGTTTCAGGTTAGCTCTAGCCAGGTTAGCCAGGTCGTGCCTATGCTCCAGCCAATCACCTACGGGGCTCCTGTAGTCCTCAGGAAAAGGGATTTTAAAGAACCACGCAGGACGCCCCCCATGGAACAGTTCGTGGGGGGTATAGCCAGTGGAGGGACTCTCCTGAGAGTTCATGGTTAGGACAGCCCGGGGTAAAAGACGTACCCAATCTTTGGTACGCTCCTGTTTCATCTGAATCCTCAGGTTCTGCTCCAACACACGGTTCTGTCTCTCGCACAGACGCCTAGAAGTGTGAGTGTAGGGTACACTTGTGGTCACATGGTAGTTCAGGGCGTCCAATACTCGCTTGTACCATCCGGTATCGCTCCAGGATACGTACATCCTCGTCTGAGTGCACCTGCTTAGGTGCCCCATAGTGTTCGAACCATTGTTCAACCAAAACTTTCACAGTCGGCTCCCCTGTGATCTCTTTGCTGCAGGGGAAGGCACGGGTGAAACGGGTTAGGCCACAGGTGACAACCAAACAGCTGTCATAACCACCAAACTTAGGCAGACCGTGGATGAAATCCACGTACAACAGAGAATTAGCACAGTAGGGGATAGGCAGACTGCAGACCAGTCCCCGGTCACGTGAATCGCTCCGCTTGCTGGGGTGACAACCACAGGAGTCCACTATGGACTGCATACGAGCACGTAGATCAGCACAGGTTAGTGGGGAGTAGAAACTCTCCCTGAAAAAGTCAAACGACCTGTTGCACCCTGTGTGCCCTGAGCTGAGATGGGCCCACTGTAGGCAACCATCAAGTCTTGCCTCAGGCGGGACTATACCATCCGCATAGTACAGATATTGGCTTTCTTTATACCAACAGTCGCCGTCCATCAGGCGTACCTCTAGGCCATCACTGAGGGAGTTGAGTACGCATTTGTACTCAGCATGGTGGTCTCTCAGACTCCAGCCCTCCAGTACACCTGCAGTGCGCATGGATAAGTCCAGCCGGACATCCATGCGTTGAAACGCCTTTTTGGCCAACGCCTCCAAGCTTTCACCTAGGGGGGCGTCGAAGTTGTCACGAGAGATATAGTCAGCCATCTCGTTCTTTATACGCTGGATATGATGGACAGTCAGCCTGGGCTGACTGAGGTAGGTCCACCATCGTTTTATTTTCGCTTTCTCAGGAGGTGCACCCTTCTGAAACGTTTTCACTGGCTCTTGGTCGCGAAGCCAGACGATATGGTTAGTACCAAGTAGACGGGACTGAGAGGAAAGCACGAGCATCCCAGCCAGGAGTCCCTGGTCGTAGGTACCGTAGTTGGATGGTGCTTGATTCCACTTCCAGTACCACTGACCAAGAGGTACCAGACGCCACTCATTGGCAGGGGTCTCATGCTTCAGGGTTTCATCGCGGTTCAGACCTGAAGTTTGAAACTGGCAGTGAGACAACCCAGCGGTTTAAAGATCCTGCCACTGGTATAGGGTACCCCCCCCCCCCCCACATCACAGGCAACTGTGACGAGTATTATCTCGCCCTTAGGGAGGGGTACATCCGGGCAGTTGGCGGAGGAAATTTTCTTCTTGAATTCCTGGAAACAGGCCTCTTCCTTGTCCGTCCGTTGCCAAGGATTGGTCTTTTTTATAAGGTCAGTCAGGGGGGCTGATGAATACGTAAAACTGTGGACAGGGCGACGGTAAAAATTGCAAGCGCCAATGAAACTCCGCATGTCGTGCAGACCCTTCTTAGGGTCGTCACATATCTGCATGTCTTGCGGGGGTTGCATCTTAGATGCGGCTGGTTTCCACCAGCCATACCCAACATCAAAACCTAGATACTCCATCTCCTCACGCATGAACTCACATTTCTAGAGTTTGATGCGGAGATGGTTTTCCAGACAGACAGTGAAAAACTCTTGTAGGAGGAGGATATGATCCTTCTAGGTATTAGTACCCAGGCTCACGTCAGAGTGGGAAAACCGCTTTTTTGACATCATCGTGACACCCAAGAGACTCTGTGGTAATTCTCGAGGGCAGTGGTATTTTCCGAGGGCATGTGGGAAGGTTGCTGAACTGTCGTGTGTGTGTTTGTGAGCTTTGTATTTTCTGTGACATTTCTGGTTTTGTGACATTCTGATTGCATGCGCAACATAGAGATTAGAGGCGGTGTTAGCTGACACTGTGTTCTCCGCAGGCTGTGTGGCAGTGATAGTGAGTAAGGATCCGGGTGCACAGTGACAGTTAATGAGAACCCTAGTGCATTGGCAGAAAACAAAAAAAAACTGTTGGTTGGACTATGCAATGGTTTGCATTGAATGGTTCTCAGGAAGCGGTGTGCTGCCTGCGTCGGTACCGACGAAAATGTTTTTTAGGTGCGGAAATATTTTTTGGATGCGCTACACAAAGATAGCACTTCTAAAAAAATACAAAACGTCTGAAATTTGATACGAAACATCTGAAAAAAGGCTGAAAGTGAGCAAAATTTTGGATGGCTCTCGGAAAAATATTCCGCTGCAAATCTCAAAAAAAATTGAACAACGTTTCAGGAACAGACTTTGAGATCTAAGAAGAAATACCACCTCCAAAAAATAATCCGCATAAAAAAATACGGATAACGCTACCCTGACGTCCCTGTCCTGCCCCTATAGGCAACATGCGATGGAAACCATTGATTCACACCATTCGTTGCATCTAGGGCCAACATAACGCTCAGCATGACACCACCGCCAACAAGATTGCGTGATGCGAGAGGCACTTTCCGAACGTGTTGTGGCTGTACACTTTAGATTAGGTGAGGATGATGTATAATGCAACCCACTTGATGGCGTAGGAACCTGTCACTGTGCAACTGATGCATGTACGGAAAGCTTGCCTATCCAAAGTTGCGAACCCAGTGTCTTCATCACTTGGCGTCTCGGGCGTAGGTTCGGTTGCTGCCGTCGTTGGTACTGCCACCGTAGGTTGCGGGGACGGAGTAGCAGCACAGAGGCTCTTTGGGGCCGCTGTGTTGGAAGCGGCAAGCTTGAAACAGCTTATGCATGCCCTTGTGGTGTTGTGCGAGATGGCACCAAACGCGTGCTGCAAGCCTGTTGCCAGGCTAGCAATAGATAGCTCGCCGACTGCCCCTCAACCACACTTGTCAGACATTTTACGTTTTTCCGAGCTGTATGTCAAAACGGGGCAGAGTAGGCTGAGAAATAGGAAAAAAAGGTACCCACTCATTGCTGAGTCGGGCACCGCTAGCGTAGCAAGGCTAGCGGTTCTGCTTGGAGAGTACATGGCTCGGACACAATGCTCAATGTTGGTGGGACCGCCTCGTGTCAGGGGTCCCTTGTCTGCGGGCTGACAATTGCATCTCACATGTCTGGGCAACAAACGACATTTTTATAACGCCTTGTCTTGCTAATTTGGTGCTCTAGAGGTGGTCCAGAGGGGTGGGTGGGGGCTTGGTGGCAAGCCTCAAAAAGTCAGTGTCCCCTGTGGGGTGGGTGCAATCTACTCAGAAAAAGAATGGATGAGGTGGGAATGGGCAAAAACGTAGAAATGGGAGAAACTAGGGTGTAAATTCAAGCTGAGGGGGAGGGGAGGGGGTCAAAATCAACTTTGCTTCATCACCCGTGCCGTCTTGGGGTCCCTGAACACACCACCGTCCCCCATCGGTGCCTAAGGAAGCGCCCATAACACTTTTTTGACCACTTCTAAAATTTGCGGACTTTTCGTTCAAACACAATCCTGCGCGCAGAAGAAAAAGTCTGAGTATTTTTATTCCACCCCGGAATATTTTTCCTAGTGCAGTAGTTTTTAGTGCGGAAATTTCTTTTAGCTAATAAAAATCTCACCTCTAAAGAAATAGTCTGCATCTAAAAAAAATTACAGGACCCATGGTACCCCTTGTGTGGCTCAATCTGTAACCGGGCAGCGGGGGGAGCCAGCGCGAGGGGCAGAGGGGGCCCGGCCGTGGGACCGGGACTGGAGCACGGTCCCGGACCCTCTCGGGGAGGAGGCCCTCCCCCTGGTGGGGGAGGTGTACGGGTGGTTGTGCTGGGCCAACCAGGGGACCACCAGGGGGTTGAGGAACCGGCCCTTCGATGCCGTGACCCACCGGAGAGACGGAGGAAACCGAGAGGTACCCCCGGGGGGATGGGCAGCCCCAGAGGACCATGAGAGGGTCCTCAGGTCAGTGATCCGGGCGGCGTGGCCCGACAGGGAGCCGACGTGGCCGGCCTTCCTGGAAGGGGGAGCGGTTCTCCGGATCACAGATGCAGATACCAACAACTGGCTCCCCCGGGCCTTGCGCAGCGCCCTCGCCCACTGGCGCTACCGCCGGCGCAACCCGCCGCCGCCACAGCCCCAGCCCTAACACAAGCGGGGGCGCAGGTGACGGCCCAGACGGCGGACGGGAGAAAGTGGGGGGGGGAGCTGGGCCCCCCGACCCACGCCCTTCCCACGGTACGGCATGACGCAGGAGAGCGCGCCACCTCCCGCGGGAGGGAGGGCGGAGACAACGAGCGCGGGGGGGAACAAGCTGCCCCGCAGCCCGCTAACCACTGACCGCTAACCCTCACGGCCGCCCCTGGCCGGCCAGCGCCGCGCGACGACGGCCAGGGGGATGAGGGGCCCCAGCGCAGGCCTGCACGAGGGTCCAGCTCTAGGTAGAGGGGGGCGGGGGAAGGGTACGACCCCCCAGCTGATGGCTGGCCCCCGGGGCCGGGACCGCCATGCCGCCCCCCCCCTCCGGCTGTCAGGAGGCATCGCCAGGAAACCAGAGGGCCCCCCCCACTCCCGCCCCCCGCTCCCACTCAGGCCCAAGAGCGGACGGAGGCGGACCGAAGAAACGGCGGCCCCACACTCCCCCCGAAGAGGCCACTGCACCCGGGGTGCGGGGGCACCACGGCCGAGGCAGGCGCCCACACGCCCTGCCTGCTGTCGGCCGACGCCGGACGGGCGACTCCCAGGACGGCGCAAACGGAGCGGCCTTATCAGAGGCCGGCCCGGGAAAGAAGGGGGGGGGGAACCAGGGCGGGGGGGTTCCCCCCCCCCCCCCCCCCCCGTCGCACTGACCCGTCAGCGGCCGATCGGACCGCGCCTGACGCCCGCGGCCGCCCGGCAACCCCCACGGCACGAGTATACCCCGGGGGGGGGCACGTCGGGGGCAACGGAAGGCAGGCTGACACCTGACGGGGCAAGGGGGTGGGGGGGCGGCCCCCCCACCCCCCCCCCCGCACCCCCCCCAGCTAGGGAGCCACGGGAGCGGCCCTCCGCCCCCCCGGAGTCGAGGGGACGCCCCCCCCCCCCCAGAAGGGACCGCGACGCGGGGGTCGCGGCCGCGGGGCGAGCCCGCGCCAGCGTGCCGGAGCAACGCGCGCAACGGAACAGTATGGGGGCCGCACCCCACATGACCCTCCCGTGACCACAGCCCACTCAGGGAGGGCAGAGGGGGGGTTCAGGTCTGCAGGTGCCCCCAGAGGAGCGGTCCACGGGCCGCCCCTCACCCCGACCGCACGCGCACGCCGGAATGGAGTGCGCTGACGACGTGAGGGGGGCCAGGATTGAGTACTGCAGGCCGCCACCCAGAAGGGGAGCAGGGAGGCCGCGGCGCGCCCCCCCCCCCCCACCCCCCACCGGCCCGCAAGCCGCAGGGGCCCCGGCCCCCACCCCCCGAGGCAGGGGGGATGGTCCCCCCCCCGCCCGAGAGAGGAGCGGGAGCGCGACCCGCCCCCCCGCCCCAGCCGCCGGCTCCCACGGGGGCCGCGGAGAACAAGCAAGCCCGCGCCAACGCGCCAGGACGCCGCACAGATCGCGCCCAGAGAAGGCGGGTGGGCACGAACCGGAGTGGTATGGGGGGCCACGCCTCCCATGGACAGCACGACGCCAGTGACACCCGCTTTGCTGCCTGCCCAGGGAAGGCAGAGGGACGGAACGAGGCAGAGCGACCCCCCGCCCTAGAGGCCCCCCCCCGGCCGCCCCCCGGCACACGAACGCCACGGACCCGCCCCACGGCGCGCAGCCCCCACAGGGCGTGCAGGCCGAGGGGACAGGGAAGGGCCCCCACACCCGCACGCCTGCGCCCATAACACGTGGATAGCTGACCCCAACAGCTCGCCCAGTGGGCGGGCAGTCGGGGGAGGGGGCGCGCCTGACCCCAGACGCCCCTCGCAACAGTAGAAGGCACCCCCCCCGGGGACGCCCTACCGCCACCCCCACAACCCCAAGCCAAGTAGGGGGGAACCGGGACCGGACCGCCCCCCCACAAGCACGCCAGACGGAGCAAGGGACCGGGGCAGGACACGCGGAGGGGCACGGACCACGTGGAACGGCCCTACCAGCGCCCAGTGCCGGGACCACGCGAGATGCGCACGCCACACCACCCAGAGGGGGGGGGAGCGGACGCCGCGGGAGCGCGAGCGCACACACACGAAAGGGGCACGCGGGGACTACCAGAAGGGCAACCGGACCGAGCGCGCGGAACGCACAGACCGCGTGGAATGGCGTACCAGCGAGCGAGGGTAGGGGACACCCGGACAGGACGGCCCGCCACACGCAGCGCGGAACACGCGGGGCGGGAAGGGGGAAACCAGAGTGACACAACACCAGGTACCGGCCCAAACCCCCGAACCGGCCGCGAGCGCCGCTCACACACAGACGGGGCACTGCACCCACCAAGGCAGTAGTGGCGCACAGCGCCACGCCCCAACCCCTAGGCTAGGCAGCCTCCGCGCCAGCCCAAGGGGGTCCCACTGGCGACAAGCCAGTAGCACGGGCCCAGCGGCGCCGGCTCCCCGGGCGACCACGCATTAGGGGGGCGACGCAGTGGGTAAGCGCCCGCAGCCACCGCTGCGAATTGATGCACTGACCGGGGAGTGGCGAAACGGGGAAGCCGGGGAAGGACGGGGCTCCGAGCCCTGTGCACCCGGGGGACTCCACCACCAGGCAGGAGGTGCGTCTTGGAGGGCCCCCCACTAGGACCCGGTGGGGAGGATATCACCTGGCCCGACCAGGTGGCCCCCCGGGGCCGAAAGGCGTCTACCAACCGCAAAATCAAACCTCAAACCTCAAACCTTGTGTGGCTCAATCTGTAACCGGGTTTTTTTGTGACGCATGTCGTAACGCTTTGTCAAAACGTATGGGGGGGGGCACCCACCTGCCAGGTAGATCCATCCTTTGCAGACAAATGACCACGCACCGGGAGGCAAGAGAAGGATTTAGGGTACCGCTAAGCAGGGGAAAGAACCATATTGTGTGGTTTTTTTTCTTAGGCGAGAGATGGCTTAAGCCCTGTGGCCGTAACAACCAATTTGTGTCCCATGTGTTTGCCGGTGTACCCAGATTGTCACCAAATTGTCACGCAGACCCATGTTGAAGGCTACCGTAAGGTTTGAGAAAAGTCCAAATCTCGAAAAGTTTTAGCCCGCCTGTGTTTCAAATGCGCCAATTCTTCCTATGTCAGGCCCCGTACTAGGGTAGGTCCGAGATAGTGGGAAATAGCCCCCGGAGCCTAAGGTCCGTAACCGGTTGTGCAGGTAACGGGTAGTACCGGTATACCGCCGATCACCTCTTTGAAAACTGAAATAACCTCCAATTACGGGTTATTGCAGTAAAGTCTCGATTTTGTGATGTTCCGGCCTTTTGGATGCCTTACTAACGCCTTTTTCTGCCTGTAAAATAATCTGTGTGAATCAATGATTACTTTATTCAACCCAGCGGGGTTAAGCTCCTGCCACTGGTATAGGGTACCCCCCCCCCCCACATCAAAGGCAACTGTGACGAGTATTATCTCGCCCTTAGGGCGGGGTACCCCCGGGCAGTTGGCAGAGGAAATTTTCCTCTTGAACTCCTGGAAACAAGCCTCTTCCTTGTCCGTCCGTTGCCAAGGATTGGTCTTTTTTATGAGGTCAGTCAGGGGGGCTGATGAGTACGTAAAACTGTGCACAGGCCGATGGTAAAATTTGCTAGCGCCAATGAAACTCCGCATGTCGTGCAGACCCTTCTTAGGGTCGTCACGTATCTGCATGTGTTGCGGGGGTTGCATCTTGGATGCGGCTGGTTTCCACCAGCCATACCCAACATCAAAACCTAGATACTCCATCTCCTCACGCATGAACTCACATTTCTAGAGTTTGATGCGGAGATGGGTCTCCTGACAGACAGTGAAAAGCTCTTGTAGGAGGAGGATATGATCTTCCTGGGTATTAGTACCCAGGCTCACGTCAGAGTGGGAAAACCGCTTTTTTGAAATTATCGTGACACCCAAAAGACTCTGTGGTAATTCTTGAGGGCAGTGGTATTTTCCGAGGGCATGTGGGAAGGTTGCTGAACTGTCATGTGTGTGTTGTGAGCTTGGTATTTTCTGTGACATTTCTAGTTTTGTGACATTCTGATTGCATGCGCAACATTGAGATTAGAGGCGGCGTTAGCTGACACTCTGTTCTCTGTAGGCTGTGTGGCAGTGATAGGGAATAAGAATCCCAGTGCACAGTGACAGTCAATGAGAACCCTAGTGCATTGGCAAGAAACAAAACGAAACTGTTGGTTGGACTATGCAATGGTTTGCATTGAATGGTTCTCTGAAAGCGGTGTGCTGCCTGCCTCGGTACCAACCAAAAGTTTCTTTAGGTGCGGAATTTTTTTTTGGATGCGCTACACAAAGATAGCACTTCTAAAAAAATACAAAAAGTCTAAAATTTGATAGGAAACATCTAAAAAAATGTCGAAAGTGAGCAAAATTTTGGATGGCTCTCGAAACAATATACCGCTGCAAATCTTAAAAAAAATAAAACAATGTTTCAGGAACAGACTTTGAGATCTAAGGAAAAATAACACCTCTAAAAAACAATCCGCATAAAAAAATGACGGATAATGCTACCCCCACGTCCCTGCCCTGCCCCTATAGGCAACATGCAATAGAAACCAATGATTCACACCGTTCGTTGCATCTAGGGCCAACATAACGCTCAGCATGACACCACTGCCAACAAGATTGCGTGATGCGAGATGCACTCTCCGAACGTGTTGTGACTGTACACTTTAGATTAGCTGAGGATGATGTATAATGCAACCCACTTGATGGCGTAGGAACCTGTCACTGTGCAACTGATGCATGTACGGAAAGCTTGCCTATCCAAAGTTGCGAACCCAGTGTCTTCATCACTTGGCGTCTCGGCCGTAGGTTCGGTTGCTGCCGTCGTTGGTACTGCCGCCGTAGGTTGCGGGGACGGAGTAGCAGCACAGAGGCTCTTTGGGGCCGCTGTGTTGGAAGCGGCAAGCTTGAAACAGCTTATGCATGCCCTTGTGGTGTTGGGCCAGATGGCACCAAACGCGTGCTGCAAGCCTGTTGCCAGGCTAGCAATAGATAGCTCGCCGACTGCCCCACAACCACACTTGCAAGACATTTTACGGTTTTATGAGCTGTATGTCAAAACAGGGTAGAGTAGGGTGAGAAATAGGAAAATAAGGTACCCACTCATTGCTGAGTCGGGCACCGCTAGCGTAGCAAGGCTAGCGGTTCTGCTTGAAGAGTAGATGGATCGGACACAATGCTCAATGTTGGTGGGACCGCCCCATGTCAGGGGTCCCTTGTCCGCGGGCTGACAATTGCATTTCACATGTCTGGGCAACAAACGAAATTTTTCTAGCGCCTCGTCTCGCTAATTTGGCGCTCCAGAGGGGGTCTAGAGGGGTGAGCGGGGGCTTGGTGGCAAGCCTCACAGATCAATGTCCCCTGTGGGGTGGGTGCAATCTACTCAGAAAAAGAATGGATGCGGTGGGAATGGGCAAAAACGTAGAAATGGGAAAAAAAACAGGCTGTAAATCCAAGCTGAGGGGGAGGGGGGGGGGGCCAAAATCAATTTTGCTTCATCACCCGTGCTGTCCTGGAGTCCCCACAAACAGCACCGTCTCCATTGGTGCCTAAGGAAGCGCCCATAACACTTTTTTGACCACTTCTAAAATTTGCGGACTTTTCGTTCAAAAACAATCCTGCGCGCAGAAAAAAAAGTCTGAGTATTTTTTTTCTACCGCGGAATATTTTTTCTAGTGCAGAATGGTTTTTTTAGTGCGGAATTGTCTTTCAGCTAATAAGAATATCACCTCGAAAAAAATAGTCTGCATCTAAAAGAAGAATACGAGACCCATGGTACCCCTTGTGTGGCTCAATCTGTAACCGGTTTTTTTTGTGACGCATGTCGTAACGCTTTGTCAAAACGTATGGGGGGGGGCACCCACCTGCCAGGTAGATTCATCCTTTGTAGGCAAATGACCACGCACCGAGAGGCAAGAGAAAGATTTAGGGTACCGCTAAACAGGGAAAAGTACCATATTGTGTGGTTGTTTTTCTTTAGCTTAAGCCCTGTGGCCGTAACAACCAATTTGTGTCCCATGTGTTTGCCGGTGTACCCAGATTGTCACCAAATTGTCACGCAGACCCATGTTGAAGGCTACCATAAGGTTTGAGAAAAGTCCAAATCTCGAAAAGTTTTAGCCCGCCTGTGTTTCAGATGCGCCAATTCTTCCTATGTCAGGCCCCGTACTAGGGTAGTTCCGAGATAGTGGGAAATAGCCCCTGGAGCCTAAGGTCCGTAACCGGTTGTGCAGGTGACGGGTAGTACCGGTATACCGCCGATCACCTCTTTGAAAACTGAAATAACCTCCAATTACAGGCTATTGCAGTAAAGTCTCGATTTTGTGATGTTCCGGCCTTTTGGATGCCTTACTAACGCCTTTTTTGGCCTGTAACATACTCTGTGTGAATCAATGATCACTTTATTCAACAGGCAGCTAAACAGCTAATTCCTGTAGCTCCTATTTCGCAACCATGTCCTCCTCCCTAAACAAGGGATTGGCAGTGGTGTGGGGTCACGTTTTGTAGTTGCTGTATTGGGTTCTTGTCAGTTTTTTGTAGGATTGCCATTTTCGGTAACCGTTCTCAGAGAGTTGCACAAAAAGACAGCTTTTTGGGAGGTACATGCTAGACACAAAGTTAAGCCACACCCAGAGTTCAAGCGGTAGAGCAGTTCTTTGTATCAGCTTGTTCTTTCAAAAGCGGGCAACATAAGGAGGCAACAGTGGCCACCCAGCGTACCAACAGGGGGATCTAAGTGTATCAACAGTGGCCATCTCAGCGTAAGGACGATGGACATTTCAGGGTACAGGTAGTGCCTTCCTAAACTCTATCTTTGTACAATGCTGGAGAATAGTTAGACATAGCCAAAAGCCTTTGAGCCAATGTGTCCTCAATTATTGCACCGGAAAGGTCACCGTAAGTAAGACCTGTTGCCATGAACAGTCATTCTACACTTGCTGAACTGGCAGGCGTTGCCAAAAAGTGACGTGCCATTTCAGCTAGTCTAGGAGCAGATAGCTAAAAGTTACGCCACCAAGCTAAGACACATGAGCATACGAGTACAATTGAAAAACAACGCTACAACAAAGCATAATCAAAAATTTGAAAATTTGTGCACCACCAGAAAAGTCAAAATCTCTCTGAACTCTTTCGAAATTGGAGTAATTTTGATGATGTGGCAAGTGACATCACGATGACTACGCATGACACAGTATGATGACATCATCGAGGAAAATCGAACTCAGACGTTAATGCGTACATTTGCCTATTGGGTGCAGTAGAAGTCATGGTTCACAACACATTATGCACCGAAAAAACACGTGCAGCGATGTACTATTAGGACAATTGAATCCTACTACCTACCGCTTGTTGAAGAACTTACCACCTCGACCTAGCGGTGAGATTTGAAAAACGACCTCCAACACCTGGTTGTCTTCAGAACTACCAGGTTGTATTCCTTAGCGGAGCCCTCGTCATTCATTACTCGTGGGGATTGAGGCACAGTGGGGGCTATGTTGACTGCACAATGGCTTTGAACTGGGGCGGGGTGTTTTGAGAAAAGTGTTATCCATTTTCTGAAATCTTCCAACACGCTTTCATGGGCATTAGCCAAGATATGATTGATCGTTGGGTGATAGTGCACAGGTCAAATTGTTGTCCATACAAAGGTGACAATGACAAAACAGTGACGCATGACAAACAGCCTGATATTGGCTTTTTTTGGGGTCAAACAGTGTCGACGTTGTTTTACTTTGCGGGACATGCTTTTCTTCACTGTTTGAAATGTGCGTATCAAATATTTGAAACATTCGAGCGTTTTAAAGAATCAATGCGAGGGGCTGTGTGTGTGAGTAGTGTACACTGTGCTCAAATTACAGTACGGAGTATTGGAGGAACTCCAGTTGGTACATTAGTAGTGTCGATCTTCGAGAACTGTATTCATACGTCTTTTCGAGCAAAAGTGCTTTGGACGTCGCAAAACATGACACATATGGACGCTTTTGATGGTTTGGCATTTAGTTAGATGCCCTAATAACCAGAAACAAAAGCATGTGTCGGCATTGTGCACAGAATGGTTGAGTAGAAATGCCAAAATGAAGAATCCTTCATGTGCGGGGCTCGCACATCACATCAGGGAAATGAGAAGAATGTACGAACAATGAGCATGTCCGCCACCTACACACGAGCTCACTGGATGTACTAGTGCAACTCTTCCTGCTTGTAGGTCTTTCAGTTAAAAGGACAAGCTAGTCCGTAGACGCATCACAACACTAAGACTATTGTACTCCTAGTGATTCACAGCAAATATGAGATCCTTTCGCCAGCCTTTAGAGTTTATTTCATGAGATGCGGAGTGCTTGTCCTCAATGTCGGATCCTTGTCTCGACACTGCAGCCTTCTTTCCGCATTTTAAATTAATTATGCTTCCGCTCGTCGCTCCTAATTACCATGGTGTCAATATCGCTGTACCTTCTTGTTGCTCCATTGTGCGCCCTTGTTGCTAGTCGTTTGTTGGTATACCTTTTCGTTTTCATCTTGTTGCATGACTATTTGTTCATTGTCTGTTTGCTATTGACATCAACGTCTTATTTTTTATTTTATCACTTCTTTCGTACCACTAATGTTTGCACCTGGTTGCGTGTGCGTTTCCTTTCTATCGCTTTTCTGTGCCTCGCCCCCCCCCCCTTTTGTTGTCTGCTTCTCGCCTTAAAGCTGCTTCTATCCTGCACAAGGTGTCACATTGACAGTGTGTAGTTGCTTTCTAGTTGCTTGCTCCCCTTGTGTCTCTGACTTTTGACACACTTTTGTGTCATGATGGTGAGGTCATGCTTGCATCTTTATGTCGTGATCCTGCGGCAGAAGCTGTCAGTACTGTCTTGTTGCTTGCTTGTTACATGCGTGCCTCTCGTCTATCATCGTCCTATCACGAGGCTATCTCTTTTTGGTTGTGCAAGCAAGCAGCCTAAACGAAAAGTCTAACCGCCTAAAATACACATTTGATTTACACCAAAGAACCGTTTTGTCCACAGCAAAGTTTCATCAGCTCTCTGGAACTTTATTGAACGACATGCGAAATACCATTGCAGCTTATTGTTCAACGGTTGTACACGGTTGGCCGCTTAGCAAAATTCTACATCTGTTAATACATGGCCTGGTTGCGCCTCCATGCACATTCACAACGCCGCTGTTAAGTATGTTGGCGAGCATTTTGCCAACACGGTTTAGTGCTAAGGACGTAGTTGCACTTGCGTTACATCTCAACCAATTGTACCGTATTTTGCACATTTGGGTCTACATTAGTTGTGCTGGATACTGCTTCCTCCTGCCGTACCCTAACATATCTTGTTACACTCTGCGGTGTGCTGTTTTAATGCTATACCGTACCGCATTCTGTTGCTATTGCCTCGCACAACTGTATGTTCGTTGTTTGGAAGATATGCTGTAGTATCTTCCTTATATTGGTGTACAAAGTACTTTTGACCAATTAGCGCTCACCATGGCTCCCGCTTGTCTCTAATGTAACACAAACGCGCCTTAAATATGTTGCCTATGTAGATCCAACATGCTTCTCAAAACAATGTTTTCAAAATCTATCGCTACATCAATGGACTGTTGCGGCAAGGTACGGTAGCTCGTTGTCGGCGATCACTTTGAAAGCAAGGATGGTTGCTTAGCATTGCTCTTGTGACACAGCAAACGACTGTCTACTGCAGAAAACCGATGAAAAATTGAAGAATGTCATTCAACAGAACCGCTCCGCACCCATGAAGAAGACAATGACCATCGATGTAGTTCGGAGCTCATTTTCTAGGCCCGTTTGTCAACTGCCTTTAGGCAAAGCTTCTAGACTTTCACCGAGCAGTAGGCATGTCCCTGTCCCCGGAGGTTCGTGCCTCGAGGGTAGTAGGGCTGCGAAGGGATGTCCATGTTCCTCGTTGAAGTGTGTGTTCCAAGTGGCATGCATGGCACTGCTGTGCAACGAAACGCTTGGACACCTTCACATATTTGGGCCATATTGCCCTAGCGGCGCGACACCTTATCATAGGTAGGTAGGGAGGTAGGTAGGTCATCTCGGGACTGGGGTTGCCCCCGAGGGGGGTCTTACTAAGGGGCTTTTGCTCACTCACCCACGGCCCTACTGCACGTGCCACCACATAGCGGCTCCCCCACATCAGCGAAGGGCGCGGTCGCCGCGAGCAGTACCTTTCAGCGGGTTCTGCCGAGTGAGGTAACCCATGTTCGACCGAAGTCTCACATTCCTCTTCTTTGGGCGGATGATACGTGGGGGAGGGTCTCATCGCACATCCTCATCAACCTTCGGATTCTTGGGCCCAGGGTCCTGGAGCCAGGCCAAAGGCCCTGTTCTGCAGGCACCACCACCTGGATTGGTTTTTTCAGTAGGCGTGAGGCGACTTGAAGAAGCATGTGCTATGGGACTCGCATGCCGTGGCGCACACTCACGCCTCCTGACTCGGTCGAGCTTGCGCTCTCCCGGGGGGCCGGGGGTTCGGTGGTTGGTTGGTCGGTCGTTTGATGGTTCGGTGTAGTTTGGTAATGCTTGTTGGTCGGTTGTGTGATTGTAGAGTCACGATGTTCTGTTTTGTTCGTTGGTATGGTCGTCGGCGGGCGTGGCGCACCATGGTGTTGCCAACCCGTTGGACGACGTTCACGTTTCCACCCGCGCACGCCTGGCTGGTTTGATGTTGGCCGGCTTGCGTGTGGTCTGTTTACCGTCAGGTCGCGGCTGCAGCTGCGGTGTGGTTGGTGCGCGGTTGTCTTGGCCGCCTCATGGTCGGCTTGGTTTGCGTGAATTCCGTCGGGCTGCTGCCGGTGGTCGTATAGCCGAATGATGTTTGTGTTGCCGGCACGTCCGTTTCGGTGCTGGTTAGTTGCGTCTTGGTTTGTCCCAGTGTAGTGTAGTGTGGTTGGTTAATGTTGGTTATTCGGGTTCGTAATGGTAGAGTTGCGGTGTTCTGTTGTGTTCGTGGATATGGTGGTCGGCGGGCGTGGCGCACCACGGTGTCGCCAACCTGTTGGACGCCGTTCCCGTGTCGACCAATGCATGCCTGGTTAGTTTGGTGTTGGCCGGCTTGCGTGTGGTCTGTTGATGGTCGTTTCGTGGCTGCTGCAGCGGTTTTGTTGGTGCAAAGTTGTCTCAGCGACCTCATGGTCGGCTTGTTCGGCGTTGGTTCCTTGGCGGGGCAGCGGGTGCTTGCGCGGTCGGACGTTGTTCGTGTAGTTGTCATGCCTGTTTCGCTATTGGTTGGTTGTGTCCGGGTCGGCCTTTGTACGACTCGTCGTGTTACATTGCCCGTTGTCGTCTGGCGCCGTGTAGACGCCGTGTTCTGAGTTAGGTGCACCGTGGGAAGGCCCGCGCGTGCGCAGCCGGTTGCGCTGAGACTCTGTTGTTTGAGTCTTGTTGAGGGCGGCCTGTCAGGCGGGGGTTTCCTTGTGCTTTGATGTGGGTGTGCCCGGCGCATTGTGTTGGTGTGCCGTCCTCTTAGCCGGGTGGTGCTTCGCTTGGGTTGTCGTCGTCTGTGCCGCCTGCCGGCATGCATGGTTCGGCTCGGGCTGGTGGTGTTTTGGCCAGCACCATGCGCGGCTTGTTCCGTTGGTTTGGCGTCGACTTCGCCCCCCTTCGGTTGGCGTGTTAGGGTGGCTTTGGTCGGCAGTTGGGTTGCGGTTGCGTTTGTGTTGTTTGCCTAGCCTGGGTTGGTGTTGTGTTGGCGCGTGGCCCCCCGTCATGGTGGGCCTCTTGAGCTGGTGCGTGGTCCCCCCCCTGGTGGGGCATGCTGTGTTGGTGCGTGGCTCCCCCCAATGTGGGGCGTGATGTGTCGGTGTGTGCTCCCCCCCATGGTTGGGTGTGCCGTGCTTGCGTGTGGCCCGCCTCATGGCCGGGCGTGCTGCGTTATTGTGGGGCCCTCCTCATGGTCGGGCGTGCGGTGTTGGTGCCTGCCCGCCACAGTGGTTGTGCGTGAGGTGGTGGTGCTGGGCTTGGGTTGTTGTCTGTGCCGCCTGGTGACCGGCGTCATTGGGTTCGGGTCGGTGGTGTTTTAGCCGGCGCCATGCGCAGCTTGTTTTGTTGGTTCAGCGTCGTCTTCGCTGCCTTACAGTCGGCGTGTTTGGGTGGCTGTGGTCGGCAGTCGCGTTGCGGTTGGTGTTGTGTTGTTGGCTTGGCCGGTGTTGGTGCTGTGCTGGTGCCTCGCCCCCCGATGGGTGGGGTTTGCTGCGTTGGTGCATGGCCCCCACCATGGTAGGGCGTGCCGTGTTGCTGCGCGCAGCTCGCCCACTGTGGGGCGTGCTGTGTCGCTGTGTGGCCCCACCCATGGTGGGGCGTGCTGTGCTGACGTGTGGCCCGCCTCATGGTCGGCCGTGCTGCGTTGTTGTGTGGCCCCCCTCATGGTGGGGCGTGCTGTGCTGGTGCGTGGCCCCCCTCATTGTGCGGCGCGCTTTGTTGCTCCCTGTCCGCCGGGGTGGTTGTGCGTGGTGTGGTGGTGCTTGGCTTGGGTTGTCGTCGTATTCGCTGCCTGGCGGCAGGTGTCGTCGGGTTCGGGTTGGTGGTGCTTGTGGTGCGGCTTGTTTTGTTTGTTCGATGTTGTATTCGCCGCCTTACCGTCGGCGTGTTCGGCTGGCTGTGGTTGGCGGTTGGGTTGCGTTGATCGCCTGGCTGAGGGTTGTTCTTTGCTGGTGCGCGGCCCCCCTCATGGTGGGGCGTGCTCTGTTGGTGCGTGCCCACCCCCATGGTGGGGCGTGCTGCGTTGGTTTGTGGCCCCCCTCATGGTGGGGCGTGCTCTGTTGGTCCGTGGCCCCTGCATGGTGGAGCGTGCTGTCCTGGTGCCCGTTGGCCGCGGTCGTGGTGCGTGGTGTGGTGGTGTTTGGCTTGGGTTGTCGTCGTCTGTTGGGTTGTGGTTGCGGTTGTATTGTTTGCCTCGCCCCGGTTGGTGCTCTGCTGTTGCGTGCCCCCCCCCCCCCTGTTGGGGCATGCTGTGTTTGTTTGTGGCCCCTCTCATGGTGGGGTGTGCTGTGTTGGTGTGTGGCCCCCCCCACGATGGGGCGTGCTGCGTTGATCGTGGCCCCCCTCATGGTGGGGCGTACTGTGTCGGTGCGTGGCCCCCCTCTTGGTGTGGTGTGCTGTGTTGGTGCCTGCCCGTCGCGGTGGTTGTGCGTGGTCTGGTTTGGTGGTGTTTGGCTTGGGTTGTCGTCGTCTGTTGGATGGGTTGCGGTTGCGGTTGTGTTGCTTGCTTGGCCGGGGTCGTTGCTGTGCTGGTGCGTCCTCCCCCCCCCGTTGGAGCGTGCCGTGTTTGTGCGTGGCCCCCCCCTTGGTGGGGCGTGCTGTATCCGCGTGTCCGGGCTTCGGTTCGTGGTGTTGTAGCCGGCTCCATGCTCGGCTTATTTTGTTGGTTCGCTGTTGTCTCCGCCGCTGTACGGCCGGCGTTGTCCGATGTTGGTTGTCTGTGGTGTTTGCCCGGCCAGAGTTGGTGCTGTGCTGGTGCGTGCCCCCCCCCCCCCTGTTGGGGCGTGCTGTGTTTGTGCGTGGCCCCCCCCGTTCGCAACATTCTACATCTGCTAATACATGGCATGTTGTCTGTTTCTCGCCTTAAAGCTGCTTCTATCTTGCACAAGGTGTCACATTGACAGTGTGTAGTTGCTTTCTAGTTGCTTGCTCCCCCTGTGCCTCTGACCTTTGACACGCCTTTGTGTCATGACGGTGAGGCCATGCTTGCATCTTTCTGTCGTGATCCTGCGGCAGAAGCTGTCAGTGATGTCTTCTTGCTTGCTGGCTACATGTGTGCCTCTCGTCTATCGTCGTCCTATCACTAGGCTATCTCTTTTTGGTTGTGCAAGCAAGCAGCCTAAACGAAAAGCGTAACCGCCTAAAATACACATTTGAATTACACCGAAGAACCGTTTTGTCCACAGCAAAGATTTTATCAGCTCTCTGCAACTTTATTGAACGACATGCGAAATACCATTGCAGCTTATTGTTCAACGGTTGTACACGGTTGGCCTCTTTGCAACATTCTTCATCTGCTAATACATGGCCTTCTTGCGCCTCTATGCACATTCACAACGCCGCTCTTAAGTATGTTGGCAAGTATTTTGCCAACACGGTTTAGTGCTAAGGACGTAGTTGCACTTGCGTTACATCTCAACCAAATTTACCGTATTTTGCACATTTGGGTCTACATGAGTTGTGCTGGATACTGCTTCCTCCTGCCGTACCCTAACATATCTTGTTACACTCTGCGGTGTGCTGTTTTAATGCTATACCGTACCGCATTCTGTTGCTGTTGCCTCGCACAACTGTATGTTCGTTGTTTGAAAGATATGCTGTAGTGTCTTCCTTATATTGGTGTACAAAGTACTTTTGATCAATTAGCGCTCACCATGGCCCCCGCTTGTCTCTAATGTAACACAAATGCGCCTCAAATATGTTGCCTATGTAGATCCAACATGCTTCTCAAAACAATGTTTTCAAAATTTGTCGCTACATAAATGGACTGTTGCGGCAAGGTACGGTAGCTCGTTGTCGGCGATCACTTTGAAAGCAAGGATGGTCGCTTAGCATTGCTCTTGTGACACAGCAAACGACCGTCTACTACAGAAAACCGATGAAAAATTGAAGAATGTCATTCAACAGAACCGCTCCGCACCCATGAAGAAGACAATGACCACCGATGTGGTTCGGAGCTCATTATCCGGGCCCGTGTGTAAACTGCCTTTAGGCAAAGCTTCTAGACTTTCACCGAGCAGTAGGCATGTCCCTGTCCCCGGAGGTTCGTGCCTCGAGGGTAGTAGGGCTGCGAAAGGATGTCCATGTTCCTCGTTGAAGTGTGTGTTGCAAGTGGCATGCATAGCACTGGTGTGCCACGAAACGCTTGGACACCTTCACATATTTGGCCCATATTGCCCTACTGGTGCGACACCTTATCATAGGGTACGGGAATCTTACTGTGCTAGTGTTGGCGAGGTACAATAGGGCAGTTTTGTGCTCGGCTGCTTTCAGCTTGCATGAATAGGTTCATTCCAAGGCTAACATGGCCACGTATGACTATGGTGATGTAAACGATGGTTTTCCTCTCCTCAAATGTGATGGATGCTTGTCAACACTTTAATGGGGATTCAACAGTGACTAGTCAAGGTAGGGAAGAGAGTTGTAGTACCAGGATCTAGTTCTTGTAGCACCACCTGAAAGTGGAAAATAAGGTAGTTTTTCTCATACAACCTTAGGATACCTATGTTCAATAGCTGACAATACACTGTCTCAGCCTCCCTTAGTCTTTACATGTCATAGTTACCCATACTACCCTTGGGAGGCCTCCGGTGGGAGTTAAAGTGGAGGAGACCAAGTTTCTTGTCGACTCCGGGCGGACAGATGGAGTGATTTGGAGTACATATTGGCATTCAGATAACGAAAAAAAAAATTATGGATATGCCAAACCAGTGTTTTGTTGAAATTCAAATGTTTTGTTGTTGAAAATTTGCGTGCGCTAGTTCCGGACTGAGTGGGCGCTGCCGTTAACTTCCTCCGCAACCCTTGTTAGGCCCACTTTAGCTGGACGGCTCGATGTTTTAAGGTTTTGACTGTTCACACCTATCAAGAACAATGTGAATCAGCCCCCTAGCCATCTAAAATCCTTCCGTCAGTAGAGAAATCCTTCGATTTCTGGCGCGTAAAGGCGCTGTTTTCTCCTGCGAAAAAGATTCAAGGTTTTCTCAGGTGGCAGAATGAATTTACATAATTCAAGGGACAAATGGGGTGTTACATTATACCTTTCAAAGTTTGAAATACTACCACGTTCATCATTGCACCAAAACATTGATACACTATGGTGGTACGCAAAGTAGTCCAATCCCAACTACCAGCGCCTACATGACGTCCCTTTATTTGTAAATTTGTCAACTCCAAGGAAATTTTTTCCAACAAGTAAGATTGTATTTCAACCTTCAGCTTTTCTACGTCAGGATGCAAACTGACTACCAAAAAGCTCAAATGTTAGCTAATTGTTTCACAGCATTCCAAAGCGGTACACCTATTGGCTCCTTTACCTTATGATTTGTATTGCCTTTGCAAACAAGGGAATGGGATGGGTGTTGCATACCCTAACTACCCTCAAAGAATCTATTCTTTCATTTCCAGTTTTCAATCTATTATTATATCACTCAAAATGAAAGCATTGACAATCAACACGGAATTCAAATCTTGACTGGTTGTGAGCAATACACAAACAAGCGTACAACCTTTGCCGCCTAACATAACGGAGGTCAAAGGTATGGACACCAAAATCAAATAACGTATAAAACAGTCAGACAGGATTAGCTAAAAAGAAGATTCCTAATCTCTGAATGGTCCTGAAGGTCACAGTCATGATCCTGGAACACTGCAATGGAAAACCTCACATGACTCACCAACGGTTTAGGTCAATGGCAAAGCAATAGCGAGACATGAAATGCACTCACCGGGGAACATGCACACACAGCCTTGGGGAACTTGATCTCAATGAATTAATTGACCCCATATCCTCGGGAGACCTGCACTCCTATGTGCTAAATGGATGGACGGAGAGAGAAACGATTGTACTTCATCATGCTAAAGCATCCAAAAAAAGGAACCAACGACCAAGAGACCCCCCGTGGCTTCCTCCCTACGCCCACATGGACTCCCATGGCATATCCATTCCATAACCAAATCCCAAGAGAGGTCACATTCGAACACCCGTGAGAGCATATCCGTGGTGAGATTGTCCTATCTCGAAGACAGAGAGTCCCGTCCCAAAGAGGGGATATATAGGGAAAAAGTTTCCCCATTGCCCAGGCATCGCTCGAGGATGCACCTTCATTAATACATGCCGAGAAGAGCTCGACCTCCCCATAACCCAATCCAAGAGAGCATGTATATGGAGAGAGAGTTTCCCCTAACCATGACCAAGGAGAGCGTGCATGCACTTGGAGTCCCTATCTAACGCAGAGAGGCGACTCCCTATCCAATGGGGAGAGGAGAATGTCCCTACCCGCGGAGAAGAGAATCACTATCCGATGGAGAGGGAAGAATGTCCCTATCAGAGTATAAGAGGAGAATCCCCCTGTGCCAAGCAGACAGTGTCCCTATCCAAAGAGTAGAGGAAAGTGTCCCTATCCCAAGAGCAGAGTCTCCTTATCCCAAGAACAGAGGAAAGTGTCCCTATCCCAAGGGCAGAGGAGATTCCTTAACCACTGGCGAGAGAAGAGCGGATTGCCCTGTACTACGCATGAAGAGGGAGGGCTCCAAGTTCACCTCAGCTACGGACCCAGCCTTGATTCTTACGGAAAGCTGGGCGCTCGGTCAACCACACGGCAAGGGTCAAAACGAACCAAGAATTTGACGACACCATGGTCTGACCACATCCCAAACCAGATTCCATGAGAAGATACCCTCTACGTGTTGGACTGAAGGCAAACCATTAGTGCACACTGTCACATGGTGTAACCTGATTGCAAAGGATCAACCGACTTCCTGGAAAGGCATGCGGTCAGCGTAATACGTGCTCAATAACATCACCTCAAAGCACTTCTCAAAATTACCTCCTTCTCTAGAGTAGCAGCAACCTTGGGCAATCTCCTTAGAGGCAATAGGAACAATATCCGGGAACTATGCAATCACGACACAACGATCTCTAGCAACAAACAAGGAATAAACCAAAGCGTGACATGCTGAAGTGAACCTGACCAAACCCTGCAGCAAGCCGGTTCGGACCCCCGTGGCCATCTTTTGGTCACTTGGGGTGTGTATCTATGTGCCGGCAAGCCGCCATTGGCTGATTTCATACTCTCCCATCCACCTGACCTAACCTGATGTGATAGTGTGATAGGCTTGGCTATTCCAGATATGAGCGGCCATTTTCAATACCGAGGCGCCGCCGGCTGAGATTTATATATCAAAATATCAGGAATCAACAGGGTTTTTTTATCATAATGTTTCCGTAATTTTTCAGCTATCCGTTCTGATTGTCAATGTATCGGCGACTGTCAGTTGGCTCGCGATTCTGCGGTAACCGATTGGTTACGTTTTTTTTTCAGATATTTTAGCGGAAGCCCCGCTGAAGGGTCAGATTTCATCAGAAGAGGGTTCGTTGCTTCCGCAATTTTCATGTTATACACTCGCAAAATGAATCCCATTTTTTCAGACATTCAGAATGTGATTTTTGATTTTGAGGTCGCCGAGGTAGGCGAAACAAATTTGATTCGTGAGGCCACTTTGAAAAGTCATATCCCCGGCTCACTGCGAGGAGTTACAATTTTGAGATATGGGTTGGAATTGCCTAGGTCTCAACTTAATTTAGGAAGCGTCAAACGCCCCTGGTATGCACACCTGCCTGTGGTATTAAAGGATCATGGTTAAGAGGGTAGAAAGTGCTTTACAACTCTCGGACCATGATACTGAATATTTTAATATGGGTTCCGAGTGTACAGCACGAGTGTTGGTGTTGCATAGAAACTTTCCTTGTGTTCCTACGTATTTTCAACGTGAAGTTATGTCCATGGAGGGGCATGGCATACCATGGTGGGAGCCACGTTTTGAGGGTATGTGTCATATGCATGGTATGTGCTTCGCTATGCTCACGCCCATGTTATATATCCCCGTTTGTAGGAAGATATGTGGAGTCATACGTGGCAAGGGCTTCGCCCATGTCCCAATGGTGAGCTCCATAGCACTGGACTAAGTCTACCGCACATATATTGCATGTGGGAAGGCTTACAGAGCGACCCACAAGCGCCACTATCAATTTTCCCATTTTCATGGTGCGTGTCGGGAGGAGGTTCGAAGGTGTCCCTATGCGTCCATGTGGGGATCCAAGTGGAGGATTGTTCGCAAATGGTCCCAAGCAATTGTGTTTTGAACCATATTTTGATACCATGGGTGAGCAAAGTTATATACTATTGCGATTATCTTGAATTTAGCAACATTTGCATGTTTTTGACCTCATTTTATGCTCATTTTTGTATTTTATGTGCTCAACTGGTCGGCTAACAGTAGAGTGCCTAGAGATCTGTAAACTATGGTTTGTTGCTTATGTGTTGGCATATGCTTCGGTGTTGCACCTCACCCTATGCCGGATCACCTGGTCACTTTGGCGTGGCGAACGAGGCCTCACAAAATTAGGTCTCAAATTCGTGAGTTGACTTGTGAAGCATGGCATGTATATATCTGGAGGGGTTTGGGAGCCAATGTTGGGATATTTTTGGGCATGGACTTTTGGTCTATATCACCCTTGTATATTACTTCCCGGTTTGACACATGCATGGTGCATTGGAATACTTGCCGTATGCATTTTTGAGTATATAATTGAATTTTGGGCATTATGGTGTGAATGGCTTAGTTTTGCTATGTTGTGAGGTCATCTTCATCGGGCAATTCTCCAGGCCCAATCGACTCCAAGTCCAACCAAAGTCATGTCAGGCTACGGCATGGTCCTGAGTGCCACTATAGGCCATGACACGCCACCTCCCCTATTGGGCTAGGATTTGGAGGCTTTGAAGTGAACACAGTTTTGGGGTTTGTGTGGTGACTTTTGACACATGGCATTTAGCCATCTTATTTGACTTGGTTCAGGGCATCATGTTGGCGAGTCAAGGGAAGGTCTTGAGTCCAGGGAATGAGGGGCTTATGGCTGTGATTGTGTATGTTTTCGTCTTTCCCCAATTTTGCTTGATTTGTGTTCATATGCCAATTTCAGGGCTTCTTTTTCCATTATTCTATTGGTGCAATTTCATGTACATGCCCAATGCCCGTGTCTTCGTGTGCACCGTGAGACGGCCGGCGTGATGAAGAGAGGTGTTGAGTGTCAACGCGGGACCTCAAACACCCTTGGAAGCCCTCAGTGTGGATCATTTGGATTGGAGCTATTGTACGTGGGAGTTTGTTATTGCAAGGGATCAGGATTTGTGTTAAGAAGCCATATTTTACTATTTTTTGTGGGAAATTGTGCAGGATAGGGCAAGATCATGCAGAACCTGGTGAGAAGCAAGACCATAGGAGTGACAGGAAATGGTGGAAGGGGTACAGCAGGGGCCGGTCCTGGTAGGGACCTTCTTTATGGTAGCAGAGAAGTACCTGCCCCCTACCGCCGCACCGGGGACTTGAGCCCTCATGAGCCCTGCCCAAGGACAGCCCGGGTGCAGATCGTGGAGTCCGTGGAGTCGATGCCGGACTTGGAAGCCCGAGAAGAGCGAGGATGCTCAGGACGGAGATCCCTTGTAGGACATGGGTCAGACATGGAGGACCTGGCCTTCATGTGTGAAAGGCAATGCCGCAAGGCTTGCAATCTCCGCTCTGCTGCGGAGGAGTTGGAGGAGACTGGCAGCAGCGGCAGAGCCCGGTGTTACCGGAAGCGCGGGTCCCCAAAACCCGCAGTGGAAGCCAGGGCGATGGAGACGGATCCCAGCCCAGTCAGGCTGTGGTCAGCTGCAGATTCCGAGGGGCATTCCGATGGATATTAGACCGCCTTCCCTTCGAAGTCGGTGGAGATGGCCATACCGCCCACAAGGGCGCACACGGCCCCCGAACCCAGACTGGAGCATGTCCCGGCGGTCCCGCTCCCGCTCCCCCGCCTCCCCGGAGTGGACGGGGGAGACCCTCGCGGAGCGCGAGGAGCGGAGCCTGGCGGAGGCGGCGGTGCTGGTCGGGCCGCCGCCGCCAGCCCAGGAGCCTGAGCTAGCCGAGGTGACCGCCCCCGCCGTCCAAGCAGCAAGCCCTGCCGCCCCGCCCCGGGAGGGGGCCCCAGACGCGCAGAAAGCGGAGACCGCAGCCCCAGCGAGCCACGCCGCGGCCCCGACTGCGGCCCCCGGCACGCCGCCAACACGGGGGGTAGCCCCGGCGCAGGAACCGGGCGCATCACCGAGGGCTGCTGCAGACGCAGAGGAGAGCGAGGAGGGCGCGCGAGGGGTTGCGACCGCGGCCCCGGCGGTCCGCGCGACCGCCTCAGCCAGCCACGCCGCGACCCCCAGCACGCCGCGAAAGCGGGGGACCGACCCCGCACGGGCCACTGGCGCCTCGCCGGCGGCCACCGCAGCAGCAGCAGTTGGCAGGGAGAGCGCGAAGTACCGCACCCACGCCAGCCCCACCCACACCCACACCAGCCCCCCAAAGCAGTTCCCCCCCAAGCCCTTCCCCCCGGGGCGGGCGCGGCCCGTCCGCCCCCCGGCACCCGAGCGCTCGCCGCGGGGCGTCACGCTGCCGCAGCTGCAAAGACAGCAGGTCGCCCGGCGCCTGATCCAGGAAGGAGGGGAGGGCGCGCAGGCAGAGCTGCGTGCCAGCCACGGGAGCGCGGAGCGGGGGGCAGGAGGCGACAGGGAAAGTGCCCAGGAGCGCGCGCAAGGAACAGGCCAGGGCACCCGCGGCAGGGAGCAAGGGCGCAGCAGCAGGGGGGGGGCAGAGCGCAGGCAGCGGACGGCGCGACTCAGGGCAGGGGGCCGGGAAGGGACCAGGACACGGGAAGGGCGCGCGGGGGCGCGGGCAGGGAGCCCAGGTGCAGGGAGCGGGGCGAGGGGCTGTGGGCGAGCGGGCGGGCCAGGGCGTGGGGGACGGGGGGCGGGACCCGCGGCACGGGCAGGGGGCCGGAAAGGGGCCAGGGGGCAAGGGCAAGGGCGCCACGGGCCCCAAGGGACAGGCGGAACGGGCCATGGGAGCTCTGGGGGGAGGGAGGGCCGAAGGGAGGGGGGCGGGGAGCGGGGCGCCCCCGCAGCCGGACGTGCAGCCGGTGAGGTGCATCCCCCCCAGCATCCAACAGATGCCGGCGCACCACACCCACCACCACCACCACCATCACCACCACCTCTACAACATCGACCCTGACGCCGGCGAGCTCGTCCCCCCCAAACCCCCGCGACCCCAGCACCAGCCAGCCCCCCCCGCGCCGAGAGCGGAGCCGGCGTGGACGGCCTTGGCGGAGGGGGGGCGGGGCCCGGCATCGGCGCCGCAGGCACAGGGGCAGCGGGGGGAGCTGGCGCGAGGGGCAGAGGGGGCCCGGCCCTGGGACCGGGACTGGGGCACGGTCCCGGACCCTCTGGGGGAGGAGGCCCTCCCCCTGGTGGGAGAGGTGTACGGGTTGTTGTGCTGGGCCAACCAGGGGACCAATAGGGAATTGAGGAACCGGCCCTTTGATGCCCTGCTCCTCCGGAGAGACGGAGGAAACCGAGAGGTACCCTCAGGGGGGTGGGCAGCCCCGGAGGACCATGAGAGAGTCCTCAGGTCAGTGATCCGGGCGGCTCGGCCCGACAGGGAACCGACGTGGCCGGCCTTCTTGGAAGGGGGGGGGGGTGCTCCGCATCACGGATGCGGACGCCAACAACTGGCTCCCCCGGGCCTTGCGCAGCGCCCTCGCCCACTGGCGCTACCGCCGGCGCAACCCGCCGCCGCCACAGCCCCAGCCCCCACACAAGCGGCGGCACAGGTGACGGCCCAGACGGCGGATGCGAGAAAGTGGGGGGGGGAGCTGTGCCCCCCGACCCACGCCCTTCCCACGGTACGGCGTGACGCAGGAGCGCGCGCCACCTCCCGCAGGAGGGAGGGCGGAGACAACGAGCGCGGGGGGGAACCAGCTGCCCCGCAGCCCGCTAACTGCTGACCGCTAATCCTCACGGCCGCCCCCAGCCGGCCAGCGCCGCGCGACGACAGCCGGGGGGATGAGGGGCCCCAGCGAGGGCCTGCTCGAGGGTCGGGCTCTAGGTAGAGGGGGGCGGGGGAAGGGTGCGAACCCCCAGCCGATGGCTGGCCCCCGGGGCCGGGACCGCCATGCCTCCCCCCCGGCTGTCAGCAGGTGACGCCAGGGGACCAGAGGGCCCCCCCCACTTCCCCCCCCCCCCTCCCACTCAGGCCCAAGAGCGGACGGAGGCAGACCGAGGAGACGGCGGCCCCGCACCCCCCCCGAAGAGGCCGCTGCACCAGGGCTGCGGGGGCACCACAGCCGAGGCAGGCGCCCACACGCCCTGCCTGCTGCTGGCCGACGGCGGACCGGCGGCGCCCAAAACGGCGCAAACGGAGCAGCCTTATCAGAGGCCGGCCCGGGGAAGACGGGGGCGCGAACCAGTGCGGGGGGGGTTCCCCCCCCCTCCCCCCCCCCCCCCGCCGCACTGACCCGTCGGCGGCCGACCGGACCGCGCCTGACGCCCGCGGCCGCCCGGCAACCCCCACGGCGCGAGTATACCCCGGGGGGGCATGCCGGGGACAACAGAAGGCAGGCCGACGCCCGACAGGGCGGGGGGGCGGGGGGGCGGCCCCCCCACCCCCCCCCCGCCCCCCCCCCCAGCTTGGGAGCCAGAGGAGCCGCCCTCCGCCCCCCCCTGGAGCCGAGGAGACGCCCCCCCCCAAGAAAGGACCGCCACACGGGGGGGGGGGATGCGGCTGGACCTGCTCCCGCGGGGGTCGCGGCCGCAGGGCGAGCCCACACCAGCGTGCCGGAGCAACGCGCGCACCAGAGCAGTATGGGGGCCGCGCCCCACATGACCCTCCCGTGACCACAGCCCACTCAGGGAGGGCAGAGGGGGGGTTCAGGTCTGCAGGGGCCCCCGGGGGAGCGGTCCACGGGCCGCCCCTCACCCCTCCCCACCCCGGGGCGGCACCGCGACCCCCACCGCACGCGCACGCCGGAAGGGAGTGCGCCGACGACGCGAGGGGGGCCAGGATGGAGTACCGCAGGCCGCCAGCCAGAAGGAGGGCAGGGAGGCCGCGGCACGACCCCCCCCCCCGACCCCCCCACCGGCCCGCAAGCCGCGGGGGCCCCGGCCCCCACCCCCCGGGGTAGGGGGGGTTGGCCCCCCCCCGGCCCGAGAGAGGAGCCGGAGCGCGACCCGCCCCCCCGCCCCAGCCGCCGGCTCCCACAGGGGCCGCAGAGAACAAGCGAGCCCGCGCCAACGCGCCAGGACGCCGCACAGATCGCGCCCAGAGAAGGCGGGCGAGCACGAACCGGAGTCATATGGGGGGCCACGCCGCCCATGGACAGATCGACACCAGTGACACCCGCATTGTTGCCTGCCCAGGGAAGGCAGAGGCACGGAACGAGGCAGAGCGACCCCCCGCCCTACAGGCCCCCCCCCGGCCGCACAAACGGGTGGACCGGCGCACCGCCCCCCCCCCCCCCAAGCCTGCCCCCCGGCACACGAACGCCACGGGGCCGTCCCGCGGCGCGCAGCCCCCACAGGGCGTGCAGGCCGAGGGGACAGAGAAGGGCCCCCACACCCGCACGCCCGCGCCCACAACACGTGGATAGCGGACCCCAACAGCCCGCCCAGTGGACGGGCAGTCGGGGGAGGGGGAGCGCCTGACCCCAGACGCCCCTCGCAACAGTAGAAGGCACCCCCCCCGCGGGGCGCCCTACCGCCACCCCCGCAACCCCAAGCCAAGTAGGGGGGAACCTGGACCGGACCGCCCCCCCCCAAGCACGCCAGACGGAGCAAGGGACCAGGGCAGGACACGCGGAGGGGCACGGACCACGTGGAACGGCTCTACCAGCGCCCAGTTCCGGGACCGCGTGAGGTGCGCACGCCACACAACCCAGGAGGGGGGGGAGCGGACGCTGCGAGAGCGCGAGCGCACACACACGAAAGGGGCACGCCGGGACTACCAGAAGGGCAACTGGACCGAGCGCGCGGAACGCACAGACCGCGTGGAATGGCGTACCAGCGAGCGAGGGTAAGGGACACCCGGAAGGGACGGCCCGCCACACGCAGCGCAGAACACGCGGGGCAGGAAGGGGGAAACGGGAGAGACACAACACCAGGTACCGGCCCGAACCCCCCGAATCGGCCGCGAGCGCCGCGCACACACAGACAGGGGCACTGCACCCGTCAAGGCAGTAGTGGCGCACAGCGCCACGCCCCAACCCCTAGGCTAGGCAGCCTCCGCGCCAGCCCAAGGGAGTCCCACTGGCGACAAGCCAGTAGCACGGGCCTGGCGGCGCCGGCGCTCCGGGCGACCACGCATTAGGGGGGCGACGCAGTGGGTAAGCGCCCGCAGCCACAGCTGCGAATTGATGCACTGACCGGGGAGTGGCGAAACGGGGAAGCCGGGAAAGGACAGGGCTCCGAGCCCTGTGCACCCGGGGGACTCCACCACCAGGCAGGAGGTGCGTCTTGAAGGGCCCCCCACTAGGACCCGGTGGGGAGGATATCACCTGTCCCGACCAGGTGGCCCCCCGGGGCCGAAAGGCGTCTAGTACCCGCAAAATCAAACCTCAAACCTCAAACCCAGCCTGGAGCATGACAACAAGGCGTTGGAGAGGCCTACCAGAGCCAGTACGGCGCCTGTCGCCCGGCACTCGGAGTAAACGCGGGATAACATGGGCGACACACCCATGGCGGAGGAGTCCGAGGCGCCATGAACCGTGGGATGCGCCGGATCAGGTGGAAAGCACGTTGAGTGACACTGCGAGCACGTATCCTTCCTCATCGGCAAGTACCCAAAGATGGGGATCGACGCCATCGTGCAGCACCTTGACCGCCTGGACAACCAGAAGAACGGCCTAGAGGAGAACATCGCGGGGATCCTGGATGACCAGTCGGAAGCGGAGAGAGACATGGCGGAGCTGCGAGCGGAGCAGGACTGGTACCGGGAGAAGCTGGAGATGGCCCTGCAGAAGCAGCAGCGAGTGGTGGACAGCCTCCTCCACCTGTTGGAGGACATGTCGGGACGCTTGAAAAGGCTAGAGGAGTTACAACACCTCGCCTCGGGTCCCGAGCTTCCGGCAAGGCCGGCAACGGCAGAGCTGGTGGAGCGGGTTAAGACCCTCAGGAGCGCCATGGATGAACCCATGGGTGGCCCTGCAGAGGCACCATACGCGCCTCCGCGTGTTGACCCGGGTGCGCTGCCGTTTGTTCCCATGTTCAGCGAATCCATAATGCTCGGGGAGCATACAGCACCGGCTGGGTCCATGCGGGAAGAGCACGCAACTACGGACCTGAGGAGCCTGACGGTACAGATGTCTCATGCCTGCCAGGATCGACCGACCGCTATGACTGCCCATGCAGTTAATGCGCAGGAGGAGATCCAGACCATGCAGGAGCGAACCATGGGAAGGGCCGACGGACATGGTCGAGGCCATCCAGGCGGAAACCTGTGGGTGAAGGACCCCACTACGGGGATATGGACAGCCCGTGGAGCAAGTCCTTCCCCCATCCGTAACCTCATGGGTTCAGGCCCAACTGGACCGCACTCCCTGGGAGAGAGGGATGTACGGGGAGTCTACTCACACCCCCCGGCCACAGGTGGTATCCGTCTCGGTGGAGTGGTGGCTGCGGACGTCGGAGACGCCATCAGGATTGACGACCTCAGGGGAATCTAAATCCCTTATTACGATTGCAACCCCTCCAACCTGGATGACTTCATCCTGGATTGGGAGGACCTCGTTTAGGAGGTCGTCGGCGAGATGAAGGGAGCGCCAAGGGACAAGTGGGTATGTCGGACATTCCCACACAGGCTGGCGCAGAACCTGAAGGAGGAGCTCAGGGATCTGATCCGCGAGGGATTGAAACAGACGGAGCAGGCCTGCCTCCAGTGGCTGGAGGACGAGGAGCGAGTGAACGCCCCCAACCAGAAGTTGGAGGATTTGTGGTCCATTCCGCTGCCGCTGGAGCGCAGGGAACTGAGGGTCCGGGAATGGAATCGGTACATCCGCAAGTACCGAAGAAGCCTCAAGCTGGTGGAGGACTGGAATGAGGCCAGCGAGATCCGACACCTGCTGAAGGACGTCCTCCCCGGCCACTGGAAGAAGAGGGTGGAGGAAGAGGAGAAGAAGAGAGCAAAGAAGCACGTGGCCGTACGGATCATGGCATCGGAGGACACCCACGCCGGAATAATGGAGTTTTTCCGGCGAAACGTCGGCGAGCCCAGCCGAATGTTGGAGTTGAAGAAGGCCGTCTACGTGGAGGTATTCGGCGACACCATGGGGCAAAGGCTGATGGGCCTCAACAACGCAGAGTGGAGGCGCCGAGAGCCGCTGAGGATGCAGGTCATCTTCGCCCGCATGAGCCTGGACGAGATCGTGAAGTACATCATGGAGGAGCTGAAGCGCAACGCCAAGAACGAGGCCCACGTGCAGGATCGACAGGGCCATGGACATCGAGGTCAACGGGAAGATCGCCAACAGTGAGAGGTCAAGTAGGACACGGTCGGCACCGCGGAGGAAGGGAATGGAAGCGGCCAAGGTCTCTGGACCGCAACCACCCGAGAGGATCAAGAAGAAGCCCACATCTTCGCGTTGGTAGCGCACGATATGAAGGAGCATGGGCAGGACAGGTCCAGGTGGAACCGCCTGGACCCGAGGACCAAGAACCGCAGGGAACCGCGGAGGATCGGGAACCCGCAGCTCTTGTTCCACGAGTACAGATCACTGCATGACGGTTGCTGGGTCTGCTACGGCAAGGGGCCACCGGTATTGCAAGGTATATGAGGAAGACAAGAAGACCTACTTCGCCGCCCATCCCGACAAGAAGCCCAAGGAGCAACGAATTGCCGATTGGAAGGCAAAGGGCAGAGACGATGGAAAAGGCCAAGGAAAGGGCCCAGGGAAACGCGGAGGAAAAGGCTATGGTGGAGGACCCGACCCAGACTGACGCGTGAGGTTGATCGAGGAGGTTGCTGAGGACATGTTGAGGACGTTGGAGGAACTCAAAGCCCAGCAACGTGGTGGACAAAGTCTGAGCGGATTGCAGCAGGAGGGAGCTGCGGCAGGCCACGTCTAGAGGAGCCCCCACGGGAGTGGGACCTCGGAGGTCTATCCTCCAAAAATCAGTGGAATTCTAGAGAAAGCGAAGGCACATCGGGTGTCGAAGAAGGCTCCAGAAGAGCCAAAACCACTGAGTTTCGTCACTCCCAACCCCTGGAGCGCCCTGCCAAGAGAAGTGTATGTGGGCAAGGGACGTGGCAAGAAAGAAGGAGCGACCACGGAGAGCCCCGTGGATGGGCAGGACCAGCCCAAGATCTACACAATCCGTGACCATTCCCTCCAAGTGCTGATGCACTCCGATGTGCTAGAGTTGCATGCCGTGAGAGGTGTCCATACACCGCAGGGTGACGAGCGGCAGTTGCACCTGAAGGTGCGTGTACGGTGCGGACAAGAGGAGTTGGTGGTGGTTGTTTTGGTGGATACGGGTGCCCAGGGGAGCCTGGTCCTCAGAGGGTTGTTCAAGGAGGAATCCCTGCAGCCCAGCCGTAGACCGGTACGCCTGAAGGTGGTTAATGGAGAGATTATGGGTGGTGGCACCCATGAGGCCACTATCAGTATGTAATTCTGGGAGCATGAGCGCTTGAACCGCCCTGATTTTGCGAAGAGAAGCACTCTATCCGGGACCTTCTATGTGGCCGACATTACAGATTGGGATATGATCATGGGGTATGACTTCATGGTGGGAAACGCCATTGGAGCCCTTCCCCATCGTGCAACGCTGGTCCGGGAGGATAATGAGTGCCTTACATGGCTGCTCACGGACTATGCATGCGGATCATCCCAATTGAATGCTGAGGAAGAGGATCGGATCGTCCAAGCGGTGCAAGCTGTGGGTGCCAAGTCAAGAGGAGACCGCGGAGTTCAGCTCACAGAGTATGGAATGGCGCCGCAGGTGTATGCCAGAATGATTCAGACGCTGAGAGCCGAAGCGCCCGAGACGGACGTCTTCGCTTTCCGGGATGCCCCAATTTTGAGGAAGTGTGGGAGGCATTGGCATCGAGGAGACTCAGCCTGGCACAACCATTGGAGTTTGAGGGAGTGGGGACCCATGTATTGGCATGGCTCCCTGAAAAATACCAGACGTACAGTGGAGAAGATCGTCGCGGATAGGGCGAAGGAGATCCTGGTCATAACCGGCACAGGATCCACCCCATGTCCGCTGGAGGTCTCAAGTCGACGCTCGATTCGATCACCCTGAGCGAGATGTCATTCGGGCCAGAGGAGGAGTTCTTCATAAACCCCAAGGGTTTATCAACTTCCCTCCCCGGGTCAAGCGTGGGGTACCAAGGCTTTCCTGGTGGATGGGGCGCAAGCCCAGCCCACAGGTGATGAAGCATTCATCCGTAGGGTTGAGGCGGTGCCCATGCGGGTCATGTTTGAGCCCAAGGAGGGGACGGATCAGCCAATGAATGGCATTGACGTCCTGTCCCACGCCGAGATCGGCCACGTCGTCAACTACATGCGGATGGGGATGCATGACCGTGTGGCAGCCAAGAAGGAGCGGGCCATGGTCACATCTCCGCATTGGTGGGATGACAAGATGTTGGTCACCGGCAAGTATGAGAAGGATGAGTTCGTGGCGGGGGTCATGGATCACATCGCGGACCAATATGATGGTCCGGTTGGGTCGGACCCGCCGACGTGGTATTTTCCAAGAATGGGGGCCGGTAGCGACAAGAACCCGGCTGATGCTGCAAATTTCCGAAGATTATCGGTGGGAAGTGCACCCCACGATGATGAAGACGGCATATCGGACGAGAAGAAGTCAGACTCGGACCCAGAAGAGGCCTATACCGCAGTGCGGTCGGTTGTATCGATACCGAAGCAAGCGGCTGAAGAGGCCCAGGAGAACCCGAAGGTCGCCGAGGTGAAGGAGAGGCTGATAAAGGCCTATCCGCGGCTATTCAGTGGCGTCCCCAACAAGAACCCTCCAGATCATGGGAGGTTTGGCACAGCGAGGATCAAGCTGAAGCCGAACCCCAAGATCTATCGTCATCGGGATTACCAACTTCAGGGCGATCGGGCCGAGGCCATGAAGAAGCTGTTGGCTGAGTTTATTGAGCGGGGCTGGATCGAACCCTCCGACAGTGAGTGGGCCAGCCCAGCCCTTATCGTGCCCAAGAAAGAGAAGGGCGAGTGGAGGTTGGTGGTTGATTACAGAGGTTTGAACGAGCAAACCGAGCACGACTCGTACTCGCTTCCTCTGATCGACACCATCCTCCAAAAACAACAAAAAAAGCGGATCTCCACGGTGTTAGACCTGAAACATGGCTATCACCAGATGCCGCTACACCCGGACTCCAGGCCCTGCACAGCGATGTCGACGCCGCTGGGGCCCATGCAGTGGAAAGTGGTGCCTATGGGCGCCAAGGATGGCAACGCCGCTTTCCAGCGCATGATGGAGGACCTGCTCGGTCCTGTCCGGGACTGTGCCGACCCCTTTGTCGATGACATCATCATCGGGTCCGGCACGGAAGACATGACTGAGGACGAGCTCATCGAAGCGCATGAGAAGGATCTGCACCGAGTGCTCAGCGAGCTGGACAAGCACAGCATGGTGTGCAAGCCCAACAAAGCCTCACTCTTTGTGAAGGAAGTGGAGTTCGCGGGTCACGTGGCTGGTCACGGGCAACGCCGTCCCATGCCTGGGAAGCTGGCGTCCCTGCACCACTGGGAGAAGTCCCAGACCATCAGCGAACTCCGATCCTTCATGGGGGTCTGCAATTACTATTCGGGCTATGTACGGATGTATGCAGAACTATCGGGCCCGCTGCACAAGATGCTGCAGGTGGGCAAGTTCGATGGTGGGAAGGTGAGCAAGAAGAAGCTTGCCTGGACCCCTGAAGCCGAAGATGCGTTCAGCCGCCTGAAGGCGCGACTCCTGGGGCTGCTGGGGTTATTCCTGGTGGACCCGGACAAGGGATTAGTGCCACGAACGGACGCCTCGGACTATGCTGTAGGGGCAGTCTTCGAGCAGGTCCGAGACGACGGGTCGCACGTACCCGTGGCGTTTTGGAGCCGGATCCTGGCCGAGGGCCAACGTCGAACCTGGACCGCGAGGGAGAAGGAGACGTACGCAATTGTTTGTGCGCCCAGGAAGTGGTCTGGCTCCATCGGATTACAACCGGTGGTGGTATGCACGGACCATCAGTCCTTACAGAGCTGGCACAAGGAGCACGTCGACACCCCCTCGGGACCGGCGGCAAGGAGGGCCCTATGGCACGAGACGTTCGCCAAGTTCGACCTCAGCGTCGTATATGTCCTGGGGAAGGACAACACTGTGGCAGATTGCCTCAGTCGCTGGGCCTACCCCGCTGGCAAGGCGTGGATGGACATATCCAGCCATGGCGACGCCGAGGAGACCGAGGAGGCCAAGCGCATCATCGAGATGGAGAAGGCCATGAAGCAAGAGGGGGTCAAGTGCTTTGTGGTGATGGCAAACCGTACAGACCTGGCCAAGTTCTGGGGCACTCGAGTCCAAGCTATTAGAGAGAAAACCCTCGAGCAATGGATGGTGGCCCCCGTAGAGCTAGTCAGGTCGGTGCTGACAGAGGACTGGTCGGATGACTATGCGGCATCCGACCACTGGAGCAGGTACTGGAATGCCGTGAGCGCCCCGTCGGACGACGAATGGCCTGAGGGCTTGACTGAGGATGGGGATAAATTATTCCTCAAGGACAAGCTATTGGTCCCTGAGAACTGAATGGAGGGGCTCATTGACCACTGGCATAACGCCCAGCTCATGCATCCTGGTAGGGACAAGATGCAGCAGGACCTGGAGTGGCGCTTCAAGTTCCCACCGGGGTACTACGCCATCCTGGAAAAGTACTGCAGCGACTGCGCCGTGTGTCGGGCAGCGAAGAGCCCCAACCATTCCACAGCGGGCAACCCGGTGTATACGGCTATACCGGAGGCCCCTATGCGGTGCGTGGCCATGGATGTATTCGCCATGCCCGAGGTCACCGTGGAAGGAGAGACCTACGACTGTGTCATCCTGGCGGTGGATAGGGCCAGCGGGTATATCGTGGCGGTCCCTGGCAAGTAGTCCAAGAAGAAGGACAAGAAGGACAGGCATGGAGTGGGTCTGCAGGCCAAGACCGTCGCTAATGCCATGATCAGGCATTGGCAGACGATTTTTGATGTCCCAGCTGTCATCTGCAGCGATCGGGGCAGTCAATGTTTGGGGACGTGGTTCAAGATGATGTGCAAGCACATGGGGATCCGGCACCCCAAGACCGTGGCGTACCACAGCCGGTCGAATGGTCGGGCTGAGGTGGCCGGGCGGCAAATGTTCAAGAAGTTCCGCCAGTTGCACATTGACGAACCGGGCCGGGATTGGTATAATTCGCTGTGGAGAGTTCTCCAGGCGTACCACGACCTTCCGGGGCCCACCGGACTGTCGCCCCATCGTATCCTGTTCCTACGGGATCGAGTGTCACGCACTCTCCCGTGGTTGAACCATGGCAAGGTAGCCCGGGATGCGAGTGCTATGATGGCTGAGGCGGACGACACGGCGGCCAACGTGTGCAAAGCACTTCAGGACGAGCATGAGAAGAGGGCGCAGTACTTCAAGCAGGGAAAAGTCCAGAAATATGCTCTCAGAAACACCGTATGGGTGGAGGGGCACCACAAGAATGTCCTGTCCAGGCATCGGCAGGCGTCTTGGTATGTGCCGGGGGTAATCGTTCCGAAGGTCGGGCAGGATGTGTATGTGGTTCGTGTGGGGGATAACAAGATCCTGGACCGCGATCATACCCAGCTTCGTCGCCGAGCACCAGACCCCAGCGGACGTCCCGTCACCTTCGAGTTCACAGCCGGCGATGTGGACTCGGATGACGAGGGTGAGGACGACGACTTCACCGCCGAGAAGATCTTGACGGACAAGCCAGACCCGGGGACGCCTGGGGGGAGGCTTTCTAAAGTCCGTTGGAAGGGATTTGCCGCGTCCAGGGATTCGTGGGAGCCTCCGAGCAGTTTTGTGCGGAGGCATACCACGGCCTGGATGAATTATCTAAGGAAAAAGAACATTTCCTTGGATGTCAAGGACGTGTTGGTCCATTTGGTTGCTGCAGCAGCACCGTGATGGATCCACCTTGGCATTTTTGTTTGTTTTTGTGCTTCAGAGATGGGTGAGGGCGTTATTCGGGATTTTTTGGGCCTTGATTGGCCATATATCCTCTTCACTCGGTCTCCACATATATATTTCATTGTGGTACACGTATTTAGGTCGACCGACGACGTTTCTCCATCTTTGATCCCCTTGGTCCATGTTGTAGATCAGGAGGAGACCGGATATGGCCGAGGGCACCGATTATGAGTGTCCCCACCCCTCCCTTGGGGCATGGGGGACGCATACGCTGTATGTGGGGCCTCCATGTGTCCTTGGGACATGGGGGGGGGGGTTGGAGCCCATTGGGGTCCTCCCGTCCTCTCTTCAATGACTGCCGAGCGGATACAACGCTCTGAGAAGGGGGGTGAAGCCGGTTCGGACCCCCGTGGCCATCCTTGGGTCACTTGAGGTGTGTATCTACGTCCCGGCGAGCCGCCATTGGCTGATATCATACTCTCCCATCCACCTGACCTAACCTGATGTGATAGTGTGATAGGCTTGGCCATTCCAGCTATGAGCAGCCATATTCAATTCCGAGGCGCCGCCGGCTGAGATTTATATATCAAAATATCAGGAATCAACAGGGTTTTTTTATCATAATGTTTGCGTAATTTTCTCAGCTATCCGTTCTGATTGTCAATGTATCGGCGACTGTCAGTTGGCTCACGATTTTGCGGTACCCGATCGGTTAACTGTTATTTCCAGATATTTTAGCGGAAACCCCGATGAAGGGTCAGATATCATCAGAAAAGGGTTCGTTGCTTCCGCAATTTTCATGTTATACACTCGCAAAATTAATCCGATTTTTTCAGACAATCAAATCGGATTTTCGATTTTGAGGTCGCCGCACTGGATATGATGTATTGCGAGTGGTCCTACATTTTTCCCCGATCACGAACCAACCTTTCTTTTGTTGTCTCCTTCATTTTTCTTGGACATATAGGAGAAACAAATTTGATTCGTGAGGCAACTTTGAAAGGTCATATCCCCAGCTCACTGCGAGGACTTACAGTTTTGAGATATGGGTTCGAATTGCCTAGGTCTCAACTTAATTTCGGAAGCGTCAAACGCTCCTGGTATGCACCCCTGCCTGTGGTATCAAAGGATCATGGTCAAGAGGGTAGAAAGTGCTTTACAACTCTTGGACCATGATACCGAATATTTTAATATGGGTTTTGAATGTACAGCACGAGTGTTGGTGTTGCATAGAAACTTTCCTTGGGTTCCTACGTATTTTTAACGTCAGGTCATGTCCATGGAGGGGCATGGCATACCATTGTGGGAGCCACTTATTAAGGGTATGTGTCATATGCATGGTATGTGCTTCGCTATGCTCTTGCCCATGTTATATATCTCCGTTTGTAGGAAGATATGTGGAGTCATACGTGGCAAGGGCCTTGCCAGTGTCCCAATGGTGAGCCCCATAGCGCTAGACTAAGTCTACCGCACATATATCGCATGTGGGAAGGCTTACGGAGCGACCCACAAGCGCCACTATCAATTTTCCCATTTTCATGGTGCGTGTCGGGAGGAGGTTCGAAGGTGGCCCTATGCGTTAATGCCGGGATCCAAGTCGGGGGATCCCATGGTCCCAAGCAATTGTGTTTTGAACCATATGTTGATACCCTGGGTGAGCGAAGTTATATACTATTGTGATTATCTTGAATTTAGCAACATTTGCATGTTTTTGACCTCATTTTATGCTCATTTTTGTATTTTATGTGCTCAACTGGTCGGCTAACAGTAGAGTGCCCAGAGATCAGTAAACTATGGTATGTTGCTAATGTGTTGGCATATGCTTTGGTGTTGCACCTCACCCTATGCCGGATCACGTGGTCACTTTGGCGTGGCACACCAGGCCTCACAAAATTAGGTCTCATATTCGTGAGTTGACTTGCGAAGCATGGTATGTATATATCCGGAGAGATTTGGGAGCCAATGTTGGGATATTCTTGGGCATGGACCTTTAGTCTATATCACCCTTGTATATTACTTCCCGGTTTGACACATGCATGGAGCATTGGAATACTTGCCGTATGCATTTTTGAGTATATAATTGGATTTTGGGCATTATGGTGTGAATGGCTTAATTTTGCTATGTTGTGAGGTCATCTTCATGGGGCAATTCTCCAGGTGCAATCGACTCCAAGTCCAACCAAAGTCATGTCAGGGTACAGCATGGTCCTGAGTGCCACTAAAGACCATGACACGCCACCTCCCCTTTTGGGCTAGGATTTAGAGGCTTTGAAGTGAACACAGTTTTGGGGTTTGTGTGGTGACTTTTGACACATGGCATTTAGCCATCTTATTTGACTTGGTTCAGGGCATCATGTTGGCGAGTCAAGGGAAGGTCTTGAGTCCAGGGAATGAGGGGTCTATGGCTGTGATTGTGTATGTTTCAATCTTTCCCGAATTTTGCTTGATTTGTGTTCATATGCCAATTTCAGGGCTTCTTTCTCCATTATTCTTTTGGTGCAATTCTATGTACATGCCCAACGCCCGTGTCTCCGTGTGCACCGTGAGACGGCCGGCGTGGTGCAAGGAGTTGTTGAGTGTCAACGCGGGACCTCAAACACCCTTGGAAGCCCTCAGTGTGGATCATTTGGATTGGAGCTATTGTACGTGGGAGTTGGTTATTGCAAGGGATCAGGAGTTGTGTGAAGGAGCCATATTTTACTATTTTTTGTGGGAAATTGTGCAGGACAGGGCAAGATCATGCAGAACCTGGTGAGAAGCAAGACCATAGGAGTGACAGGAAACGGTGGAAGGGATACAGCAGGGGCCGGTGCTGGTAGGGACCTTCTTTAGTACCACTACACTTGCAGAGGTCACTTGAATGAATAACATGAATGAGTGTGCCCATGCAACCAAATATGCTGCATCATCCAATGAGACAATTGTCTTACAATCAAGCATGCTTGTCAACCTTCCTGAGCCACGCCCTATTCAATTCGTCTTCACTTGGTCCTCTCCGGCTTCAAGAGACTTGTCATGTCCCATACGGGTAGGCGTGGCAATTGCTCGGGCAAATGCGCCAATTAACACGTACGAATCCCTTCTTACAGTGCCTCCCAGTGTGGTTGGAGGCACCAGATCAAGGTTTAGCCATGTCACAATTCCTGGCCTTCTATCATCGACCGGAGACGCTCTTGCTTTCGATTCGTGTTCTTTTTGGCAACAGGATAGATCTAACACTATCAGCAGGCGTTCAGAAAGGTTTTCAGTCGCGCGACCCGCATGAAAGGACAGGCCGAGCAACAGAGAGCATGCGCACGCAACAAGAGCAGCGAGCGAGCACGCGCGTGCGGACGGGCCTCAACTGAACTGTCGGAAGGCATAAATATCTATCCTGTTGACGAAGGTGGGATACCACAATCGAATACCGCAAAATCCATGCCCAAAATTGCATTAGAGCCAGGCAAACAGATAATGGCTGATTGGCTTCATATAGGTACATGGCATAAAACCAGGAAGCAGACTAGGAGATAAGGTTACATACCGTAGAACAAAAAGCCACTCAAGGGGGTTGGCATGGGATACACGTCACCCCCCTCCCTAGAACATATCCGCGGTCCAGCGATACTTGAAGGGGTTTGGTCGCTCCTTGTTGATCCTTGGGAGCGTGTACCATGCCCAATCTGATCAAAAGTTCAAACATGACAACACCAGAAACAGCCAAAATCTTCAACATGTTGCCGTGTTGAGGAGAATCACTATGACCGATAAATGCACGACCCAAAAAAATATGGTACTGTGATCGGTCGGGCTAGGGTGTGCTCCTGCCTTTGGCAGAGCTGGCAGGGCAGTGCAGATCGGCTGCGTAATTCAGACGCGTGCGCAGTCTTTCAAAATTTCCTTACGCTGTCGATATGATGCAAGTTTCAGAATTGATTGACAGATCTTGATGCTTGTGTAGGTTTCATGAATTCGGTGTTTCTGAGAACTTCAGTCCTCAGTATGCATCAGCATTTTACAATGCTTTCCCATTTGGGGGCTTTGCCATGATTATTCATGTTCCATCGACTCGGACGGGTTTTCGAGGATCGCGTTTGGTTCAGATTCTGTGTCTTGTGCATTTGTATTCCGTGCCTTCGTCGATTGGAGAATTCGTCTTTTTCAAGTAGAGCAAGAGCTTAAGACATTCATTCATCAGGTTTCAAACGTCAACAATCACAAGGACTGGAAAGCATGGTAGCAGAGCAGGATGCTCTTGCTCACTTTAACTCAAAACGTAAGTCCAAAGCACAATTCTTCGCCCTTGAGAGAGGAGGTCATGTACACGCCTCAAAAGGAAGTGCACCCGGACAAGCTACCGGATATCCAACCGCTGATGGATCTTCATTTCAATGACGGTAATACTCTTGACGCCGTCCCATTTCAAGCATTGGGTGAAGAAGAAATTCAATAACATGATCCTTTGACCTTGTTGAATGGTCACGATGAGGCCATTGTAGCTTTGGGTTCGGTGATTGATGGACTGGTTGGAATCACCACTTCCGTTGCTCAACACCATCATCGGGAAGTTGGCAAGGCATTTGAGTATCTTTCGCACCATCGTCGAGTGCTTGAACGGTTGAGGCTCAAGATCAGTCGACTCGTTGGTCATGAGGAAAATACACAAGAATATATGGGTGGTTTTGACAGTTTGCCGCAAAACTACGTCCTTCCCACCTTGAAAATATATTCAGGCGATATTCCGACGTTGCCTTCATTCAAGAAGATCTCCGAGAGCAGGCTCTCAACCATTGAAGCACATTTGAAGTCCATGGAGAATCCTTTGAAGGATTGGAGTATGGGTACTCCACACATAAAAGTACGAGTGAATATGTTTTCCAACAACATGATGTTGTGTCGGATTCGGTTTTGCAACTTCAACAACGAGTGGATCAAGTACAACAAACTATGGGTCCTCTTTCGACATCCATGGGTGAGGTTCGGTCATAAAGAAATTCATTGCAATCTCTTCCTCCTTCTGTGCAGACCCTTGCAGTGCGAATGGATTCCATTGAGGGAAATATGAATTCTTGGTTTTCTGACATGGTGTCTTCCCTTAAGAGTAGTTTTGCCACAGAGCTCGGCTCGATGGGGAGTCGACTGAGGAATGAATTTGAATTCCAATTGGCTTCCTTTGATTTTGCAAGGTTTCAACAACAGATTGAAGTTACAAGTTTGAAGTTATCGTCATTTGAAGAGCGATTGGTGAACGTTGGTTCTTTGCCTTCTCTTGCATTGTTTTGATTACGATTGGAGAGGAATGGAACATTGCTCAATGAACCACAACCTCGAGAGCAATGACGCAAGTGTGGAGTACGTGTGTAGACACTTTCAATGCTCCATTGAAGGAATGTTGTAGGATACAAGCCTCTCTTCCTACTCTTGATGTGGAGTTAACGAACTTGAGTCAGAAATGAATAGCATTTTGTCGTTGACTCCTCAATTTGGAGCAAGGAATCCTCGTTGGGGTGCTGTGCAGGGAGATGTTGTTGGTTTCAAGTCGAGTTTGCAATTAATTGAAAATACACCTCCGCTGCCGCCCTTACCTTCGAAGGATGGGGCGTCTTCCACCACCTTTGATTCGGTACACGCACGTGTATCGGCGTTGGAATCACGTCCCCAACCTTTGCATGATTGTTTTTTGCAGTTCACTTCTCGTTTACACGCATTGCAATCTTCAATGGAGAGTCACAAGGAACTTTCGATTCGATCAATGCAGCAAATTCGAGAAATAAATCCGAAATTGGAGATTTCCCAGGGTGGTATGCGGAGCAAGATCGAGGCTGTTGTGGGAAAATAGGGCGTCTTGACAGCCCGAGTGGAAGAATTCAATGTGGGAGGAGTTGTTGCGACGCTTTGCCGTAAATGAGATTGCCCGCCCTCAATTGGATTTAATTGCCCAAGCGGCATTGGGTGCCTTACATTCTTGCGAGACTAAAGTACAACTTGCTTTGGAGTGATTTATTGCATCTCCCGAGGCATTCGAATCCATGCTTGAGCATGGTTTCTCATGTGTCTGTTCGTTATTTTGTGGCAAAGTGAGCGATCTCTTCTTTAATCGCATTCGCGAATCCCTTTTTACCTTCCAACCTGTGCCTGCTATCCTTTCTCGCCTTACTAAGGTCGAGGAAGAAGTAAGTGCATGGGCAGAATGGAATGGAGATGAAACAATTCAACCCGACGAAACTGTTGAGGTATCCCACACTCCCTCCTCCTGCTCTGCATACCATGGTTCATTGGCAGAACCCGAGAAAAGCTAAGCACCACACTTGGCGGGGGGTGGGGAAACAAGGCCGTCGGTGTCTGAGCCTGTGGCTGGTTCTGAATTGCGTCCCCATAAATTGCCGCCTCAATTCCTGGATTCACAATTTTTGCGCCTTCACACGGTCTCCCAAACTATGGCCACCGGTAAGATGGAATAATTTGGACGCGACCCCATTCGGGACGTCCCGGTTCAGAAGATTTTCTTGGACCGCTGGTCTTTTGCGTCTTTTGTAATTAATGCTTCGAAGGCTAGCTTAGGGCAAGACGCTGTTCGTGATTAGGTTAAAAGGAATCCAGAGGCCACCCTGCTGATTAATGCGGTTGATCTGAAGCAAGGCCCCGAACCAAAGGACATCTTCTGGTCTTCCATTTCTCGTGATTGGGATTTGTTGGATAAAGACACAAAGAAAGACATTGAGGATAAATTGAAATGTCCTACTTGGAAATTGGAGGATCCTGGACATCCAGCCACCTGGCCTTCTTTCACGCCTGAATGGGTCCTATTCCCGGCTTGTTGGAGGCCACTTGTGTCGCAGGTTATCATGACTCATAAACTTCTTTCCTCCTTGCCTGAGGCCAAAAAGGAATGGTATGGGGCCCTGCATAAGCATTTGGGCTCGGATTATGATCATATCTGGGATGATCTGGTGATGAGAGGCTCTGATCAGGAGGGTCGTGGAGATTTGGGTAATCTATGGCTATCAAAACAACCACCAAAGGCAAAAACTGTGGATGGGCACACACAATGGGTCTGGTGTGTGCATGGCCAGCCTGCATCCTCTGTTAGCTCTGAGTGAGCAGGTGATGTTTTTGTGCATGCGCTCCTGAATCATGGGTCGTACGAACAGGAAATGAATGAGTACCGTATTCAGCGGCAGACCAGCAAGGAATTGGATTGGTTAATGATTCATCGTGATGTTCTCTGGGAAAGGATTTCACGTGAACAGGCTCTTAAGGAGAAGCTCAGGGCATAGACATTGGCTAAAGCTGGTTCTGGGTCATCGCAAGCTGGAGCACGCTGGAGAGGGTGCACCCACTGTTGATCCCAGGACCATGTTCCCATGAACTGCAGGGCTGCTGGAGCACATGCTGGTAACGGTACAGGTGGCCCGAGTGTTCCCAAAGGTAGAGGAAAGGGATCTTTGGGGTCACTACTAACCCCAGGGTGCAATGCCTGGTCTGAGCTTAAGAGGAAAGCTTTTGGCTCCCTGGTAGCTAGTTTGGCTGAGCGTCTCACTGCGGGTCACTGTGGGTGGTGTGGATCCCCAAATCACAGGGCCCCACAGTGTCCATCCCAGAAGTCACCGTCTAAGCCAGGTAAGCCCAAGGCACCTGCCGGACGCAAGCCTGGAGCTGAACCTCCTGCCAAGCATCCCCCGAATGATGGCTGAGGGCCGTCCCCTAGACCCCCCCCCCAGAGTGGAGATGGTGGGGGGGGGGGTGGCAAGGGAAAAGGCAAAGGCATGGGTGAAGAGAGAACAGGCATTGGAAGGAGCGCGAGAAAGGATCAGTGCAGGTGTCGTGGTAAAGAGTATGAAGGGCGACGAAATGGACCCACTCTGCAGGGCGATCAGTGTGGTCCATGGAGGCCAAGGTAATCAAAAGGAGGCGAGGAAGGGAAGACGTAGGGTGGTCCCAATTGCTGAAGAGAGGAGCCTTGGGAGCTGAAAGAGCGGATGCCGCCGGGGGAAACCGGGTGGCAGGGGTGCATACAGAAGATGGTATGTGGGAGGCGGACCGGGGGGGGGCGCTGGGGGTGTTGGCGTTGGCAGAGGCAGGAGGATACAAGGTTACCATGTACAGACACGTTCCCGTGGGGGGGCCTGGCCACGGGACGCTGCGGCGGACACGCAAGCAAACAGGCAGGCAAAGCGCTGCGCTCACAGGGGCATCCTCACAGAACAAAGCGTTCTAGGATCCTTGCCACTCTGAAACGAAACAAAGGTACGTACCACAAAACAAACCAGGGTATGTACACAGGTGGGGTAAGCCATGGACTGGGGTAAGACCACCTCAGGGCAATAGATACTCAGTCTCCAACCATATCCCATCCCTAGGTCCCACCTCCTCAGTGGCACGCAGGTACGAGGGTTCAAACACAACCCACGGACCAGCCCAAACTGGACAATACATCCCTGCCAAGGGGGAGGCCTTCCGGCCTGCCACGGGTGCGGTCCTGAGAACAAATCAGCTGCACGGCCGACCTACACTCGCTCTTCATGCTCCCCCGACGACAGGTCCCAATTTCCATCTGAGCTGGAGATATGGCGCCGCCATTTTCCCCTAGGAGTTCGGGGCTGAAAATGGGCTGTTTCAGCGCATACTGACTTTGGCTGAAAAAAGTACAAGATTGACCCCTTGGCCGGGCCATACAAGTGTAGGGGCGAAGCAAGCAACCCTGTATACTTCGGGTATGAACTCCCTAGAGGCGCTATCTAGATATAGAGCCTATGCAACTTGGTTCCTCCAGATTCCCAGGCATCTTGGCGCCGAGGGGTCGCCACGTGGCGTCAGGATGCCAAAATTGGCAAATTAGGCCATCTCAGGTGGCCGACCAGGGTCGGCTTTCGTGTGGTGATCTCGTCACACGAAGCCTTGATTCACGGGCCCTCATATCCCCTCTGGTCCCCTGCATCGGGGCTTGGCTTGCTGTCACGCTGGCTGCCTGCTGTTCCCCGAGGGGATGGTCAGGCGCCGGGGCAGAAAACAGTAAGAAAGGCAGAATTTGGCAACGTGGCAGGCACCCTAAGTAGCATAACTCTGGCTAGGCCAGAGGAGCAAATACGAAACTCTAGTGCAATTGACCCTTCCCCATATGCTACAAGAAGCGTCACTGGTTTCTGGCTAGATCCCTTGCCCCATGGAGATATGGTATTCCCAAGTTGGCCTAAAATGGCAAAAACAGCGATAAGTGGCCGAAACGGCCCACACTCACGATCCCATATCTTGATGGTCATGTCGAGCAATAGTCCAACCAAAGTGGCTAGAGACACATGGGACTTAAGTCCCAAAATATGCCCCATGTCAACCCTCGAGATCGCCTCTAACCATTTGTCCCCTTAGCAGAAAAATCGTACACGAAACATGGCAAGAGGCAGCAGACCCCATATTCAGCCACCCATGGCTGTCCCATCCAAAAGAGAGGACACAAGGGGCCACGCCCTATTTGAGGCGGTTTTATGTCCCCTTTCCGAATCGCCCTTAACCTTGGACAACAGGTGCACACAACCTGGGGTCGAACATTGAGGGGGAGATGGGGTTCGGCGCCAATATTGCCAAAAAGAGGGTTAGTCGTCCCAAAAGTGTTTACTTCAGAAATTGTATCTCCGGTTCCAGAGAAAGATGGATTTTAGGCTTTTGCATGGACGCAATCAAGAGCCTTAAGTCCCTTTATCAACATTGGTTCGGGTTCGAAGCACAAGAAAATCATTTTTAGCACTTCGGCCCTTGGAGCACACGAAAAGTAGGAAACATGGCCAAAATGTCAATATTGGGACATATATACCCATGGGACACAAAAGGCCATATAATATGGCATACACCTAAATTGAAGGATGCATAGTAAGTGTCTACGAACATGCTTATTTCGGATTAACTCCTCCCTTTGATCCCAAGTCAAGCATGCATGCATATGGGCATGTGTGCAAAAGGCAGTTTCGGCGCGCGTGCCCACAAGGCAATATTATATAAATAGTAGATAGGCTTGGAAAAATCAATCAAGCTATACGGTATGTCCTTTGTGCCCTCTACTTTCCCTTTTGTCTTGGTTCAAGGCCCATATGTCCCACGGGTTTGAGAAGGAGCCTTGGCGCCACAGCCATTTTGGCCAAATTTTAGGGCAAAGTCGTCTTTTCAAAAGGCCATGTTTTGGTACGCATTGAATTCCGTGCAGACTTCATTGAGTTGGCTTCAAAATCGAAAGTGGCCTAGGGCTATTGGTCTTGTGGGCGTTATGTTAAGAATTTTACGTTCATGCTCACAAGTACACGAAGTTAGCGTTTGCGCACTATTTTGGCCTGGGGCTTTCGCCCCCATTGTATGCCCCAAAACACCCTTAAAAGCCGCTTCCCCAAAGGAAGCGATATGCCCATGTAAAAGGGGCATGGATGGAAGGCAAAGGGGGGAGATGTGGGGTTTCCTACGAACACATGGTCCATGAGATCCATGAGTTCGGTCGTTTGACTAAAAAGCTTGCGCGTCGATTTTCTCCCAGACGCGATGGCGAAAAATTCTGGTGAGTACACCAGATGAAAATACATTGAAAACCCTGCAGATCAATCCCTCAACTTACTTTCCAACCTCAAAGGTACACGAGAAAAAATAATAAAAAAACTCGCCACGGAAACACACTGCCAACACGCGCGCACGCGACGACAGGCGACATTTTCACGGCGGCAGGAAATCGGGTCAGAATAATCGATTTTAGTCGATTTCCTGCAAAATTCGATCATCAAATTGGAATCATAAAAATATCTGATCTTTTGAATCGATTGGCAAGGTTAGTGAGTGATTCGGTCCCGTGCCGGCTCCCAATGGACTGGAGGAAACCTATCCCCATAAGCAGGACGGAGAATAGGGAAGGGGAAGGATGGACATGGGGTCCTGAATACCGGTTCACCCCCCTCCTTAGAGCAAACCATGGGGGGGCTGGATCACACCCAAGCATGGCAGCGGGTACCCAAGACAACTGCAAGGGGTTGCCTCCCCAAGCTCAGACTTTGGTCAGGATCTCCACATGACTCCCATCCCCCCCCCCCCGGGTGCCCACCCGCGGTTCCCACAACGTGCACAGCCAGGTCGCCAGAGCGCGCGCTGTGGGGTTGGTGACGGGTCCCCACGCCCACATCCCCCGCAGCCACAGCCAGTGGGTAGCGGGCTCCGGCCGCATGCCCAAAGGACGGGCGGTTGGGCGAGGGAGAACGCCCAACCCCAGACGCCCCACACCCAGGCAAGAAGCACCCCCCCGGGCACCCTAATGCCGCCCCAAAGCGCGCAAAGCCAGCTCGCAAGAGCGCGCGCTGTGGAACTCATAACGGGGCCCCAGGCCCACATCTCCAGCACCGACAGCCTGTGGGTAGCGGACCTCGGCCGCACGCCCCAAGGACGGGCGGTCAGGTGTGGGAGAGCACCCAACCCCGGACGCCTCACACCCAGGCAGCCTGCCTGTGGTATCAAAGGATCATGGTCAAGAAGGTAGAAAGTGCTTTACAACTCTTGGACCATGATACCGAAAATTTAATAGGGGTTTTGAATGTACAGCACGAGTGTTGGTGTTGCATAGAAACTTTCCTTGGGTTCCTACGTATTTTTGACGTCAGGTCATGTCCATGGAGGGGCATGGCATACCATTGTGGGAGCCACTTATTAAGGGTATGTGTCATATGCATGGTATGTGCTTCGCTATGCTCTTGCCCATGTTATATATCTCCGTTTGTAGGAAGATATGTGGAGTCATACGTGGCAAGGGCCTTGCCAGTGTCCCAATGGTGAGCCCCATAGCGCTAGACTAAGTCTACCGCACATATATCGCATGTGGGAAGGCTTACAGAGCGACCCACAAGCGCCACTATCAATTTTCCCATTTTCATGGTGCGTGTCGGGAGGAGGTTCGAAGGTGGCCCTATGCGTTAATGCCGGGATCCAAGTCGGGGGATCCCATGGCCCCAAGAAATTGTGTTTTGAACCATATGTTGATACCCTGGGTGAGCGAAGTTATATACTATTGTGATTATCTTGAATTTAGCAACATTTGCATGTTTGTGACCTCATTTAATGCTCATTTTTGTATTTTATGTGCTCAACTGGTCGGCTAACAGTAGAGTGCCCAGAGATCAGTAAACTATGGTATGTTGCTAATGTGTTGGCATATGCTTTGGTGTTGCACCTCACCCTATGCCGGATCATGTGGTCACTTTGGCGTGGCACACCAGGCCTCACAAAATTAGGTCTCAAATTCGTGAGTTGACTTGTGAAGCATGGCATGTATATATCTGGAGAGATTTGGGAGCCAATGTTGGGATATTCTTGGGCATTGACCTTTAGTCTATATCACCCTTGTATCTTACTTCCCGGTTTGACACATGCATGGAGCATTGGAATACTTACCGTATGCATTTTTGAGTATATAATTGAAGTGCAATCGACTCCAAGTCCAACCAAAGTCATGTCAGGGTACGGCATGGTCCTGAGTGCCACTAAAGACCATGACACGCCACCTCCCCTATTGGGCTAGGATTTAGAGGCTTGGAAGTGAACACATTTTTGGGGTTTGTGTAGTGACTTTTGACACATGGCATTTAGCCATCTTATTTGACTTGGTTCAGGGCATCATGTTGGCGAGTCAAGGGAAGGTCTTGAGTCCAGGGAATGAGGGGTCTATGGCTGTGATTGTGTATGTTCCAATCTTTCCCGAATTTTGCTTGATTTGTGTTCATATGCCAATTTCAGGGCTTCTTTCTCCACTCTTCTTTTGGTGCAATTCTATGTACATGCCCAACGCCCGTGTCTCCGTGTGCACCGTGAGACGGCCGGCGTGGTGAAAGGAGTTGTTGAGTGTCAACGTGGGACCTCAAATACCCTTGGAAGCCCTCAGTGTGGATCATTTGGATTGGAGCTATTGTACGTGGGAGTTGGTTATTGCAAGGGATCAGGAGTTGTGTGAAGGAGCCATATTTTACTATTTTTTGTGGGAAATTGTGCAGGACAGGGCAAGATCATGCAGAACCTGGTGAGAAGCAAGACCATAGGAGTGACAGGAAACGGTGGAAGGGATACAGCAGGGGCCGGTGCTGGTAGGGACCTTCTTTAGTACCACTACACTTGCAGAGGTCACTTGAATGAATAAAATGAATGAGTGTGCCCATGCAACCAAATATGCTGCATCATCCAATGAGACAATTGTCTTACAATCAAGCATGCTTGTCAACCTTCCTGCAATGAACAAGAAGCATGAAAGGAGCTAAGGTACAACACACTGAGTTCATTGATTCATACACTTGTGAGTATTCAAACAAGATAATGTCCGTTGCAACATATGATGCATGGGTAGGGTCAGGAAGTCAACGGAGTGACGTTGCAAAGTGACGAACAAAAACAGAAGAAGAAAATGAAGAGTCCACTTGTGGAGCAACAAACGAGGTACTTTCTTCCATTCTGGTGCGCCTACCTGAGCCACGCCCTATTCAATTCGTCTTCACTTGGTCCTCTCCGGCTTCAAGAGACTTGTCATGTCCCATACGGGTAGGCGTGGCAATTGCTCGGGCAAATGCGCCAATTAACACGTACGAATCCCTTCTTACAGTGCCTCCCAGTGTGGGTGGAGGCACCAGATCAAGGTTTAGCCATGTCACAATTCCTGGCCTTCTATCATCGACCGGAGACGCTCTTGCTTTCGATTCGTGTTCTTTTTGGCAACAGGATAGATCTAACACTATCAGCAGGCGTTCAGAAAGGTTTTCAGTCGCGCGACCCGCATGAAAGGACAGGCCGAGCAACAGAGAGCATGCGCACGCAACAAGAGCAGCGAGCGAGCACGCGCGTGCGGACGGGCCTCAACTGAACTGTCGGAAGGCATAAATATCTATCCTGTTGACGAAGGTGGGATACCACAATCGAATACCGCAAAATCCATGCCCAAAATTGCATTAGAGCCAGGCAAACAGATAATGGCTGATTGGCTTCATATAGGTACATGGCATAAAACCAGGAAGCAGACTAGGAGATAAGGTTACATACCGTAGAACAAAAAGCCACTCAAGGGGGTTGGCATGGGATACACGTCACCCCCCTCCCTAGAACATATCCGCGGTCCGGCGATACTTGAAGGGGTTTGGTCGCTCCTTGCTGATCCTTGGGAGCGTGTACCATGCCCAATCTGATCAAAAAGTTCAAACATGACAACACCAAAAACAGCCAAAATCTTCAACATGTTGCCGTGTTGAGGAGAATCACTATGACCGATAAATGCACGACCGAAAAAATATGGTACTGTGATCGGTCGGGCTAGGGTGTGCTCCTGCCTTTGGCAGAGCTGGCAGGGCAGTGCAGATCGGCTGCGTAATTCAGACGCGTGCGCAGTCTTTCAAAATTTCCTTACGCTGTTGATATGATGCAAGTTTCAGAATTGATTGACAGATCTTGATGCTTGTGTAGGTTTCATGAATTCGGTGTTTCTGAGAACTTCAGTCCTCAGTATGCATCAGCATTTTACAATGCTTTCCCATTTGGGGGCTTTGCCATGATTATTCATGTTCCATCGACTCGGACGGGTTTTCGAGGATCGCGTTGGGTTCAGATTCTGTGTCTTGTGCATTTGTATTCCGTGCCTTCGTCGATTGGAGAATTCGTCTTTTTCAAGTAGAGCAAGAGCTTGAGACATTCATTCATCAGGTTTCAAACGTCAACAATCACAAGGACTGGAAAGCATGGTAGCAGAGCAGGATGCTCTTGCTCACTTTAACTCAAAACGTAAGTCCAAAGCACAATTCTTCGCCCTTGAGAGAGGAGGTCATGTACACGCCTCAAAAGGAAGTGCACCCGGACAAGCTACCGGATATCCAACCGCTGATGAATCTTCATTTCAATGACGGTAATACTCTTGACGCCGTCCCATTTCAAGCATTGGGTGAAGAAGAAATTCAATAACATGATCCTATGACCTTGTTGAATTGTCACGATGAGGCCATTGTAGCTTTGGGTTCGGTGATTGATCGACTGGTTGGAATCACCACTTCGGTTGCTCAACACCATCATCGGGAAGTTGGCAAGGCATTTGAGTATCTTTCGCACCATCGTCGAGTGCTTGAACGGTTGAGGCTCAAGATCAGTCGACTCGTTGGTCATGAGGAAAATACACAAGACTATATGGGTGGTTTTGACAGTTTGCTGCAAAACTACGTCCTTCCCACCTTGAAAATATATTCAGGCGATATTCCGACGTTGCCTTCATTCAAGGAGATCTCCGAGAGCAGGCTCTCAACCATTGAAGCACATTTGAAGTCCATGGAGAATCCTTTGAAGGATTGGAGTATGGGTACTCCACACATAAAAGTACGAGTGAATATGTTTCCCAACAACATGATGTTGTGTCGGATTCCGTTTTGCAACTTCAACAACGAGTGGATCAAGTACAACAAACTATGGGTCCTCTTTCGACATCCATGGGTGAGGTTCGGTCATAAAGAAATTCATTGTAATCGCTTCCTCCTTCTGTGCAGACCCTTGCATTGCGAATGGATTCCATTGAGGGAAATATGAATTCTTGGTTTTCTGACATGGAGTCTTCCCTTAAGAGTAGTTTTGCCACAGAGCTCGGCTCGATGGGGAGTCGACTGAGGAATGAATTCCAATTCCAATTGGCTTCCTTTGATTTTGCAAGGTTTCAACAACAGATTGAAGTTACAAGTTTGAAGTTATCGTCATTTGAAGAGCGATTGGTGAACGTTGGTTCTTTGCCTTCTCTTGCATTGTTTTGATTACGATTGGAGAGGAATGGAACATTGCTCAATGAACTACAACCTCGAGAGCAATGACGCAAGTGTGGAGTACGTGTGTAGACACTTTTAATGCTCCATTGAAGGAATGTTGTAGGATACAAGCCTCTCTTCCTACTCTTGATGTGGAGTTAACGAACTTGAGTCAGAAATGAATAGCATTTTGTCGTTGACTCCTCAATTTGAAGCAAGGAATCCTCGTTGGGGTGCTGTGCAGGGAGATGTTGTTGGTTTCAAGTCGCGTTTGCAATTAATTGAAAATACACCTCCGCTGCCGCCCTTACCTTTGAAGGATGGGGCGTCTTCCACCACCTTTGATTCGGTACACGCACGTGTATCGGCGTTTGAATCACGTCCCCCACCTTTGCATGATTGTTTTTTGCAGTTCACTTCTCGTTTACACGCATTGCAATCTTCAATGGAGAGTCACAAGGAACTTTCGATTCGATCAATGCAGCAAATTCGAGAAATAAATCCGAAATTGGAGATTTCTCAGGGTGGTATGCGGAGCAAGAACGAGGCTGTTGTGGGAAAATAGGGCGTCTTGACAGCCCGAGTGGAAGAATTTAATGTGGGAGGAGTTGTTGCGACGCTTTGCCGTAAATGAGATTGCCCGCCCTCAATTGGATTTAATTGCGCAAGCGGCATTGGGTGCCTTACATTCTTGCGAGACTAAAGTACAACTTGCTTTGGAGTGATTTATTGCATCTCCCGAGGCATTCGAATCCATGCTTGAGCATGGTTTCTCATGTGTCTGTTCGTCATTTTGTGGCAAAGTGAGCGATCTCTTCTTCAATCGCATTCGCGAATCCCTTTTTACCTTCCAACCTGTGCCTGCTATCCTTTCTCGCCTTACTAAGGTCGAGGAAGAAGTAAGTGCATGGGCAGAATGGAATGGAGATGAAACAATTCAACCCGACGAAACTGTTGAGGTATCCCACACTCCCTCCTCCTGCTCTGCATATCATGGTTCATTGGCAGAACCCGAGAAAAGCTAAGCACCACACTTGGCGGGGGGTGGGGAAACAAGGCCGTCGGTGTCTGAGCCTGTGGCTGGTTCTGAATTGCGTTCCCATAAATTGCCGCCTCAATTCCTGGATTCACAATTTTTGCGCCTTCACACGGTCTCCCAAACTATGGCCACCGGTAAGATGGAATAATTTGGACGCGACCCCATTCGGGACGTCCCGGTTCAGAAGATTTTCTTGGACCGCTGGTCTTTTGCGTCTTTTGTAATTAATGCTTCGAAGGCTAGCTTAGGGCAAGACGCTGTTCGTGATTAGGTTAAAAGGAATCCAGAGGCCACTCTGCTGATTAATGCGGTTGATCTGAAGCAAGGCCCCGAACCAAAGGACATCCTCTGGTCTTCCATTTCTCGTGATTGGGATTTGTTGGATAAAGACACAAAGAAAGACATTGAGGATAAATTGAAATGTCCTACTTGGAAATTGGAGGATCCTGGACATCCAGCCACCTGGCCTTCTTTCACGCGTGAATGGGTCCTATTCCCGGCTTGTTGGAGGCCACTTGTCTCGCAGGTTATCATGACTCATACACTTCCTTCCTCCTTGCCTGAGGCCAAAAAGGAATGGTATGGGGCCCTGCATAAGCATTTGGGCTGGGATTATGATCATATCTAGGATGATCTGGTGATGAGAGGCTCTGATCAGGAGGGTCGTGGAGATTTGGGTAATCTATGGCTATCCAAACAACCACCAAAGGCAAAAACTGTGGATGGGCACACACAATGGGTCTGGTGTGTGCATGGCCAGCCTGCATCCTCTGGTAGCTCTGAGTGAGCAGGTGATGTTTTTGTGCATGCGCTCCTGAATCATGGGTCGTACGAACAGGAAATGAATGAGGTTTACCGTATTCAGCGGCAGACCAGCAAGGAATTGGATTGGTTAATGATTCATCGTGATGTTCTTTGGGAAAGGATTTCACGTGAACAGGCTCTTAAGGAGAAGCTCAGGGCATAGACATTGGCTAAAGCTGGTTCTGGGTCATCGCAAGCTGGAGCACGCTGGAGAGGGTGCACCCACTGTTGATCCCAGGACCATGTTCCCATGAACTGCAGGGCTGCTGGAGCACATGCTGGTAACGGTACAGGTGGCCCGAGTGTTCCCAAAGGTAGAGGAAAGGGATCTTTGGGGTCACTACTAACCCCAGGGTGCAATGCCTGGTCTGAGCTTAAGAGGAAAGCTTTTGGCTCCCTGGTAGCTAGTTTGGCTGAGCGTCTCACTGCGGGTCACTGTGGGTGGTGTGGATCCCCAAATCACAGGGCCCCACACTGTCCATCCCAGAAGTCACCGTCTAAGCCAGGTAAGCCCAAGGCACCTGCCGGACGCAAGCCTGGAGCTGAACCTCCTGCCAAGCATCCCCCGAATGATGGTGGAGGGCCGTCCCCTAGACCCCCCCCCCAGAGTGGAGATGGTGGGGGGGGGGGGTGGCAAGGGAAAAGGCAAAGGCATGGGTGCAGAGAGAACAGGCATTGGAAGGAGCGCGAGAAAGGATCAGTGCAGGTGTCGTGGTAAAGAGTATGAAGGGCGACGTAATGGACCCACTCTGCAGGGCGATCAGTGTGGTCCATGGAGGCCAAGGTAATCAAAAGGAGGCGAGGAAGGTAAGACGTAGGGTGGTCCCAATTGCTGAAGAGAGGTGGAAGCCTTGGGAGCTGAAAGAGCGGATGCCGCCGGGGGAAACCGGGTGGCAGGGGTGCATACAGAAGATGGTATGTGGGAGGCGGACCGGGGGGGGGGGCGCTGGAGGTGTTGGCGTTGGCAGAGGCAGGAGGATACAAGGTGACCATGTACAGACACGTTCCCGTGGGGGGGCCTGGCCACGGGACGCTGCGGCGGACACGCAAGCAAACAGGCAGGCAAAGCGCTGCGCTCACAGGGGCATCCTCACAGAACAAAGCGTTCTAGGATCCTTGCCACTCTGAAACGAAACAAAGGTACGTACCACAAAACAAACCAGGGTATGTACACAGGTGGGGTAAGCCATGGACTGGGGTAAGACCACCTCAGGGCAATAGATACTCAGTCTCCAACCATATCCCATCCCTAGGTCCCACCTCCTCAGTGGCACGCAGGTACGAGGGTTCAAACACAACCCACGGACCTGCCCAAACTGGACAATACATCCCTGCCAAGGGGGAGGCCTTCCGGCCTGCCACGGGTGCGGTCCTGAAAACAAATCAGCTGCACGGCCGACCTACACTCGCTCTTCATGCTCCCCCGACGACAGGTCCCAATTTTCATCTGAGCTGGAGATATGGCGCCGCCATTATCCCCTAGGAGTTCGGGGCTGAAAATGGGCTGTTTCAGCGCATACTGACTTTGGCTGAAAAGAGTACAAGATTGACCCCTTGGCCGGGCCATACAAGTGTAGGGGCGAAGCAAGCAACCCTGTATACTTCGGGTATGAACTCCTTAGAGGCGCTATCTAGATATAGAGCCTATGCAACTTGGTTCCTCCAGATTCCCAGGCATCTTAGCGCCGAGGGGTCGCCACGTGGCGTCAGGATGCCAAAATTGGCAAATTAGGCCATCTCAGGTGGCCGACCAGGGTCGGCTTTCGTGTGGTGATCTCGTCACGCGAAGCCTTGATTCACGGGCCCTGATATCCCCTCTGGTCCCCTGCATCGGGGCTTGGCTTGCTGTCACGCTGGCTGCCTGCTGTTCCCCGATGGGATGGTCAGGCGCCGGGGCAGAAAACAGTAAGAAAGGCAGAATTTGGCAACGTGGCAGGCACCCTAAGTAGCATAACTCTGGCTAGGCCGGAGGAGCAAATACGAAACTGTAGTGCAATTGACCCTTCCCCATATGCTACAAGAAGCGTCACTGGTTTCTGGCTAGATCCCTTGCCCCATGGAGATATGGTATTCCCAAGTTGGCCTAAAATGGCAAAAACAGCGAAAAGTGGCCGAAACGGCCCACACTCACGATCCCATATGTAGATGGTCATGGCGAGCAATAGTCCAACCAAAGTGGCTAGAGACACATGGGACTTAAGTCCCAAAATATGCCCCATGTCAACCCTCGAGATCGCCTCTAACCATTTGTCCCCTTAGCAGAAAAATCGTACACGAAACATGGCAAGAGGCAGCAGACCCCATATTCAGCGACCCATGGCTGTCCCATTCAAAAGAGAGGACACAAGGGGCCACGCCCTATTTGAGGCGGTTTTATGTCCCCTTTCCGAATCGCCCTTAACCTTGGACAACAGGTGCACACAACCTGGGGTCAAACATTGACGGGGAGATGGGGTTCGGCGCCAATATTGCCAAAAAGAGGGTTAGTCGTCCCAAAAGTGTTTACTTCAGAAATTGTATCTCCGGTTCCAGAGAAAGATGGATTTTAGGCTTTTGCATGGAAGCAATCAAGAGCCTTAAATCCCTTTATCAACATTGGTTCGGGTTCGAAGCACAAGAAAATCATTTTTAGCACTTCGGCCCTTGGAGCACACGAAAAGTAGGAAACATGGCCAAAATGTCAATATTGGGACATATATACCCATGGGACACAAAAGGCCATATAATATGGCATACACCCAAATTGAAGGATGCATAGTAAGTGTCTACGAACATGCTTATTTCGGATTAACTCCTCCCTTTGATCCCAAGTCAAGCATGCATGCATATGGGCATGTGTGCAAAAGGCAGTTTCGGTGCGCGTGCCCACAAGGCAATATTATATAAATAGTAGATAGGCTTGGAAAAATCAATCAAGCTATACGGTATGTCCTTTGCGCTCTCTACTTTCCCTTTTGTCTTGGTTCAAGGCCCATATGTCCCGCGGGTTTGAGAAGGAGCCTTGGCGCCACAGCCATTTTGGCCAAATTTTAGGGCAAAGTCGTCTTTTCAAAAGGCCATGTTTTGGTACGCATTGAATTCTGTGCAGACTTCATTGAGTTGGCTTCAAAATCGAAAGTGGCCTAGGGCTATTGGTCTTGTGGGCACTATGTTAGGTAATTTACGTTCATGCTCACAAGTACACGAAGTTAGCGTTTGCGCACTATTTTGGCCTGGGGCTTTCGCCCCCATGTATGCCCCAAAACACCCTTAAAAGCCGCTTCCCCAAAGGAAGCGATATGCCCATGTAAAAGGGGCATGGATGGAAGGCAAAGGGGGGAGATGTGGGGTTTCCTACGAACACATGGTCCATGAGATCCATGAGTTCGGTCGTTTGACGAAAAAGCTTGCGCGTCGATTTTCTCCCAGACGCGATGGCGAAAATTTCTGGTGAGTACACCAGATGAAAATACATTGAAAACCCTACAGATCAATCCCTCAACTTACTTTCCAACCTCAAAGGTACACGAGAAAAAATAATAAAAAAACTCGCCACGGAAACACACTGCCAACACGCGCGCACGCGACGACAGGCGACATTTTCACGGCGGCAGGAAATCGGGTCAGAATAATCGATTTTAGTCGATTTCTGCAAAATTCGATCATCAAATTGGAATCATAAAAATTTCTGATCTTTTGAATCGATTGGCAAGGTTAGTGAGTGATTCGGTCCCGTGCCGGCTCCCAATGGACTGGAGGAAACCTATCCCCATAAGCAGGACGGAGAATAGGGAAGGGGAAGGATGGACATGGGGTCCTGAATACCGGTTCACCCCCCTCCTCAGAGCAAACCATGGGGGGGCTGGATCACACCCAAGCATGGCAGCGGGTACCCAAGACAACTGCAGGGGGTTGCCTCCCCAAGCTCAGACTTTGGTCAGGATCTCCACATGACTCCCATCCCCCCCCCCCCGGGTGCCCACCCGCGGTTCCCACAACGTGCACAGCCAGGTCGCCGGAGCGCGCGCTGTGGGGTTGGTGACGGGTCCCCACGCCCACATCCCCCGCAGCCACAGCCAATGGGTAGCGGGCTCCGGCCGCATGCCCAAAGGACGGGCGGTTGGGCGAGGGAGAACGTCCAACCCCAGACGCCCCACACCCAGGCAAGAGGCACCCCCCCCGGGCACCCTAATGCCGCCCCAAAGCGCGCAAGGCCAGCTCGCAAGAGCGCGCCCTGTGGAGCTCATAACGGGGCCCCACGCCCACATCTCCAGCACCGACAGCTTGTGGGTAGCGGACCTCGGCCGCACGCCCGAAGGACGGGCGGTCAGGTGTGGGAGAGCGCCCAACCTCGGACGCCTCACACCCAGGCAGGAGGCGCCCCCCCCCCGGTCGCCCGTGTGCCGACCCAAAACTGCGCGAAGCCACCTTGCAAGAGCGCCCCAGTGTGGGCTTGGTGACGGGTTCCCTTGCCCACACCCCCGCACCCACAGCCAGTGGGTAGCGGGCTCCGGCCGCATGCCCAAAGGACGGGCGGTTGGGCGAGGGAGAACGCCCAACCCCAGACGCCCCACACCCAGGCAAGAGGCACCCCCCCCGGGCACCCTAATGCCGCCCCAAAGCGCGCAAGGCCAGCTCGCAAGAGCGCGCCCTGTGGAGCTCATAACGGGGCCCCACGCCCACATCTCCAGCACCGACAGCTTGTGGGTAGCGGACCTCGGCCGCACGCCCGAAGGACGGGCGGTCAGGTGTGGGAGAGCGCCCAACCTCGGACGCCTCACACCCACGCAGGAGGCGCCCCCCCCCCGGTCGCCCGTGTGCCGACCCAAAACTGCGCGAAGCCACCTTGCAAGAGCGCCCCAGTGTGGGCTTGGTGACGGGTTCCCTTGCCCACACCCCCCGCACCCACAGCCAGTGGGTAGCGGTCCCCGGCCGCACGCCGGAATGGTGGGCGGTCGGGCGTGGGACAGCGCCCAACCCCGGACGCCCCAAACCCAGGCAAGAGGCGCCCCCCCCCCCTCCAGGCGCCCTTGTGCCGCCCCCGCAGCACGCAAAGCAAGCTCGCAAGAGTGCGCGCTGCCGGGTTGGTGACGGGTCCCAACGCTGACATCCCCAGCACCCACAGCCAGTGGGTAGCGGGCCCCGGCCGCACGCCCGAGGGACGGGCGGTCGGGCAAGGGGGAGCGCCCAACCCTGGACGCCCCACAAGCAGGCAAAAGGCGCTGCCCCGCGGGCGCCCTCGTGCCGCCCCACAGCGCGCATAGCCAGCCCCCAAGAGCGCGCGCTGCGGGGTTGGTGACCGGTCCCCACGCCCATCCCCCCCGCATCCACAGCCACTGGGTAGCGGGCCCCGGCCGCACGCCCCATAGATGGGCGGTCGGGCATGGGAGAGTGCCGAGGCCCGGACGCCCCCCACCCAGGCAAGAGACGCCCCCCCTCGGGCGCCCTGGTGCGGCCCCACAGCGTGCCAACCCAGCTCGCAAGAGCGCGCGCTGTGGGGTTGATGACGGGTCCCTACGCCCACACCCCTCGCACCTAAGGCCAGTGGGTAGCCGGGCCCGGCCGCATGCCCCAAGGACAGGCGATCGGGCGAGAGAGAGCTCCCAGCCCCGGACGCCTCACACCCAGGCGAGAGGCCCCCCCCCCCTCGGGCGCCCACGTGCTGCCCCAAAGTGCCCAAAGCAAGCTCGCAAAAGCGCGCGCTGTGGGGTTAGTGACGGGCTTCCACGCCCTAACCCCCCGCACCCACAACCACTGGGTGGCAGGCCCCGGCCGCACGCCTCAAGGACGGGCGGTTGGACGTGGGAGATCGCCCAACCCTGGACGCCCAACACGCAGGCAAGAGGAGCCCCCCCCCCCGGTTGCCCTGGTGCCGCCCCCACAGCGCGTAAAGCCATCTCGCAAGAGCACGCTGTTGGTATAGTGACGGGTCCCCGCGCCAACACCCCCCGCACCAACGGCGTCTGAATGGCGGGCCCCGGCCGCACGCCCCAAGGATGGGCGGTTGGGCGTGGGAGAGCGCCCAACCCCTGACGCCCCACACCCAGGCAAGAGGCGCCGCCCCCCGGGAGCCCTGGTGCCGTCCCCACAGCGTGCAAAACCAGCTCGCAAGAGCGTGCTGTGGGTACAATGACGGGTCCCCGCGCCCAGCCCCCCCGCACCAACAGCCTTTGAATAGCGGGCCCAGGCCGCACGCCCCAAGGAGGGGCGGTCAGGCGTGGGAGAGCGCCCAACCCAGGACAACCCACACCCAGGAAAGAGGCGCCGCCCCCCTGGAGCCCTCGTGCCGCCCCCACAGCGCGCAAAGCCAGCTTGCGAGAGCAGGCCCGTCTGCAGGGGGGCGAGCGACCCAAAGCCAGGCAGGGGGACGAAGAGACCGCGCCAGTCCCCCCAGGAGGTAGGTAGGTAGGTAGTTGCACTCGGTCGTGGAGAGGCGCCCCATGGTTCCCGCTGGCGTTGCCGCTGTGACGGACAGGAAGAGGTTCCGCTCTTGAGGAGGGGAGGCGACTTACATCCCGCTAGACCTGACTGGTGGCCCCCAACAAAGCAGCCCCGGGCAACACCGGGAGGGCTGTTTGCCGCCAGCGTGACTGCTTGGCATGCCAGGAGGGTGGGCCCCCGTGCTTGCGCACGTCCCCTCCTTTCGGCGAAACCCTAGGGGTTCACCAGACTTCCTGGCGCATCCCGTTCCCAAGGCATGCATGCATGTTCTTGGTACTGGGGTTCCAAGGCGCTTGGGTGTCGCACGCTCCTCCTCGGGTCCCAAAGCAGCGCAGGCCTTAGGATGCAGCCTTACCCCCGGGCTCCGGATCTCTTTTGGCCGGGTCACCTGCATGGCACGGGCTGCCTCAGTGTCCGGGCTATGGACACTGGGTTTCCTACTGTTGCGTGGCGCTTGTGTTTGGGTCTGGGTTGTCGGGTGTCGGCTGCGCCCCGCCACTCCTGTCTGGGGTCTTGGGTGGGTGTGTTTTGATACGGGTTGTGGTTTCGCCCTTCATTTTTTTGGCTGGGGTTTGCGGTGTTTGCGGTTGGGCTTGGGTTTCGGCCCGTTTCCCACCGTTCTTGGTTGGGGTTTTGGGGCCTGCGTGGTGTGTGCGCGCTCCGCCTGTATTTTGCTGTTCCCGGCTCGGGTGTGCGGTGTGGCTGTGTGTGCTTGGGTTCGGGTTTCCGCTGCGCCCCGCCACTCCTGGGCGAGGTGTTGGGGTATGTGCGTGGTTGTGTACGCGCCCCACCCGGTCCCCTGCACCTCCTGGCCGGGGTTGCGGTGCGGGGGCGTGTGCTCGGGCCTGGGTTGCTGCCGCGCCCAGCCACTCCTCGCTGGGGTGTTGGGGCGTGTGTTTGCTTGTGTTCGCGCCCCGCCTGTACCCCGTCCTTCCTGGCTGGGGTGTGCGGTGTGGGCGTGCCACTCCGGGTGTTGGGGTGTGTGTGCGTTCGTGCGTGTTCCCCTGTTTGCACCCCGCCATTCATCGCGGGGTGGTGTGTGTGTGTCTCTGTTTGGGTTTTGTCTGATCTCCGGTTTTTCTCCTGGCTTGGGTGCTGGGGTGCGTGGTCTCTTGTATGCGCTGCGTTCGTTTCCCGTCACCTTCTGGGGGACCGCCTGTGGCGTGGGGGTGTGCGGGTGTTGCTGTGGGTGGGGTTTGTTTCCCCCTCCTCTTTGGTTTCTTTTTTTGATTTTTGCCGGGGGGGGGTGTCGTGGCGTGTCGTGTCGTGGCCTTGTGGTGTCCGTCGCTGGTCGTCCCAGTCTTGGGTCTCGTGCTCACTGTCCCCCCTTCCCCTCTCGTTCGGGCTGCGCATTCGTGTTGTTTTTTCTTCCTGTCCCCGCCCTAGCGAGGTGTGTGTCGGCATGTTCGGGGTGTCCTTCCTTGCCCTGGGCCGCTGCTCTTGGTTGGGTGTTGCTGGTTTTGGCTGGGTGGTCCTCCGGTGTTCCTTGGGGGGATCCTGTCTTCGGTGCCGTCAGGCTGGGGGCTTTGGCCGCCTCTCGTGGGTGGGCGGCTTCATGGCTGTGGGCCTTTCTCGTGCCCCCCCCCCCTCTTTTTTTTCGAGGGGGGGGGGCTGCCTGTTCCTCCCTCTGCCTTCCCTGGGTTGGTGCACGCACTGGTCGGCATTCAGTGTGGTCAACCGGTTTGCTGTAGGCGCTTGCGTTCTGTTAGGCCTTGCCCAGGCCCCATGGGTCGGGTGAGTTATGTGAACGCTTGGCCTGGTGGCCCTGCTTGCCGGCTTAGGTTCTGGCTCTGCCGGCTTGGCGGTTGCGCCGGGCGGTTTCGTGAGTCCTTGGGTCAAGGGGGCTGGGGTTTCCCGTGTCTCTCCGCCCCCGCGGTGCCGGAATTAACTTTCCGGCGGAGCTTTGTGTGGGCATACCGCCACTGTCGTTGCTGGCACGCGGTGGCCCCTTGCCGGTGCCTGGTTGGCTGGTGTGGCGCCTTCCGGGGCGTGCGGCGGGTTGGTTGGGTTAGCCCCTTGGGTGGTGTCCCTTGCTTTGGTGTTGTGGTGCGCTGTGGTGCGCCCTGCTGTGTCGTCATGTCTTTCGCCGTGCTGGATCGTGCTGGCCCGTGCTGTGTTGCGGTGCGCCGTGCTGTGTGGTGCCGTGTTGCGCCATGTCGTGCCGTGGTGTGCCGCGCTGTGCCGCATCGTGCCGCGTCGTGCTGTGGTCTGTGGTGTCTTGGGGTGCTTTGTTGTGGTGCATTGCACAGTGGTGCGCTGCGGTGCGGTGTGCCGTGCTGCCTCGTGTTGTGCCGACGTGGGTCGGTGGTGGTTAGTCCGGCCCGAGTCTTGGTGCGGAGTGCTTGTCGGAGTGTGGCTGGCTGGTGGCTGGGGGCTGCGGTTAGATGTGAGGTGGCTCGCTGGGCCCGTGCTGTGGGGGTCGGGGTGTGCCGCTCGGGCCGCCGGGTCAGGTTGGTGTCCGCGGGGTTGCCCTCCCTGGGGGCCTGTGCCTGTGCCCTCTGGGGGTTCTTGCCTCTAGCCTCGCGCGCTGTGGCTGCACTCTCCTCCTCTTCTGGTGCCTGTGAGGTGGCCCTTGCTGTGGCCGGCGTCGTCGCCTGGCGGTGAGGGCATGGTGGTGGGCTGCGCGGTGGTGAATTCAACGTACTCCTCTGTGGCTGCAGCCCCTTCTCCCCGTGTGGGTGTGCCCTCCTTCCTCTGTGTGGTTTCCGGTGGCCGGTCGGCGTGAGCGGGGGTGGTCTGTACGGCGTTTGATTCGTGCTGCGGCGGCGTGTGCTGGGGGCGTGCGCCTCTGGGGGCCGCTCGGTGTCCGCTGGGGTCGGGGTCGTAGTGGTCCCTCCGCTGTGGCATACCGTTCCTGCGTGTGCGCCCTGGTGCCCGCCGTTGCGACCTCTTTCTCTGCGCCACGGTCCCTGTTCCTTCCCCTTTCCGGGGCCATGGGTGGTATCCTGGTCCCGTGTTGTGTCGCTCCCGGTGCCCTGTCCCTACGGGCGCCTACCTGTCACCTTGGGCACTTCCTTGCCCCCTTGCCGGGGTGTCCCTTCCAGTCCCTTGCCCTCCCTTTGCCCGTGCCCTTCCCCTTCCCGATGTGGTGGCCCTGGGGCTGGGGGGGGGCTTTTGGGGCGCCGATGGCCCACGCTTTGGGGTGGGTGGTCTGGAGCCACCGGCGGAGGGTTTGGGGGGTGTGGGGGGGGCGAAAGCATTGGACTGCGTCCCGGAGGAGAGCCTCCGACGCCGCCTGCGGCATCGGGGACTCCGGGGCGGCCTCGTTGGGGTTGGCGGGCGTGCAGGTGCGGATCTCCTCGAAGGTGTGCATCATGTGCACCCCTTCTCGCCTTCTCGCTCTCCCAGCACACTTCACCCAGCGGCAGAGGTCCCGCAAGGCGTGGGCAGACCATCAGGGGAGGTGGGCGGGGGCCTGGGGGGGGTGAGGGGTCCGAGCTTGAGGTCCTGGAGGGGGTGGTGGACATGGGACGGCGGTCGCGGCGTCCGGGGGAGCGGGAGCGGCGATGGCGGGGGCTGGGGATGGAGGACGCGTACTGTCGGCGCGGGGAACGGGAGGCTCAGTGGGGCTCGTTGTGGGAGGGGGACGTGGCCATGGGACGGCGATGGCGTGCTTGGCAGCGCCCGGGGGAGCGGGAGCGGGGGTGGCGGGGGCTTGGGGGGGGGGGGATGGGTGCAGGCGGGCGGGCAGAACGGGGTGCGCGGTGCTGCTCGCGGGGGGAGGGGGATGTGGACATGGGAAGGGGGTGGCGTGCGTGGTGGGGCTCGGGGGAGCGGGAGCGGGGGGGCCGGGGCCCTGGGAGGTCGTGGTGGCGCGTTGGGGAGGGAGAGCGGCGGGAGTGAGCGGCTGAGGGGCGGTGGCTCTGTGGGGAGCGTGAGCGCTGGGGTCGGGTGCGCCGCGTGGGGGGGGGGGCCGGGCCCGCCTGGCCATGGAGGAGGCGTTGGCCGGTCCTGGGGGGCTTCGCGTGGTGCCGCCTGGTACTGTGGGGGGGGGGGGGAGTCCCCCACCCTCCATTGATCCGGCGTGTAGGGGTGCGGCGGCGGCGTCGGCTGGTGGTGCGGGTCGAGTGACTGTCCCGGTAGGGGTTGGGCCTGGCAGCCCCTTTGGCGTTGATGTGGTGGCCGGGGGGATACGGTTCCTGGTACGGGGGGGGTGGTCCCTGGTGGTAGGCGGGGTATGGGGGCAGAGCGCCCGGGTGCTGCCAGCCCATGCGCTGGTGCTGCTCGTGCACGGGGGGTTGTGGTCCGCTGGGGTAGGTTGGTGGGCAGTTGTAGTGGTGGGGGTGGTATTGGTGGTTGTGATGGTGAGGCCGCCGGTGGTGGTGGCGCTGGTAGTGGTGGGGATGGTGGTGCGGGTATGGTCCTTGGATCCCTTGTGGATATTCCGGTCCCCCCAGTGGGGTTGGGGCGTCGGGCATCGTGCGCAGTCCCTGGGGCCGTGCTGCTTGGTGGGTAGCGGAGGCGGGTTGGGGGCCGGGCACAACGGTGACCGCGGTCGAGGTGTCCCACGTCCCTGGGTCGGTCTGGCTTGTCGCGGTGGTGGTTTGTAGGTGCTGGATGACGGGGCGCTTGGAGATGGGGATGTTGACGAGGGTTTGGACGGTGTCGTATTGGGTGGCCGCCTCTGTGGTGGCCGCGGCCCCTCCAGGAGGGGGGCTCGGGTTGTGCTGGGTGGTGGGTCCTGGTTCGGGCTAGGGTTCGGGTTAGGGCGGTGTCGCTTGGGCTGTCGTCGTTGTTTTTGTGGTGTTGAGGGCTGCGCGGGGTGGTGTTGGTGGTGGTGCTGTTGCTGCTGGTGTGGTCGTTTGGGTTTGGGCTTGGGTTTTCGGTCGGGTTTTGGGTTGGGGTCCGGTTCGAGGTTCGGGAGGACCTCGTTCCGGAGGTGCGAGGGCACCTGTCCCGGGTGGGGGCTGTTCCCGGCGTGCTGCCGGGGTGCCTGGGTCGCCTGTGTGGGGGTCGGGGGGCCCCCGGTAGCCTGGCGTGCGGCCGCAGCTTTGGCTTTGGCCGTCGCTTTGTGGATGAGGTCGGCGGGGAGGGGGGGGTCCGAGGATGAGGTGGGGGATGTTGTTGATGATGAGAATGAGGAAGAAGTGGTGGTTTGGGGGGACGCGGGTTGCGCTGTGATGCGGGCGGTTGCGGGTTTGTGGGTGGGGGCTTCCGCTGCGGCCAAGCGCGGAGGATGGGGGGCATGTTTTCGGGCTGCAGGCTGGGGGTGGGTGGCTCGGGGGCCCAGGCCAGGACCTGGCCGCCCGGCGGGCTGATCTGGTCGGCAGCAGTGGGGGGGGGAGGCGCGGGGTTGCGGTCTTCGCATTCCGGGCTTGGCTGGGCCGGGGTCCTGCAATGCGTGAGGTCGTGTGGGTTGGTGTCCGCGGGGGGAAAAAGTTTGCGTGGGCTGCATTCAGGGGACGGGGGGGGCTGGGCCTGGGTTTCCGGGGGTGTGTGCGGGCGCCACTGGGCGGGGTGGGCGTGCTGTGGGGCGTGGGGCTCCATGCAGTGCGTGTGTGCGGGTCGCCGGCTGTGGGGGCTGGTGAGGGGTGTTCAGCGAATGGGTCCGCGGCAGGCGCGTGCGGTTGTTTGGGCGGGTGGGGGACGCCCGTGTTGCAGAGCCCGGGGGTGCGCGCGCTGGTGGGCGTGTGTGGGCCGGCTGGGTAGCGGGGGAAAGGCGCAGGGGCGGGGATTTCGCCAAGGGGTGTGTTGTGTCGGTGTATGTGTCCGCTTGCAGCGGTGCGCTTGTCTCAGTTGTAGGCCGGGCGGTTTGGAGGAGAAACTTGCCTTCTTCTGCGGCCGCGGCGAGGATTTCGCAGACGAGCGTGCGTATTTGGTGCACCTCTTGGTCAGTGGTGGGAAGAGGGTACGCTAGCTCTGGGCTAAGGCCCACGCGGCAGAGGACCCTGTGGATGGCGTGGTACCCGCAGGTGATGGAGTGCTGTGGGCTGTGGGGGTGTCCTTCCGCGTGTCTGGGCCTGCGTCGACTTGCGTGTTGGCAGTGGGGATGGCCCATATCCAGGGCACAGTCCCCGTGGATGGCCAGCGGCGCTGGATCCTTATGGCCAGGCTAGGCATGGCCAGTCGCAGGTGGTAGCCCGCCCGCCCTGAGGTGATTTGGGCCAGGGCCCGGGGCGGGGGCTTGCCCCCCGGCTGGAGGACGTCCCTGAGGACTCTGTGCGGGTCGGTGGGGTCCCCTACTGCCCCTGGTGGGGCGGCCCCTGGGGCGAGCATGGTGTCCGTCCCTTCGACGAGCGGTTGTGGGCCGGGGGATGTTGCTGTAGCGGCCACTACGTAGTAGTGCCCGCGCTCGAGGACTGTACACCAGACCTCCGGCGGGGGGTGGTCGCTGTCTGTAGGTTGGGGAGGGAGGTCATCGTCTGGGGTGCGGAGGCCAGCGGCGCGGAGGGCGGTGTTGCGGGTTGGTGCGGTGGCCTGTTCCCATTGTTCCGGGTGGTCCGGGTCCTCTGGGTGGTCCCTCTCCGCTGGGGCTCGTCGTAGGCGTATGGTCCCTCAACGTGTGACGTTGGTGTTGGTGTCGTGTGTCAGGGCCTGGCCCCACTCGATGGGGTGGATCCAGACGTGCTGGCCTTGGGCGTGTTGGCGGGCTCCCAGGGTACGAGGTCTACGATGGCCTCGTGGAGGCTGTTGCCTGGGGTGGTCAGGTCCTGGAGGGCTTCGACGGTGAGCTTGGTCCAGCTCTCTTGTAGGCGGTACCAGCCCAGGGGAGTGCTCAGGGTCCTGCCTTGGAGGGTTGCTCGGTCGAGGTCGGGGTCGCGGATGGTGGTCGGTGTGAGGGGGGCGTGCTCCGGGTCCGGGGGGGGCTGGCTGGGTGGCTGCCAGCGTCCTGCGTGTCCGCGCTGATGTATGGGTGGCCCTGGGTGGGTTTGGCTGGGCTGAGCGGTGCCGGGTGGCCTCGTGGATGAGAGGTCGGCTCTGGGGTGCCGTGGGTGGTTGTGGCGGGGGGGTCTTGCGGTGGGGCCCGGCAGCTTTCTGGGGTGCTCTGGTGGTGTCTTGGAGGCCTGCGGACGGAGATGGGGGGGGGGGTGTGGGGCGCGGAGTAGGTTAGTGGACTTCTGGGTCATGCACGGCATGCTAATGGATGAGACGCCGCATGTGTTCCCTGGCGGTGGGGTCAGTGAGTTGTTCCGTGTGTGTCAACAGGAGGCGTTTGCGGTGTACCATTTGGGCCGCTGCTCTGCGGACTGCTTCTAGCTGGAGGTGCGCTGCTGCCTCCATCGGTTTTTCGGTGTGTTTGGCGAGGTGTCAGTGTAGGGCCTGTGTCACCGCCCCTCTCATGGTGGCTTCCTTGAGCAGGGGATCCCTGAAGAGGGGTTCGGTGGCCTGGTGTGTGTGGCTGTGGGTTGGCCAGCCTTCGTGTTGCCGTAGGGTTTCTGCCGGGGACCAGCCTACTAGTGTGTCCCTGCCCGCATGGAGGGGGCATATCTTGAAGTGTTCCCAGTCCTCCGGGGTGGTGTGGTTGCACGGGCAGCAGGTGTGTGTTTCTGGGACATGGATGTGCTTGCGGGCGAGCCATCGGGCGACCCTGGTGAGGAGTGGTAGTTGCTCCCTGAGGAGCTGGATACGTCGTTTCTGGAGGTGGGCTGGAACGTTTGCTGGGCGTAGTGCCGAGTGGTAGAGGGGGACCGTCAGTTTCTCCTGGAGCTCTTCGATGTGTGCTCCGCTGTCTGTATCGCTGAGCATGCGGGCGAGATGTTGGATGGGGTTGGGGTAATGGTATGCTCTGTTGTGTGAGGTATAGGGGGCGTCCTCCGCTACCCAGTCCGGGGTCTGATGAGGCTCTGGTTTGGGGGGTATGTGTTGGAGGTGTGTGTGGTTTGGGCCGAGGTCGGGGACCTGGAGGGTCGGCAGGTGCGTGGTGCGCTGATGTACTGCCTGGTTGTCGACCTTACCATTTCCGTATTGGTGCCTGTGGGACCCTCGTTTCACGATGTGAAGTTGGACGTAGGGGGTAAGGCTGCGGGGGGCTTTCCAGAGTAGCAGTGCTTTGGTGCCGAGGCTCGTCGTGGTGGCTTTGTGGAGTTGTTGTCTTGCTTTGCGGAGGAGTAGGTGTGTGTCGACAGTGGCGTCCACTACGAACCAGACCCAGACGACGTGCCGGAATTGGGCGGGTAGGTGTGTTGCGATTTCGGTGATGTCGTCAGCCATGGCCCCCAGTTCCCCCTGGGAGGAGGCCCCGTAGGTGGTGTGGCCCGTGTGGTGGTCCATGTGGTAGTGTCCCCCGGTGTGGATTAGCTGTAGGGTGGCCCCCCCGGTAATGGGCGTGAGGGCGGATTCGCCTGAGGCGTCGGTGAAGAAGAGTAGGTCCGCCGGTGATGGTTGTGGGAAGCGGCATGGGTTCATGGGCAGGTAGGCGTATATGGCGAGGTCCGTGGTGAGGTGGGCCACCGCGGTTGTGGGCTGCGGGATGGGGCTGGCGTACACCCCTACTCCTTTGGAGATGATGTGTTTCGCTTGGGTGGACATGGCTATGAGTCCCTGTTCTAATTGTCCTTGTCTGAGGTATGAGTAGATATAGTGGAGGATGTAGGCCGTGTCCGGGTTAAGGTCGCGGCATGTGATGGTTTGTGTTTGGTGCTCCGGTGTGTGGCAGGAGTGGTGGGGCGGGTAGTAGGGGTGCTCGTGCTTGCCCGTTCTGCCTCGTTCGTGCATGCTGTAACGGTGTATTCAGGACCACATTTGAGTTCTCCATTCCAGATCAACTAATTCTGCACCAGGCACGAACAGCACCACAACCAGGACCTGAAAAATCCACAGACTAACAGAGTATCAAAATTGTTCATCCCCCTGTCATTTTACAATACCCTGCGATAATACACAGAACTTTTCATGTACGGAAAAATCCCTTTTTCCTGCACGCGCGCGACGCATCCTAAGCTACCGGACTCGCGATCTGGCCACGGGCAGCCCCCTGCTGGGCACGGACCCGTCACAAACGGATGGCGACTCTTGCCGGTTCGGGGCGGGGCCAGGTGGGCGTTGTGGTGAACAGCCATTGGGGTGTGTGGTCGGGGTTCCACGCCACCGTGGGGTTCGCTTCGGTGCGGTGGAACCATGGGGCTACCCATGCGTAGGCTTGTGGTGGTAGGGTGATTGTGGGGTGGGTGTGGTGTCCTATGAGGTGCAATACGGGCCACAGCGTTGTGGGTGCTTCGGGGTCACAGGCCCGACATGTGCGTGGCATGCTCTTGGAGTGGTGGGGGACATTTGGTAGGTCTCGGGCGGTCATGTGATGCTTCAGTATGCGCCATTTTGCCCCGTGGTGGATGACGGTGGTCTGCGTGGGTTTGCCTTCATTCAGGGCCAGTAGTAGGGCTACCGGTGGGACTTGGCCCGCCACCGAGGGGACGGGTTCGTGTTTGGAGCCGGTGGGTGCGTAGGGCGGTGTCGCTGGGATGAGACGGGGGTGGTGCTTTTTGAAGTGTCGGTAGGCTGGCTGCATGTATTTGCTTCCTGGCAGAGTCTGTGCTGCTGCTTGTGCTGTCTGCGTGAGGTACTGGTGGAAGAGGCGGTCTTGAGGCCATTCGGGAAGCTTTAGGAAGGGGGTGTGGTGTGCCTCGCTGTGGTAAAGGACCCGCATTTGGGGGAGGGTGACGTATACTACGGTGATGGAGGCCCCGACGAGGTCTATGGTGTTGATGGTGGCTTTGGGGTGATGGTGGAGGTCCCCGCAGAGGACCGCCAGGGGTCCTTCCTCCAGGCATGTGTGGTTGGTGAGTATGGCGTGGTGCGGGAAAGGGAGGAGAAGCTGGAGGTGGTTCCACAGGCGCGTGTTCATGTTGGTTGGCATGCCCGTCAAGTGGTGTTTCCAGCGCGGGCATGTGTTGCGGGCCCGTTGTGCGGCTTGGAGGCGGATTGTGGCGACTTCGCGGACTTCCGGTGAGTGGTTGTGGGTCATGCGGTGAAGGAGGAGGGCGGTGTGTCTGGTGTAGGCCGCTTTCACCTCATCCCCTATGGCCTCTCCATAGTGGGGCCATGCCGCCCGGATGGCGCGAGTGGGTATGGAGGTGGGCCAGCCCCCGTGTGCTGCCCATGCTTTGGTGACGGCGCGTGTGGCCGGCTGGAGGGCGGTGGTGTGGTGTGTCAGGTGGAATGCCTGTAGACCAATAGAGGCGTTCAAGACCCAGGTGAGGTAGTACGCCAGGCTCTGGTTGGATAGGGAGAGGGCCTTGGTCGTCGGGGACGCATATCTTGGGAGATTGTCCAGGGGTGACTGCAACTTGGGAGGGAGCGTGGTATCCTCAGGGTTGGCAGCCTGGATCACCCCCAGGTGGGTGGTGGTTTCCACGACTTGCAGGGGGATCCTTGTGGCTCTAGGGTGGGGGCCGTGGCAGACTTCTTTGTCATGGCCACCGACTTTGTGGGGTGCACGATGAGGTTGTTGCGAGGGACGTATGAGATGGTCACGTCCAGTAAGTCGTTGGCTTGCTGGGTGACCGTTGGTCCGGGGTCTGGGGTGTGGGGCTCGTGTGGGGTGTGTGCGACGGTGAGGTTCGCGTCGTCCGCGAAGCCCACCAAGGGGGAGAGGTGGGTTTAGGGTGCGTAGGCCGGGTAATCCTGTTCGATTGTGAGGTACAGGAAGCCGCCTTCCGCTCCTCTTTGGGGGACCCCGCTGCCTGGCTCGAGGAAAGGGGTGAGTCCTGCTCCTTTGCGGACTGTGTATTTGCGGGTGCGGATGTAGCCGGAGGCGAAGTTGTAGAAGGGGAGGCCCATGCGTTTCCACACAGCCTCCAGAAGGAGCAAGGGGGTTTTTGGGAAGGCTCCCTTGACGTTGAGGGAGTCGATGATGAGGTCTACCGGGTCCATGTCGGCGATGGTGTCCTGGAGGAAGATGGCCTCGTGTGGGGACCGGCCCGGGATGGCCCCCCAGAGGCTGGCGAATATGTGGGGGTCTAGGTGGGCGCGGATGCGGCGCAGGAGGATGGTCCATAAAATTTTGACCTCCGTGACTGCACAGACTATGGGGCGTCAGTTGTCCGGGTTGGCCCAGTCCCCCTTTTTGTAGAGGGAGCGGACAACGTTTGCTCAGTCTGGTGGCAGGGGGGTTTTCCCCGTGATGATGTCCCAGAGGCGATGGGCGAGGATGCGGAGAAGGTGGGCTTGGGGGTGGTGGTATGCTTCCGCTGGGACGCCGTCGTAGCCCGGGGTTTTGTGTTGCCGGAGACTGTGGATGGCCCTCCGGACTTTGTGGATGGTGAAGGGGCGCTTTTCCAGTTGCCTCCTCTGGGCGTGGTTGAAGAATTGAGAGAGGCGGTCAGCTTTGGCCTGGGTGTCCGTGTCCAATGTGTCTGGGGTTGGCGGATGTTGATGGAGGAAGCTGTCTTGGGTGGCTTGGAGCACGGTGGCTGGATCGTTGGTGAGGGAGCCGTCCTCCTGCCTGACCGTGGTGATGGTGCGGTGGCCGGTGTCAGTCATGGCGTCGTTGAGGTGGCGGATGGCCTTGTAGGCGAGTTCATGTTGCGCATACCGTTCGTGCTCTTGGGCGATGCGCTGTTGCGTGTGGATGTGCCACTGCGGCAGGTTCGCCCTGATGTGGGCTATCTGCGTCCTGCAGTGGTGGATGTGGCGGCGGGTAGGGGGGGTGTCGGTGTGGAGGAGGATCGCCAGTTGTTTCTTCGCACGCAAGAGGTCATGGAGCATGTCCCCTAGGGCCGTGGGCGGTCGGTCGTCCTCAGTGTGGGGGTGCTGCTGGAAACCGCAGGCGACGGCGGCTGTGCACATGGCTGTGAGAAGGTCGATGGGGTCCGGTTGGATGCGTCGGGCGCGGTCTATGGTCCTGTTATATTGGGACCAGGACTGTTTGTCGTCCAGTGGGGGCATCTTCAGGGGGGGTGGTAGGCCTTGGGCCGCATCCTCTGAGGGGCTGGGGGGAAGGTTGGGGATGGTGAGGCGGATATGCAGGGGTCTGTGGCCTGTGGGTCCCAGCAGGAGGGGCCCGTTTCGGGCCTCCGCCCGGATGATGGTCGTGGGGTTGCCATAGCATACGTCGATGTGGGAGGGGGCCGCCTCTGTTTGGTGGGGGAAGTGGGATGGTTGGCCTTCGAGGTTGGCCGTCAGGTCCATGAGCTCCACCATTTCGATGTTGTCTCGGACGGCATGGTCCTTGGGTGTGGCCTGGCCCCTCGGTCCCCTGGGGTGGGGACGGTGTTCATGTTGCCGATAATGATTGTTGGGGCGAGCATGGCCATCTGGCGGGATGCTTCGGCCAGGGTCTGGAGAAAGGGTTCCGTGGCGTTGGTGAATGGGACGTGGGCGTTTATGACGTTGAGTTGACATCCGTCCCCGACAACCTCGTAGACGCTTAGTCTCCCTGGGATGCTGAGGTGGTGGACGAGGTGGACGTGGATTCCGGCTTGGGCATATAGGGGGGTCCCATTGTGCCAGTAGCATTTGTACGCTTTCAGGTCCGGGGTATATATGGGGGTGGTTTCTTGGGGTTCGTGGCGTTGTAGGCCTTGTTCCTGGAAGGTGAGGGGCTGGGGAACCCACTCTGCCACCTGTGCCATCAAGAGCTCCTGGAGGGCGGCTGTGGCGTACTTGGAGTATGTGATGGCCGGGTGGTTGAGGTCGAGGAGGTTGACGGTGCCCTCGGTGGGGGCGGGCCAGGTCTGTGGAGGCCTGCCATCCCGGCCCTTGCCCCGTCAGGGAGAGTGATTGGGGCTCGTGGACGTTTTGCCTGGTGCTGGGCGCTTGGGTAGGCGCGGTGGGGGGGGGCCCTGGCTCCACTCAGGGGGGAGCTCCCCGGTGTACTTGGTGCCTCTGTGGGCCTTGTTCTCGGCGGTGAGGACCCGGATGGGGTTGGCGCTGTTGAGCTCCAAGGTGTGGCCTTCTGGCTTGTCCGGGGCGCTGTTGCCCTGGTCTAGCTCCTTTTGGCGGTGCCAGATCGGCCGGACTTGTACCCCATCGACGGGGCCTGGGTCGCGGAGGCGGTACTGGATTGTGCCCTTACACCAGATCCAGTCGCCAGTGTGGTCCTTGCGGAAGGGCTGCTGGACCTTTACGCCCTTTTTGAATTCTGGGTACGCTTCGGGTTGGGGCGGTGCCGGAGGGAGGATGATGAGGACGCTTGGTCCGGGTGGGATGCTGGTGGTGGTGGGAGGGAGGATGATGAGGATGCTTGGTCCGGTTTTCCCGGGAGGGCTGGGGGGGGTGCGGGGGGCTGGGAGGTTGTTGCCCTGCCGTCCTTTCTGGTTTGCTGGGGGTTTGGGGCGGATGCGCCTCTTTTCCGTCTTGCTCGCTGGATGGGACTGGAGGTGGTGGGGCTGGGGGGGCGTGGGGTTGGAAGAAAGGGTGCGTGGCCTGCTGGTCCGCATCCCTCAGCGGGAGCTCTGCTGGCGTCTGCATGGGTGCTCTCGCGTGGCTGTGCGTGAGGCCGGCGAGCTTGCGTACGGTCTCAGGGGGGTGGGTTGGCCACGGCAGTGCGGCCGGGTTGATGTCCAAGGGGTGGTGGAGGTGGTAGTTCCTCATGGCCTTGGCCTGCTTGACCCAGGCCTCCGTGGGTTCTGGCGTATCTGGATCACTGGGGGATCCTTGAGCCCAGTAGAGTGCTGTGTGGAGGGCTTTTCACGGGGTGCCCACGTGGCCTGTGAGGGTGGTGGCTTGGAGGAGTCACTGCCGGCCTCGTGGGGGGTCTTCCGGGTCTACTTCTGGGCCGTAGGCCTGGGCCGCCATGAGGACTCCGTGTGCCCAGTGGAGGACCCAACATTGGGCGTCTGCTTTGAGGATGTGGACGGCGGGTTGTTGGAGGGGTGTGTCCAGGATGTCCCACGACGCGGTGGCTAGTTCTATCCTGGAGGGGTGGAGGTGTGGGATGGCCCTGCGGCTTAGGAGTTGATCGATGTGGAAGGGGCTGACGGGATTGTTCAGGCCTTGCGGTGGTGGGGGCATCGCTGGGATGGCTGTGGGGTCCCAGTGGTGTTCGTGGGCGGCAAGGGTCTATAGGGCGGCTGTGTTGATGTGGGGGGCTTGCCCCTCCGGGACGATGTTGCGCTCCGTGCCGAAGTCCTTTGGTAGTTAGGCTGTGGGGTGGGCCTTTTTTCTCCCGTCTGGCGCCTGCGTCCGTTTGTCCCCCGGGATGTCGTGGTGTTGGTGTTTTGGGTGGGGGCGGTCCAAGGGCGAGGGAGTCTACCCCGTGCAGGGGGATGGCGTGTTCCCTGGACCTGTTGGGCAGGATGTATATGCCCGCGTCCCCTGGTATGGTGCCCAGGTACATGTTGCCTGTGATGGCGGGGGCCGGGAGCGGTTGGCGCAGGGGCGAGGTGCATGGGGTGGAGCAGGGCGGGTCATGGTGCTCACACCAGGGGTGGTTGATGCCGTATGGGTTGATGTGTACGGCGAAGGGTCCGACGGCGCACTGTAGTTTGTGGGGTTGGATGTTGTTGAGGCGCGCCACTGCCCGTGTGACGGAGAGCCCTCCGCTGATTCACACGGCGTCCGCCCGTGATGCTGCTGGGTTCAGGCAGTCCGTGATGATGCCTGTGATCGTGCGGTTGTGGGTGGTATCTGACACTCTGGCGGGGGGGGCGCTGATGCGGAGGATGGTGTGGTCGTCGTGGAGGGTGCGGGCCTTGCGCCTTGCGTCGTGTCGGTGCTGGGCTTCCTGGGTGGGGGTGTGTACGCCTGTGTGTCTCGGTTTCTTGTTGGGGCGGTCTGCCCTGTGAAAGGGGGTGGGCCAGGAGGGGGCGTGATGGAGGGTGGGGTGTGGGAGGTCCCCCCGTGTTGTCCACGTGTACAGGGTGGTCGCGGCGGTCCCCCCCTGCCTGTATGGTGTATCCCTCGTCGTGTCGGCGATGAGTGACGCAGACGTTGGGGGCTGTCAGCTCATACACCTGTGTGGTGTTGTGGAGGTGGCGGGTGACGGTGATCTTGGCGGGGTCGTTCTTGCGGGTGGTGGTGTGGGGGATGATGTAGTGGGTCGCCCATTCATCAGGGGGGGTTGTGCTCCACCGTGTCCAGCTTGAGTGGGGGGTGGAGTGGCCTCGGCAATGGGGGCTTTTCTTGGGCTTTCGCGTGGGGCGCCAATTTGGTTTCGACCAGGTATTGCGGGCTCCAGGCTTCCGGAGCCGCTACCTGGGTGGCTGCCGCTGCTGCAGCTAGGAGGAGGGCGGTGGTGTTGGTGTCTAGGGGGGGGGGGGCTGGCTGGGGGGTAAGGGTGACGTGGTCTTGGTACGCCGACCAAATGATGTAGCCTTGTTTGGCGTTGCGGTGCGGGGTCTGCCGGATTGACAGTGCGGTCTTGACGTCCTCCGCTGCTTGTGGGTTCATGGGTGTGGCGTACGCCCATAACCCGGGGGATGTGTATGCCGTGTGGTGCTTGGCCTACTCCTCGTACCGGGTGGAGGTTGTGGTGGGTGCGTGTGAGCCCTACGTGTTCCTGAAGGAGGTCCCCACGGATGTCCTCCCACCGTTGCTGCCAGGTGTGTTTGTGGCTGTTGGGGGCGGGGTAGGTGATGACGATGGCTTGCCATGGGGTGGGGCGCGGGTGTACCGTTATTTGTGCCGATGATGCCTGTGGGGGTATGTGGATGGCGTGGGCGGGGGCTGCTGTTATGGGGTCTCCCTCCGTTGGTGTGATAGTGGCTTCCTCTTTGACGCTGAGGAGGAGGTGGTGGCGGTCCGTCGGTAGTGTCCAGGTGGTTGTGGATTCGGTGATTGAGTGGAGGCGGATGGCCTGGAGTCCCGGTGTGACTTCGTCCCACCGGAGCGTGCCATTGTGGACAGCCCGTTCTCGCGGTAGGTTTTGAAACCCGTTGCGGTCCGCGGTGGTGCGTCGTTGTTGGGGGAGCTCCATTGTGGTGATGGGGTGGGTGAGGGCCTCTTTGTGGGGGCTTTCCTGTGCGGTTGGTGGGGGCGGTGCTTGGGGAATATCGTCGTCCAGTTGTTCTGGGGCTTTCGCTTCTTGCAGTTCTGCGCTGATGGTGGCAAAGACGTCTTGGAGGGTGGGGGAGGCGGGGGGGTGCAGTGCCGGATCATTCCAGGTGATGTGTTTCCCTGCTGGGCTCCCGGGGTCTTGCTGTATGGTGATGGCGGCGGTGGCGTCGTCTTTAGGCGTCCATCGATGCGGATTGTGGTCGAGGGGGTGGAGGGTGATGGTGTGGCAGTGTTTCCAGCTGTGGAATGCAAGGGGGGCGTGGAGGCTGTGCCTGGTGTCCCCGGGTGGGCGGGGATGGGTCGCGGCTGCCGCTTCCAGGAAGGTGTCCATGGTGCCTTTCCAGGTGTCTTCCCACAGAAGGATGTCCTCCGTTCCCCACTCGTTGTTGTCTCCTCCCTGCTGCCTCCACCCCTGGAGGGTCGCGTGGTCCACTGGGAGCTCTCGGTGGACGGATTGGTAGTACTGCTCGGCGTCCATGGGGTGGGATAGGGTGCCGGCCAGTGTGGCGTAGACGTCCCTTGTGGGGGGGTGGCGCCGAGGGCGTGGCGGCGTGGTCGGGTTCCGCGTTCTGGTCCGCGGTGGCTGCCAGGGATACGGGGCGGGGTTGCATGGGGTGGTCTGGTTCCTGCGGTTCCGTGGCTTGCTGGTGGGCATGTGGGTGCGGGGCCGTGGCTGCCAGTAGGTGTTGGATGGCCGGGAGGACATCGTAGTCGTCGTCCCACGGGCAGTGGGCTGCAGTGCACCTCGTGTCGGGGGAAGCGGGCGGACGGTGTGGCTGCGGTGTTGCGGGGCGGTGTACGTTAGGGTGGGCGACACGTGCAGGTGGTGGCGTGCTCGCTCTGCTGTTCCGTTCCCCGTGACCTCTGACCCTTGGGGTGTTGTGTTTTGTGCCTATTTGCTGGTGTTCCCTGGAGGGCGGGGTCCCGGTCATGGGGCGGTCCGGTGAGGTTCAGTGGGTGTTCGGGGGTTTCCTCTGTGTGGGATGGTAGTAGGTGGCGTGGTTGGTGCAGGTGACGTGGTGGGGGGTGCTGGTGATGCTGGCGGTTAGGGTGGTGTGGGCGATGGAGTGAAGTCAGGAGTGGGTGACTGTGCCGCTGGCAGTGCCGTTGGTGAGGGTAGGCGATAGTGAAGGCGAGGCGGTGCAGGCAACGTGTTAGTTGATGGTGAGGTTGGTGGGTCAGCCGGTCACTGTTGTCGCTGTCGCTGTTGCTGGTGGTGTTGGCGCCTCTGGTGGTGTCGTTGATGCTGAAGGTGAGGGTTCCACTGAGAGTGCCACTGGTGTTGGTGGCGATGGCGCCTCTGGTATTGTTGGTGATGCTGATGGTGAGGGTGGTGGTTTGTTTGGTGATTGCGAGGGTGCTGCTGGTGACGTATCGGGCGGTGGTGTTGCCGGTGGTGTCGATGGTGAGGGTGCTGTCCCCCGGCGTTGGGGATGTAACGTAATTGGGATGTGGCACATCGTGGTGGTGAGGGTGCTGTAGATGACACGTCGGGTGGGCCGATGTCGCTGGCGGTGGAGGTGCGGTAGGTGTTGTGGTTGTGAGGGTGGCGTAGGGGAAGCCCCGAGTGACGCCCCGAGTGGGTGGTGTACTGGGTGATGGTAGTGGGGAGCAAAGGTGTCCTTGGACTGCGGGTAGACCTCGTTCGGTGATGGTGGTGCTGGTGGTGTCGATGTGGAGGCCGTTTGAGATGCCAGGCTGCTGGCATTGTGTGGGGTGATGGTGCCGCTGGCGAGTTCGATGGTGAGTGCAGGTGGTGCCATGGGCGGTGGTGCTGGTGGCGACGGCGTTGCCGATGGTGTCACAGTTGAATGTGCTGCTGGTGATGCCGACGACGTGGGTGCGGTGGTGGTAGTGATGTGGATGACAGTTTATGACAGTTCATCGAGGTTGGTGGCGGTGGTGGCGATGTCGATGGCAGGGGCTATTTCTGGGTGTGGGTCTGCGTGCGGGGGGTCTTTGCCCTGTTCTGGGCGCTATTGGCCGTCTTGCCTGCTGATCCTGGTGATGATCATCGTCGTCTGGCCCTGTCGGTGTTGGGTGGCTGTTTCCGGCGGAGGGTGATATTGCTGGTGGGGTTACCGCGGGTGTTGCTGCAGGGTTTGGGTGTAGATGACGTTTAGGGTGTGGTGTTGGCGTCGTTGGTGGATGGTGCGACTGGTGGTGGTGGCGTTGGTGACAGCGGTAGTGGATGTGTGGGTTGTTGGTGAGGTTGCCGTCGCTGGTGTTTTGGGTTGTGCTGGTGATGGTGCTGCTGGCTGCGTAGATGGCGGGGGGTGTAGGCGATGCCGCTGTTGTTAGTGGGAGGGGGGAAGGGATGGCGGAACCGTATTCAGATTGTGGTGCCGCCGGTTGCACGGGTAGGGAGGGTGATGTCGGTGATGCATCGGTTGATGGTGCTCCTTGCGGTGGTGTTGCTGAGGGCAGTGTAGGTGACGCGCTTGGTGTTGGCGTTTGTGGCCGGCAGTGTTGTCGGCGATGCCCCGGACGTTGGTGCCTGTTCTTTATGCGAGGGTGCTGCAGGGGGTGATATGGCTGGTGTGGCGCTGGTGAGGTAGGTGTAGGTGGTGTCGCTGTGGGCGGCCTCATCGTTGATGCCGCTGGAGGGGGTGGTGCCGGTGACGGTTCAGCTGATGCCGTTCGTGTTGGCTGAGCGGTTGTCGTGTCAGGCGTTGGTGGTGTTGGTGACACTGATGGTGATGTTGGTGTCGGTGGTGCTCCGGGTGTCGGCGTCGTTGACGACGTTGATGGTGAGGGCGCTGCTGGTGGTGTTTTGGCGGTTGGTGCCGGTGGTGGTGCTCAAATGTTGAGGGTGCCGGGGGTGTTGGGTGCCGGTCTGCGACGTCGGGGTATCTCCTTGCCACTCCTGGCGGAGCGTGCCGCTGGTGTTGCTGCTGGTGAGGGTGGTGGATGTGATGGTGTTGTTGATGTTGTTGGTGCTGGCTGGGGTGGTCGTTGGTGATGCTCCGGGTGATGTCAATGCTGCGGGTGGTGATGGGAATGGTGTTGTAGGTAGGTGGTGCGCCGTTCTGCGGTGCTGCTGGCGTTGCTGACGGTGAGGGCGGTAGTTCTGGGTGTGGGTGGTCCCTGGGCCTTGTTTAGTGTGTGCTGTTGCTATTCCTTGCTTGGGGCCCGGTTGGTGGCGCTGCTGGTGTTTGTTCGCCAGTCCTGCTGGCGTTCATGGTTACGCTGACGGTGAGGGCCTCGTAGGTGATATACTGTGCTGGGGTCGTGGGTGTTGGTGTTTGTCGGGGTGTTGTAGGTGGCGTATCATGGTTGCTGTCGATCCAGGTGACGTCGTTGGCGGGGGTGGTCCTGGCGGTGCTGTGGCTGTTGGCGTCGCTGGTGATGCCGATGGTGAGGGTGTCGCAAGTGATGCTTTGGTGGTTGGCGTTTCTTGTGGTGGCCTGATGGTGAGGGTGTTGCTAGCGTTGGTGCTGGGTGTGGGCCTGCGCTTGGGTGGTCGGCAGTTCTGGGCGTAGGGTCCCGCCACTTCTGGCGGGGGGCCTGGCATGCGCTGGTTGTTGGCTGGTGGTCTGCTGGCTGGCGGTCCTGGTGGTGCCGGTCGTCTCTGGTGTTGGGGTAGTTCCTTCGCCTATCTTGGGGTCTGCAGTTGTAGGTGTTGCACCGGTTGTTATCGAGGGTGTTGATGCCGTCGGTGGGTGGCGGTTTTGCTGTGATGCTGATGTTGGTGGCAGTGCCGATGTTGTTGGTGAGGGTACCGCCGGCGGAGCTCCGGGTGTTGGCGCCGCTGGTGATGACAATTGCGAGGGCGTTGTAGGTGATGCCTTGGTGGATGGTGGTGCTCTGACGGTGCCCTCGGCGTGGGGCCTTGCCACTCCTGGTGGAGGCTCCCGTGGGTGTTGCTGGCCGGTGCGTTGGCCCTGGCGGTGTTGGCCGCATCTGGTGTCGGGGTAGCTCTTGGTGTTGTTGATGCCAGTGGTGCTGCAGGTGTTGCGGCTCTGGGTCGTTGACATTCAGGTTGCGTCGTTGGTGGTTCTGTTGTTGATGCCGGTGGTGAGAGCGTTGCGGGCGATGTTACGGTTCACGCTGTCTCTGGTGTTGATGATGTTGAAGGTGCTGCTGGTGGTTCTGGTGTGGGTCCGTGTGTGGGCGGTCAGTGGCCTGTGTTCGCGCGTGGGCTCTCTCTGTTCCCGGGTGAGGGCCCGGTGGGCGGTGGCGCTGGCCGGTCACGTTGGTGGTGTGGGTCGGTGGTGATGCCGATGGCGAGGGTGTTGCAGGTGATGTTCCGGCTGATGTCGGCAGTGAGGGTGGTGTAGGTGGCGCCGGTGGTGGCGACGGTGTGGGTACCGCTGGTGATGGTTTGGTGGATGGCGTCTCGTGCGTTGCTTTTGTGCTGAGTGTGTTGTTGATGATGGTTCCAGGCGTGTGCCTGTGCCTCCCCTGGTGGGAGCTTGGTGGGTGGAAGTGGTTTGTTGGTTCACCGGTTCTGGTGGCGCTGGCTGCCTCTGGTGCCGGAGGTTGCAGCTGGTGGCGTTGATGGTGGGGGTGGTGCTGGTGATGGTGTTGTTGATGCTGTTGGCGTGGGTGATGTAGGTGTTGTACCTGGTGTTGCTGCGCGTAGGTGCCGTAGGCGTTGCTGGGAACTGCGGTGCTGCCGCTTATGGCGATGGTGAGGGTTTTGGGTGTTGCGCTGGCGTGATCGTTGGTAGTGTTGGTGGTTCTGATGGTGAGGGTGCTGGCGGTGGCGGCTCTGGGTGCGGTTCTGCGCGTGGCGCGGGTGTGGTCGTTGGCCGGTGTTGGGTGCTTTCTTGTGTTCATTTGATGTTGGCGAGGGTGTGTGAGGTGTTTTCCTGGGGCTGGGGCTGCTGGTGTTGCCGACAGTGGGGGCGTTGCGCTGGTTGTCGGCGTTGGTGAGGGTGCCGTTGGTGATGTACTGGGTGCCGTTGCCGCTGGTGCTGCCGTATGCTCCGGGTGTTTCCGTTGGTGAGGGTGTTGTGGGTGGCGTTCGGTTTGGGGGTTGTTGGTGGCCTTGACCATGTGGGCGTCGCAGTCGTTGGTTCTGGGTGTGGGTTTGGGCATGGTTCGTCGTTGGGTGTTGCTCGGCGTGGGCCCTCGCCACTCCTGGCTGAGGGCTTGGTGGGTGGCGCTGCTGGTTGGTCTACCTGTCTGTCCTGGTGGTGTTTCTTGCGGTCCTTCACCTCTCCTGGCGGAGAGTTCTTGGGTTCCTTAGGGTTTCCTGTGTTTTGTGCATTTGTGGTGAGGGCGGTACTCGCGCTTTTGTGTGTTGTGTGTGTTTGTGTGGCTTGTGTTGGTGGCGGCCGTGGTGGTGTGTGTTGTGTGGGCGCGGGTGTGTGTGCGGTGTGTTGGTGGTGCATTTGGGTGCCTGCCCTCGCCTCTCTGGGCTTGGGTTGGCGGCTCTGTGTGGCTGTGGGGGCTGTGTGTAGCGGTCCCTTGCCTGCCCTGGCTGTGGGGCCTGGGTGTGGTTCCGCGCCATTCCTGGCCGGGGTCTGTTGGTGGTGGTGTGTTCCCCCGCCGCCCCCTTTGCGTGCCCCCCCCCCCTTTTTCTTTTGGCTGCGTCGCCTGGCGTGCAGTTCCCCTGGTGCCTTGTCCGGGACTACCCGGGCTGTGGTGGGTCTGCGGTGGGGCTGGTTGGGGGGGGGGGGTCCTTGACGCTGGCTTGGGTCCCTTCCCCTGGTGTTTCCTCTTGGGGGGGCTGATGCTTGCACTCCCCGTCAGGGTGTAACTCTGTTGTACGGGCCGTCCATTTGTACCCGCTCCGTACAAATGGACTTGCTCCGTAGCCAGGTACTCCAGCCGTTCCCCACAACGGCGTCGGCCACACTGTGGGACCCCCCCCAGGATCTAAAAAGGCGGAGCACGGGACCGGGGCAGGGAACGCGGAGGGGCACGAACCGCCTGGAACAGGCCTACTGGTGCCCTGCACCAGAACTGCGAGAAGTGCGCGCGCCATACCGCCCCGGGGGGGGGGGGAGGCGCGTACGCCGCGGGAGCGCGAGCGCACACACACGCAACGGACACGCGGTGCGCACCCAAAGGCCAACCGGAAGGAGCCCGCGGAACGCACAGACCGCATGGAATGGAGTACCGGCAGGCGAAGGGGAGGGACACCGGGGCGCGACAACCCGCAACAAGCACTGCGAGGGACGCGAGGGAAGGGGGGAGCCCAGGGTGAGAAGCGAGAACCGGCACCGACCCCGACGCGAAGACCTGCCGCTAGCGCCGCGCACACACGACCAGGGCACTGCACCCAAGAAGGCAGTAGTAGCACACAGTGATACGCACCAGCATCGCGGCTAGGCAGCCTCCGCACCAGCCCATAGGGGTCCCACTGGCGACAAGCCAAAAGCACGGGCCTGGCGGCGCTGGCAGCCCGGGCAACCACGCATCAGGCGGGCGGCGTAGTGGGCAAGCGCCTGCAGCCACGGTTGCTAAGTGACGCACAGACGGGGAGTGGCGAAATAGGGAAGCCGGGGAGGGACAGGGCTCCGAGCCCCGTGAACCTGGCGGACTCCGCCAGCGGGCAGGAGGTGTGTCATGATGGCCCCCCCACTACGTCCCGGTGGGGAGGATATCACCCCCGACCAGGTGGCCCCCCGGGGCCGAAGACCGCCTAGTACCCGAAAAGTCAAACCTCAAACCTCAAACCCCAGGCACACTGACTGAGGTCAGGACACTGAAGGTCACCACCCAAATGCGGAGGCAAGTCGGTAGGCTCACACTGGGACTGACAGTGCCGGACCGCTGGGAGCTCACTTCAGGCAACCCGGAATTCAGCCTGGCGCCTTTAGGATCTCAGCCACAGGCACAGTCACAGACACACAGTATCACAGGCACTATCTGTACTCAAGTACCGGTCCAATGGACCATATGTAATGGAATGTTCACGGTGATTGTGGTTGCCCCCGTATGTCGATTGAAGTCCCTTATGGAGAGCATCTCTGGCTCCGTAGCAGTGCAGCGGGGGCATGTAGGTATGTACATGGCGATCCCCAGAGTGATGCACAGCCTCTCGGGTCGCTGCGGTATGATGTACAAGATAGCACGTCAAAACAGCGATTCAAAGCAAAAATGTCAGGGGATGAGACGCATCCTGGAGGGCAGGGCAAAGACATGTAAACACACTCCGCAAGGAGCAGCCAACCATGCCCCGGTTAGGATAAGGCGTCATCAAGGGAAGTCGGGGAGAGAAGTGCCCGTAGGCGAGCAACTCACACACACTCACCCACGATCGGGATCCCTGAGTCTGCCATGGGACCAGATCACACACACATTCGCAGTGTCGATGGCGGCGACACCCGTTGCGCAACATCGTATGGGCTTCAAAGCCCCCAGACTTCACAAAAATGAAGGGGTCAGTCGCCCAACCTGGTTTGCCAGGATACGTCAGCAGGGGAAGTGACATACAATCGGTGATAGTCAGGACAGTAGAGGTAGGCCACCCATCCGCTTGGTTCTCATCGGATTCAGCGTGCGGGGCTGTGGCGGTCGGTTCGGGTCCCGGGTCTCGGCATGAGAGGTGGTCCCACCTGGTTTGTCATGGATTTAGCAGGGGGGTCAACCAGTACGACTGAACCATGAGAGAGACAGAGGGAGCAGAACTGGGTCCGCCAAACTTGGCTTCGGGAGGTCAGCATTCCGCAGAGGTCTGAGCAACACCTAACGGCTATGTCAAACCACCCGATTGGGGGGCTGCTCGACCTGCGCACCATTTCAACCACTCCACCGGAACAACATTGCACCAGAGCTGGGAGAGAGCAAGCAAGCAAGGGATGTACTGACGACCTGACAAACATGTGCTCAATCTGCCCACTAGGGGAGATCTCAGGGCGGGGATCAGTTGCCCCTAGCTTCTTTCGCCCTTGTCAAACCCGGCAAGTCAAAGACCTGGATGTTTGTCTGGTGCTTGTGGACATACTCCACGAAAAGGGTTGGTAATCCGCGGCACAAAGGAGAAGACGGGCTCCCAGGTGTCATGGGAGGGCCCGTAGCCTCTCCAGCGCACCTTGAACTCCACTCCTCCAGGCGCCGAGGCACTCGGACGCTGGGCCAGGATGTTCCCGACAGTGTAGTAGTCCCGCGCAGCATAGTCGTCGTCTGAGTGGCCCTCATGGGCGGCATAGTCCAGGGACACGTGCTTCCTACTGACATCAGGCTCACGGGGACGGAGTTGGCTTTCATGTCGTTCCCTGAACTGTCTGGGGCCCACTCTGATGCGGTAGGTGTCCTCACCAATCCTGCGGACCACCTCTCTGGGTTTGAACCAGGTTTCAGTAGGGAGAGTGCCCATAGGCCGGGTTCTCAGTACCCACACCGGGTCACCCACCCTGAACCTGTGCGATGCAGACCTCGGGGCCGTCTTGGCTCGCCCGGCGTGCTCCTTCTCGAGCTGCTGACAAATCTCCTGCGCCGTGGTCTCTTGCCGCTCGAAGAACTCCTTGGCATCCATTGCCATGCCTTTACATGACAAGGGGAGTCCCCTACCCAGGGGGTCTCTGGCGAAGAGAATCTGGTGAGGCGACAACCGATTCGGTGTGGGGGTGTCATGATCGGCCTTGACAGCCGCCCACATCTCCTCAAACCAGTTGCGGCGCTTGTTGGCGAGGTGGAACTTCCGCAGCTTCTCAAACAGCTGCCTTCCAGCCAATTCAGCTCGGCCATTAGACCGCCTGAGATAGGCGACGCTCTTGGCATGCCGCATCTTCATGAGGGAACACATGGCCTTGAACAAGCCGCCAAGAACTGGGGTCCACGGTCGATGCAAATGGTACGGGGGACGCTGAAGACGGTCCGCCATTGACGAATCATCATGACTGCAACTTCCTTGGCTAGCAGCCCCTCTTTGCGCGCTGGGACTGCCACAACGTAGCCGCCCTGTCGGTCCACACACAGGACCACACAATCGAAAACTTCTATTCCGATATGTACTTCCGGCATGGAGAAGACATCCATGGCCACACTCTCCAGGTGCTGGTCAGGAATCGGCGTCCGTTGGGCTTCCCCCTCGACATTCCGGTTGTCATGATTGCAGGCCTGACAGACCGAGCAACCCTTCTTGACCTGCTTGATGGCATTGCAGAGGCCGATCTCATGGATCTTGAACCGGCGCTGCATGTCAATGGCTTGCTTCCTAACCCCTGGGTGCATCATGTGGTGGTGCCAAGCTTCACATAGCTCAGGCACCCGGGACTCCGGTACTAGCAACCTACTGTTCCGGTAGACCTTGCCATCTTCCTCGGTGAGCCCCTTCGGCCACTTCTGCCCGTCGTCAGGGTCAGTGAGAGCCCGGTACTTGGACTCAAAAGCCTCAGACTTGGCGTAGTCGTGGCTCTGATCATCTTCGAGGCACGACTCAGGGGAGAGATGCTTGTCGGACTCAGCACCCTCTGGTGCGAGTACTCGGACCGCTCTGCTCACCCTTCCACCCAGGGGAACCCCTGCAGCCATGCAGACCAAGCATTTGATACGCTCCTTCTCCATCATGCGCTCCATATCAATGATATTCTTGGCCTCAGCGGTCTCAGCCTCATCGATATGGGCAGAGACGTCCGTCATGCCCTTGCTGGCGGGATAGGCCCACCTGCGGAGACAGTCTGCTACGGTGTTGTCCTTTCCGGGAGTGTGGACCACCGTGCGATCCAACTTGGCCAAGGTCTCATGCCATCTAGCTCTACGGGAGGCTGGTCCTGAGGGGGTGTCCACGTGCTCTTTGTGCCACGACTGCAGACTCTTATGGTCCGTGCAGACGGTGACGGGACGCAGGGCTATGTACCCGGCCCACTTCCTGAGAGCCACGAAGATGGCATACGCCTCCTTTTCTCGGGGCGTCAACGTCCGTCTCTGGCCTTCCGCCAGGATTCGGCTCCAGAAGGCCACAGGCACGTGCCTCCCATAGTCAGGCACTTGCTCCAACACGGCACCTATGGCGTAGCGGGAGGCGTCTGTGCGCAGGACGAACCCTCGGTTCAGATCTGGGACGTGCAGACCCACTGCGGATAGCAGCGGTTGCTTCATCCTCTCAAAGGCACGGTTCGACTGTTCATTCCAGACCAGACCCTTCTTGGACCCCTTCTTTGTCTCCTCCTGGTTGCATTTGAGCATGGCGGTCACCGGGGCTGCATACTCGACATACATTTTGATGTACCCGGAGTAGTAGTTGCAGAACCCCAGGTAAGCCCGCAATTCGGACACCGTCTTGGGCTTCTCCCGGTGTTCAATGGCCGCTACCTTTTCAGGTATGGGCTTCCGCTGCCCGTTGCCAACTATGTGGCCTGCGAAGACCACCTTGCTTACCGCGATAGTGGCTTTGCCACTGCTGCCCGTCAGTTTGTGCCAGACCAGCAAGTCCCGCACTCTGGTGACATCCCGCTCATGTGCCTCAAGCAGCTCATCGTAGCTCATGCTGTGTTCCCCTGACCCAATGATCACATCGTGGACAAAGGGGTCTGCACAGTCACGCACTGGCTCCAGCAAGTTTTCCAGCATCCCCTGGAAAGCCGCATTGCCGTTGGTAACGCCCATGGGTATCACCTTCCACTGGAGTGGTCCAAGTGGGGTGCTCATGGCTGTGCAGGCACGGGACTCTTCGGCGAGAGGCATCTGGTGATAACCATGTTTCAGGTCAATCACCGTGAAAATCCTCTGCCGGAATTGCTCTTGCAGCATGTCCTCAATGAGGGGCAGCATATAGCTGTCATGCTGCGTCTGAGCATTCAGGCCGCGGTAGTCGACCATAAGCCGCCATTTCCCGGCCACCTTCTTCGGGACGACGAGGCAGGGTGAGGCGCAATCGGAGTGACAGGGCTCCAACCAACCAGGGTCGACGAACTCCCTGAGAATCTTCTCCATAGCCTCTTTCCTCTCACCCCTGAGGAGGAACTCCCGGTGCCGGTACACAAGGGAGTCTGGCTTCAGTCGTATCTATGCCTCACCGTACGGTCCACGAACCGGTGGCAGGAACACAGGCTTTCCAGTGAAGAAGGTGTCACATTACTTCTGCTTCAGCCTGGCCCTCAATGCCTGGATCTTGGGGCACCCATCGGACTCCGCCTTGGCTTTGCTGGGCACTTGGACCACTGAGCTTATTTGAGGGTTAGCGATCCCGCTCGTATTCGGCTCCAGGGATCTCCCCAAGTGGCTCATCGGCCCATCTCGGGCCTTGCGACGGAACAGATCACCATAAGTGGGTGGGTTAGGGCCAATTGGCTCGTCCTGACTGGATATCTGGTCAATTACCCACCTTGCGAAGGTATTCCCTTCATGGGAACCAGAGACGATGGCGTCCACTTCCCACCAGGCTTTGTTCTGGCCTTTCCCCTCATATACCCTTTTGGTGCCTTCTTGGTCTTACGGGGGGGGGGAGAGTTCAGTCCCATTTCGCCTTTTTGCTCTTCTTGCCCCACTTTCCTCCCCCCGCTCACGCCACCTTCAACCCTTCTCACGCACTCCGTTCACAGCCCAGAGGCGGTCAAAGGGGCTTTTTATGGTGGGCGGGGTCATATCTTCCATTCTTGAATACCCCTGGCAGCCTCAGGTTCCGCGGTAACGCAGCGGATCGTCGATGTTGTATCGAGGTGATCTCCTCAGAAACCCCGGTGGAGGGTGCACTTGCCATAGGGGCTTTGTCCTGTGGGTCCTGCAGGTCCATGACACCAATGTTCATGGCACACAATTCCACGAGCCCCCCTGGTCCTGTGAGTATGTGAACCGACCCATGAACTCATCGGGATCTGAGAAAGGGAGAAAAGGGTCTCATCGAGCATCGCCTCCTTGGTCAGGTCCCAGTCTGTACCAGCTGCGGAGACCATCAGGAGCGAGCTGATGGGCGCGCCGGTAGTTGGCACTTCAAGCCATGCTGAATGCTTTTCTGGTGGGACTGTGTCGGGTGCCTTCACCTGATGGCAAAAGCCAGGCAAGAGGGATATCATGATGCATAGGGCATGCACCAGATGTGGATCGCCCCTTGTTGGGGCTGAAGCACGGGGAGTATCGTTTTCAATCCACCCTCTGGAATTCTGATGAATCCCAGCCTGGGGGGCCATACTCGCGGACAGGGCAAATACAACTGACACTAACATATGGTAATCCCATCATGTGGACTTAGATTCTGGGTCACTCCCCTTGGGGGCAGCCCCGGTCAGTCTGTGAACCGCTGATGGTCCCTCTCTCAAGCCGTGCCCAGGCTGTGATCGTGCTGAACTCGGCGTTAACAAACTACTCCGCAACTCAGGTTTAATGGGAATGATGATCGAGGGTATGACCTGGGGATCAGGACCGCTTCAACAGCTGGTCCCTGCCGGTAAGGCAGGTACGCAAATATTAAAAACCTCTGCTACCAGAAAATTCAAACAGGCTTGGACTGTTGATTGCTTTGATGATATTGTCTGGTTTGTCGCTCTGCTTGCTCCTGCCGCTTCCTGATGTAGCTCAGGTTTTCGAAAATAGATTTCTTGTTGAAATAAGCCAAACCTCCAAGTACCCACAGTGCAAGAGATGAAACACAGGATCAAATCCAAAACATAGGGGGTTGCAGTCAAAAGAGATGGTGGATCAACAAAGGCACTCACAATAACTACAGATCTAGGAAACGATAGTTAGAAAATATCCTACAATCATAGAAAAACTGCCCACGCCGGCACACTGTCTTTTATAGTGCCATCCAGAGATGTGCATTCTTTGTTTGGGTCCCATGGATACTGAGGTGGCATGGTATGGATCAATGTCAGCGCCTCAGTAAGTCCAGGAAATAGTGCGTAAGTCGAATCTGTTGGGGGGGTCAGGGGTCCACACAACATCCGAAGTCCAATGCTTGGTGCAAACGATGGACGGTACGGGAAACCGGACGCGTCAGTGACCAGATCCACACACGCCAACCACCGCAGCGCACGCAGCCCAAGCCCGACGCCAGAGGGACTCGCTAGGGACAACCCCATCGCGGGGCCCCAAACGGGTACAACGCGGAGCAAGCCCCGCGCTCCTGCCCCGGTCCGTGCCAGCAGCAGGCGCAATGAGCCCGGTTCTCGGCCCGCCTACGCGTGCCCCGCGCAGCCGCCCAGTAAAGCCGGGGGCACAAGCCCCCCGGGTGGAGAAAGGCACCACAGCGTTGGGAGAGCCGACCGGAGCACCGACAGCGACCAGACCGGCTGAGGCGCGGCGCACCAAGCGGGGCCACGAGGCACGCCACAGAGGCACGCCGCAGTCCACAACCAAGGCACAATGGCTGCCAGCCTGCCCTAAACCCGGAGAGCCTGCACAACACGCAACGAACCACGGCACCCGAACAGGTGCCAAGCAACACCACCGCCGTCCAGATGGACGTCTGCGCGCCCGGCAGCGAACCCAGCCCCTGCCGGCTACAGAACAGCCACAGTCCGGCTAAACAAGTGCGCGCCCAGAAGGTACCCAGCCCTTGCCGGCTACGAAGAGCCGCCGTCCGGATGGAGGAGTGCGTGCCCGGAGGGTGCCGAGCCCAGGCCGGCTACGAACAACCGCCGTCCAGATGGACGAGTGCGCGCCCGGCAGCGTACCCAGCCCCTGCCGGCTACGCAACAGCCGCCGTCTGGTTGTGCGAGTGCGCACCCGGAGGGTACCCAGCCCATGCCGGCAACGAACAGCCGCCATCCGGATTGACGAGTGCGCGCTCCGCAGCTACGCCCCGCACACATAACACACAGCACAACACATCGGGCCAGCACAACGGTGAACAGGAGCCAAGTCACCCAGGACACGGCACACGCAGCACAACACACCAAGCGTGCACACCGGTGATCAGGATCCAAGTGACCCAGGACACTGCACGCGCAACACCACACACCGGGCAGGCACATCAGTGAACAGGAGCCGAGTGGTGCAGGACACCGCAAGAGCAACACAGCAAACCAAGCAGGCACACGGGTGAACAGGAGCCCAGCCACCCAGGACACCGAACGCGCGACACGACACACTGAGGGTGCACACCGGTGAACAGGAGCCAAGTGGCCCAGGACACCGCATATGCAACACAACGCACCGAGCGGGCACAACGGTGAACAGGAGGCAAGTGGACCAGGACACTACACACGTGCACACGTAGCGAGGCTGAGTGATGCGAAAAAACCAACACCCCATGGGTCGGGCGCAATGGGGCGACCCAGCCGACCCACCGGGCCAGCAGCAGGGGTGGTACCCCAAGGCCACTGGTCCGAGCCCAGCCAGGCTGCATCGGGGACCACGGCAAACGTCACCCAGAGCCATGGAAGCAAGCGGTGATAGGCGAGCTGGTACACAGTCCAGGAGCCAAGCAGAGAGGCCCCGCAACTCAAGCCACAAGAGTGAGGCGGTCGTACCGTAGACTAGCGGGAGCAATAACCCTTGTGGTGAGAGATACTCCACACGGCTGGGCAGCCCTGGGAGCTGCCGTCCGAAGGAGGGGGCTTGTGGCCCTACCGATGGACACATCTGGGGATACCGTCCCACCTGGGACACATGGACCGGATGGTCGCAACACTCCCTTCTGAAGCACCTGCGGGAGCGGCTTAAGAGACACCTGAACTAGGGCAGTCGAAGGGACAGGACGTCCCCTCGGTAAGACCTTCCCCCTGCATTCTGAAAAAAGGCATCCCGAGCTGCCGAAAATACCTATCTACCTCGTTTATAGTGCCATCTAGAGATGTGCACTCTTTGTTTTTGGTCCCATGGATACTGAGTGGCATGGTATGGATCAATGTCAGCGCCTCAGTCAGCCCAGGAACTGGTGCGTAAGTCCAATCTGTTCGGGGGTCAGGGGTCCACACAACACCCAAGGTCTACACATGGTTTACACATCTCCAGAACAACTGAACCTTACCTTTTGGCGTGGAAATACACTTTTTTCCTACTCCCGCGTCGTGCTGTGATGGACACCACTGTCTCACTTTAAATGAAAAAGGGTATTTTCCTTGACCTCCCCGTGGTTTCAGCATCCTTTTAAAATTACCTATAACTTCCCTAACACTCTAAAGAGGACGCTGCGTCAGGGCAGTCGGAAGTTTTTGCCTTGTCGTAACAGACACCAACAGTCCCCACTGCGCTCAGAGGCGTCGCTGGGGTGGCTGCGGCTTGGTAGGGGGTTAGAGTCGGCATACAAAGTAATGTGATCAGAGATTTCTCCCTCCAAGTAGCAAAACCCAAAACCCAACACTGAGAACGGTCAGGGCACGCAGTCCGGGTCTTTGTGGAACCTGCTGGTTGTACCTGGCCTGACCTTAGGGCAGGCTCTGGCGTTAAAAGTTCTTCGCCCCTTGATGGAGTCTTGGGGTTCTGGCCAGTGGTCCTTGAGGCAGCGGTTCGGCTACAACGCGGCCTACTGCGCTGTATCTGCTCAGGGATATCTGAAAAGAAAGGATGCAAGGGATGAGGGCCTGATTTATGGGCAAGGATCGCCGATACACCTGCATCCGTCAAATGACGGCCTAGATTTTTTCTGAGGGTACACATCTGTCCAGAATCTCCATGTGCACTAAATGCACCTTTTTACGCAACCTTTTTTCACCACAGGACTTTTTAAATCCCTGGATTCATATGCACAGAAAAGCGGCGTGCCGGAGCGCATCCTAATTTGGCGCCGGAAAAGACAGAGAAAATAAGATTACAACAGTATGTCACGCAATAATCCAGAAATGACGAAACATACATGAAAGAATAAACGTAGAGATTCCACCCATGCTTACAGGAAAACTCAAGGAGGAAGAACTCGATAATTCAATAAGAGTTCAGAGAAAGAGGTATAAACATACAGGTTGTATTTGCTTCGCATGCAGGACACACATTGCTTGTCTCGAGTTACCATAGACTAGCCGTGTCGCAACGCGGACATACAGCAGAGGGATTGATTCGCAGATTCCAAGATGATTAGAGGTGAGATCAGAGGGAAACGAATGGCCTTCGGGGGGCTAACGGTGTTGTTCTGCAGTGCAATGCGGGGCAACCATGACAACTGCTCTTACACACCCACCTCCCTCTTTTGTAGCACTGATTAGAACATACATACGAGTGCATATTGGCTGTGCTTCGCTTTCTCCTCCCCTTTTGGTTGCTCTCCGGCAGTACGTAAGGTGAGTAAGCCCAGGAGGGGCCACCCCCTGGTTGAGTCAGTGATTGTGACCACCGTGTGGTATTGATCGATTGTGGATAAGTGATTAAAAATAGTGGGCTGCTCTACTTGTGCATACTCGTGCATGCATATGACGCATTGAAGGGTAGGCCACGCGAGGTATGACACTTGTTTAGGTTACCCAGGGGCTCCGTCCTACGTTCTATAAGAGAACGGGCGGAGTTCCTTAAGCTTGCTTGCTTGATAGGGCGGCTTTTAGACAGCGTATTATTTTCCTGCTGCAGATCCGTATAATACGGGAAGGCAGCTTAGGTTCCTAAGCTAAAAGCCGTCCTGCATTTGCCTCTGCTGTCAGGTGGAAGAGGTAAGGGTGATTGGTGCAGTTCCTCGCCCAGCTAAACAGGGCGCTGATCCCACGAACAACAAACTGTGCCTCAGCCAGGAGTGGCGGCGACAGTCCGCCTTCATCATCATCCACGCTGTGCACGCTGATGGAGCACTCCTTCACTCCAAGCCCTGACATGGAAAAGTGTTGTGACGTCCCTGTTAGGCCACAGTTACTTAGTAGCGCTGTGTTCTCTTGTACTTTCACAGGGGGGCCACCAGGGTGTGAGACCTCTTCCTGGACAACCGCAAGTAGCGTGTGCTCGCTGGGTTACCCAGCTGTGAAAGGGTCAATCCATGTACCCCTGAACCAGATCCAGTTCCTCATCTGAGAGGAGGTCCTCCGATTCACCAACGTCAACGGGGGAAACCGCGAAGCATTGCCGCCAGGGCTCCGCAATCACGCGGTTGACGCACACAACGTCTGTGGTATTGGCCTGCTCCAGGCCCCCATGCGCATAGTGGAATTCCGTTGGCCATCTCTAGGGTGGCATTGGCTGTCCCTCAGCGTCCTGATAGGTACTCTCACCAGCCTGTAGGACGACCTTGTTCAACGTCATGTTGTCCAGTGATGCCACCTTAATCTCGGGTACTTTCCCTCCTCAGTACAGCCCATAGGGACGACGAACACTGCTTTGGAGCGCTCCTTGCGGATCTTTGCAACCGCCCTTGGAATGTCCACTCTGGGACAATGGATCCACATCAGACCTTGATGCGGACCCCAGTGTTTATTGTATGCTGAGTCCTGGGTGCCCCAGTACTTCTCGTACATCCCAAGACGGGCGGAGGTTCGTGAGGAAAACGCATCCAGGGCCAGATCCGATGCTCCGAGATCAGCAACCACCCGGTTTGCCATTTCTGGCTTGACGCCGTACTCCTGGTACGTCGGCCCTACGGGCTCGGTCCCCAGTGCGGCTACCCCGAGCTGATGGCGCTCAGGGGGGATCCATTGGCACTCCGGGCGGTGATCCGGTGACAATAGCCACGAAGGTTGGTCGTCCTGGTACAGGGTCACAGAGGCCTCGCCCGGGAGAACGCCGGAGTCCGTCCCTATCATGAAGCCCTACCCGACGGTCATGTCCAGGTCCATCTGGGCCTCATAGAACTTTCCCTTGAGGAGGAGTTCCTTGCCAAGGTCGGTGCAGCTCAGTTCACGATGGTTCACAATTAGCAGCTAAAATCTTTGCTGCCTTCGTACCTCCCACCATGTACTGGCCATTGGCTATCTTCAGGCTGACGGGTCTCCGACTTGCGGTAGGACACTCTGGCGGAAGTAGGCCAGCGTTGACAAGACTTACCTGGGCACCTGTGTCAACCAGCACGTTGAAGACCGGTTCCACTTCCCTGCACAGGGCACGGATCTTGAGATGACGCTGCCGCTCGCGGCCAATTCGGCACACGGCGTGCAACCTGAGAATATCCGGCCTTTCCAGAATTTCAATCAGCGACTGTTGCAGGTCGTGGGTGATTGGCTCTAACAGCCCATCTGCAGCTTCCAGCTGCGGTCCGGGTGACCCTCTGATACTGTACGAAACATCTTGTATTACGTCGAAAAAATTCTTGGTCGCGAAGGATGACTGGGTGCAAGGGTTGGTGCCTTCATCAGGACCTTGGTCAGACACGTGGGTCCGCCTAGGGCGGTTATCCCTCCGGCATTCGCCCTCACCCACCCATTGCAACTGTTTTTCACCTCCGTTCTTGCTCCTGGCATTCTGCTGGGTACATCTCCGGGGGAACCCACGATTCCTGACGTAGATGGGGCGGTTATGACCGCGGCACCATCCTCAGACCGCCCTGGCTGGGGCCCTTGGCTGCAGGGGCTCCGCTATGGCGCGTCAGTGGTCGGGGTGTCCTCCTCTGCAGCAACCCCGTTCACCCCATCTCTTTTCTCTTCCCCCCGCCCTTGTCCTTCTTGTCCTTGTACTTGTCCTCATCCTTGTCCGGCTTAGGTCCCCAAGGTGTCTTGATCTCCTGAATCTCCTTCGCCAGTTTGGTCACGACCATCATGAGCTTGGAGAGCTCGTCCTTGGACTCCTCCACTTTCACCTCCCGGATGTTGGCTGACGTACGCTTCTTGGTTCCGTGTGCCTTCTTGTACGCCTTCGTGTTGGCCTTGTGGATCAGGCAAGTCCGGTGATTGTGTTGGAAGGCGTTGCTCCGCCCGTAGCAGACGAGAAAGCCCTGAGGATGAGCTCGGATGCACTCTCCGAAGGAGAGTGGCCGATCACCCACTCGACGGGGCTCCGTTATTTCCCTCTTCTTCCAACCCTGCTGAAGGTGCTTTCAGCTTCGCCGGTTGCTTCCCTTATGCAGGTTGCTGGCCCCAAAGGCACAGACGGCGCTCCCAGCGGGTTTGTCCTCATCATTATCATCGTCCAGACCTGCGCCGCCCTCGGCTTCCGCCGCATTCATGACGGCTTCCCTGTCAGACCCCCCGCTCATCTGGCGGAAGCTGCGGTCGCCTGGCTGCAGCCCGCGGTTGTGGGCGAGGTTCTTGTACTCCTTGAGTACTGGCTCTCCGAACCACTCAAGCACGTCGTCGCAGCTCATCTGCGCCGGGATGGCTTGCAGACAGATTGTCTGGCTGCCCACCTCATTCGCGTCAAGGCGCCAGATCGCTGCCTTCTCACGATCCCCTGAGACGATGATGAGGAGGGCGTTCCGCAGGGACTGCCTCTTGAAGTCCGGGGCCACTTTGGGTCTCGTCCAGTTCACCACCTTTTTTTGGTGCCCCTTATCGAGCATCATCTTGACAGTGTGGTTGTTCTTGGCCCTCTTCGCTTCCTCCTTGGTGGCCCGCTTCAGCCAGGCGTCCGGGAGGAGATTGAGCAGGCGGGACTGCACATCAGCCCCCATCCAGTCCTCCACGTTCCGGCGGAGCAGGACGTATTGTCCTCGGAAGTCCCGCCAGTCCCGCAGGTGGATCTCCCGGCCATCATGCTGAGGCTTGGTGGCTCTCGACCTCTTGGCGGCGACCTGCGGGGCGTCCACCCGCTCTTGCTCGTTGAGCCACTTCTTGGCCTTCTTGAGGGTCGTAATCCTCCCCTCCTTGGCTGCCACGAAGCACAGCTCTTGGAGCATCTCCGGCAGGCGCCAACAGAACCGTTTCAAGACATATTTCTCCGCCGCGGCAGGATCCATGTCTTCAGTGACGGTCATCCCCCAATCGTCCAGCTTCTCCAGGAAGCGGTCCAGGTTGGGGGGGTTTCATCGTACATGGGGGGCCTGATGTCTTTCAGGTCCTCCCACACAGCGGCGTCCGCACCCTTGGAGACAATGAACACCGGTCGCGAGGTGGACCAAGGTTTCCATCGGCGTCCCCCGTGGGTTCCCACGGCGGCCACGTCTGTCCCCTTCTCGAAGTCCAAGTGGCTGCGCCGCCGCTCCTCCACGTACGCTCCTCTGAGGAGTGCTCGGCGTACGCCTTCCATGTACTCCTTCTCCTCGCGGCTCCTCCGGCTGGCCTATCCCCAGGGTGGGCTGATCCCGAAGTCCTACATGGGGTCTCCATCAGGACCCCCGAGGACCCACTCCGTGTCCTCTTCGGGCACCTGATCTCGAAGCGGTTGATACCGTCGCGCGCTTCCAGAGCTGAATGGCGCGTCGTGACTCATTCGGGCGCTGCCACAGGTGGAGGGTGCGTGATCACTCCGGGGGGCATGGGTGCGGCGATGGGAACTGCCTGGATCGGGTCGAGGTCCCCTGCTGTCGCCGGAGCCCAACTCCAGAGGGGGTGGCCCGTTGCTTCCGTCGCTCTTCAGGTGTTCCGGCCTGTCCAGACTTGTCTGCAGCTTGGTGACCACGCCGCTAAGCTTCCCAGTCTCGAACTTTGCGACGTCCAGCTCCTTCTGGGCCTTGGCGCGACGGCGGCACTCTTGCCAATCTGGATCCTGTTGATCGGCGCCTCACCCTCCAACTGCCAGATCCTCCTCTTGAGGTACACTATCCATCGCCAATAGTCCTCAGGGATGCCCGTTCCTAGCCGTTCGTCGGGGGAGTTCCCTCCTGGCGGTCCTCCAGGTGGTCCCCCGTGTGCTGGCCCTCCGTACAGGGGTCTTCCGGGCGGTCCTCCGCCTGGCGGTCCTCCGCGTGGTCCCCCACCTGGGGGTCCGGGCAGTCCACCATCCGGGGGTCCTGCGCTGCTGGGTGGCCCAACATCTGGGCCGAAGTCCATGTCTGCGTCGATGTCCATGTCTCTCCATTGGGGTTCCGATCTCTGCAGGGGTCGGCCGGGGGTGCTTTCCCTACTACGGCAGGGAGGTGGGGAGCCCTCTCGACCCGAACTAGGAGGGGTGTCATCGCCTCATTCTCCACCAGCTCCGGGCGCTCCCACCTTGCAGCCCTTGGGCTCGTGACGATGCCGCCGGTCTCGTCCATCCCCATCGAAGCAGGTAACGAAAGGGTCGGAGTCATGGAAGTGCCTTTCGGCAGGCCTCCGTGGTCTTTCCGGGGTGTTCCCCTTGACCTTGCGGTGGGGACCGATGGTGGGGCGGCTGCCTTCGCTGCTCCGAGAGTCCTCCGCGTCCAGGTCGATCGTCGTCCTGGAGGCGGGGTCTCCGTGGAAGAACCTCCGGAGGGTGTCCACTCAAGACCCTCCCGGGGGCGTCTCGCGGCGGATCTTCCTCTCAGCCTCCTGTACTGTGTTTGTACTTAGGGTGCAAATAAAACTCTTTTGTCCTTGTCTTGCACTTCAAAATCAAATTATTTGAAATGACTTTTCCCGTTCCAATCCATTCTCTTGGAAAGCACAAAGCAGGCAACAGAAAGAAGACGAAGTCGTGAACGAACATTGAGCTTGACCATCTGGCTCGTCCAGTAATACGGGTTCACATGCATAAATAACAAGAAAATTAATGTCACAATGAAATCTCATTAGAAAGGCAGTAAAGCCCATATTTCAGCAGCTTTCTGACTAATGTATCTAGTCACAGGCACTGTCAACATTACGTAAATCACTGTCGCCGACAGCAGATGGAGACAGTCGCTACAGGCCATTTGAAGCTTCTAAATAGCTTCAAAATAGCTTTTAATACATTTGAACCCTCTAAATTGTCATAAAACATGGTAAATCACATTATAAGCATATGGAATGTGATTATTCATGTATGACTACTAATGTATCCTAGATCTCTGCTCTCTGTAGTGTACCTAAGAGCAGTATAGTCTAGCAGTAGGCTACAGGCTTGAAAAATAAGCCAAATATGAGCAAATAACCTAGTGTCTTAGGATCTTGAAGCTCTGAGAGGTCTAGTAGAGATCCTCGGGAAAGCTTCTGAGAGGCCCACATGCCCCACCTTATTACACCCCCTTCCTAATCTTCATGCAAATTGACTAAGAATGTTCATAACCAGCTGATAATCTAACATAAGGAGGGGTATGGGCATAAGGAACGCTGATATTGAATGTTCTGACTCTCTAATGTAGTATCTTACTACCCCCTTCCTAGAGGTAAAGATACATCTCTACCTAAGAAGGTAAAGTTCCTAAGTATGGTAGGGCTCAGTATGACACATGATAAACACTAAGCAAAAAACTAGCATACAAAGCATGAACAATGATAAGCTAAGTCTTTGGGCGAACAATGAGGGTAAGTGTAATACACCTGGATGTAGACGTATCAATTACAATGAGCTATACGGAAAATCAATACAATTTGAGAATGAAATGCAACATGTGGGTTCAACCGGAAATTCAAGCTCTGCCCAAGCTGTCTCTTTGCATGACTTGTCTTTGTCATCCAAAGAGGGGATGTACCACCTTACTCAAAGGATGCGTTACATGTGGCTACCTAATACAATGGATGCATTGTGGTACGTATTTGATGCAATGGGTTTCTTGGCTTGCATTACATGGACAGAGAAAGCGAGGCAGCATCGTTAGCGACTAACTGTCGATTATTTTAGTGGGTAGGGATAACTCAAAGGGTGGGGGGTGGCAGTCACAATTAGAAACTCATCTGACCCGGATCTGCTCTTTCTTATCCTGGCCATGGGGATTGATCTGTCTGGGGGTATGGGATTTCTACTAATACTTCAACCAACAAAAACGTTGAAAGATATAGTCCGTCATTACCAACCTTTTACTCATACTTTCTGGCTACCTCTAAAACAAAGCTGAAACGTCAGATACCTTACATGACTAGAAATCATGTACAAAAGAATCAATATTGCTTCACGGCAGCATAAAGCAATATGCATCGCGATCCTATTGGGCTACATACAGCATTACGTACCATGATCCTCAGTGGGATATAGCCCACAGGAATCGAATGAGATATGAAGCTAGCGGGAATACCGATTTGTGTAGAAATAGCCTAAGTGAATTAGATCACCAAAGCAAATAATTTGCACGAAAGGGTGAAAATGTAGAAGTGTGTTCATCACTTAAATTCAGAGAAAGAAGATGTATGGGTTGTGGCAAGTGCTAAAGATGACAAATACCAAGCAATTGTATGTGAATGTAGGGGTTGGCTTCACGGGTAGGGGTGGGTTGGTCCTGTAGGGTTGGTTGGAAACGAAGTAGGTAAGTGATAAGTGAAAAACGTTGGAAAACTCGGATCTTTCCCCGGAATGCCGTTCAGCTCTAATGCGAGCCAACGGATATCCTACACGACTGGAGGCTCGCCACTGCCTCATACGCGAAAGGGATCATTGGTAGGTTGTCTCAGACAAGTAGAAGTAGTAAATCTCCGAAAAATGCTATCGTAGTTAAAGTATGTTCTGTACCTTACCGGAAGTCCAATTACGGCGAACCCCTTGCCCGGCAGATGGTTGTACAATGCCATCTGTGCGGGGGCCTGTCTTCCTACATTAAGAGTGTATTCTGCTCAAATGAATTCCAGGATTCAGGTTATCCTCTTGCAGCTTAACTCCTTCATCTATCTCTACCGCAAGAGAAGGGGTCTATCCCACTGCAAAGAAGGTACTTATATATAACCCTTTTCAATGAGCCTACCGTACTGCACCGATGGTCTGGGTGGCTACCGGCGTAGGACTCTTCACTAACGCATCACGAAATGTATTAACCAACTCACAGGCTAAGTGACCAAGCTTAAATCTGTTCACTTGTGTTACACACCAAAGATGTGGCGGGATGAGACCAATGCCGGCTCCTTTAGACGGACACTGACTATGTACACGAGGGAAGTGACGTAGAAATTGGCTCCTAGGCAGGACTTTGATGGATGTGATACTACAGCAATTCCTCAGAGTGTGATATCCAAATTAAACATGGAATAATCAAGTGACTCATGGTATGTGTTTGTGTGTGGGTTGTATGTGTAGTGTGATGAGGTAGGGAATGTGTGGGGAACCCACTTAGGTCTGTCATGAATCTGATGGTCTGGACAGGGGAATAGAGAATGTAATGTTGTAGAATGTGGACACTCAATGGAGCACTCTCAAACCCGTAAATTGAGGCTGTACCAGGCGATGTAGCGAAACTTAACGAAGTCGAACGTACCCGTAGTGGTTCGGTAGCAACTTTGAGGATAAACTAGCGCTTTAGACTAAATGACCCAGGTCAATGATCGCGAGGGTTGGAAAAGAGATTAATTACTCCCAACTTGCAGTTAATCAACAAACGTTGAGTGGATACAAATGGATTGTTTGTTGCTGCGATCCAAAACTTGGGGCCTATTGAGCAAAAGGTGCTCATAGAACTACGTAGGACTGATCAACTACGGACCATATTGCATGTTGAGCGCTTTGGGCACGCCCTTGCAAGAAGGAAGTAATGCAATACGTATGAAATGTGAGATTTGCAAAGTGAAATGCAATGAATGAGTGACCTCACCGAACCTAATGAGTGAAATGCAATCCGAATGGAGATTGGAATACGTCACTAGTCATATTCTTGCCTGGACGGCCATGCAATGAATAATGAGGTGCATGGTAGAGTGAAATGAGGACAAATCACTCTCTAGCTCAAATGCAACTGTGCTCAAATGAAGTAGCTTGACAATTCCAGGCTTCCAGAAAGGGTCTCAGCACACGCATACGTGGCGGACCGTGACCATGCAGGAATCATGTAGTCTGTGCAGAGTCTCTGCAACCCAAGAGAGGGCACCGACCGTGCTCAGAACTACATTGAACTACGTGGGGTGGTTCAGTAAAGAGATTTCAATCACTTCAATCTCTTTGCACGCTCACATTCCGGCCTGCACCTACTGGAATGGTTACCCGTATTACAGTACCAGCGCCTTGCGGCACTTCTTCTCACCAGCCTGCCCTACAGGGGGGGGACCAGAGACATTAAGTTGAGTTAACACTCAACCGTTAGCATTAGGGTAACACAATAAAGCTTATTGCACCTTCTACCTTAGCTAGCTGAATAGCTAGGGTAAGTAAGTAAGTGTAAGTAACCTTCGCAAGGTTCTTCCGCGACCATATACCACCACCAACCTCTCTCATTGGAGGATGGTCACTAGGACCCCGAGAGAGGTCAATGCCGATGGTTTGGTCGAATGCGGTCTTTTAATGTTTCACTTGGGTGCTCCTGCATTCAGTCTTTTTTCCGCCTTCAGCTCACACCGGTGTTTCTCCACCCTCGTCCTCGGTGCCCTAATTCACCGCAACGGCCCAAACTCCGTCTGCGCGGCTACCGGGACAATGTCAAACTCGTGGGCCCTACACATAATCAGGTACCCTGTAATCGCGGCCCTAGATTCGGAGGAATCTCCGAGCGGATAGGACGGCGAATGTGGCGGTCGCAAACGGTCTGTAATGGTTGTGGCCAAGTTTGTCTTCTGGCCGAAAGAACAACAAAATGATTCACTAATCTTTGTGTGTCTAACTAATTTCTAAGGTATCTACCTTTGTACCTAGGCTAAGCCTAGGCAGAATGAATCACAACTGATGCAGACAATCACAAACTGGAATATCTAATAATGATTCAAGGTTAGAAGACCAAAGATTCGCGAATGGTTTAGCAAAAATTGATGTCAAAAACCTGTTGTTCACTGAAAATGCCCAACCCTTGCACCATTTCCCTGTACTATGTTGCAGGCAAGGAGGTCCGGATTGGACTCAGCCGGGAGGGACAGGCGGTACAGGTGTACACCATGGGACACTGGGAGGGGCAGCCGGTAGTCAAATGGACGGCAGAGCCCACGTGGAGGGAGCCGCTACATGCCGAGGGACAGGTGGTACGGGGAAAGGCGGATGGCGAGGACGCTGCAAAGCTGGGCAGGGCGGAGCAAGAAAAGGAGAAGCGCCAGAAAGAGGCAGGGGCGGAGGGGCTGGACATGCTGGGGGACGGAAGGGACAGAAAGGACATGCTTCGGAGATGGGCACAGAGGCTGAGCGGGAAGGCGACGGCATGGCAAAATGTCTTGATAGAAAATGGAGAGGCGCAGCCGGGGCTGGAAGAACGCATAAAGAAATGTAGGGGTGAAGAGGCACGACAGGCTATGAGCAAGGCCAGCTACCACTTGAAGGCCAGAGCCGAGGCGGTGGAGGACAAGTGCAGGCCAAAGTGCACGCTGGCCAGGTGCCTGTGCAGGCTGGATGGGCCACAAGAGCCCAGGGGGGGCTACCATGGGATCAGAGTGCGGCAGCCCGGGAGACAAGGGCCCATGTGGCTACAGATGGGGGAAGATGATGGGGCGCCACTGGTGTAGTTCTACCAAGTCAAGCACATGTTGGTGGGATATGCGGATGGTCGGAGCGGAGCGGTGGGGGAGGATGCGGAGGCGGGTGAGAGACAGGCAAAAGCGCAGGTGCTCACGGCACGGAAGGTGGATCCAAAGCAGGCAATACTGTGGATGCAGATGCAGCGGATTGTGCAGGTAGCGGCGTGTCTGGCCAGTACGAGCAGAACAGTGGAGGTTTGGGGGCCCACAAGGCAGGTCTTGGCCCTGGCGCTGTATGTTTGGGAGACGGTGCGCCGCAGCAGGGGTATGGCCGGAGAATGGGACCCGCACTCAGAAATGCAACAGGTACGAGTAGTAATTGCCATGGTTGACTACGATGGGGCGGCAATGGGGAGGGCCAAGGGACACACAATACAGATAGTGTCCCCACAGGCGAGTGCCACAGGAGCTGCGGACCAAAGGGGTCACTGACCTGGTGCGGGACGGGCACCCAGGGGGGACAGGCGCCAGGCAGTGGTGTATACGGCGGCACCGTTGAAACGAGTGGAACACCCACTCTGGCGGTGGGTTGGAGAGGTGGAAGAGGTGCGGGGTGAGAGAGCGGAGGACATACATGAGAGGGCTGTCCTACGGGCGTTGGAGTCGCAGATGGATAGGTGTGCGGAGGCCGAGGAAGTGGAGGACATCAAGGAACAGATCCGGTTGGCGATGGAATGCATGGCCAGCAGCAAGGGAAGGGAACAGCCGAGGTGGATAGTGCCACCAGACCCGGAGGAAGAACACTGGAAGGAGGCATTGGCGAGAGCAAGAAGGGTCGTGGAGGGGAAAAGGAAGCAGTGCTTGGAGGTGGAGGAAGACCCAGAGGGGGAGAGGCCAAGTAAGTCGAGGGGATTGCGGAGGGGAAGAGGGGGACAAATGAGGTTCATAGTGGGGGACGGGGATGTGGGGGAGCAGCAAGGCGGAGAGGAAAGCCAGGTGCGGGAAGAACAAGGCTCAGAGCCCGGGCAGGAGGCAAACGGGCGAGTGGCAAGGGAGGAGGACGGAGAAGGCGTAGAAGAGGGAGCGGCGGAGGAAGGAGAGCAGGAGAATGCTGGTGGGGACAGAGTGGCCGAGCGAGACAGTGGGGGGGGGGCGGAGAGGGCAGGGAAAGGGACGGCAGAAAGCGGGGAAGAGAAGAGGACGAGCAGGAGCCACCAGAGAGGCAGCAACATGAGAAGGACGAGGATGGGAGGCCAAAGAGGAAGCGGGCGAGGGGGGTTAGGTACGCAGAGGAAGAAATGGGCCGGGAGGAGCAGGGAGCGGTGCGAGAAGGGGTGACAGTTTATTGTCCGCACAAAGTGCGTGGGAAGTGGAGGAGGTTATAGGGGACGGTGGAAGAGATGATGGAACAGCAAAATTGCACGGGACATGTGACAAGGGCAGCTATCGTGCAGTGGGAGGTTCGGGGGGAGGAGGATGAAGAGAGACTGCCGTACCCGGTGGAGAGATTGCAGGTATGCCCGCAAGGTAGAGAGATGGAAATACACGGGCACCTGGGTCTGGAGCAGGAGGCGCGAGAATTGGAAGGCGAGGAGGTGTCGACGCGGAGGAAAAACAAGAAGCGGAAGTGACAATTAATGAAACAGGGGGCGGCCGAGAAAACGAAGAAAAGCGCCAGGCAAAGGCAGGGCGGAAGGAGCAATGAGGAAGGAAGATGCCCAGCTGAACGCGGGGAATTGCGAGAGGATTCGGAGGGCAGGTGGCAACGCATGAAGGTGTACACCCATAATGACCCCGCAGCACTGTATCTTGCGGACAGAGCAGCGTTGCAGCAGATGAGGCTGCATGTGGGAGACCCTGACGTGGTGGCGTAGCAGGAGATACGGTTGAAGGGGAACGACAATGTCGTGTGCGCGCAGATGTACGACAAGGAGGGGAGAGAGTACCAGCGGGAGTGGGCACAAGGGGTGCCGCTGTTGGTGCCCAGAGGACTCAGCGTCGTGCAGGACAAGAAGGTGGGAGCGAGGGGACGAAGGGCGGTGTATGATGTGCCGACGGAGCATGGACAGGTGGTCATCATCAACTGCCATCTCCCACATGGGAGGAGGGTCAAGGAGAATGTGACGCGGCTGAGGATGGAGTACATCAGGGCACTGGAGAGGGGGCCAGTCATCGTGGTTGGGGACTTCAACTACGATCCCCGGAGGAGAGGCGCGGAGACGGAGGTGGACCGCGAAGTGCGGATGTTTGTGGAGGAAATGCGGCTACAGGATGTGTCATACAGTGAGGGGCCAGGCCCCTCGCACTACAGGGCACCTGAGGGCCGCACGCCGTCGTGGATAGACGCGGTGTATGCGGACCCCAGGTGGGTCAAGGGGGTAACGGCGAGGTATATGTTTGGGCCGGACAAAATGCAGGACAGGAAGGGGCATTGCCCCGTGATGGTGACAGTAGACGTGAAGGTGGGGGGGCCAGGGGACGACGAGGAGGATGAGCAGGGGTCAGACGAAAAGGGAGTCAGTCTGCCGCCACGGGTACGGTAGCCGGAGGAGGGGGCGGAGAGGGGGCAGCAGTTGGGGCAGCAGGTGCACGTCGAAATGAGGCGGGGGAGCCTTGTGCATCAGGCAATGAGGAGCGCAGCAAGAGTATGCGGGTTTAACAGTGGGAAGGGGGAGTCGCAGGCACAGCCCAAGCTGCAACAGCTGGTAGCCACTGTGAGGAAGAGGCAGCAAGAGGAGGGCGAAGCGAGGGCACAGGCACAGGGAGTGGAGTGGCAAATAGAGGTTGCACAAGCAAAGAAGAGGGTACAGGCGGCGAGGAGGGCAGTGGTAGATGAACACAAGAGGGTATACCAGAAGGTGGTGGCGGAGCATGAACGGTACATGGAGAGAGCAGTGCCGTACAAGACGCTGCGGTACATCCGGGAGCTCGCAGAGGCTGGAAGGCCTCAGGAGATCCGGGCGGTGAAACGGCAGGATGGCAGGGTCAGGGGCAACAAAGGCGAAGTGCTGGAGGAGGTAGCACAGAGCTTCAGGAGGCAGCCTAACCAGGGGCAGGAGGAGCTCAGCGGAACCACGCGGAGGATGGTAAGGGCGTTGCCGAGAGTGTTCACGGCGGAGCAAAGCGAGGCCATACACCGCAGCAGGGGGACGCCGGGGGAAATAAAGGAGGCGGTACGGGCTCTTAAGAGAAAAAAGAGCCCGGGAGTGGACCAGCTGGTGACGGCACCATACCAGCCCCTGGAGGCGCCGGGGCTGGATGGGCTAGCGGGTAGGGTCACGGAGGTGTTGCGCACAGGCAAGCCCCGAGCAGAATGGGGGGGCAAGGTGCGGCCCCTGTATAAGAAAGGGGATCACCTCAGGCCGGGGAACTGGAGGCCCATATGCTGTGCCGTCACGGAGGCCATGCTGGAAAGGATGGTGACCTTCGGGAGTATACAGCGGCGGCTGTATGCGGCGGGGGTCATACTGGACAACATGTGGGGGTCCTTGCCGGGCAGGTCCATACAGGAGGTAAGCTTCCTGTACGACATGTACCTCGATGATGAGGACCTAGAGGGATTCATGGCGTCCGTGGACGTGAAGGGGGCGTTCCTGAACAAGGCGCACAGGCTCATAGAGGGGGTATGGCGGCAGCTGGGGCTCCCGTACGGTGACTTCGTAGGGACCTGCGCTTAAGAAGGTACACGGTCTCCACGGGGAAGCGATGTACGGAGTGGGTAACCCCAGGTAGCGGTGTGCCACAGGGCGGGGTAGAGGGCCCATTCCTGTACATGCTCGCCATGCTCCCCCTGATGAGTTGGATAGCGCGGGAGTATCCACCACACACGTCGGTAGCGCAGGCGTATGTGGATTGTGTGGTGCCCATGGCACGGGATGAAAAGGACCAACAGGTGGTGCAGGAGCTGATGCAGAGGTACGGGAGGGATAACCAATTGGTCTGGAGCGCAGAGAAGTCGGCGGTTCTGAGCAGGGGTGGCGAGGGTGGTATGGCGCTGGATGTGGGGGACAGGGTGGCTTGGCTGCAGAGGGCAGAGGAATCGGTGGTGCTGGGACATGTGCAAACCATGGAGGCGGGGGGTGTCAGGCTGCCCAAAAAATTGCTCGGGGGGTTCAGGGCGATGCTGGTAGTCGTCTGGCACCACCCCTCGTCAGTACAGGCGACCCTGTACTACCTACGGGCAGTGCTCAATGCAGCGATAGGGTACCAGGGGATGTACTGGAGGGGGCAAGTGGAGGAGGTAGAAGAAGAAGTGCGGAGGCTCATCAGGGGGTATGAGGGGATACCCAAGGAGGTACCGTGGTGTGTGTTGCGGTCGCCGACGGCCTACTATGGAGAAGGGATGCCCACGGCGGGGAAGGCGTACAGGGCACATACGGCGAGGACGCTGAGCAGGATGTGCCCCAATCAGGAGGAGGAGGAGCCACGGGTGTGCTATCACGCGATCGCGGAGGTGCAGAAGAAGGAGATCATGTGCCGACGCTATGTGTGGCACCGACGAGGGCGGTTGGCGGCGGGGAAGAAGGAATGCAAGTGGCGCGTCCTACAGGCGGTGTTGCCGGGGGAGGAGCACATGTTGGCAACCAACAGCACGTGCTGCAGGCGTGCACCGATCCTGGTACTGGGTGCAGACTTCGGAGGGGCGGCGCATGGAACCGTACGGTGGGTCAGGAAGGAATGAGTGAGTATGGAGGTGCTGCACATGCGCAGAAAGCATATGAAGGAGTACAAAAAAGCGGGCCTGCACCACGCGGATTTCTATCGCGACTCAAGGATAGTGGAATGGGGTGTATACAAATGGATGATGAGGACAGCGCGGGGACAAGAAGACCGCGCTAGGTCGGACAGGAGGATGCCAAAGATGTGGGACGAGTGTGTGGCGCTGTGGGGGAACAAGAGGAAGAGAACAAGGCGCGAGAGGGGAGCAGAGGCGAATCAGGAGAGGGTGGTGCTGGACAGGGGAGAGCGGCACAAGGCCAGACCGGGCATACTGTTGTGTGCACCGCTGGGACTCAAAGGGCCGAGGGGGAAGGTGCAGAGTAAGAGCGGATAGTCGCCCGATGTCCATGCGGATATGTTCCGGCGAGACAACATCCCGGAGGGGGCAGGACAGGGGGACCAGTGCTGGAGATGCACCAAGGAGGCTGGGCAGGTACCGTGGCCGGTCCTGAGAATGACGACATGGGCGTTTCCGACCGCGACCATGCGCACTACGGACGCCAGGGGACAGTGGTCGGGGCCGGTACTGCGGCTGCCCAAGGAGGTGCAGGAGGATGAGGAGCCCCAGGAGGGTGTGGAGGTCTTGTGGGGTAAGGAACAGGAGGGGAAAAGAGAAGGAGTCCAGATAGGATGGGACACAGTGCGGGACTGCAGGAAGAGGATGAAGGGGTGGCGGTGAGTTTCCGGATGACTGACACGGGGCGGCCCGCGGAGGAGGCGCCCATAGTACCCGTGGGCCACAAGTGTGGGGAAAGTGCGAGGAAGATCAGACTGGCGGTCCACAGGTTGCCGGGGGACAGGGTATGGTACCTGGTTCTGGTGCAAGCGTACCTGGAGCAGGGCAGGGTGAAGGGGGACAGGGCATGGTGTCACGGGGTGGTGGTGACGAAAGGCTGGAAGGCCAGGACGGACAGTAAGTGGGCAGTGTACAGGGGGGTGGGAGAACTGAGCATCGAGGAAGGCGTGCGGGAGTATGGCATCGGGAAGCACAGAGTGTACTGCCACTACCCGAGGGAGGTGGTGCGCATACCAGAGAGCCCGGAGGATAGGGTGGTGATATTTCTGGACTGGTCCGGGGTGGGAGGACAGCCGCCAAAGGCGGGGGCAGCGGCTGTACGGGTCAAGGGGGTGGGACAAGAGACGGAAAGCATGGTGGAAAGGATGGTGTACGGGGCAGCGTCCCATGGAGAGGTACAAGCGGTGGCGGACGTGGTTGGGAAGATAGGGGAGGACGTACAGGAAGTGTGGATGGTGGTGGACGCGGAGGCGGACATGGCGTCCCTCAGGAGACTAGCCAGCAGGCCGCTGCATGAGGCCCTGCGCACGAGGCTGGCGTCGCAGGTGTACGCGATATGGCACAGGCTAGAGATGAAGAAAGTGCCCCTGGTCATACACCTGGTAAAACAGGAGTCACATCGAGCGGGAGTGGGGAATCATGAGGCGGATGGGGCGGCACAAGCAGTGGACAAAGAGCAGGAACCCGAATGGAGGGTGCCAGAGAGAAAGGAGCACCTCCACTTGGTGCATATGCCCCCAAGAGTGAAGGAAGAACAGAAGGCCCGGTGGGTGGTGGAGCAGGACAGGGGCCAACAGGAATTAAGAGTGTATCCGCAGCCCGTGCACATGCTAGCTCAGGTGGAAAGGGGGCCGGAGGTGGTAGAACTGAGCGAGTGTTGTGAGGGCAAGGTGGGACAGCGGGTCCACTTCCCCAATGTGCTGAGGCCGGAGACGCTGCCCAAAAGGCTGCAAACCAGACAACTGCAGGCAATCAAGGGTCAGGTGCCAGTGCGGGAGACGATCATGAGGTGGTACAGGCATAAGGGAATGGACCTCCCGGAGGAGTACATGAGATGCCACTGCGGCCGAGGGCAAGACACATAGGAGCACTTCAAGCGGTGTGAACAGTAGAAGGGGATCGAGGAGCCGCTGGGTCGGGATCAGGACATCCCGCTGCTCAAAAAGGGTGAGAGGGGCAGAAGTGCGATGGAGAGGGAGCTGAGGAAAGAAGGGGATTGAAAGGGGTTGTGGCACATGGTGATTGTGAAGTCGCTGTGGCGGGCACTCCAGGAGCATACGGTGGCGCCGGAGACCATGGCCCACAGCCTGTTGCGACGTATGGTGGAGCATCTGCAGGAGTGCATGGCGTGCAGAGAGGCAAAATTGGAGGCGCGGGCAGAAGACATGCGTGATCGTGTCACAAAGCGAGTGGACATGACTTTGATCAGGTAGAATCCACGAGACACAGAGATGGAAGTGCGAACGCAGCCCGACTGGCGAAAAAGGCGGTCGAAGGGCGAGAGGGACGTGGAGGAACGAGGGAGAGAAGAGCAGAGGGAGCGCCTGATGGCCCGCGGACGGAAGAGAATCCGGCAAATATGAGGAGAGGACGGATGAACGGTGTTGCCTCAAAGGGGGACAGCTGGGGCCACCGGGGACCAGAGGGAAAGAGGAAGCAGTGTCACCCGTCACTCGGACTGGAACATCCGGGACAGGGCGCACCGGGCGACTGAGCGAACCCCCGCGCTGAGCAGGCCCCGGGGGAGCGGACCGGAGCGAGGTAGCGAGTTGATGGCCCGGCTGGCACAAGAGCGGGGGCCGGATGACGCAAGGCGAGAAGAAGGGGCAGCCAAGAGGAACCAAGAGACGCAAGCTGACAAGCGGAAAGTAGCAAGGGGTGCGAGGACAAGGAAGAGAAGGACCAGTACGAGGCGAGCAGCCGCCTGGGAAGAGTCCACAGTACGCAGCGGCGTGGAAGAGAGAGAGGAACAGCGGTGCACCAAGAGCACAGCACACGTAGGGCGCGCGAACCATGGCAGAGAGGGGGGCCGCCAGGTGTGGGGCGCGGGTAGCAGGGGGAAGCGACAGCAACGCCCAGGGCTTGGACACGATGCCATTCCTGCAGAAAGATGTCCCACAAGCCTGTGCCCAAGTCAAGCCAGTCGCCAGCAGCGGAGGCCGCGCCGCCGCCGCGGGCAGTGAGGGGGTCTGGGGGGCCGGGGCTGGTGGGAGTGAGGGTCGATGTGGACCGCATGCAGGCGGACTCAGCCCCGCAGCCCCCCTCACCGACGTCCTCGGCGACATCCGCGGAGCTGTTGTCATCCTCGTCTCCGGAGAGTCCAGAGACGGTCCAGCACAAAGGGCGGCCAACGGAAGAGCAGCAGAGGAAAGACGAGGCCGCGGCAGGGACAGGGGAGGGATAAAACAAAGGAGGGGAAGCAGAGGCAAGTGGAGGGAGGACAGAGGTGGTGGCCGCGGAAGCTGAGAGGCAGGGGAAGGAGCAGGGGCAGCAAGCAGTAGTGAGGCGGCGGGCAGTCCCGTTCAACCTGGCAGAGTTGATGGCTGGCGGAGATGTCGGGCAGGGCGGGTCGGTAGTCGACGACATCCTCGTGGTGTCGGAGGACGAGGGGGAGGAGGCGAGGAGGATGGCAGTGGAGGGGGGCCCAGGGCAGCCGGCGGCACCCGAAGCCAGCGGCTGCCATGAAGTCCATCCTCTCCGGAATGGCAGAGGAAGGAGGAGGGCAAGGGTAGTACAACCGGCGGCGGGAGCAGCAGAGAGTAGGGACAGCAGTGTACGCACCGGAGGGCAGGGGCGGACAGGCAAGGGAGGGAAAGGGCAGGCGGGGGCGTCGGGGGCTAGGCATGCGACGGGGCACCAGGAAGGGAAAAGGGGGAAAAGGGGGTGGACAGGGGCGACAGTGGCCGCAGCCCCAACGCTCGTTCAAGCAGCTGCCGCCAGGGTCGCCCCCACAGGTCAGTGCGGCGGTGCGTGCGGAGGAGGAGAGGGTGCTGGCAGCGCGGTACGACGCGCTGGCGCACATGGAATGCCAGCGCCGTCACCACCAGCCCCCGGAGCCGGGACCAGACATCATCTACCGGCTGGAGATGGGATCAGGAAGGCCAGGGTCAGGGCGCCAGGGTGGACAGGAGGGGTCGGGACAGGTGCACAGCGGACAACCCAGTGGCGGGCTGCGGAGAGAGGAAGGGCAAGCATAACAGAGCAGCGCAGTGGCGGCGGGGCACCGCGGCCAGCGGGAGGGAGGGCAAGAGAGTGGGAGCCAGCGACTTGCACAGGCAGGCAGCACGGTGCCGGGCAGGGATGCGGGACTAGAAGAAGGTGATAAGGGCAGGCATAGTGGGCACGGTGCACAAGGGAAAGGAGCGAGACCAGAAGGGGTCCAGGGAAAGGGACACAGGAAGGGGGGACTCCACGGAGTAGGCAGCAAGGGGCACGGGGCAGCGGGGCGAAAGGGCAAAGGACAGGGGAGGGAGGGTGGCCATGGGTACATGGGCTCACCGGTGTTCCTGGAGAAGGGATTGGGATTGTGGGGAGGTGTAGTCCAGCCGGCCATCCCGCCAGTCGTCCGCTATTTCCACCACCACCTTACCCTGGGATGGGGATGATGTATCCACCCCCACCAGCGTACCCGGGTGTGCCGTCAGAAGCACACGTACAGCAGCGCCCGCAGGCCGGTGGGATGACTTCGGGGGCGCAGGGAGGGAATGGAGAAGAGCACAGGAGGGCATGGGAGAGGATAGGGGAAGAAGAGAGGAGGCTGCGGGACAGGGAGGCAAGGGTCATGGGAGGGGCGGACAGGGTGGCCGGGGGGTGGACGGAGGGGCCAGGCAGTCCGCAAGGAGGGGAGGCGCAGGCAGTGGAGGAGCTGCAGCGAGCGTGGGCGGACCTTTAGAGAAGGCAGGAGAGGGTGGACAGGGCGGAACGGGAAGGAGGACGGCACGGGCAGGGAGGGGGGCTGGAGGGTCGCCCCCAACTGATGCCATTCAGGCGACCCGCTATCCCGCCAGGGCAGGAGAGTGAGATGCAGGAGAGGGCATGGAGGCGGATCAGCAGTGAGGCAGCGAGGCTGGCGGAGGAGGACAGTGAGGTGGCGGTGCGGGAGCGTAGGGTGCGGGTGGAGGAGCAGGCGGTGGCCCGGGAAGCGCACCGGGCACTCCCGGACCCGGAAGGGGACACCCCCTCCACGGATGTGGAATGGCGGTCGCCGTCTGGGAAGAGGGCCAGAGAGGAGGGAGGGGAGGCTGGGCAGGAGAGGGGAAAGCGGCGCTGGGTCGAGGAACGGGGATAAGGCCGGCAGAGGGGGTGCTGCGACCAACCACCCCTCTCCGGCTCGGAGTTGCCACCCCCGCGGATGTATGCGCTGCCACCGGTACGAAGGGGGCCCGGGACGGTCGCAGGGTGGACGGCGGGGGATGTGGCTGAGCTTGTCTGCTACGTGAAGTGAGCGGGGAGGACGAGGGGGGGGCAGGAGAGGCGGGGGACCCACCACTTCAGCGACCTGGTCAGCAGGGCGGGGAGGCCCAGGGAAAGGGGGCCTGAGATGGAGGAGGGCCGGTGGAGGAGTATGCTGGGAGAGGCGCTCCCGGGGGTGAGCCTGGACTGTCCCCAGGAGCGGGGCGAAAAGCCCAGGGTTCAGATGCTGCGGGAGCTGTTGCAGCGGGAGGGGTGGTACGAGGGCGTGGCGTAGGACGGGGCAGGAGCAGGACCGCAGTGCTCATCATCATCAACACGGGGGCGCCAGGCACCCAGGGAGTCCAGGAGGGACGGGCAGACGGGAGTCTAGGAGGGCTGCAGGAGGGGAGGGCTGGGGGAGTCGGCAAAGGTAGGAGATGGTAAGGGGAGGGTGTGGAGGACACAAGGAGTGGAGGAAAGGCGCGGAGGGGCGCGGGTGAGCAGGAAAGGGCGGGGCCACGACCGGCGGTGGTGGGTGACCAGCATGGCAGCAGGAGAGGTGGTGATGGCGGACACGGACAAAACCCTCCAGGGGCTGGAGCGGCGGAGTTCCGGAACTGCCGATGGGTGCGTACAGAGCGGCCGGGCACCAGGACGCGGGAAGTACCGTGGGTACTGCATACAGCGCAACCCAGAGCGAGAAGTCTGACATGATACCGAAGTACAGGTGGACTGGGGTACTGTACTGTTGTGCTGCTGGAGTACGGCGAGCTGTGGTAGGGAAACGGGCAGCGATACCAGAAGCGCTAGCGGGGATACTCAGCTTGGGGTCGTGACGGTCGCGAACGGCCAGAGGTGACGTGGAGCACCAACGTTGCCCGCTCGAAGTGCTGGGCTCACGAGGATCGCATTGGCTACTGTGGACCCCATGGCGGTTCATTTGTGCCTGCTGCGTGAGGGAAATCCCGGTCGTCGGATCCCAACAATCCATCGTCTAACCCGTCCACGAGCAGGGCCACAATCCAGTCCGCAAGTAGACCCCCCCCCCTCGCCATGAACCCATGGCGTCCCGGAAGGGGAGAGAGTCGGGGAACGAAGGCAAAGCACAAGGATAGGGGACAGCAGCACAACAGAGTGGGCATGTTGAGGGTGTCACACGACACCAGGGAAAGGGGTAGGGACAACAGAGAGCGGCATGGGCAGAACACACGGGTGGCACACAAGGGTGAAAGCACCACAACGGCAGAGACTGCGGACGAAATTGTACAGACAGGGCCGTCAGAGGGAGCAATGGCGTGACATGATGTGGGGGCACAGGGAGGCGGGGCAGGGGACACGCGGAGAGGAGCACAGGGCACACACAGGGCGCGCGTGAACAGCGATGCGGTCGACAAGAAGGGCAACCAAGGGAGAAAGAGCGGCAGAAGCGGAGGGACAGTGCGGCGCAGGATGAGGGGGATGCAGCGGGCCAACACCGGTTCCAAGATACACCACGTCTCGCAGATGACCTGCAATGAACCGTACTGGCCGCCCCTCCCCACCATCGGGGAGCTGATGGAGGGGAGGCCAGCGGGGGCGGACGACGGGGGAATCTTCCCGAAGGGGTGTCTGGGGAGTCGGCCTACAGGACGGAGGACAGGGCGGAAGCCCAGAGTCGCGTGAGAGCGCGCGGGATACAGCCCTGGCGTGGGGAAGACCAGTGGAGAGCACACGGAGCAGGAGAGCAACAAGAAGGGGGCAGGTGAGAGACAGGGAGAAGAGAGGGACTAGAGGAGAGGGACGCGAGGGAAGGGCGTACACTTGGCATGGCAGGGAACTGCAAAGGGGCAAGCCCCAAGAGGGCGAAGGGACAGGACGCGAGCACAGAGAGAAAGAGAGACCCGAACACATGTGCAGTGCTGTCGTGCGTGCGTGCAGGGAAGAGGGTACCACAAGACAGGAAGCATAGCGGGAAAGGGGGGGGGGGGGAACATGAAAAAAAACACCCACAAGCACAACCGGAGAGCGAACAGCACACACCGAGAAGGCGACGGGAGAACCGGACGGAGCAACCGAAGCAGATGAGGGGGCACGGGTGGCAAAAAGAAAAACAAACAGCGACAACGGGGGGCGGGGCCAGGAGGAAGAGCCCCCAACAAGTCAAGAAAGAAGCACACCACCAACACAAAAGAGGGAGGGAAAAGCGACCCGTGCTAGGCGCACAAGACGGTCCCCGGATGAATGAAGATCAAGTGGGCCCGCGCCGAAGGGTTGCTGGCGGCCCGGTGGGCTATAAACGCGGGAAGATGGGATAAGGGGACGCGACAGAGAAGGGGATGTGGCTAGGGCCGCACAACAGCCCCGGATGCATGGGAAAGCGCGGGGCGCGGAAAATAGGCTGGGAAGGTGAAGGGACGTGGCGCAGGGGACAGCGGGAGCGGGAAAGGGGCAACCCGTGCAAGGCGCACGAAATGGTCCCCGGATGGATGGGATCCAGTGGGCCCGCGCTACAGGGTTGCTGGCGGCCTGGTGGGGTAAAAACACGGGAGTACGGGAGAAGGCAACGGGACACAGAAGGGCCAGTGGCTAGGACCACACAACAGCCCCAGGGGAATGGAAAGACGAGGGGCGCGGGGAATATGCCAAGATGGGTGACGGGACGGGGCACAGGAGAGAGCGACGTCGCAGGGGAGCGCAACCGGGTAGGAGGGCGAAGAGGGTATGCGGAGAAAACAGAGCAACAACCCCGTGAGACTGGGGAACCAGTCGCCATGGAGTTCTGAACCATGGGCCAACCATGGGGAGCCTGGCCACGGGAAGTTGGGAAAATGCCCTGAACTCCGGGACGGCCGTGAGGTGTCCGCAGGTGTTAGAGTTGACCCTGAGGTCCCCGGGTCAATGGCCTGAGTAGACGTAGGTTCACGCGTGAGCGGGACCTGAGGGAACGTGGAAAGGGTGCCCCCTGGCCTCCAGCCGCGGATGGACGACACCCAAGTGCATCCAGGAACCAGGTGGGTAATCCAGCCTGTGAGAGATGGGGAGTGGTGGAATTTTTTTGGGAGAGAGAAATGCTGCGCTATCGGCGATGGCTATCCACAGGAAACCCGCCTACAGGCACCCGAAAGGCTGTGCCAGTGGGAGAAGACCGGAGGATCCTTCGATGGGTGACCGGAAGGAGCTGAGACCGTGAGGGCAGCGACTGAAGGAAACCTACCGCCGGTCATGCGCCAAAGGAAACCTGGCTGAAGTTCTCGGCCATGAGGTGAGACATGGGTCGCCAGGGGAACTGATGGTGGAGAGCTCTCCTTCTCGCCAGAGGCGGCCACCATGTAAAACAAACAGGGAGATGACAGATGAGGCTGCGGACACGGCCGCCCTTACTTACTTACTTACTTCACCGCAACGGCCGAAACTCTGTCTGTTCGGCTACCGGGACAATGTCCAACTCGTGGGCCCTACGCACCATCGGGTACCCTGTAATCAGGGCCCTAGATTCAGAGGAGTCTCCAAGCGGAGAGGAGTGTGAATGTGGCGGTCGCAAACGGTCTGTTAATGGTTGTGGCCAAGTTCGTTTTGTGGCCGAAAGAACAGCAAAATGATTCACTACTCTTTGTGTGTCTAAGTAATTTCTAAGGTAGCTACCTTTCTACCTAGGCTAAGCCTAGTCAGAATGGATCACAACTGATGCAAACAATCACAAACTGCAATATCTAAGAATGATTCAAGGTTAGAACGACCAAAGATTCGCGAATGGTTTAGCAAAAATTGATGTCGAAAACCTGTTCTTCACTCAAAATGCTCAACCTTTGCACTTTTGTTCTGTACTATGTTACTGAGATGTCAGAGAATGATTGTGTGCATTGTGTAGGACATGTCCTCAGGTCCTGGAAACATATTTGATGCTGAACCAACTCATCATAGCTTCAGAGAAATAGAAGTTGGGGGGAGACACATGAATGCCACTCGTAACACGTGCTGAAAAATTATCAAAAAAACATAAAGAAATTGAACCCCTTCGCTGTCATCGCATTTTCAATGAAGTCTGAAGATGATATATCCGCAAACTAGACATTACCATTTGGAGACAGCTTTGATGACTTTTCAACTCAACACAGGCCCTGAGAAAGGCCTCAATCGTGTAGCAGCATGACCCCAACCATTGGAAACATGCAGTCATGCACTAAGTTAACCACCATGGGAAAAACCCATTCTCCTTCACAGAAATGCACAGTAAAAAAGTTCTCAAAACTCCATGCTCCGGTGTTTGTAAAACACCTCAGCTCAGGTTCAAACTCACCATGGTCCCTGAGTAACGATTGAAACTCCAAAATGATTTTCATGATTTTTTACCAAGTGGTTTGTGTTCTACCTTGTGGCATTTTTACCATAGCCATTCTCATTTTCTGAAAACAAAAACGACTCAGGGTAAGAGAGCACATACTTCAGTGTTGTTCAGAAAAATGATATCAATCCCAAAAACTTTTTTTCGCTGGGAGATATGAAAGAAGCACAAAAGGCACTTTTGAGGGTTTTATTGAATTGTGGTTCATGGGTGACTTTGTTGGGGATATGTAAAAAATTGTAGAAAAATGGATTCCAAGAAAGAGAAGTATGCAATAGAAGCGCAAAACTGTCCACATTGGAAAAATCGTTGTCCAGATTTTTTCAGCGCAGTGGCGTGAAGATATGCGTAAAACACCAAATGTCATTTCAGGGTGTTTTGGAAGCTAGGGCAAAAAGTGATTCATGGGCCATCTTGGAAAAATCACAGAAAGGCGACTCTGATGAGTTAAAACAAAGTGCAAGATGTCTTTAAAAGTCAGCGCTCTGTAGTTTACAACGAATTGTTCATTGACATGATTGGATGCACTGGCGGAAAGATACGGGTGAAATGGCCATGCCATTTTCGACATTTTTGGCCTTTTGATACACCAATGAATGAGAAGAAATGTGAAGGAATTCAAAGCTTTTGGACTTCAAAGAGGGTCAACTGTGACTGCGGTGGGGAATTTGAGTCACAGAGCGTCCCCTTAGTCCCTTCCCTTGACATAGGATCAACTAGTAGGACCGTAAGGAGAAGTAAAGCTTCCGGAAGCAAAAGAACAAGCATGCAAAATGTAGCAAACAAAATCAACAAAATCAATGGCCCTAGGCCCCTGAGAGCCTCAAGCGCGCCTCTGGAAGCACGCTGGCAGCGCTCTCGCAACACTTCGTCAACTTATAAGGCGTCGTTGTCGTCGCTGAAGCTCTGGGAAGGCGCCTTGTGTTGTAGAATTTCATCAAGTTCTTGAAACTTGTTTTTAACCTAAAATCCTTCAAAATCTTCCCCAAACTCATAGAAATAAACCCATTCGACGCCTTATCCAAGTCTTCTGCAGCTTGTGGCGTCGCCGTATTTGCCTAAAGGTTGTTTCACGCTACGCTCTTCCGGTTTTTGGATTCATTTGAAGCCTTTTTTACCATAGGAAGAAGTATACCTTCAAAACTTGGAAGTTTTTTCAACCTTTCACTAAATTCAAGCAAGGAACTCACTTTACTTGAACAGCGTTCGCTGGCCCAGCTTCTCGTCCTGCTGGAACTCTAATTACTGGACTGTATTGTGCCTGTACTTAGCGTGCACATAAGACCCTTTTGTCCTTGTCTTGCCCTTGAAAATCAAATTATTTGAAATGAACTTCCCCATTCCAATTGCTTCTCTTGGCAAGCACAAAGCAGGCAACAGCAAGAAAACGAAGTTCGTGAAGGAACATTGAGCTGGACCAACTGGCTGGTCCAATAATACGGGTTCACATGCCTAAATAAGATGAAAATTGACGTAACAATAAATTGTCTTGAAAAATGCAACAAAACCTATACTTTAGCAACTTTCTGAGTAGTCTATTGAGTCACAGGCACTGTCAGCATTACATAAATCACTGTCGCCGACAGAAGACGGCGACAGTCGAGACAGGCCATCTGAAGCTTCGAATTGGCTTCCAAATAGCTTCCAATACATTAGAACTCTCTAAGATGTCATAAAACATGATAAAATCACATTATTAGCTTATGAAATGTGATTATTCATGTATGGCTACTAATGTATCCTAGATCTCTGCTCTCCGTAGTGTACCTAAGAGGAGTAGACTCTAGCAGTAAGCTATAGGCTTGACACATATGATTTTACAATGTCGCCAGATCTCAAAACTCAGTTGCCGCAACATCGCAGAAACCGCCGCGGTCGCGATTTCCCGGGCCGCTGCAATCATTTTTGGCCAATTTTGTGGGATTTGTGCTAATTCTGTGCGCAGTTAGGACGTTTTAGGAAGCGCAATGCGTGGAGCACAACCATATGTTCCTCATTCATCCAAATGACGGCCATTCGATCAATGGTTCGGGAGAAATTCCCAAAATACTGCCGATTTTGGCCATTTTTGGCACTTTTTCTCAAAGAAAAGGGCACAAGTAGATTCCGGGGAGGTGTCATGAGATTTCAAACTGGTCATGCCTCTCCCTAAGGTTACCGTGGCCTTAGCAAACAACCATATGTGACCCTAAATGGTCTTGCATCAAGATAATTGGACTGCGGGTGCCACAATTGCCTCAAAACAGCCATATTTGCTCTATTTAACTTGTAATTCTCCTATAAGTAGATTTAGGGGAGGTATCATGAGATTTCAAATTGCTCAACCTTGTTCCTAAGGTTAGTTTGGCCTTGGCAAAACACCATATGTGACCTTACATGCTCTTGCATCAAGATATATCAACGGCAGGAGCCTAAATTGCCTCAAAACAGCCATATTTGCCCTGTTTGACGTCTAATTCTAGTATAAGTAGATTTCGGGAACGTATAATGGGATTTGAAATTGCTCAACCTTGTTCCCCAGGTCAGTTGGGCCTTGGCAAACCACCATTTGTGACCCTAAATGCTCTTTCCTCAAGATGAATGAACGGCGGGAGCCAAAGGTGCCTCAAAACAGCCATATTTGCCCTATTTAACGTGTAATTGTCGCATAAGTCGATTTAGGGGAGGTATCATGAGATTTCAAATTACTCAACCTTGTTCCTAAGGTTAGTTCAGCCTTGGCAAACCACCATATGTGACCCTAAATGCTCTTGGCTCATGATTAGTGAACGGTGGGTGCCAAAAGTGCCTCCAAACAGCCATATTTGCCCCTTTTAACGAGTAATTCTAGTATTGGTAGATTTAGGGGAGATGTCATGAGATTTCAAGTTGTTCAACCTCGTCCCAAAGGTTGGTTCGGGCCTGGTAAACCACAAATTATGACCCCAAATGCTCTTTGCCCAAGATAAATGATTGGGGGGTGCCAAAGTTCCCTCAAACCTGCTTCATTTCCAACCCATAATAATTGACGTAACTGAGGCAGTTTGAGAACATTGCCTGGCTTTGTGTGTGCGCTGCCATTGCTTCATTGCCCACATCGCACTCATATCATGTTTGTGACCTCACGAGGCATGGGGAAAATTTCATCCGGTTTCAAATTGGATTGTTGCCCATGTCATGCGTCTCGTTATGGGCAGATGGAATATCACACACACAACACACAACACACACCACACGCACTCAGTGGAGTGTACTAATGGGCCGGCCTCCTCTTCCATGGCACAAGCTATTGGACAAATCAAAGAAGAAAATGCCATTTTTCCATGAAAAAACGGCAAAAATTGGCTGTTTTTTTGGTCAAAAATTGAGTTTTTTGGCTTCAGACAAGCAGTTGAACGACCCCCTCCCCCCCTTTTCGAGGGTGCTGGATGCGAAGAAACAGGTTGTAGGCACACACAGATAACAAAAACACAATTTACAGCATCCGTATGCAAAAAAGTGCCAAAAAACGGCCAAGAATGACCCTTTTTGTTTGCCCAACAATTGAGGTTTTTTGGTGTCAGACAAGCAGTTGAAGACCCCCCCCCCCTATTTTGACGGTGCCGGATGCAAGGAAGCAAGTTATAGTCCCACACAAATCACGAAAACACAATTTACAGCCTCCGTATGTTTCAAAATTTGCCATTTTTCATGAAGACACGGCCAAAAATGGCCGCTTTTTTTTTGGCTTCAGACAACCAGTTGAAGGACCCCTTTCCCCTATTTTGAAGGTGCTGGATGCAAAGGGGCAGGTTGTAGGCACACACAGGTAACAAAAACACAAGTTACAGCCTCCGTATGTACCAAAATTTGCCATTTTTCAGAAAAAAACGGCCAAAAATGGCCGTTTTTTGGTCAGAAATTGCGATTTTTGGCATCAGACAAGCGGTTAAGGGCTTCCCCATCTTATTTTGAGGGTGCTGGATGCGAAGTAGCAGGTCCCAGGCACACAAAGATCACAAAAAAACAAGTTGCAGCATCCGTATGCATCAAAAATCACCATTTTTAATGCAAAAACGGCCAAAAATGGCTTTTTTTTGGTCAAAAGTTAATCTTTTGGTGTCAGACAAGCAGTCAAAGCTCCCCCATCCCAATTTTGGGGCGCTGGATGCAAAGAGGCAGGTGGTGGGGACACACAGATCACGCAAACACAATGTGCCGCAACCGTATGCACCCAAATGTGCCATTTCTAATCAAAAATAGGTCAACTACACTAGAGCACCAAACGTAAAGATTTTCATTGTCAGCGTCATTTGTGGCTTCACTGGCCCGAATGCGCATTTTCTATGCTATCCACTATCGTCAACAATGGTTTCGCCACCAATAATGTTTCAAAAACCAGTTTCAGATGAGACGAGATGTACAATTTATGCTACTAACCACTGAAAAGTGCTTGTTTTTTCATGGCGCAGGTTTTGGGATTTTGGGACGTCATAAGATCCTATGTCGAAATATAAGCCAAATGTGAGCAAATATCCGAGTGTTCTAGGATCTTGAAGCTCTGAGATGTCTTGTAGAGATCCTCCAGAAAGCTTCTGAGAGGCCCAAATACCCGAACTTATTACAAGTCATCCATGGCCGCGGCGGTTGCCTCCGCGGCACGCCTCTTGGCCTCTTCATTGGCAGGAGCTCTCGTTCCCGCTGCTGCTGCAGTCTGGCCTTCTCCCCTCAAGCGCCCTGAACTCCGCCTGGGTCTTGGCCTTCTCCTCGGCGACCTTCTGTCGCGCGCCGTCGATGGCCTCCCGCTTCATGGCGTCCGCTTGGGCCTTCCTCTCTGCCTCCTTTCGTACCCTCTGTTGGGCTAGGGCTTGCTCCAACGCCTTCACCCCCGCTTCTGTCCTCGGCACGCCCTCGTCAGAAGCGCCGGCTTCGCGAGCAGCCGCCGCTTCCCGCGCAGCTGCCTCCACCTCACGCCTCTCAGGGGCACCCGCCGCCTCCCGCGCGGCTGCGGCTGTAAGTGCGGCCGAGATGGCCGCCAAGGCCGAGGCGTGGAGCGCATGTCGTGGTCCCGGTTGGAGGCCTCTTCCTGGGCAATCAGGACGGCTCCGTCCACCACAGCGTTCTGCTGCGCGGCCCGGTTTCGGGCAACCCAGAGGTTGCAGGGCACGCCGCAGACGCGCTCGCACACGTCAGCCACTTCGCCTTGCTGGGTAACGCGGGCCGGGCCAAACTGCTGCCGCGCCTGGCAGAGGGTCCTGGGTGGGGTGGCGCTCCCCGGTGGGCCGACTCCACGTGGCTCCTTGGACCTGAGCGCTTCACGTGCAGTGGGGGGCCGAGGGTATTGCCTTGGATCTTCGAGCGACCGCCATGAAGTTGCCCTGGCTGGCTGCTCCAGGGTGGTGGCCGCCCTTGCCCGGGATGGGGGCGTTCGGCTCTTCAGCCAGCCGGTCCTGCTGGTGCAGGTCGGGGCGGGTTTCGGCAATGTATCGGCCGTCACGCCAGACACGCCACCGCCTCCGCTGCAACGCGTACTCGTAGCTCAGGGCTTGGAGTTCCGCTTCGATCTCGCGATGATGATTCACATCCTCGCGGATCTCTACGTACTGGGGGGCAGCTTCCCCCTGGAGGCGAGAGTGTCAGTACTCCCGGTCCCACTCCAAGCCCCGCATGAGGCTGCGGATTTTGGCCAGGCGGGGCATCCTGGTTGTTCGCTCAGGGCTGGCCATTGAACTTGGCTGTTGGCTGTGGCTGGTTGTTGGTGCGGAAGATGCAAAGGGTCGTCGATGACGAGGTTCTCGGGGTAGGTGTACTCGGGGGGCCCCGAGTGGCAGCCGGAATTGGGTACCTCAGCGGCGGTAGAACGCTTTTGACTTGGTCCCGTGGGGCGGCCTGGCCACGAGACGCTGCGGCGGACATGCAATCAGGCAGGCAGGCAAAGCACTGCGCTCACAGGGGCATCCTCATAGAACAAAGCTTTCTAGGATCCTTGCCATTCTGAAACGAAACAAAGGTATGTACAAAAAACACATCAGGGTATGTACACAGGTGGGTTAAGCCAGAGCCTGAGGTAAGGGCACCTCAGGGCAATAGACACTCAGTCCCCAACCATATGCCATCCCTAGGTCGCACATCCTCAGTGGCATGTAGGTACGCGGCCTCAAACACAATTCACCTACCTGCCCAAACTGGACCCTAGATCCCTGCCAAGGGAGATGCCTCCCGGCCAGCCACGGGCGTGTTCCTGGCAGCATATAGGCTCGAAGGCCAACCATGGCTCTCCATGCTCCCCTGACAGCAGGTCCCAAATCCTCCCTGGAGATATGGCCCCGCCATTATCCCCTAGGAGGTGGGGGCTGAAAATGGGCTGTTTCAGCCCATCCTGACCTCGGCTCAAGGAACTTCAAAATCAACTCCTTAGCCGGGCCATACGAGGGTAGGGGCGAAGCAACCGACCCTGTTGACTTCGAATACGAACTAGCTAAAGGCCCTATGCAACTTGGTGCTGCAGGATTCCCAGGCATCTTGGCGCCACAGGGTAGCCAGGTGGGGTCAGAATGCCAAAGTTTGAGGAAATGGGCCATCTCGAATGGCTGACCAGGGTTGGCATTCCTGGCGATCTCTTCACGCCAAGCCTCGATTCACGGGACTTGATATCCCCTCTGGTCCCGTGCATCGGGGTTTGGCTTGCTGTCACGGTGGCTACCTGCTGTTCCCCGAGGGGATGGTCACGCGTCGGGGCAGAAAACAGTAGGAAAGGCAAAATTTGGCAACGTGGCAGGCACCCTAAGTAGCATACCTCCGGCTAGGCCGGAGAAGCAAATAAAAAAACTCTAGCGCAATTGACCCTTGGTCATAGGCTACAAGAACCGTCAGTGGTTTCTGGCTAGATCCCTTGCCCGATGGAGATGTGGTATTCCCAACTTGGCCTAAAATGGCAAAAACAGCAAAAATTGGCCGAAACGGCCCACACTCACGATCTTATATCTCCATGGTCATGCCGAGCAATAGTCCAACCAAAGTGGCTATAGACACATGGGACTTAGGTGCCAATATATTTGCACGGAAGAAATCAAGAGCCTTCAGTCCCTTTATCAATATTGGTTCGGGTCCGAAGCACAAGAAAACCATTTTTGACACTTCGGCCCTTGGAGCACACGAAAAGTAGGAAATATGGCCAAAATGTCAATATTGGGACATATATACCCATGGTACACCAAAGCCCATATAACATGGCATATACCCAAATTGAGGGACTCATAGTAAGTGTTTACAAACATGCTTACTTTGGGTCAAGTCCTCCCTTTGATCGCAAGTAGATCATGCATGCACATGGGCACGTGTGCAAAAGGCAGGTTCGGCGTGCGTGCCCACAAGGCAATATTATATAAAAAAGTACGTATAGTAAAATAGATACGCTTGGAAGAATCAAACATGGTATACACGATGTCCTTCTTGCTCGCTACTTTCCGTTTTGTCTTGATTCAAGGCCCATAGGGCCCTTGGTTTTGAGAACGAGCCTTGGCGCCACGGTCATTTTGGCAAAGGTTTAGACGAAAAGTTGTCCTATCGAAAGGTAATGTTTTGGTACATAGTGAATTCCGTGGAGCCATCGTTGAGTTGGCTCCAAAATCGCAAAAAAACCTAGGGCTATTGGTCTTGTGAGAATTATGTTAAGTCTTTTACGTTCATGCTCACCAGTACACAAAGTTAGCGTTTGGGCACTATATTGACTTTTGTTTTTCGCGCCCATGTATGACCCCAAAACACCCCTAAAAGCCGCTCCTCCAAAGGAAGCGATAGGCCTCTGTGAAACTCGCATGGATGGAAGGCAAAGGGGGGAGATGTAGGGTTTCCTATGAACTCATGGTCTAGGACGCTTGTCGCGCGCGCTGGGGGCCTGTCCCAGGACGAAACAAAAAGATAGGTAAAAAACGACGAAAAAACTTTCTGAATAGCTGAAAAAAAAGCTAACTGGCATAAAAAATGTTTAGGCCAAAAAGTGCGCTGCGGAACGCGTAAAAACGCGACGAAAGATGTTTCGACGTGAAGTAGGTGAATAGTTAGCGCCGTAAGTTCCGTAACGCTCGTAGGACCCTAACGTCGTCCCTCTCGTCGTCTAACTAGCCATAGGCGCAAAGAAACACGCGTCGCCAGCAGCGCGTAAAACTCGAAATAATTTTCTAAGATGCCGCGTCCCTTCGCCCTGCTTCCTTTCCTTCTCCATACACCTACCTCCCCTCCCTCGTGCCCTCCCTCACCCCTTTCCGTCAGCTTAGGCGACCGGCCCTTGGAGAAACGCGGTCAACCCCTTGCAAACAAGAACACCCTCCTCGACATCGCGCGGCCACACGTAAGTCAGCAAAATGACCTTGGTATTGCTCCCTGCCTGCGTGCGTGAGTTGGGTAGAGTATAATTTTATTTTGTTTTTATTTATTTTTTTTCATTTTTATTTTAAAAAACCGCAAAATGGTTTTTAGAGGGAAAACGAACACCCGCAGCAAAGCAAAAAGCACAGCACAGCCCAGCAGCATGGCACCACAAGGCGACACCCACAGAACACAGCACGGCACAGCAAGACGCCACGACGCACCAGAGCAGCACCACCACACCACAGAACGCCAAGGGAGGCACCACAACACACAGCGACACACCACAGCGCGAGGCACCAACAACAGCGCAGACCAAACCAGCAGCGAACAACAGGATGCGCAGCGCAACACGGCACCGCACACACCAGGGAGGGACACGAACCAACACAACCAGCAAACAAAGCCGGACAGCAGCGCGCCACAGCACGGCACCGCATGGCAACACAGCACCACAGAACACGAGACACAGCGCAGGGGATCACGGCACCACAACGAGCCACAGCACAAAGCAGGGCAGCAAGCCACGCGGCCAGGCAGAAGCAGCCGAGACAACACACACCAGAGGAAAACAACAGCAGGCAACCAGACCCAGCAACGAACAGCCGGGGACCACAGGCAACAACACACAGCACCAGCCAGCGCAAACGAGACAACACGGCAAGCAGGCAACCAGACCCAGCAAAGAACAGCCCGGGGCACACGATTGGGACACATAACACCACCCAAGAACAATCAAAGGGCACCACTGACGGCGCCAAGGAGCAACACAGCGCCACACGGACCACAGAACAAAGCAAGACGGACAGTAGGGCACCGCAGCATGCCGCCACACGGCAACACAGAGCCACAGAACACAGGACACAGCACAGAAGAGCGGGACGCCACAACCACACAAAGCACACAGCAGGGCGGCGAGCCACGCGGCCAAGCAGGACCAACCACGGCCCAGGGCACCCAGGGCCGGAAACAACGGAAACGCCGAGACAAGAGGGGCGCGAAGAGGGGGCACAAAAAAGGTACAACAGAAGAGGAAAAATACAAGAAAAAATGGAAAAAAGGGGGACAGAAAATAGGGGGGGGGGCACACAACAAAGCGCCAAGGCCCAGGGCACCAAAAGCAACAGCAGAAAGGAGCGCGGGGAGGTTGTAGGAGGGCGAACACAACAGGAAAAAAAGAGAAGAAAAAAAACAGGACGAGGGGGGGAGAACGGAGCAAAAACAAAGAGCGCCAAGGCCCAGGGCACCTAGGGCCGGGAAGCACAAAAAGCCAGAGACAGCGGGGACGCGAGGGGGGGGAGCGAAGGGAAGGGAAAAGAAAAGGAAATAAAAAACACCCAAAGCGCGAGCAACCCCAGCCTGGGGGGGCCAAACAAAGAAGAAAGACAAGACAATCACAGGAAAAGGTGAGGCGCACCAGAACGCGCCCGGGAGGCCGGCCCACCCGACCCGGCCAAGAGGAGCACGCACACACACACGCGCGGGACCCGGGCGTGGCATCCTCTGACCCAAAAGAGAAGGTGTCGGCGTCCACACGAAACAGCCCCGGTGAACCGGCCGAGCCCCCTGTCAAAAGACGGACGGTAGGGAAACCGGACGCGCCAGTGACCGGGTCCACATACGCCAAACCACCACAGCGCACGCAGCCCAAGACCGAAGCCGGAGGGACCCGCCAGGGACAACCCAATCTCGAGGCCCGGAACGGGTACGACGCGGAGCGCGCCCAGCGCCCGTGCCTCGGCAGGGGCCAGCGGCAGGCACAAACAGCCCGGTTCTCGACCGGCCTGCACGTGCCCCGCGCAGCCACCCAGTAAAGCCGGGGGCGACAGCCCCCGGCGTCAGGGAAGGCACCACGGGGACGGGAAAACCGACAGGAGCACGGAGAGCGACCGGACCAGACGAGGCGCAGCGCAACAACGGGGGGCCAAGAGGCACGCCAGAGAGGCACACTGCCGGCCACAACCACGGCACGAGGACAGGTGCCAAGCCACAACGGCCACGCGGTGCCGCGAGCCCGGGAAGCGCGCACAACACACGACGAACCACGGCACGGGAGAAGGTGCCAAGGACAGCCGGGCCCCCACGCCCACACACCGCACCCACAGCCAGTGGGAAGCGGGCCCCGACCGCACGCCCGAAAGGACGAGGGGTCGGGGGGGGGAAGGCGCCCGTCCCCGGACGCCCCACACCCAGGCAAGTGGCGCCCCCCCCCCCCCCGGCCCCCCTTGTGCCGCCCCCACAGCGCGCAAACCCAGCTTGCAAGAGCGCGCGCTGTGGGGTTGGTGACGGGTCCCCACGCCTGCAGCCCCGGCACCCACAGCCAGTGGGTAGTGGGCTTCGGCCGGACGCCCGAAAGGACGAGTGGTCGGGGGTGGGATAGCGCGCCACCCCGGACGCCCCACACCCAGGCATCAAGCGCCCCCCAGGCACCCTCATTCCGCCCCCACAGCGCGCAAAGCCAGCTCGCAAGAGCGCGCGCTGTGGGGTCGGTGACGGGTCCCCACGCGCGCACCCCCGGCAGCCACAGCCAGTGGGTAGTGGGCCCCGGCCGCACGCCCGAAAAGACGAGTGGTCGAGGGTGGGAGAGCGCCCGACCCGAGACGCCCCACACCAAGGGAAGAAGCGCCCCCCCCGGGCACCCTCATGCCGCCCCCACAGCGCACAAACCCAGCTCGCAAGAGCCCGCGCTGTGGGGTTGGTGACAGGTCCCCACGCCCGCACCCCCGGCACCCACAGCCAGTGGGTAGTGGGCCCCGGCCGCACGCCCAAAAGGACGAGTGGTCAGGGCTGGGAGAACGCTCGACCCCGGACGCCCCACGCCCCGGCAAGAGGCGCCCCACCCGGGCACCCTCATGCCGCCCTCACAGCGCGCAAAGCCAGCTCGCAAGAGCGCATGCTGTTTGATAGGTGACAGGTCCCTACTCCCGCACCCCCCGCACCCACAGCCAGTGGGTAGCGGGCCCCGGGCGCACGCCCGATAGGACGAGTGGTCGGGGGTGGGAGAGCGCCCGAGCGGGACGCCCCGCACCCAGGCAAGAGTCGCCCCCCCTGGTTGCCCTCGTGCCGCCCCCACAGCGCGCCAAGCCAGGAACCAAGAGCGCGCGCTGTGGGGTTCGTGACGGGTCACCACGCCCGCAACCCCCACACCCACCGCCAGTGGGTAGTGGGCCCCGTCCGCACGCCTGAAAGGACGGGCAGTCGGGGGTGGGAGAGCGCCTGACGCCGGGCACCCAGGCAAGAGGCGCCCTCCCCCCGGGCACCCTCATGCCGCCCCCACAGCGCGCAAACCTAGCTCGCAAGAGCGCCCGGGTTGCAGTTGGTGACAGGTCCCCACGCCCGCACCCCCCGCACCCACAGCCAGTGGATAGTGGGCCCCGGCTGCACCCGCAAAAGGACGAGTTGTCGGGGGTGGGAGAGCGCCAGACCCCGGACGCCCCACACCCAGGCATAAGACGCCCCCCCCAGGCGCGCTCGTGCCGCCCCCACAGCGCGCCAAGCCAGCACGCAAGAGCGCGCGCTGTGGGGTTGGTGATGGGTCTCCACGCCCACACCCCCCGGACCCACAGCCAGTTGGTAGTGGGCCCTGGCTGCACGCCCCAAAGGACAGGCGGTCCGGGCTGGGAGAGCGCCGGACCCCGGACGCCCAGGCAAGAGGCGCCCTCCCCCTCGGCACCCTCATGCCGCCCCCACAGCGCGCAAAGCCAGCTTACAAGAGCGCGCGCGGTGGGGTTGGTGACGGGTCCGCACGCCCGCACCCCCCGCACCAACAGCCAGTGGGTAGTGGGCCCCGGCCGCACGCCCGAAAGGACGAGTGGTCGGGGGTGGGAGAGCGCCCACCCCGGGCGTCCCACACCCTGGCAACAAGCGCCCCCCCCCGGCGCCCTCGAGCCGCCCAAACAGCTCGCAAAGCCCAGCTTGCAAGGGCGCCCGCTGTGGGGTTGGTGACGGGTCCGCACGCCCGCACCCCCCGCACCCCCAGCAAGTGGGTAGTGGGCCCCGGCCGCACGCCAGAAAGGACGAGTGGTTGGGGGTGGGAGAGCGCCCGACCCCGGATGCCCCACACCCAGGCAAGAGGCGCCCCCCCGGGCACCCTCATGCCGCCCCCACAACGCGCAAACCCAGCTCGCAAGAGCGCGCACGGTGGGGTTGGTGACAGGTCCCCACAACCGCACCCCCCGCACCCACAGCCAGTAGAGAGTGGGCTCCGGCCGCACGCCCAAAAGGACGAGTGGTCGGGGCTGGGGGAGCGCCCGACCCCGGACGCCCCACACCCAGGCAAGAGGCGCCCCCCCTGGGCGCCCTTGTGCCGCCCCCACAGCGCGCCAAGCCAGCACGCAAGAGCGCGCGCTGTGGGGTTGGTGACGCGTTCCACGCCCACACCCCCCGCACCCACAGCCAGTGGGTAGTGGGCCCTGGCTGCACGCCCCAAAGGACAGGCGGTCCGGGGTGGGCGAGCGCCCGACTCCGGACGCCCAGGCAAGAGGCGCCCTCCCCCTTGGCACCCCCATGTCGCCCCCACAGCGCGCAAAGCCAGCTCGCAAGAGCGCGCGCGGTGGGGTTGGTGACGGGTTCCCACGCCCGCACCCCCCGCACCCACAGCCAGTGGGTAGTTGGCCCCGGCCGCACGCCCGAAAGGACGAGTGGTCGGGGGTGGGAGAGCGCCCGACCCCGGGCGTCCCACACCCAGGCAACAAGCGCCCCCCCTCTGGCGCCCTCGAGTCGCCCAAACAGCGCGCAAAGCCGAGCTTGCAAGAGCGCGCGCTGTGGGGTTGGTGACGGGTCAGCACGCCCGCACCCCCCGCACCCCCAGCAAGTGGGCAGTGGGCCCCGGCCGCACGCCAGAAAGGACGAGTGGTCGGGGGTGGGAGAGCGCCCGACCCCAGATGCCCCACACCTAGGCAAGAGGCGCCCCCCCGGGCACCCTCATGCCGCCCCCACAACGCGCAAAGCCAGCACGCAAGAGCGCGGGCAGTGGGGTTGGTGACGGGTCCCCACGCCCGCACACCCCGCGGCCACAGCCAGTGGGTAGTGGGCCCCGGCTGCACGCCCGAAAGGACGAGTCGTCGGGTGTGGGAGAGCGCCCCACCCCGGACGCCCCACACCCAGGCAGGAGGCGCCCCCCCTGGGCGCCCTCGTACTGCCCCTACAGCGCGTCAAGCCAGCATGTAGAAGCGCGCTCTGTGGGGTTGGTGACGGGTCCCCACGCCTGCTCCCCCCGCACCCACAGCCAGTGGGTAGTGGGCCCCGGCCGCGCGCCTGAAGTGACGAGTGGTCGGGGGTAGGAGAGTGCCCGCCCCCGGACGCCCCACACCCAAGCAAGGAGCGCCTCCCTCGGGCGCCCTAGTGCCGCCCCCACAGCGCGCAAAGCCAGCTCGCAGGAGCGCGCGCGGTGGGGTTTGTGACGGGTTCCCACGCCTGCACACCCCGCACCCACAGCCAGTGGGTAGTGGGCCTCGGCCGCACGCCCGAAAGGATGAGTGGTCGGGGGTCGGAGAGCGCCCTACCCCGGACACCCCACACCTAGGCAAGAGTCGCCCCCCCCGGGCGCCATCGTGCCGCCCCCACAGCGCGCAAAGCCAGCTCGCAAGAGCGCGCGCTGTGGGGTTGGTTACGGGTCCCCCTGCCCGTACCACCCGCACCCACAGCCAGTGGGTAGTGGGCCCCTGCCGCACGCCCGAAAGGACGAGTGGGCGGGGGTGGGAGAGCCCCCGACCCCGGAGGCCCCACACCCAGGCAACAGGCGCCCCCCCCAGGCACCCTTGTGCCGCCCCCACAGCGCGCGAAGCCAGCTCGCAAGAGCGTGCGCGGTGGTGTTGGTGACGGGTTCCCACACCCGCAGCCAGCCCACAGGGAGCGCGCAGCCCCAAGCCAGGTACAGGGAGACAGAACCAAGCCAAACGGAGCACAGGACCGAGGCAGGACACGCGGAGGGGCACGGACCGCGTGGAACGGCCCTACCAGCGCGCAGCACCTGGACCGCGCGAGGTGCGCGCGCCACACCAACCCAGGGAGGGGGGAGGAGGCGCGGACGCCGCGAGAGCGCAAGCGCACTCACACACAAAGGACACGCCGGAAAAACCAGAAGGGCAACCGGACCAAGCCCGCGGAACGCACAGACCGCATGGAATGGCGTACCAGCGAGCCAGGATAAGAAACACCCGGACAGGAGAGCCCGCCACACACAGCGCAGGGAGCGCGGGGCGGGAAGGGGGAAACGGGGAAGACAGAACACCCAGCGCCGGCCCCGAGCCCCCCGAACTGGCCGGGAGCGCCGCGCACACATGACCAGGGCACTGCACCCGCCAAGGCAGTAGTGGCGCACTGCGCCACGCACCAGCCCGACGGCAAGGCAGCCTCCTCGCCAGCTCACGGGGGTCCCACTGGCGACAAGCCAGTAGCACGGGCCCGGCAGTGCCAGCACCCCGGGCGACCACACATTAGGGGGGCGACGCGATGGGTAAGGACCCGCAGCCACGGCTGCTAAGTGATGCACTGACCGGGGAGTGGCGAAATGAGGAAGCCGGGGAGGGACGGGGCTCTGAGCCCTGTGAACCCGGGGGACTCCGCCACCAGGCAGGAGGTGCGTCATGAAGGGCCCTCCACTAGGACCTGGTGGGGAGGATATCTCCTAGCCCGACCAGGTGGCCCCCCGGGGCCGAAGGGCGTCTAGTACCCGCAAAATCAAACCTCAAACCTCAAACCTCATTGTGTATGAGATCCATGAGTTCGGTCGCTTGACGGAAAAGCTTGCGCGTCGATTTTCCCCCAGATGCGACGGCAAAAAGTTCTGGTGAGTACACCAGATGAAAGTACATGAGGAACCCCAAAGGTCCATCCCTTAACCTCCTTTCCAACCTCAAAGGTACACAAGAAGAAGTCACAAAAAACTCGCCACGGAAGCACGCTGCCCACCCCCGCGCAGGCGAGGACAGGCGACATTTTCGCGGCGGCGAGAAATCGGGTCAGAATAATCGATTTCAATCGATTTCCCGCAAAATTTGATCATTAAATTGGAATTAGAAAATTCCTGATAGATTTAAACGATTGGGAAGGTTACTGACGGGATCGGTCCCATGCCGGCTCCCAATGGACTGGAGGAAACCTATCCCCACAAGCAGGACGGAGAATAGGCAAGGGGAAGGATTGACATTTGCCGTATGGACCATGGGGTCCTGGGTACCGCTTCAGCCCCCTCTTTAGAGCAAAACATGGGGGGCTCGATCATACCCAAGCAAGGCAGCGGGTACCCAGGAAAGCTGCACGGGGGGGGGGTTGCCTCCCCAAGCTCACATTCGGGTTAGGGTCTCCACATGACTCCAACTCCCAACAGAACCGGTAATAATTCCCAAAAAATTGATGAAATTCTGTCAAAGCTGACAAGTATGACCTGTATATAGATGTAAAAATAAGTAACATATGCAGTGTCAAGTCCCGGGTCCTGGCGGCGATTGTACTGCTCCGGTACAGGGAGGCTAAGGGTGGAGCAGGCTACAGGAAGCTAAAGGAGTATGGAGAGGAGAGCGGAAAAAGGGCGGGAATCCTGTGGATGAAGAGGAGGGTGTACGCGGTGATATGGGAGAAAGAACGAGAAGTGGGAGGGAATGCCGCAAGGGAAGAAGGCGACAATGAATATAGAAGGACGCCCCCAGCTCGGGCAATCGTGGTGGGGAGCGACAGAGAACAAAGTGTGACGTCCAATGACAGTAGGCCATCGACATGTGGCGCTGGGTGTGTTGGGTCTGCTGAGGGGAACGACGTGGAACAGCAGCGCATGGCGGTGTTGGCATGGAAGAGGCGAGAGGATGCCGTGGAGGGGGCACAAGAACGGACGGGGCACGGGGTACTTGTGGATGCGACGGCGAAAAATTCTGGTGAGTACACCAGATGAAAGTACATGAAGAACCCTAAAGATCTATCCCTTAACTTCCTTTCCAACCTCAAAGGTACACAAGAAGAAGTCATAAAAAAGTCGCCACGGAAGCACGCTGCCCACACGCGCGCAGGCGAGGACAGGCGACATTCTTGCGGCGGCGAGAAATCAGGTCAGAATAATCGATTTGAATCTATTTCCTGCAAAATTCGATCATAAAATTGGAATTCGAAACTTCCTGATAGATGTAAACAATTTGGAAGGTTACTGACGGGATCGGTCCCATGCCGGCTCCCAACAGACTGGAGGAAACCTATCCCCACAAGCAGGACGGAGAATAGGCGAGGGGAAGGATTGACATTTGCTGTATGGACCATGGGGTCCTGGGTACCGCTTCACCCCCCTCTTTAGGGCAAAACATGGGGGGCTCGATCATACCCAAGCATGGCAGCGGGTACCCAGGACAGCTGCACGGGGGGGGTTGCCTCCCCAAGCTCACATTTGGGTTACGATCTCCACATGACTCCAATTACCCACAGCACCGGTAATAATAATAACAAAACCGACAAGTATGACCTGTATACGGATTTAGAAATGAGTAACGTATGCAGTGTCAAGTCCCGGGTCCTGAGGGGGATTGTACCGCTTCACTACAGGGAGGCAAATGGTGGAGCAGGCTACAGGAAGCTAAAGGAGTATGGAGAGGAGAGCGGAAAAAGGGCGGGAATCCTGTGGATGAAGAGGAGGGTGTACGCGGTGATATGGGAGAAAGAACGAGAAGTGGGAGGGCGCGCCGCAAGGGAAGAAGGCGACAATGAATATAGAAGGCGGCCCCCAGTTCGGGCAATCGTCGTGGGGAGCGACAGAGAACAAAGTGTGACGTCCAACAACAGTGGGCCATCGACATGTGGCGCTGGGAGTGTGAGGACTGCTGAGGGGAACGACGTGGAACAGCAGCCCAAGGCGGCGTGGGCATGGAAGAGGTGAGGGGATGCTGTGGAGGGGGCACAAGAACGGACGGGGCATGGGTCGGTTGTGGAGCACATGGGCGGGAAGGATGTTCACTCCCTATGGGCAGTATTGTGCGCGCTCGAGGGCAGGCCGAATAGTAAATAAGAATTGACCATGATAAGACAAGGGGTGGCGACCAGAGTGGAGAGTAGACACAAGGCGGGTAGAATGGAGGAGTGCCTGACAGCGAAGGAAGTGTCATGGCAGAGGTACATCCAGAGAACGACACAAGGGAGACGAATGGGAGGACCAGCGGAGGCGGAAGCATGGGCGGCCGACGGGGGATACTAAGTAGCGGTGTACAGGAAAACAAAAAGTTGAGAGGGGTACAGGAAGCTGCTGGAATATGGGGACGGATGCCCACTGAACGCGGCCATCCTGTGGACCAAACGAAGGGTCTACGCAGTTCTGTGGGGGTCAGGGGTCCCAGGAATGACGCAGATGAAGTGGCGGCGGCAGTGCAACGGGTGCTGGCAGTGTGCAAGAAGGGCAAGGATGGCCTGATAAAATTGCTCTACAGTGCGCAGCAGGGGGTCATACCGGGGGATAGCAAAGGCCTATATTAGACACTCAGCGCATTGGACGGGAAAGGCGCGCAAGCAGCGTCGGATGTGGTGCTCAGGGCGCTCACAGAAGGGGATATGGCGCAGCCCCCGGAGTCTGGGTCGGCACAGGGGGGTCATGCGAGACACGAGAGTGCGTACCTTGGAGCAATACCTAGACAAAGCGCGCACAGGGAAAATATTGGGAGGGGCACGTGAAGTTGGAAGGTGGGCGCATCAAAGAGGATGAAAAAAAGTGTTATACCAGGAGTGGGGACCCAAAGAAGTGCTTCGGAAGATGGCAGCGGTGGGAGAAGGGGGACGGGAGGCAGCAGCGTTGCTGTGGAGCAGAGGGGGAGGGGTACACTACGAGCTGCTGCAGCCACCAGAAGATGAGCAGGAGGAGGAGACAGGGGAGGGGGATGAGAGAGAGAGGACAGACTTGGAGGAGGTGGGGATTGAAGTGGAATTGGTGACGGGAGGGGAGGTAGCAGAGGACCAGGGGATGAGAGGAAGGCCGGGGGGACAGGACGATGAGCGACTGTGGCACGACGTGCAGCAGGGGCAGATACAGAGGGGAGGCACAGGGTGGCGGTACCAGGGGCAACAGTGGTCCGTGCAGGAGCGAAGGGAGGTGGGAGAGGGAAGCACACGTGACAAGAGGCAGCGCGCCGGGTGGGAAGGAGTGCTGGGGGTGCAATTGCAGAAAATGGAGTATGAAGTACCAGAGGGTACAGGTAAGGGTGAATGGAACAGGAGGCAGGAAGGAGGGGTGGACTTGTGGGTGACGGGAGGGGGAGAGGCAGTGTTACAACTGCACCACAGGGAGGACCTGGAAGCCGGATGGGAGGCAAAAGGAGGGGTTGAACTGCAGTCAGACCGAGCGGTGTGGATGGAGCCAGGGTGGAAGGGTAGGTACAGGGTAGCGGCCAGGAGACAGCAGTGTTGGGGGTGGCATATGACGTGGCGGGCGTTTCAGGGAGGAGGGCTACCGGTAAGAAAGGGGTGGGGAGGGGAGCTGCAAGGAGGAGGAAAGGGCACAAGCACGGTGACTGCACACTTCACAAGAGCCACATTGGCCCCGACGCCCACTACGCAGGGGCATAGGGGGCAGGAGGTGGTGTACACGTTCCGCGAGGAGATGATCCTGAAGGCGGCAGAGGCCATCAGAATGTCACTTGATGAGGGGACGACACGCATGGCCAACCGCACGTACCACTTGCACCCGCACACGGTGGAGTGGGAGGTACGCCACGGACAAGAGGCAAGGTACCAGTACAATGTACCGGTGCCTAACGTCGTGGTCACAACAGCGGCGGCGGAAGGCATGAAAGTCCGCATTGGACTCAGTCAAGAGGGGCAGGCGGTGCAGGTATAGACCATGGGGCACTGGAATGGGCAGCCAGAGATACAGTGGAAGTCGGAACCCACGTGTGGCGAACCATTACACGCAGAAGTTCTGAGAGGGCCAGGGAGGGCAGAGGTTGAGGACGGCGCAGAGCCGAGCACGGCGCAGCAGGGGAAAGAAAAGCGCCAACGGGAGGCAGCGACAGAGGGGCACTTGGTGACGGAAAAGACAGAAGGGACATGCTTCAGAAATGGGCACAGAGGCTGAGGGGGAAGGCGTCACTGTGGCAGAATGTTCTAATAGAAAATGGAGAGGCGCGGCCAGGGCTGTAAGGTATGCAACTGGTTGTTCAGGTGACTGGTAATACCGGTATACCGCCGATCACCTCTTTGAAAACTGAAATAACCTCCAATTACTGGTTATTGTAGTAAAATCTTGATTTCGTGACGTTCTTGCCTTTGCGAAGCCTCGCTGACGCTTTTTTGAACCTGTCTCTCTCCCTGGATAAGGGAGCAGCAGTGGTGAGGGATCAGGGTTTGTAAATGCTGTGTTGGGTTCTTGTCAATTTTTTGTGAAATTGCAGTTTTCGGTAACCGTTCCCAAAACGTTGCACAGAAAGACACCTTTTGGACAGGCTGATGGTAGACACAAAGCCAAGACAATCCCAGACTTCAAGTGGTACAGTAGTTCTCTTCCCTGAGCTTGTTCCTTCAAGAATGGTGGCAACAGTGGCCATCTCAGTGTAACAACAGTGGGCATCTCAGTGTACCAACATTTGTCATCTCAACGTAAAGACGGTGGACATCTCAGCGTAAAGGTAGTGCCTTTCCTAAATTCCCTCTGTGTACAACGCTGGCGAATAGTTAGACATAGCCAAAAGTCACACAAAGGTGATGTCACGTCGCACGCTCAATTCGACTGTGGCAAAAACCACCCCAGGCAACAACGCAAGATTACAAGGATTCCACAAGTATGAAATTAACGAGGATGTCCCTGAATCTGTGAAAAATCCTGGCAGCGCAGCCCGGGCGTCCGGGCCCTCCGCATCGTCTGCTGCAGATGAACTAGTACACCTAAAGCATATTGTCGCCTGCCGCAACCAGTATTACCACAACGCGCCAGTGCCTATGCCGTCTGATGAAATTCTGATTGACATCGTTAATGACACTGCGCTAAAGTTCTCTAAAACGCTGCTACAACAAGTTGAGGACTACAAGGCCACACAAGCGTTACTAAGTGATTTGGACCTGTTTCCTCGTTGCCTGTCCCAGACATGCTCTGAACCAGTTCAATGCAACGACGTTACCGCAGCCGCTACAAACGCTGAACAGAAGCTACCCAATGATGGCAACACTGACATCTTGGAGATACCATCAAAGTACAGCCTCCGCTTCGAAGACCCGCGGGACCCAGAGAGCAATTCATCTTCTCTTTGTCCTCAACAGGATTACCCAAGAGCCGCCGAGACTACTTGGTCGTCTGAGTTCACTGAACAACCGAGTCGTGAGTGGCCATCGTTCCTACTCTCGATTGTGCTGTTTGCCACCATGGTCCACAACATCTATCGCCACCTACGAGTTCTGTCCAAAGCCTCCCGTTCAAGGCCATCTCGGTCTCCCTGTTCCGGACGACGCACCAGAAAAATTCGTCGCCGCAACAATTTGCCGAAGCGCCTTCCGCTGAAAACATTCTTCGGTGCGTTCAAACCAAACCGAGTTTTTTGGCACCACTACAGCAGTTCAGAACTAGGCGAAATTGGCATGAGCGACCATGAACCGTATCTGCTTCTGTCGCAGACACCCGCTGCTGAAGCTGGTTCATCAACCAGCCGACTCAAAAGCCCTAGTCAAGGTGATCAGAGCCATACACGCGCGGGAGCTTGTAAAGATGAGCAAAAACTCCCACTGAATGCCAATCGGAGCAGTCAAGACAGCATACCAGCCCGCCTCTTTGAGGACCATCAAACAGCTGCCTACCAAGCCCAAGCCGAAGCACTTCCTAGCCCTCCAGCGCCTGTTTTCTGTGTTTCCGTGTCCGCCTCCAACACAGCATTTGTGACACTTATGCCCTTCAGTTACGGCCTGACCCCTGGAATAGTAGCGCTTCACCGTTCTACTCCCTATGGGGCAAAATGCATAGAGTTGGAGGTGCGAATGTGGCTATGAAAATTTTCAGCACCGAACCGAGTGTCGCCGCTGCTTTTTTCCTAATTTCAAGCCGCCCGATCAACTCAAACCGCAAGTTGATGAGTCCAAGAGCTGCCCATTACAATAATATTTGCTGTCCTGTGGCATCCTGCTCATTCAATGAGCATGTAAAAATCCGACTTTGGGCTGAAGCCCTCTATACCACTTTTGACAGTTTTTATTGCTTCTGTAAGTGACATATATGCATGGGTTACCTTCGCTTTGGCCCAGGTCAACGTGGCCTGCGATCCACCATTCAGCCTCTCTGCATTTGTTTGGCTATGAGCAGTTCTTTTTAAGTTAACATTTCTCTGGCGTACTCATTGGACCCTCAGCTTGTTAACACAAAGTAGAGAGCCCTGCTTCCGTCTCTTTTTTCTGTTCTTGCTTCACCGCGCACTGCAGCAAGGTTTTCTAGCAAAGCAGTGAAATGCAAAAAGCAGTCTTCTTCCGCAACTACCTGGCATCCAGCACGCAAACCACACGACTTATCATTCAACCTACAACATACCACAGCCGCAGTCTTGGCTAATTACGACAAACCAACACACCCACACACACACACACTGCATACACACAGGAACACAGAACGTTCCGTCTGCACTTGGTGTCTGTGGCAGAGACAGCAGGCCCTCCAGCTGCCTAAATTATCAGTCTTTTTCATCAAATTCTCTCTGATCAACTACTCATGCTTACCAAGACCTTGCTTTCAGCCAACTACGCAGCCTACCATTTGTTTCTCAGTCCTATTTACTCAGTTTTTCTTTTCATTCACACAGCTTTTCCTTCAATTGTTTTCTTTTTGGAAACCCCTGTCCCTTGTGCAGTAAGCCTTGGCTGATTTTATCCACACCATCACGTCTTGCATCACAGCGCCTCCGTTCCTCCCCTGGTTTTTTTTCCTGTCACGCCTCCACTTCCCTATGCAACCAACCAGGCACCCAAACGGGCGCGTGCCAAGGCAACCTCGCTCTCTTCAACCCTACCCATCCATGACAGGGCGAGTTCCGAGGTTCGTCCATGGCTACACCCCTCACATAGTGCTAGGGAGAGCCAAGCACGTTTGTATTTACACTTCACTCTGATTGAGGGCTGTGTCCCTGTCCGGACATTAAAGTGGCTGTACAATTCAAAAAAAAACACATAGCCAAAAGGCTTTGAGCCAATCTGTCCTCAGTCCTTGACCCAGAAAGGTCACCGTAAGTAAGACCTGCTGTGCTGAACAATCGTTCTACACCTGCTGACACCTAGGATTTTATGACGTACCGGAATCCCGTAACTGAACCGTCCAAAAACTGCCGCGATCGCGATTTACGGCCTGCCGCAACCCAGTTTTGCCGAGGTTTTGCTGATTTGTGCCACATCTGTGCGCATCTGCCCCGATTTAGATAGCGCAATCGGTAACATACGACGTTATCTAGTTGCTGTATTGAAACCACGTTGATTGGTTTACCGGAATTCCAGATGAACCCGAAATATGACCATTTTTGCCCATTTTTGCCACTTTTTGGCCATAAACGGTCATTTCGATGATGTCCTTGTGGTGTCACGAGATTTCAAATTGATCAAGTTTGTCCCTAGTGCCCTGTGAGGCTAGACAAGGGATGATTTGTGCCCGTGTCTGCCCTTTACCCAAGATAATAATCCAGAGGGTGCCCAAAAACGCCCAAAACAGCTATATTTGCACTTTTGAACACATAAATGTTGATTAAAGTGATACGGCCGTGCATTCGTGTGATTTCAAATTGATCACCTTTGTCGGCTGTGCTATGTGAGGCTTGGCAAGCAACAATTTGTGACCGTGCATGCCCCTTACTCAAGGTTATGGCCTGGAGGGTGCCAAAAAAGGCCCCAAACAGCTATATTTGCACTTTTGAACACAATAATGTTGATGAAAGTGATACGGTCGCGCTTTCATGTGATTTCAACTTGATGAAATGTGTCCCTAGTGCTAGGTGAGGCTTGGCAAGCAATGATTTGTGCCCGTGCATGCCCTTTACCCAAGATAAGAATCCGGAGGGTGCCAAAAAACGCCCCAAACAGCTCCATTTGCACTTTTGAACACATAAATGTTGATTAAAGTGATACGGTCGTGCTTTCGTGTGATTTCAAATAGATCACGTTTGTCCTCTGTGCTACGTGAGGCTTGGCAAGCAACAATTTGTGACCGTGCATGCCCTTTACTCAAGGTTATGGCCCGGAGGGTGCCAAAAAGGGCCCCATGCAGCTATATTTGCACTTTTGAACACACAAATGTTGATTAAAGTGATACGGTCGCGCTTTTGTGTGATTTCAAGTTGATGAAATGTGTCCCGAGTGCTAGGTGAGGCCTGGCAAGCAACATTTTGTGACCCTGCATGCTCTTTACTCAAGGTTAGGGCCCGGAGGGTGCCAAAAAAGGCCCAAAACAGATACATTTGCACCTTTGAACACATAAATGTTGATTAAAGTGCTATCGCTGCCCGTGTGTGTGATTTCAAGTTGTTCAAGTTGGTCACTAGTGCTAGGTGAGGCTAGACATTGAACAATTTGTGCCCCTGCATGCTCTTTCCTCAAGAATATGAACCGGAGAGTGCAAAGAAAAGCTGAAAACAACTGTATTTGCACACACGCCTTCATTAGATTTGCAAATGCTGTAATGGTCAGAGCCACACTCCCTTGGCACTGCCTGTCAGAAAAAACAAAAAGGAATCCCCCTTGTAAGTGAGCGCATACAAGCTGCGTTTGTATGGGTTGTAAGGTGTGTCCTTCTCCCTTAAACGACCCACCATGGGGTAACAAAACGCCCCAATAGTAACAACTTGCCGGGCCACTGTGTGTTTCGGATCCACATGATCTACGAGGTCACTGAGTGTGTATTTCTGACACTGTGCTGCCTCTGATAGGAAGTACGCGTCTGCAATAGGCGTGATAGTATTCTCTTCACTAAGAAGACATGCCGTCGGTATGCAAAGGAACCACTGAAAATTGTTACCCTTCCAATGCATTGACACACTGCACCAAACAGAAGCAAGCCACAAATGAGTTCTGAGTTCTGCAATAGGCATGATTGTATTATCTTCACTAAGGAGACATGCCGTCGGCGTGCAAAGGAACCACTGAAAATTGTTACCCTTCCCATGCATTGACACACTGCACCAAACAGAAGCAAGCACAAATGAGTTCAAAGATCAAGATATTGTGGCATGTGCATACGTACCTAGGTAGAGTTATTATCTTTCTGCCGGGTTGCAGTTCATGGGCAGCAACCATGCTCCCGCCCAAAATGCTAGCTTCAAGGCTTAAACTTCGAGAAGCACTTGCAATGCGATAGGACATTTCCAACGAGGTTTACTCCGCCGCATGCTAACCACGCCCTTGACGTCTGTAGGGCAAGTCTCCTCAGTTCACGTCAGTTGTAGGTCAGTTGTAGGGCCCCATACCCTATTTTGAGTTCGGTGGACTCAGAAGAACGTGTTTTGCAAGGTTTTGGAGCAAGTTATTGAGTGTTTCGGAGCCGCCATCACCACAAAAAACCGCATTTTCCCCCAAAAATCGCCAAAAAATGCCATTTTATAGCTTAAAACAGTGTTTTTGGGGCCCGAGTGGTCAGTTGTAGGGCCACAAACCGTATTTTCAGGTTGCTGGACTCAGAGAAACGTGTTCTGCAAGGTTTTGGAGCAGATAATCACGGGTTTCAGGGCCGCCATTACCAAAAAAACGCATTTTTTGGCCAAGAAACCCCATTTTTTGGCCTAAAACAGTGTTTTTCGGGCCTGAGTGGTCACAGGTAGGGCCCCATACCATATTTTGAGGGTGCTGGACTCAAAAATGCGTTTTCTGCAGACTTTTGGAGCAAATGATCAAGGGTTCCGGAGCCACCATCACCAAAAAACCGCTTTTTTTCCCAAAAAATGCCATATTTTTGGGCTAAAACAGCATTTTTGGGGCATGAGTGGTCAGTTGTAGGGTTCCATACCCTATTTTGAGTGTGGTGTACTCAGAAAAACGTGTTTTGCAAGGTTTTGGAGCACCTTATCGAGTGTTTTGAGCCGCCATCACCAAAAACCCGAATTTCTTGCCAAAAACAAACATGTATGGTTTGAGCTATACAAAAGCTGCTATTCGCAACTAGGTGGTGAATGTCATATTTCTCGGATACGGCCAATTTGAGATGGAATCAAGCCTGCATTGTCGATCTAGGGGCTGAAAATATTCCAATTAGGAGGAGGGAGGGGGGGGGGGGCTAACTCCGGAAAATATGCTCTTGCTGGTATAATTTGACAACAAAAATAGTATTTCTGACTGTAGCTGGTTTTTGGGATTTTTGGACCCCATAAAATCCTAGGTGAACTGGCACGCGTCGCCAAAAACTGACGTGCCATTTCAGCTTGTCTAGGAGCAGAAAGCCGAAAGTTACGCCACAAAGCTAAGACACAAATGGTCTTACGTTCTTGAGCCAAACTTAAGTAGAGATCCAACTCGTCCGTTGTTGCTGGTGCCTGCTCCTCGTCATCATCAGAGTCATAAAGGAAGTCACTTGGCCTCTTTGGTTGGTTGCCTTGGTTCAACACGCTAGTGCTCTCGTTTTGTGCTACTTTCCAGTGCTGCCACTCGTTGCGCAGTGCCATTTCTGCCCACCGCCGCTCTCCTTCACTATGGAAAGCGTAATGCTTGTAGCGCAGATCCAAGTTGCAATCACACGGAGCCGCTTGGTGTCCGTTGAAAGCTCCGTTACCCAGCGGCGTGTGAGGTCTGCTATGTATGTGTTTCGTGCCTCCTTCACGTTGTGCCCAATGCTTGCACCTGGTACTGTGGTGTCATTCCAATGCTGCCGTAGGTAGTCTTTCTCAACATTGCCCAACAGCTTGTAAATGGCGCGCAACACAAGGGCAATTGTCACATACTTAGTTCCTTCGAAGCGGCGAACAGCTTCTGCAGCAGGGTGAGAGACACACACTGACTGCGTGTTCAACTTCCACTCGTTGAGGTGTAGCTTGTTGTCACAGAGTAGGCCCCATCTTTGTGTCCCTCCTCATGCCCGTGTGTGACATCATGCATCAAAATGGTCGGTTGTGATTTGCGAAACCATTCTTGACTTTGGTGCGTGTAGCTGCAACGAACGGAGTTGCCAGTTTTTGGTGGACGTGTTTCTTCTAGATCAAGCCGCTTTTGAATGCCCTTCAGATTTGTAAGCCGGTGGCCTGAACGGTGCAAAAAGGTGGTGATTCCCTTGAGCTTTAGAACCGCATCGCACACACCTGTTGAGTTCAATTAGAAGTTCAAAGAGAGTTCCAACGTATGACTAGCACAGTAGCCTCCTCGAAGACGTCCCCATGCCTTTTTTGATGTTAGCCCCTTGATCACTTACCTTTGCATGGACATCGTTGAATGCAAGTCCCACACGGTCCAATTCTTCAACAGTTTGCTGCCGTATTGCCTCACCAGTGTGCCTCTCCCCTGTGAAGCCTGTGCAGTTGAGTAGGACTTCATGAATCTGTGTCCAATCTTCATCAATGAAATAGAGCATTGAGGCCATTAGACTAATGGTTGAATCAGACCAAATATCAGCAGCCATTGATGGTTTGACCTTTGCTTTCACCAATAGAGCAACACGTCTTCTAACCTCATGCAAACAGATGGCACACATTTCCAGGATATGCTTGGTGATCGTATGCAGGCAGCAAGACTGGAACTTCCCAGAGGAGATCTCAGAGCAGAAATCTGGTCATTCACAAGAGCTGCAGGCCGCTTCGTTTGAATAATGCACCATGCCAGACGTCTGCAAGCCTTGTGCCACTTGTGCTTCGTCCATTTGATTGCTGTGTGTTGCACTTCAAGAACTCTGTCACCTGTTGCTTGCAATGTGTGTTGCGTTGGTACCTTATTTGCTTTTGATTGCACAACCCAATCTCCATGGGATGCATTCAAGTGGGACCATATGTTGCTTGTGCCACCACTTCTACGTATGGCTTGCCCACACAATGCGCCATCCAATTTCTTTACTTGACAGATAGCAAAATATTTGCCACCTTCTTCAGGAGTTGCTTCACGAAATGCTTTCCACACAATAGAGGTTTGCTTCTGCTGGGGACCATATTGAGGGGTTTGTGGGGCTTCTGCATTGGATGAAGATGACCCCTCCTGCGCTTTTTGTTTTTTCTCTTGTCGCTGTAGTTCAGCCTCCGCATCACGTTTCTTTTTGTCTTCATTCCAACGTGCCACATACTCCAGAGCATCACTCAGATGTGCTAAAGGTTCCCAGGTGTCGTCAGCCTCGCTGTACCCTTGCCAATGCACCATATATTGAAATTGCCCATGATGCCAGCGCTCTGCAATTATGTTTTGGACATTGTACATGTCTTTGCCACCAGCAGGATCTGCAATGTGCTTGGCTGTCCTATGGTTGCCATCTTTTTTGCCTTGAGGAGGCAGACGTGTAGGTGCCTGTGGTTTGGCACTCACTGGCTGTGGACCACGCTTTGCAATTAAAAATGCTAAGAAAAAACACATGGGCATACGAGTAGAATTGAAAAACAAAGGCACAGCAAAGCATTGTCAAACGTTTGAAATTGTTTGCATGGCAACAAATTTCAACATCTGTCCGAACTCTTTGGAAATTGGAGTGATTTTGATGATATGGCAAGTCACATCACGATGACTATGCATGACGCAGCATGATGACATCATCAAAGAAAATCTTCCACAGATATTAAAAGGTACATCTGCGTTTTGGGTGTGAGAGAAGTCATGGTTCACGACACATTATGCAAGGAAAAAACAGGTGCATCAATCTAATCTTAGGTCAATTGAATACCGGTACCTACCAGTTGTTAGAAGACCTACCACCTCCACCCACCGGTGAAATTTTAAGAAACAACCCCCAACACCCGGTTGTTTTCAAAACTAGCAGGTTGCAAGACCTCACAGGGCTGGAGTGGCACAGTAAGGGGTGTAGGGGTGAGGATGTATGGCAGGCAGTGAGCACAGCAAGGTGCCACATGAAAGCCAGGCAAGAGGCCGTGGGGAACAGGTGCAGACCGGAGTGCACACAGGCCAGGTTCCTGTGCAGGCTGGACGGACCGCAGGAACTGAGGGGTGGTCATCATGGTATCAAGGTGCGGCAGCCCTGGACACAAGGGCCAAGGTGGCTACAGATCAGAGAAGAAGAAGGAGCACCGCTGGTGTACTTCCACCAGGTCAAGCACATGTGGGTGGGATATGTGGATGGCTGGAGCGGGACGTCGGGGGAGGGGGCAGAGGCAGACGAGCAACAGGTGAGGGCAGAGGTGCTTACAGCGCCGCGGGTGGAGCCTAAGCAAGCGGTGCTGTGAATGCCAATGCAGCAAGATGCGTAGGTTGCGGCACACGTGGACAGCACAAGGAGAACGTTGGAGGTGTGGGGGCTGACGAGGCAGGTGTTGGCGCTGGTACTGTATGTCGGGGAAACGGTACGCAGAAGTACAGGAATGGCCAACTGGGACCTGGAAACGGAAATGGACTGGTTAAGGAACATTATGGCCATGGTGGGCAACGGGGGCAAGGGGGAGGACTAAGGGACACACTATACAGGTGGTGTACCCACAATCAAGTGCCACAGCAGCGCCGGACCAAGGAGTCACCAACTTGGTACAGGATGGACTCACATTGTGGGTCGTCTAACCCAGGTGGGACAGACGCGCGGCGGTAGTGTACAGCACTGCAAGAGAGTGGAACACCCGCTCATGACATGGGTCGGGGAGGCGGAGGAGGTACGGGTGGAAAGGGCAGAGGATATGCGTACAGGGGCTATTCTGAGAGCGTCGGAGTCACAGATTGGCGGAGGCGCGGAAGCCGAAGAAGCAGAGGACATCAAGGAGCAGATCAATCTGGCGCTCAAATGGGTAGACGGCTGCAAGGAAGGGGACCAGCCCAGGTGGATAGTACCTCCGGGCAAGGAGGAGGGGGCAAGGCAGGAGGCACTGGCGAGGGCGAGAAAAATCGTGGAGGATGCGCGAAGGCAGGGCCCGGAGATGGAGGTATACCCTGAGGGGGGGAGGCAGGGTGGATGAAGGGGGTCGAGGAGAGGAAGAGGAGGGCAAATGGGATTCCTAGTGGGAGACAGGGTTGAGGAGGAGCAAGGAGACTTGGAGGAGACACAGGCACAGCAAGAAAAAGGTCGGGAGCCGGGACCGGGGGTGGATGCTCAGGTGGGACAGGTTCAGCGGGGCGATGGGGAAGGAATGGGGGAGGGAGAAGGAGCGGCTGTGGACGGGGACCGGGGGAGTGGCACAGGGGAAGGCGAGGAGGGACGGGTCAGCAGGGGAGACACCGGAGACGACGGGGCCGGACGAGGAGAGACTGCCGTATCCGGAGGCGAGATTGCGGGTGTGTCCGGCGTGACGAGAGATGGAAATACAGGGCCAGTTGGTTCCGGAACAGCGGGCGCAGGAGCTGGAAGGCAAGGAGGTGTTGTCTGGGAGGAAGAAGAAGAAGAAGAACAGCCAATTAATGACGCGGCGGGTGGCAATAGTGACAAGGATACACACAGGGCTTCAGCACAGCAGAAAGAATGGTGGGAAGGGACGACGTCAGAAGGAACAAGAAGCAGTGCGGAAAGATGGGAAGGGATGGTGGAAACGCATGAAGTTGTGTACCCATAACGATTCAGCGGCCCTGTATCCGGCAGGTAAGGCAGCGTGGCACCAAATGAGGCTACACGAAGCCGACACGGACATGGTGGCATATCAAGAGATACGGCTGCAGGGGAAGGATAACGTTGTGTGCGCGCAGATGTACAACTGAGAGGGGCCGGAGTACCAGCGGGAGTCGGCACAAGGGGTGCGGTTGTTGGTGTGCAGGAGCCTCAGCGTTGTACACGACAAGAATGTGGGAGCGAAGGGGAGAAGGGCGGTATATGATGTGGCGACAAAGCACAGGCAGGTGGTTGTCATCAACTGCCACGTCCGCATGGGAAGAGGGTCAAGGAGTATGTGGCGCAACTGAGGATGGAGTATGTCAGGGCGCTGGAGAGGTGACCAGTCATCGTGGTTGGGGACTTCAACTAGGATCCCCGGAACAGCGGCGCGGAGACAGAGGTGGACCAGGAAGTAAGGCTGTTTGTGGATAGAATGCGGCTGCACGATGTGTCCTACAATGAAGCGTCAGGTCCCTGACACTCCCCGGCACCAGAGTGAATCACGCCGTCATGGATAGACGCAGTGTGTGCGAACCCTCGGCCGGTCCGCTGGGTGACGGCGGGGTACATGGTGGGGCCTGAAGAAATGCGGGACGGGCAAGGGCATTGCCCCATGATGGTGACTGTGGACGTGAAGGTGGGGGAGCCGAAAGAAGAAGACGACGAAGAACAGGAGTCTGATGAGGAGGGGGTCAGCCTGCAGCCGCCGGTGCGGGGGCCAGAGGAGGGGGACAACAACAGGTGGCAGCAGTGGGTGCAGCAAGTGCATGTCAAAATGAAGCGGACGAGCCACGCGCATCGGGTAATGAAGAGAGCGGCAAACATGTGTGGGTTTAGCAGGCCTGTAGGGGCTTCGCAAACTCAGCCCAAGCTGCAACAACTGGTGGCCAAACTGAGGAAAAGAAAACAGGAGGAAGTCGAGGCGAGAGCAAAGACAGTGGGTGCAGAGTGGAGGGAGGAAGTGCTGCGAGAAAGAAGAAGGTGCAGGTGGCGAGGAGGGTAGTGGAAGATGAGCATGAGAGGGTCTACCAGGAGGTGGTGGCAAAGCATGAAAGGTATATGGAGGGAGCGGTACCGTACACGTCAGGGGGTACATCCCGGAGCTTGCAGAGGCTCGGCAGCTACAGCAGATCAGGGCGGTGAGGCTGCAGGATGACAGAGTCAAGGGCAACCAACGGGATAAGCTGGAGGCGGTGGCGGAGCAGGGCTTAGCGAAACCAAACGGAGGATGGTCCGGGCGCTGAAGCGGGTGTCCACGGAGGATCACAGCGAGGCCATACACCGCCGCAGGGTAACGCTGGGGGAAATAACGGAGGCGGTGCGGGCTCTTAAGAGAAAAAAGAGCCAGGGGATGGACCAACTGGTGGCGGAGGCATACCAGAGCCTCGGTGCGCCTGACTTGGATTGTTTGGCGGGGAGGGTCACGGAGGTGCTGCGCACAAGCAAGCCCACCGTAGAATTGGGCGGCAAGGTGAGGCCCCTGTACAAGGAGGGGGATCACCTCAGGCTGGGGAACTGGCGGCCCATATGCTGTGCCGTCACAGAGGCCAAGCTGGTGTGGATGGTGGTCTTCGGGAGGATACCGCGGAGGCTGTATGCGGCGGGGCTTGTACAGGACAACATGTGGGGGTCGGTGCCGGGCAGGTTCACACAGGAAGCAAGCTTCCTGTATGACATGTACCTGGATGATGAGGACCCGGGGGCAATCATTGGGCCCGTGGACGTGAAGGGGGCGTTCCCCAACACGCAGCACAGACTCATAGAGGAGCTGTGGAGGCAATTTCGGCTTCCGTACGGCGACTTCGTAGGGAAGTACCTACGAACAAGAAGTTACACCTTCTCCAAGGGGAAGAGCTGTACGGATTGGGTGACCGCAGGTAGCGGAGTGCCACAGGGCGGAGTGGAGGGCCCTTTCCTGTACATGCTTGCCATGCTCTCACTGATGCAATCGATAGCGCAGGAGTATCCATAACTGGCCAGGGCATCACAAACGTTGCCGGCACAAGCATACATTGATGAAGCAGTGCCCATGGCCGGGGACGAAAGGGGCCAGCAAGTAGTACAGGACCTGACGCAGAGGTACGGGCGGGATAACCGCCTCGTCTGGGGCACGGAGAAGTCGGCCGTCCTGAGGCGGGGTGGGGAGGGTGGTATGGCGCTGGGTGTCGGGGACGGAGTGGCATGGCTGGAGAGGGCGGAGGAATCGTTGGTGCCGGGGCACGTCCAGGCCATGGGGGCGGAGGGCATCAGGCTGCCAGATAAGCTGCTCCGGGGGTTCCGGGCGATGATGCTGGTCCTCCAGAATCACCCCCCGGTCCGTACAGACGACTCTGTACTACCTCCGAGCAGTACTCAATGCGGCGATAGGGTGCACCTCCTGTACTGGAGAGTACAGCTCCAGGAGGTGGGGAGCGAGGTGCGGGGGCTCATCAGGGGGTATCAGGGGATACCCACGGAGGTGCCACGGTGCGTGTTGCGGTCGCTGACAGCGTATTATGAAAAGGGGATATCCACAGCGGGGGAGGTGTATAGGGCGCATGGGGCAAGAGCACTAAACAGGATGTGCCACAACCAGGAGGAGGTGGTGCGCAGAGGGTCCTACCATGCGGTTGCGGAAGTACAGAGGGAGGAGATCATGTGCCGACGCTTTGTGTGGCACAGGAGGTGGCGGTTGACGGCGGGGAAGAGGAAACGCATGTGGCGTGTCCTGCAGGCAGTGTTGCCGGGGGAAGAGCACATGTTGGCGAACAACAGGAAGTGTGGCAGATGTGGGCCAATCCTACTGCTGGACACAGACCACGGAGGAGCGGTGCATGGAACAGTGCGGTGGGTGATGAAGGAAGGAGTGACTTTGGAGGTGATGCAGGTGCGCAGGAAAGATATGAAGGAGTACCAGAGGGCAGGGCTGCACCATGGGGACCTTTATAGAGAAAAGGAGGTTGTGGAATGGGGTGTGTACACAGTGGGGAATCACAAGGAAGGTGAAAAGTCGCGGGGCAGGGGCAAGGGCCGTGCAAGAGAAGGTGCTATACAGGGGAGAAAGAGAAAAGGCAAGGACGGGCATCCTGTTGTGTGCTCCGCTGGGACTGAAAGGACCAAGGGGGAAGGTACAAAGTGCAAGCGGGCAGTGGTACGATGTACATGCAGCTATGTTCCGGAGCAACAACATCCCGGGGGCGCCAGGGTACTTTGATTTCAAGATAGGTCCACACTTACCCCACTTTATGTCCCGACAAGGTTTCACTTCCCCAAACCATCCCCAACCCCCAAACTGCGCGTCCCCCCAAAATTGCGCAACTCAGACCCTTGGGGGCCCTTGGGGGGGTCTTACCTTGGCCCAAAGAACTTGGGTTTGAGGTTACTCACCAAAAAATTGGGGCCCAAAACACACCACAACTTGCCCAAAAAGTCCTTCTTGTACCCTGAATACACCCTGCAAATGACCCCCCAAAAGTCAAAAACAAAGTGCATTATTTATAATAAAAGGGTGCTTTTGGACGCTACAATTTTTGTTTTCATTTTTTCCTCACTTTCCCGCGGTTTTCCAGGAATAACGTTTTCTAGACGGGGAGTTAGGACAAACGGTATAGAGATCCGTAACCAGGCTTTCTGTCGCTGAATCCGAATATCAACTCAGATTTAGCGGTTGGGGCGGTTATTACCGAGTTTTTGCGCGCGCGCGCGCTCAAGTTGAACCCCTAATATCTCGAAGCCACTGTCTCAGATTCGAGAAAGAACATCAGTTTCGGAATCGCGTGGAGAAAGCGCGCGGCGGATCAGGCTGACGGTGCACTGGTCACCAGCGGACAGGGTGTGGTACCTGGTTCTGGTACAGGCGTACCTGGAGCAGGGCAGGGCGAAAGGGGACAGGCCATGGTGTCACGGGGTAGTGCTGACGAATGGATGTAAACCACAGACGGACAATAAGTGGGCGGTGTACCGGGGTGTGAAAGAACTAAGCGTCGATGAAAGGGTGCGGACGTATGACATCGGCCTGCACACGGTGTACTGCCACTACCCGAGGGGGGTGGCAGGCATACCTGAGCCCAAGGAGGGTAGAGTGGTAAGAAGGTCAGGGGTGGAGGGTGAGCCGCCCCAGGCGGGGGCGGCAGCGGTACAGGTCAAGGGGGTAGGAAAGAAGACGGAAGTCATCGTTGACAAGGTGGTATACCGGGCCACGTCCCATCGGGAGGTACAAACGGTGGCCGACTTGGTTCGAAGGCTAGGCGAGGATGTGAACGAAGTGTTGATGGTGGTGGACGCAGCGGCAGACATGGCATCCCGCAGGAGACTCGCCACCAAGCCGCTGCATGAAGCTCTGGGCACAGAGCTGGCATCACAGGTGTACACGATATGGCACGGGCTGGAGATCAGGAGTGTGCTGCTGGTCATACATCTGGTGAAGCAGGAGTCGCATTCAGCGGGCGTAGGGAATCATGAGGCGAATGGAGCGATACAAGCGGTGGACAAGGAACATGACCCGGACTGGAGGGTACCGGACAGGAAGGAGCACCTCCACATGATGCACATACCGCGAGGGAGTTGCAGACAAAGAGAGAGCCACATAGGTGGTGGAGGAGGACAGGGGCAGGAGGGGGTTAAGAGTGTACCCGCAGCCAGTGCATATGCTAGCGCAGGTGAGAGGGGGGCTGGGAGTGGTAGCGCTGAGGAGACACTTGGAGGGCAAGGTGGGACAGCAGGTCCACTTCCCCAACGTAATCTGGCCGGAAACACTGCCCGAAAGGCCGCAAACCAGGCGGCTCCAGGACATCACGGGTCAAGTGCCAGTGAAGGAGATTATTGTGAGTTGGTACAGGCATAGGTGTATGGATCTGCCGGAGGAGTACATGCGGTGCAACCGTTGTAAGGAGCTGGAGACGTACAAGCATTTCATGCAGTGTGAGCAGTATAAGGAGATAGACGGGCTGTTGGTGTGGGATCAGGACATCGCGCTGCTCAAGAAGGGTTAGAAAGGGAGACAAGAGATGGGAAGGGAGCTAGAAAAGGAAGGACATTGCAAGGAATTGTGGCACATGGTGATTGTTAAGTCACTGTTGTGGGGAGTCCGGGAGCATACAGTAGCGCCAAAAGTCATGGCACACAGGCTATTGAGGCGTACGGTGGAACATCTGCAGGAGCGCATGGCCTGCAGGGAGACGCAGTTGGAGGCGCGGGCTGAGGACATGCGAGACCCGGTCACCAAGAGAGTGGATATGACGTTGATCAGGTGCAACCCGCAGGTCACCACGATGGACGTGCGGCGCCAGCCAGACCGGCGACTAACGCAGTCACAGGAAGCAGGAGATGAGGCGCGACGAGTGGGCGATGAACAAAGGGAGCGCCTGATGGATCGCAGGCGGAAGAGGGTGTGGCAAGTATGAGAGCCGTGGGGAAGAGGAGCCATGACGGGGTGCCCAACAGGGCCGGGCCGTACAGAACAGCTAGAGGCCAGCGGGGGAAGCAGGCGGCGCGGTTTGAGGTTCGAGTTTTGAGGTTTGAGGTTTGACTTTTCTGGTACTAGGCGCTCTTGGGCCCCAGGCGGCCACCTGGTCGGGCCAGGTGATATCCTCCCCACCGGGACCTAGTGGGGAGCCCTTCATGACACACCTCCTGCCTGCCTCCTACCTCCTGCGGAGTTTCCCAGGTTCACGGGGCTCGCAGCCCTGTCCCCCCCCGGCTTCCCCATTTCGCCACTCCCCGGTCAGTGCGTTACTTAACAACCGTGGTTGCAGGCGCTTACCCACTACGCCGCCCCCCTGATGCGTCGTCCCCCGGGCTGCTGGCGCAGCCGGGCCTGTGCTACTGGATTGTCGCCAGTGGGACCTCATTGGGCCGGCGCGGAGGCTGCCTAGGCGCGGGGTTGGTGCGTAGCACTGCTTCCTACTACTGGTCGTGTGTGCGCGACCCTCGCGGCTGTGTGTGTTGCCGTGGTGTGGTGGTGGGTGCTGTTGTTTGCTGCTGTGCTTTGTGCTGTGGTTGTTCTGGGCTGTCTTGCTGTGCGTTCCCTGTCCTCCCCGCTCTGTGCGGTGCTGTGCTTTGCTGTGCTGGTGCGCTTGCGTTGTGCTGTTCGAGTTGTCTGCGCTGTTTCCGGCGCCCGGTCCTGTGGTGCGTTGCTGTGTGTTGTGCTGTTGCCTCGTGGTGTGCTGTGGCGCGGTGCTGGGCCTGGCTGTCCGCGGTGGTCTTCTGGTGGCGTGTTTCGGTGTCGGTGTCCCTGTCTGGCCCCCTGGCCCGCTTTCCTGTGGTCGGTGTCTTTTGCTGCGGTGCCCTGCTCCCCTGTGCCGTGTTCTGTGGTGCTGTGCTGTTGTTTGGTGCAAAAAAAATAGGTAAAACACGACCAAAAAACGTTCTAAATAGCCGAAATAAAAGCTAATAAACATAAGGAACGGCCAGACAAAAAAAAGCGCGGCCAAAAACCTTTTCGACCTTAAATAGGTGAATAGTCAACGTCTCAAGCACCGTAACGCTAATAGGACCATAACGCTGTGCCCATCGTTCGCTAACACATCGAGTACGCAAAGAAAACTGTGTCGCGAGCAGCGCGTAAAACTCAAAGATTATATTCTAACACGCTGCGCCCCCAAACTTGCTCCCTTTTGCCCTCTTTTGTTCTCAGTGTGCCTTCTAGCCAACCGTGCCCCACCCTCCACCCTCCTGCCTCCTGTTTGCCTCAGGTGGCAATTTAGTGGCCAAAGAGGGACGCAACAAGACGTCGGTGAGGACCTGGTTGGTGTGCAAACAAGTGAAGCAAGTGCGCTGTGACTCGAGATCAGCAACAAAGCGGCGTACGACGAGACCAGTGTCATCAACGACGTAACACACAGACACAGAGACGGGCGCGGGGTAACACAGGGTAATAATCAATCTGTCTAGTGCATGCCGGCAGAGAGGAAAGGGACACCACAGCACACAGACGCCACCACCGGGCAAAAAACAGCACAGACAACCAGCAGCACAACGCAGCACAGCACGGCGTCGCACGACAGGCCACAGGAGGGCAAAGCATGCACAGACAGCACCGCAAAATGACAGCAGAGCACGACAGCACAGCACCATGCGACACCACGGCACCACAGACTACGACACAGGGAGGCAGGGCACCACAGCAAACCGCACCAGCCACAGGGAAGCCGATCAAGCGGCAAGACAGAGACACCGACACCGAGACATGCAACCAGCAGACATTCACGGGCCACCAGACCCGGCATCGCACCACAGAACACCAAAAGAAACAACACAACAGACAGCAGCGCACCACAGCACTCCATAATCATTTTAATGATTTTTGACCAAGTGGTTTGTGTGGTAACTTGTGGCATTTTTACCATAGCCATTTTTATTTTCTGAAAACAAAAAAGACTCAGGGTAAGAGAGCACATACTTCAGTGTTGTTCAGAAAAATAATATCAATCCTCAAATTCTTTTTTCCTTGGGAGATATGAAAGAAGCACAAAGGGCACTTTTGAGGGTTTTTTGATTTCCAGTCCATGGGTGACTTTGTCGGGGATATGTAAAAAGTTGTAGAAAAATGGATCCCTAGAAAGAGAAGTATGCAAGAGAAGCGTATCACTGTCTACTTTGGGAAAATCTTGGTCCAGATTTTTCCAGCGCAGTGGCGCGAAGATATGCGTAAAACACCAAATGTCATTTCGGGGTGTTTTTGAAGGTAGGGCAAAAAGTGATTCATGGGCCATCTTGGAAAAATCACAGAAATTTCACCTTGATGATTGAAAACAAAGAAAATGAGGATTTCGAAGTCGAAGCTCTGTAGTCTACAAGAAATTGTTTGTTGACATGATTGGATGCAATGGAGTGCAGATATGCGTGAAATGGCGAGGCCATTTTCGACATTTTTGGCCTTTTAATACACCAATGAATGAGAAGAAATGTGAAAGAATTAAAAGCGTTTGGACTTCGAAGAGGATCAACTGTGACTAGGGTGGGGAATTAGAGTCACAGAGCATCCCTTTAGTCCCTTTCCTTGACATAGGATCAACTAGTAGGACTGTAAGGAGGGGTAAAGCTTTGGGAAGCAAAAGAACAAGCATGCAAAATGTAGCAAACAAAATCAACAAAATCAATGGCCCTAGGTCCCGGAGAGCCTCAAGCGCGCCTCTGGAAGCACGCTGGCAGCGCTCTCGCAACACGTCGTCAACCTATAAGGCGTCGTCATCGTTGCTGAAGCTATGGGAAGTCGCCTTGTGTTGTAGAATTTCATCAAGTTCTTGAAACTTGTTTTTAACTTAAAATCCTTCAAAATCTTCTTCAAACTCATAGGAATAAACGCATTCGACGCCTTTTCCAAGTCTTCTGCAGCTTCTGGCGTCGCCGTATTTGCGTAAAGGTTGTCTCACGCTACGCTATTCCGGTTTTCGAATTATTTTGAAGCCTTTTTTACCATAGGAAGAAGTATACCTTCAAAACTTGGAAGTTTCTTCAATTTTTCAGGAAATTCAAGCAAGGAACTCGCTTTACTTGAACAGCGTTCGCTGGCCCAGCTTCCGCGTGTCGTCCTTGTTGTCCTCGTCCTGCTGGAACTCTGATTACTGGACTTTATTGTGCTTGTACTTAGCGTGAACATAAGACCCTCTTCTCCTTGTCTTGCCCTTCAAAATCAAATTATTTGAAATGAATTTCCCCATTCCAATTGCTTCTCTTGGCAAGCACAAAGCAGGCAACAGCAAGAAGACGGAGTTGTGAACGAACATTGAGCTGGACCAACTCGGTGGTCCGGTAATACGGGTTCACATGCCTAAATAACATGAAAATTTTTGTAACAATAAATTCTCTTTAAAAAGGCAATGAAACCTATACTTTAGCAGCCTTCTCACTACTCTATTGAGTCACAGGCACTGTCAACATTACGCAAATCACTGTTGCCGACAGAAGACGGCGACAGTCGCGACAGGCCATCTGAAGCTTCGAATTAGCCTCAAAATAGCTTCCTAACATTAGAACTCACTTAAATGTCATGGAAGATGATAAAATCACATTATAAGCACATGGAATGTCATTATTCATGTATGGCTGCTAATGTATCCTAGTTCTCTGCTCTCTGTAGTGTACGTAAGAGCAGTAGACTCTAGCAGTAAGCTATAGGCTTGGAATATAAGCCAAACATGAGCAAATGTCAGAGTGTTCTAGCATCTTGAAGCTCTGAGAGGTCTTGTAGAGATCTTCCAGAAAATTCATGAGAGGCCGAAATGCCCCAACTTATTACAACTCATCCATGGCCGCGGCGGTTGCCTTTGCGGCGGCCCTCTCGGCCTGCTCGATGGCACGAGCGGCCTCTCGTTCCCGCTGCTGCTGCAGTCTGGCCTTCTCCCCTCCGGGGCCCTGAACTCCGCTTCGGTCTTGGCCTTCTCCTCTGCGACCTTCCGTCGCGCGGTGTCGATAGCTTCATGGCGTCCGCTTGGGTCTTTCTCTCTGCCTCCTTTCGTGCATTCTGTTGCGCTAGGGCTTGCTCCAACGCCTTCACCCCCGCTCCTTTCCTCGACATGGCCTCCTGAGAAGCGCCGGCTCCGTGAGCAGCCGCCGCTTCCCGCGCGGCTGCCTCCACCTCACGCCTCTCACGGGCAGCCGCCGCCTCCCGCGCGGCTGCGGCCGTAAGTGCGGCCGAGATGGCCGCCAAGGCCGAGGCGTGGAGCGCCATGCCGTGGTCCCAGTCGGGGGTCTCTTCCTGGGCAATCAGGATGGCGTCCTCCGGCATCTCGGAGGTTGCAGGGCACGCCGCAGACCTGCTCGCACGAGTCGGCCACTTCGCCTTGCTGGGCAGCTTGGGCCGGGGCCAAACTGCTGCCGCGCCTGGCGGAGGGTCCTGGGTGGGGTGGCGCTCCCCGGTGGGCCGACTCCACCTGGCTCCTTGGACCTGAGCGCTTCACGTGCAGCGGGGGGCCGAGGGTATTGCCTTGGATCTTCGGGCGACCGCCATGAAGTTGCCTCACCACGATGGAAATCCAAAAGATCTTGTACGTGAAGGATTATACAGAATATCTAATTGCAAACAGCCACTTAAAGGCTATTGACGACAGCAACAGTTTTTACTGGTCAGAAGACCTTGTTACATCATAACCATATATACAACGCGTGTTTACTGATGCATGTGCAGATTCAAGTTCTGATTTACTGATGAAAAATTTGAGTTGGTCACCAAAGCATTGTTTTTGCCAAGAAAGGTGCCGAAACACCTCTCAGAGGTGCAATAATTGCTGCCCTTGGCTCAGATTTCACTTGTATATGTTGTAGGAGCCAGATCAAACACACCCTGCTTTCACAGAACACATTCACAACAAGACACTCCATCACGGCAACACACGCCACAGCTCTAAGTCAACATTCTTTACACACACTCGACAAACAATGCTACCACCATCACAGCGCAGAACACATACACTCACATCCTTTTCTGCAGCTCTTCCTTTTCATATATATCTGATATTGGCTGCTCCAGAATGACTTCCCTGCACTGCATCAATTGCACTGCAATGTCACCATTGCCAGCTTTTGATTGCTAGTTTGTTGCCTGCATTGTATGGATCCGGCACTGATTTTCCCCTAGGGTGAAAAATCGGGGTTGTTTTCCAAATGTAGTGAACAGAGGGGTCACAGCCACAGCGTTTTCAGACAACTTTCTGCAGGTGATGCCAGTTCTAATTTTTGGCATTTCCAAAACTTCTCCTTTGTATGTTATCTAACCTACCAGTACCAGGTACTTCTATCAGCTTTCTACAAAGTCTATCAGTGTATTATCTTATCACTTCGATAAATTTTTCCTGGAACCACCTTGGTGAACCAGTGGCCTAATGAAAGCCAAAAGTACAACCTACACTCACACCAGCACTCATGCACCTCCACCAAATCAACACCAACACCCACACACGGTCTCCAACACCGGTCAGCGCAGTTCAAGTATGAAGAGGTCATGTAGATAGTATGCACAGCATCTGTGTACATAGCCTGCTCTTATAGAAAAGTTTATAGTGTTTTCAGCACTGTGTTTTTGCTTCTCCTGCTGCTTGTTGTTGCTGTAGGGTGTCCTGCTGCTGGTTTTGGATGATGAAAAGCTTTTGGTTGTAGAAATACAGTAAAGCCAACTCAATCCAGGATAGCCCAAGCCAACAGTATGCAAAGAGAAGGTAATTCAGGATCAAAGCATGAAGGGCTGCAGTGTAAACAGTGAAAGATGATTAGGTATTCACAGAAACTGCAACTCAGGATACAAATGAATGCATATTCACAGAGATAGCTGAAATGTTTTGGGAAAAGAGTTAGAAAACTGCCTCAGGATCACTCTCTCTCCATAGTGCCATCTTAGGAGATGTGCACTCTTTGTTTTGGCTCCCATATGTGCTGAGGTGGCATGGTATGTGGCGATGAGGTCACTGCCATGTCACATGGGATCTTCCTACTTAGTTGGGATCTTCCTACTTAGTTAGGCTGACCAGGAATTGAACCCAGGACCTCTCAAAAAGAGGTGCCTAACCCCCTATGGTGCATACCACTAGGGCAGATAAGTATTCATGGAAAAACATAGATAAATTCATAGGCTCTACCTTAGGTATGTCAGTGCTCAGTCAACTCAGGAAAAGATGTTTTACTTCTGATTGAAAGGGGATTAAGGGGTCCACTCCATATCCTGATTGGGTGTTTGGTTCCATAGGTCAAAATGTGTTCTCACCACTTTTGGCTGGACCAATACTAAGATAAAAATGCATGGATGCTCAGTGCATCTCTAATACAACTAGAGTATGTCCCAAAGCAATGGAAAAGCACTTTTTCTTACTCCCCCCTTGTGCTGTGGTGGCCACCACTGTCGCATTTCAGGAAAAAGGGAATTTTTCTTGGCCTTTCCTTGGTTTCCACATCTACTTTAAAATACCTACAGTCTCCCTCACACTGAAAAAATGGGCGCTCACCATGGCTGGCGTCCTTTTGCTGCTCTGATTGTACAGTTTCCTACAGAAGACTCAGCGCTCTTGGCGCTGCCGGGGCTCCTGTGGCTTGGTTGGGTTAGATTGGGAGCATGCCAAACATGTGCATATGCATCCCTTCCTCCAAGACGCAGCGTCGACACAACCCAAACGCAAGACACATTATACACACTCGCATGGGTTCTCGTAAACCTGCTGGCGACCTGTGACCTGTCTTAGGGCGTAGGGAGTCGAAAAGAAATTAATTTGCCCCTTGGTGGGGTCTTGGTTCTGCTCAGTCTCTCCAGGCACCTGCGTTTCGGCCCGAACACGGCCTACTCAGCGAGGCTGCGCGTGGGTATCTGCAGAGGCGGGAATGGGAGAATTATGGACGAATCCACGCAAAAACGAAGCGACGACACCAAAATCCATCAAATGACGGCGCAGAATTTTTCTGAAACGACACACCTGAGCAGAATCCAATTGTGCATCTTCAGCACATTTTTATAGAAATTATAGTCATCTCTGGATTTTTTAAGTCCAGAAATTCATACGCATAAAATGGCGGCGCGCAGGAGCGGCTCCTAGCGAAGCGCCGGGAAATGGAAAAATAATGGAATTATAAACGTATGTATCACGCACCTTTGATTTTACCGGGCACAAAGTGGCCAAAACCCGGATTCTATCCAAATGGTTGACAAAATTGACACATCTTTGTTGTGTATTAAGCTTGTTTTGAAAATTTTGTGGTTTTTGCCTATCATTCATAATAAGAGTTGACGCATGGCTCATTTTGAGTGCCAAGATGTCATGCACATCCAATATTTCGGGCAAAACAAAAACTCAATTTGTGTGGAGAAATGAATTACTTACTTGTCCAACACAATACAAAATGGAAACCATTGCAATGTATGTAGACAACATAGATTGACCCTGATCTACACACGATTCACATTGTCCTTGTGCTTTTTGTCTTGCACCATGCAGTTATAATGTGATATGCTCGTCAATACCCCAACTTTTCATAACAAACATTTCACTAAAAAAATCATACAGCTCACGATGCACATTCGAGCTTCAAATTATTGCTGTGTGCTGTACCTTCAGTTCAGGGTTCAAGAACAGCTGTAATCAGTTTACTGACATATGCAGAGCAGACAACTGGCTGCACCGTACCACCTACACAGCTGCAGAGCTGCACAGCAATCTGCACAGCTGCACGATGCACATTCGAACTTCAAAGCATTGCTGTGTGCTGTACCTTCAGTTGAGGGTTCAAAAAAAGCAGCAATCAGTTTACTGACATATGCACAGCAGACAACTGGCTGCACCGTACCGCCTAACTACCATCAACGAATCGTAATATGCAAAATGAGTCTTGCACATGCAAAACCACTGCATGTCAGCATAACAGCAACAACCAATGGATGCAGGAAATGCCTGTGCTGCCATCAATTCTTGCCAAGCACGCAGTGGGTTGTTGCACTTCAGCGGGTTGCTGATAAATATTAACTGGTGAAGCAACAGAAAAATTGTCATCGCTGTGTGTTGTACCTTCAGCAGATGGTTCAAAAACAGCTGTAATCAATTAACTTACAAATTCAGAAGAGGCCACTGGCTGAACTGTAACTCTGACTACCATCAACGAATCGTAATATGCAAAATGAGTCTTGCAGCTGCAAAGTCGCTGCATTTCAGCAACAGCTAATGGATGGAGGAACACAAAAAAACATGCAGTGCGCTCCATGCCTCTGGTGTCAGCAAACTTGGCACAATGTGCAGTGGGTTGTTGTGCAGCAATGGTTTGCTGAGAAATAATCACTGATCAAGAAACAGAGAAGTAGCTCAAGTTAAGCAATCAAACATTGTGACTGTCCCTGCTGGCCTTGCAGAAGCTGCTGCTGCTGCTGCCCCTGCAGAAGTTGCTGCAACAGCTGCCCCTGCTGCCCCTGCAGAAAATGCTGCTGCTGCCCCTGCAGAAAATGCTGCTGCCCCTGGAGATGCTGCTGCTGCTGCTGCTGCTACAGCAGCTGCTGCTTCCTTCTTCGCCTGGGCTGCCACCGTTTTTTTCGCCTTGGCCGCTGCCGCTTTTTTCGCCTTGTCCGCTGCTTGCTTCTCCGCTGCCGCGCGCTTCTGCTCCTTTGCTGCTGCTGCAGCCTCCTTCTTGGCCTTGGCCGCTGCTACCTTTTTTGCTTTGTCGGCGGCCTGCTTCTCTGCTGCGGCCCGTTTCTTCGCCTGTGCTGCTGCTGCTGCTTCCTTCTTTGCCCGATTTGCCGCCGCCTTTTTCGCTTCGTCGGCTGCCTCCTTCTCTGCTGCGCGCTTCCTCTCCGTCGCTGTTGCTGCTGCATCCTTCTTCGGCACCACCATGCTCCCGTCATCGCCCCCATCTCCGCTGTCGCTGCTCACATGGATGTCCGCAGCACTATCGAGCCTCCGATTGCCTTTGGCCTGAAGACGACGCAAAGCGAACAATGACGGGCAGGGCGCAATTTGTGTATCGTGTATGAAAATGGATAGGCGGGCAAACACCAAGCAATGTATGTAGCGCGTGTGATGAGAAAAAAGGTGGGGATTCTGCATTGCTTGTGTGGCTATCATGAGAAGAGGAGGGGGGGTGCGGGTGGTTGAGGTTGGGACAAACCTACAGTGATGGTGTGATCACACCCCGTGCTGGGCACCTGGTGGCCCTCTGCCCATAGCGCCAGCCCTAAGGCAGAATCCTCCACACCGATCTCAATTCCTATTGGACACTTCCAGTGGGGCGTACTAGGGCGACGCATCACAAATTCCTTGTCGTGCCCATGGCAATGTTCGCCCCCCTCCGTGTTGAGGCCTTGCAAATTCCCATGCCACTCCAGCCGGGACTGGTAGTGGCAGAGAAAATAGTGCACTTGCGCTGTAATTCGTTCCTTCGGGAGACCCAATTGGATATACAATGCATGGAGCCGGTCACAATCAGCATTGCGAGTGCTCAGTCTAGATGGATTCCATGATAACAATTGATCTGCCAGCTGGCGGAGCTCATTGACATAAAACACCAAATCATCAACTACATGTGCACAAGCACGCCCAAAGAGCCCTGCTAAAGCAACCCAGAACTCCTCCGTGTCCAGCAATGCCTTTGCTTGGTTATTGGACAGCTTCCATCCTTTGTATTCCGGTCTAGCCTGAGCCGGTCCCCTATATTCACCACCTTGTATATGCTGCCGGTATATCCTTCTCAACTCTTCAACATGATTCGGGTGTTTATCTTGGAACAAGAGGTCCAACGCATGAAGCAAGATCATGGTGAGCACCAGTGCAATGCAGTGCAGTGGGTCGTATACAATATTGCGGCGATCAGGAAACAGTTGCAAAAAGCGCTTACATGCTGTGCGACAATGCTGTAGCAAGCGCACGGGTTGCTTTTCGAATCCGGGGATATGCCACTGACCACGCCGCGCGTAGCACTCCAAGCAACCTTCCTCGTGCCCCGGGTCCACCCATCCTAGAACCATCTCGTAGGCTCCCCAGTCCGGTGCCCATGTGATATCACGCTTGTCCGCAGTAAGTGTGCCATTTTGAACAGCCTGGAGGACCTCAACCATCGAAACGTCGTCCAAGCGATCACGCAATGTATTGCAGTCTTCGTAATCCAACGAACGTGCTACACGCAGTATGGTATCCACTTCGTGCGGGCGGTAAATTTCCGGTGCAGTGAGAGCTAGCAATGTGCATTTTTTTTTCTTCGTCTTCGCGCTGTACGGAGGCATATCGTTGCTGTCGATAAACACATTTACCGACTTGCGTTTGACATTGGAGTGATACATACGATCACGGTCCAACACATACAACCAAGTACCTACAGCCTTCCATGTCTGCAAACTTGCTCCTTTGGGGTTTAGCAGTACACCACCAACATTGCCAACGAGGGAATCCTTCAATGTTGTCACACGCGAACGGTAAACTCCTTTACTCCTTTTGTTTCGCTCATTGCTAGCCACAAACCTCATCCACGTGTTGTAGATGGACCTCTTGGCTAATAGCACATCCATTACAGTTGATGGCGACGGATTCTTTGGGTCCCGTTGACGCGTCTTGCAATCTAAGGGTTTAGCCCGAGTCCGGCGAATCTTTTGTTTGGCACGGGTCTTTGCCTTGCCAAGCAACTTATCACTCAATGACCTAAGGAAAGCCCGGCGGCGGCGCAGGGTGCGCTCTGAGGCCTGGTCTGCTGCTACTTGCGGCCGCACCATGGTGGGACAGGACAACAAGAGTGTTCATGTATCTCTGTGAACAATCATATGCCTCTGCACAGCTGTGGTGCCGGGTGGAGGGGGAGCTCGTGCTGGTGTGGGGGGTGAGACCTAATGCTAGTGTGGGGGGGGGGGGGGAAGTGGAAAACCAGGAGTGACACAAAACAGGCAGCAGCAGCATGCCGTTCACCGGCAGTACACATCCAGTTCCTTACAGCAGTTCTCAACCATTCAAGACAGCTTGAACCACCACTGCACCACAAACCGAGTTCTCAGTTACCCACTCACCTCAATTCTCAACTTAATTTCAAAAACCTGGGCCAACCTTTGTGACACGAAGTTCTTTAGCGCCTTGTACGCTGCGACCAGTTCAAACCGAGTTCTCAGTTAACCACACACCTTAGTTCTCAGTGTCATTTCAAAAACCTTTGTGACGCGAAGTTCTTTAGCGCCTCGTACGGTGCGACCAGTTCAAAACGAGTTCTCAGTTAACCACACACCTCAGTTCTCATCGTCATTTCAAAAGCCTGTGGCAACCTTTGTGAAGCGAAGTTCTTTGGAGCCTCGTACGCTGCAACCAGTTCAAGCCGAGTTCTGAGTTACCTGCACACCTCAGTTCTCAAAGTCAGTTCAAAAACCTGTGCCAACCTTTGTGAAGCAAAGTTCTTTTGAGCATCGTAGGGTGGGACCAGTTCAAACTGACTTCTCAGTTAACCACACACCTCAGTTCTCAATGTCACTTCAAACACCTGCCAACCTTTGTGAAGCCTAGTTCTTTTGAGCATTGTGCGGTGCAAAGGGCCCGTGCCTGCAAGTTTGAGACTATTTGCCAAAGATGAGCTACAAAGCCTGACCGTTGGAATGGGTACTTCTGCACCACAGGAGATCCCTTTTCAGGGAGAGTCAAGGGTTGCAGAACAGGCTTTGCAACAAATCAGGCAAATAGTAAACTCACAGAGCCAAGACTGGGCAAAGAAGGCACAACACAAGCAAGTGCACAGCACGTCAACTGTCAACTGTTCCGAAACCTTTACCAGCAACACAAATCAAGTCCCAGGGACCTCAGTTCTCAACAGTTCTCACCAGTTCAACGTTGTGTTTGCAAGCAAGGCAAAACAAAGGCAATTGCAAAGCATAAGTCCGAACTGTTGTGTCAAAATTTAGCAGTCAATAGCCGGAAATGTCCGGATCGATCTGCACTACAGCTGAGCAGCACAAAAACAGCAGAACAACAATATTAAAACGACTTTTGGCAGGCATCTTTAGATTCAACCACAGCATGGTAATGTTCTGACGCATCCGGACTTTTGTGCCAAGGAATCAAATGTATTCAAGCAATGGATTTTGCAAAAATTCATGTTTGAACGACAAATTTTTGGCACCGCGGCCGTTTCAGATCCAGTAAGCCGTTTCAGATCCAGTGCGGTAGCGTAAATGCGGTTTTGGCCGCAGAATGCCCCACAAAATCATAGGTGGTAGTCTTGAAAATGACGAGACACACATTAATAAACAAACATACATATTCCACCCACACTAATAGAAGCTTCAAAAATTCAAGAATTCGAAAATCAATTGAAAAGACTTCAATGAATCAGGTATAAACTACAGGTATGCTCGTCTTGCATGCCGCATACACATTGCTCGTCGCGAGTCCCCGTGACCGAGTCGTGTAGCAGCGTTAACAACGATAACCACGATAGGACGCGGTAGAGGGATTGATTAGAAAGATTGCAGATGATTAGCGGTCAGATCAGGGTGATTAGTCATACACACAAGTGCATAGCAACGTTCTTCGCGTGCGCCCCTTTTGTTCTCTCCTTGCTTCACTTCCCAGCGGTAGGTAAGGTAGGTACGCCCAGGCGGGGCCACCCCCTGGTGGAGTCAAGATTGTTGTGGAGATGGGCAGGTTTGCCCACGTGATCGTGCATAGTCGTGCATGCACACACGCATTAAAGGGTAGGCCACGCGAAGTGCGCACGGTAAACCTTGTTTAGGTTACCCAGGGGCTCCTCGGTACGTTCTTTAAGAGAACCTGAGGAGTCCCTTAACGCTTGCTTGCTTGATAAGGGTAGCTGCTCCATGCAGCGTGTTTGCGGACAGCGTATTATAGGGCACACTGAGAAGGGTATAATACCTGGAGTGTGCCTTGGTTCCTCCGCCGCAAACGCCCTTTCATTTGCCTTTGTTTTACAGGTGGGCAGGTAGGGTGAGTGGTGCAGCAGCATTTTTTTATGCCCTGCTAAACAGGGGCGCAGATCACACAAACAAGTAACTCCGCTCCGCCTGTGGCAGAGCAGGGAGTCCGACTTCATCGACATCTGCGCCTTGCACACGAGAGCACTCCTTCCCTCCAAGCCCTCGCAGGGTAAACGCGTTGTGGCGTCCCCTGTGAGGCCACAGTTGCTTAGCAGCGCTGTGTTCTCTTGTCATTTCACAGGTGGGTCGCTAGGACCCTCGAGAACTTTCTCTTCGCAACGCCAAGTAGAGTGTGCGTGTAGGAGTGGTAGTCCTGCGTGGGGGCTAGAGCCAGTTGCCCAGCGCTCGCCCACCAGGATGGTGCCACTGTAGGGTGTGTAGGACCTGTAGGGGGCGTGTCACTGTCCCACCCTTTTCCTGCAATTTTAGCTGGGTTGGTGGGCTGTGACAGTGGGTTAGGTTAGTGTTTTTGGCCACATAGCAAACAGGCGTTTTGCATGCCTTCATAGCTTTTGGCCACCCCTCCCTGTAGTAGACAGGTAGGTAGGGAAAACAATACCTGGATTAACACTCTGGTTATTCCCCCAAGGTTTTGCGCCAGCACAGAAATTGGGCGCATAGGGGAGGGGAGACCCGGGGCGTACCCCGTGGCATCAATAAGCCAACCCTCCAGGTTCAGCAAGGGCGCAGACTTGGGTATAATTAGGACACCACTTCTGCGGCTTGCTCTCAGGACTTTAGGACTAGCACACTCACACATACGCTTTGGCAGGTAAGGGTAAGGTTCAGTCCCTAGCTTTATTCTTGGAGGCAAGCATCTCAGCGAGCCTCAACAACTCACCAAGGTTGTTCTGGGACAAGTAGTCAACCAGAACTGAGTTTAGGCGTCCCTCAGGTAGAACAAATGCAGAGAAGGGCTCCCAGGTGGCCTCTTCGACTCCAAACCCTTCCCAGAGGGTGAGGAAGCGCCAACCCTGGCGATAGCGGTGGCGTAGGACAGACTTCACCAGGTAGAAGCCCTCCTTAGCCATCTCCTCGGCGTTCATGTCGGGGAGTTCACCTTCAACTTCCATAGGGCTGGCAGCCCCTTGTAGGTCCAGAGCGGCGATTTCCTCGTCGTTCAGCTCCCACTCCTCCCCACAGAGGTCTTCAGGATCATGGTAGCGCTTCAGGTGTTGAGCGGCGCACACCAGGGTCCCCCCTAGACGGGGAGAACACCGCACGGTGATACGGTGTCCATCCACAGATAGGATCTTGTACGGCCCGAAGTATGGGTCATCGCTGGTAGAGCGTGGCCAGGCGGGTAGTCGACTGTGGTGCACCAGCACCCAGTCCCCTTCTTGGTAGGTGGCCGGTACACGGTGTTTGTTCTTCTTGTTCCACTGACGCTCCCTCACTCTCTGGAGCATAGCCTTGGCCTTGTCCACCTTCGCTTGTTGCTCTTGGACCCATTCACCCACAGAAGAATGGGTGTCCTCTGGATAGGGGGCATGTAGGAACCATGCCGGGCGCCCCATGAATAGCTCATGTGGCGAGTAGCCAGTAGCTGAACTCTCTTGGGAGTTCATCATCAAGGATATGACGGGGAGTAGTCTCACCCAGTCTCTGGTGCGTTCAGTTTTGCACCATATCCTGACGTTCTCCTTCAGGACACGAATCTGTCGTTCACACAGGGGGTTGCTCGTGTGAGAGTAGGGAATCCCCGTAGACACCTGGACATTGAGGGACCTCAGGACCCTCTTGTACCAGCCAGTATCTGAGCGTACTCGTACGTCCTCATCGGAGTTGATCTCCTTGGGCGCCCCATAGACACAAAACCACTCCTCCAGGAGTATCTTGATAGTCTCCTCTCCGGTAATGTGCTTGGTACATGGGAACACCCTGGTAAACCTGGTCAACCCACAGGTTACCACGAGGGCGAAGTCATAGCCCCCGAACTTCGGCATCTCCGTGTAGTCCACGTATAGAACACTGTTAGCACAGTGAGGGATGGGCAGGGTCGAGTAGAGACCTCTGTCCCTGATATCCCCTGGTTTACAGGACCTGCACGGGCACTTGTCCACGATAGGCAGGAGTGTCTTCCGCAGCTGGTCGTCAGTCCACGTGGTGTGGAACCACTGCTTGAACAGCCTCAGGGTACGGTCAGCACCCACATGACCACTGGAGTCATGGGTCCACTTCAGCAGCGCTGGGACTCGGTCACTAGGCACCACGATGCGGTCCTCGTGCCAGAGGTAGCTCTTGTCCCGCTTCCACTGGTCTTGGTTGACCAGGAGGGGTTCAAGGCGTTTCTCCAGGCGCCGGTAGATATCCCCAAACTCCTGTAGGTACTCCGATTGTTGGAGTCCATCCAGGGGGCGTATCATGGTCATGTTCAGGTCCAGGTGTACGTCCATACGGCTGAACGCTTCCTTAGCCAGCGCTTCAGACCGGGCACCAATCAGGGCGTCGAAGTTGTTGCGGCTGATGTAGTCGGCACACTCGTTCTTCACTCCCTGGATATGGTGTACCGTCAGCCGTAGTTGACTGAGGTAGGTCCACCAGCGACGTAGCTTGGCCTTCTCAGGTGGGGGGCCCTTCTGGAAACTGCGGACCGGTTCTTGGTCGCATAGCCAGACCACAGGGTTACTCCCCAACAGTCGTGCTTGTGAGGATAGCACCAGCATACCCGCGAGCAGTTCCTGCTCATAGGTAGAGTAGTTCCCCCTGGCCTGGTTCCACTTCCAGTTCCAGTGGCCCAGAGGTACTAGGACCCACTTGTCGTCAGGGTAGCTGTGCTTGAGGGTTCCATCTCGGTTGAGACCTTCCGTCCCCCATTGGGAAATGGCCGAGTCGAACTCCTTCTTCTCTAGTGCTTGCCACTGGAACAACGTTCCACCACCGCCCACATTGCTGGCGTCGGTCACCAGGATAATCTCCCCTTGTGCCCTAGGCACGCCCAAGCACTTAGCGTTGGCTACCTTGTCTTTGAGCTCTTCAAACGCTTGTTGCTCTTGTGGGCCCCAGCGCCAAGTAGTACTCTTCTTGATCAAGTCAGTCAGTACCGCGCTGGTGTAGGTGAAGTTTTTGATGTGGCGGCGATAGAAGTTGCACGCCCCAATGAAACTGCGTACATCATGAAGTCCTTTCTTGGGGTCTTCGTGTCGTACCTTGGCATCCATCAGGGGTTTGGCCTTAGAGGCCGCTGGGGTCCACCACCCATAGCCAACGTCAAACCCCAGGTACTGCATGGTCTCCTGCATGAACTCACACTTCTCCAGCTTGAGTCGTGTGTGGTTCTCCTGGCAGACCGCAAAGAACTCACCCAAGAGGATTAGGTGATCCTCCTGGGTATTGGTCCCGAGGCATACATCGTCGATGTGAGCCTCCATCTGGGCCCCACGGGATATGAGCTCCTGCACCTTAGGTCTCCTTCGTAGGATGGACAAGATCTTGTTCATCAGCTCTTGGAACAGAGCGGGGGCGTTAGCCACGCCGAATGGCATGACCTTCCACTTGAATACCCTCCCCTGAGGGGTGATGAAGGCCAGTAGTTCCTGCGCGTTGGGCGTCAGGTCCACTTGCCAGAATCCACTTCGCTTGTCCATCTTGGTCTTGTAGCGACAGGAGCCTATCTTCTCCAGGGTAGACTCCATATTGGGAATGGACCCTGAGTGGTTCAGCGTCTTCTTGTTCAGCTCTCCATAGTCCACTACCAGCCGTTTGGCTGTAGACCCAGGTTTAGCCACCAGGAAACAGGGGCTGCAGTGTAGGGGGTAGTCCCCATCCTTGTACTCCAGGACTAGGCCAGCGTCGATACATTCTTGTATCTGTCGCTCAATCTCGTCGGCCTGCTCTTTAGGAGCTGGATAGGGTCTCCTCCGGATCTTGTGACCCACGAACTCGGGTTTCAGCTTGAGGTCCATCTGTACCAGCTTGTCGCATGAGGCTGGAGGGGGTAGTTCTCCGAACACCTCCAGATAGGTCCTTATCAGCTTTTGCACCCGCGGGTCCAGTACCTTGATCTTGTCCTCCATATCCTCGTCGGAGTGTAAGTTGCTTGCCCCTTGAATGGAAGTCGGGAGGTGGTCCTCCACCGACTCTTCGCCCGCGGTAGCATCCTTCAGCCCTTGGTAGGCATACAGAAGGTCTTGCTCAACCATCTCCGGTGGACGATGGCAACATAGGCACGCTTTAGGGGGTTCACATACACATTCCTCCGAGAGGTCGTCCTCATCTGGGGTCCTCACATGGGCACCCCATACGCTCTTCATGAGCTTGAGATCTACCTCCCTTTGCCAGGTGGTGATCTTCTGTTCGAGGTCCTCCTTCAGTTGGGATAGGTCTCCCATACGTCCTTGCTTCAGTGGCCACGAGCTGCGGGTAGGCTTCGCGTAGCATAGCTTTTTCGCCACCAACTTCCTCTTGGAATCCACATACTCCCTGAGCCTGGATCGAGGGTCCAGCTCTTCATCCACGGGGTCTTCCACCCTCATGGAGAGTAGGGGTTTGAGTGGGGCGACGTACTCGGCGTTCTCCACTTCTTCCACCGCAGTCTGCACGAAGAAGGCGTCGTGCTCAGTTTCGTCGTCTGAGTGGATAGAGCTAGGTAGCTCAGATAGTCCACACTCAGAGACTCCATCAGGGACAGGTACATGACAGGGACAGTTGGGGGCGTTGGTGTCAGTCACGACGTACTCATCACCTCCGGGTGTAGTTTCAACAGCATCTTGAGGTCGTAGGCGATCCTTCAAGTCACCCAAGGCGAGTCCATCGCTTTCTCGTTGTATAGCCTGGACCAGAGTAGGGTCCAGGTCTTCCCAGGGAATGGTGGTAAGACTTCCGTCCACCACGCTGAGCATACTCCCCCATCCGGGCTTCCCAATGGGCGTCTTGCGTCCCAGAGGCACGTAGATGGCCTCATCAGGTAACCGCACAGAGCTGATAGTCAGCTTGTCAAGGAGGGTTCGCCAGTACTCATTGCCCCCATGGGCTCCCCAATCGGGGGAACACAGGACCATACGGGAACGTTCCAAGGCCACCTTGGTCAGCACCTTCCCCAGTTCGCTGAATCTGGGGTTCCCGTAGGCCATCCCGAAAGAGGGCCAGTAAAATTTGTAGCTGCAGTTCTTCCCCTTGCTGCAGTATAGGTCCAGTACATGCTGCTTGTCGCTGGCGAACAGTTCCACACTTAGGTCTTCTCGAGAGTAACCCAACTTCTTCAGACCTATGGTCTAGGACTTCCCCCAATAGTTGATAGTCCTCAGTTTTGGAGGCCGCCATCATGTTCGAGGGCTCCTCCTTCGATAGTCTCAGGTAACTCGAGGTATGTTCCGACTGCTCCAGTGGCACAGACTCTCTGCCACTGCCGTGGTCCACGTACAGGAGGTAGGGCGCTTGCAGCGTCAGGGATTGTATCTGGGAGTGCTGCACGAAGAAGTCAGTACCCAGTACAAAGTCGAAGGCATCAGTGTCCATCACATAGAACCGATGGGCGATAGTCTTGGAGCCCATAGGTACCTCCACCTCGCAGTCCCCGCAGCTGTGCACCACATGTCCATCCCCCATCCGTATAGCGGCGGTAGTCATGGTGTTCTTCAGGCTCCCACAAGGTAAAATTTTCTTGGCCACTATCGATATTGTGGCTCCAGTATCCAGTACCCCCAGGTATTCACGTCCCCCTAGTCGGATACGTACCCAAAACACCAGGTCTTGGGTGCCACCAGAGCGTCCCCGTCAGAACTCCGCGGGACAGGTCACCTCGAACCCCTTGTTCCGCAATTTGCGGGCCATCCTCATGAAACGGCTTCTCTTCTTGGCGTTGCCGTCGTCACCACCTTCATGCTCACGCTTGGCTCCTTGTTCTTGCTGGGCCTGCGTCTGTGAGCGTGTGGTAGGTCCAGACTGCCCTCCAGAGGGCTCGGAGTTCCCCCCTGGATTAGGGTTGGGGTTACCTCCGTTCTTGTCCTTGTTCTTGTTGTCGTTCTGGCGATTAGCGCCTCCTCCTCGTCCGCCTTGACCCTTGTCTTGACCACCTTGACCACGTCCTTTCGACTTGCCCTTGCCGGAGTCGTTGCCTTTGGCCTTGCCTCCACCTTTGCCTGAGCTTTTGCCAGGATCTTCCCCCTTAAGCTTCGCCGATAGGCGTTGCTTATGGTAGCACTCGTCCTCATAGTGCTTCCGCTTACCGCAGAATGCACACGTGATGGTGCAGCGGTAATGATCCGGCATCTTCACCTTGGCGCCGGTGATCTTTTCCTGCTGCTTCCCCTGGACAACAAAGCAGTCTCGCTGCTCGCAGTCGGAGGCATGCTGCAGGTGGCCCTGTTCATCTCTGGCATCACACCAGAATAGCTCCTTCACGTTCTCCATTAGGCGGGCGTGGGCGTGTTTGGGGGTAGTCCCCTGCCCAGGTCGGGACCCTTGGTACCCTTTGCCTCCAGAACCTCCACCACCAGGACGGTAGTGGTTCAGGTGTTGGTCGCTCTCCTTCTCCAGCGCCATCTCCAGGAGCAGCACGCATAGATCCTCGTAGCGGAGGGATCTAGCCTTGCGCTCAGCCGTCAGACGGCACTCGTCCCATAGCTCACGGGGGAGCTTGGAGCACAACCAAAACAGCAGGTCGTCGCTGCTGTAGGAACCGGGCGTCAGTCGTCCAGCCCAGTGGTCCAGGTCCGCCAACAGCTCGGAGACCCTGCCGGGTTTGGGGTTGTTGGGCAGGACGGGCAGGTTCTGGATCTCGGCCCTGATGGAGAGGTCGGTCTCGTAGGTTGGGTACTGCCTCTCCAGGGCAACCAACACGTCGGCAAAGGTGGCGGAGTTGGTGACGATCTGCCTGACCTGCTTCTCCAGGTACTTCGTCTTGCAGCACTGCAGGAGCAGGTCGCACTTCACTCGCCCACTCGCGTGGGTTTGGCCGGTCAGTCGTAGGAACCGGCCAAAGTTCTCAGCGAACTCGCTGAGGTCCTTGCCTGTGACCTCAGGCAGGTTCACCACTATCTTGGAGGTGGCAATAGCCTTCGCCTCCTGAGCTCGGCATCCTTCAGGGCGTCGGGTCTTCTTCTTCTTCTTCTTCTTCTTCTTACCCTTGGAGTCCTCGGGGTCCTCAGGGTCTTCGTCATCCGATGGCGAAGAAGAAGTCATCGAAGGCGGCCCATCATCGGAGGGGTCTCCGCCTAGATCACTGGAGCCATAAGGCTCCACGTCCACCATAGCCCTTAGGGCTGTCAGCCCCAGCTGGTCCAGCTCGGCCCTCGTCGAGTTCGTCACGTGACTGTAGGGCGGCTGGGCTGTCCTTGGGACGAATGGGCTTCTTGGTACTGCTGCAGGAGTCGGCATCGGTCGGCTCCTCAGGCTCCCCAGGGTATTCGTCAACCCTGCCGCCAGGTGGTTAGCCTGTACTCGGTGGGGTGACATCCCCACTGTCGTAGGTGACGCATGGGACGGGGTCATCAGGGGCTGCAGCTTCTCCCTGATCTCTTGCGTGAGGTCGCTCACGATTTTCGAAGTGGCTCCTTGGAGCACCTCGTTGATCTCCGACCGCGTCAGGGACCTGTTGGAGGATCTTCCCGATCCTCTACTCCTGCCTCCCAGAGACTCTGGTCCTCTCCTCAACCCACTCAGGGGTGCATACCCAGGTGTACACCCAGGAGCATACCCAGGAACTTCCATGTAGGTTCCCGTGGCGTGGAGTGGATGGGGATGGTCAGCCGCATACCAACGCGGCGCAGAGCTGGAAGCCACCGGCTCACTGGCAGTAGTTGCCTCGAGGAGCGCAGTGGTAGGTGGGCCCATGCCATAGGCGGGGTAGTGAGGCATGCCAGTAAAGCCCGTGCCCTCTGCCATAGGCTGGTTGGTTGTGGAAGTGGATGTAGCGGCGGCTGGGTGTGTGGTGGTTATGGGAGAGGGTGATGCTTGGAGGCCAGAAGTGCTTGGTGCGCCTTCAAAGGTAGGGATATCCGTCGGGTCTTGCCCTTGCTCCTCTCCTTCGTCTGTTCCTTCTCCTGCATCCTTCTCGCTCTCGTTTCCTCTCTTCCTCTTCACAGGCTGAGGCTGAGAGACCATTTCCTTCACCGACAGGGCCCCAAAGGCCGTCTGGAGGCCATCCAAGGAGTCCTCCGCCGTATCCATTGGCCCATGTAAGGGCTCCACCGAAGGTACAGCGTCAGGCGCCGGCCTTGCCGGTGTCTCTGGCGCTGGCGCTGTGTTCACCTCGGCGTCCACTCTTCCTGGATCCATCTTAATCCACCCTTCTGCTTATGTTTGCCTGCTCGGAGCACTGGTTGTACGGCGCGGGGTCGCTGCCGGTGCACAGAGACAGGCTGCCTCTGCTACCAGAAAAGTTTATAGTGTTTTCAGCACTGTGCTTTTGCTTCTCCTGCTGCTTGTTGTTGCTGTAGGGTGTCCTGCTGCTGGTTTTGGATGATGAAAAGCTTTTGTTTGTAGAAATACAGTAAAGCCAACTCAATCCAGGATAGCCCAAGCCAACAGTATGCAAAGAGAAGGTAATTCAGGATCAAAGCATGAAGGGCTGCAGTGTAAACAGTGAAAGATGATTAGGTATTCACAGAAACTGCAACTCAGGATACAAATGAATGCATATTCACAGAGATAGCTGAAATGTTTTGGGAAAAGAGTTAGAAAACTGCCTCAGGATCACTCTCTCTCCATAGTGCCATCTTAGGAGATGTGCACTCTTTGTTTTGGCTCCCATATGTGCTGAGGTGGCATGGTATGTGGCGATGAGGTCACTGCCATGTCACATGGGATCTTCCTACTTAGTTGGGATCTTCCTACTTAGTTAGGCTGACCAGGAATTGAACCCAGGACCTCTCAGAAAGAGGTGCCTAACCCCCTATGGTGCATACCACTAGGGCAGATAAGTATTCATGGAAAAACATAGATAAATTCATAGGCTCTACCTTAGGCTTTGTCAGTGCTCAGTCAACTCAGGAAAAGATGTTTTACTTCTGATTGAAAGGGGATTAAGGGGTCCACTCCATATCCTGATTGGGTGTTTGGTTCCATAGGTCAAAATGTGTTCTCACCACTTTTGGCTGGACCAATACTAAGATAAAAATGCATGGATGCTCAGTGCATCTCTAATACAACTAGAGTATGTCCCAAAGCAATGGAAAAGCACTTTTTCTTACTCTTATCTACGACCTGTGAGAACTCTGATAAAGTTTGTGACGTCTGTAAAAGCTCTGAGAGGTCTTGTAGAGATCTTCCAGAAAATTCGTGTGAGGCCGAAATGCCCCAACTTATTACAACTCATCCATGGCCGCGGCGGTTGCCTTTGCGGCACCCCTCTCGGCCTGCTCGATGGCACGAGCGGCCTCTCGTTCCCGCTGCTGCTGCAGTCTGGCCTTCTCCCCTCCGGGGCCCTGAACTCCGCTTCGGTCTTGGCCTTCTCCTCTGCGACCTTCCGTCGCGCGGTGTCGATAGCTTCATTGCGTCCGCTTGGGTCTTTCTCTCTGCCTCCTTTCGTGCATTCTGTTGCGCTAGGGCTTGCTCCAACGCCTCCACCCCCGCTTCTTTCCTCGACATGGCCTCCTGAGAAGCGCCGGCTCCGTGAGCAGCCGCCGCTTCCCGCGCGGCTGCCTCCACCTCACGCCTCTCACGGGCAGCCGCCGCCTCCCGCGCGGCTGCGGCCGTAAGTGCGGCCGAGATGGCCGCCAAGGCCGAGGCGTGGAGCGCCATGCCGTGGTCCCAGTCGGGGGTCTCTTCCTGGGCAATCAGGATGGCTTTCTCCACCACAGCGCTCTGCTGCGCGGCGCGTCCTCCGGCATCTCGGAGGTTGCAGGGCACGCCGCAGACCTGCTCGCACGAGTCGGCCACTTCGCCTTGCTGGGCAGCTTTGGCCGGGGCCAAACTGCTGCCGCGCCTGGCGGAGGGTCCTGGGTGAGGTTGCGCTCCCCTGTGGGCCGACTCCACCTGGCTCCTTGGACCTGAGCGCTTCACGTGCAGCGGGGGGCCGAGGGTATTGCCTTGGATCTTCGGGCGACCGCCATGAAGTTGCCCAGGGTGGCGGCTCCAGGGTGGTGGCCACCCTTGCCCGGGCTGGGGGCGTTCGGCTGTCCAGCCGGCCGGTCCTGCTGGTGCAGGTCGTGGTTAAGGTCGGGGACGTATCAGCCGTCACGCCAGACACGGCACCACTTCCGCTGCCACGCGTACTATTAGCCCAGGGCTTGGAGTTCCGCTTCGATCTCGCGATGATGTTCCACATCCTCGCGGATCTCCACGTACTGGGGGGCAGTTTCCCCCTGGAGGCGAGAGTGTCGGTACTCCCGGTCCAACTCCAAGCCCCGCATGAGGCTGCAGACTATTTTTTTTGGAATGTTCTTAACCGCATCAACTTGTTCTGGGGCTGACGTCCCCCAAAGGAAGCCCTTGTGAGAATATGTACACTACTTGGAGTACTTAATATATCACGGAGTCGGTTCGCCTAGGAAAGCGAAAATGATGGCACTGATGGTTTCTTGGTGTAGATTGATTGGTAGGTTTCGGTGATGAATTAGTTGCACCGAGGCTTGTTGTAAGCGGGGGGCTGGGTTCAGCTCGCACAGAAAAATGCATGTGCACTGGGGAGTGCAGGCTGTGTTTTTCTTTCTGTGTGTTTTCCATGTTTGTTTCCATGCAGTCAACTGCTGGAGGGGCGTTGGAAAACTTGTGGTTTGCTTTTGTGTTTCTGGGCCTACTGTGGGGTGTACTGCCCCGGTGGTTAGCTGAGTATTCTGCCTCTGGGTCGGCCATACTCCACAGCAGCGAAACAATAGTGGAAAAATAGAATGCATTGTTATTCAAAAAGACCTTCAAGGTGTGGCGTCAGGGGACCTGAGTACGTGTCAGGAGAGAAAATCACCTCCAATTATGGTTGGAAATGTTGAAAATGAAATGGAAATTGACATAACAAGTGTAGAAGAGAGCACAGGGCGCAAACATGTCACGCAGTGACTGTCTGCAGCAATATAAAAATTGCGGCGCATGCCAGTAATATGGAAATGGGAATTAAATTAGTTGCCTGACCTTAAGAGCTTGGTTGTGGCATTTTCTCGGTTTCTGTGGCACTTCGCATGGTTGGGATCTTGTTTTCTTGATGAAGGGGTGGCCAGTGTCACTGCTGCAGCATCAGATTTTGCAGGTGAAATGGTACTCGAAGAAAGTTGGCGTCGGCTTTTTCTCGAAGTCTTTGGGGCTTCAGAGGCCAAAAACGGTGGTTTTTTGATGAGGGAAGACTCGTAAACACTTCTGTAGCATGGGATCTTCAATTTGAACATTTCCGGTGAAGGTTCGCAACGGCCTTTCATCGAAATCTTCGGGGGTTCAGACGTCGAAAACCATGGTCTACTGATGAGGGAAGACTCACGAACACTTCCGTAGCATCAGGTCTTCAATTAAAGCTTCTTCCGTGATAGTTCGAACGGCTTTTTACCGAATTCTTCGGAGCGTTGAACGTCGGGAAAGGTGTTGTCTTGATGCGGGAGGCGTTGCCAACACTGCCTGAACAACCAGTTTTTATTTTGAGAATGTCATGGTAAAACTTCGTGTCGGCTTTTTCTATGCGTCAACGTAGCCTTTGACTTCACGAGTAGGTGCAGTGGGCCCCTCTTCATGTGTACTTCATTGCGGTAGCTTTAGATTTTCGTCCTGTGCAGCAGATCACAGAACGCCGCCCACGGAGGCTGCCAGCTCCAGAGATAGCGCGGAACGCACGGGGACATTCGCAAAATCGTCCATTGTAACATACTTGGTAAAATTTGGTTGAAATCCGCCAATTTCTCATTTTTTGTGGGTCGCTGGCGTCTTATTGCCTGTCTTAAGCGCGACAAATTGCGAGCGCGCGCGCAGCTCTGTGAGGCTGCCGACTATGGCCAGGCTGGGCATCCTGGTTGCTCGCTAAGGGCTGGCCATTGAACTTGGTGTTGGCTGTGGCTGGTTGTTGGTGCGGAAGATGCAAAGCGTCGTCGATGACGAGGTTCCCGGGGTAGGTGTACTCGGGGGGCCCCGAGTGGCACCTGGGGATTGGGTACCTCAGCGGCGGTAAAACGCTTTTGATGTGGTCCCGTGGGGCGGCCTGGCCACGGGATGCTGCGGCAGACACGCCATCAAGCAGGCAGGCAAAGCACTGCGCTCACAGGGGCATCCTCATAGAACAAAGCGTTCTAGGATCCTTGTCATTCTGAAACGACACAAAGGTATGGACAAAAAACTCATCAGGGTAAGTACACAAGTGGTTTAAGCCAAAGACTAAGGTAGGGGCACCTCAGGTCTAGAGACACTCAGTCCCCAACCATATGCCATCCCTAGGTTGCACATCCTCAGTGGCATGTAGGTACGGGGGTTCAATCACAACCCACGTATCTGCCAAAACTGGACCCTAGATTCTTGCGAAGGGAGATGCCTCAAGGCCAGCCACGGGCGCGTTCTTGGCAGTCTATAGGCTCCACAGCCAACCAACATTGGCCCTCCATGCTCCCCTGACAGCAGGTCCCAAATTCTCCCTGAGTCAGGGATATGGCCCCGCCATTATCCCCTAGGAGTTGGGGGCTGAAAATGGGCTGTTTCAGCCCATCCTGACCTTGGCTCAGAAAAATCCAAAATCAACTCCGTAGCCAGGCCATACGAGGGTAGGGGCGAAGCAACCAACCCTGTAACCTTCAAGTACGAAGTGCCTAGAGGCCCTAAGCAACTTGGTTCCGCAGTATTCCCAGGCATCTTGGCGCCACAGGGTCCCCACCTGGGGTCAGGATGCCAAAATTGAGGAAATCGGCCATCTCAAATGGCTGACCAGGGTTGGCATTTGTGGCGATCTCCTCAAGCGAAGCCTCGATTCACGGGCCTTGATATCCCCTCTGTTCCCGTGCATTGGGGTTTGGCTTGCTGTCCTGTTTGCTACCTGCTGTTCCCCGAAGGAATGGTCACGCGTCGGGGCAGAAAACAGTAAGAAAGGCAAACGTTGGCAACGTGGCAGGCACCCTAAGTAGCATAACTCCGGCTAGGCCGGAGAAGCAAATACAAACCTCTAGCAGAATTGACCCTTGGTCATAGGCTACAACAGCTGTCACTGGTTTCTGGCTAGAACCCTTGCCCCATGGAGATATGGCATTCCCAACTTGGCCTAAAATGGCAAAAACAGCGAAAATTCGCCGAAACGGCCCACACAGATGATCCCATATCTCCATGGTCATGGCGAGCAATAGTGCAACCAAAGTGGCTAGAGACACATGGGACTTAGGTCCCAATATATTTGCATGGAAGAAATCAAGAGGCTTACCTCCCTTTATCAATATTGGTTTGGGTCCGAAGCACAAGAAAACCATTTTTAACACTTCGGCCCTTGGAGCAGACGAAAAGTAGGAAATATGGCCAAAATGTCAATATTGGGACATATATACCCATGGTACACCAAAGCCCATATAACATGGCATATGCCCCAACTGAAGCACTCATAGTAAGTGTTTACAAACATGCTTACTTTGGGTCAAGACCTCCCTTTGATCCCAAGTGAATCATGCATGCATATGGGCACGTGTGCAAGAGGCAGGTTCGGCGTGCGTGCCCACAAGGCAATATTATATAAAATAGCAGATACGCTTGGAAACATCAAACATGCTATACACAATGTTCTTCTTGCTCTCTAGGCTCTGTTTTGTCATGTTTCGAGGCCCATATGTCCCTGGGTTTTGAGAACCAGCCTTGGCGCCACGGCCATTTTGGCAAAAGTTTAGAGGAAAAGTCGTCTTTTTGAAAGGCCATGTTTTGGTACGCATTGAATTGCGTGGTGCCATCGTTGAGTTGGCTCCAAAATCGCAAATAGCCTAGGGCTATTGGTCTTGTGAGCATTATGTTAAGTATTTTACGTTCATGCTCAAAGGTACACAAAGTTAGCGTTTCCGCACTATGTTGACTTGGGTTTTTCGCGCCCATGTATGCCCCCAAAACACCCCTAAAGACCGCTCCCCGAAAGGAGCGCATAGGCCCTTGTGAAAGTCGCATGGATGGAAGGGAAAGGGGGGAGATGTAAGGTTTTCATACGAACTCATGGTCTATGAGATCCATGAGTTCGGTCGCTTGACGGAAACGCTTGCACGTCGTTTTTCTCCCAGATGCGGCGGCGAAAAATTCTGTTGAGTACATTAGATGAAAGTACATGAAAAACCCTACAGACCCTACAGATAATAATAATAACAAAACTGACAAGTATGACCTGTATATGGATGTACAAATCAGTAACATATGCAGTGTCAAGTCCTGGGTCCTGGCAGCGATTGTACCGCTTCAGTACAGGGAGGCAAAGGGTGGAGCAGGCTACAGGAAGGTAAAAGAGTATGGAGAGGAGAGCGGAAAAAGGGCGGGAATCCTGTGGATGAAGAAGAGGGTGTACGCGGTGATATGGGAGAAAGAACGAGAAGTGGGAGGGACTGCCGCAAGGGAAGAAGGCGACAATGAATATGGAAGGGGGGCCCCAGCTCGGGCAATCGTGGTGGGGAGCGACAGAGAACAAAGTCCGACGTTGAACAACAGTAGGCCATTGACATGTGGCGCTGGGAGTGTGGGGATTGCGGCGGGGAGCGACGTGGAACAGCCGCGCAAGGCGGCGTGGGCATGGAAGAGGCAAGACGATGCCGTGGAGGGGGCACAAGAACGGACGGGGCAGGGGGTGGTCGTGGTACACATGGACGGGAAGGATGTCCACTCCCTATGGGCAGTATTGTGCGTGCTCGAGGGAAGGCCGAATGGTAAAGAAGAATTGACCATGATAAGGCAAGGGGTGGCGACCAGAGTGGAGAGTAGACACAAGGCGGGTAGAATGGAGGGGTGCCTGACACCGAAGGAAGTTTCATGGCAGAGGTACATGCAGAGAAAGACACGAGGGAGACGGATGGGAGGACCGCCGGTGGTGGAAACATGGGCGGCGGACGGGGGATACAAAGTAGCGGTGTACAGGGAAACAGAAAGTGGATAGGGGTACAGGAAGCTGCTGGAATATGGGGACAGATGCCCACTGAACGCGGGTATCCTGTGGACCAAACGAAGGGTCTACGCAGTTCTGTGGGGGGCCGTAGGGCCGTAGGTCCGTAAAGCGGCCGAGGGACAGGAAAGAACCAAAAACCCATGGGTCGGACGCACTGGGGCGACCCAGCCGACCCACCGGGCGTGTGGCAGGAGCGGTACTCCAAGGCCACTGGTCCGAGCCCGGCCAGCCTGCATCGGGGACCATGGCAAACGTCAGCCTGAGCCATGGAAGCAACCGGTGACAGGCGAGCCGGTACACAGTCCAGGAGGGAGTCGCCTGCTAAGCAGAGTGGCCCTGCAACTCAAGCCACAAGGGTGAGGCGATCGTACCGTAGACTAGCGGGAGCAATACCCCTTGTGGTGAGAGATACTCCACACGGCTGGGCAGCCCCCAGAGCTGCCGCCCAAAGGAGGGGGCATGTGGCCCTACCCATGGACACATGTGGGGACACCCTCCCACCTGGGACACATGGACCGGGTGGCCGCGACAATGCCTTCCCAAGCACATGCTGGAGCGGCTCAAGAGGCACCTGACATAGGGCAGTGGGAGCGACAGGACGTCCCCTTGGTAAGACCTCCTTCCTGCAATGTCAAAGAAGGCATCCCGAGCTCCCGAAGATACCTACCTACCTACCTGAACGCGGGTATCCTGTGGACCAAACGAAGGGTCTACGCAGTTCTGTAGGGGGTCAGGGGTCCCAGGAATGACGCAGATGAAGTGGCGGCGGCGGTGCACGAATGGCCTGACAAAACTGCTGGACAGTGCGCGGCGGCAGGTCATACCGGGGGTCACCAAATGCCTATATTAGACACTCAGCGCGGTGGACGGCGGAAGGGGCGCAAGGAGCGGCAGACGTGGTGCTCAGGGCGCTCACAGAAGGGGATATCGTGCAGCCCCCGGGGTCAGCGTCGGCACGGTGGGTCATGCGAGACGCGGGAGTGCGTACCTTGAAGCAATACCCAGACAAAGTGTGCACCGGGGAAGATATGGGGAGGGGCGTGTGAAGTTGGAAGGTGGGCGCATCAAAGGGGATTCAAAAAAGCCTTATACCAGGAGTCGGGACCCAAAGGAGTGCATCGGAAGATGGCAGAGGTGGGAGAAGGGGGACGGGCGGCAGCAGCGTTGCTGTGGAGCAGAGGGGGAGGGGGACACTACGGGTTGCTGCAGCGGCCAGAAGATGAGCAGGAGGAGGAGACAGGGGAGGGGCATGAGAGAGAGAAGACAGACTTGGAGGAGATGGCGATTGAAATGGAATTGGTGACGGGAAGGGAAGGTAGCAGAGGACCGCGGGATGAGAGGAAGGCCAGGGGGACAGGACGATGAGCGACTGTGGCACGACGTGCAGCAGGTGCAGTTACGGAGAGGAGGGGCAGGTTGGCGGTAGCAGGGGCAACAGTGCCCCGTGCGGGAGCGAAGAGAGACAGGAGAGGGAAGCACACGTGACAGGGGGCTGCGAGCTGGGAGGGGAGGAGTGCTCGGGTGCAATTGCAGAAAATAGGGTATGAAGTACCAGAGGGTACGGGTAAGGGTGATTGGAACAGGAGGCAAGAAGTAGGGGTGGACTTGTGGGTGACGGGAGGGGGAGAGGCGGTGTTACAGCTGCACCACAGGGAGGACCTGGAAGCCGGATGGGGGGCAAAAAGGGCGGTCCAATTGCAGTCAGACTGAGCAGTGTGGATGGAGCCAGGGTAGAAGGGTAGGTACAGGGTAGCGGCCAGGGGACAGCGGTGGTTGGGGTGGCATATGACGTGGCGGGTGGACAAGGGAGGAGGGGTACCGGTAAGAAAGGAGTGGGGAGGGGAGCTGCGGGGAGGAGGAAAGGGCACAAGCACGGTGACCGCACAGACAAGGGCCACATTGGCCCCAACGCCGAGTACGCAGAGGCATAGGGGGCAGGAGGTGGTGTACACGTTCCGCAAGGAGATGACCATGAAGGCGGCAGAGGCCACCAAAATGTCACTTGATGAGGGGACGGCACACATGGCCAAACGCACGTACCACGTGCACCTGCACAACGGGGACACGTGGCATTACCCGTCTCCGGGAGATGGCGCACGGAGAGTATATTGCCATTGCCGGAGTGTGAGCGGCAGGGCAACGACGTATCAGCCCTCGCCAAGGTTGCAGAAGAATGAGTGCGGGAGGCGGGAGGAGCGGAGCCGGGGGGAGAGACAGAGACGAAGTGGACAGTGCGGGCCATCTGGCGCGCAAGGTACCACAGGGGAGACTGGATGACACGGGAGGACACAAAGTTGACATTCCCTGTGGCAATGCCGGGGCCGGCGGCGGCGAAATGGAGAGGGCAAGCGGTGCACATGCTCCTCCCAGATCACAGATTAGGAGACAGGGGGACGGTGGAGTTGGAGGTACGCCACGGACAAGGAGCGACGTACAGGTACAATGTACCGGTGCCTAACGTCGTGGTCACAACAGCGGCGGCGGAAAGCAGTGGAAGTCAGTCCCAGTGGAAGTCAGAACCCAGGTCTGGGGAACCACTACACGCAGAGGTTCTCAGAGGGCCAGGGAGGGCAGAGGTTGAGGACGGCGCAGAGCTGAGCACGGCGCAGCACGAGAAGGAGAATCAGCAACGGGAAGCAGCGACATAGGGGCTGGACATATTGGGTGACGGAAAAGACAGAAGGGACATGCTTCAGAATTGGGCACACAGGCTGAGGGGGAAGGCGTCACTGTGGCAGATTGTCTTAATAGAAAATGGAGAGGCGCAGCCAGGGCTGTAAGGTATGCACCCGGTTGTTCAGGTGACTGGTAGTACCGGTATACTGCCGATTACCTCTTTTAAAAACGAAATAACCTCCAATTACCGGTTATTGTAGTAAAATCCCCATCTCGTGACGTTCTTGCTTTTGCGATTCCTCGCTGACGCTTTTTTGAACCAATGAAATTCCCTGTGTCAACCATGATTACTTTCTTAAACTGGCAGCTAAACAGCAACGTTCCTGCAGTTCCTAGCCCGCAACCCTGTCTCTGTCGCTGATCAAGGGATCAGCAGTGGTGAAGGGTTAGGGTTTGTAAATGCTGTGTTGGGTTCTTGTCAGTTCTTTGTGAGATTGCATCTTTCGGTAACCGTTCTCAAAAAGTTGCACAGAAAGACACCTTTTGGACAGGCAGATGCTAGACACAAAGCCAAGACAATCCCAGACTTCAAGTGTTACATTAGTTCTCTTCCTTCAGCTGGTTCTTTCAAGAATGGTGGCTACAGTGGCCATCTCAGTGTACCAACAGTGGGCATCTCAGTGTACCAACATTCGTCTTCTCAGCATAAGACAGTGGACATGTCAGGGTAAAGGAAGTGCCTTTCCTTCTGTGTACAACGCTGGCGAATAGTTAGACATAGCCAAACGTCTTTGAGCCAATGTGTCCTCAGACATTGCACCAGAAAGGTCACTGTAAGTAGGACCTGCTGTGTCCATTTCAGCTTGTCTAGGAGCAGATAGCCGAAAGTTACCCCACAAAGGTAAGACACAAATGCTCTTACGTTCTTGAGTAAGTAGAGGTCCAACTCGTCCGTTGTCGCTGGTGCCTGCTCCTCGTCATCATCAGAGTCATAAAGGAAGTCACTTGGCCTCTTTGGTTGGTTGCCTTGGTTCAACACGCTAGTGCTCTCGTTTCGTGCTACGTTCCAGTGCTGCCACTCGTTGCGCAGTGCCGTTTCTGCCCACCGCCGGTCTCCTTCACTGTCGAAAGTGTAATGCTTGTAGCGCGGATCCAAGAAGGTTGCAATCACACGGAGCCGCTTGGTGTCCGTTGAAAGCTCCGTTACCCAGCGGCGTGTGAGGTCTGCTATGTATGTGTTTCGTGCCTCCTTCACGTTGTTCCCAATGCTTGCAACTGGTACTGTGGGGTCATTCCAATGCTGCCGTAGGTAGTGTTTCTCAACATTGCCCAACAGCTTATAAATGGCGCGCAACACAAGGGAAATGGTTACAGACTTAGTTCCTTCCGAGCAGCGAACAGCTTCTGCACCAGGGTGAGAGACACACACTGACTGTATGTTCAACTTCCACTCGTTGAGGTGTAGCTTGTTGTCAGAGTAGGCCCCATCTTTGTGTCCTTCCTCATGCCCGTGTGTGACATCATACAACAAAAATGGCCGGTTGCGATTTGCGAAACTATTCTTGACTTTGGTGCCTGTAGCTGCAACGAACGGACTTGCCAGTTTTTGTTCAACGTGCTTCTTCTAGATCAGGCCGCTTTTGAATGCCCTTCAGATCTGTAAGCCGGTGGGCAGAAGGGCGCAAAAAGGTGGTGATTCCCTTGAGCTTTTGAACCGCATCGCACACACCTGGTGACTTGAATTAGAAGTTCAAAGAGAGTTCCAACGTATGACCAGCACAGTAGCCTTCTCGAAGACCTCCCCATGCCTTTTTGATGTTAGCCCCTTGATCACTTACCATTGCATGGATATCGTTGAATGCAAGTCCCACACGGTCCAATTCTTCAACAGTTTGCTGCCGTATTGCCTCACCAGTGTGACTCTCCGCTGCGACGCCTGTGCAGTTGAGTAGGACTTCATGAATCCGTGTCCAATCTTCATCAATGAAATGGAGCATTGAGGCCATTAGACTAATGGTGGAATCAGACCAAATATCAGCAGCCATTGATGGTTTGACATTTGCTTTCATCAATAGAGCAACGCGTCTTCTAACCTCATGCAAACGGATGGCACACATTTCCACGATATGCTTGGTGATCGTTTGCAGGCAGCAAGACTCGAACTTCCCAGAGGAGATCTCAGAGCAGACTTCTTTGTAGAACTGGTCATTCACAAGAGCTGGAGGCCGCTTCGTTTGAATAATGCACCATGCCAGACATCTGCAAGCCTTGTGCCACTTGTGCTTTGTCCATATGATTGCTGTGTGTGGCAGGTAGGTAGGTAGGTGCACTCGGTCGGGGAGAGGCGCCCCTTGGTTCCCCCTGGCGTCGCCCCTGTGACGAACAGGAAGAGGCTCCGCGCGTGAAGAGGAGAGGCGGCTTACATCCCGCTAGACCTGACTGTTGGCCCCCAACAGAGCGGCCCCGGGCAACACCGGGAGGGCTGATCGCCGCCGGCGTGACGTGCTTGTCTCGCCAGGAGGGTGTGTCCCCGTGCTTGCGCACGTCTCCTCCTTTGGGCGGAACCCTAGAGGTTCACCGGACTTCCTGGCGTATCCCGTTCCCAAGGCATGCATGCACGTTCTTGGTACTAGGGTTCCGAGGCGCTTGGGTGTCGCACGCTCCGCCTCGAGTCCCAAAGCAGCGCAGGCCTTAGGATGCAGCCTTACCCCCGGTCTCCGGACCTCGTTTGGCGGGGTCACCTGCATGGCACGGGCTGCCTCAGTGCCCGGGCTGTGGGCACTGGGTTTCCTACTGTTGTGCGGCGTTTGTGTTTGGGTCCGGTTTGCGGTTGGTTGTGGGTTTTGTTAACCCCGCCAGTCCTGACCGGGGTCTTGGGTGGGTGTGTTTGGGCACGGTTTGTGGTGTTGTCCCTCTTTTGCCGGCTGTTTGTGGTGTTCGTGGTTGGGCTTAGGTTTCGGCCTGCTTATGGGACGTGTGTGGTTTCGTGCGCGCTACGCTTGCCCCCCGCCGTTTCCGGTTCCGGCGTGCGGTGTGGGCGTGCGTGCTGGGCCCGGATTCCGGCCGTGCCCCGTTCTTCTTGGCTGGGTTGTCCGGGTGTGTTTTTTGCGCTTTTTTTGTTTTTTTTGGCTTTGTGTTGTCGGTTGCTGGGTGTCCCTGTCCCTGGCCTTGTGGTCCCTGTCCCCCCATCCCTTTTCTTTCGGGCTGGGCTGCTGGCTCTTTTTTTTTTCGTGGTGTGTGTCTGCATGTTTCGGTGTCCCTTTTCCCGATTGGCCACTGTTCCTGGCTTGGTGTTGCCGGTTTTGGCTGGGTGATCCCCCTGTGCCTCTTTGGGGGTCCTGTCTACGGTGCCTTCTGGGTGGGGGGTTTGGCCGGCTCTGGTGGTGTTGGTGGGCCTTTGCGGTGGCTGTGGGCTGTTTTCGCGGCCCCCCCCCCCCCCCTTTTTTCTTTGGGGGGGGGGGGCTGCCCGTTCCTCCCTCTGCCTTCCCCGGGCTGGCACAGCCACTGGCCCGCATTCAGTGTGGTCTTCCGGGCTGCTGTTGGCGGTTGCGTTCTGTTTGGCCGTGTTCCGGCCCCATGGGTCGGGTTGGCCATGTACAAGTCGGGCTCGGCGCCCCTTCCAGCTGGGTTAGGTCCTGGCTCTGCCGGCTGGGCGGCTGCGCCAGGCGGCCGCGTGTGGCTCTGGGTTTCAGGGCTGGGGTTGTTCGTGTCCTTTCCCCTCTGCGGTGCCGGTTTTAACCTTCTGGGTCGTCCGCCACCGTTGTTGCCGGGCGCGCGGTGGCCCCGTGTGTGGCCTGCGGTGCCGGTGTGTGGCGTGCTGGTGCGGCGCCTTCCTGGGTGTGCGGTGGCTTGTTAATGCACCATGCCAGACGTCTGCAAGCCTTGTGCCACTTGTGCTTCGTCCAATTGATTGCTGTGTGAGGCACTTCAAGAACTCCGACACCTGTTGCTTCCAATGTGTGATGCGTTGGTACATTGTTTGCTTTTTGTTGCACAACCCAATCTTCAAGGGATGCATTCAAGTGGGACCATATTTTGCGTGTGTCACCACTCCTACATATGGCTTGCCAACACAATGCGTCATCCAATTTCTTTACTTGACAGATAGCAAAATCTTTGCCACCTTCTTGTGGAGTTGCTTCACGAAATGCTTTTGACACAAGAGAGGTTTGCTTCTGCTGGTGACCAAGTTGTGGGGTTTGTGGGGCTTCTGCATTGGATGAAGATGACCCCTCTTTTGCTTTTTGTTTCTTCTTTTGTCGCTCTAGTTCAGCCTCACCATCACGTTTCTTTTTGTCTTCATTCCAACGTGCCACATAGTCCAGAGCATCACTCAGATGTGCTAGAGGTTCCCAGGTGTCGTCAGCCTCGCTGTACCCTTGCCAATGCACAAAATATTGAATTTGCCCATGATGCCAGCACTCTGCAATTATGTCCTGGACATTGTACATGTCTTTGCCACCAGCAGGATCTGCAATGTGCTTGGGTTTCCTATGGTTGCCATCTTCTCTGCGTTGAGGAAGCAGACGTGTAGGTGCCTGTGGTTTGGCACTCTTCCGCTGTGGACCACGCTTTGCAACTGACAATGCTAAGAAAAAACACATGGGCATACGAGTAGAATTGAAAAACAAAGGCACAGCAAAGCATTATCAAACATTTGAAGTTTTTTGCATGGCAAATAATTTCAACATCTGTCCGAACTCTTTGGAAATCGGAGTGATTCCGATGATATGGCAAGTCACATCATGATGACTATGCATGACGCAGCATGATGACATCATCAAGGAAAATCTTCCTCAGATATTCAAAGGTACATTTGCGTTTTGGGTGTAAGAGAAATCATGGTTGTCAACACATTATGCAAGGAAAAAACAGGTGCATCAATCTAATCTTAGATCCATTGAATACTGGTACCTACCAGTTGTTAGAAAACCTTCCACCTCCACCTACCGGTCAAATTTTGAGGTTTGAGGTTTGAGGTTTGATTTTGCGGGTACTAGACGCCTTTCGGCCCCGGGGGGTCACCTGGTTGGTTCAGGTGATATCCTCCTCACCCGGTCCTAGCGGGGGGCCCCTCATGACGCACCTATTGCCTGGTGGCGGAGTCCCCCGGGTTCACAGGGCTCGGAGCCCCGTCTCTCCCCGGCTTCCCCATTTCGCCACTCCCCGGTCAGTGCATCACTTAGCAGCTGTGGCTGCAGACGCTTACCCAGCGCGTCGCCCCCCTTCTGCGTGGTCGCCCTGGGTGCCGGCGCCGCCGGGCCCGTGCTTCTGGCTTGTCGGCAGTGAGACCCCCATGGGCTGGCGCGGAGGCTGCGTAGCCGTGGGGCTGGTGCGTGGCGCTCGCGGACGGTTTGGGGGGACTCGGGCCGGTGCCGGGTGTTGTGTCTTCCCCGTTTCCCCCTTCCCGCCCCGCGTTTCCTGCGCTGTGTGTGGCGGGCAGTCCCGTCTGGGTGTCCCTTCTCCTCACTCGCTGGTACGCCATTCCATGCGGTCTGTGGTTTCCGCGGGCTCGGACCGGTTGCCCTTCTGGTTCTCCCCGCGTGTCCTTTGTGTGTGTGTGCGCTCGCGCTCTCGCAGCGTCCGCGCCCCCCACCCTCCCCCGGTCGGTGTGGCGCGCGCACCTCGCGCGGTCCCGGTGCTGGGCCCTGGTAGGGCCGTTCCACGTGGTGCGTGCCCCTCCGCGTGTCCTGCCTCGGTCCCGTGCTCTGTTTGACTTGCTTGGGGGGGGGGGCGGCCCGGTCTCGTTCCCCCCTACCTGGCTTGGGGCTGCGCGCTCCCCGTGGGGTTAATGCGGGCGTGGGGACCGGTCACGAACCACACCGGGCGCGCTCTTGCGAGCAGGCTTTGCGCGCTGTGGGGACGGCACAAGGGTGCCCGGGGGGGGCGCCTCTTGCCTGGGTGTGGGGCGTCCGGGGTCGGGCGCTCTCCCACCCCCGGCCACTCGTCCTTTCGGGCGTGCGACCGGGGCCCACTACCCACTGGCTGACGGAGCGGGAGGTGCAGGCGTGGCAACCTGTCACCAACCCCAAAGCGCGCGCTCTTGCGAGCTGGCTTTGCGCGTTGTGGGTGCGGCAGGAGGGCGCCCCGGAAGGGTGCCTCTTGCCTGGGTGTGGGGCGTCCGGGGTCGGGCGCTCTCCCAGCCCCGGTCACTCGTCCGTTCGGGCGTGCGGCCGGGGCCTACTACCCACTGGCTGTGGGCGCGGGGGTCCGCGGGCGTGGGGAGCCGTCACCAACCCCACCGCGCGCGCTGTTGCCAGCTGCCTTTGCGCGCTGTGAGGGCGGCAAGAGGGTGCCCGGGGGGGGGGCTCCTCTTGCCTGGGCGTCCGTTATTTGGCGCTCTCCAACCCCCGACCGCCCGTCCTTCAGGGCGTGCGGCCGGGTCCCACTACCCACTGGGTGTGGGTGCGGGAGGTGCGGGCTTGGGGATCCGTCACCAACCCCACAGCGCGCGCTTATGCGAGCTGGCTTTGCGCGCTGTGGGGGCGGCACAAGGGCGCCCCGAGCCTGGGTGTGGGGCGTCCGGGGTCGAACGCTCTCCTACTCTCGACCGCCTGTCCTTTGATGCGTGAGGCTGGGGCCCACTACCCACTGGCTGTGGGTGCGGGGGATCCTAGTTTGGGGACCTGTCACCAACCCCACAGCGCGCGCTCTTCCGAGCTGGCTTTGCGCGCTGTTGAGGCGGCATGAGGGTGCCCGGGGGGGGGGCGCCTCTTGCCTGGGTGTCGGGTGTCCGGGGTCGGGTGCTCCCCCACCCCCGACCACTCGTCCTTCCGGGCGTGCGGCCGGGGCCCACTATCCACTAGCTGTCGGTGCGGGGTTTGCGGGCGTGGGGACCCGTCACCAGCCCCGAAACGCGCGCTCTTTCGAGCTGGCTGTGCGCGCTGTGGGGGCAGCATGAGGGTGCCCGGGGGGGGGCGCCTCCTGCCTGGGTGTGGGGCGTCCGGGGTCGGGCGCTCCCCAACCCCGACCACTCGTCCTTTCAAGCGTTTGGCCGGGGTCCAGTACCCACTCGCTGTCGGTGCGCGGGGTGCGGGCGTGGCGACCCGTCACCTACCCCACAGCGCGCGCTCTTGCCAGCTGGCTTTGCGCGCTGTGGGGGCGGCATGAGGGTGCCCGGGGGGGGGCGCCTCTTGCCTGGGCGTCCAAGATTGGGCGCTCTCCAACCCCCGACCGCCCGTCCTTCGGGGCGTGCGGCCGGGGCCCACTACCCACTGTGTGTGGGTGCTGGAGGTGTGGGCGTGGGGATCCGTCACCAACCCCACAGCGCGCGCTCTTGCGAGCTGGCTTTGCGCGCTGTGGGTGCGGCATAAGGGCGCCCCGAGGGGGGCGCCTCTTGCATGGCTGTGGGGCGTCCGGAGTCGGGCGCTCTCCTACTCTCGACCGCCTGTCCTTTGATGCGTGCGGCCGGGGCCCACTACCCACTGGCTGTGGGTGCTGGGGATGCGGGCGTGGGGACCTCTCACCAACCCCACAGCGCGCGCTCTTCCGAGCTCGCTTTGCGCGCTCTGGAGGCGGCATGAGGGTGCCCGCGGGGGGGCGCCTCTTGCCTGGGTGTCGGGCGTCTGGATTCGGGTGCTCTCTCACCCCCGACCACTCGTCCTTCCGGGCGTGCGGCCGGGGCCCACTACCCACTAGCTGTCGGTGCGGGGGTTGCGGGCGTGGGGACCCGTCACCAGCCCCACAGCGCGCGCTCTTGCCAGCTGGCTTTGCGCGCTGTGGGGGCGGCATGAGGGTGCCCGGGGGGGCGCCTCCTGCCTGGGTGTGGGGCGTCCGGGGTGGGGCGCTCTCCCACCCTCGTGCTCTTGTCCTTTCGGGCGCGCGGCCGGGGTCCACTACCCACTGGCTGTGGGTGCGGGGGGTGCGGGCATGGGGACCCGTCACTAACCCCACAGCGCACGCTCTTGCGAGCTGCTTTTGCGCGCTGTGGGGGCGGCATGAGGGTGCCCGGGGGGGGCGCCTCTTGCCTGGGTGTTGGGTGTCCGGGGTCGGGCGCCCTCCCGGCCCCGTCCACTCGTCCTTTCGGGCGTGCGGCCGGGGCCCACTACCCACTGGCTGTGGGTACGGGGGGTGCGGGCGTGGGGACACGTCACCAACCCCACAGCGGGCGCTCTTTTGAGCTGGCTTTGCGCGCTATGGGGGCGGCATGAGGGTGCCCGGGGGGGCGACTCTTGCCTGGGTGTGGGGCGTCCTGGATGTGGCGCTCTCCCATCTCCGTCCTTTCATCCTTTCGGCGCACAGCCGTGGCCCACTACCCACTGGCTGTGGGTGCGGGGGGTGCGGGCGTGTGAACCGGTCTTCAACCCCACAGCGCGCGCTCTTGCGAGCAGCCTTTGCGCGCTGTGGCGGCAGCACGAGAGCGCCTGGGGGGGGTGCCTCTTGCCTGGGTGTGGGGCGTCCGGGGACGGGCGCTCGCCCACCCCCGACCTCTCGTCCTTTCAGGCGTGTGGCCGAGGCCTGCTTCCAGTTGCCGTGGGTGCGGGGGGTGCGGTCTCAGGGACCCGTCACCAACCCCACAGCGCGCGCTCTTGCGAGCTGCCTTTGCGCACTGTGGGGGCGGCACGAGGGTGCCCCGGGGGGGCGCCCCTTGCCTGGATGTGGGGCGTCCGGGGTCGTGCGCTCTCCCACCCCCGTCCTCTCGTCCTTTCAGGCGCGCAGCCGGGGCCCACTACCCACTGGCTGTGGGTGCGGGGGATGCGGGTGTGGGGACCCGTCACCAACCCCACAGCGCGCGCTCTTGCGAGCTGCCTTTGCGCGCTGTGGGGGCGGCACGAGGGCGCCCGGGTGGGGCGCCTCTTGCCTAGGTGTGGGGCGTCCAGGGACGGGCGCTCACCCACCCCTGACCTCTCGTCCTTTCGGGCGTGCGGCCAGGGCCCGCTTTGCACACGCCGTGGGTGCGAAGTGCGGGCGTGGGGGCCCGGCTGTCCTTGGCACCTTCTCCTGTGCCGCGGTTCGTCATGTGTTGTGCGCGCTTCCCGGGTTCGCGGCAAACGGTGGCCGTTGGGGCTTGGCACCCGTCCGTGTGCCCTCGTTGTGGCTGGCGGCGTGCCTCTCTGACGTGCCTCGTGGCTCGCGTTGGTGCGCCGCGCCTCGTCCGGTGCAGTCGCTCTCGGTGCTCCGGTCCGCTTTTCCAGACGCTGTGTTGCCTTTCCCCGCAGGGGAACGTGGAGGCCGGCCGAGAACCCGGCTCTTTGTGACTGCCGCTGCCCCCCCTTCCGCGTCGTACCAGTTCAGGGGCCTGCGATGGGGTTGTCGGTCTTGGGCTGCATGCGCTGCGGTTGTTTGCGGGTGTGGACCCGGTCACTGACGCGTCCAGTCTCCCGTACCGTTCGTCGTTCGACGGGGGACTCGGCCGGTGCACCAGGGCTGTTTCGTGTGGACGCCGACACCGCCCCCTTCGTGTCAGAGGACGCCAAGCCCGGGTCCCGTGCGTGTGTGCGTGTGCGTGCTCTCCTTGGCCGGGTCGGGCGGGCCGGCCTCCCGGGCGCGTTTATGGTGCGCCTCACCTTCTCCTGTGGCCGCCCCTGGTGCTTCTTTGGTTTGTTCGGCCGCCTCCAGGCCGGGGTTGCCCTGTTTGTGGCTGTTGTTGGGTTTTTGTTTTTTCTTTTTTTTCTTTTTTTTTCTTGCTCCGCCCCCGTTGTCTCTGGCTTTCCGTGTTTTCTGTCCTGGAGTGCCTTGGGCCTTGGCCCGTTCCGGTCCTCCTGCCCGCCCCCCCCTCTCTTTTTTTTTTTTTTTCCTCTCTCTCCTTTTTCGCCGCCTTGTCCGTGTTGTCCCGTTGTCTCCGGCCCGTGGTGGCGTGGGCCTTGGCGTCCTGTGGTCCTCCCTCCCGGTCCGCCTGTTTTTTTTTGTCCCCCCCATCCCCGCCCCCCCCGGCTTTTCTTTCTGTTTCTTTCTTTACTGCTCTTGTTTTTTTGTTTGTGTGCTGTTTTTTCTTTTTTTTGTTTTGCCTGTGTGCCGGTTCTGCGGTGCTTTGGTTGGTTTGTGGGTCCTGCGCTGTGGGGTGTGCTGGTGTGTGTTGCTGTGGGCCGGTTCGCGCTTGTACTGTGTCGTTGGTTGCTCCCTGGTTGTGCCTGTTCTGTGTGTGTTGTTGCCTGTCTTGTGGCGATGTTGTGGTGTGTTTTGTGTTTTGCCTGGTGCTGTGTGGCGTGCCTGTTTTCGGCTTGGTTCTTGCCCCCTCTTGCCTTTGCCTGGCCCCCTGTCGTGGCCCTTGGTTGTGTTCTCCCCTGGGGTGCGGTGCTGCGTTGCTCTGGTCGTCTGACGTGCGGTGTGGTGCTGTCTGCGTAGTGTTTTGCTGGTGGTGCCCTGTTGTTTCGTTCGGGCCGGCTGGTGCTGTGTGTTGCTGCCTGTGGTTGCCGGCTGTTCGTTGCTGGGTCTGGTTGCTTGCTGTTGTTCTCCGCGGGCGTGTGTTGTCGCGGTTGCTCCTGGCTGGCCGCGTGGCCTGCTGCCCTGCTGTGTGCTGTGGTTTGTCGTTACGTGTACGTTGATGATGCAGTGCCCATGGCCGAGGACGAAAGGGCCCAGCCAGTATTACAGGACCTGACGCAGAGGTAGGGGCGGAATAACCGCCTCGTCTGGAGCACGGAGAAGTCGGCCGTCCTGAGGTGGGGTTGAGAGGGTGGTATGGCGCTGGATGTCGAGGACGGAGTGGCATGGCTGGAGAGGAGGGAGGAATCGGTGGTGCCGGGGCACGTCCAGGCCCATGGGGGTGGAGGGCATCAGGCTGCCAGATAAGCTGCTCCGGGGGTTCTGGGCGATGGTGCTGGTCCTCCAGAATCACTCTCGTTGGTACAGACGACCCTGTACTACCTCCGAGCAGTACTCAATGCGGCGATAGGGTGCACCTCCTGTACTGGAGAGTACAGCTCCAGGAGGTGGAGAGCGAGGTGCGGAGGCTCATCAGGGGGTATGAGGGGATACCCACAGAGGTGCCACAGTGCGTGTTGCGGTCGCCGACAGCGTATTATGAAAAGGGGATATCCACAGCGGGGGAGGTGTATAGGGCGTATGGGGCAAGAGCACTAAACAGGATGTGCCACAACCAGGAGGAGGTGGTACGCCGAGTGTGCTACCATGCGTTTGCGAAAGTACAGAGGGAGGAGAACATATGCTGACGCTTTGTGTGGCACAGGAGGTGGCGGTTGACGGCGGGGAAGAGAGAACACATGTGGCGTGTCCTGCAGGCGGTGTTGCCGGGGAAGGAGCACATGTTGGCGAACAACAGGAAGTGTGGCAGATGTGGGCCGATCGTACTGCTGGACACAGACTACTGAGGAGCGGTGCATGGAACAGTGCGGTGGGTGATGAAGGAAGGAGTGACTTCGGAGGTGATGCACGTGCCCAGGAAAGATATGAAGGAGTACCAGAGGGCAGGGCTGCACCATGTGGACATTTATAGAGAAAAGAGGGTTGTGGAATGGGGTGTTTACAAATGGATGATGCGGAGAGGGAGAGTGCATGAAACCCGTGCCAGGTGGGACAGACTGACGCGACAAATGTGGAAGGAGTGGGGGGCGCAGTGGGGAATCAGAAGGAAGGTGAAAAGGCGCAGGGCAGGGGCAAGGGCAGTGCACGAGAAGGTGCTATACAGGGGAGAAAGAGAAAAGGCAAGGCCGGGCATACTGTTGTGTGCTCCGCTGGGACTGAAAGGACCAAGGGGGAAGGTACAAAGTGCAAGCGGGCAGTGTTACGATGTACATCCAGCTATGTTCTGGAGGGACAACAGCCCGGGGGTGCCAGGGCAGGGCGACCAGTGCTGGAGAAGCACAAAGAAGCCGAGGCAGGTGCCGTGGCTGGTCCTGAGAATAACGGCATGGGCGTTCCAGACTACGACCATGCGCACTACGGACGTCCGGGGACAGTGGTGGGGACCAGTGGTACGGCTGCCGAGAAAGGTGCATGAGGACAAGGTGGCCCAGGGGGAAAGGGGATTTTGGTAGGGGGAGGAGCTCAAGAGGAAAAGAGCAGGGGTCCAGATAGGCTGGGACACGGTGAGGGGTTTGCGGGAGGAGGATGAAGGAGTGGCGATGAGCTTCCGGATGACCGACAGGGGCCGGACCGCAGAGGAGGCACACTTGGTGCCGTTGGGCCACACGCGCGGAGAAAGCGCGCGGCAGATCAGGCTGACAGTGCACGGGTCACCAGCGGACAAGGTGTGGTACCTGGTTCTGATACAGGCGTACCTGGAGCAGGGCAGGGCGAAAGGGGACAGGCCATGGTGTCACGTGGTAGTGGTGACGAATGGCTGGAAACCACGGACGGACAATAAGTGGGCGGTGTACCGGGGTGTGAAAGAAGTAAGCGTCGATGAAAGGGTGCAGACGTATGACATTGGCCTGCACACGGTGTACTGCCACTACCCGAGGGAGGTGGCAGGCATACCTGAGCCCAAGGAGGGTAGAGTGGTAGTGTTTCTGGGAAGGTCAGGGGTGGAGGGGCAGCCGCCCCAGGCGGGGGCGGCAGCGGTACAGGTCAAGGTGGTAGGAAAGAAGACGGAAGTCATCGTTGACAAGGTGGTATACGGGGCCACGTCCCATGGGGAGGTACAAACGGTGGCCGACCACGTTGGAAGGCTAGGCGAGAACGTGGTTGTGGCCGCAGCGGCAGACATGGCATCCCTCAGGAGACTCGCCACCAAGCCGCTGCATGAAGCGCTGGGCACGGGGCTGGCGTCACAGGTGTACACAATATGGCACGGGCTGGAGATGAGGAGTGTGCTGCTGGTCATACATCTGGTGAAGCAGGAGTCGCATCGAGCGGGCGTAGGGAATCATGAGGCGGATGGAGCGGCACAAGCGGTGGACAAGGAACAGGGAAGGAAGTGGAGGGTACCGGAGAGGAAGGAGCACCTGCACAGAATGCACATATCTCCAGGGGTGGGGGACAAGGAGAGAGCCACATGGGTGGTGGAGGAGGACAGGCGCAGAAGGGACTTAGAAGTGTACCCGCAGCCAGTGCATATGCTAGCGCAGGTGAGAGGGGGACCGGAAGTGGTAGCGCTGGTGGAGACACTTGGAGGGCAAGGTGGGACAGCAGGTCCACTTCCCAAACGTAATCTGGCCGGAAACACTGCCCAAAAGCCCGCAACCAGGCGGCTCCAGGACATCACGGGTCAAGTGCCAGTGAAGGAGACCATTGTGAGTTGGTACAGGCATAGGTGTATGGATCTGCCGGAGGTGTACATGCGGTGCCACTGTGGTAAGAAGCTGGAGACGTACGAGCATTTCATGCGGTGTGAGCAGTATAAGGAGATAGACGGGCTGTTGGTGAGGGATCAGGACATCGCGCTGCTCAAGAAGGGTGAGAAAGGCAGACAAGAGATGGAGAGGGAGCTAGGAAAAGAAGGGCATTGCAAGGAATTGTGGCACATGGTGATTGTTAAGTCACTGTTGTGCGGACTCCGGGAGCATACAGTAGCGCCAGAAGTCATGGGACACAGGCTATTGAGGCATACGGTGGAACATCTGCAGGAGCGCATGGCCTGCAGGGAGACACAGTTGGAGGCGCGGGCTGAGGACATGCGAGACCCGGTCACCAAGAGAGTGGATATGACGTTGATCAGGTGCAACCCGCAGGTCACCACGATGGACGCTCGGCGCCAGCCAGACCGGCGACTACGGCAGTCACAGGAAGCAGGAGATGAGGCGCGACAAGCGGGCGATGAACAAAGGGAGCGCCTGATGGCGCGCAGGCGGAAGAGGATGTGGCAAGTATGAGAGCCGTGGAGAAGAGGAGCCACGACGGGGTGCCCAACAGGGCCGGGCCGTACAAAACAGCTAGAGGCCGGCAGGGGAAGCAGGCGGCGCGGTTTGAGGTTCGAGGTTTGAGGTTTGAGGTTTGACTTTTCTGGTACTAGGCGCTCTTCGGCCCCAGGGGGCCACCTGGTCGGGTCAGGTGATATCCTCCCCACCGGGACCTAGTGAGGAGCTTTTCATGACACACCTTCTGCCTGGTGGCGGAGCCCCACAGGTACACGGTGCTGGGAGCCCTGTCCCTTCCCCGGCTTCCCGATTTCGCCACTCCCTGATCAGTGCGTTATTTAACAACCGTGGTTGCAGGCGCTTACCCTCTACGCCGCCCCCTGATGCGTGGTCGCCCAGGTTGCCGGCGCAGCCGGGCCCGTGCTACTGGCTTGTCGCCAGTGGGACCCCCATGGGCTGGCGCAGAGGCTGCCTAGCCATGGGGTTGGTGCGTAGCACCTTTTGCTACTACTGCCTTGGCGGCTGCAGCGCCCAGGTCGTGTGTACGCGGCACTCCCAGCTGTGTGTGTTGCCGTGGTGTGGTCGTGCGTGCTGTTGTTTGCTGCTGTGCCTTGTGCCGTGGTTGTTCTGGGCTGTTTCCCTGTGCGGTTCCTGTCCTCCCCGCTCAGTGCGGTGCTGTGCTTTGCTGTGCTGGTGCGCTTGCGTTGTGCTGTTCGAGTGCCCTGCGCTGTTTCCAGCGCCCGGTCCTGTGGTGCACTGCTGTGTGTTGTGCTGTTGCCTTTGGTGTGCTGTGGCGCGGTGCTGGGTCTGGCTGTCCGCATCCGGCTTCTGGTGGCGTGTTTCGGTGTCGGTGTCCGTGTCTGACCACCTGCCCTGCTTCCCTGTGGTTGGTGTCTTTGGCTGCGGTGCCCTGCATCCCTGTGCTGTGTTCCGTGGTGCTGTGCTGTCCTTTGGTGCAAAAAGGGACAGGTAAAACACGACCAAAAAACTTTCTAAATAGCTGAAATAAAAAATAATAAACATAAAAAACAGCCAGGCAAAGAAATGCGCGGCAAAACGCGTTACAACGCGACCAAAAGCTGTTCGACCCTAAATAGGTGAATGGTCAACGCGGTAAGCACGGTAACGCTAATAGGAACATAACTCCGTGCCCATCGTTGGCTAACACGCTGAGTGCGCAAAGAAAAGTGTTTCCCGAGCAACGCGTGAAACTCGAAAAATATTTTCTAATTCTAAACTTGCTCCCTTCCACCCTCTTTTGTTCCCCATGTGCCTCCTCCTGCCACTCGTGCCCCACTCTCGACCCTTCTGCCTCCTTTTTGCCTCAGGCCGCAAGGGGGAGGCCAAAGAGGGCCGCAACAAGACGTCGGTGAGGACCTGGTTGGTGTGCGTCCAAAATCGAAGCAAGTGCGCTGTGACGCCGGGATCAGCAACAAAGCAGCAAACGACGAGACCAGTGTCATCAACGACGTAACACACCGAAACAGAGACGTGCGCGGAGTAACACAGGGTAATAATCAATGTGTCTAGTGCATGCCGGCAGGAAGGAAGGGGACACTCAGCACACAGACGCCACCACCGGGCAAGAAACAGCACAGACCACCAGCAGCACAACGCAGCACAGCACGGCGCCGCACGACAGGCCACAGGAAGGCAAAGCAAGCACAAGCAGCACCGCAAAACGACAGCAGAGCACAACAGCACAGCACCACGCGACAGCACGGTACCACAGACTACGACACAGGGAAGCAGGGCACCATAGCAAACCGCACCAACCACAGGGAAGGAGATCACGCGGCCAGACAGGGACACCAACACAGAAACACGCCACCAGCAGACGTTCACGGGCCACCAGACCGAGCACCGCACCACAGAACACCAAAGGAAACAGCACAACAGACAGCAGCGCACCACAGCACCATGCGCCAGCAACAGCACGCACCACACGAACAGCACAACACAAGCGCACCAGCACAGTGCACCACTGCACCACACAGAGCGGAGAGGACAGGGCACGCACAGAAGGACACCCCAGGACACACACAGCACAAACCACAGCGGCGAACAACAGCACACGCCAACACGCCACGACAAAACACACACAGCACAGAGCACACAGCGCGGGGGAACACCGCAAAACACAGCACTGCAAAGCACAGGGCCCCAGGGCGACTGGCAGCGCCAGAGGGCACGGCACTACAAGCAGCGGCACCAAACGAGTGCAACAAAACAACACAGCACACAACAGCACAACACCAGGCGGCACAACGCGCAGCAGCGCGGCGCAGCATTGCACCCAGGGACACACAGCACAGTACAGCACACCGCAACGCAGACCAAAACCAGGCAGCAAACCACAACGCGTACAACCCAACCGGACGGCACGACCCCAGACCCGGCACAACAAGCAGCAGCAACCAATAGCGCAGCACAACACACAAACAGACGCCCCAACACACACAGCACAGCCCGCAGCAGCCCACAACACAGCAAGGCGAGTCACCACAGCACAACACGCAGCGCGGATGACGGCAACACATCACGGCAAAAAACCCAACGGAAGGGCAGTGCATCGCGGCAACACCAGATAGCACAAGGCACGACGCACGCACCAGGGGTCAGCAGACGGCGGTAACCGCCGACGAGCGGCAAGCAAGCAGGCAGGAGCAAAGCAGCAAAGAAAACAAAAAAACAGAGCACCCAGCGTTGGGTACGAGAACCGCGAAACACAGAAAATGGGAGGGGGGGGCAGCAACCACAAGTGAGCATGCAACGGCCAGGCGGGAAACACAAAAGCAGCGAGAGCACACGGGGACCCGAGCAGCAGGGGACCAACAAAACAAACAAGTTGAGGAGGGGGGGGGGGGCAGCAGACGGTGAGAACCGGCGACGAGCGCCAAGCAAGCAGGCTGAAGCAAAGCAGCAGAGGAAAAAAAACGGAGCACCCAGCGGCAGTGTCGAAACCGCAAGACACAGAAGGGGGGGGGGGGGGGCAGCAACCCCAAGGGAGCAGCCAACGACCGGGCGGGAAACACAAAAGCAGCGAGAGCACACGAAGAGACGAGCAGCGGGAGACCAGCAAAACAAACAAGAGGAGGGGGGCGGGGGGCGAAGCAGACGGCGAGAACCGACACCCACCGCCAAGCCAGCAGGCAGGAGCAGAGCAGCAAAGAATAAACAACGGGGCACCGACCTGCAGCGACGAAAACCGCGAGAAGGAAATGGGAAGAGGGGGAAGCATCCACCAGAGAGAAGCCAACGGCCAGGCGAGAAACACAAAAGCAGCGAGAGCGCACGGAGAGCCGAGAAGCCAGAGACCAACAGAACAAACAACACACAGCGCCAAGGACCAGGGCAGGCGAGGCCGGAAACGAGAGAAAGCGAGAGACAACGGGGGCGCACAACAAAAGAGAAAAAAAAAATCAACACAAGACGGGGGGGGAGGAAAGGAAAACAAAGCGCTAAGCACCACACCCCGGGGCCGGAAACCTGAGAAAGCGGGAGACGACGGAGGTTCGCAAAGGGAACAACGCACGAAAAAAAAACCAACAAACAGGAGAAAGAAGGCGTACAAAGGATCAAGAAAGGGGCAACCCCCAGCCCGGAGGAGGCCGAGCAAAGCAGCAAGACAAAGCCGCCAAAGTAAAGGTCAGGCGCACGGGAACGCACCCGGGAGGCCGGCCCGCCCAACCTGGCCAGGGAGGATGAGCACACGCACACACCCACAGGACCCGTCGTGGCGTCCTCCGACCCGCAAAAGGAGGTGTCGGCGTCCACACGAAACAGCCCCGGTGCGCCGGCCGAGTCCCCCATCGAACGACGAACGGTACCGCAAACCGAACGCGTCAGTAACCGGGTTGACACACGCCACCCACCGCAGCGAACGCAGCCCAAGACCGACCCGGAGGGACCTGCCAGGGGCAACATCATCGCTGGGCCCCGAACGGGTATGACGCGGGGCGGGCCCAGCGCCCCTGCCTCGGCGTGGGCCAGCGGCAGGCACAATAAGCCCGGTTCTCGGCCGGCCTCCGCGTGCCCCGCGCACCCACCCAGTATAGCCCGGGCGGCAGGCCACCGGGATGGGCAAAGGCACGACCGCGTCGGCAAAGCCGACCAGATGCACCGAGAGCGATCAGACAGGACGACGCGCGGCGCACCGCGCGGGGCCACGAGGCGGGCCAGGGAGGCACGCTGCCGGCCACAATGAAGGCACACGGACAGGTGCCAAGCAACAACGGCCACCGGGTGCTGCAAAGCCGGAGAGCGCGCACAGCACGCAACGAACCACAGCACAAGAACAGGTGCCAAGCAACACCAGCAGCCGTCTGGACGCCGCCCGACAGCGAACCCAGCCAATGCCGGCTACAGAAAAGCCGCTGCCTGGATAAACAAGTGCGCGCCCGGAGGGTACCCAGCCCCTGCTGGCTACGAATAGCTGCCGTCCGGACGGACAAGTGCGCCTCAGGCAGCGTACCCAGCCCCTGCTGGCTGCAAAACAGCCGCCCTCCGGATGGACGAGTGCGCGCCTGGAGGGTACCCAGCCCCTGCCGGCTACGAACAGCCGCCGTCCGGATGGACGAGTCCGCGCCCTGCAGCAACGCCCCGCGCATGCAACACCGCACACGCAACACACAGCACAACACACGAAGGGAGCACACCAGTGAACAGGAGCCAATTGGCCCAGGACACCGCACACCCAACACAGCACACCGAGCGAGCACACCGGTGAACAGGAGCCAAGGGGCCCAGGATACCGTACACGAAACAAAACACACCGAGCGGACACACCGGTGAACAGGAGCCAAGAGGCCCAGGACACCGCGCGCGCAACACAACACACAGAGCGGGCACACCGGTGAACAGGAGCCAAGTGGCCCAGGACACCGCACAAGAAAAGCAAGAAAGGAGCAGGCACACCAGTAAACAGGAGCCAAGTCGCCCAGGACACCGCACAGGCAACACGACACACCGAGCAGGCACACCGGTGAACAGGAGTTAAGTGGCCCAGGACGCCGCATGCGCAACACAACACACAGAGCGGGCACACCGGTCAACAGGAGCCAAGTGGCCCAGGACACCGCACAAGCAAAGCAAAGGACGGAGCGCGCACACCGGTGAACAGGAGGCAAGTGGCCCAGGACACCGCACGCGCACAACAACACACCGAGCGGGCACACCGGTGAACAGGAGCCAAATGGCTGGGGACACCGCACCAGCAAAGCAACACACCGAGCGGGCGCACCGGTGAACAGGAGCCAAGTGGCCAAGGACACGGCGGACGCACCACAACAAACCACGATGGCACACCGGTGAACAGGAGCCAAGTGTCCCAGGACACCGCACACGCGAAGCAACGCACCGAGCGGGCACACCGGTAAACAGGAGCTAAGTGGCCCAGGACACCGCACACCCAACTCAGCACACCGAGTGAGCACACTGGTGAACAGGAGCCAAGAGGCCCAGGACACCGGACACGCAACACAACACACCGAGCGGGCACATCGGTGAACAGGAGAGAAGTGGGCCATGATGCGGCACGCGCAACACAATACACAGAGCGGGCACACCGGTGAACAGACGCCAATTGGCCCAGAACACCGCACAAGCAAAACAAAAGAGGGAGCGCGCACACCGATGAACAGGAGCTAAGTGGCCTAGGACACCGCACACGCAACACAACACACAGAGCGGGCACAGCGGTGAACAGGAGCGAAGTGGCCCAGGACACCGCACACGCAACACAGAAAACCACACGGGTATACCGGTGAACAGGAGCCAAGTGCCTCAGGACACCGCACACGCAAAGCAACGCACCGAGCGGGAACAGCGGTGATCAGGAGCAAAGGGGCCGAGGAAACCGCACACGCAACACAACACACTGAGCGGGCACGGCGGTGAACAGGAGCCAAGTGGCCCGGGACCCCGCACACGCGACACAACACATCCCACGGGTACACCGGTGAACAGGAGCCAAGTGGCCCAGGACACCGCGCGCGCAACACAACACGTCGAGCGGGGACACCAGTGATCAGGAGCCAAGTGGCCAAGGACACCGCACAAGCACCACAACAAGGAAGGGACGCACACCAGTGTACAGGTGCCAAGTGGCCGAGTACACCGCACACACAACACTGCACACCGAGCGGGCACACCGCTGAACAGGGGCGAAGTGGCCCAGGACACCGCACAAGCAAAGCAAGCAAGGAGCGGGCGCAGCGGTGAACAGGAGCCAATTGGCCCAGGACACCGCACAAGCAACACAACACACCGAGCGGGCACACCGGTGAACAGTAGACAAGTGGCCATAAAGACGTCAGACGCGACACAACACACTGCGCGAAGACACTGATGAACAGGAGCCAAGTGGCCCAGGACACCGCGCGCGCAACACAACACACCGAACACGCACACTGGTGGACAGGAGCCAAGTGGCCCAGGACACGGCGCGCGCAACACAACACACCGAGCGCGCACACCGGTGAACAGGAGCCATGTGGCCCTGGACACGGCACACACAACACAACACACAGAGCGGGCCCACCGGTGAACAGGAGCAAAGTGGCCAAGGACACCGCACAAGCAAAGCAACACACCGAGCGGGCGCACCGATGAACAGGAGCCAAGTGGCGCAGAACACCGCACACTCGACGCCAAACACACCGCGGGCACACCGGTGAACAGGAGCCAAGTGGCCCAGGACACCGCAGACGCAAGACAACACCCTGAGCGGGTACACCGGTGAACAGGAGCCAAGTGGCCCAGGACACGCACACGCAACGCAGCGCACCGAGCGGGCACACCGGTGAACAGGAGCCAAGTGGCCCAGGACACCGCACGAACGTGCACACGTAGGGTGCCGAAGGGACAGGAAAGAACCAACACCCCATGGGTCGGACGCACTGGGGCGACCAAGCCAACCCACCAGGCCAGCAGCAGCGGCGGTACTCCAAGGCCACTGGTCAGAGCCCGGCGAGGCTGCATCGAGGTCCATGGCAAATGTCAGCCGGAGCCATGGACGCAACCTGTGACAGGCGAGCCGGTACACAGTCCAGAAGGGGGACCCCTACCAAGCAGACAGGCCCCGCAACTCACCCCACAAGGGTGAGGCGAACGTACTGTAGACTAGCGGGAGCAAGACCCCTTCTGAATATTCCACACGGCTGGGCAGCCCCCCAGAGCTGCCGCCCAAAGGAGTGGGCATGTCGCCCTACCCATGGACACATGTGGGGACACCCTCCCACCCAGGACACCTGGACCGGGTTGCTGCGACACTGCCTTCCGAAGCAACTGCGGCATCAGCTTAAGACGCACCTGAACTGGGCAGTGGGAGGGACAGGACGTCCCCTTCTGAAGACCTTCTGAGGAGGCATCCCAAGCTCCTGAATATACCTACCTATCTGTGCTGCTTGGCGTGGTGTGGTGTCCCGCCTTGATTTGTTGTGGGCTGCTCCGCACTGTGCGGTGCTCTGTGTGCCGCGCTCTGGATTGCTGCTGCGTGCTGTGCCGCGTTTCTGGTCGTGTCGTCCGGCTGCCTTGTTCCCGTTGGGGTTTGCTTTTTGGTTTTGTTGTGCATTGCTGTGTGCCGTGGTGTGCCGTGTCCCTGGGTGCTGTGCTGCGCCGGGTTGCTCCGCCCTGTGTTGTGCTGTTGTGTACTATGTTGTTTTGCTTCGCTCATTTGGTGCCGCTGCTTGCTGTGTCGTGCCCTCGGGCGCTGTCTGTCGCCCTGGGGCCTTCCAGCGCTGTGTTTTCTGGTGTTTCCCTGCGCTGTGTGCTCTGTGCTGTGTTTGTGTTGCCGTGGTGTGGTGGTGCGTGCTCTTGTTCCCTGCTGTCCTTTGTGCTGTGGTTGTTCTGGGCTCTCTTGCTGTGCGTTTCCTGTCCTCCACGCTGGTTGCCGTGCTGTGCTGCGCTGTGCTGGTGCGCTAGCGCTGTGCTGTTCGTGTGGTCTGCGCTGATTCCGGCGCCCGGTGCTGTGGTGCCTTGCTGTGTGTTGTGCTGTTGTCTGTGGTGTGGTGTGGCGCGTTGCTGGGTCTGGCTGTCCGCAGTTGTCTTCTGGTGGCCTGTTTCGGTGTCAATGTCCCTGTCTGGCCACCTGACCTGCTTCCCTGTGGTTGGTGTGGTTTGCTGCGGTGCACTGCTCCCCTGTGCTGTGTTCTGTGGTGCTGTGCTGTTGTGTGTTGCTGTGTTGTTGTGCTCTGCTGTGTTTTTCTGGTGCTACTTGTTTTTGCTGTCTCTTCTTCCTTTGAAAAACCGCTGCACAACCTGTAAAAAATATTCTTTCCTCCTTTTTTTGTTTTTTGAAGTAAACTAAAATTATACACCACCCAACACACCCGCGAGCAGCAAGACCATGTATGCCTTTGCGTCTTACGTGTTACCCATTGATCATGCTGTACTCGGGCTTGTACTTGTGCTTGTCGTTTGGAAAATTGTTGGCGCTCGATTGCTAGGGGTTAACCTTTAACCGCGTTCCCCCAGGGCCGCTGCCTGAGCTGCAGGGCAAGGTGGGTGATGGGCACAAGGGTGGGGAGGGAGGTACATGGAGAAGAATAAGAAAAAGGTTGCAGAGCGCGACATGAGGGGTCATGGGGAGTTATGAAAAAGTTTTGAGATTTACGCGCTGCTCGCGACTAAGGCTAGTGAGAGAACGAGGGGGACGGCATTATGCTCCTACAAGCGTTACGGTGCTTCTGGCGTTAACTATTCATCTATTTAAGGTCAAACAAATTTTCGTCGCGGTTTTACGCGTTTGGCAACGCGCTTTTTGGCCTAAGCATTTTTTATGCTAATCAGCTTTATTCTCAGCTATTTGGAAACTTTTTTCGTCCTGTTTTACCCTTCTTTTTATTCCATTCTGGCAAAGGACACCAGCGCACGCGACACACAGTCAACTCGTTGGCCAGCCCCTCCGTGCCAGTGCCAGTGAAGGAGATGATCATGAGGTGGTACGGGCATAGGGGTATGGATCTGCCGGAGGAGTACATGCGGTGCCACTGTGGTAAGGAGCTGGAAACGTACGAGCAGTCTATGCAGTGTGAGCAGTATAAGGAGCTAGACCCGGCTGTTTATGAGGGATCAGGACATCGCGCTGCTCAAGAAGGGTGAGAAAGGCAGACAGGAGATGGAGAGGGAGCTAGGAAAAGAAGGGCGTCGCAAGGAATTGTGGCACATGGTGATTGTTACGTCACTGTCGTGGGGACTCTGGGAGCATACGGTGGCGCCAGAAGTCATGGGACACAGGCTATTGAGGCGTACGGTGGAACATCTGCAGGAGCGCATGGCCTGCAGGGAGACGCAATAGGAGGCGCGGGCTGGGGACATGCGAGACCCGGTCACCAAGGGAGTCGAACTGACGTTGATCAAGTGCAACCCGCAGGTCACCACGATGGACGTGCGGCGCTAGCCAGATCGGCGACTACGGCAGTCACAGGAAGCAGGAGATGAGGCGGGACAAGCGGACAATGAACAAAGGGAGCGCCTGATGGCGCACAGGCGGAAGAGGGTGCAGCAAGTATGAGAGCCATGGAGAAGAGGACTACGACGGGGTGCCCAACAGGGCTAGGCCGTCCAAAACAGCTAGAGGCCAGCGGGAAAAGCAGGCGGGGCGGCGAGAGGGCACATGCGATTACGGGGACAGAGTCGGGACGTGCTGCGGACTGGATCATCCGGCCCGGTCGATGGCAGGGACAGGATCATTGGGGAAGAAGGGCTCGCGCGAGGACAACATGGGTCAGCGGCGGGGGGGAGTGAACAGGAGGTACCATCAAGGGAGAGACGAGCAGAGGGTGGGGACAGAGGTAGCGGCGGAGCAACAGAAGAAAGGAGGCGGAGGGTGAACGTGACACCGCGGAACAGGAGTCGAGCAGGCAGGAGCTGAGGGGTGAAAACAGAAGGCCTACAGAGCGCGGAGGGCCGTAGTTGGCAGGGGACGAAAAGGCAGTGCGGGCACGATCGGCCGGTACCGAGTAAGAAGGGGCCCAGTGAGGGGCCAGCAGGCGGCGGGTCGCCTCAGGCCGGCAGGAGCGAGAACAAAGGGTCACCAGCCGCTCCGACTGGACCATCCGGGACGGAGGGTGGCCAGAAGCACCGGGCAGGAGCGTCCGGGACAGAGCGAAACGGCAAGGAGATGGCCGCCTGGACTGGAACATCCAAGGGAAGGTGCTCTGCCCCCCCCGGACTTGAGCATCTGGGGCAGGCGGATGGGACAAGAAACAGGGCGGGCCTGGAGCACCTGGGGAGCACCTGGGAAAAGCAGGCACCGGAATGGTTCATCCAAGGCGGACATGACAGCATATGTACCAAGGTGGCTGAAGGGGACGGGCTGAATTCAGCAGTGGAAGCGAGGGTGCGAGCTCTGGGATTGGAGAGGAGGGATGGAAGGCGGGAGGCCTCGGACAGGAGCGTCCTAAACTGAGCAGGGAGGCCCGACGGCGACCGCCATCCAGGGGGGCCATCCAGGGGACCATGGACACGGCAGTACGTCCGGCACAGCCGCAGGAAGGCAGCTCACAGGGCCTGAACGGCGGGGGACGCGGGAGGACACCCCCGGAGCGGATCATCCAGCACGGGGAGAGAAGGAAGAACTGGTTGACGTAGTGAAACAAAAGCTTCTGGAATCACGGGTCAGGGTGCACGGGGCAAGAGTGTGGTTACAGGCCCCAGGTAAGGGGTGTATACGACAGAAGGCAAGCAGCCGGAAGCCCCGGGCAAACGGAACGGAGCAGAGTGGCACCAAGGCGGCAAAGCGGATCCAAGGGGCAGCCGGCGCATAACCCGACATCCTCCGGGACAGAGCAGGAAGGCGGAGCTGACTCGAGGGGCCCGAGGGCGCAAGCCAAAAGATTGGACCGTGGCACGGGACAGGAATGCAAGAGGCAGGACGAGATCGTCAAGTACGTGCCCAGGGGGAGAGAGAGACGCGTCGAAAGGAGGAAGAATGCAGAAAGGCATCGGTACGATACGACGTGTAAGGGAGCTGTGCCGAAGGCGCCAGTCGAGGCGGCAGGCCGGGAACTGCAGACTAAGTGAACACACAGGGCGCGCGGGCCAAAACGCAGCAAAAGCAGCGTGCGGGGAACACGTAGGGGAAGGGGATGGCGGCAAGGGTAGGGACACAATGACATGTGCTGCAGAACAATGTTCCACACGCCACAGCTGAAGTCCAGCTTGTCGTCAGCAGCGGCCGCCACGCACCCGCCGCAGGCGTTGAGAGGGTTTGGGGGGCCGGGGTTGGTGGGGGTGCGGGTCGACGTGGCCTGTATGCAGCCCCCCCCCCGCCAGCCCCCTCACCGATGGACTGGGCGTCATCCGTTGTGCTGTTGTCGCCCCGGTCCCTGAAGAGTCCAGCGACAGTGCCGCCGGAGGGTGAGGGAGCTGCAGGGCAGGGGCAGGAGGGCGCGGTCACGGCAGGGACAGGGGAGGGAGAGCCAAGGGCGGACAAGAGGAGGCGGGCGTTGGGGTAGCGGCAGAGGAGACGGCGGGAGCGGGCGGGAAGGAGGGGGAACGGGGGGAGCCCAAGGCAATGGGGCCACGGGCAGACCCGTTAAAAGAGAGCAACAGGCCAGGCGTGTCGGTCGTCGCCGACATCCTCGAGGGGTTGGAAGACGAGGGGGAGGAGGTTTCGAGGATGGTGGTGGCAGGGGGCCAAAGGCAGCCGTAGGCGCCCAATGTGCCGACGGCAGCCATGAAGTCGATCCTGCTGGCAGTGGTGAGGAAGGAGGAAGGCAAAGGTGGGCAAGGGCGGACAGGGACGAGAGAGAGGGGGTATCGGAGGGCACACAGTAGGACAGGGGCTGCCGGGCACGGGAGGCCCATGAGACCCACCGCTGGGGGTGTTTTCTTCGAACGAAGCCTTCCATTGAAGATTTTTTCTTCAAACGAAAAAATTTTTTGAACTGTTCGAACGCTTTTGGGGAGGCTGTTTTGCTGCAAACACTGTGATAAAATCCTCAACACAGTTGTTAATGAGGGTTTGGTTCTTTCGATTCAGCCTGCAACCACCTAAATCCCCTCAAAATGTGTTTTCGAAAGGTGGAGGATTTTTCTTCTAACGAACCTTCGAATGTTGGAATGAAGATATTTTTCAAAGAAAACGACGCGGCGTTTACAAATGCATATACAGGCCTGCAGGCAACAACAGAACCGCACAACCACCAGTGTCCCTGTCCAATGTAGCTTCCTCAGTCCTGGCTCACGACTCACTGCCTGACACTTGTACTGCAACCTCGTCTTTCTTTTCCGTATCCTCTTTGTCTCCATCTCCGGCATCTTCTTCTTCTTGCTTGCCACCACTCCTCGTTGGCGTCTTCCTCTTCTTCTTTGGCCTCTTTGCCTTCACTTTCCTCTTCCTGGCACTTGGAGCTGGCACGCCGACGGTTGCCGACGCCACTGCCGCCGCGTTTTTGCACTCCTCCTCCGTTGCCTAGCTTCGGGCCGCAACACAATACTCCGCCACGGATTGCCACACGCCGGACTTGTAGACTGCAGGGACCCCATAGGTTGTACCGGCGCGGCCCAGTTTGGTCTTCTGCTGCAGGATGTCTCTGGGTATCTCCGTTCCCCAGGGGCGCCACTTCCGAATCGGCACTCCTCTCCACGCTCCCCACTGGTCCTCTTGTTGGAGGGGAAGCCATGCCCACGGCAGTGCCCCTCGGTCTGGAATCCGTGTCTCCTGAGTTTCGTCTTCATCGTCAACTTCTCCGGAAGGCGGCTCCTCCTCCTCATCTCCGGAAGGCCGCTCCTCCTCTTCATCTTCGTCAGTCTCTTCTCTGACTATAACACATACCGCCACCAGTCTTGCGACATCGGCCTTGTCTTCCTTTGTCAGCACCATTGAGCGGCATCGTCTATTAAAGATTCAAAAATGCAGCGTTTGGGCAAGAGATCGGGCGCGTTGTACCGTGAGCTACAATGCCGGAGTGCGTGTACAAGAAGGCATGCTCCATGGTTTATAGCAGAGGAGAGAGCTGGTAGTCATCTGTGGTGCTGCCCCCCCTGTTTGTGAACCGCAAGTAGAAATCATTTAGCTTGGCATTCGTGGTTTCAGCCAAGTCCTGGCAGTACATCCCAAGGCTGGAAGGTGCTATCGCCTCTGGGATTCTGGGCACATCAAACTCCAAGATTATCAGATAATGAGAACGGGTATCGGGCAAACAGTGTTCGCGAAATTCCCAGGCCGCCTGCGGACAGTCCGCTGGAAGGTCAACGTCGATGCGCTGATAGGTGCCATAGAGCCGTTGCATCACGTCCCGCAGCCTCATGACAGCCTGGTTACCCGAGTGCCCGTCAGCCAACCCCAATACATGAGCAATACTATCCGATATAAGAAAAAACGCTTTGTTTCTTGTCCATCAGGTCTACAAGTTCCACCTAGCTGCCAACCACACAGAGCAATCTTCAGCATCTTATTGATAGCGTTGCGTGATTCCCTGCTGGCGGACAAGCATAGCCTTTCCAAGTATTCCCCAAGCAAAGCACCAATTCGCATAAGCATATGAAGAACTCAAATAATGGCATGGTGTCGTGGTACTTGAAGCAAAGGTTTCGAAGCGCAGCCACGAGCTCCCTTGCAGACAGGGGTCTTACCAAGTCGGGACGCATCACCGGTGCGTGTTCTGCGCCGGTGACAGCCCAGGTACCGCCTCTTGAGAGGGTTCCAAAGGCCCAAGTTGTGAACTGACAGTATATACCAATGCTCAGTAAGTGCCAAAAAAGTCTTCAAAAACGGTAAATCTTCGCCCAGCATAACACTTGCCGCACAGCATCCGCCCTTCACCCCGGCGGATCGCGTAGTTATGATCCGCTGCAGGACCTAGTAGCGTGCAAAGCATAATCAAAATTTTGTTCGAAACACACGTTTGTTCGAAGGAAAAGCTTTGTTCGAACAGTCGAAGGTTCGAACGAAGGCAATATTTGAAGAAATAACAGGCCCTCAGATTCTTTTTCCAGACCGGGCGCAAATCCTTCAGATTGGAGTCACCACAGTATGCCAGCTCTAAAGCCCAAATGTGTGCTGCATTGCGGGCTGGATGCTCATGATTCCGGATGCGAATTGTACGCTGAGTCCAGCTTACACCCGCTACATGATTATCATCGCCACTCAAAAATGAAAACAAACCCATCTTTGCTGGGCTGCCGAGTTTCATAGAGGCAAGGCTGCGTGAAAACGTAGTTGATCCAGTGATCAAACGGCGAGGAGACGTTTCGGATGCCAGTTTTCTTGTCGATGTGGCCAACAAGGTGCAAGGGGTTCTTCATCCTTTTCCAAGCCAAGTTGACTCTCCGGCGGCCTGGCATTGGTTTCCCAAACCTTAGGCCTGTCTGTTTGTACCATACCTCCACACGCTTGGAAAGGAAGCGCGATAGAACCCGAAGGCGGCGTCCAGGGACTCCCAAATTGAGAAGCAAAGCGACTGCTTCTTCAGGCGAGCATCCTCAACAACCTGGCTACAAGCATTCATCGTGCCCACCGCGTCTTTGAGCGTAATTCCAAGTTGCACCATTGGTCAAACAGTGACACCCTTGAAAATCACAAGAAATCAATTCAAGAAACCAATAACCTGCCTTTCTGGCACAAATCTGCGTCTTTCTGGCACAAATCTGCGTCTTTCTGGCACAAATCCGCGACAATCGCCTGTCAATCTGGTGCGCGCGCTGCTGTTGCTGCGCTTTTGCGGCAATTCTCCCGAGCAGCTTCGAGTTAATTTGATTTAATTGGATTTCGGTTAAAGCAAATACAATCTTCGAATTCGAATCTTCGTTCGAAGATTCGAATCTTTGTTCGAAGACTGAAGTTCGTTCGAAAGAAATACCCCCCCCAGTGGGTCTCATGGGGAAAGGGACATGCGGGTGTGCCAGGTGCCAAGAGGACAGCAGGGCACCAGGGGGGGGCAGCAAGAAAAGGGGGGGGACAGGGGCATCAGTGGCCGGGACCCCAGCATTTGCTTAGGCAGCCGCCCCCCGGGATCGCCGCCACAGGTCAGCGCAGCGTTGCGGGCGGAGGAGGAGAGCGGGCGCGCTGTCAGCAGACCGCGCGGTACGAGGCGCTGGCACGCATGGAGCACCTGCGCCGTCGCCGGCAGGCTCCGTCACCGGAGCCAAAAAGCATTTACCAGCTGGAGATGGAGGTGGGGAGGGGAGGGACGGAGAACAAAGAAAAACAGGAGGGGACAGGGGAGCGGCGCAGCGGCCATCCCAGAGGCGGACCACAGTGGAAAGAAGGACAGGCTGGACGAAACGGTGGGGGCACCCGGGGACATCCAGAAGTGCAGGCGACAGGGTGAGGTAAGGCGCCGAAAGGGGCGGGGGACAGTGCGGCAGCGGGGCACCACGGCCACCAGGAAGGAGGACAGGAGAGCGGCAGGCAGCAAGGAGTGCCGGCGGGAGAGAAGGGTACAGGGCACCGGGAAGAAGGCGGACAGAAGGCGCAAGGTAAACAAGGTAGGTAGGTAGGTAGGTGCACTCGGTCGTGTACAGGCGCCCCATGATTCCCGCTGGCGTTGCAGCTGTGATGGACAGGAAGGGGCTCCGCGCTCGAAGAGGGGAGGCGACTTACATCCGGCTAGACCTGACTGGTGGCCCCAAGAAAGCGGCCCCGGGCAACACCTGGAGGGCTGTTCGCTGCCAGCGTAACTGCTTGTCATGCCGGGAGGGTGGACCCCTGTGCTTGCGCACGTCCCCTTCTTCTGGGCGGAGCCCTAGGGGTTCACCGGATTTTCTTGGCGTATCCCATTCCCAAGGCATGCATGCATGTTCTTGGTACTCGGGTTCAGAGGCGTTTAGGTGTCGCACGGGCGGCCTAGGGTCCCAAAGCAGCGCAGGCCTTAGGATGCAGCCTTAACCCCGGGCTCCAGACCTCGTTTGGCCGGGTCATCTGCATGGCACGGGCTGCCTTAGTGTCCGGGCCACGGACACTGGGTTTCCTACTGTTGCGTGGCGCTTATGTTTGGTTCTGGGTTGTGCTTGGGCTCCGGTGTCGGCTGTGCCCCGCCACTCCCGGCTGGGGTTTGCGATGTTTGCGGTTGGGCTTTGTTCTCGGCCCGTTTCCCACCATTCTTGGTGGGGATTTTGGGGCGTGCGTGATTGTGTGCGCGCTACACCTGTACCCTGCCGTTCCCAGCTCGGGTGAGCGGTGTGTGTGTGTGTGCTTGGGCTCAGGTTTCGGCTGCGCCCCGCCACTCCTGGGCGAGGTGTTGGTGTGTGTGGGTGTTTGTGTACGCACCCCGCCCGGTCCCCTGCACCTCCTGGCCGGGGCCGCGGTGCGTGGGCGTGTGCTGGGGCCTGGGTTGCTGCCGCGCCCCGCCACTCCTGCCTGGGGTGTTTGGGCGTGTGTGTGCTTGTGTGCGCACCCCGCTTGTACCCCGTCCTTCCTGGCTGGGGTGTGCGGTGTGGGTGTGTGTGGTGGGCTCGGATTTCGGCTATGCCCTGCCAGTCTGGGTGTCGGGGTGTGTGTGCGCTCGTGCGTGTGCCCCTTTTGCACCCCGCCATTTCTGGTGGGGTGGTGTGTGTGTGTGTGGGTTTGGGTTTCGTTTGCTCTCCGCTTTTTTCCTGGCTTGGCTGCTGGGGTGCGTGGTCTCTTGTGTGCGCTGCATTCGTTTCCCGTCACCTTCTGGGGGGCCGCCTGGGGGCGCGGGGGTGTGCGGGTGTTGCTGTGGGTGGGGTTTGTCCCTCCACTCCCCTTTGGTTTCTTCTTTTCTGCAGGGGGGGGGCTGTCGTGGCGTGTCGTGTCGTGGCTTTGTTGTGTCCGTTGCTGGCTGTCTTGGTCATGGGTCTCGTGCTCACTCCCCCCTTCCCCTCTTGTTCGGGCTGCGCCTTCGTGGCTTTTTTTTTCTTTCTGTCCCCGCCCTAGCGAGGTGTGTGTCGGCGTGTTCGGGTAGTCCTAGAAACTTCTTCCGCTGGGGCGCTGCTCTCGGTTGGGTGTCGCCGGTTTTGACTGGGTGGTCCTCCAGTGTTCCTTCGGGGGGTCCCGTCTTCAGTGCCGTTTGGCTGAGGGGTTTGGCCGCCTCTTGTGGGTGGACGTTTTCGTGGCTGTGGGCCTTTCTCGTCCCCCCCCCCCCGGTTTTCTTTTTTTTTGGGGGGGTCGGCCTGTTCCTCCCTCTGCCTTCCCTGGGCTGGTGCACGCACTGATCGACATTAAGTGTGGTTGGCCGGGTTGCTGCTCGGGCTTGCGTTCTGTTAGGCCTTGCCCCGGCGCCATGGGTAGGGTGGGTTTTGTACACGCTTGGCCTGGTGGCGCTGCTTGCCGGCTTAGGTTCTGGCTCTGCCGGCTGGGCAGTTGCGCCAGGCGGTTTCCTGAGGCCTTGGATTAGGAAGGCTGGGGTTTCCTGTGTCTCTCCGCCCCCGCGAAGCGAAAAATAACTTTTCAGCGGCGGTTTGTGTGGGTGTACCCCCACCGTCGTTGCCAGGTGCGCGGTGGCCCCTTGCTGGTGCGTGCCGGGCTGGTGCGGCGCCTTCCATGGGGTGCGGCGGGTTGGTTGGGTTAGACCCTCGGCTAGTGTCCCTTGCTTTGGTGTTGTGGTGCGCTGTGGTGCGCCGTGCTGTGTTGCGGTGTGTTTTGCTGTCCTGGCCCTTGCTGTGTTGCGGTGCGCTGTGCTGTGTCGTGCTGTGTCGCGCCGTGTTATGCCGTGTTGTGCCGCGCTGTGCCGCCTCAAGCCGCGTTGTGCTGTGGTGTGTCGTGTCTTGGGGTGCTTTGTCGTGGTGCGTTGCACAGTTTTACGCTGCGGTGCGGTGTGCCCTGCTGCCTCGTGTTGTGCCGTGGTGGGAAGGTGGTGGCTAGTCTGGCGCGTGTCGTGGTGCGGAGTGCGGGTCGGGGTGTCGGTGGCTGCTGGCTGGGGGGTGCGGTTAGGTGTGGGGTGGCTCGCTGGGCCCGTGCTGTCGGGGTCTGGGTGTGCCGCTCAGGCTGGTGGGTCATGTGCGTGTCCGCGGAGCTGCCCTCCCTGGGGGCCTGTGCTGTGGTCCTGTGCCCTCTGAGAGTTCTTGCCTCTAGCCCCGGGTGCTGTGGCCGCGCCCCCTTCCTCTTTTCGTGCCTGTGAGGTGGCCCCGTCGTCGTCGTGGCCGGTGTCGTTGTCTGGCGGTGAGGACGTGGTGGTGGGCTGCGCGGTGGTGTTCTCGGCGTCCTCCCTTGTGGCTGCAGCCCTTTCTCCCCGTGTGGGTGTGCCTCCCTTCCTCTGTGTGGTTTCCGATGGCCGGTGGGCATGAGCCGGTGTGGTCTGTACGGCGTCCGATTTGTGCTGCGGTGGCGTGTGTTTGGGGTGTGCGCCTCCGGGGGCCGCTCGGTGTCCGCCTGGGGGTGGGGCGGTGCTGGTCCCTCTGTTGTGGCATGCCGTTCTTGCATGTGCGCCCTGGTGCCCGCCGTTGTGTCCTCTTTCCCTGCGCCACGGTCCCTGTTCCTTCCCCTTCCTTGCCCATGGGTGGTTTCCTGCTCCCGTGTTGTGTCACCCCCCGTGCCCTGTCCCTGCGGGCGCCTACCTGTCACCTTGGGCCCTTCCTTGCCCTCTTGCCGGGGTGTCCTTTCCCGTCCCTTGCCCTCCTCTTGCCTGTGCCCTTTCCCTGCCCGGTGTGGTGGCTGACGCTGGGTGGGGGCCTGTGGGGCGCTGATGGAGGATTTGGGGGCAGTGGGGGGGGCGAAGGCCTTGGACCGCGTCCTCGAGGAGGGCTTCCCCCGCCGCCTGCGGCATGGCGGCCTCCGGGCGGGCCTCGTTTGTGTTGGCCGGGCTGCGGGTGCGGATCTCCTCAAGGGTGTGCACCATGTGCACCCCTTCTCGCCTTCCTGTTCCTCGGCCCACTTCAGCCAGGTGGGGAGTTCTCGCAAGGCGTGGGCATACCACCAGGCGAGGTGGGCGGGGGCCTGGGGGGGAGGGGGGGGGGGTCCAACCTCGAGGTCCTGAAGGGGGTCCTGGACATGGGACGGCGCTGGCGGCGTCCGGGGTGGAGCATGCGCACGGGCGTCGCGGGGAACGGGAGGCTCGTTGGGGCTTGTGGGGGGAGGGGGACGTGGCCATGGGACGGCGGTGGCGTGTTTGGCCGCGCCTGGCTGAGCGGGAGCGGCGGTGGCGGGGGCTGGGGGTGGAAGACGGGTATGGGCGGCGGGGGGAACGGGGTGCGCGGTGCTGCTCGCGGGGGGAGAGGGATGTGGACATGGGACGGGGGTGGCGTGCATGGTGGCGTCCGGGGGAGCGGGAGCGGCGGGAGTGGGGCCCTGGGAAGTCGTGCCGGCGCCTGGGGAGCCGGAGCAGCACGAGTGAGCGCCTGAGGCGCGGTCGCTCTGTAGGGAGCGTGAGCACCGGAGGTTGGTGCGCCGCGTGGGGGGGGAGCTAGAGCGCCGCCGTTTGCGGGACCGGGCCTCGTCGCGGGGCACGTATGGCCAGGGAGGAGGCGTTGGCGGGTCCTGGGGGGCTTCGCGTGGTGCCGCCTGGTACTGTGTCCCCCACCCTCCATTGATCCGGCGCGTAGGAATGCGGCGGCGGCGGCGGCGGCTGGTGATGCGGGTCGAGTGACTGTCCCGGGTGGGGTTGGGCCCGGGGGGCCCCTATGGCGCGGACGTGGTGGGCGGGGGGATACGGTTCCTTGTACGGGTGGTTGGCCCCTGGTGGTAGGTGGGGTATGGGGGCGGAGCGCCCGGGTGCTGCCACCCCATGCGCTGCTGCTGCACGTGCACGGGGGGTTGTGGTCCGGTGGGGTAGGGTGGTGGGCAGTTGTAGTGCTTGGGGTGGTATTGGTGGTGATGATGTCGGGGCCGTTGCTGGTGGTGGCGCTGGTAGTGGTGGGGATGGTTGTGCGGGTATGGCCCTAGGATCCCTTGTGGATATTCCGGGCCCCCCAGTGGGGGTGGGGAGTCAGGCATCTTGCGCAGTCCCTGAGGCCAAGCTGCTTGGTGGGTAGCAGGGGCGGGTCTGGGGCCGGGCTTTACGGTGACGGCAGTCGTGGGGTCCCACGTCCCTGGGTCGGTCTGGCCGGCGGCTGTGGTGGTTTATGGGGGCATGGATGACGGGGCCCTTGTAGATGGGGATGTTGACGAGGGTTTGGACGGGGTCGTGTTGGGTGGCCGCCTCCGAGGTGACGGCAACCGCTCGGGGGAGGGAGGCTCCGGTTGTGGTGGGCGGGGGGTCCTGGTCTGGGTTAGGGTTCGGGCTAGGGTGGTGACGCTTGGGCTGTCGTCGTTGTCTCTGCGGTGGTGGGGGCTGCGGGGGGTGGTGTTGGTGGTGGTGCTGTTGCTGGTGGTGTGGTTGTTTGGGTCCGGCTTTGGTTTGGGGTTGGGTTTTGGGTTGGGGTCCGGTTCGAGGTTGAGGAGGACCTCGTTCCGGTGGTGCTAGGGCACGAGTGCCGGATTGGGAAGGTTCCCGGCGTGCTGCCGGGGTGCCTGGGTTGCCTGTGTGGGAGTCCGGGGGCCCCCGGTAGCCTGGCGTGCGGCCGCAGCTTTGGCTTTGGCCGTGGCTTTGTGGATGAGGTCGGCAGGGAGGCGGGGGTCGGAGGATGAGGTGGGGGACGTCGCTGAGGATGAGGATGAGGAGGAAATGGTGGTTTTGGAGCAAGCGGGTTGCGCTGTGATGCGGGCGGTCGCGTTCTTCCGCGCGGCGGCTTCCGCTGCGGCCACGGCGGGGAGGATGGAGGGCATGTCCTCGGGCTGCAAATTTCGGGTGGTTGGCTGGCGGGGCCTGGCCCTGACCTGGCAGCCCGGTAGGCCGATCTGGTCGGCAGCAGTGGGGGAGGGAGGCGCGGGGTTGCGGTCTTCGCCTTCCGGTTTTGGCTGGGCCGGGGTCCTGCAATGTGTGAGGTCGTGTGGGTTGGCGTCGGCGGGGGGAAACAGTTTGTCTGGGCTGCATTCGGGGGTCGGAGAGGCTGGGCCTGGGTTTCCGGGGGTGTGTGCAAGGGGCATGTGCAGGCCACTGGGCGGGCTTGGCGTGTCGTGGGGCGTGGGGCTCCATGCGGTGGATGTGTGCGGGTTGCCGGATGTGGGGGGTGGTGAGGGGTTTTCGGCGGTTGGGTCCGCGGCGGGCGCGTGCGGTTGTTTGGGCGGGTGGGGGAGGCCCATGTCGCGGGGCTCAGAGATGCGCGCGCTGGTGGGCTGGTGTGGGCCGGGCGGGTAGCGGGGGCGGAGGGGCACGGGCGGGAATTTCGCGGGGGGGGTGTTGTGTCCGTGTATGTGCCGGCTTGCAGTGGTGCGCTTGTGTCAGTTGTAGGCCGGGCGGTTTGGAGGAGAAGCTTGCCTTCGTTCGCAGCCGCGGCGAGGATTTTGCAGACGAGTGTGCGTATTTGGTGCACCTCTTGGGCAGTGGTGGGAAGAGGGTACGCTAGCTCTTGGCTAAGGCCCACACGGCGGAGGACCCTGCGGATGTTGTGGTACCCGCAGGTGAGGGAGTGCTGTGGCCTGGGAGGGGGGGTCCTTCCGCGTGTCTGGGCCCTCCTCGAATTGCGTGTGGGCGGTGGAGATGGCCCATATCCAGGGTACGGTCCCCGTGGATGGCCAGCAGCGCTAGATCCCTCTGGCCAGGCAGGGACAGCGCCTGACACCAGACGCCCCTCACGACGGTGGCAGGCCACCCCCCCCGGGGACGGCCCCCCACCAACCCCGCGGCACGCAGCCCCCACGGGGCATGCAGGCCAAGGGGACAGTGTTGGGCCCCCACATCCACACACTCGCGCCCACAGGTAGGTAGGTAGGTAAGTAGGTGCACTCGGTCGTGGAGAGGCACCCCATGGTTCCCCCTGGCGTCGCCCCTGTGACGAACAGGAAGAGGCTCCGCGCGTGAAGAGGGGAGGCGGCTTACTTCCCGCTAGACCTGACTGGTGGCCCCCAACAAAGCGGCCCCGGGCAACGCCGGGAAGGCTGATCGCCGCCAGCGTGACATGCTTGTCTCGCCGGGAGGGTGTGCCCCCGTGCTTGCGCACGTCCCCTCCTTTGGGCGGAACCCTAGGGGTTCACCGGACTTCCTGGCGTATCCCGTTCCCAAGGCATGCATGGACGTTCTTGGTACTAGGGTTCCGAGGTGCTTGGGTGTCGCACGCTCCGCCTCGAGTCCCAAAGCAGCGCAGGCCTTAGGATGCAGCCTTACCCCCGGTCTCTGGATCTCGGTTGGCCGGGTCACCTGCATGGCACGGGCTGCCTCAGTGCCCGGGCTGTGGGCACTGGGTTTCCTACTGTTGTGCGGCGTTTGTGTTTGGGTCCGGTTGGCGGTTGGGTGTGGGTTTTGTTAACCCCGCCAGTCCTGGCTGGGGTCTTGGTCGGGTGTGTTTGGGCACGGTTTGTGGTGTTGTCCCTCTAGTGTCGGCTGTGGTTTGTGGTGTTCGTGGTTGGGGTTCGGTTTTGGCTTGCTTATTGGACGTGTGTGGTTTCGTGGGCGCCCCGCTTACCCCCCGCCGTTTCCGGTTCTGGCGTGCGGTGTGGGCGTGTGTGTTGGGCCCGGGTCTCGGCTGTGCCAAGCCCTTCCTGGCTGGGTTGTCGGGGTGTGTTTTTTGCGCTTTTGTTTTTTCTTTTTTTTTTTCCGCGCTTTGTGGTCCCTGTTCCTCCATCCCCTTTCTTTCGGGCTGGGCTGGTGGCTCTCTTTTTTTTTTTTTTTTCGGTGTCCCTTTTCCCCGTGGGCCGCTGTTACTGGCTTGGTGTTGCCGGTTTTGGGTGGGTGGTCCCCCTGTGCCTCTGTGGGGGTCCTGTCTTCGGTGCCTTCTGGGGGGGGGTTTGGCCGCCTGTGGTGGTGTTGGCGGGCGGTTTGGCGGCTGTGGGCTGTTTTCGTGCCTTTTCCCCCTCCCCCCTCCTTTTTTTTGGGGGGGGGGGCTTGCCTGTTCCTCCCTCTGCCTTCCCTGGGCTGGCGCACGCACTGGCCTGCATTCAGTGTTGTCTTCCGGGCTGCTGTCTTCAGTTGCGTTCTGTGTGGCCGCGTTCCGGCCCCATGGGTCGGGTGGGCTATGTACACGGTGGGCTCGGCGCCCCTTCTTGCCGGGTTTGGTCCCGGCTCTGCCGGCTGGGCGGCTGCGCCAGGCGGCTGCTTGTGGTTTTGGGTTAGGGGTGCCGGCTGTAATCTTCTGGGTGGTCCGCCACCGTTGTCGCCAGGCGCGCTGTGGCCCCGTGTGTGGCCTGGGGTGCTGGTGTGTGGCGTGCTGGCGCGGCGCCTTCCAGGGTGTGCGGTGGCTGGCTTCGGTTAGTCCCTCAGGTTGGGATCAGTTGTGTCGTGCTGTGCCGCTCTGTGCCGCGTCACGTCGCGTCGTGCTGTGGCGCGTTGCACTGTGGCGCGCTGTGGTGCGGTGTGCCGTGGTCTCGCGTGGTGCCGCGGTGGGTCAGTGGAGGTCAGCCTGGCCTGTGTCCTGGTGCGGAGTGCGGGCGAGAGTGTGGCTGGCTGGTGGCTGGGGGGTGCGGTTAGGTGTGGGTGGCTCGCTGGGTCCGTGCTGTGGAGGCTTGGGCGGGCCGCTCGGGCGGCCACTCGCGCCCAGAGCACGTGGGTGGCAGACCCCAACAGCCCGCCCAGTGGGCGGGCGGTCAGGGGAGGGAGAGTGCCTGAACTCAGATGCCCCTCACAACGGTGGAAGTCAACCCCCCAGGGACGCTCTTCCGCCACCCCCACAGCGAGCAACGCCGGCCCGCAAGGGCGCACGCTGTGGAACCAGTGCTGGGTCCGCACCGACCGCACCCGGAACACATGGGTCGCGGTACCCCGGCTGCCCGCCCCAGAGGACGGGTTGTCGGGGGAGCAACAGCGCCTGACACCAGATGCCCCTCACAACGGTGGCAGGCAACCCCTCCTCGGGGACAGCCCCCCACCACCCCCGCGGCACGCAGCCCCCACAGGGTGTGCAGGCCAAGGGGACAGTGTTGGGCCCCCACACCCACACGCCCACGCCCACAGCACGTGGGTAGCGGACCCCAACAGCCCGCTCAGTAGGCGGGCAGTCGGAGGAGGGGGAGCGCCTGACCTCAGACGCCCCTCGCAACGGTGGAAGGCACCCCCCCCGGGGACGCCCTTCTGCCACCTCCACAGCGAGCAATGCCGGCCCGCAAGGGCGCACGCTGTGGGGCCGGTGCTGGGTCCCCACGCCTGCACCGACAACACCCGGGACACATGGGTCGCGGGACCCCGGCTGCCCGCCCCAGAGGACGGGCGGCAGGGGGAGGGACAGCGCCTGACACCAGACGCCCCTCGCAACGGTGGCAGGCCACCCCCCCGGGGACGGCCTCCCGCCAGCCCCGCGGCACGCAGTCCCCACAGGGCATGCAGGCCAAAGGGGCAGTGATGGGCCCCCACACCCACACGCCCGCGCCCACAGCATGTGGGTGACGGACCCCAACAGCCCGCCCAGTGGGTGGGCAGTCGGGGGAGGGGGAACACCCGACCTCAGACGCCCCTCACAACAGGGGAAGGCGACCCCCCCGGGGACGCCTTTCCGCCACCCCACCAGCGAGCACCGCCGGCCCGCAAGGGCGCACGCTGTGGGGCCGGTGCTGGGTCCCCACGATCGCGCCGACCGCACCCGGAACACACGGGTCGCGGTACCTCGGCTGCCCGCCCCAGGGGACGGGCGGTCGGGGAAGGGACAGCGCCTGACACAAGACGCCCCTCACAACAGTGGCAGGCCACCCCCCCCCCGGGGACGGCCGCCCACCACCCCCGCGGCACGCAGCCCCCAGAGGGCGTGCAGGCCAAGCCAGGTAGGGAGGAACCGGGACCGGACCGCCCCCCCCCAAGCACGCCAGACGGAGCAAGGGACCGGGGCAGGACACGCGGAGGGGCACGGACCACGTGGAGCGGCCCTCCCAGCGCCCAGTGCCGGGACCGCGCGAGGCCACACCACCCAGGGGGGGGGGGGAGCGGACGCCTCGGGAGCGCGAGCGCACACACACGCAAAGGGCACGCGGGGACTACCAGAAGGGCAACTAGACCGAGCTCGCGGAACGCACAGACCGCGTGGAATGGCGTATTAGCGAGCGAGGGTAAGGGACACCCGGACGGGACGGCCCGCAACACGCAGCGCGGGACACGCAAGGCGGGAAGGAGGAAACGGGGGAGACACAACACCAGGTACCGGCCCGAGCCCGCCAAACCTGCCGCGAGCGCCGCGCACACACTGACGGGGTACTGCACCCCTGAAGGCCGTAGTGGCGCACTGCGCCACGCCCCAACCCCGGGGCAAGGCAGCCTCCGCGCCAGCCCATGGGGGTCCCGGTGGCGACAAGCCAGTAGCACGGGCCCGGCGGCGTCAGCGCCCCGGGCGACCACACATTAGGGGGGCGACGCGTTGGGTAAGCGCCCGCAGCCACGGCTGCAAATTGATGCACTGACCGGGGAGTGGCGAAACGGGGAAGCCGGGGAGGGACGGGGCCCCGAGCCCTGTGAACCTGGGGGACTACGCCACCAGGCAGGAGGTGCGTCTTGGAGGGCCCCCCACTAGGACCCGGTGGGGAGGATATCACCTGGCCCGACCAGGTGGCCCGCCAGGGCCAAACGGTGTCTAGTACCCGCAAAATCAAACCTCAAACACCAAGCCAATCGGCCAGGCAGAGCATGGCCAGTCCGAGGTGGTAGCCAGCCCGCCGTGAGGTGATTTGGGCCAGGGCACGGGCCGGGGGCTTGTCCCCTGGCTGGAGGACGCCCCTGAGGACTCTGTGCGGGGTGGTCGGGTCCCCTACTGCCCCTGGTGGGGTGGCCCCTGGGGTCCCTGGCGTCCCTTTGACGAGCCATTGTGGGCCGGGGGATGTTGCTGTAGCGGCCACTACGTAGTAGTGCCCGCGCCCGAGGACTGTAAACCAGACCTCCGGCAGGGGGTGGTCGCTGTCTGTAGGTGGGGGAGGGAGGTCGTCGTCTGGGGTGCGGAGGCCGGCGGCGCGGAGGGCGGTGTCGCGGGTTGGTGCGGTGCCCTGTTCCCATTGTTCTGGGTGGTTCGGTTCCGCTGAATGGGCCCTCTCCGCTGGGGCTCGTCGTAGGCGTATGGTCCCTGGACGTGTGACGTTGGTGTCGGTGTCGTGTGTCAGGGCCTGGCCCCACGCGATGGGGGGGATCCAGACGTGCTGGCCTTGGGCGTGTTGGCGGGCTCGCCAGAGTACGAGGTCTATGATGGCCTCGTCGAGGCCGTTGCCTGGGGTGGTCAGGTCCTGGAGGGCTTTGACGGTGAGCTTGGTCCAGCTGTCTCGTAGGCGGCAGCAGCCCAGGGGAGTGCTCAGGGCCCTGCCTTGGAGGGTTGCTCGGAGGAGGTTGGGGTGGTGGATGGCGGTCGGTGTGAGGTGGGAGTGCTCTGGGTCCGGGGGGGGCTGGCCGGGTGGGCTGTCCGGGTCCTGCGCGTCCTCGTCGATGTATGGGTGGCCCTGGGTCAGTTTGGCTGGGCTGGGCGGTGCCGGGTGGCCCCATGGGTGAGAGGTGGGCTCTGGGGTGCCGTTGGTGGTTGTGGCGGGGGAGTCTTGCGGTGGGGCCGGGTGGCCTTCTGGGGTGCTCTGTTGGTGTCTTGAAAGCCTGCGAACGGAGGGGGGGGGGGGTGTGGGTCGCGGAGTAGGTTAGTGGACTTCTGGGTCATGCACGGCATGGTAATGGATGCGATGCCGCATATGTTCCCTGGCGGTGGGGTTGGTGAGCTGTTCCGTGTGTGTCAACAGGAGGCGTTTGCGGTGTACCATTTGGGCTGCTGCTCTGCGGACTGCTTCTAGATGGGGGTGTGGTGCTGCCTCCATCGGTTTTCTTCGTGTGTTTGGCAAGGTGTCGGTGTAGGGCCTGTGTCACCGCCCCTCTCATGGTGGCTTCCCTGACCAGGGGATCCCTGAAGAGGTGTTCGGTGGCCTGGTGTCCGTGGCTGTGGGTTGGCCAGCCTTCGTGTTGCCGTAGGGTTTCTGCCGGGGAGCAGCCTACTAGTGTGTCCCTGCCCGCATGGAGGAAGCATATCTTGAAGTGTTCCCAGTCGTCCGGGGAGGTCTGGTCGCACGGGCAGCCGGTGTGTTCTTCCGGGACATGAATGTGCTTGCGGGCAAGCCATCGGGCGACCCTGGTGAGGAGTGGTAGTAGCTCCCCGAGGATCCCGTTGCGTCGTTCCTGGAGGTGGGCTGGGACGTTTGCTGGGCGTAGTGCCGAGTGGTAAAGGGGGACCGTCAGTTTCTCCTGGGGCTCTTCGATGTGTGCTCGGCTGTCTGTGTCGCCGGGCACGCGGGCGAGATGTTGGATGGCCCTGGGGTAATGGTATCCTCTGTTGTGTGAGGTATAGGGGGCGTCCTCCGGTACCCAGTCCGGGGTCCGACGGGGCTCCGGTTTGGGGGGTATGTGTTGGAGGTGTGTGTGGCTTCGGCCGAGGTCGGGGACCTGGAGGGTTGGCAGGTGCGTGGTGCGCTGGTGTACTGCCTGGTTGTCAACCTTACCATTTCCGTATTGGTGCCTGTGGGATTCTTGTTTCACGATGTGAAGTGGGATGTAGGGGGGAAGGCTGCGGAGGGCTTTCCAGAGTAGCAGTGCTTGGGTGCCAAGGCTCGCCGCGGTGGCTTTGTGGAGTGGTTGTCTTGCTATGCGGAGGAGTATGTGTGTGTCGACAGTTGCGTCCCGGACGACGTGCAGGAGGTGGGCGGGTAGGTGGGTCGCGGTTTCTGTGATGGCGTTGGCCATGGCCCCCAGTTCCCCGTGGGAGAAGGCCCCATAGGTGGTCTGGCCCATGTGGTGGTCCATGTCGTAGTGTCCCCAGATGTGGGTTAGCTGTAGGGTGGCCCCCCCGGTGATGGGCGTGAGGGCGGATTCGCCTGAGGCGTCGGTGAGGAAGAGTAGCTCTGCTGGTGATGGTTGTTGGAGGCGGCATGGGTTCATGGGCAAGTGGGAGTATATGGCGAGGCCCGTGGTGAGGTGGGCCACCGGGGTTGTGGGCTGCAGGATGGGGGTGGCGTACACCCCTACTCCTTTGGAGATGATGTGTTTCGCTTGGGTGGACATGGCTGTGAGTCCCTGTTCTGGTTGTCCTTGTGTGAGGTATGAGTAGGTATAGTGGAGGATGTAGGCCGTGTCCGGGTTAAGGTCGCGACATGTGAGGGTCCGTGTTTGGTGCTCCGGTGTGTGACAGGAGTGGTGGGGCGGGTAGTAGGGGTGGTCGTGCTTGCCCGTTCTGCCTGGTTCGTGCATGCTGTAACGGATGGCGACCCCTGCCGGGTCGGGGCGGGGGCAGGTGGGTGTTGTGGTGAACAGCCATTGGGGTGTGTGGTCGGGATTCCAAGCCACTGTGGGGTTTGCTTCGTTGCGGTGGAACCATGGGGCTACCCATGCGTAGGCTTGTGGTGGTATGGTGGTTCTGGGGTGGGTGTAGTGGAGTGCTATGAGGTGCAAAATGGGCCACGGCGTGCAGGGTGCTTCGGGGTCACAGGCCCAACATGTGCGTGGCATGCTCTGGGCGTCGTCGGGAACCTTCAGTAGGTCTCGGGCGGTCATCTGGTGCTTCGGTATGCGCCATTCCGCACTTGGTGGATGACGGCGGTCTGCGTGGATTTGGCTTCATTCGGCGCCAGTAGTAGGGTTAGCGGTGGTACTGGGCCCGCCACTGAGGGGACGGGTTCGTGTTTCGAGCCGGTGGGTGCCCAGGGTGGTGTCGCTGGGATGGGACGGGGGTGCTGCTCTTTGAAGTCTCGGTAGGCTGCCTGGATGTCTTTGCTTCCTGGCAGAGTGTGTCCCGCTGCTTGTGCCGTCTGCGTGAGGTACTGGTGGAAGAGGCGGTATTGAGGCCATTTGGGAAGCTGTAGGAAGGGGGTGTGGTGTGCCCCGCTGTGGTGAAGGACCTGCATTTTGGCGAGGGTGGTGTATACTACGGTGATGGAGGCCTCGACGAGGTCTATGGTGTTGATGGTGCCTTTGGGTTGATGGTGGAGGTCCCCGCAGAGGACCGCCAGGGGTGCTTCCTCCGGGCATGTGTGGTTGGGGAGTATGGTGTGGTGCGGGGAAGGGAGGAGAAGCTGGAGGTGGTTCCATAGGCGCGTGTTCATGTTGGTGGGCATGCCCGTCTGGTGCAGTATCCAGCGCGGGCATGTGGTGCAGGCCCGTTGTGCGGCTTGGAGGCTGATTGTGGCGACTTCGCAGACTTCTGGAGAGTGGTTGTCGGTCATGCGGTTGGGGAGGAGGTAGGTAGGTAGGTGCACTCGGTCGTGGAGAGGCACCTCATGGTTCCCCCTGGCGTCGCCCCTGTGACGAACAGGAAGAGGCTCCGTGCGTGGAGAGGGGAGGCGGCTTACATCCTGCTAGACCTGACTGTTGGCCCCCAACAAAGCGGCCCCGGGCAACACCGGGAGGGCTGATCGCCGCCGGCGTGACGTGCTTGTCTCGCCGGGAGTGTGTGCCCCCATGCTTGCGCACGTCCCCTCCTTTGGGCGGAACCCTAAAAGTTCACCGGACTTCCTGGCGTATCCCGTTCCCAAGGCATGCATGCACGTTCTCGGTACTAGGGTTCCGAGGCGCTTGGGTGTTGCACGCTCCGCCTCGAGTCCCAAAGCAGCGCAGGCCTTAGTATGCAGCCTTCCCCCCGGTCTGCGGATCTCGTTTGGCCGGGTCAGCTGCATGGCACGGGCTGCCTCAGTGCCCGGGCTGTGGACACTGGGTTTCCTACTGTTGTGCGGCGTTTGTGTTTGGGTCCGGGTTCCGGTTGGGTGTGGGATTGGTTAACCCCGCCAGTCCTTGCTGGGGTCTTGGGTGGGTGTGTTTGGGCACGGTTTGTGGTGTCGTCCCTCTTTTGCCGGCTGTTTGTGGTGTCCGTGGTTGGGCTTAGGTTTTGGCCTGCTTATTGGACGTGTGTGGTTGCGTGCGCGCTCCGCTTGCCCCCCTGTCCTTTCTGGTTCCGGTGTGCGGTGTGGGCGTGCGTGCTGGGGTTTGGGTTTTGGCTGCGCCCCGCCTCCCCTTGGGGGGATGTTGGGGTGTGTGTGTGCCAGTCCTGTGTGGTCTTCTGCACCTCCGGGGTGCGTGTTTGTGCGCGCGCCCCGCTTGTTCCCTGCCTTTCCTGGCTGGGGTGCGGTGTGTGGGCTCGGCTGTGGCCCGCCCTTCTTGGTTGGGTTGTCGCGGTGTGTGTTTTGCGCTTTTTTTTTGGGTGTGTCTTGGTTCGGCTTTGTGGTGTCGGTTGCTGGCTGTCCCTGTCTCGGGCCCTGTGGTCCCTGTCCCCCCATCCCTTTTCTTTCGGGCTGGGCTGCTGGCTCTTTTTTGTTTTTTTTTCAGCGTGGTGTGTGTCCCCATGTTTCGGTGTCCCTCTTCCCGGTGGGCTGCTGTTCCTGGCTTGGTGTTGCCGGTTTTGGCTGGGTGGTCCCCCTGTGCCTCTTTGGAGGTCCTGTCTTCGGTGCCTTTTCGGTTGGGGGTTTGGCGGCCTCTTGTGGTGTTGGCGGGCGTTTTGGTGGCTGTGGGCTGTTCTCTGCCCCCGCCCCCCTGTGTTCTTTTTTTCTGGGGGGGGGCTTGCCTGTTCCTCCCTCTGCCTTCCCTGGGCTTGCGCACGCACTGGCCCGCATTCAGTGTGGTCTTCCGGGCTGCTGTTGGCGGTTGCGTTCTGCTTGGCCGTGTTCCGGCCCCATGGGTCGGGTGGGCTATGAACACGTTGGGCTTGGCGCCCCTTCCAGCTGGGTTAAGTCCTGGCTCTGCCGGCTGGGCGGCTGCGCCAGGCGGCCGCGTGTGGCTCTGGGTTAGGGGGCTGGGGTTGTCCGTGTCCTTCCTCCTCTGCGGTGCCGGTTTTAATCTTCTGGGCGGCCCGCCACCGTTGTTGCTGGGCAAGCCGTTGCCCCGTGTGTGGCCTGCGGTGCCGGTGTGTGGTGTGCTGGTGCGGCGCCTTCCGGGGTGTGCGGTGGCTGATTTTGTTTAGTCCTTCAGGTTAGCGTCAGTGGTGCCGTGTTGTGCCGCTCCGTGCCGTGTCGCGTCGCGTCGTGCTGTGGCGCGTTGCACTGTTGCGCGCTGTGGTGCGGTGTTCTGTGGTCTCGTGTTGTGCCGTGGTGGGTCAGTGGAGGTCAGCCTGGCCTGTGTCGTGGTGCGGAGTGCGGGCCGGAGTGTGGCTGGCTGGTAGCTTGGGGGTGCGGTTAGGTGTGGCTGGCTAGCTGGGTCCGTGTTGTGGGGGCCTGGGCGTGCCGCTCGGGCTGGTGGGTCGGGTAGGCGTCCGTGGGGTTGCCCTCCCCGGGGGCCTGTGCCTTGGTCCCGTGTCCTCTGGGGGTCCCGGTCCCTAGCCCTGGTCGCTGTCGCAGTGCCTTCGTCCTCTTCCCGTGCCTGTGAGGTGGCCCTTGTGGCGGCCATGCTCGTCGCCTGGCGGTGAGGGCGAGGTGATGCGCCACGTGGCGGCGTTCCCTGCGGCTTCCTCTGTGGGTGTGGCCCGTTCTCCCCGTGTAAGTGTGAACTCCATCCCTCGTGTGGCTTCTGTTGGCTGGTGGGTGTGCGCTGGTGTTATCCGTGCGGCGTCCGATGCTTGCTTTGGCGGTGCCTGTTGGGGGGTTCGCCCCCGGGAGTCGTGCGGCGTTTGGTGGGGTTGGGCGGCGCTGGTCCCCCCGTCGTGGTATGCGCTTCCTGGGTGTGGGTCGTGGCTTTAACTCTGTGCCTCGGTCCCCGCTTCTGCCCCTTCCTGGTTCTTGGGTGGTTCGGTGCCCCCATGTTGTGTCTCTTCCGGCGCCCTGTCCCTTTGGGTGCCTGCCCTCACTTGGGGCCCCTTTGTGCCCTCTTGCCTGAGTGCCCCTTGCTGTCCCCTGCCCTCTCCTTGCCCTTGTCCTTCCCCTTCCTGGTGTGGTGGTGGCGGGGTGGGGAGGGGGCGCCGATGGCCCAGACCTGCGGGTGGGTGGCCTGGAGCCATTGGCGGAGGGCTTGGGGGGTGTAGGGGGGGCGGAGGCCCTGGACCGCATCGTTGAGGAGGGCCTCCCATGCTGCTTGTGGCATGATGGCCTCCGGGGCGGCCTCGTTGGGGTCGGCGGGGGTGCGATTGCGCATCTCCTCGAAGGTGTGCACCATGTGCACCCCTTCTCGTCTTTTCGCTCCCCCGGCCCACTTCACCCAGCGGCAGGAGCTCCTGCAAAGCGGGTGCAGACCACCAGGCGAGGTGGGCGGGGGCCCTGGGGGGTGAGGGGTCCGTGCCCAGGGTCCTGGAGCGGCGGGGGGAGGACGTGGACCTGCAGTGGTGGTGGGGGTGGCGGTGCCTGGGGGAGCCGAAGGGGCGGTGGCGGGGGCCAGGGGTGAAGGACGGGTACGGGCGGAGGGGGGAATGGGAGGGGGAGGTGGACATGGGGCGGCGGTGGCGCACTTGGTGACACCTGGGTGAGCAGGAGTGGTGGTGGCGGGGGCTGGGGGTGGTGGATGGGTATGGGCGGCGGGGGGAACGGGGAGCCCGGCAGGGTCTGTTGGGGGAGGGGGAGGTGGACGTCGGGCGGCGGTGGCGTGCCTGGCGGCGCCGGGGGGAGCGGGAGCGGTGGTGGCAGGGGCTGGGGATCGGGGTCTGTACGGCCGGAGGGGGGAGGAGGACGTGGACATGGGGCGGCGGTGGCGCTCGTGGTGGCGCCCGGGGGAGCGGGAGCGGCGCGAGTGGGTGGTTGAGGCGCGGAGGCGGTGTGGGGAGTGTGGGTGCCGGGGGCGACTGTGCCGTATTGGGGGGGAGCGAGAGCGCCGCCGTTTGCGGGACCGGGCCTCATCGCTCGAGTCGGGCCAGTCAGGAGGCGTCGGTGGGTCCTGGGGGGCCTCGCGTGGTGCCGCCTGGTACTGGGGGGGGGGGGGGGAAGCCCCTTGTCGTCCATGCATCCGCCACGTAGGGGTGTGGTGGCGGCAGCGGCTGGTGGTATGGGTCGAGTGACTGTCCCTGGCGGGGTTGGGCCCGGGGGGCCCCTTCGGCGTGGACGTGGTGGCTGGGGGGATACCGTTCCTGGTACGGGGGGGGCCGCTGGTACGGGGGGGGTGGCCCCTGGTGGTAGGTGGGGTATGCCGGTGGAGCGCTCGGTGGCTGCCATCCCATTCGCTGGTGCTGTTCGTGCACGGGAGGTTGTGGCTTGGTGGGGTAGGGTGGTGGGCAGTGGTAGTGGTGGGGGTGGTGTTGGTGGTGGTGGTGGTGGGGCCGCTGGAGGTGGTGGCGTTGGTAGTGGTGGGGTTGGTGTTGCGGGTATGGCCCTTGGACCCCTTGTGGGTATTCCGGTCCCCCTTGTGGGGGTGGGGGGTCGGGCATCGTGCGCAGCCCCTGGGGCTGTACTATGTGGTGGGCATGGGGGGCGGGTCGGGGGCTGGGCTTGACAGTGACGGTGGTCGAGGAATCCAACGTCCCTGGGTCGGTTTCGCCGGCGGTGGTGGTGGTTTGTGGGGGATGGATGACGGGGTGCTTGGTGACGGGGATGTTGAAGAGGGTTTGGACGGGGTCGTGTTGGGTGGCCGCCTCTGCGGTGGCGGTGGCTGCCGGTGGGAGGGGAGCGTGGGTTGTGGTGGGTGGGCGGTCCTGGCTTGGGTTAGGGTTTGGGTTAGGGCGGTGTCGGTTGGGTTTGTGATGTTGCGTTTGTGGTGTTGTGTGTGCTCGCTTGGGCGCGGGTTTGGGTTTGGGGTCGGGTTCGGGCTTGGGGTCGGGTTCCAGGTTGAGGAGGACCTCTGTCTGGTGGTGTGAGGGCGCCGATGTCGGGGGGGGGGTCTTCCCGATGCGTTGCCGGGGTGCCTGAGTCGCCTGTGTGGGGGTCCGGAGGCCGGTGCGTGCGGCCACGGCTTTGGCTTTTGCCGTGGCCTTGAGGATGAGGGCGGCGGGGAGGGGGGGGTCGGAGGATAAGGTGGAGGAGGTGGATGAAGCTGAGGATGAGGAGGAGGTGGTCGACGCGTGTTGAGCTGTGATGCGCGCGGGCTTGTGGGCGGCGGCTTCTGCTGCGGCCACGGCAGGGAGGATCGAGGGCGTTGCCTCGGGCTGTAAGTTTCTGGGCGGGCAACTGGGGGGGCCGGGTCGTGACCTGGCGGCCCGGCGGGCCGATCTGGTCGGCAGTGGCGGGGGAGGGAGGCGCGGGGCTGTGACCTTCTCCTTCCCGGCTTGGCTGGGCCGGGGTCCTCCCATGTGTGAGATTGTGTGGGTTGGCGTTCCCGGGGGGGAACAGTTCGCGTGGGCTGCATTCAGGGGCCGGGGGGGGTGGGCCTGGCTCTTTTGGGGTGTGCGCGGGGGGCGTGTGCGGGCCACTGGGTGGGTTGGGTGTGCCGCGGGGCGCGGGGTCCCTCTCAGCGGGTGTGTGCGGGTTGTGGAGTGTCGGGGCTGGTGAGAGGTGTCCGGCGGCTGGGTGTGTGGCGGGCGTGTGCTGGTGTTCGGGCGGTTGGGGGAGGCCCGTGTCGCGGGGCCCTGGGGTGCGCGCGATGATGGGCGTGTGTGGGTCTCCGGGTGAGCAGCGAGAGGGGAGGGGCATGGGCGGAGACTGTGCGGTGGGGGGTGTTGTGTCGTTGTATGTGTCCGCTCGCCGCGGCGCGCTTGCGTGGTCAGTTGTAGGGCGGGCGTTTTGGAGGAGAAGCTTGCCGTCTTCAGCTGCCGCGGCAAGGATTTTGCAGACGAGCTTGCCTATCTGCTGGACCTCTTGGTCAGTGGTGGGAAGTGGGTACGCTAGCTCTGGGCTAAGACCCACGCGGCTGAGGACCCTGTGGATGGCGTGGTACCCGCAGGTGAGGAATTGCTGCGGTCTGGGGGGGGGGTTTGGCCGCGTGTCCGGGCCCGCCTCGTTTTGTGTGTGGGCGGAGGGGATGGTCCAATTCCAGGGCACGGTCCCCGTGGGTGGCCAGCGGCGCTGGATCCAGTGGGTCAGGCAGTGCATGGCCAGTCCCAGGTGGTAGCCTGCCTTCCCTGAGGTGATTTGGGCCAGGGCGCGGGCTGGGGGCTTGTCCCCTGGCTGAAGGACGCCCCTGAGGACCTAGTGCTGGGTGGTGGGGTCCCCTACTGCCTCTGGTGGGGCAGCCCCTGGGGCGAGCATGGTGTCTGTCCCTTTGACGAGCCATTGCGGGCCGGGGGACGTAGCCGTAGCGGCTATCACGTAGTAGTGCCCGCGCTCGAGGACTGTAACCCAGACCTCCGGCGGGGGTGGTCACTGTCTGTAGGTGGGGGGGGGGTCGTCGTCTGGGGTGCGGAGGCCGGCTGCGCGGAGGGCGGTGGCGCGGGTTGGTGCGGTGGCCTGTTCTCACTGCTCCGGGCGGTTCGGGTCCGCTGGGTGGTCCCTCTCCGCTGGGGCCCGTCGTAGGCGTACGGTCCCTCGACATGTGACGTTGATGTCGGTGTCATGTGTCGATGGGGGGGATCCAGACGTGCTGGCCCGGGGTGTGTTTGCGGGCTCGCCAGAGTACGAGGTCTACGATGGCCTCGCGGAGGCCGTTGCCTGGGGTGGTCAGGTCCCGGAGGGCTTTGACGGTGAGCTTGTTCCAGTCCTCTTGTAGGCGGTACCAGCCCAAGGGGGTTGTCAGGGCCCTGCCTTGGAGGGTTGCTCGGAGGAGGTCGGGGTTGCGGATGGTGGCCGGTGTGAGGGGGGGGGGTGCCCCGGGTCAGGGGGGGGTTGGCTGGATGGGTTGCTGGGGTCATGCGCGTCTACGTGGACGTATGGTTGGCCCTGGTCGGGCTCGGCCGGGCTGGGCGGTGCCTGGTGGCTTCTTGGGTGAGTAATGGGCTTCAGGACGCTGTGGTGGTGTCTTGAAGGCCTGCAGATGGAGATGGGGGGCACGTGCGTGGCGCGGAGTGGGTTAGCGGACGCCTGGGTCATGCAGGGCATGGTAATGGATGAGACGCTGTATGTGTTCCCTGGCGGTGGGGTTGGTGAGTTGCTCCGCGTGTGTTAACAGGGGGCGTTTGCGATGTACCATTTGGGCCGCTGCTCTGCGGACTGCTTCTAGGTGGAGGTGCGCCGCTGCCTCCATGGGGCTTTCCGTGTGTTTGGTGAGGTGTCGGTGCAGGGCCTGTGTCACCGCCCCTCTCATGGTGGCTTCTTTGACCAGGGGATCCCGGAAGAGGTGTTCGGTGGCCTGGTGTGCGTGGCTGTGGGTTGGCCATCCTTGGTGTCGTCGTAGGGTTGCCGCCAGGGACCAGCCAACTAGCGTGTCCCTGCCTGTATGGGGGGGGCATTTCTTGAAGTGTTCCCAGTCCTCCGGGGTGGTGTGGTCGCAGGGGCAACGAGTGTGTTCTTCGGGGATGTGGATGTGCCTGCGGGCGAGCCATCGGGCGACCCTGGTAAGGAATGGTAGTTGCTCCCTGAGGAGCTGGATGCGTCGTTTTTGGAGGTGGGCTGGGACGTTTGCTGGGCGCAGTGTTGAGTGGTAGAGGGGGATTTGCAGTTTGTCCTGGAGCTCCTGGATGTGCGCCTGGCTGTCTGCGTCGCGGAGCACGCATGCTCTGTCGTGGGAGGAACAGGAGGCGTCCTCTGGTACGCAGTCCGGGGTCTGATGGAGCTCGGGTACGGGGGGTATGTGTTGGAAGTGTGTGTGGTTTTCGCCGAGGTCAGGGATCTGGAGGGTTGGTAGGTGCGTTGTGCGCTGGTGTACTGCCTGGTTGTCGACCTTACCATTTCCGTATCGGTGTCTCTGGGACTCTTGTTTCACGATGTGGAGTTCAACGTAGGGGGGAAGGCTGCGAAGGGCTTTCCAGAGCAGCAGTGCCTGGGTGCCGAGGCTTGTCGCGGTGGCTTCGTGAAGTGGTTGCCTTGCTATGCGAAGGAGCAGGTGTGTGTCGGGACAGTGGCGTCTACCATGAACCAGACCCGGACAATGTGCGGGAGGTGGGCGGGTAGGTGAGCCGCGATCTCGGCGATGGCGTCGGCCATGGCCCCTAGCTCCCCGTGGGAGGAGCCCCAGCAGGTGGTGTGGCCCGTGTGGTGGTCCATGTGGTAGTGTCCCCCGGTGTGGGTCAGCTGTAGGGTGGCCCCCCCGGTGATGGGCGTGAGGGCAGATTCGCCTGAGGCGTCGGTGAAGAGGAGCCGGTTCGCCAGTGATGGTTGTGGGAGGCGGCATGGGTTCATGGGCAGGTAGGGGTATATGGCGGGGCCCGTGGTGGAGTGGGCTACTGGGGTTGTGGGCTGCAGAATGGGGGTGGCGTACACCCCTATTTTTTTGGAGATGATGTGTTTCGCTTGGGGGGACATGGCTATGAGTCCCTGCTCCGGCTGTCCGTGTGTGAGGTAGGAGTAGATGTAGTGGAGGATGTAGGCTGTGTCTGGGTTTTTGTCGTGGCATGTGAGGGTTTCTGTTTGGTGCTCCGGTGTGTGGCAGGAGTGGTGGAGCGGATAGTAGGGGTGCTCGTGCTTGCTCATTCTGCCTGGTTCGTACATGCTGTAACAGATGGCAACCCCTGCCGGGTCGGGGCGGGGCCAGGTGGGTGTAGTGGTGAAGAGCCACTTGGGCGCGCGGTCGGGGTTCCACGCTCACATAGGATTTTATGACGTCCAAAAATCCCAAAACCTGCAACATAAAAAAACCGGCCTTTTAAGTACTTAGCATGCTGTAAATTGTGTTTGGGCGATCTGTGTCCCCATACAACATGCTTTTTTGCATCCAGCACCCTCAACGTAGGGGTGGGGAGGTCTTCAACTGCTTGGCTGAGGCCAGAAAACACAATTTTTCACCACCGTGGGGTTGGTGTCGGTGCGGTGGAAGCATGGGGCTACCCATGCGTAGGCCTGTGGTGGTAGGTGGGTTGCCGGGTGGCTGTGGTGGCGTGCTATGAGGTGTAGTACGGGCCATGGTGTGGTTAGTGCCTCGGAGTTACAGGCCCAACATGTGCCCGGGATGCTCTGGGAGTCATGGGGGACCCGTGGTAGGTCTCGGGCGGTCATGTGGTGTTTTGGTTTGCGCCATTTTGCCCCGTGGTGGATGACGGTGGTCTGCGTGGGTTTGGCTTCATTCGGGGCCAGTAGTAGGGTTAGTGGTGGGACTGGGCCCGTCACCGGGGGGACGGGTCCGTGTTTCGAGCCGGTGGGTGCGTAGGGCGGTGTTGCTGGGATGGGTCGGGGGTGTTGCTTTTTGAAATCTCGGTAAGCTGCTCGCATGTCTTTGCTTCCCGGCAGAGTGTGTCCCGCTGCTCGTGCCGTCTGCGTGAGGTACTGGTGGAAGAGGCGGTATTGAGGCCATTCAGGAAGGTGTAGAAAGGGGGTGTGGTGTGCCCCGGCGTGCCGCAGGACCCGCATTTGGGGGAGGGTGACGTATACTACGGTGATGGAGGCCCCAACAAGGTCTATGGTGTGGATGGTGCCCTTGGGGTGATGGTGGAGGTCCCCGCAGAGGACCGCTAGAGGCCCTTCCTCTGGGCACGTGTGGTTGGTCATTATGGCGTGGTGTGGGGATCGGAGGAGAAGCTGCAGGTGGTTCCACAGGCGCGTGTTCATGTCGGTGGGCATGCCCATCTGGTGGAGTACCCAGCGCGGGCATGTGTTGCGGGCCCGTTGTGCGGCTTGGAGGCGGATTCTGGTGACCTCGCGGACCTCCGGGGAGTGGTTGTGGGTCATCTGGTGAAGGAGGAGGGCGGTGTGTCTGGTGTAGGCCGCTTTCACCTCGTCCCCCATGGCGTCCCCATAGTGGGGCCATGCCGCTCGGATGGCGCGGGTGGGTATGGAGGTGGGCCAGCCCCCGTGTGCTGCCCATGCCTTGGTCACGGCCTGTTTGGCCGGCTGGAGGGCGGTGGTGGGGTGTGTCAGGTGGAGTGCTTGGAAGCCTATGGAGGCGTTCAAGACCCCGGTGAGGTAGTACGCCAGGCTCTGGTGGGAGAGGGAGAGGGTCTTGGTGGTCGGGGACGCATATTTTTTTAAGACGTCACAAATTTATCAGCGCGAGTTCAGGAGTTTGGAGCACTAAGAACACCAGGGTATCTACAAGCCTTCCATCCTGAAGGGGCTACCCGGGGCACCAAAGGTGCCACAGAGTTACCTAAAGGAACCTGAGTGTAGTTGATGGGCTTTGGTTGCCTTGTGGTGTGTGTGGGAGTGTATCTATGGTACAGAAAAATATGTGTTGGAGTGGAAAAATAAGTCTGTGGTGGCTTTCATGAGGCCACTGAGCTACCAGGGTAAGCCCAGGACAGGTCCTGAAGGACATGAGGTTGATTTGAATATGCTTGAAAAAATTAAATCTAGGCAAGTGGTAAAAGTAGATAGAAGTTTAATCGATGGATACTCGGTTGATGAAAAAACTGCATTGTAGAGATATGGGTAAAAATTTGGAGTTCACTTTATGTGCTGCCACTTAAACTCTGTTTTTGAAAACCAGCTGCAGTTTCACCCCTAGGGGAAAATCTACATTTGGTTTCAAATAAAAACACAGAGTGCAAGGCAAGGGCATAAAATGAGATTGAACTCATTATATAACCAGTGCGTCTCAAAGTGACTGAGCAACACAAAGTGTACTCAAGAGCAGGCTGCGCCTGTATTTAGTCAGTGAAAGTGAACAAAGATATACTGGTAGTCAGCACTGGGCTGATACTGTATAAAAAATCTGAACACTTATATAATCACATGGTTACTCCATGTGAGTTGGTAAGTAGAGGGCAATGATCTTCCACTTTGAAATATTTCGCCGGTGAGGTAGTACGCCAGGCTCTGTTGAGATAGGGAGAGGGGCTTTCTGGTCGGGGACGCATATCTGGGGAGATGGGCGAGTTGTGATTACAACTTGGGAGGGAGGGTGGCGTCCTCAGGGTTGGCGGCCTGGATTACCCCCAGGTGGGTGGTGGTTGTCACGACTTGCATGGGGGGCCCTTTTGGCCCTAGGGTGGGGGGTGTGGCAGACCCCTTGATCATGGCCACTGACTTTGTGGGGTGGACGATCAGGTTGTTGTCGGAGAGGTAGGAGACAGTCACGTCCAGTAAGTCATTGGCCTGTTGGGTGACCGTTGGCCCGGGGTCCGGGGCATGGGGTTAGTGTGGGGTGTGTGCGACCGTGAGGTTGGTGTTGTCCGTGAAGCCCACCAGCTGGGAGAAGAGGGGGTAGGGTGCGTAGGCCGGGTAATCCTGCTCAATTGTGAGGGCCAGGGGGAGCGTCACGAGAAGGTACAGGAAGGGGCCTTCTGCTCCTCCTTGGGGGACCCCGCTGCCTGGCTTCAGGAAGGGGGTGAGGCCTGCTCCAGTGCAGACCGTGTATTTGCGGGTGCGGATGTGACCGGAGGCGAAGTTGTAGAAGGGGAGGCCTAGGCGTTTCCACACTGCTTCTAGAAGGAGCCAGGGGGTGTTCGGGAAGGCTCCTTTGACGTCGAGGGAGGCGATGATGAGGTCTACCGGGTCCATGTTTGCGATGGTGTCCTGGAGGAAGATTGCCTCGTGTGGGGACCGGCCTGGGATGGCCCCCCAGAGCCTGGCTGGTATGTGGGGGTCCAGGTGGGGGCGGATGCGGCGTAGGAGGATCGTCCAGACGATGTTGTCCTCCGTGACTGCACAGACTATGGGGCGCCAGTTGTCCGGGTTCGCCCAGTCCCCTTTTTTGTAGAGGGGGCGGACAACGTTTGCCCAGTCTGGTGGCAGGGGGGTCTGCCCCGTGACGATGTCCCAGAGGCGGTGGGCGAGGATGCGGAGGAGGTGGGCGGGGAGGTGGTAGTATACCTCCGCTGGGTGGCCGTCGTAGCCTGGGGTTTTGTGTTGCCAGAGACTGTGGATGGCCTTCCGGACTTCGTGGATGGTGAAGGGGCGCTTTTCCAGTTGCCTCCTCTGGGCGTGGTTGAAGACCCGAGGGAGGCGGTCGATTTTGGCCTGGGTGTCCGCGTCCAGTCTGTCTTGGGTGGGTGTGTTGCCGGAGGAAGCTGTCTTCGGTGGCTTGGAGCACTGTGGCTGGGTCGCTGGTGAGGAAGCCGTCCCCCTGCTGCACTGTGGTGATGGTGCGGTGGCCGGTGTCGGTCATGGCGTCGTTGAGGTGGCAGTCGGCCTTGTAGGGGAGTTCATGTTGCGCATACCGCTCGTGCTCCTGGGCGCTGTTGCCTGTGGATGTGCCACCGCTGCAGGTCTGCCCTGATGTGGGCCATCTGCGTCCTGCAGTGGTGTATCTGGCGGCAGGTTTGGGGGGTGTCGGTGTGGAGGAGGGTCGCCAGTTGTTGCTTTGCATGCCAGAGTTCATGGAGCATGTTCCCTAGGGCCGTGGGTGGTTGGTCGTTGTCATTGTGGGGGTGCTGCTGGAAGCCGCAGGCGACGACAGCCGTGCGCATGGCTGTGAGTAGGTCGGTGGGGTCTGGTTGGATGCGCCGGGCGCGGTCTATGGCCCTGTGATATTGGGACCAGGCATGCTTGTCATGCAGTGGGGGCATCTTCAGGGGGGGTGATAGGCCTTGGTCCGCATCCTCTGGGGGGCTGGGGGGAAGGTGCGGGATGGTGAGGCGGATGTGCAGGGGGATATGGCCTGTGGGTCCAAGCGGGAGGGGTCCATATCGGGCCTCCGCCCGGATGATGGTGGTGGGGTCGCCATAGCATACGTCGATGCGGGATCGGGCGGCATCTGTTTTGTCGGGGAAGTGGGATGGTTGGCCTTCGAGGTTGGCTGACAGGTCCACGAGCGCCAGCATTCCGATGGTGTCGCGGACTGCATGGTCCTGGGGTGTGGCTTGTCCCCCTCGGTCCGCTGGGATGGGGGCGGCGTTCATGTCGCCGATGATGATTGTGGGGGCGAGCATGGCCATCTGGCAGTATGCCTCGGCCAGGGCTTGGAGGAAGGGTTCCATTGCGTCGCCGAAAGAAAATGTGGGCGTTGATGACGTTGAGTTGCCATCCGTCCCCGACGACCTCATAGACACCTAGCCTCCCTGGGATGCTGAGGTGGTGGACGAGGTGGACGTGGATGCCGGTTCGGGCGTACAGGGGGGTCCCCTTGTGCCAGTAGCATTTGTACGCTTTCCGGTCCGGGGTGTATATGGGGGTGTTTTCTGGGGGGTCGGTGTGTTGTAGGCCTTGTTCCTGGAAGGCGAGGAGGTTGGACCCCACCCCGGCCCCTGTGCCGTCGGGAGCTCCTGGAGGGCGGTTGTGGCGTCCTTGGAGTATGTGATGGCCGGGTGGTTGAGGTCGACGAGGTTGACGGTGGCCTCGGTGGGGGCGGGCCGGGGCTGTGGAGGCTTGTGCCCTCAGCCCTGGCCCCGTCAGGGAGGGCGACTGGGGCTCGGGGACTTTTTGCCAGTTGGCGGGCGCTTGGGTAGGCGCGGCAGGGGAAGGCCTTGGGTCCACTCTGAGGGGAGCTCCCCAGTGTATTTGGTGCCTCAGTGGGCCTTGTTCTCGTCGGTGCGGAGCCGGATGGGGTGGGCGCTGGTGAGCTCCAGGGTGTGGCCTTCTGCCTTGTCCGGGGCGCTGCTGCCTTGGTCTAGCGCCTTTTGGCGGTGCCAGACCACCCGGATCTGTGGCCCCCCGTTGTCACCCGGGTCGCGGTGGCGGTACTGGATTGTGCCCTCACACCAGATCCAGTCGCCCGTGTGGTCGTTGCGGAAGGGCTGCTGGACCTTTGGGCCCTTTTGGAATCCTGGCTACGCCTCGGCCGGGGGCGGTGCTGGTGGCGGGAGGGAGGATGATGAGGATGCCTGGTCCGGCTGGGGCGGTGGTAATGATGGGAGGGAGGATGACGAGGATGCTTGGTCCGGGTTTGCCGGCTGGGTCGGGTGGGGTGCGGGGGGTCGGGAGGTTGCTGCTTTTCCGGCTTGGTTGTGGGCGGCTGCGCCCCTTTTTTGTCTCGCTCGCTTGGGTGGGACTGGAGGTAGCGGGGCTGGGGGGGCGTGGGGTTTGAAGAAGAAGTGCGTTGCTTGCTGGCCCGGATCCCTTAGTTGGGGTCCTGCCGGCGTTTGCATGTTCACTTTCGCGTGGCTGCGCATGAGGTCGGCGAGCTTGCGCACGGTCTTCGGGGGATCGGATGGCCATGGCAGTGCGGCCGGGCTGTCGTCGATGGGGTGGTGAAGGTGGTAGGTCCTCATGGCCTTGGCCTGCATGACCCAGGCCTCCGTGGGTTCCGGTGTGTCTGGGCCGTTGGGGGAGCCTTGAGCCCAGTAGAGTGCTATGTGGAGGGCTTCCCACGGGGCGCCTTTGCAGCCTGTGAGGGTGGTGGCCTGGAGGAGTCGCTGCCGCCCCTCTGGGGGGTCTTCTGGGTCTATTTCCGGGGTATAGGCCCTGGGCCGCCATGAGGACTCCATGTGCCCAGTGGAGGACCCACCATTGGGCGTCTGCTTTGAGGATGTGGATGGCGGGCTGGTGGGGGGGCGTGTCCAGGGTGTCCCACGATGCGGTGGTTAGTTCTATCCTGGAGGGGTGGAGGTGTGGGGTGGATCTGCGGCTTAGGAGTTGATCGATGTGGAAGGGGCTGACGGGATCTTTGGGGCCCTGCGGTAGTGGGGGCATCGCTGGGATGGTTGTGGGGTCCCAGTGGCGTTTGTGGGCAGCGAGGGTGTATAGGGCGGTGGTGATGATGTGGTGGACTTGCCCCTCCAGGACGATGTGGAGCTCCGTGCTGAAGTCCTTTGGTAGCTGGCCTGCGGGATGGATGGTGATGTTGGTTAGGGCGCGTTGGTGGGCCTTTTTTCCCCAGTCTGGCGCCTGCGTCCGTTTGTTCCCTGGGATGTGCTCCTGTTGGTGTTTTGGTGGGGGCGGTCCAAGGGCGAGGGATTCTACCCCGTGGAGGGGGATGGCGTGTTCCCTGGACCTGTTGGGCAGAATGTATATACCCGGGTCCCCTTGTACGGTGCCCAGGTACACATTGCCTGTGATGGTGGAAGCCGGCAGCGGTTGGCGCAGGGGCGAGGTGCATGGGGTGGGGCAGGGCGGGTCATGGTGCTCACACCGGGGCTGGTCGATGCCGTACGGGGTGACGTGTACGGCGAAGGGTCTGACGACGCGTTGGAGTTTGTGGGGTTGGATGTTGTGGGAGCGCGCCACCGCCAGTGTGTGGGAGCGCCCTTCGCTGATCCACACGGTGTCTGCCCGCGACGCCGCTGGGTTTAGGCAGTCCGTGATGATGCCTGTGATCGTGAGGTTGTGGGTGGCATCTGACACTCTGGCGGGGGGGGCGCTGATGCGGGGGATGGTGTGGCCGTCGTGGAGGGTGCGGGCCTTGCACCTCGCATCGTGTCGGTGCTGGGCCTCCAGGGCGGGTGTGTGCATACCTGTGTGTGTGGGCTTCATGTTATGGCGGTCTGCTGTGTGGAAGGGGGTGGGCCAGGTGGGGGCGTGGTGGAGGGTGGGGTGTCGGAGGTCCCCTGTGTTGCCCATGTGTACAGGGTGGCCGCGGCGGCCCCTTCCGCCTGTATGGTGTATAGCTCGTCGTGTCGGCGACGGGTGACGAGGACGTTGGGGGCCGTCAGCTCATACACCTGTGTGGTGTCGGGGAGGTGGCGGGTGACGGTGATCTTGGTGGCGTTGTTCTTGCGGGTGGTGGTGTGGGGGATGATGTAGTGGGTCGCCCATTCGTCCTGGGGGGTGTGTTATGTCGCGTCCAGCTTGAGTGGGGGGTGGAGCGGCTTCTGTGTTGGGGGCTTCTCTCGGGCCTTCCCGTGGGGCGCCACCTTGGTTTCGACCAGGTATTGGGGGCCCCAGGTTTCTGGGGCCCCTACCTGTGTGGCTGCTGCTGCTGCGGCTTGGGGGAGGGGAGTTGTGTTGGTGTCCGGGGGGGGGGTCCCTGGTTGGGGGGTGAGGGTGTCGTGGTCTTGGTATGCCCACCAAATGGTGTAACCTCGTTGGGTGTTGCGGTGCGGTGTCTGGGTCTGGGCTTGCTGGATGGATAGGGCGGTCTTGATGTCCTCCGCTGCTTGTGGGTTTATGGGTGTGGCGTGCGCCCATAATCCCGGGGTGTGTATGCCGTGTGGTGCTTGGCCTACTCCTCGTATCAGGTGTAGGGTGTGGTGGGTGCGCGTGAGCTCTAGGTGTTCTCGGAGGAGATCCCCCCGGATGTCCTCCCACCGTTGCTGCCAGGTGTGTGTGTGGTCGTTGGGGGCGGGGTAGGTGATGACGATGGCTTGCCATGGGTTGGGGCCTGGATGTACCGCCATAGGTGCCGACGATGCTTGCGGGGGTATGTGGACGGCGTGGGCGGGGGTTGCTGTTAAGGGGTCTCCCTCCGTTGGTGTGATTGTGGCATCCCCATGGACAGTGAGAAGGATGTGCTGGCGGCCTGTCGGTAGTGCCCAGGTGGTGGTGAACTCGGTGATCGAGTGGAGGCGGATCGCCTGGAGCCCCGGTGTGGGTTTCGTCCCATCGGAGTGTGCCGTTATGCACCGCCCATTCCCGTAACAGGTCTCGAAACCCGTTGCGGTCCGGGGTGGTGCGGTGCTGTGGGGGGAGCTCCATTGTGGTGATGGGGTGGGTGAGGGGTTCTGTGTGGGGGCTTTCTTGTGTGGTTGGTGGTGATGGTGCCTGGGGCATCTCTTCGTCCAGTTGTTGTGGGGCTTTCGCCTCCTGCAGTTCTGCGCTGATGGTGGCGAAGACATCTGGGAGGGTGGGGGAGGCGGGGGGGTGGGGTGCCGGATCGTTCCAGGTGATGTGGTACTCCTCAGGGTTCTCAGGGGTTTGCTGTACGGTGATGGCTGCAGTGGCGTCCTCTTCAGGTGTCCATCGGTGTGGATTGTGGTCGAGGGGGTGGAGGGTGATTGTGTGGCGGTGTTTCCAGCTGTGGAACACTAGGAGGGCGTGGAGGCCGTGCCTAGTGTCCCCGGGCGGGTGGGGGTAGGTTTCAGCTGCTGCTTCCAGGAAGGCGTGTTGGTGCCTTTCCAGGTGTCTTCCCAGAGAAGGTCTTCCTCCGTGCCCCACTCATTGTCGTTCCTTTTCTCCTGCTTCCACCCCTGGAGGGTCGCGTGGTCCTCCGGGAGGACTCGTTAGCTGGACTTGTAGTACTGCTCGGCGTCCATGGGGGCTAGGGTGCTGGACAGTGTGGCGTAGATGTCCTTTGGGGGGGGGGGGGGCGTGGCGGCGCGGTCGGGGACGGGCTCCTCTCGCTGGTGTTCCGCGTTCCGGTCTTCGGTGGACGCGGGGGATATGGAGCGTGGTGGCATGGGGTGGTTGGGTTCCTGCGGTTCCGTGGGTTGCTGGTGGGCTTGTGGGCGCGGGGCCTTGTATGCAAGTAGGTGTCAGATGGCCAGGAGGACGTCGTAGTCGTCGCCCTAGCAGTGGGCTGCAGCGCACGTCCTGTCGGGGGAAGCGGGGGGGCGTGTTGCGAAGCGGTGTACGATAGGCTGGGCGACGCGTGCGTTGGTGGCGTGCTCGCTCTGCCGTTCGGTTCCCCGCGAGCCCTGACCCATGGGGGGTGGTGGTGATGTTGGTGGTGAGGATGGTGTGGGTGCTGGAGTGGATGATTGTGCCGCTGGCGGTGCCGTTGGCGAGGGTGGTATGGGTGTTAGCATAAATGAGGTTGGTGCTTGGCTAGTTGATGGTGGTTAGTTGGTGGGTCAGCTGTTGTCGCTGTCGTCGTCGCCGGTGGTGTTGGTGCCTCTGATGTTGTGGACACTTATGGTGAGGGTGATGGTTGGTGAGCATGGCGAGGGTGACGTATGGGGCGTATGTGGTGTTGCCGGTGGTGTCGATGGTGAGGGTGTTGTCTCTCCTTGTTGGGGCGTAACGTTTGTGGGCCGGACGTGGCGGTGGTGGCGAGGGTGCTGTGAATGACGGGTGGTGTGGCCCACGTCGCTGCCGGTGGTGGAGGTCTGATAGGTGCCGTGGTGGTGAGGGTGGTGTTGGCGACGGTCAGGTGCCGCGGGTGGTGTATTGGTTGTTGGTGGTGGAGCTGTTCTTGGTCTGTGGGTAGTTCCTGTCCGGCAGTGGTGGTGTTGGTGGTGTCGATGTTCGTTGAGGCCGTTGGCGATGCCTGGGGTTCCTGGCCTCGCGCGGGGTGGTGGTGGCGCTGGTGAGTGCGGGTGGTGCCATGGGCGGCGGTGCCATTGACGGCCCGGCCGGGTGTTCTGGGGGTGATGCTGACGGTGTGGGTGCGGTGGCGGCAGTGTTGTGGTCATTAGTTCATCGAGGTTTGTGTCTTTCCGGGTGTCGGTGACACTGATGGTGGGTCGGCTTAGGCGCTGCTGGTGGGTGTGGGTCCGGGTTTGGGAGGTCTTTGGGCTGTTTCGGGCGCTAAGGGCTGGCTTGCCTGCTGGTGCTGATCATCGTCTTCTGGCGGAGGGTGATGTCGCTGGTGGGGCGTCTGCTGGTGTTGCTGCAGGTTTTGGGTGGAGCTGTGGTTTAGGGTGCGGCGTTGGTGGGTGGCGCCGACGGTGGATGGCGTGACTGGCGGTGGTGGCGCTGGTGGCAGCGGTAGTGGGGGTGTCGGTTGTTGGTGAGGCTGCCGTCGTCGGTGTTTTGGTTGGTGCTGGTGATGGTGTCGCTGGTTGTGCAGATAGTGGGGGGTGTGGGCGCTGCCGTTGTTGTTAGTGGAGGGGGGGGGTGGGAAGGGGGACCCGTATCAAGGGTGTTTGTGAGGGTGTTGTGGCTATCGGTCGACGGTGCTGCTTTCGGTGGTGTTCTTGAGGGTGGTGCGGGTGTTGGCCGGGAGTGTTGTCGGCGATGCCCTGGTTGTTAGTGCCTGCGGTTCGTGGTCGTAGGTGGTTAACCGGGCTTTGTTGCTGGTGAGGTTGGTGCAAGTGGTGTCGGTGACTGTTCGGCTGGTGCCGTTGGTGCGGGCTGTGTGGTTGTTGTGTCAGCAGTCGGTGGCGTTGGTGACGGTGACGGTGGTCCTTTAGGGGTTGGTGCCATTGGTGGTGCTCCGATGGTGAGGGTGCCGGGGAGGCTTGGTGGCTCCGCGTTGTTGGGTTTTCTCCTCGCCTTTCCTGGCGGAGGGTGCCGCTGGTGTCACTGGTGGTGAGGGTGGTGGATGTGGTGGTGTTGCTGCGGTATTTTGTGCTGCTTGGGTGGTGGGGACCCCTGGTTGATGCTGACGATGCTCCAGGTGATGTCAATGCGGTGGGCGTGACGGTGTGTGCTGTTGCTGTCGCTACCCCTGGCTGGGGGCCCGGCGGGTGGCGCTAGTGGCGTTTGTTCGCCAGCCGTGCTCCCGTCTTTGGTGATGCCGTCAGTGGGGGCGCCCTAGGTGTTATCCTGTGCCGGGGTCGTGGTGGTGGTGGTAGGGGTGTTGTAGCTGACGGCACCTGGGCACGTTGTTGGGGGGGTTGGTGGTGGTGTGGATAGTGCGGTGGGTGTTGGCGGCGTTGGTGTTGCCGACGGCTGAGGGTGTCACGGTGGTGGTTGGCGTGTCTCGTGGTTGTCTGATGGCGTGGGTGTTGTTGGTGTTGGTGCTGGGCGCCGCCTGCGTTTGGGTGGTCGGCGGTCCCGGGCGTGCCACTCGTGGCTGGTGTTTGGCCGGCTTGTGGACCTGGCGGTGCCGGTTGTCTCTGGTGTTGGGTTACTTCCTTCGGCTGTCCTTTGGTCTGTAGTGGTAGGTGTTGCATCGGTTGTGGTCGAGGGTGTCGATGCTGTGGGTGGGTGGCGGTGTCGCCGTGTTGCCGCTGTCGGTGGTGCTGGTGATGGTGTTGGTGAGGGCGCCGCCGGGGGAGCTGTGGGTGTTGGCGTTGTAGGGCGTTGTAGGTGATGCCAGGGTCGATGGTGGTGTTCTGACGGTTGGGGCGGAGCTCGCCACTCCTGGCGGAGGTTCCCATGGGCGTTGCTGGCCGGTGTGTTGGCCCTGGCCCCCTTGGAGTCGTTGTTGCTGATGGTGTCGTACCGGGTGGTGTCGTCGTGGTGGCTGTTGTTGACGCTCCGGGTTGCTGTTGGTGAGGTCGCACTGTCGGTGGTGCCGTCGGTGATGCCGGTGGTGAAGTCGTTGCGGGCGTTGCTATGGATTACGGCGTCACTGATGTTGTTGATGCCGCTTGTGGTTGGTGTGGGTCTGTGTGTGGGTGGTCAGTGACCTGTGTTCGGGGGTGGGCGTTGGCTGGTTCCTGTGGCTCTGTCTGGGAGGGTGTGCAGTAGGTGGCGTGGGCTGCTGGTGATGCTGTTGGAGAGGGTGGTGCTGGCAATGCCCAGGGTGGCGTCGTGGGCGAGGTCGGTGTTGGTAGCGCCGGTGGTGTGGGTGCTGCTGGTGACTGCGTGGTGGATGGTGCCCTGTGGTTGGTTTGGTGGCGAGGGTGTTGTTGTTGATGGTTCTGGGCGTGTGTCCCCGCCTCCTCTGGCCGGGGCTTGGTGGTTTGTTGGTTCACCGGTTGTGGTGGCTTTGGTTTCCTCTGGTGGCGGAGGTTGCCGGTGGCGACGCTAATGGTACGGTGATGCTGGCAATGGTGTGTTTGATGCCGTTGGCTTGGGTGATGTAGGTGTTGTATCCGGTGTTGGTGTGCGTAGGTTTCGTAGGCGATGGTGCCGGCCGTGAACGTGTTTGTGAGGGTGCTGTGCTGGCTTGATTGTTGGTGGTGTTCGTGTTTCCGATGGTGTGGATGCTGATGGCGGGGGTTCTGGGTGCGGGTCGGTGGGTGGCGCGTGTGCGGTTGTTGGTCAGTGTTGGGTGGCTTCTTGTGTTGGTTTGATGTTGGTGAGGGTGTCTTAGGTGTTGTGCTGGGTGCTGGGGTCGCTGGTGTTGCCGACGGTGTCTCCGTTGGTACCGGGTGTTTCCGCTGGTGAGGGTGTTGTGGCGTTCGGTTTGGGTGTTGGTGGCGCTGCTGGTGTGGGTGTCGCAGTTTCTGGTCCTGGGTTTGGGCGTTGTTGGTTGGGTGTTGCTGGGTGTGGGCGCTCGCTACTCCTGGCTGAGGGCTTGGTGGGTCCACCTGTGTGTCCTAGCGGTGTTTCTGGCGGCCCTGCAGCTCCCCTGGCGGGGGGGTTGCTGGGTTCTTGTTCTTTGGGTTTTCGTGTGTTGCGTGCGTTTGTGGTGCGGGCGGTGCTCGCGCTCTGGTGTGTGGTGTGCGTTTGTGGGGCTGGTGTCGATGGCGGCTGTGGCAGTGTGTGTTGTGTGCATGCGCGGGCGTGTGTGCGGTGTGTTGGTGGTGCGTTTGTGTGCCTGTCCTCGCCTTTCTGGGCTTGGTTTGGCAGCTCTGTGTGGGTGTGGGGGCTGTGTGTCGTGGCCCCTCTCCCATCTCGGCCGTGGGGTCTGGGTGTGGTTCCCTGCCCCCCCTGGCTGGGGTCTGTTGGTGGTGTGTCCCCCCGCCGCCCCCTTTGTGTGCCCTCCCCCCTCTGTTTCTTTGCCGCGTTGCTTAGGGCGATGGTCCTCTGGTGCCGTGCCCGGGCCTCCCTGGCTGTGGTGGGTCGGGGGGGGTCCTTGTCGTCGGCTCTGGTCCCTTCCCCTGGTGTTTTCCCTTGGGGGCGCCGATGCTTGCACTCCAGGTGGCCCAGCACACCGCACACGCAACAGAACACACCCAGCGCGCAGACCTGTGAACAGGAGCCAGGTGGCCCAGGACACCGCACATGCAACACAACACACCGCGCGGGCACACCGGTGAACAGGAGCCAGGTGGCCCAGGACACCGCACAGGCAACAGAGCACACCCAGCAGGCACACTGGTGAACAGGAGCCAGGTGGCCCAGGACACCGCACACGCGAAACAACACACCGAGCGGGCACACCGGTGAACAGGAGCCAGGTGGCCCAGGACACCGCACACGCAACAGGACACACCGCGCGGGCACACCGGTGAACAGGAGCCAGGTGGCCTAGGACACCGCACACGCAACAGAACACACCCAGCGGGCACACCAGGGAACAGGAGCCAGGTGGCCCAGGACACCGCACACCGGAAACAACACACCGAGCGGGCGCACCAGTGAACAGGAGCCAGGTGGCCCAGGACACCGCACACGCAACACAACACACCGAACGGGCACACCGGTGAACAGGAGCCAAGTGGCCCAGGACACCGCACACGCAACACAACACACCGAGCGGGCACACCGGTGAACAGGAGCCAGGTGGCCCAGGACACCGCAAACGCAAACCAACACATCGAGCGGGCACACCGGCGAACAGGAGCCAAGTGGCCAAGGACACCGCGCACGCAAAGCAACACACCGAGCGGGCGCACAGGTGAACAGGAGCCAAGTTCCCCAGGACACCGCACACACGACACAACCCACTGAGCGGACACACCGGTGAACAGGAGCCAAGTGGCCCAGGACACCGCACACGCAAAGCAACATACCACGCGGGCACACCGGTGAACAGGAGCCAAGTGGCCCAGGACACTGCACACACGTAGGGCGGCCGAGGGACCGGAAAGATCCAACACCGCATGGGTCGGACACACTGGGGCGACCCCGCCGACCCACGGGGCCAGGGGCAGGAGCAGTACTCCACGGCCACTGGTCCGAGCCCGGCCAGGCTGCATCGGGGACCATGGCAAACGTCACCCGGAGCCATGGAAGCAACCGGTGACAAGCGAGCCGGTACACAGTCGAGGAGAGGGTCGTAGCACACAGGAACCTCCGCCAGGAGTGGCGAGGGACCAACCACACCACACACCAGCCACAACCCCACCAACACACCACCACCACACACCACACACCACACACCACACACCACACACCACCGCCGCCAGCAGACCCCAGCCAGGAGTGGCGGGGACCGCCCACCACCACCGGCAGCGAAACCCAGCCAGGAGTGGCGGGGAGTAGCACACAGGAACCTCCGCCAGGAGTGGCGAGGGACCAACCACACCACACACCAGCCGCAGAGCAAGCGCCAGCCGAGGGAAGGCAAAGGGAGGAACAGCCAGGCCGCCCCCCCCCCCCCTCCCAAAAAAAGGGGGGGGGAGGGGGGGGCCGCGCAAAAACAGCCCACAGCCACCAAACCGCCCGCCAACAACACAGAAGGAGGCCAAACCCCCCACCCAGAGGACACCGAAGACAGGACACCCAAACAGGCACAGGGGGACCACCCAGCCAAAACCGGCAACACCAAGCCAGGAACAGCGGCCCACCGGGTAAAGGGGCACCAAAACAAGCAGACACACACCACAAAAGAAAAAAAAAAGCCAGCAGCCCAGCCCGAAAGAAAGGAGACAGGGGGAGATACCACAAGGCCCGGGACAGGGACACCAAGCAACCGGAAAACAAAAAAAACAAAAAAACGCAAAAAACACACCTCGACAACCCAGCCAAGAAGGGCGGGGCCCAGCCGAGACCCGGGCCCAGCACGCACGCCCACACCGCACACCGGAACCGGAAACGGCGGGGGGCAGGGGAAATGCGCACAAAACCACACACGACCTGAAAGCAGGCCGACACCAAAGCCCAGCCACGAACACCACAAACAGCCGGCAAAAGAGGGACAACACCACAAACCGAGCCATAACACACCCACCCAAGACCCCAGCCACGACGGGCAGGGGTTAACAAAACCCACGACCAAACGCAGCCCGGACCCAGCCACAAATGCAAGCCAACAGTAGGAAACCCAGTGCCCACAGCCCGGGCACTGAGGCAGCCCGCGCCATGCAGGTGACCCGGCCAAACGAGATCCGGAGACCGGGGGTAAGGCTGCATCCTAAGGCCAGCGCTGCTTTGGGACTCGAGGCGGAGCGTGCGACACCCAAGCGCCTCGGAACCCTAGTACCAAGAACATGCATGCATGCCTTGGGAACGGGATACGCCAGGAAGTCCGGTGAACCCCTAGGGTTCCGCCCAAAGGAGGGGACGTGCGCAAGCACGGGGGCCCACCCTCCCGGCGAGACAAGCATGTCACGCTGGCGGCGATCAGCCCTCCCGGTGTAGCCCGGGGCCGCTTTGTTGGGGGCCGACAGTCAGGTCTAGCGGGATGTAAGCCGCCTCCCCTCTTCACGCGCGGAGCCTCTTCCTGTTCGTCACAGGGACGACGCCAGGGGGAACCATGGGGCGCCTCTCCACGACCGAGTGCACCTACCTACCTACCTCGAGGAGAGGGTCGCCTGCCAAGCGGAGCGGTGCCGCAACTGAAGCCACAAGGGTGAGGCGGTCGTACCGTAGACAAGCGGGAGCAATACCCCTTGTGGTGAGAGATACTCCACACAGCTGGGCAGCCCCCAGAGCTGCCGCCCAAAGGAGGGGGCATGTGGCCCTACTCATGGACACATGAGGGGACACCCTCCCACCTGGGACACATGGACCGGCCGGCCGCGACAGTGCCTTCCCAGGCACATGCGGGAGCGGCTCAAGAGGCACCTGACATAGGGCAGTGGGAGGAACAGGACGTCCCCTTGGTAAGACCTTCTTCCTGCATTGTCAAGGGAGGCATCCAGAGCTCCCGAAGAAACCTACCTACATACCTTGCACTCCCCGTCAGGGTGTAAGTCTGTTGTACGGGCCGTCCATTTGTACCCGCTCGGTACAAATGGACCTGCTCCTAGTCAGGTACTCCAGCTGTTCCCCACACCGGGGTCGGGTAAGCTGTGGGTCGCAGGGGAGTCCTTGCGGGATAGGCGTGTCTCTTGCCTGCTGTGATGGACGGTGTGCCCTACCCGCAGCCCCTCGCTGGGCCCGAACCGCAGTCCGTGCCGTGGGGAGTGCTCCTGGTCAGGCCCATTGGTCACCCCCCCAGGCCGGTGCCACCGCGGGCCGCTGACGAACGGTCCCGGGCGTATCCCACCTTATTGCGTGTGCTCAGGTGGGGCCGACACGGTCACCAGGGGGGCCCCCAAACACCTGAGGTTGGGTCCCTCGTCTGCGTCTCTCGTGGGCCCTTTTTGTCCTGCCCCCCTTTTCGCTGTGTGGTTTGCGGTGGTGGGTTTCCTGTCTCTCTCGGGTCGGGTGTTGGTGGTGGGGGGCGCTTTTCGCTTTTCCTGGCCCTGTTGCTTGTGTGCGTTCCCCACCTCCCCTGGTTGTGGTTGGCCGCCGGTGTGTGTGTTTGTGGCGTGGTGCGTGCGGGCGTGGTGTCTGTGCTGGTGTGTGTGTAGTGCATTCGTGGTGGTGTGGGTGTCGGTGTGTCTTCTGTGTGTGTTGGTGTGTGTGTGTGTGTGTGTGGGTGTGTGGCTGGGGCTGGCTGGGGCTTGCTTCTGGTGTGGGTGTGGCTGTGGTTGGTGTGTGCCGTGGTTGGTCCCTCGCCACTCCTGGCGGAGGTTTCTGAGTGCGATATCCCGCCACCTCTGCTGGGTTTCGCTATCGGCGGTGGTGGGTGCTCCTCGCCACTCCTGGCTGAGGGTCCTGGGTGCGGTTCCCCGCCACTCCTGGCTGGGGTCCGCTGGCGGCGGTGGTGTGTGGTCGCTTGCCACTCCTGGCTGCGGGTCCCGGTCGCGGTTCCCCGCCACTCCTGGCCTGGGGGGTCCGCTGGTGGCGGTGTTGGGTGGGCCCCTGCCACTCCTGGCTGTGGGTCTCGGGGGCGGCTCCCCGCCACTCCTGGCTCGGGACCGCCGGCCGCTGCGGTGGGTGTTTCCGCGGGTGGGGGTTTCCCGTGTTGTGTGTGCTTGAGACGCAGCGTGTGCGTGTGCTGTCTGTGCTGGTGTGTGTGGTGTGTGTGTGTGTTCGTGGTGTCTGTGTTGGTGGTGGTGTGGGCGTTGGCGGGCCTTCCGCGTGTTTTTGTGTATTTGTGTGTGTGTGCGTGTGTGGTGTGTTGGTGGCGTGCGGTGTGGTGCAATGTGGTGTGTTGGTGGGGGTGTGGCTGGTGTGTGGTGTGGTTGGTCCCTCGCCACTCCTGGCGGAGGTTCCTGTGTGCTACTCCCCATCACCCCTTGCTGGGTTTCGCTGCCGGTGGTGGTGGGCGTTCCTCGCCACTCCTGGCTGAGGGTCTCGGAGACGGCTCCCCGCCACTCCTGGCTGGGGTCTGCCGGCCGCGGCAGTTGGTGTTTCCGCGGCCAGGGGATTTCCTGTGTTGTGTGTGCTTGTGGCGCGGCGCGTGCTGGTGTGTGCGCTGTGTGTTTGTGGCGGTGGTTTTGGTGTGGGTGTGTCTTCCGTGTGTGTTGGCGCATGTGTGGCGGCGTGTGGCGCTTTGTTTCCCTGGCTGGGGCTTGCTGCTGGTGCTAGTGTGGGTGGGGGTGTGGTTGGTGTGTGGGCGGTCCCTCGCCACTCCTGACGGAGGTTCCTGCGTGCGTTTCCCCGCGGCGTCTGGCTGGGTTGCGCTGCCGGTGGTGGTGGGTGTTCCTCGCCACTCCTGGCTGAGGGCTCCGGGTGCGGTCCCTTGCCATTCCTGGCTGGGGTTCGCCGGCGGTGGTGGTGTGTGGTTGCTTGCCCCTTTTGGTTGTGGTCCTGGTTACGGTTCCCGGTCACTCCTGGCTGGGGTCCGCCGGCCGGGGCGGTGGCCGTTTGCGTGGGGCTGGGTGGGGGTTTCTCGTGGTGTGTGTGTTTGTGGCGCGGTGCGTGCGCGCGTGGTGTCTGTGCTGGTGTGTGTGTAGTGCGTTCGTGGTGGCATGGGTGTGGGTGTGTCTTCCGTGTGTGTTGGTGTGTGTGTGTGTGTGTGGTTGTGTGGTTGGGGCCGGCGGGGGCTTGTCGCTGCCGTGGGTGTGGGTGTGGTGTGTGTGTGCTGTGGTTGGTCTCTCGCCACTCCAGGCTGGGTCTCGCTGTCGGCGGTGGTAGGTGCTCCTCGCCACTCCTGCCTGAGGGCCCCGGGTGCGGTTCCCCGCCGATCCTGGCTGGGGTCGACTGGTGGCGGTGGTGTGTGGTCGCTTGCCACTCCTGGCTGCGGGTCCCGGTCGCGGTTCCCCGCCACTCCTGGCTGGGGGGTCCGCTGGTGGCGGTGTCGGGTGGGCCCCTGCCACTCCTTGGCTGAGGGTCTCGGGGGCGGCTCCCCGCCACTTCTGGCTGGGGTCCGCCGGCCGCGGCGGTGGGTCTTTCCGCGGGTGGGGGTTTCCCGTGCGGTGTGTGCTTGTGGCGCGGCGTGTGCGTGTGCTGCCTGTGCTGGTGTGTGTGGTGTGGTGTGTGTTCGTGGTGTCCTTGTTTGTGGTGATGTGGGCGTGCGCGGGCCTTCCGCGTGTGTTTGTGTGTGTGTGTGTGTGCGTGTGTGTGCTGTGTTGGTGGCGTGCGGTGTGGTGCGGTGTGGTGTCTTGATGGGGTTGTGGCTTGTGTGTGGTGTGGTTGGCCCCTCGCCACTCCTGGCGGAGGTTCCCGTGTGCTACTCCCCGCCACTCATGGCTGGGTTTCGCTGCCGGTGGTGGTGGGCGTTCCTCGCCACTCCTGGCTGAGGGTCTCGGTGGCGGCTCCCCGCCACTCCTGGCTGGAGTCCGCCGGCCGCGGCGATGGGTCTTTCCGCGGGTGGGGGTTTCCCGTGTTGTGTGTGCATGTAACGCGGCGTGTGCGTGTGGTGCCTGTGCTGGGGTGTGTGGTGTTTGTTCGTGGTGTCTGTGTTGGTGGTGGTGTGGGCGTGGGCGCGCTTTCTGCGTGTGTTTGTGTGTGTGTGTGTGTGTGCGTGTGTGGTGTGTTTGTGGCGTGCGGTGTGGTGCGGTGTGGTGTGTTGGTGGGGTTGTGGCTGGTGTGTGGTGTGGTTGGTCCCTCCCCACTCCTGGCGGAGGTTCCTGTGTGCTACTCCCCACCACTCCTGGCTGGGGTTCGCTGCCGATGGTGGTGGGCATTCCTCGCCACTCCTGGCTGAGGGTCCCGGGTGCGGTTCCCCGCCACTCCTGGCTGGGGTCCGCCGGCGGTGGCGGTGTGCGTCTCCCCGTTACTCCTGGCTGGGGCCTGTTGGTTGTGGTGGTGTATTTCGCGGGTGGGGGTGTCCCTTGTTGTGTGTGTTTGTGGTGTGTGTGGCTGTGCGCGGTGGCTGTGCTGTGTTGTGTGTTGCGTGTTTGTGGTGTCCGCGTTGTTGGTGGTGTGGTGTGGTGGTGCGGTGGGTTTGTCTTCCGCGTGTGCTGGTGTGTGTGGTTGTGTGTGTGTGGTGTGCCGGTGTTCTGCGGTTTGGTGTCCCTGCCCCTTTTGGATGGGGCTTGCGGCTGGTGTTTGTGTGCCTGTGGTTGGTGTGTGGTGTGGGTCCCCCGGGTCATGCGGTTAAGGAGGAGTGTGGTGTGTCTGGTGTAGGCCACTTTCACCTCGTCCCCTATGGCGTCCCCATAGTGAGGCCATGCCGCCCGGATGGCGCGAGTGGGTATCGAGGTGGGCCAGCCCCCCTGTGCTGCCCATGCCTTGCTGACGGCGTGTGTGGCCGGCTGGAGGGCGGTGGTGGGGTGTGTCAGGTGGAGTGCCTGGAAGCCTATGGAGGCGTTCAAGACCCAGGTGTGGTAGTACGCCAGGCTCTGGTGACATAGGGAGAGGGGCTTTCTGGTCGGGGACGCATATCTGGGGAGATGGGCCAGGTGTGACTGCAACTTGGGAGGGATGGTGGTATCCTCAGGGTTGGCGGCCTGGATCACCCCCAGGGTGGGAGGTGGTTTCAACGACTTGCATGGGGGGTCCTTGTGGCCCTAGGGTGCGGGCCGTGGCAGACCCCTTGATCATGGCCACCGACTTTGTGGGGTGGACAATGAGGTTATTGCGGGAGAGGTAGGAGATGGTCACATGCAGCAAGTCGTTGGCCTGCTGGGTGACCGTTGGTCCGCCGTCTGGGGTGTGGGGCTCGTGTGGGGTGTGTGCGACCGTGAGGTTGGTGTCGTCCGCGAGGCCCACCAGGGGGGAGAGGAGGGGGTAAGGTGCGTAGGCCGGGTAATCCTGTTCGATTGTGAGGGCCACGGGGAGTGTCACGAGGAGGTACAGGAAGGGGCCTTCCGCTCCTCCTTTGGGGACCCCGCTGCCCGGCTCAAGGAAAGCGGTGAGGCCTGCTCTGGTGCCGACTGTGTATTTGCGGGTGCGGATGTAGCTGGAGGTGAAGTTGTAGAAGGGGAGGTCCATGCATTCCCACACCGCCTCCAGAAGGAGCCAGGGGGTGTTGGGGAAGGCTCCCTCGACGTCGAGGGAGGCAATGCTGAGGTCTACCGGGTCCATGTCGGCGATGGTGTCCTGGAGGAAGATTGCCTCGTGTGGGGACCAGCCTGGGATGGCCCTCCAGAGGCTGGCCGGTATGTGGGGGTCCAGGTGGGGGCGGATGCGGCGCAGGAGGATGGTCCAGATGATTTTGACCTCCGTGACTGCACGCCAGTTGTCCGGGTTGGCCCCGTCCCCCTTTTTGTAGGGGGGGGGGACGACGTTTGCCCAGTCTGGTGGCAGGGGGGAGGCGCTGGGCGACGATGCGGAGGTGGTGGGCGGGGAGGTGCTAGTATGGCTCCGCTGGGTGGCCGTCGTAGCCCGGGGTTTTGTGTTGCCGGAGACTGTGGATGGCCCTCCAGACATCGTGGATGACGAAGGGACGCTTTTCCAGTTGCCTCCTCTGGGCGTGGTTGAAGACCTGAGGGAGGCGGTTGACTTTGGCCTGGGTGTCTATGTCCAATGTGTCTTCGGTGGGCATGTGTTGATGGAGGAAGCTGTCTTGGGTGGCTTGGAGCACGGTGGCTGGGTCGTTGGTGAGGAAGCCGTCCTCCTGCCTGACCGTGGTGAGTCCTGCAGTGGTGGATGTGGCGGCGGGTTTGGGGGGTGTTGGTGTGGAGGAGGGTTGCCAATTGTTGCTTCATGCCAGAGGTCATGGAGCATGTCCCTCAGGGCCGTGGGCGGTCGGTCTTCCTCAGTATGGGGGTGCTGCTTGAAACCGCAGGCGACGGCGGCTGTGCGCATGGCTGTGAGTAGGTCGCTGGGGTCCGGTTGGATGCGCTGGGCGTGGTCTATGGCCCTGTGATCTTGTGACCAGGCCTGTTTGTCGTGGAGTGGGGACATCTTCAGGGGGGGTGGTAGGCCTTGGTCTGCATCCTCTGGGGGGCTGGGGGGAAGGTTGGGGATGGTGAGGCGGATGTGCAGGGGGCTGTGGCCTGTGGGTCCCAGCGGGAGGGGCCAGTATCGGGCCTCTGCCCGGATGATGGTGATAAGGTCGCCATAGCATACGTCGATGCGGGAGGGGGCGGCCTCTGTTTGTTGCGGGAAGTGGGATCATTGGCCTTCGAGGTTGGCTGTCAGGTCCACGAGCCCCAGCATTTTGATGGTGTCGCGGACTGCATGGTCCTGGGTTGTGGCTTGGTCCGCCAGGGTGGGGGCAGCGTTCATGTTGCCGATAATGATTGTGGGGGCGAGCATGGCCATTTGGCGGTATGCTTCGGCCAGGGCCTGGAGGAAGGGTTCTGTGGCGTCGCCGGAGGGGATGTGGGCGTTGATGACGTTGAGTTGCCATCCGTCCCAGACAACCTCGTAGACGCTTAGTCTCCCTGGGATGCTGAGGTGGTGGACGAGGTGGACGTGGATGCCGGCTCGGGCATACAGGGGGGTCCCCTTGTGCCAGTAGCATTTGTACGCTTTCTGGTCCGGGGTACATATGGGCGCGGTTTCTGGAAGGTCGTCGCGTTGTAGGCCTTGTTCCTGGAAGGTGAGGAGGTGGGGAACTCACTCCGCCCCCTGTGCCATCGGGAGCTCCTGGAGGGCGGCCATGGCATCCTTGGAGTATGTGATCGCCGGGTGCCTGAGGTCGAGGATGTTGACGGTGGCCTCGGTGGGGGCGGGCCGGGGCTGTGGAGGCTTGCGCCCTCGGCCCTTGCCCCGTCAGGGAGGGGGATTGGGGCTCGGGGACTTTTTGCCTGGTGGTGGGCGCTTGGGTAGGCGTGCTGGGGGGAGGCCCTGGCTCCACTCAGGGGGGAGCTCCCCGGTATACTTGCTGCCTCTGTGTGGCGGTGACGAGCCTGATGGGCTTGGCGCTGTTGAGCTCCAAGGTGCCGCCTTCTGGCTTGTCTGGGGCGCTGTTGCCCCGGTCTAGCTCCTCTTGGCGGTGCCAGACCCGGACTTGTACCCCATCGTTGGGGCCTAGGTCGCGGAGGCGGTACTGGAATGTGCCCTAACACAAGATCCAGTCGCTCGTGTTGTTGTTGCGGAAGGGCTGCTGGACCTTCGTGCCCTTTTTGAATTCTTGGTACGCTTTGGGTTGGGGCGGTGCCGGTGGCGGGAGGGAGGATGATGAGGATGCTTGGTCCGGGTCGGGTGGTGGTGGTGGTGGGAGGGAGGATGATAATGATGCTTGGTCCGGGTTTCCCGGGAGGGCTGGGGGGGATGCGGGGAGCTCGGAGGTTGTTGCCCTGCCGTCCTTTCTGGCTTGCTGGGGGTTGGGGGCGGGTGCGCCTCTTTTCCGTCTCGCTCGCTTGGGTGGGACTGGAGGTGGTGAGGCACGGGGGGCATAGGGTCCGAAGAAAGGGTGCGTGGCCTGCTGGTCCGGATCCCTTAGCGGGGGCTGTGCCGGCGTTTGCATGGTCGCTTTCGCGTGGCTGCGCGTGAGTCGGCGAGCTTGCGTACGGTGTCTGGGGGGTCTGTTGGCCATTGCAGTGCGGCTGGGCGGTTGTCGAAGGGGTGGTTGAGGCGGTAGGCCTCATGGCCTCTGCCTGCTTGACCCAGGCCTCCGTGGGTTCCGGCGTGTCTGGACTGCCGGGGGATCCTTGAGCCCAGTAGAGTGCTGCCTGGAGGGCTTCCCACGGGGCGCCTTCCCGGCCTGTGAGGGTGGTGGCTTGGAGGATTCGCTGCCGGCCTTGTTGGGGGTCTTCCGGGTCTGCTTCCGGGGTGGAGGCCTGGGCGGCCATGAGCACTCAGTGTGCCCAGTGGAGGACCCACCATTGGGCATCTGCTTTGAGGATGTGGACGGCGGGTTGTTTGGGGGGGGTGTCCACTGTGTCCCGCGACGCGATGCCTAGTTCTATCCTGGAGGGGTGGAGCTGTGGTAGGGCCCGGCAGCTTAGGAGTTTTATGAATGTTCTTAACCGCATCAACTTGTTCTGGGGCTGACGTCCCCGAACGAAAGTGTTTAGAACAACATATTATGATATGTACACGGTTGCTCTGATGGTAAGGTTAGATGAACGCTCAGATACCCTGTGGGGGAGGGGGGGGGTTCCGGAAGGGGCAGCGGGCTGAAGGGGTCGAGAGGAGGGGACAGAAAGTCGCTGGATGGGCGGAAAAAATTTCGGATGTCCCGGGAGGCGCTGGAGGGGCGGGGGGCAGGGGCAGACGGACCAGGGCACCTAGTAGCGGTGGGCCTAGCAAGGAGAGGTAGGTGTGTTTGACGGTAGCGTGTCTTGGAGCGTGGGGGTGGGAGAGGGGGAGTGGTCTTGGCGCCCTTTGGGGGCGCCCAAACGATTGTGGTCTGATGGGATTGTGATGATCAATGGCGTTTTTGTGGTTGCCGGGGGCGTGAGTGCTGAGGAGGGCGGGAAAGTGCCGAGGGGGGGGGGGGGGCGTGGTGCGGATGCGCAGCTGGATGGGCGTTTGGAGTTTTTTGGCGCGCGACGAGTGGCTGGTTGTGCTTTGGCTGACGCTGGCTTGGACGGTTTTTTTGAGGGGTGTGTGGGGAGCGGTGGGGGGTGCTGGTATGCGGGGCGGGTCCGAGGGGGCATGTGGACGGAGGTACTGAACTCACCGTGCGAAACCGAGAAGGGGTTGAGAGGGTCGGGGGGGTGTGCCAGAAGTATTGGGTCCCAAGGGAGAGGATTGGAACACAGCCAGTCATGCGCTTGGTGGACAGCCTTGTCCAGGTGCTTTACGCGTTCCTCTAGGGCTAGGCAAGGCATGGCCTTGTGCTCGGCACGTGTGGCCCCCGGGATTGGCTGGGAGAGGCAGGACCATAGGGACTTAGGCACCAGAGTTCTCATGAAGTTCCTGCGGTCAGGCTTTGAGGGTCCAGAGAGGCACCAGTGCAGGACAATGGGGCTGAAAAGGGGCCCCCAGGAAGAGATGTATGCCTGGACGTGCTGGTCTAACGCTTTGCAGAAGGCCAGGCAGGATAGAGGGTCCAATGGATGGTGCTGTCGGCACCTCGAACAGTGGTAGTCGTGAAGCATATTGCTCCACTGGTACCCGTGCACATTGTAGCACCCGGACGCCAGTTTGAAAAACAAGGACGAAAACCAGAAAGCTTTATTGTACAGGCTGAAGCTGGGGCCGACCGCTATGTTGTTATGGGATTGCTGCGCCAGTAGGTGGCGGAATTGCTGCGCCTTAAACTTGTGGAGGACAGACAGGTGGTGTACCGCCACTGAGCCTGTGGGGGGGGGGGGGGGGGGGGAGGCCTGGGGTAAAAATCAGGCTTTGAGCTGCCCATTTAGAGAAATGGTCGCAGATTTTGTTGCCAACAAAATTGGCGTGACCTTTAATGCACATGATGTGGAGGGGGTTGGTGATGAGAAGAAGGGCGCTGTGTACGGCGACTGTCCATGTGTCGTCTTGGAACGGGTTGGGCTGATAGACTTGGCATTTTTGAAGGGTGGACACCACCTGTTCGTTGTCAATTAACAAACATACTTCGCATTCGGAAAGTTCCCTGTCAATCAAGCGAATGGCTGTTACCGCCCCCCAGAACTCTGAACCCAGAGAAGAGGAATGCGGTGAGGATAGGCACGGGACTCTGGTTGTGCCGTCGGGTAGAAAGGCCGTGACGGCGGCCGCATGGCCGGACTCACGGGAGGAACCATCCGAATAGAGCCACACCCGTTGTAGGCCGGGGGCCGGCGGCCTGGTTAGTGCCTCCGCAGCATCGTGGCATCCCCACTCGTCGAGAGACTTCTTCTCTAGGTACTGTTGTGCCTGCAGAGCAAAGAGATGGCCGTGTTGGCTGATCCCCAGTGCCTGTGCGTTGTGCGGTGGCGCTGGGGGTTTCGGGATGGTATCTTGAGGGCGCAGAAATTCAGGGACTAGCTGGAAGTGAGAGGCGCGGGAGTAATCCATGACGGCGTGGCATGGCATGTGCATGGTGTAGGACGTGTGGGTATCCACCGAGTAGACCCCGACATGGAACGAGACGTTGGCCCATTTGGAGGTGGCCTCGGTCACCCTTCCTGTGGCCTGTCCTGATTTGAACCTAACAGTTAGCTGGGTGCCAGGCGTTAGATCCCGAATAGCAGTGGGTCTCCACGGGCCTATGCTGTGGAAAGATATGCCTAGGGCATGGATGGAGTCAATAAAGGATTTTTGCACCAGATCCGAGGCCCTCTGGGTCCAGCTGAGTAAAGATTGGACGTACAGGGGGCCAACTGACTTTAGGGCGAGGCCGCAAAGGGCCCGTAATCCATAGTTCACAGTGGCAACGTGGACGCTGTGCGGTAGAAATTTCATACCCATCCCTCCCTTTGGGCGAGCGGCAAAACAGTCTTTGGGGGAGACTAGACGTGTGATGCTTCGAGACGCAACTTCCGCCCAGATGAGTGACTGAAGTTTTTCGAGCTGGTCCGGGGAAAGAGAGTGGGTGATTAAGCGGTAGGCGAGCGCTGGGACCAGCTGAGAGTTCGTCAGGCGGACCTTCTCACTAAGTGTAAGAGGCAAGGGGGAGAGTTGAGCAAAATGACTCCGGGTCTCCGCCTTGAGCATGTGAAACAGGCCCTTTGCTTGGTGGCAAGTAAAAAGAAAAAAACCCCAGGTATTTATAGCATGTGTGCGGGCGACCCGTTTTTTTGTTGTACGTGAGGAATTCCGAGCCCCTGGGTGTCAGAAACGCTTATTCGCGGGCTGTGCCATTGGCGTGGACTTCGGTTTTAGACACATTCATGTCCTGACCCGAGTCCCTGGCTGGTGCATCGAAGTAGTTGAGACTGTTTTGGATGTAGGCGACGTCCTCACTTTTGATCAGGATGTTGTCGATGTAAGCGTGGTGGCTAGTGCGGGCATTTGCCCGGGGGGGGGGGGGACCAGTGGCAAAGAAATGGTGGAAGAGGGAGCTGAGATAGAGAATGAAGAGGAGGGGGGAGAGGGGACATCCTTTTCGGAGGCCTCTGATTTGGAGGTAAGCGTGGGGAGTGCGGCCATTGATGATGGGGCTGTCTTGAGGGAAGGAGTATAGTTGCTTTATGAGAGAAATTGTGGAAGTAGAAACATTTGCCCGTTCGAGGACGGTCCAGAGTGTGCCATGGGGCACCGCATTGAAGGCTTTATTGAAATTGATGAACAGCGAGTAGCTCTTCTTTGATTTCGCATAAAGGGCTTTGAGATGATACAGATGATCACCGCATTGGTGGCCGGGAAGGCCACCGTGCTGGATTTCTGAAACGATGTCGTGTGCAAAAGCCTGAGCGCGCAGGTGTTTGCAGGCAAAAGTGGCCAAGAGTTTGTAAATACAATTTAAGACGGCAATAGGACGGTAGTTTGAAGGGGAGAAAGGGTCGCCTTTTTTATAAAGTAAACATATTTTCGCGCATAGCCAGTGCCGCGGCAGCGGTGAATGGAGGAAGCGGTGTAAAATGGAGTGGAAAAAACGCTGGATGGGTTCCGGACATAGGGCCAGGATGTAGTTGTTTGTTTTGTCCGGTCCCCCGGCTTTTGACGGTTTACTGTGTATTAAGTGGTTCAGGAACTCCTGCCAGGTCACAGGTGGTATGTGGTCGTTCTTGGCTGAAACGGGGCATATGGGCGAATGGGACAGGACCTCTTCGACGAAGTCATGGGGGGGGGCATAATCTGGATGCCCTCCAAGATGAAGTAGGGTGTCCCTGTAAACGTTAGCTACATCTGCCGGGTCACTCAGGAGCTCTTTGGTAGCTGGATCTCTGACAACGAGAGGCTCTAGTTCTTTAGGGCAGAGGGTGGGAGCTACAGTGCTTTTCATCTGGACCCCCCGGACCAGACTGCTGTGAAGCTTTCTCTTCGCTTTGGTTTCGTCGGAGGACAGTAAGGTGTTTACCACGGACTGAACTTCCGCAATGTGCTCGGAAAATGCCGGGGGAGAAGGAGGCGGGGGCGAGCGTAATAACTTTCTGAGCTTGCCGTAGCCCTCTTGGTCCTTGCGCTGCGGTTTTGGACGTGTGATTTTGTGGTACGCAGAACGAACCTGCATAAGGAGAGAATCAGTGGCGGCGATGATCTTCTCCGATGGGGCTCTGGTAGGGGCGTCCTGGAGGTCGCAGCACCAGTCGGAGATGAGCTGTACGCTTTCGGAGAAATGTTGCTTTTCGTCACTAGAAAGCTTCCGAAAAATGCAAGGGGGGAGTGGGGGCTGAGACAGAAGGATCGGGGAGGGTCATTGAAAGACCGCAACCACTGGCTGGTGGTCAGAGGTGGTGTAGTCCATGAGGACCGACACATGCAGGAGGGGAAAGTGCGACACCAGGCGAGGGGACGCAGAGATGTAGTCTAATCTTGCTTCGCTCTCCCAGCGGTCACTTGCGTAGCGTGTATACTGCCTGAGGGAGGGGTGCTCTCACCTGAACGTGTCCACCAACCTAGATGGGAGGTATTCCACTTCCCTCGTGAGCCAGTGTCACTCATGCAGATCCACCAAGCTGTGCTGGTCAAGTTCAGGATCCAGAACGCAGTTAAAATCACCTCCGAGGATGTGATTGGGATGATCGTTGAAATAAGAAGCAAGGACTCGCTGTATGGTGTCACGCTACGGAGCTTGGGCCCCCATGCGCACCGGGGGGGAGTAAACTGAAAAGACGTGCAGGGGAGTTGCTTCCAGAAGGGATATTTTGGCACCACAGATAAGGCCGTCGCTGTCTCTGGGCGGGACACAGCTGGTATATCTCGCGATGCACGGGCCTGCAATGACCGACACCCCGTGTTTGTGGGGGCAGACATTCGAGAAGACTTTAGCGCGGTCATTGCCGAAGGCGTACCGCTGTGGGAGGAGAGGGGGAGAGTTTCACTCTTGAAGGAGTATAATGTCATATCCCTCGTTTAGGAAATGCAAAATTGACGCGGACATGTTCTGGCTCTTTGCCGTGTTGAAGGACACGACACGGATGGCCGGGACGGAGGGAAGAGAAGGGGGGGGGGCGGCGCAAGCATCTGGGCTGGAAGGGCTTGTGCACTTGGGGGGGGGGGGGGGAGGAGGGTGTCTGAATGGAGGAATAGCGGGCATGCAGGGGGGAGTCCGGTGTCAGGGGCGCTGGTATGTGGGCAGGGTCCTCATTCTGTATTGAGGGGTTCTGGTCGCACTGTTCTAGTGTAGAAATTTGTGAGTGAAGTGCTTCTGCGTATGCTTTGGGCGAGTGGTGTAGGGCTGTGTCACAGGCAGTGCGAAGAGAGGGCTGTATAGTCAGGTCTGTAGAGACACTTGTGTCTGGGACCAATACTCTCGGGTTGATGTGTGATTGCTCCACAGGGAGAATCTCCGCGATGTGAGAGAGGGTGTCGGTGAGGGGGGCACCGTGCACGCCCAAGCGGGCGAGGACCTCTTGACACCGTCTCATGTTACGTCTTCTGCGGTGGCACTGACGGGTGGGAGGGGGGCAGAAAGAATATGGGGACGGATAGCATTCGGTAGACTCATCAGAGCTCCCCACAAGGGAAACCACAGGACTTTGTGGTCCGGCATACAGTGAGCGCAGATCAACCCGGTCAGGGCATACCTGGCAGTCACAGGGGCTTAAGGAATTCATGTTACGCACAGGGGGAGTGGTGAAGCGATGGCGTTGCCATGCCTGAGAACATGCAATAATGGTGATGGAGGGTACTCGTGGTCTTGGAGTGAAGACCACGTCTCGTGTGCACAGAAGGGTGACGCCGAGCGCAGGTTCATTAATTTGTCTCATGTTGCCCTGGGTCAGGGGGCTCTGAGGATGTCGTATGGAGGTCTGTTCCTACACCAGCGTGACGGAAGACAAGGTATACCCTGCAGTCTCGGGGAATGAGCCGCTTCTCCACTGTGCCATAGTCGCGGGCTGGGATTTGGTGTTTCCACTTGTCGCGGGCTTCCCCAGAAATTAGGAGGAGGCTGCGGCGCTGTAGGAAGACTTTTTGCCTTTTCTCAAAAAGGGTGGACCCGGGGAGGGGACGCGGTTCGAAAACCATTTCCGCACCTGACCCAAAGGAGCCGGCCAGGACATAAGGGCCTAGCTGAGGGACGTCTACGTGGCTCCACAGGCCACTGCCGGGCTCGTATCGAGCAACTGACCACATATTGGGGCATAAGAGAGAGGAAGGCAGGACCTTGGCGCAGGCAGAGAATGCCCGTAGCCCAATCGCTTGAATAACCTCAGGAGGGGTCGGTTCAGAAGGTTCAACTTCTTTTGATTCTCGATTGTACCTGAATCTGCAATGAAGCATTGTGCGGTGCCCCTCGGACAGCCACTGGTGATTTTCATCTGCACTGAAGGACATCACCAGGGCTTCTTCTTCTTGTGAGAAAAATTCGTTGGATATGAAGGCTCCTGCTATTTCCGGGATGGGGTCAAAGATTTTCCCCGTTTGGAGGTGGAGCTGTGCGTTCTTTTCTTTGAGGGAGAGGGGCTTGCTTGTTGACTGGTCCCTCGCGAGACTTAGTTGTTCCGCGCTGCCGTAGGCAGTTGCCGCCTCGATGACACGTGATAGAAAATCCTGGGCTCCCGAAACTAGGGGGTTGGCGGGACCCAAAAGGTTGTCGCGCGCCGCCCTGTCAGGGCATTCGGGGTGAAACACGAGTTGTGATACAGTGAAGCCTTCCGCAAGGAGCGCGGGATTCGTGATGAACATATTTCACTCGGTAGACTCGCACCTTAGCCATGGGGGCACTGAACAAGGAAGTGTGCCGAATTTTCCCAAGCAGGGAGACCCCGAACATTACATCAACGTCCAGCGTGGATGACTGGGCGCGAACTTCTACCAGATCTGGATCAGGAGGCTCGGGGAGGGGGTTGAAGCAAGCCTTCACTGGGGAGGGTGGGGGAGGGACATCTTTGTGCACATTTCGGGGGGAAGCGGATAGGTCCATCTTGTGTCCCGGGTGTTTGGAGCGCCACGAGGAGTATCCTCCCCAAGAGATCATGGCTCCCATAGTGCCCCGATACGTGACCAGGTTATTCTCTTGGAAGAGCATGTAACTCATGGAACTGAGGGAATCTCGTTTGGGGAGCAAGGGGATGTTGTGATAGTTCATGCACGCATCAAACTCGTGGTGTCTTCTGGGAATGGCCCCTAGGATACCGCACCGTCGCGCGGCTTCGCTAGTAAAGAGGAGTTTCCACACGTCAATTTGTTTGAAGTTCGGCGTGGCCTGTTTGGTTGCTTTGGAAGGGACAACTTTGAAAGTTTTGTCCTTCCCTAGATCGGAACCACGGATGCAAAAAACTTTGCCAAGCGTCCACAAGGGGTGTTGTAAGATGGTGGAGGGAAGCTTCTTGGCGAGGGGGGTTGGAATGGTGTAGTCGAAGCGGAACATATGTTCGGAGGATGATTGTAGATTGTAGGGTGGAGGTGTGGGATGTCCCTGCAGCTTACGAGTTGATCCATGTGGAAGGTGGTGACGGGATCGTTGGGGCCTTGCGGTAGTGGGGGCATCGCTGGGATGGCTGTGGGGTCGCAGTGGTGTTTGTGGGCGGGGAGGGTGTATAGGGCGGCAGTGATGATGTGGTGGGCTTGCCCCTCCAGGGCGATCTGGCGCTCCGCGCCGAAGTCCTTTGGTAGATGGGCTGTGGGGTGGACGGTGAAGAGGGCCAGAGCGCGTTGGTGGGCCTCTACTCCCCCGTCTGGTGCCTGCGCCAGTTTGTCCCCCGCGATGTGGTGGTGTTGGTGTTTTGGCGGGGGCGCTCCAAGGGCAAGGGACTCTACCCCGTGCAGGGGGATGGCGTGTTCCTTGGACCTGTTGGGCAGGATGTATATGCCCGGGTCCCCTGGTATGGTGCCCAGGTACATGTTGCCAGTGATGGTGGGGGCCGGGAGCGGTTGGCGCTGGGGCGGGCTGCATGGGGTTGAGCAGGGTGGGTCATGGTGCTCACACCGGGGGTGGTTGATGCCGTATGGGGTGATGTGTACGGCGAAGGGTCAAACGGCGCGCTGTAGTTTGTGGGGTTGTATGTTGTTGAGGCGTGCCACTGCCCGTGTGTGGGAGGGCCCTTCGCTGATCCACACGGCGTCCACCCGTGATGCAGCTGGGTTCAGGCAGTCCATGGCGGGGGGGGCGCTGATGCGGGGAATGATGTGGTCGTTGTGGAGGGTGCGGGCCTTGCGGATTGCGTCGGGTCGGTGCTCGGCCTCCTGGCCGGGGCCGTGTACTTGTATTGTTCGAGCGGTCTGCGGTGTGGAAGGGGGTTGGCCAGGAGGGGGCGTGATGGAGGGTGGGGTGTGGGAGGTCCCCCCGAGTTCCCCAAGTGTACGGGGTGATCGCGGCGGTCCCCTCCGCCTGTATAGTGTATTGCTCGTCGTGTCAGTGATGGGTGACGAGGACGTTGGGGGCCGTCAGCTCATCAGCGCAGAACTGCAAGAAGCGAAAGCCCCACAACAACCGGACGACTAGATGCCCCAAGCACCGCCCCCATCAACCGCACAGGAAAGCCACCACAGAGAGCCCCACACCCAGCCCATCACCACAATGGAGCTCCACCCACAACACCGCACCACCCCGGACCGCAACGGGTTTCGGGACCTACCGCGAGAATGGGCGTTCCCCAACGGCACGCTCCGGTGGGACGAAATCACACCGGGATTCCAGGCCATCCCTCTCCACTCAATCACCAAACCAACCACCAGCTGGACACTAGCGACGGACCGCCACCACCTTCTGCTCTCCGTCCAAGGGGATGCGACCATCACACCAACGGAGGGAGACCCCTTAACAGCAGCCCCCGCCCACGCCGTCCACATACCCCCACAAGCATCATCGGCACCAATGACGGTACACCCGGGCCGCACCCCATGGCAAGCCATCGTCATCACCTACCCAGCCCCCAACAACCACACACACACCTGGCAGCAACGGTGGGAGGACATCCGTGGGGACCTCCTCCAGGAACACCTAGTGCTCACACGCACCCACCACACCCTCCACCCGGTATGAAGAGTAGGCCAAGCACCACACAGCATACACAGCCCGGGGTTATGGGCGTACGCCACACCCATGAACCCACAAGCAGCGGAGGACGTCAAGACCGCAATGTCCATCCAGCAGGCCCAGACCGAGACCCCGCACCGCAAGGCCCAACGAGGGTACACCAATTGGTGGGCGTACCAAGACCACGACACCCTTACCCCCCCCAGGCCAGAGCACCCCCCTCAGACACCAACCCCACCGCCCTCCTCCAAGCCACAGCAGCGGCAGCCACCCAGGTAGGGGCCCCGGAAACCTGGAGCCTGCAATACCTGGTCGAAACCAAAGTGGCGCCCCACGCGAAAGCCCAAGAAAAGCCCCCATCGCCGAAGCAACTCCACCCCCCACCTCAAGCTGGACACAGTGGAGCACAACCCCCACGATGAATGGGCGACCCACTACATCATCCCCCACACCACCACCCGCAAGAACAACACCGCCAAGATCACGGTCATCCGCCACCTCCCCCACACGAAGACGTCTTCGAGGGTGGGAGAGGCGGGGGGGTGCAGTGTTGGATCGTTCCAGGTGATGTAGTACCCCGCCTTGTTTCCGGGGTCTTGCTGTATGGTGATGGCGGCGGTGGCGTCGTCTTCAGGCGTTCATCGATGCGGATTGTGGTCAAGGGGGTGGAGGGTGATGGTGTGGCGGTGTTTCCAGCTGTGGAATGCGAGGAGGGTGTGGAGGTCGTGCCTGGTGTCCCCGGTTGGGCGGGTGTAGGTCGCCGCTGCGGCTTCCAGGAAGGTGTCCATGGTGCCTTTCCAGGTGTCTTCCCAGAGAAGGTCGTCCTCGGTGCCCCACTTGTTGCCCTCTCCTTTCTCCTGCCTCCACCCCTGGAGGGTCTCTTGGTCCGCTGGAAGCTCTCGGTGGACAGATTGGTGGTACTGCTTGGCGTCGATGGCGTGGGCTAGGGTGCCGGCCAGTGTGGCGTAGATGTCCTTTGGGGGGGGGGGGCGTGGCGGCGCGGTCGGGTTCCGCGTTCTGGTCCGCGGTGGCTGCGGGGGATACGGGGCGGGGTTGCATGGGATGGTTGGGTTCCTGCGGTTCCTTGGCTTGCTGGTGGGCGTGTGGGCGCGGGGCCATTGCTGCCAGTAGGTGTTGGATGGCCAAAAGGATGTCGTAGTCGTCGTCCCAAGGGCAGTGGGCTGCAGCGCACGTCCTGTCGGGGGAAGCGGGGGGACGGTGTGGCTGCGGTGTTGCGGGGCGGTGTACGCTAGGGTGGGCGACGCGTGAGGGTGGTGGCGTGCTCGCTCCGCTGTTCTGTTCCCCGTGACCTCTGACCCTTGGGGTGTGGTGTGTTGCGCCTTTTTGCTCGTCTTCCCCGGGGGGCAGGGTCTCGGTCCTGGGGCGGTTCGGAGAGGTTGAGTGCGTGTTCGGGGGTTTCCTCTGTGTGGGCTGAGAGTAGGTGGCGTGGTCCGTGCAGGTGATGTGGTGGGGGTGCTGGTGATGCTGGTTCTCGGGGTGGTGTGGGCGATGGAGTGGGTGACTGCGCCGCTGGCGGTGCCGTTGGTGAGGGTAGGCGATAGTGCAGGTGAGGCGGTGCAGGCAATGTGTTAGTTGATGGTGAGGTTGGTGGGTCAGCCGGTCACTGTTGTCGCTGTCGCGGTCGCTGGTGGTGTTGGCGCTTCTGGTGGTGTCGGTGATGCTGATGGTGAGGGCTTTACTGAGAGTGCCACTGGTGTTGGTGGCGATGGCGCCTCTGGTGTTGTTGGTGATGCTAATGGTGAGGGTGGTGGTTCGGTTGGTGATGGCGAGGGTGCCGATGGCTGACGTATCAGGCGGTGGTGTTGCCGGTGGTGTCAATGGTGAGGCCGCTGTCCCTGTGCGCTGGCAGTGTAACGTAATCGGGATGTGGCACATCATGGTGGTGAGGGTGCTGTAGATGTCACATCGGATGGGCCGATGTCGCCAGCGGTGGAGGTGCGGTAGGTGTTATGGTGGTGAGGGTGGCGTAAGGGACGCCTCGAGTGACGCCCAGAGTGGCTGGTGTACTGGGTGGTGGTGGTGGGGAGCAAAGGTGTCCTTGGACTGCGGGTAGAACTGGTCCGGTGTTGGTGGTGCTGGTGGTGTAGACATGGATGCGGTTGAAGATGCCAGGCTCCTGGCAGTGTGTGGGGTGATGGTGCCGCTGGCGAGGTCGATGGTGAGCGCAGGTGTTGCCATGGGGGTGGTGCTGGTGGCGTTGGCGTTGCTGATGGTGTCACAGTTGAGTGTGCTGCTGGTGATGCTGACGGCGTGTGTGCGGTGGTGGTAGTGATGTGGGTGACAGTTCATGATAGTTCATTGAGGTTGGTTAGCGGTGGTGGCGATGTCAATGGCAGGTGCTGTTTCTGGGTGTGAGTCCGCGTGCGAGGGGTCCTTGGCCTGTTGTCGGCGCTATTGGCCGTCCTGCCTGCTGGTCCTGGTGATGATCATCGTCATCTGGCCCTGTTGGTGTTGGGTGGCCGTTTCTGGCGGAGGGTGATATCGCTGGTGGGGTTACGGCGGGTGTTCCTGCGGTGTTATGGTGTTGGTTGTTGTTGAGGTTGCCGTCGCTGGTGTTTTGGGTGGTGCTGGTGATGGTGCTGCTGGCTGTGTGGCGGGGGGTGTAGGCGATGCCGCTGTTGTTCGTGGGAGGGGGGATGGGATGGGGGAACCGTATTCAGGTGGTGGTGCCGCCGGTGGCACGGGTATTCAGGATGATGTGGGTGATGCATCGGTTGATGGTGCTGCTTGCAGTTGTGTTCCTGAAGGCCGTGTAGGTGACGCGCTGCGTGTTGGCGTTGGTGATGCCGGCAGTGTTGTCGGCAATGCCCCGGTTGCTAGTGCCTGTTCTGTTTGCGAGGTTGCTGTAGGGGGTGGTATGGCTGGTGTGGCGCTGGTGAGGTTGGTGTAGGTGGTGTCAGTGTGGGCGGCGTCATCGTTGATGCCGCCAGTGGGGGTGGTGCCGGTGACAGTTCAGCTGATGCTGTTGGTGTCGGCTGTGCGGTTGTTGTGTCGGGCGTTGGTGGTGTTGGTGACGTTGATGATGATGTTGGTGTCCGTGGTGCTCCGGGTGTCGGCGTCGTTGGCGACGTTGATGGTGAGGGCGCTGCTGGTGGTGTTTTGGCGGTTGGTGCCGGTGCTGGTTCTTCGATGCTGAGGGTGCCGGGGGTGTTGGGTGCGGGTCCCTGACGTCGGGGTATCTCCTCGCCACTCCTGGCAGAGGGTGCCGCTGGTGTTGCTGCTGGTGAGGGTGGTGGTTGTGATGGTGTTGTTCATGTTGTTGGTGCTGCATCGGGTGGTCGTTGGTGATCCTCCGGGTGATGTCGATGCTGCCGGGGGTGATGCGGATGCTGAGGGTGTTGTAGGTAGGTGGTGCGCCGTTCTGCGGTGCAGCTGGCGTTGATGACCGTGAGGGTGGCGGTTCTGGGTCCGGGTGGTCCCTGGCTCTTGTTTAGTGTGTGCTGTTGCTATTCCTGGCTGGGTGCCCGGTGGGTGGCGCTGGTGTTCGTTCGCCAGTCCTGCTGGCGTCCGTGATGACGCCGACGGTGAGGGCGCCGTAGGTGATATACTGTGCTGGGGTCGTGGATGTTGGTGATGCTGGAGGTGTTGTAGGTGACATATCATGGTTGCTGTCGATTCAGGTGACGTCGTTGGCGGGGCTGGTGTGGGTGGTGCTGTGGGTGGTAGCGTTGCTGGTGATGCCGATTGTGAGGGTGTTGGAGGTGATGCTTTGGTGGTTGGCGTTTCTTGTGGTGGCCTGATAGTGAGGGTGTTGCTGGTGTTGGTGCTGGGTGTTGGCCTGCTGTTGGGTGCTTGGCCGTTCTGGGCGTAGTGTCCCTCCAGTTCAGGGAGGGGGCCTGGCGTGCGCTGGTAGTCAGCTGGTGGGCAAGGTACACAAGGTGCACGAAGGGCGGGAGGGGGGCACGGAGAGCTGCAGAGGAAGGGTCGGCACAAGGGACAGGGGAAGGCAGGGGAGCCGGGAATGGAAGGCAGGGGGCAGGCAAAGGCAGGGCAACAAGGAGCAGGAGGCAAGTCACAAGGCAGGGTTGGTGGAGGAGGGTATATGGGGGCACCGGTGTACCTGTTTAAGAGGGGAGAAGGGTGGTTGGGAGGTGTCATCACATGGTAACCCCACCACCGTACCACGCGGTCATGCCGGTGTACCCCCCCCCACTGATGTACCCTAGTGCGCTGCCGATAATCAAGATAATCACAATAGTATATAACTTCGCTCACCCATGGTATCAACATAGTATCCAAAAACATTTGCTTGGGACCATTTGCGAACGATCCCCCCACTTGGATCCCCACATGGACGCATAGGGACACCTTCGAACCTCTTCACGAAACGCACCATGAAAATGGGAAAATTGATAGTGGGGCTTGTGGGTCGCTCTGTAAGCCTTCCCACATGCACTATATGTGCGGTAGACTTAGTCTAGCGCTATGGAGCACACTAGTAGGACATGGGCAAAGCCTTTGCCACGTGCGACTCCATGTATCTTCCTACAACCCGAGATATATAAAAATAGGCGTGAGCATAGCGAAGCACTTACCATGCAGATAACACATACCCTCAAAAGTGGCTCCCACCATGGTATGTCATGACCCTCCGTGGCCATAACTTCACGTTACAAATACGTAGGAACCCAAGAAAAGCTTCTATGCAACACCAACACTCATGCGGTACACTCGAAAGTCGCATGCCTGTTCCTCCCTCTGCCTTCCCTAGGATGGTGCACACATTGGTGGGCGTTCGGTGTGGTCTTCCGGGTTGCTGTTGGTGTGTGGGTTTTGCCAGGTCTTGCTCCGGCGCCATGGGTCGGGTGGGTTATGTACACGTTGGGCTCGGTGGCCTTTCCTGGTGGGTTAGGTTCTGGCTCTGCCGGCTGGGCGGTTGCTCCAGGCGGCTCCGTGAGGCTCTGGGTTAGGGGGGGTGGGGTTTTCCGTGTCCCTTCGCCCCCGCGGTGCCGGCTCTAACTTTCTGGCGGCGGTCCGTGTGGGCGGACCGCTACCGTTGTTGCCCGGCGCGCGGTGGCCCTTTGCCGGCGTGTGGCGGGCTGGTGCGGCCCCTTCCGGGGGTGTGTGGTGGCTTGTTTTGGTTAGACCCTCGGTCAGCATTCCTTGCTTTGGTGTTGTGGTGTGCTGTGCTGCACTGTGCTGCTTTGTGCCGTGTTTTGCCGTGCTGCGTCGTACTGGTCCTTGCTGTGTTGCGGTGCGCCCTGCTGGGCTGCGTCGTGTGGCGCTGTGCCGTGCCGTGATGCGCCGCTCTGTGCCATGTCGTGTCGCGTTGTGCTGTGGCGTGCTGTGCTTTGGGGCGTCTTGTCGTGGTGCGTTGCACCGTGGTGAGCTGCGGTGCGGTGTGCCGTGCTGCCCCGTGTTCTGCAGTGATGGGTTGGTGGAGGTCAGTCCGGCCCGTGTCGTGGTGCGGAGTGCGGGTCGGAGTGTGGCTGGCCGGTGGCCGGGGGGTGCGGTTAGGTGCGGGGTGGCTCGGCGGGTCTGTGCTTTGGGGTCTGTGTGCGCCGCTCGGGCTGGTGGGTCGGTTAGGTGTCCCTGGGGTTGTCCTCTTTGGGGGCCTGTGCTGTGGTCCCGTGTTCTCTGAGGGTCCTGGCCTCTGGCCCTGGGTGCTGTGGCCGCGCCTTCTTCCTCTTCCGGTGTCTGTGAGGTGGCCCTTGCTGTGGCCGGGGTCATCGCCTGGCGACCGAGGGCGTGGTGGTGGGCTGCGTGGCTATGTTCTCGGCGGCTTCCTGTGTGAGTGTAGCCCTCCCTCCCCGTGCAGGTGTGCCCTCCTTCCCCGGTGTGGTTTCTGGTGGTTCGTTGGCGTGAGCCGGTGTGGTCCATACGGCGTCAGATTCATGTTTCTGGGGGCGTGCGCCTCTGGGGGTCGTGGCATGCCCTTCCTGCGTGTGGACCCTGGTGCCCGTCGTTGTGTCCTCTTTCTCTGCGCCTCAGTCTCTGTTCCTTCCCCTTCCGGGCCCATGGGTGGTCTCCTGTTCCCATGTTGTGTCGCTCTCCGTGCCCTGTCACTGTGGGCGCCTGCCCGTCACTTTGGGCCCTTCCTTGCCCCCTTGCCGGAGTGTCCCTTTCTGTCCCTTGCCCCCCCCTTCCCCGTGCCCATTCCCTTCCCGGTTTGGCGGTGGTGGGGTGGGTGGGGGGCCTGTGGGGTGCCGATGGCCCAGGCCTGGGGGTGAATGGAGTGAAGGCACCGGCGGAGGGTTTGGGGGGTGTATGGGGGGGCGGGGGCCCGGAACCGCGTCGCGGAGGAGGGCCTCCCATGCCGCCTGCGGCATGGTGGCGTCCGGGGCGGCCTCGTTGAGGTTTGCGGGGGTGCGGGCGCGGACCTCCTGGAAGGTGTGCACCATGTGCACCCCTTTGCGCCTCTCGCTCCCCCGGCCCACTTCATCCAGCGGCAGAGCTCCTGCAAGGCGGGGGCAGACCACCAGGCGAGGTGGGCGGGAGCCTCGGGGGGGGGGGTCTGAGCTTGAGGCCCTGGAGTGGCGGGAGGAGGACGTGCACGTACGGCGGTGGCGGGCGTGGCGGCGCCTTGGGGAGCGGGAGCGGCGGTGGCGGGGGCGGGGGTGTGAAAGTGCTGCCCTAGGTCGTTGATGGTGCCGGAGGGCTCAGGGCCGGCAAGGCCGGGGGGGCAGGCACGCGAGGAGTCGACCTGAACGCTGCTGTTGGGGGCAGAACCAGATACACGGACACCAACGGAGGCGAGAGCGGCAACAACGGAAGCAAGATCCATGCTGATTGTTATCCGGCAAAAAATCCCAGTCTATGAAGAAAATTGAAGCGGATTATCCTAAGTCCATATCTGTCTGAAAAGATTTATATAAATCCGATTGTGAAAAAATATTTGGCCGATCTGGCTCGCGCACGCGCGTCAGCGGCAAATGGCGATTCCGGGTAAATGATCGGAACGCGGCGGATTTACAATGAATGGACCACGGAATCAGATCCGGCACATCAGAAATATATAGGTCTGATCCCGAGACTGAGCTGCGGGGCGGCGATTCCGCCGAAGCAGAGAGAATGACCAAAATGTAGCCAATCTGGGGCAGATCTGTGAAACTCTGAGCAGATGGGGGCTAGCCGCACTTACACTCCCCCTCCAAAAACACACTGGGGTGTGTCGCTACGTCAACGAAGAACGTAGTGCGGGTAAGTCCCAGAAAAAAATAGAAATGTAGCCTCGATGGGGCGAAATCTGCTTGATCTGACCTGATTTGGGCAGAATTGGCACTGAATCAGGATGGATGAACCTGAATTGAGACAGAATGAGGTGTGACGAACAGTCCTCCGTGCAGTAAAACATTAGGTTAAGTGCTAAAAAGCATGTAAACGTATCGAGAATCGATACCAAACCATGCACTGGTTGGGAATGAGGTAGATTATTGGTGGATTGAGTGGGAGAATCAAGAAATGGAGTGACATCTCGGCGCTCTGACACAGCTTAGCTGTCGCGGGCACGCTACGGTGTCCTCCACGTACTCTACATCGTGTTACTCCCGCTTTTCTCGTTCTGAAAAGTGCAGCATGTGCTTCAGATTTGGCGCATCTGGTGGATGATCACAAGAATCAGCAAGATTGAGAATCAATTTGAGCAGAGATGAAGGAGATGAAACAATCACAGAGAGGGAAAACAAATACAAATGTAGTCTACAGGCCCTAAGTGAACCACAGGAGGTAGGGATGTTTTTCTGTTCACTTAGTTAGGCAAAGCCGTAAACAGATCTTCGAGGAATGAGAGGAGATGACAAGGAAATCAACCTAAATTGTCCTAAAATCAGCAAATTCCCTAAGATGAAGGTGAAATGAAGCGGAATGTCTAGAACTGAAACTACTAACACCTTCGTTTAGACTAGAGTTAATATATATTGTCGTTTATTCAGCTCAATTGTGCTTTCCGGCACGTTGGTTCGCGAGCATCCAACAGATTCCATGAAAATGTGGATCACGTGCTGATGCATCATGATGGGACATGATAGCCCTGGATCCTTGGCATCTAACGCGCCAAAGGTTCGCTGAAGGCGCTTTACTGACAGTATATAACTGAGAGACACCGAGTAGTCCTTTATTTACAGTGGCGGCGGTGTCAATCGACTTGGACAAGGCCCATCTTTCGATTGAGTCCCACAAGACACTTTGATTCACCATTTTCGACAGTTTCAGGTCGGATTGAGCTCACATTGGCGTGTGCCAAAAATACAACGAAGCTTACGGACTTCAGAGGTTGCTGTTAGAAGTCCCTAGAGCTCCTATGTGAAGGTTGTCTGAACAATTGACGTCGGGGTTTTGCTGCAACAGTGCAAGAATGATGGACAAACCTGAGGAATTCAAGTTAAATTCAAGGAATCTGGATCTGAATCTGGACTTTGGCGTCAGCATCACGGCAAATGAAGGTAAGATCTGAGTTCCTGGCGTCGCAACTGGTGCGGCCAGAACTACAGGGGGTGCCTGTAGGGGTGAATGTCGCTGGCCAGCGTTTTTATCATGTACATTTGCTTCCATCTGCACGAGTAGCCAAATTCCAAAGATGCACAGACCAACAGAGACAAGATTACCCCGAATCTGCCTGAATTAAGCCTGAGTTTGGTTTTTTCTCGACACGGCAGCACTTTCCGTGGCTTTCGGCAGCGTATTTACACCTTGTCTGCCGAACGGAGACCAGAGGAAAGTTGATTGACGTCAAATTATCAAACATTCGCAGTTCTCCACATCATTTCGAAATCAGGAAGAATGAACAGTGGATTGAGCAGAATGTGGTTTATTCAAGTCGTCAGAACACTCACATTGGAATAAGTGGTCGACAGGGCGAGGCTGGAGCTTTTGTAGGAGTTGGCAATGCAAGGGTTTCGAACCTACACCCTTGAGCCCTAGCGACGAGTGCCATGACGCCCTGGACTAGACGACTGTTACCCAGATTATGGCTTCGGCGACTCAAGTCACGACGGATCTCCCTCAATTCGGCCAAGCACGAATACATGTGACCACCAACCTGTCTGGTCGGGCCCTCGTACGGCTTGGACGCTGCAAATCAGCGGCCGAACTCGAAGCTTGGTCCTCAGTTGGCTCCTGGGCTGGCCTGACCGCAGGAGGGGGGATCGACGGATCAGCCCTGGAATGTGGCTGCTGAGGGCCGTAAAAGGCTGGATCTCGATTCACCACAGGTCTTTTTCCGTCGCTCTTTACTTGTCTGTCTGGTTTCGACAAACAGTCTGTCAGGAGTACGCCAATTTCGGGGTGCTTCTTGAGGAAGTCGATGAACCCCTTGGTGTACCCATGGACAAAAGAATGGGCTGGTTCCCAGTTGTTGTGACTGGAATCAAAGCCCCTCCACTCACATGGAAATTCCTATTCGCCCTTTCCGTCACGTCTTGCTTCTAAAATCCTCTTGAGTTCGTACTTCCCCCCTTCGATGACCCGATCGGACAAAAATTTCGAAGTCCAAAAAAGGGGTTTAACCCGATCCTTGGGGGAGGGGATCTCTCTCTTGAGGCGATCGCCCGAAACGTCAATTTCCCTGATGACATCCACACGAATCCTCCACCTGTTCTCACCTAGACGCGCTGTAACAGCGAATGGCCCCTCCCACAAGGGAAGAAGCTTATCATCTCCGTCCAGGGTGGTTTCGGATTTTCGAAGCCAAACTCGATCATCGACTTCAAAATTGTGGGGGTTTTTTCGGCCTTGATTCTGGACCCAAAGCTAGTCAGCTTGATGCTTATCGATTTAATTTCGAGACAGTTTTTTCTGCTCGTTGGATTTCGTCCAAAAACAACGAAGCATCTTTACAAGGGCGAGGATTATTCAACGGCATGTTCCACCAACACTTCTTTCGTCCAAAGACAATTTCATTTGGAGAAAGGCCATGGTACAAAGGCGTGGTGTGGTAACGGCGAAGCAATGCGAAGAGAACTTCAAGCCGATGGAAGTCTTTCTCACTGGCGAGCTCCTTACGAAGCATATTTATAACCGAGCGGCCGGCTCCTTCGCCAGGCAGCGCTCGATGTGAGTGGATTTCACATCGGAGGTGGTGGATTCCAAGGCGAGCACATAATTCCTTCCACCATTCGGAGGTGTACTCTTTGCCTGAGTCCGTAGCCACCTCGGATTGGACGTCCCAACCTCTCATCCAGGTCTGCGCGCACCATTTGGCGGCAGCCTTGCCAGTCATCGACTCGATGTTACAAGGCAACACCTGAATGTAGCCGGAATGACGGCACTGAATAAGGAGCACTCCATTGACCTTTTTGTTGGTCCAATGGCACTCTTCGTCGTCGAGTTCACCAAGATAGAAAAAATCACTGGTGACTCTGTTAAAGAGGCGCTCCGGAATAGGATGTGGCCTCAGATGGCCGTGCTTCTTCGCGCTGGGAGGCGTCGAGACAGCACATTGGGCACATCCGGCGGCTACTTTCATGCAATGAGTATATAGCCTTGAGCCAAACAACCTATGTTTAATCATCAGCCATAATCTACGGCCATGTGCGTGGGGGGACTCCCATTTGTGCCAGCAGTTTAACACTCGGGGGGGCAGGGCGTCTGGTACGCACAATTTACCCTCCATCCACAGCTTCCCCCCATCCAACGAATATTCAGGATAAATTCCATCTTTGTGAGCATCTTTGGATTTTAAGTTCTCAAAGACCTCTTTAAACATGGAATCACCCATATAATCGTTGGTCCAGTCACGGATGATGAGAGAATCCTTTGGCAGGGGTGGAGATTTGGCCGGATCTCGACGCTTAATGCCCTGAATCAACCGAAATCCACTTACTGGTCGGGTATACTCGAACCGTTTCACACTCCCTGAGGAGGGATCGGTGACTTTCTCCACGACTTTCAGTGATTTGGTTATAATTTCATGAGCATGCGCCGGATCTGAGAAGGCCGTGATGTCATGACACGGGCATGTGTGCTGTTTAACAGTGCTTTGCATGCATTCACGTCGGATGAGCTTTTTTTCTTCTTGATCCCACTCGATCACGACGTGGCGGTCCTGCTCCGTACCATGGATGTTGGTACTTTGCAGCCCCTCTGAAGCGGGGTAAGCCCATCGGCTCAGAGCATCCGCTACCGTGTTGTGTTTTCCAGGCAAGTACGACACATGGAGGTCAAACAGAGAGAGAAATTCGTGCCATCTGGCCCGTCGACCAGCTGGGCTCGCGACAGTATCAATGTGTTCGGTGGCCCAATACTCCAGAGATCGATGATCCGTTAGGACCTCGACTCGATTGGTGCCAACCCACGATTGGTACTTCTTCAGAGCGCAGATTATGGCATAGGTTTCTTGCTCACGCGGCGACCATTGCATTTGGCGTGGGGCTAGCTTCCGAGACCAAAATGCAAGAGGGTAATGATCACCTGTGGCTTCATCAACCTGTTCAAGGACAGCTCCGATCGCGTACCTAGAAGCGTCGGTTCTTATGTAGAAGGGTCGGTCGAATTTCGGCACATGCAACGTGGCGACTTCGCAGAGGGCCGCCTTCAAGTGATGGAAGGCCTCCTCGCACTCGTCAGTCCACTTGACACGAACCTTTGAACCTGCCTTGCCCGCATCTCTCCCTACCTTCAATAGTTCAGTGAGGGGGGCAGCAAATTTGGCATAATTCGGCACAAAAGTGTGGTAAAAATTGCAACAACCCAGGAATCCTCTCAATTCCGTGATCGTCTCAGGGCGCTTCCACTTCTGAATAGCGACGAGCTTCCCTGGACTGGGTCGTCGGGTGCCATTCTCAAGGAGAGAACCACAAAATTCGACTGATTTGAAAAATAGTTTTCCCTTCTTTGGCCCGCAAATCAGCTGATTGGCATCAAGAATGTCCAAAACCTGGTTCAGCTGCTTTTCATGTAGGGCCACCAGCTCGGCTTCGGTCAGTCCCTCCCCCTCTGTCGCGATGATTATGTCATCTATGTACACACTCACGAAGGCACGAAGCTCAGGATGAGCTGTAAAAAGCACATCCTCCATCATTCTTTGAAAAAACGAAGGGGCGTTCTTCAGGCCCATGGGCATGACCGTCCACTGGACTGGGCCACATGGCGTGCACATACAGGTGAGAGGTCGGCTGTCCTTCCTCAACGGCATTTGGTGAAAGCCGTGACGGAGATCCAGCACAGAAAACAAACGACCTCTTGCCCTCTTGGCGATTTCCTCCTCAATGAGGGGCAGGGGGTGTGAATCCGCCTTTGTTTCGGCGTTGAGGTTGCGAAAATCAACAACCATTCGCCAACCATCAATAGTGTTCTGGTCTGCAGGCGGCGGCTTCGGGACTGTGAAGGGTGCACAGCACCACTCGCTGGTCATACAACCCTCAAGCCAACCAAATTCCCTGAGATTTCTCTCGATTATTTTTCTGAGTATCTCATGTTTGTGTCCATGGTTCTCATAAGGACGCTGTTTCTTCGCCTTGTAACCTTCACGAAGCTCGATGAAGGCTTCACCGAACTGCCCACGGACAGGGGGGGGCTTTGATCAACTTCCCCGAAAGGGTTGTGTCCTTCCGTTCCTCAAAAATCTTGTCTCTTTTCTTGGAACACAACTCAGTGTCCACCTGATCGCCAGGAATTACTGTCGAAAAAACTTTGGCGATTTCTTCGGACTTGGCAGGAAGAATCTTCTTACGGATGTCCCTAAAAAGGTCCGTATCAACTGCCTAATGAAGATAGGTGGGTCGAGTGTCGACATTCCAGAGATTCTCTTCGTGATCCAGCTCCTCGAAAGGATCTATGAAAGCTTCCACACGGGGTTTTTCATAAAAAAATCTGAATTTGCGGCGCGAAGAAAATTTTTTTGTCGTCCGTGCGCCGTAGATTCTTTTGGATGTAGATCGTATTGGGGAAGAGGGAGACGAGGCGGATCCATTTGACGTTGGATCACCTTGGGCATCTGACGGACAAAAATCAGAAAAAATAGATTCATCATCAGTACCACGCTCAACCTCAGATTCAGACCCAACACAGGAATCACTACTAGCATCAGCAGAATCAGAGTCAGAAAGCTTTCCATCCACCACGAATGCAAGCGAACTCCAGGCCCGCTGTGGCAGGGGACCTGTGTCGTCCCTGGCATACAGCTTAATCTTCCTGGGAAGTTCGATGTAATCTACACAAATGTCTTGCAATTCCTGAAACCAAGGCTTGTCGTCCCACAAGGGCACAACTAAAATCGCCTGGGTTTTATCTTGCTTGATTTTGTGGATGACCTGCTGGATTAAGTGAAACGGAGGATTAATCCATAACTTCTTGTCCCATTTATGGGTCCAAGCGTCGCGAAAGTGCTTGTCAAAACGCTTGTTCTCGCGGTTAGCAAAGGCATCATACTGTGGCCAAAAGGAATGGTGTTCGTAAAAATATTCACAAATTGTATCGCGCCATTTGTCGACAACTCTGTAGGATGAAGAGTGCCAGCGCTAAGGGCGTCGTGGCTGGGAGTCCCTACGAAGACATTCTAACTCTCGGGAGTAATCGGCACTCCCATTCACCTCTGCAATGGTGACATCTTCGCCAAACTTTGGTGTAACCTTTTGCTTCAAAAATTCTTCTGCACTTTTAAACCCTGCGTGCAAAAAACGAAATTCAGGACGCTCCAAGGGACCTGACTCCAGCAAAAAACAACGCCGATGACCTACGGGCGCCACCCTGTTCTTGCGAAGCCAAGGATGGCCCAAGTAAAGGTCATACTTTATGTCGGCACGATAGAAGTAGTCATCCTTAAGGATAACTTCCTCCACATTGCCATCTTCCCAAAGGTCTTGAGCGACCAAATGAGTTGATATATAACAACCGCGTTGCCCACCTGCGAGAGAATGTCCAGAAACTCCCTCGAGGGTAACAGGATGAGGCGAATCAAACACGCAGTCGTCGGGTAAGAAAGAATTGGATTGGAGATTTACCTCCGATCCATTGTCACACAAACAAGTGGCGAGGTGGAAATTGCCCTTGCAATCAGAGACCCACAGCTTTGTGACAAACTGACGGGCCCTGTGCTTGGACTGTACACCAACCTCGTCCACTACAACAGGAGGATCCGCTGCCGGATCCAGGGGAGAGGAGACAAGCGACCCTACATCAAGTAGTGGTCGAGAAGGAATCTGGGGATCATGCCTGAAATCGCCTGGGGAGGGGCGATTTTCGTGGCTCCCCTAGGCGTTCTGACCTCCAGTAGCTGCGTTAACATTATGGACACACCCTGATTCGTCGACCCACTCATCTTGGAGCGGATCATCTGCTGGATTCAAGGCATTTTCAACGTAATCTCGATCCGCATCGGACACCTGATCTGCACCCGAGACCTGATCCACACGATGGCTGCCCTTTCCACGTCCACGGCCACGGCCGCCGGATGATGGACCTCCACCTTCGCCACGCCCTCTGCCCTTACCAGAGAAGGGGGTTCCCGAAGGATTTCCCTTACCTTTACCCTGGAATCCTGGAGCATTTCCCTTGTTTGGACCGGATTGAGGGGTTTGGCCTGGATTTCGATTTCCGCCTCCGGCGTTGCTATTGGGATTTTTCTGGCCGTTCGGCTGCCCACCGGAGCCGGATGGAGTCCGATTTCCTGTGCCTTGGGACCCGCCAGGGCCTCCAGGATTTTTGTTTCCACCGGAGGGGGTCGGATTCCCTTTTCCAGCCTTCCCACCGTGCACCTGTCTGTCATTCCTGTCTGAATTCTGCGAATTACTGATATTTTCACCAATCACCTTGTGATCGTAAGGAGACCATCGGTGATTATCAGTAGAATGCGTCTTAGGTCGGTTCGTAGAACCTAAAAGAAGGCAGATGCTACAGTGTTGCTGAACATTCCGGGTGTCATTCACCTTTTTGTTGCCCTTTTGGGCCCCATTTTGGGTGTTTTGCTGGGTATTCTTGTTTCCCCCAAGACCCTCATGGAAATTCTGATTGGCGGCGTCGGCGAGCCGCTCAACCTCCTCCCAGAGTTCCTTCGGGGTGAACGAAAACACCCAGTTTTTGGCCTTCAGGCGATGGCCATGGAAGCTTACTCCCCTGTTGAGGACTTGGACAAACAAGTCCCGATCCTCGTGTTCATAGAAACTTGATTTTCCACGTGTTTTCAGTGAATTTCACCTTGGAAAACGACGTGGGGGAGCACTTTTGAAGTGCCTCCCTGACTGACAACTTGTTGGCAGAGGCATCGAAGCCTTCCACCTCCGCCCACCAGGTCTTGACCTTTTCTTCGGACTGTTTGTTCCGAAGGGTGGCGGCAGTTTCTGAGGGGATTTTGTCAAAAATCAGACTTTTCAGCTCGGCACTAGAAAATTTTTCGCCTGAATGTTCAGCTTCTCTCACTGAATTCCAGAAGCGCTGTTTTTTGGTTTGCACTTCGTGCAAGATTAATCGCGAGAATGAAGGAAAATTCTTCAACATTTGGTGGTAATGGTCCTCTGGCAGCCGGGATCCACGTACCTCCAACTGTTCCCACACCTCATCAAAGGTAAGGGGGGAACTTGTATCCTCGCGATCACTCCAAGTCCTGAGCCAAGTGTTGGCCGGCGCTCCCTCAAGACAATCCAAGAGGGCCATCAGGAACTGATCATCTTGGAGTTTTTGAGTCTTAACCCACAGTTTAAATTCCCGTTGGAACTGAGGCAAACGTCGGGGGTTCCCATTATACTTCGGTTGCTTGGCAACCTGACGAAGTCGCAAGGAAGTAGGATTAAGAAGCGAATCCAGCCCAACACCAGCCGTAATGGCAGACACCTTGGCGGCATCATTCGCCACACCAGCTCCGGCGAGGGTCTGGGCGAGCAACAGCTGGGCTAAGGTATTGGAATCAGCAGCAGAAGGGGTAGTACGGGAGGCAGTTCGCTTGGCATTCTGAGCCTCAGTCCTAGCCTTCGCCGTCCTACTCTCAGAACGAGAGATTTTAACCCTTTCCTTTAGCTTGGTCCTGCTGATCCTTGCATCGGTGGTCCTGGAGTCCACCGAAGGAGCAATTGAAAAAATTTCTGTCGCCTCCTCCGACGGCTCTGTTGCTTGTTCCACCGATGAGGCGCCCTCAGACCGCATGTGCGTCTTGAAAAGATCTTTTATTCCCAGCGTTTGAATGATGAGGTGCATTTGATCTTTGAGCAATTGGAGCTCAGAATCTCGCTGGAATCTGCAGGAGCAGTCAGCAGGACAGTACATGCCGTGTCCTGAAGGGCCTGGGCAGGCTGTCGGACCGCTGATCTCGGTGGTCCGCAGCCAGGAGTCCACTTGGGGAGCTCCTTCAGCCCTGATTTCCAGGCTTGCCTGCCTGGCCGCCTCTAAAATTCCCTCCTCAACTGCAGCGGCTAGATCGTCGCGGATGGAAACAGGGGGATGAGGGGCGGAGGGCCCGGGAACAGGTGCCGTGCCCTTCTCCTTCGGGAAGGGGCTTGCCTCCCAGATCTGCAAAAAAATGGCAAAAGTGTCATCTTCTTGAGAACGCCACCACATCCTGGTATTAATTTCGTCCTGAAGGAGGAAAAAATATTCCGTTAAAAAATCAGAGGCGATTCTTTCTTGTTCGATCAGCTTAGACGAGGCTAAGAGACAAAGGGCCTCAAGTGCCTCAAGGTTACGGGTCACTTCTGTGGACAAATGGTCGTCCCAGTGTGCCCAAGAGGCTGGTCGATTATAGCTAGGTACCTCACCTGGACCACCCATCTCAATGTCGTTCAGATCGGCGTCCGTGGTCTCAAATGTTGGACATTGGTAAGGAATGTTGGTACCTGCCAGCTCCGTAAGCTCCACCGGAGCGTTGCCATCGTCGTAGGCCGGCGAATTCCAGCTGCTCGATGGCCAGTTTCGACTGGGATTGTGATAATCTGGGTCCCCACAGCTGCTGATTTGCGCCCTTCTTGGGCAGCTTGGACTTGCGCAAGGCATTCCTCTCAAGGCCTCGTTCGCGCAGCACCAAGGCAGTGTAATCGTTAGTTCTCCAGAAGCGGCGGGGTCTACGGGGCCGTACTGGGGAGCGGGCTGTGGACTGAAGGGCTGTGAAGCAACATTCAGGTAGCCTCTGCTACCATGAAAGTGCTGCCCTAGATCGTTGATGGTGCCGGAGGGCTCAGGGCCGGCAAGACCGGGGGGGCAGGCACGCGAGGAGTCGACCTGAACGCTGCTGTTGGGGGCAGAACCAGATACACGGACACCAACGGAGGCGAGAGCGGCAACAACGGAAGCAAGATCCATGCTGATTGTTATCCGGCAAAAAATCCCAGTCTATGAAGAAAATTGAAGCGGATTATCCTAAGTACATCTGAGTGTCCATATCTGTCTGAAAAGATTTATATAAATCCGATTGTGAAAAAATATTTGGCCGATCTGGCTCGCGCACGCGCGTCAGCGGCAAATGGCGATTCCGGGTAAATGATCTGAACGCGGCAGATTTACGATGAATGGACCGCGGAATCAGATCCGGCACATCAGAAATATATAGGTCTGATCCTGAGACTGAGCTGCGGGGCGGCGATTCCGCCGAAGCAGAGAAAATGACCAAAATGTAGCCAATCTGGGGCAGATCTGTGAAAATCTGAGCAGATGGGGGCTAGCCGCACTTACAGGGTGGAGGACGGGTACGGGCGGCGGGGGGAGCAGGAAGCCCTGCAGGGCTCAT